>SRSE01000126.1:0-1258876 GCA_005024645.1 Planiliza haematocheilus | reverse complement strand
AAACACTGCTGCACGTCTTGAACAGGTTTAACTTGGTCAGACATTTGTGCAACAATGTATTGGTGTGTCCCAACTCTTCTGAGGGTTGAAAAATGGATTTAGTTAAGTGCAGGAAGTATTATGTTTAGCTCAGGGCAAAGTGTTGTGTTGAGTTATAGCAGCCGATTACCCACAGCTCTGAACCGGGGACTACATGGGGTATTTGTTTACACCAAAGGAAATGAAACTATTTCCATTTAACTACCCTGATTATTGGCCTCCACTGCTTCATTCCTCAATACATGTGAAATGTTTCCTACTGCTACAATGGGTATCTCTGCCTTGACCACAGCAGATGGCGGGGAAATAAAAAAGGTGTGTATTACACGAAGCATTGCGGAGGAATCCTGCTTTCTATTATGTCTTTATAACTGACTGACTTTTTATGCAGAGGTGCTGATGCAATTAGCTGTTCTCCTCCTCAGTGTGTGCCAGATCGCGCTTGGGTTTCAAAGAGTCAAAGAAACACTATCTTGCTCCAATTTCAGGGGACCTGTGCTTAATTTGGCCTCCTTTATCTAATAGAGTTTTTCTTTTTCAAATGCCATATGGTTTGGTGTTGGCTGAATCCAAATAATACACCACAATGGTCAACAAGCAGGGGCCAAGAGACTGACGTTTTATCTACGAAACTGACACATTTTTATCTCCAACTTTAACAAGTTTATCTTTAAGAAACCCCACTGCTGCAGAGACCATTATCTATGTTTCAGTTCTGAATATAAAACGCAAGAATGCCAGAAGGAGGGAGAAAAATAGAAACAGAAATATGGACCTTGGTTTTAAAAAAAGCTGAGTGCTAGGCGGCGCTTCCAAAATGAACATTGAAAACGCATATTTTACCCCCATTTATCTTCATCGCTTGACAACAACACTGACAAAAGCTCCATATCTTGATTTCCAACATGCATATACAGTATTCCTCCCTCTACAGTGTCAGCATAATCCCAAGATTGAGTGCGGCATAACACTGCAAGAAAGGCAGGAGAGACAGAAGGGAGGTTGTGGGAGCCGGAAAGAACAATGAGGCTGATCCCTGGTAAGCTGGCCCATGTCCTCAGCCCTCTGAGCAGCAATGGTGGTGATTCTGTCACCAATGACACAGACGACGAGACAGCCGTGCTGTCCCTGATGCTACCAACCCCCTGAGGAAACAACACGATAAGCATAGACAATAAATACATCCAAATGCGTCATTAGAGTCTACGTTCAAGGTGGTTTGTGGATATCATTCATTTTTATGAGACTCTTAGAAAGCAGATCTACTTTGAAAGTGAAATGCTCTTCCCACTTTGCTTGTCAGATTTTGCAAAACAGAGTACACAAAACCAATCAATATGCAGACATAGTCTATTCAGATAAAATGGCCTCCCTACCTTTGATTTACACACAAAACAGAAGAAGAAAAAAAATTGTAGGCACAAAGAGGCCTAAAACCCTAGTCTTTATTGACGCGGTCCCTGATTCAGTGTTGCAGCTTTGGAACAAATCTGTGGAGCAAATCTACAATCTATTGTCTCCACAATATTAAATTGTTACCCACCCATTACGCTAAGCACAGATGCCTCTTCCAATCGGCAGCTGGTGTGCTGTATATTTCCGTTAATATTTCACATTAGCCTGTAGCGCTACATAATACCAGATGATTGCTTGTCTGTTACGGTATATGATGAGAAGTGTTCAGGGCTGCTAATGTGAGACGTCTCTGTTTACCACTTTGATGGATGGCCTCCCTGATAGGACCTGAGTTACGTTCAGGGGTGTCACAGGAAAAAGATGACAGATGGGCCCAGCTGTTAAAGATATCGACACTTTGACCAGACCATGAAGACATTAATCACAGCACGGCTAACCAGCACTGAGGGAAAACGGGTGACTTCCCTTATTAAGACGCAAGTTGTGACAAGGGGGATGCACTGTATAATAGACCATTCATTGAACAGAAGTTATAAATATTAAGGCATAGCACAAATGAAGACAATGCTGTGAAGAACTGAGGCGACCCTGTAGAACTTGTAACATGATTAACTGTCACAAGAGATTAGAGGCCAGTAATAAAGATAAACGGGGGGTTGTTGATGCTGTAATATAATATTAAGTGATGGCAGATATCCAGAAGTCAGTGTCTGAATGAAAAAGAGGACACTAATGGTTCTTTGGGGTCTTCAGTCTCAGTCGCACCATGTTGTCAAGCAGATAAGACTCAACTGGCACTCATAGTCTCACTGAGAATGGATATTGCCAAGTAGCTTCAATGTGGTACGTCTTGATTAAATATTTATCCACTTTGATAGCATCACCTTGTAGTTGTTTTCAAAGACGTTTATCAGGAGAATGAGGATTGATTATTCGCCTTTAATCAGTGAATTATTGAATATGTCAGTGTTAATATTTCACTGCATTTCTTATACATGTGCTAATATGTGATTGTAGTGTGTATACTTAAAGAGATTAACTAGGGCAGAGCAAGAAACTCCTAATACATTGGGTTCAACTGTCTTAGTTTCCACAGGCAGACCAGACCAGCTGTCTGTCTCTAGTCACACAGCTCATGAGTGCAAAACAATATTCATGTGAGACGGAAGAAGAGGATGATGATGGATGTGTCCCTATCAATCAACAAAAAGAGATGCTGTCAGGAACAATTGGGAAGATGAATTGCGCGTTTATGTGATATCGGAATAATTTAAAAAATGTGTCTGCAACAAAGAACATTCACGTAAATGCTTCACCCCAAAGCTGAAACAACTTTTTGGGAAGAGTTGTTCTAGTCATATACGCAGCAGCATAGTGGACATAGGTGACTGTTGTGAACATTTCAGTCTAACTGGACCGAGTCGTGTTTGCATACTATTGGCAGTGTTGGAGAGTAACGGATTACATGAACCAGTGTTACATACAGTATTTAGAATACAAATTATGTATGTAAACTGTATTCCATTACACTTACATTGACGGTACTTTATGTTTCACATATTTACTTTCTGAATAAATTAAGGCAACTCTGCACATCTCACAGAAACCCTAGTATGAAACATGCAACCAAAGACTCACCATTAAACTGTGTTTAGCAAGATAATGGAGTCAGGGCAAGAGCTGGAGCCAGGGCCAGCACAACAGAGCCAGCACTCCATATTAAAGAAAGAGGAGGGAGAACGTAACATTGGTGTGCAGTGCAACCTCTTCTTAGCAGCAACCAACCTTCTTTCAGTGTCCAAAAACGCCACTTACAACCTGTAGAAGCATCTCAAGGTTAATTTTTTTAATTAGTCATTTGTTGTCGTCTGCAGTTCTGCTGGTTACCTTGCTATCCTAACTTTTTAAAGTTGTAGGTAGCTGGTGTGCCACTTGACAGTCTCATATTTGTTATGGCTATTTGACATGCAAGCTGAAATGAGCTTGTGTGGGTTTATTGACTATAGCATGTTATTGCTGCATTCATACACAAAATGCAATTCAGTGTGGAAGTAATGCAAGTATAATATACAGTTTTGGGGCATGCATTCTGTATTCTGAATAGTCAACACTGACTATTAGTATGCATACTATGTTTTCCAGCATTATTTTATACTGCGTAATCAAGATGCAAGACCATTTTCCCCTGTTCTTAGCACTAGCCTTTGCCTTCTTTGTAAAGCTTAAAATGTGTTGCCTTGAAACGTGAGATGTGCCAGAAGTGCAGTTCCAAGATATCACTAAGAAACAGCCATGGCAAGGTGTACAAAACAGCTTGGAGTCAAAAAGACAAAAAGTACAACACATCTTGTGCATAGCATCTTAGTTGGTTCCACATTCTGATATAAAATGGCATGAACACACTGAAGTGAGGAAAAACTTCCCTAATCTGGAAACAAGACCATCCAAAGAACATGTGAACACACCATCAGATCCACTTCAAGAACAAAACTGGAACATTAAATGTAAAACAATTTGTTTCAGTTCATCAAGACCAGTACAGAACAGAATCCAAAGAGGTTTAAATAACATTTAACTTGTGAAGTACGTGTCTAAAAGCTCTTCATATGATCCAATCACACCTTCCTCACCTCCGCCTGTCATTGCTGATGTTATTATAATGTCTCGCAATCTGCATAAAAAGAATGATGGAGCAGACAACACAAGTCGAGCTGACAAATTAGACTTGAAAACATTCATTAACATAATGTCTAGAAGTTCATTAATAACGCCGTTTTAAATTATTCATGGTCTTGTTTCACTAGATACAGCATTTTTCCTCCCGCTGAGCTACATATCACAATTGGCTGAAAACAGTAAAAAAAGGAGGGAAGTGAGAAAAAGAGGGGTTGAAAATAAAGGAATAGAAAATGAGAGAGAGCGAGAGAGAGAGAGAGAGAGAGATCACAACGCACACAAAGACGGGTCATTATTTCAGCACTGCAGGGGAGACGGTTAAACACCACTTTGTTCTGTTCAATTTGACTCTATGCGACACAACATGCAGCCATGGGTGTAAACCAGCTTATATCTTATTTCGAACAATTTTATGCATCTCATAAGTATGTCTGTTTGACTACCCACGGAGCTGTGTGTTTGCTGCCCAGCTTGGCATTCTATGGAAACCCCACTGTTGTTATCAAACAGTTACTGTGGCCAGCATTCATGAAAAAAACAATTGTGCTGCTGTTTAAAACAATGCAAACCACTCAGCTGCTTTTGCAACATTCTATAAATAGTTGGTTTCACCTTGAATTTCTCTACTTCCCCACACATCTTGTGCAGTGACCGTTACATGGACCAAATGCAATGGAGCAATTTTACTTGTTCAGCTTGCTCAGGGGGGCACTAAAATAAAACAAACCCAAGTTATCACTTATTTATTTTTATTCCAGTAAAAACTAAATCTTAATATGTTTTTGTCTTTGAAATGTTTCGTTCTCTAATGTCACGCCACACTTTAATTCCTCCAGATCTCAATTAAACCACAGCTTCATCAAGGTCAGCATTTGCACAGCAAACGGCAAGAAACATAATATTTTCTTCTGTCCTCTTACACTTGAATACCAGACGCAATTTCATGGAAGAGATCTCCCTTTGTTTACTATAAATATTAATATCTCTGTTAAGTACAATCGTATGACTGCAATTTGGTTGGACATTTGTACTGCTCCACAGAAACGTCATGGGGTTTGGCAATTGCCCACGCGGCATACCTGCACAAATGAAAGTCATCTTATGTTCTAAATGCTAAGTGGGTTCATCTGGGAATGGAATAAATATCCGAATGGTGACTCTCACTCGAATATATTCTCAAACACCATCGCTTGCCCCGGTGCTTAGCAACGTGGAAGCTGAGCAGATAAAAGGAGACGGAGAGAAAAATCCTCGCTGACAGCTGCTTTCTCCATGCTTCTCCATGTTGTAAAGATGTAACCCTCAGAACTGTAGTAAGACAACTGACCCCATTGTTCCTGGTGTAATTAAAGAGACCACAGCTGAAGCCAGTGAGCCACATGGCCAAAGGGGGCTTTTTTTTTTTTGCACTTTTTCAGCGCTCTGGGAAGCTATGAAGAGTGAGGGGAGGAGGGTTATAATGTCAACAACCACATTTATAATGTTTTCTTAACATTAAAGCCTCCGCAAGTTAATATAGATATGAACCTGCTCATTTATGTCTTGAGTATGTATTTATTCTGTTGCATAAAAAGAAACTAATCAGCATTTTCATTGTTGTTAACAGTGCTTCAATTATGAAAAATATTTTTGGGGATATTTTGAGCAAAGACTGAACTGACTAACTGAAACTCATCAATATTTTAATCACAGCCGCTTCAAAAAGACTTTTTTTAACTTAAAAAAAAAGTAGATCCACTTACTTGCATGTTTCTCTAGTTTGAAAACACAGCTATCACATTTTTGATGAATTTGAACAGCAGTGACACTATACAGATATATACTGACATGAGGGCTAATTATTTATCATATTTTTTAACCCAGATTTTCTGATTATTTATTTTTTTCTCAGTCTATTTGGTAAAATAGAACAACCGTATCACTGTTGCACACATCTCAGTATCTGCAATCGCATTCCTCTCACCTGTCCGTGAGCCTCCGGCTGAAGCAGCTGTAAATCGAGTAATTTCACAGTAGCATGAAAAGTTGAAGACAGGCTTAGCAACAATGTCAAGCGAGACGTGGAATCACATGTATCTAGCCGTGTGACTATCTGATACGTATCAGCTTAAAGCTTTGAAAACAGTGTCTGCATTACTTCAACAGTCTGAAAAAAAATGTCCTCATTCTGTTAGTCCGATAATAACCAGTCCAACTTCAAAACAGTCTATTCTAATTAAAGTTCTGGAATTCCACAGGCAGCAATCTGATGGAGTGAATGGATTCACGTGAAACGGGCAGAATTTCAGACTTTGATCACCGAGGTATTCAATAGATGTCAATCACTCAGAAAACCTTGTTTAGATTTTTGCTGCACATTTGATATTTGATATTTCTGATGTTTTGTAATACCCATTGGAGGCACGTAGTATGGCATTAAATAGGAAACGTACCATTTGTGAGTAATGTGTGTTCACTTGGTCGGCATATTCATTTCAGCCTTTTGGATTATGTTATAAAAACACCGAATAATTAGGTTTCACCAGAGAGAACCATGTTTTATTTTCTGTAGATTGATTTAGAAACAACATAGTGTTAAAAAATAAAAATAAATAAATACACACCTTCAATATAGTTAATACTGTCTCTACAGTCTTGCAACGTTATCTACAAGCTGGTGAGTTAAAGGGAGGATCACAGGGGTTGTGCGCAGCAAGGGGTTGAGGGTAGGAGGATAATAAGGCAAAAAAAAGAAATCATTTTTTTTAACTCATGGATGATTCACTGACTCAATTTATATCTTTTTACATAAAAAAAAGTATTCTCTATTAAAACGATGAGCCTATTCCTGGTAATTTGGGCTTTATGTGCAAGATAGACAAAAGAAAAGCACGACTAACAAGGCTATTAGCCATTTACATATTGTAAACACCTGAAAACTGTGCAAGAAATATGCAAGAATAACAAACTAGCACCACAGGCAAGGGTCATTGTTGTGACCTGATATGAGACCCCAGTGAGTCTGTAACTTCCTTCCAACAGTGCCCTGTCAGCTAATAGTATCAGCTTTTAGCTGAGGTTTTCGAACTGGGATGGGATCAAGCCTCTGAATCCTGGAAAGACGCACACTGCTCTCACTGCCTGCTTTAGTCTCATATCCTGGAACAGGTTTGTCCTGCTACCACCGTTAGTCTAAGCAGATGTTTTACAAACATAGAGCAGAGTGAGCTGCTTGATGCAGACGTATTGCCAAACCAAACCATTTCCTAACTAAACTAATATTTCATCATTACTCACTACTGCTGCATAAATGTGTTGGACTGACAAAGCATGGTTACATCGCAGAGGAAACAGCTTACATTACTGTAGTGAAGCCAGTATTTTTCAGTGCCAGCACCTAGATTTTATGAGAGACAGCAGTGGAAGAAAGTATCTCCTCTGGGATTTGGAGTTTTTTCACATTGTCAAAAAGAAGTGAACGGTGAACCTATGAGAATGAGTTAAAGAAGGACATTAAAGGTATAGAAAGTAAACTTACTGATCAGCTGATTCGTCCTATGTAGCCATCTAAATCCTAAAGTACATCCATTAATGGAGATGTTTTCATTTCAAATTATATTTTGCATATTTAGATTAGATCTGATGGATGGATGAGGCAAAAACCTTTGCTTAGTTTCTGGAAAGCTTTATGTTACATTTTGGCTTTCAATTAAAGTAAAACTGTGATGGAGTTTTGCCAGTGTCTTGCTATGGCAACACAATAAGAATAAAACAAAAAAAATTATGAAACTCAGCGGTCAGCTGTCTGACTTGAAATTTGGCACAACTCATCCTTGAGCTTTTATACTGTCAGGGAAAAGCCTCTAAAAACTGAGTCATGACCAGACAGCCAGGTGTCTTTGTGTACTATCCAGATCCTTTTTTAAATTTTGTGTGCTAATAAAATTGTGTATTTGTGTGCAGCCTTGGCAGATGTGAGTGTATTTTGGATCTTAGACTTGTGTCACCATTTAAGGGTACACTCAGAGGTTTGGTACAAGTAAGGTAATGCTGTTAAAACTTCATTATTTATGTTTTCACTTTACTCCCTGCTCTCGTTGTATCTACCCAGTGGTAAATTCATCTCTGTGAAGGAACTTTACATTCACATTGAAGCCCATCTTCTCTTAGCTTCACAATTTTATAAATGTTCAAGTTAAAGCACTTAAAGTTCTTAACAGCTTCACAGCATATGTTAAGAGGTCTCCCACATAATTACAGTGATTTGAAAATATAGTGCACACAAAAATTATAACTTTTATCGCCTGTACCCTCCTCTCCTCCACTGAAAGTGTACACCATTGAAAGACATGATATGAGATCCCCTGACAGAAAAACAACCCACTGTGAGCCATTAGCAACCCATAGTTATGCTGCAATTGCTTTGACCAGTGCAAAAAACGGTGGCGTCAGTTACGCCATCTGCCTTCACACACACACATACACACATATTCGTGGCCAGCACACTGAAAATAAATTAACCGAATATATAAACTCAATATATGTTCCTACAAATACAAAAAAGGGTGTCCATAAAGTTCTAGTATTTTCTTTTGGGAATTTTTAATTCCCAAAGTATAAAAAAAAGAACATCACTACTTAAATGTGTTTTGTTGATTTTCAATGAATCAACCAGCCGTGCCTTTGCGCCAAACTCTCCCAGATGCCAAGAACTGTTACAGGGTGGGCCATAGTTCAGTGTTCTGTGATTAGCCCATACATCAAAGTTTATAACTCACCACATCGATCGTACTTTGTGGACAGAAAAGTGAAGACTGACCAAAGCACGGTGTTGGCACAAGTTTATGACATCTAGTATAAGTCAGCTTGATTTCCACGTTCATTTACCTTTAGTGGAAATTGTCCACAGAATTGGTTCACAAAGCTGTCTACAGATTATGTATACATACTGCAAAGCATTAGCTGATAAATTGTGAAGGAAATGTAATTTATTTTCACTGCCACAATTTCCAGGCCAGGAAGTTCTTGTACCACAGAAGTAGTTGGGAGGTGAATAACCATACTGCACCAGTTTACTCCACGGCTCACATCCAACATGCCATTTATAGTGTAGTATTAACAACTCAGCGTCAAGTATTGGGAAGTTAGTAGAAAACTATAAAGCAAGTGTCATCACTTTGTATCAGTCGTCTTTTCTTTTCTGTGTTTCTTATTAATTACCGTGTTACAGATATGGTAAGGCTGAGTTAACAAGTCTTATTCCTTTGAGTGATGCCTCTTGACTTAGAGATTATTACTAGGATGATGTGTCAGTTAGTTGCTGAAAAGTCACTGTGAGTGACTGGCGACTCTTTCTCCTCAGTGCTTGACACTGTGCACTGATGCCAGCAATCACATCCTGAGTCCTGTTTTGTTATTCTTTATTAATCCCTCATGGGGAATTTCTTCCTCTGCATTTAACTCATCCATTCGTGTACACAGCTGTGAGCTGACTTGGAACACTGGAACGTCCTGACACCCAGGGAGCAGTTTGGTGCTTGCTCAAGGCTGGTTGTGGACGTAGAAGCTATTTGAACCAGTGATGTTATGGTCTCCAAATCTACTTCTGCTTCTACTCCATAGCTCCCCCTAAGTGTTGGATTTAGCACATAGGTTAGAGAAAACATTTTGTTTCTCAAATCACTGCAGACATTCTATTTTTATTTGGGATTTTGTAAACAAGACTACAATCTTTCATTGTAAGGGCCTAAATTTCAATAATGTATAGTCACTACAAGCAAATATTGTTAACAAGATGGGATATTTTGGTGGGAAACAAATGAAATACAAGGTCAGTAAACATTATGCATTCAGTATCAACATTTATCAGCAACAGATGTAATCTAGGCAGTATTATGTTTCTGTTGAAGCATATTTGCTGTTGCAAATTAGTTGCACATAAACAGGATTTCTCAGAAACAAGGCTGGAATTACAATATATTTACACTGTGTTGTTTAACTGACTAACATAACCACCACTGTGGCAATTGAATACCGTTTTTTTGCATACTGGTATAATTCCACGTGACACATATAGATTACTTGCACATTCAGACCAGTAGATATTGGACCGTTAAATCCAATTAGTGTGCGCTTCCAGCACAGTCAAATTTTTTCAAACTCCTTAGTCTTCACTGCACATATTTTATATTTATTTATACTACATGAATGATGGTGTACTTGTTATGGCAGGTTGTGTCAACACTTGACTTTAACGTGTATTTGAACTCCTAAAAGCAAAACTTTTAAGATGTGTCAGCGAGCAAAGTGTTAAAATCTCTTTGACTGCTATTCGTTTTGATAGAAGAAAATAGAACCTTGGTGTGAAATGCATTTCTTCAAGATATTGACAGGCACTTGTCATCTACTACCACCTAGCAAGCCAAGCCAGTAAAATACAGTTTGATGTATGTTATCGTTGAAATAAGGGACTCCAGATTTACTCACTTGCCACTAGGTTTCAGGTTGGGAAAGTGGGCCAATTAACCACTTACTCCCAAATGTGCTAATCAAATCTTACTCTACTGACAGAAGTCCAGTACCAAACATTCACTGTGACCGATTTGAAATAATGACATGTATAACGTTACTGGAAAGGTTTGTAATATCAGCCGGTAATAGACGACGGCTACAGCAACCCACACACTTCATTATTTATAATTAGACCCACCTTTTTAGTCCATTAGCATCAGCCGTATCAATGTATATCCAACAAGATTGTGAATCTTTGTCATCCTCAGACTTAAGGTCATTGTGCGTCTTTGCACTGTTGAATTCAGGCATAAAGGGCCTTCAGCTTAATAGAGATGCACATCTGGGCTATTTACAAACCCCACGTCACAGAATACAGAAAAAAAGGACACCAGGGCTCTAGTGCAACTCTGAAATGGAAAACTATCATTTCCAAAAACAACTGGGCCACAAGCCAACCCAGGAACGCTTACTGTAAGGCAACTCTAGCCAGCCTGTCAGTCGTGAGACAGACTGAAATCAGTGCAACGTCAAAACACTGCAAAGAGCCACATGATGGGGGCGAGTGATGAAATTACCTAAGATTAGGGAATATCAATTAAAACTGTATAATATACATATTTATTATAACCAAAATTACGCAACCCGCCCTCCCCCCTTAAATCATAATGTTGTCAAGTGCTATATTGTTTGTCCTTTATGGTTATGTCTACACACCAACACCTCATGTTACTATAAAAAAACAACTGGGGTATACAACAGTTATATCTGGTTATAAAAAAATAAATGAATAAATAAAGTATCTTATAAACACATGAGTTGTGTAAAAATACTGTAAAATGTTTCCTATTACAATGTCAAACTAGGGTTGTTGATGTTTTTTCATCCCGACCCATTCGTTACACAGTGTTCAGTTCGATATCACATTTCCTTGATAATGTAAAGTGAAATTCATGCTATTTATGTCCTGGAATAAAAAAATCACTGGGAATGTTTTGGCAGCACACTAGTTGTTTTCCATCAACTCCAGCATGCTAGCAGGCTTAGCCTTGAGAACTGGACAGACACGGTGCCAGTTTTTTAAGCATGTACCGTGTGTTAACTCACACCAGACACTCAGATCGAGTTTTAACCTGCCTTTCTGTTCGGCCAGAATCTGCAACTCTGCACGTTGAGTATAAACACTAAGCCCTCGGTGGCACTTGTCAAGAGAGAACGTCAACAAATGGCTGCATTTAGTGCTATTCAACGGTAAGAAAGACGGAATCACCTCACGTTTTGTAAAGTCAATTTTTAAAGCTACGATGACACTGCTGACTAGGATGGCTAATTTCAGTTAATTATGACTATGTTGCACCTGTCCCTATTTCGTAGTTGAGAATAAACAGCTCAGTGTTTTCCTATTGACAATGTGCAGCTTTAGAGTGCCTTAACTATTGCTGCTGTTTTCTTAGTGGTACTGAAAATCTCTCAAACCTTGACACCAGAACCGAGGTTAATACATAAATTTGTGTTTTTGTGTACTGTTGTACATGGATGAAAAACTGAGAGGATTTATTTCTGTCAAGGTGGCAGCCAAGATGTTGTCATAAAAAAGAAAAGAAAAGAAAAAGCGGACTAACCTTCCTGAACCTCAGTTAAAAACACTAACTGAAACAAAGACATCTGTTTAAAACATTAAATAAACTAACAAAATATGCTGTTCAATGTCATGCTGTTTTCCCATGAGTTTGACTATCATTTATTGTGCTGTACACTGGAAAGCAAAGCAGGCATAGTTTTACAGTTTTAGTCTAGACCAATAGATATGATGAGTCCCACTGTTCTCCAGTGCCGTACTAAAGAGGTGAGGTCAGTGCAACAATCAGCTTCGCTTCAGGGAAAGGCCTGTCACGATTATGACGTTTTTGCAGCACTGAGAAGCACTGATGTTTTAACAGCAATTGCAGTGCGGTGTGGAGTGCATCCGTCACTCCATGTGAACAAATCGACGGTTTCTGCTGCGGTGAAATATGGAATATTTCCCCAAAATCTCGTGGTGCAGCAAAAGACAGTTTCATAAAACAACAGCATACAATATGTTTTGTATGCTTCCTATGTTTCATTGTTTAATGCATTATTCCTGAAAGAATGATGAAAATATTTGCCTTTCAGTTTGCCCCTGTAAAGTTAAGCAGCTTAATTCTTCCATTTTTAGGCCCAACCCTGTTTTCATCTCCGTAAAGCCCCCCAGGGAAATGTCTCTCTACTACTGACCTCTCTCTTCCTGAAAATGACAAATCTTTCCACGAACAGGCCTGATTATGCAAACAATGAATGTGTTCCTCAAATGGGAGATAACTTGAACCCGCATAATTTCCTAAATATGTTTTTTTTTTTTTTTTTGGATGATGAATAGGGAAACATATTGTTGCTCATACCTGCCCAACTGTAGCTCATCCTTCTTCCTGTTACCTTGGGCCTAATTTAATAACCTAAAACTCACTCAGCCAACTGTGATCCTACTGTGCACCCTGATGGCAGAAATATGTGTAAACACCTGCACTAATTACCTTCTCAGGCAGATTATTTATGAAATGCATTAAAGCATGTGTAAAACGATTCATTGGTCAGAAATCGGAGCAATTTTTCACTCAACCATCCAAATATCTTCCAGCCCAGGGGAAGGCAGAGCACGTTTCCACTGAAACTAAACGGTATTATCTCTCCGTGACTGTTCATTTCTCAGGACTGTTTGTTGCAAGGAGACTAAACAAGATTATCAAATAGACAAAGATGAGTTTTGCTGTGTGCCCCAAATCAGACAACATTGATTGTTTATGTTCGATGTAATCTGCCTAATGTGTTTATCGTCCTGCGGACATTCTTCACTTTTTCATAAATTCTCCTAAATTAAATGATTTACTATTTGTAAAAACGTGTCTCTCATTTATAACCTATGCCAAGATATGCCTTCTAAATATTTTCATTTCGTAAAGTTTGTGAGAGTGCACTGACAGCCCTGCAGGTGCTGAGTAGAGGACAAAATTAGCACGGCACTCATCCTTGAGTGTTTAGAAGGACTAATTGAGCCAAAACTTCTCAGAGATAGACATCTCTGATTACATTACATCAGTGAAATATTCTTGTCTAACAAGAGTGCTGATACCAGAACAACAAATGAACAAGACAAACTTCCACTGTGATTAACAGTGGGTAATGTTTTCTCATATCTACTAATTATCCATGTTTAGTTATCTTGTACCAGAAGTTACTGGGATGCAGCCAAATTGATCGAGAAAATTCGTATTTAGCCATAACGGTGAACAAATATCATTTGTAGAGGGAAGTCAAATCCATTGGTGTCTCATCAGTGATAATATCAACAAATAATAGATTTTTCTGACCCCACCATTCAATTAGGATGTCATTTAATATAGTGGTACAGTATGATGAGGTTCATTAGCCTCTGACAGGCACAGAACCACACTAAAACTCTTGCATCACACCGAATAAAAAATTCAAACGCTAACTCGAGTGTTTCACTTAAGTTACAGTTAGGTGTGCAGCATATAAAGACAGCAATATAAAAAAATGAATTTTGCAATGCTCTTCAAAAATATGGGAAATTAACACAGATCATACACTTCATAAAGAAACAACAGGACAGGGTTATGTAAAGAAGATTTAGTCATAGAGGTAACATCCTGCAGTATAAAGGTGAATGTTGTGGCTCCTTGAACTTGAGTCAATATGCATATAAGATATGAGATTTCTATTCACCATCATTACTGGGTTACAGTTGATGTCAAGCAAGGCTGTCTACTTATGTTTGTATGTCATTTTGAAATTATCATTTAGTGTGATTTTGAGGAATCTTTGAAAAAATTATTTTTATCCTTATTCAGATCCAGAATTTTTTTTTATTTATTTATTTTTTATGGTATAATTTTCTGCCGTTCTGAAAGATTTGGTCACGCGTTTGTTTTGCATGTTCCAGTACACAGTGGATGGGAGAAAGAGGTCATCTGTCTAATTAGGGGGAAACATGTGAACAAAAACCATTACAGTCACACCTATTAGGCATTTTATGTCATTGGACTGTGCTGGATACTGGCAGGAATATGCCATGAAAGCAGACATCTTCAATCCAATTAATATATATATATATATATATATATATATATATATATATATATATATATATATATATATATATATATATATATATATATAAACGTTCAGGGCTAAAAATGCATCATGTGTCCTAAGCCAATCAGCGTGATTGGGATCAGGGCTGATCCGGGCACCGTTTTGATCATTTGCCTCAGCTGTCCAAAGTCAGGGCAGTTACGTTGTTGACTGTCAAAAATGCACTGTTGAACAACCTTGAAGCTGATGGGCCCACACTGCACTGTGAATGGATGAACTGCTGAGCACAAAAACCACATAAACAGCAGCCAGCAGTTTCAGTCAATGATATGAAACTGCAGCAAACCAGCACCACGTTGAGTTTTAAAAAGTTTGAAACATTTTTCACATTTAAATATGCTGGTGTTGATGAGAGGTTGTCAAAATCTAAAGTGCCTGTCCATGTTCAAATATAATCAGCGATTGCAATTTTAATGATAGTCTAGTTTAAGTGCGCACAATTGTATATGAAAAGAAGGAAAAAATATTGTTAAGTATTGGATCGGCTTTGCTATCGGCAGACACTTAGCATTAACTGACTTTGATCGGGATTTAGGCCAAAAACCGGGACTAGGAAATCCCTAAAATCAATTTTATACTTAACACAAATCCCAAAATATTTGCTGGCTCTGCTTATTTACCATCTGAACGCTGTAGGATCTGAAAGACACATTTCTTGCTAAGGGCAGCAGATACTGTACAGCAAATCATGGAAATGTGCTCACTTTGACTCTGCATTTATTAACTGGGCGTAGCCACGCTCTAGCAGGTGACAGCTAGTCAGATGTGACATAGTGCAATATTATCCCTCAGACGCAGTCTCCCCAATTTCAGACAGCTACATCACGAGAGGACGGTGTCTTTAAATTATTGATACCTTCTCAAGGTTGAGTGCATCTTGCTTTTTAAGGGGCGCTGAATGGAATGAAAAGGGTTTTTAAAGAAAATTAGTGCATTCAAGTCTGAAATCCCACAATTAGAAAGATATGAGTACACTAGCGCAATAAAATGAGAAGCCACGTCTGAGCACAGGAACTCCTAGAGATGCAGCTCTTGATGACCACATAGGGCTTAGTGTTTCTGAAGAAAGAGACTCGTGACAGATGCTTCTATCTTCTCATTGCAGTTGGAGCATTTGATCTGTGAACACTGCAGATCATAGACATGGAATGTGTTATAATTAACTGTGAGGAGTGAAGGCATCATACGGAGATTATACTAATTACTTGAGCTATTTTGGAGATTCACCATAGGCTCAGAACTCTCTTGAGTATTTGTGTCACATGGGCCTCTTTCAGAAAGTAACGTACTAACATAAACTGTTATTTGTTTTCTGTTTGAATGAATACTTAGACTCGGGGAGGGACACTTTTGTATCTAGAGCTTAGGTTTCTGGTCTTACAGTTTATAAAGTTGAATCACTCAAAGGAGCATGTATTTAGTTTTGAACATTTATGTGTGTAATTGCTGTCTCACAATTTGCCCTGTACATTTAGCACTTGTGCCCCAATCATTGCTCCCTGTTCACCTGCCAAGCAAACCAGCCTGCAGGCAAGAAGCCATTTGAAAAATGATTTGTGAACTTATCCTTGAAAGTGACTCTTCATATTGAACCCACAACAACTCAAAGTTGGGAGCATAATGTGTCTGTGTTGTCAGCCATATTAACAAAGTGAACACACCATTAAACAATGTCATTAACCACCGACTCATGCTAATGTCTTCGTTTAACTATCAATGACGCTTAGCTTACTGGTCTGAAAGGGAAATCTGTTTTCTGGATTATTAGTCCAAAATAGAAATTCACTGAGCACTTCCAATGTTGTGGTGCTCAAGAGGGTGGGGCACTGCAGTTAAATTGAATTGAAATAATTCAAATGGCATGGATGGGAAGTGTAGGACTATTTGTGATTGTTTTTATTGATGTATTTGTGAGTGGTTAGCACAGAGTCAATGAATTGGGTGTTGCTTTTATGTTGTGTCCTGTGCAATATCCCATTTACTATGCCCATCTAAATGCTAATAAGTAAAAAGCTGTTTTGGAATTGCACAGTAGCCGATGTGGTAATTCAGTGGTTGCTAACTAACTGTAACTTTGAGGCAATTTAAACATGACATGACACCTTAAATTCTCTCTATAGCACTATGTTTGTGCAAAGATACTTCTTACTCAACCATCAGCACTAAATGCCTGAAGCCTTTTGTCTCATATTTTGTACATCACAGAAATCAATTCAGACCAAAATGTTGTCATTTACCTTTGGAGCTCCTCAAGCTCAGCCTTCATATCAGATAAACATTTGATATTTATTCAGATACCATGTCATACTCAACAAATACAACATTTACAGCATCCAAAGAAGAATACTGACATGTTTCTACTTGCTCTGTAATCACAGCATAGCCTGAAATCATGCCTTTCTTGGGCCTTTTTGATGCTACCTTAGTGAAGGATCAACATCAGAACGTCGGAAGCGAACACTTTAAATCCTTCAGCCAGTTTAAGAAATATTATTGTCAGCCCATGTGACTTTAGTTCCTTTGTGACATTCACATTCACAGTGGCTATATTAATCAGCCTGCACCCGTAGGCCCAAACAGATGGCTTTGATAAGTTGCTTAAAGCAGTCCAAAACTCCACAGATAGCGCTACAGTAAACTAAACATCCATCTTTGGCTCTACTCGTTCCATTCCCCATGCAAACAGAGTCATTACACACATGGCTTCGGGGAGAGATTCTCTGTCACACAGCCTAACCCTCTCCTCTTAAGAATTTGGATCCTTGTCATCTGTATTTCTTAAACTAGTCAAGTGACTTTACTATTAAGTAAGCATAACTGATTCCAGCCACCTTGAAAAATCTAACATTTAACCATTTAACCAACTTATTTATGTTGTCTGTTCAGTGATATTTAAGTGATATTGAACAAGTACATTTTTTTGTCTTCTTGTCTATCAGGCCTGAACAGTGTGCCTATCTGAGGTTAAACACAAGTTAAGAAAGGCACTGCCACTTCATGGCACAGCCAGTTGTATCACAAATAATCACAGTTAAAATATAAAATAAGCTACGGATCCATTGAGAAAGTGGCCTTTTGGTAGTGTACTCTAATTTCTTTGGATTCCCACTGATGACTTTTGAGTCCACCCATTTCATAGGGGCAATCCCACATCTACAGCTCTTTTGATAGACAAGTAATACAGTATTTAATGCAGCTTCATAAATAACATTTCCAAATCACAAAAATGTATGCAGTGACTTAGGAAAGTCTGATTTTTCAGGTGGTCCTGTTTTCAAGGATAGAATATCTTTGCATTTCAACAAGCACCAAATGCTATGTTCTGCACAGTATACTGTAGTGTGATACTGGACTAATGAACTGGTGAACCTAGAAAGTAAACATGTGGGATATCTAACTTGCTCTAAAACACAGACTTAACTCATTCTATGACACAAATCACTAGACATTAAGAGTGGCTAGACACGTGTCAGCTTTAGGGCTTGCACATGTTTTAGTGTAATATGCTTTCAGTGTCATGTACCATGTTAGTATGTCAGCATGTTTATGCAGACCATGCCGTCATTACAGCCTGTATTTGATGAAGATGTGAGCAGTGATTGAGAATAACACAGCAATCTGGAGCCAAGCACAGTCAGTCATACAGACTGGCATTGATCAACTTTAAATGCAGGTCAATATTTTGTACTATATCCAGAAGAAACACAACTATCTTGGTATGTAGGTGCAGACTTGAGATTGTTTTTTGTTGCAGTTGTTGTCTCTTGTTTTTATTATATTGCTTTCTCATGGCCCACATTAAGTTTTCTGTCTCTAATACCTAGCAAACCTTTATTCAGTCAAGTGCCACATTATATCCATAAAACCATCTATGTGACCTCACACGTGTGCTTTATTTGTTTGATCTCTTCCTTGAATAACTAACTCTGTCGTGTCTTGTTTTTGTGTCCTTTTGCTGCTCGTGAAGCACTCTGTGACAAACCGGTGTGCCAGCGCCACTTTATAAATAAATCTGTCTGAACTTGAGTTGACCGGGGAAGAAGGGAGTGATGGTGAAATTAACAGACTGGAGAAAATGAGTACAACTCTGCCACCACTGAACAGTCATGACCAGGGGTCACCAACAGGTGCCGGGGGGCACCTGGTCGCCAGCAGGGACAACATGAGTCACCCACAGGGTATGTTCTAAAAATAGCGAGTACGAGCTCCTCTAAAAATTTGATTTATTGTGTTGCTGTTTTTTTTTTTTTTGTTTTTTACATCAATAACATTCGCATTAATGTTGAATGGAACGTGGCATTATTAAACGTAAAATTATCTATATATTTTTGCGTTTTTGCGTATCAATGGAAGCAGTTGTGGCTACACTGAGGAGCTACATAGGACTTGAAGTAGTAACATCAGAAAAACATGGAAGAAAAGCAAAAGAAAATCTACCATTTTGACAGTAAATGGGGAGAACCGCTCTTTTTCTACCGCAGCAAAAGAAATGAGTGTATGTCTCATATATGGGGCTACTGTGGCAACGCCAAAGCAGCATAACGTGGAGAGACTCTTCAGTTTTGTACATGTCGCACTAGCTTCCATGCTAATTGCTAACTCGCAGCGCACTACGGGCGGAAAAAGGCCGTGAGTTAAAGGCAGTCTTTGGTCTTTCTACATGAAAGTCAAAAGATGTAAGTGAAGCTTCATTTAGCAAAATGGATGTTTTTAGTGAAACACCATGGCGACGTTAAACTCAAATATAAAACTAAAATATGAAAAACTATTTGTTCTACAAGTGAAGTGGCACAGACAGATGTTACAATTTTTTTTTATTTAAAATTGTCACAAAAATGTTTATTTGAGCAAAATTAAAACAGGTGACAAAATGCTGCAAATGTGCTCATTCATAGAGTGCAGTCAGGAAAGATAGATGAGCCAGAAAGAGATGCGATAGCTCAAATGTTGAAACTGAATTCTGGGAAAAATAAATAAATAAATAAAAAATGTTGAATGTTTAAATGACTAGGTTTCTACCATGTAAATCATTGCTAATATTTATTGTGAGAATTAATTAACAACAATATAACAACAACTACTAACGTGAGCAGACAGCCTCATGACACGTATAAGCTATTATTATTATTATTACTGTTACTATTAAAGGTGAACTGTGCAACTTATGTTATTCAGGAAGTTTGTATCAAATAGGCAGCCCTTCGTATTACTTCATATTACTCAGTACTCTTGAAGTAGCTCTGAGTTTGCTAGCTCAAGGTTGGTGACCCCTGGTCATGACCATAGACTGTAAATATAGAGGTATGAAAGATATGGATGCTTGTGGGGACCTCACAGCAGATAGGTTTGAATATAAATATGTATGGATTTTATAATTTTGTTTGGCTGTCACACCTTCTATTAAAACGGAGAAATGGTGCTCATCTTGGGTGTGTTTGCCCAGGTTTGATAACAGAAAATTAAATGCAAAAGAATGCAAAAAATTACATTAAATACTGAGACATGCGGTTGAAAAAATGAGAATAGTCTATCAGGTTACTTGAAATAATCCCGATCAAACGCTCATCGTTCTAATAAATAAATCATATCACCTGGTCTTACTTTACACACCATCTTTCTGTGATCACACTGATTTATTGGTACAGTATTATGCTTTACAAGACAGTTAAAAAGTAGCACCCAGTCAACAAGCTGGTCCAAACACTCTGGAGAGAAAGTTTTTTTCTTCGCCATTAGTATAAAATAGTGCTGTAACCGCAGTATCCTTCAGACAAACACTGATATAATGATTCCAGTGGAATCAAAGACAGGGCTTTCAGAGAGCCAGAAGCCACAAGACTTTTGAAAGAATTCCTTGGTTTTACGTCCTTGATTACAAGTCAAACATTAGAGAGCTGGCTCTACTCCTTCGTAAGCAAACCCCTTTTCTCTGTCACATGGCATACACTTACTCCATACACAACCATATAATACAAGCTCCTCCTGTATAATAATATATATATATATATATATATGTATTTACTTTTCATGGCAATAGCTGCAACTGTAAGGCCAGTAACCAAATGAGGCATTCCGCAAAAAGATATATATATTTCCCTCACAAATTGTTAGCGTTGTTTTCCCAGCCTAGCTACAGTACATACAACTATTACAAACCCAAATTGGACACAGCTTCATGGAATCCTGAAAACTGGGCAGAGTGACTGGTGGGCAGATGGGCAGTGGATAAAGTCTTTTATTTCCACCATTGAGCAGCTCCACACCTTGGATAATAGGAGCCAATTCAGTTCAGCCCATAAAGAGGTTTATCAGTTCCTGTCAGCATGCCCTGCAGGGGTGAGGCGACAAATAACAAGGTAGCGAAAAAGAAAAGTGCTAGGAGTCCAGCTCCCTAACCTGTTTCCCCTCTGCCAATCGCCATCTGCATTTTCAAAAAACACTCATTTCCGCTTACGACTTGAGATGGGAGATTAGAGAGTTCAAAGTCGTGTTTGAGCAGAATTAGAAGGAGATATTGAGGTCACGTGATTTGAAGACACTGTACTTGGAGCTGCGTCTTGGAAACATCACAAAATGTTAAGCACCGCATGGGCTGCACAGTGAAAGACTTGCTTGCAAAAGTCACACCTCACAAAAAAAACAAAAGAGATTCGCATAAAATTATTTAAATATTTGTATCACATGCGGCAAACAAAAGGGTAGCTCAGGGCAGGAAAAAATTACAGTTAAATGTGCTTTGGATATTTAGATTGTAGAATTATAATTACTGCACCTTAAATGTTTCATGTGCAGTTTTGTGGAGGTGAACAGAATACAGTATTCGGTACTTCAGAATGCATTTCTGGGGAAACACCTTATTTAAGTGCTCAAGGATGAACAAACTATTTCAAATTATTGCCCTCAGCCTGCTTCAACAAGCTTGTCAGATCCAGATGAAATTGCTGTCTCCAGGCTATATATATATATAATAAAATACATAGATGCATTTTGATCTAAGTGTCTGTATATCTTGAATAAAACCTCTAGATTAACTGTTAAAATCATAGACTGCATTGTTGAAAATGGTCCCATTATACACCTCCTGGACTAGATCTGAGGAATCATTGTACTTACCGTAGTTTAAAAACGGACACATATTTTATTTTTTTTCCTCAAATATTAGTGAATTCTCACGTGAATTGGATTTACCTATACTTGATGAAAAGGAGGAGCAGGAAGGTATGAGATAATGGATGCCTGTGAGTGTCATATTCTAAGCCCTGCACACGTTTCGCGTAGAGTAATAAGCAGTTAATGTAATTTTCCATGCATGAAAAAAATAAATGAAATGTGGGTACATACTACTACTACTACTACTACTACCGATGACAATAATAAGAGGGTAGGTTTTAACAATATATCTTTAGCTATTACTTTTGGCCTTTATATATATATATATATATAAATCAATAAAATCAGCACTTAAACACTTTTAAAATGTATGCAGGTGTCCGTACATATAAATATATATAAATATGTATATATGACATATGTGTTAAAAAAATGGCAAACATATTTTTTTTTCTTCCTCATTTTAAGAAGTGTTGGAGGCACTGTCGTGAGAGCTCCTCCACTGCGTTTGCCTTATGCTTGCTGGAATAAATTGGTACCATATGGCGTGATGACAGGATCACTCAATCTTCTGTGTACCTGAACACCACATTAATCATTTTTTGGGGGATATTCTTTCCCTTTCATCACACAGGAATTTCCAAATAGCCCCTGCCTTTATTTCTCTCACACATGTAGTGGATTTATATACACGGACTACACTCTGCTCTTGTTATAAGCCAGACCGTTTGACCAAGTTCAAGCTGGAGCAAAACAAAATGTTAAGGTTAGGTGTCAGGTGAGATTTTCTTCCTGTCCAACATGTTGACTGGCTTTCATTTAAAAATGGTTAAGAGCTGGACATATTTTTTTAATTAACTTTCTCTGATGAACAGTGGGATTTAAATGTATATAATATAACCACCTAACTATTTTTCCACACATGAGAATCAATCTAGATTAATTCTACCCTTGAGGAAAACTCAATAATGGAAAACTAGATTTTTCCCCCCCTCTAATACGTTAATGCACAATAATGGCCTTTGAAATAAATGAATAATAACAAATAATAAGAAAATAAAATCACCTATTTTAAAAATACTAATAATTATATTTGCACCTACCTTAATTGAAAGTCTATGATGAAATTCCAAAAGTATATATATGGACATAAAGCTCCTTCCACTAATTCAGGCTAAGAGTTTTTGGGCAGACAAAGGTGAACAGAGTAAAGAAGGGTGAAGTGGCCCAGAGGTGAGAGAGAAGAGAGACAGAGTCAGAGAGGGGGGAAAATTTGAGAGAGGGAGAAATGGGACAAAGGAGAAAGAGTGGTCTTTATAGCAATGTCCGCTTGATGAATCAGACATGTCTTATTTGTTGGCTGCACTGCCAGGGAATTTGCATTGATTATTTTCCCCTCAACAGATACATTTAAATCAATGTGGCACAGCGCAGCCAGAAAAGTGTGAGAAAATGTGTGCAGCGCACAGTGAAGCCCGGAGCTGTAACCTTGGTCAGACAGGAGGAGCCACAGCTCCCCCTTCATGCCAAACGGATGAGATAAGGACTAAAAGCATCTCTGAGGACAGCAACATCTCAGGTCTCCCTGTGAAAAAACAATCCCCTCCTTGCAGCTGGAGTAACATTTCTGTGGGCTAATATGTCTTCATTACTGTGCAATTTTTCATATGCAGATGGGCCAACTAGTGTGTTTTTCTGCTAGGTATACAAATAGTGCTATATTGCCTTATAGTTTGTTCCCCTTTTTTCTCCAGAGTACAAAATGGTATTTTTATTACTTCATCTGTCTTTAGGTGTGGATATAGAGCTCTAGATTCAAGAGGTTAAAAGCAGATAATAGAAATCCAAAGTCCAAGTCTTGTAGCATTACAGGAGATGCTACTTCTTACAGCCTGGCTTGATATATTCATTTAAGTGGATCTCTTTTGGTTTAGAGCTGGTTTTGTGAAGATACCCCTAACAAATAATTTTCAATTTTCCAAAAAATGTAGTTTAATTTTGGAAAATGGGCTACCTAGACACAAACTAAAAAATAAAAAAATTTTGTTTTGTGAATAAATAAACATTTAAATCTTAACACTAGTCCAAGATGGCAAATGCTCCGCGAGCATACTACGGCTCAGTAAATGTGTTTGATCTTCAGATATTCTCCAGTCAAAAGTAGGTTAGCTTATTGTTTATTCTGCAACACATCCTCTGGCTTTTATGCAGACCCAGTGTGGAGTGTGAATCACTGCTAATGCTTCATCACAGGGTACAGCTTAATGGAAGTTGAGCAGGTTTTTGTGTCCTCCCCTCTTGCTTTCACTGAGTTAGATAATATATATTTTACATGCCATAAGAGGCAAATTATATTGTGTGTCATTTACTGTTCAAGACCACTAAATACCAGATAATACATTTTTTTATTTTAAATGTTATGGCACTTTATTTATTTATTTTTATTCAGACTCATAAGTTAGGGACAATCAGATTGTGAAATTATTAATTTCACAATCTGATTGCACTGACTTTATTTAACACAAACCAACACACACAAATAGTACACCGCACCACCTCAAGCCTCCCTTCTCTCTCTCTCTCTCTCTCTCTCTCTCATTCCCTATCTCATTGATAATTTCTCCTGGAGCTTCAGCCTCTCACTGTGAGATCAAAGTGGCTGTCACACACTGCCAGTGGAGGACGGTTCAGGAGCATTCCCCTACAATATATTATTCCTCTATGGATGATGAAAGAGCGCATACTGGGGGTGGAGATGACGCTGTTACGAGGCAAATGCAGTAGGGGGCATGATATTAGGCGTCTCTCACATGGGATTGGTTAGCGGATCGACAAGAGTAACAAATGGTTTAGGTGAGCACTGCCCTGCAAACCAATCCACTCAAGGGCCAATCATTACATTAAGATCTGAAATTAAAATGAAACTCTTGTCATGGATGTGTTTGTGATGCAGAAGTTGGAATTACAGAGGAATTTACAATATCAGCACACACACACGCACACACACTGCTTTGATGAGTAGTTTAATCTTTAGAAAAAGTGTAATGAGGCCTCTTCTGAACTCTCTCGACAACAAATAGTCCCACTGTTGTAAACAGCATAAAAAGGAGGAAGGAATTATGCAAAGTTTGCTCGCTACCTTGTTTTGTATGCGGTTGTCTTTTCTCTTTGGAGGAAAAAAGAAAAGAGAGGCTTTCCAATATCTCCTGACTGTCTCTCTTTTCTCTGAAAGGCACATCTTAAGTCTGACTAAAGCGTACACTCGTTTCTCCCCTAGGGTGCAGTGGCAGTGGTGCAGAAAAAGTGAACTGCCGAGGACCCCACTGTTTAGCAAACACTCCTACTGAGGGGAGGAATTAATTATTCAGAGCCAAGGACCAAGGCAGCCCCATTTGATAGCACCACAAAAGAAAGGTCAGAGCTTTTTCATATGAGGAACCTCCTGGTTCTGCATCCTGTCAGCTGAGGGGATGTGTATAGTACATAAGACTGAATGGCAGTCTGGCTAACAGCTCAATTAAAACGACAAGGATGTCTAGGTGAAGATGTGTTCACAAGACATGTGACAAACAGCAGCATTTACACAGTCTCGCTAAGGAAGGTGTGGATGGCCTAGGGGATACGATTCACAGCTAAGGAGTAATTTGTTGCTTGTGCGAGTGATTTTGCCTACTCTATATATTTTTTCGAATGTGAATTTTTGAGGTGTCTAACCAAGGAAAAAAGAATCATGATACTGTTGGTCAGAATGATTAACAACTTATATGAACAAATAATTTCCTCTCTTCACAAGTTAGAAAATGATTCATTACCATGTTTGAATAGTTAATAGGGAATGATGAATTTCAGATTAAATTAATGACATATCATTTAATCTATGGCAAAAGCTGCCTTCTAAAGACTGAATTATTGGGTTTCAAATTCTGCAAATACAGTACAGACTCTAGTGGCAATCAATACAGTTGGAGAAAGTTTGGTGCCAGGCTCCCCATAGTGTGATCATCTGCATAATCCGATCAAATTTCACTGAGAAAGGCCAGAGCTTTTTTTTTTTTTTCTTCCAGTCATGGTGAAATGCCGATTTTCATCAAGTCCTTTCTCTCCACTCCGAGCTCACAATGCCTACTTCACAGAACAGATCAGGGACATACAGTAGCAGCGCAACAAAATCCAGCTACGGGAAACTTCGGGGCTTATGGAGTAAATCTGCCGTTAAAGTAGAATACTGTTGAGGCCTCCTGGCATTGTGGTCATTTACTTTGGTTTATAATCTCTAAAACTGTGGACTAGAGAGACCCAGCAGGGCTGAAGATGGAGCCAGGAGAGCGAATTCTACAACCATGCAACAGGGGGTGCCTCTTCACTCACTATTGGTGTGCGCCTCTAAACATAAAGTACAGCGATTCTATTGGCTCTGTTCAGAGCCCTGTCAGCCAATCATCTACGCCCAAGCTCTTCCATTCCATAGAAACCAGGTCTGCACCAGTAGTGTCATCAAGCCCATTGAGCTTCTCCCAGTAGCTCCCACTGTAGATTCAAAAGGACGGAAAGTAAAATGACAAAAAGCGGGAAAACCACAAACTAAATCAGCAAGCCTTTATACATTTTTGCAACATACATTTCAGGCCTCACAATTATAAATGACAAGAGAAAAAATCAACTATAGTTACACTTCATCAATCATAAGGTTGTGTTTGCTAACTGGGTGTCTTCACCTTAACAGTATGAATTAGCTGACTGATGACTGAACAGACAGATACAAATAGGAAAGGGGGGTTAGGTCCCATCTAGGATGATTTCTTGCAGATGTTTCAGCCATTACATCTTAGTCTCTCAGATCATTAATTTCCCAGGTAATATACCCCTTTGTTGTTAGCAGGCCCCGTTCCCCCTTATCCCAGCGTGCCGTAGGATGCAGCTGTGTGTAGCTTCTGAGCGGGTGCCACACGGAGATGACAGTTCACTCCATTGTTCATCAGTGCAACCATGGAGTCGTGCTGAGACTATAGCACATGGATGAAAAATTAAACTCAGCACCAAAAAATTAACGTCTCATAATTTGATCTGTTATTTGCACCAACAGAGATTTCTATCACCGCGTAAGGTCTGCTTCAAAGGTGTCCATTAAGGTTTCACACATTAAAATTGAAGTTACAGGCTGAGAATGTTTCTTGTTAATATTCAGTATGTGTCGGGGCAGAGAAACACCTGAAAAAGCAATTAGATTGTGGACCAAGTGCCGGGTGAAACCCCCGCACAAAAATGTAACTTACAGTAAATTCTGTAATGACAACTGAGATTTTTCCATCTACTGATTACTGCTGTGAGATGTGGATAAAGGCTCCTGAAAAGCAAGTGGGCCTTGTAATTTGCATAGTGAACAGACAAAACGTGGCAGTGGTGTGACAGGAATTTGTGATGTCTTGGTGTCTTGGCCCCCCCCCCTTTTTTTTTTCAATGAGCATGAACACAGATAAGTGGGAATACACTGAGGCCTCGTCCACACGTACGAAAACGGATCTTTTCCTATCCGTTTTCGCTGGCACGGTTTCAAAAATAGACGGATCCGTCTTTACACGACTGAAAATGCTACTTCATATCCCAGGTCTATAGGCGGCGCTGTTTCAGTTTCAGACATTCACCAAAAACGGAGAGGAAGAGGTGGCGCATGCGCATGAAGCTTGAGCGCTGTTTACAAATCGGCTTTCGAAGAAACCAAACTCAAGGAAAAAATTGATTTTGCCCTAGTAACCATAATAGGCTCAATATCTTCTCCAGTAGTAACGCAAGCATGTAGTCCGCCATTGTTGTTGATGTTGTTATGAGACGTTTCGCGGAATATAAGAGGCCGGAAGACTGCTCGAGGGGGGTGGCGATGACGGCGATGACGTCATCGTTTTCCAAAATCTCCGGTTTCGACTGTCCATACGGATTCACGAGAAGTGCGTTTTCGAATTTATCCACCCTGGGACCCGGTTTCAAAAAAGTGCGTTTTCGGGCTATGCGTTTACGGGATTCGAATAAAAACATCTGCGTTTACGAAAAAATGCGTTTTCGTGTGGATAGGGCCTGAATGTTAAACTGGTTTTCCCACAGATATTGCCTCTCTCAATTCTGTATGCACTGCATGTTTTTAGTTCATAAAAAGCCCAGACTCTAAACATAATATAACATAATCCTTCACTAAGGCTGAACTGATATACTTCATGTTCTTCTCAGACAGATGTAGTGCAGCAAAGAGGCAAAAGTGAGAATTTATTTAAGTTGGTGCAGGTATTATCTGCAACAGTGAGTGAGAGCAGCCCTTATCAACTTTGAAGCCAGGCAAAATGCATGAGTCTGTGGAAATATGAAAGCTTCTCTTCCTGATAGCACGAGCATTTCATCACATTTCACACAAGAATATACTGTAGTGTTGGCTACTCGCAGTCCTCCAGCAATTCAGAGGCTATCTGCTGTGCAGGGGGGAAAAAGAGTGAGAGAGAAAAAACAATCTAACCTTGATTGTCAAACACTTCAGTGCTGTGCCAGCCTCATGAACTTCTATGAGGCAAAACACCAACACAATCTTTCCACTCATAACACAAGCGAGGATCTCTGGAGCAATAAACTGATTCTGAGAGCTCTCATCAATCTTTAATCCTTCCTCGGGCTCTGTGGGGCCGCAGTGAGTAAAAACCTCCCTCCAAAACCAGAACGAGGCCAGAATCCAGCAAATTCAAGGCTCAAGCAAAGGTCTAGAAGACTTGTTGATGGGGCCAAATCAACTGAGGAGACCCTTTAACTCTTCCTATCCAGTGGCTGAGACATGTGCCAATATCTATCTTCTACCTGGACCAAAAGTTTCTGGGAAGACTCTAAAGAGCCTTGTGGTAGATCATAGGAATAATACATTACACGTTTCTGTGAGGACACAGATGCATTCTGTATTTAGCCTTGGTTATGTTCTGCAATTCAGAGAAGATTATTTATACACGTGATTCCACTTTCTATTTTCTTTTTTCTTTTTTTTTTTTGGTTAACATTTAATGGAAAACTTGTTACCGGTAACAAAAAAGCAATTCAGTATTGGCAGCAAAGAGCTAAGAATTAGTTGGAAGGAGTTTAAAAACGAGAGCTGCCTGGTGTTGTGTGGGCTATGGCACTTTCTCTCAGCATCCAAAAGTCAAGGACAAATCCTAAGCTGATACGACAGAGGACAATCTAAATAACGAACTGTGTCATCGTACCAAAGCCACAAACATAGCAGCTGCGTGTAGCCTGTGAAATGTTGCCAAATGGATATGATGGTCCGCTCGACTGTAGATCAGTGAAACCATGGAGCCTTGCTGAGTGTAGAGCACAACGATGAAAAATTAATTCAGACACCAAAAAAATTAAGTGCCTCAGGAAGAATGAGTTGTCTGTCCCCAGAGGTGGTTCTCTCGCCACTGAGGCTTGCTTAAATGCGTCTGTTCTGACTGGTACTGGCGAGCTTGTAAGCGACCTAAGTAACAGTCTGCTGACTGATAGTCTGAGCTTTACTCCTGCCATATGTTTTCTCAACGGCATTCACAGACTCACTTACGGTCAAGTAAATGATTATGTTCCACAACAAAGAGAATGAGAATGTCTTAGAACGTCTTGGGAACTGTGTGGATGCACTATATGAGTTTGGAGGAAAGCTACAAAGAAAAAAGACCTGTTTACACTGGCTGATGGAAAAAAAAAACTTGGTTGGACAGCGTTTTAAAAGTAAGGCCACTCAGTATGTGGGCTTTGGCACTACCACCCAAAATCCCTACGTCAAGGACACAACCTAAGAGAATATGGCAGAGGCCAATCTAACCATCTGTATCATCGCGCTCCAGCCACAAACAAACATATCTGTTTACTTTTAATATTAGACAAAACTAGTGAACTCGCTGGAGCCAAGCCAGACAACCTCCGCTGGCCTTTCTAGCTAATTTGTATCAGAATCAGACTTGTCTCTGAGTGGCTCGGTTTTCTGGTCAGACTTGTTTTATAAAGATATAACAAGACGGACTGGAAAGGCAGCAGCGAGGGGGAGGGGTCTGCACTAGTTCACCCGCCGCAGAAGCGAAGCAGGTGGCCAGGTTGATGACAATGAACAGACAGCATTGGTGGCCTAATTTCTTCATGTCAAACAACACCATATGGCTCCTCTGCTCTCATCTACCTATTTAGAAACTGCATCCACATAAGTATGCAAGTATCATAGTCTTCACAATTAATTAAAAATGGGAGGAAACAAGATGCACTTCATTCTATATAGTATACAAGATGTACTATTAAGCAAGGAGAAAAAAAAAAAATCCCCCCAGGTATTTATGTGTTATGTATGGCATGTCCTTGAAAGCAGCAAGGATTCAACAGACAGCTTACTTTTTTTCCCTTGACACATCCTCAAATTTTGCATAAAATGAAGACGAGGCCTCTTACTGCGGTAGAGCACTCTTAAGGAAAACTGGAATATATTCAATTAATCTTTCTGACCTCTAGTAAATGTTTTGTGAGATGACAAGTAAACCTTGCTCACCCACCTTAATATTAGTGAAAAGAACAGAAATAAATTTGATACCAACATTGTGAAAATGCATTGCTTCAGACGCCGTAATGACAGTTATTAACTTTCAAGGACAAGCCAACCTTCTCAAATGTGTTGTTATTGATAACAGTTCACAATACCATGATATCTCAGTGGTGGCTGTCAACAGTCAGCAAGCTAAATTACAATAATGATGTGGAAAATATTAAAAAGAAAAGCTTTAAAAATCTTGGCCCATCTTGTTTTTTTCCCCCTCCAAAAATGAAAATCGCAAAGGTTTTTTGACAGCTTTTTGCCTGCACACCACCAAGAGAAGTGAAAGGCTCAAAGCATTGCCACTAGAATTTATTCATAACCATGTGACTCATGACAGTGAGTGCTGACATGGAGTCTCTCAAAGCTGAGGTGGTGACAGGTAACAGAGTAAACTATGTGCGCCATGGAGACGGGCCAATCCCTTAAGTGGCAGCAAAAGAATAAGGTGCCATATGGCTCGTATGTTGTACACAGCATTAGAAGACATAATTTATTACAGTTCAGATTCAGCATAAATAGCTTCAGATGCAATAAGAGTTTTGATGTTTTTGGGGGGAAGGGGATTCATCAATTACAGTAATTTTACACAAGAAGACCAATTAAATGTTTTATACTTTATTGTGCATCTTACTTACATATCCAAAAATAATTTCCATTTAAAGCTTAAGTCCAAAACATGTTCTTTTGTTCAGAATTTGGTGGAAATAAACAGTGAAAATGAGGGGCATGATCAAAACACATCCAGAGTTGTATAGTTATTATGCCTGTTATGATTCTGGCATTTAATCCCGTTAATTTGAAGCCCATTTATGTCAACCCCCCCGGGATTATTCCCAGGTGTCATCTTAACACAGAAATAAGACAGCAGACAAAAGCAGAAAGTTTTAGTGAGAAAGTGGTGACGGGCTCTTGTCAGCCCCCCATGGGTCCCTAGCAAAATCATTCAGCAGGGGACAAATAAAGCATAAAATGGGTTTGTGCACCATACAATAGCACATAGATAACAAGAAGGACAAGTATTGAAAATGTCCCACGGGGAAGAGTGCGCAGAAATGCCTTGGTTCTGTGAGACAGTGGAATGCCTATTTCTTAATGGCGCACTAGTGGGGGTCACCATTAAGTGACAAAACAATATCAGTGGGGAAACATTTGCATCCCGGCGTACAAATACGCAAGTTGTCAGGCATAGAAAGCCCGGCCTTTTCAATGTGACAGCAATCCCTTTAGGTGTGAGGCGAGTGCAGCTCAGTGGCGCAGGGGACGGCGAGAGATTTGGAGGTGGGGGACCGGTGGGACTGCGGAAGTTGCATGCAGTGAGGTGTGTGTCAGGGCACCAGAGACAAAGCAATGATTACACACAATAAGTGGAGCAGAGTGCATGCTGACACTAATGCAGTCCGAGGGGAGACACGAGACAGAGCACTTGTGACAACTGTGAGAGGGCATCACTTCTTTGATAGACAGCATTATGGGTAACAAACAGAGCAAATGTAGTTGTTTTTTTTCCGGCTTCTGTTCTTTTCTCTTTAACAAGGGTAAAATTGTGAGTTAATAATGATATAAAATGAAATAATGCAAACACATTAGAAATCCAACAGTTTGCCATAAATAGGAAAGCTAATCTATAGCCTGTTCATTAAAGCTTTCTCAGTATCTGAGCTTTCTCAGTATTACCATTTTTACAAGCGGGAGCAGTTTAGCCTCTGTCAGCAATGATACAAATTGGTTTACCACGAACAAAAGAACTGGGAAGCTAGTTTCGATGAACAGGTTTACACTATAATCAAGGCTTAACTCTAATGAGTGACACGTAAAATGTCTTAAAGGAAGATGTTTAAATAACTCAATGACAAGTATTTTGACCATTTACTTGGTTGTACGTGAGGTGTACAGGATATGAAATATCCTGAAATATCCTGAAATATTTATGCAACTCAGCATCACTGGGGCTAAAAGTAAAAATTGTCATTGCTGAGAAAAGAATTCAGCTCTACTGTAAGATTCTTACTGTTTGATTGCGCTCAAAAATTCACTGCCTGTCAAGATAAATTCCAAGGAGTATACTCTTATAATAGAATAATGGCTCTTTCATCAAACCACTCTTGTAGTTGAGTGGGACACTGGGTCAAGTAAGTGTGCAGGATCCTGATGAGAAAATCTTGACCATGCCTGACAATCACTTCACGGACAGAAAGCCCCTAATTTAATCCCTTAGGAATCTGGCTTACAATTGGATGAAAAGAAAGGAATTTTGCAGGTTCACGCAATAAAATGATCCATTTTGCTAGAAAATGATCTTCCATTGTTTTTTGTTTTTTTTGCATTGCATGTTTTTAATTGTCAGGTTTACAGTTGCAGGAATTTTGTAGCTACTGAGCAGTTGAGCTGGCAGCTTAGGCTCCGTGGAATAGTCACTGATCTTTCACTGTCTCTTTTAGAAATGCAGTATAAAACACTACTGTTATTAAAAGTATCTGTATGGCATCCCTAACTTCACTACACCGCTGAACAGTTTGCTCTTAGGAGGTGTGTCATAAGGCCTTTACAACTTCTAATTACATTTGATTGGGAACAAATGAGGATGCTACACCATCATGAAGTTTGACAGCACATTATACATGCAGCATTATTATTGATTTTACTGAGTCTACTTGTGTGACTTCCTCTGGGCCAGCCGCCATCTCTTTATGACAGATGGGGATCCTGATGTGTTCCTGACTGCATCTCACTTAAGGGATGTGCTTAGGTGCGTGCTGTTTGTTAAAACAACACCTGTCTACATCCCTGTGTGTGTGTGAAATACTCCTCAGCAAATGTGACACTGCTGCCACTGAAATTATATCATTTCAGTTCCAAGTCACCTCATTAAGTACAAGCATGGTTACACTGTAAATCCAACAACAGATAACTCAACATATGCAGTATGCAGGTGTGAATATAGATACACATGTAAGGGTTTCAAAAAAAGGTTGAATTTACTAAGTAAGAAAGCAAAACATGCCACGTGCCAAGTTGCAGGTATTTCAGTGAGTCGAATAATTATCTCACACCTACACGATCACGCTTCAAATAACTCTTAAACTGGGATTTTCACACCCTCTTTTCAAATATTGACGACACAATGCAGTGAAAGATGACCACAGTGTTGCATCAGTGAGATGAAATTTTGTGAAAGCGGAGCCGCTGATCCAGAAGTGGCTGTTTGATACACACATGCAGATATTTCTGAAACAACAGAAAGGCTATCAAAGATTTTATTCTTCCTGTCCTCTGTGCTGAACACGCACAAAAAGCCACAGGCTATGGCAATGATGCCTTGACGCAATAAACACTTTACTGATTTCAATAAAAGCAAACACTCAGGGGCCAAAATATGTTTGGATTTTAGACAAAGCCTCAAACTATCCATGAGTCAGAATCCAATGCAGAAATTGCACGTAAAACGCACTATTGAAAGCTGAACATATTTGTCTTTGGACACTTGAATATGTATATAATATAACATAACATAATGACCATTACAAGATTCTGAGTCTGAGGTTAGAGTTTAAGAGATCAGTCACTCTTGGTTGGTTTCAAAGCAATCAAGACTTACAAGAAGCAGCATGAACACCACCAAAAAGGGAACCTAGGTTACTCAATGCCTTCTGCATTCCTTAAGGAAAGTCTAATCTATTTACAAGTACTGTCATAAAGTAAGCCCAAAGGCAACGATGTCATGTTGCAAAGAGGAATTACCTTTGCAAATGACAGAGAATTCCTATCAAAACATAATGATTTTCTTTATTTTTAAACACACGCAAAGCTTCAAGAAAGGACTAGGCCTCCCTGAATGCCAGTCAAGGTGTCACTGTAAGCTCTGCTCTCTTATGACTCCTGACTGGGAGACACTTTTGGGAAAATCAACAAAGGAGAATCCTTCATCATGTTGGCAGGTAGGTCTCTTCACAAATTACCTTTTCCCCTCCATCCGTCACACAAGGGAGTTCACCTGTATCTGTAGCACAATGCTCTGCTGCTCGCTGCTTTCACATCCCTCTTCTCTATGGCTCATCCCATATAATATTCCTTCATTACATCTCGAAGGAACGTCAAGAATGTTGTGCATTTTTAATAATGTGCAAAAATGCCAGCTGACACACAGCACACAGGAAACTGTCACCGGGGAGAAACTGAGATTGGCTTTTTTTTTTTACTAGCTTGAGAATCACTACGATATTTAAAGGGGTTGCTGAAATAGTTCTCCTTACAGTGACCCACTAAATTGTATTAAGGTTTGTTTTGATAGGCACTCAAAGCAGCTGTTGAAGTTGCCACAGGTTACCATCCTTTGGTTTCATTTGCACTTGAAAGGAGGCCTGTGTCTTCTGCCAGGTTGCTCTGCACCTCATTCACGCACTGCATCCAATGATTAAGCCAATGTGAAACACTAATAAGCACCAAGCATCACCCGGTGGACTTGCCTAATTGGGTCAATCAAAGATGATCTCAGCAGGGAGAGAGTGAGAGCTTTCAGTGTACCAGAGGTTTTGCAACTTTGTGCACAGACCACTGCAAATGAAGCAGCAGATGCTTGTGGACATTATGATGGTGGCTTCTGATTAAAAGAAAGAGTCTCCTGACAGCCTAGCGCTGACATGGCATATCTCGTTGCCTTTATTTGGATCTGACAAGTCTTTACGCAACTCCCCCTTTATTCTGTGCTCTGAGAAAGGGAATGGTTTAGTTAAAATGTGAGAAATGTGCTTGCATGTCCTCAACCCCTCTGTGGTGGGGTCCCATAAGAGTTGTGATTCTGAAGCTTCGTATCCAATGCTATGCATGCTGATGCTACGAGTGTGGAGGCGTACGGCTGCCACTCGGGCAGTGCACTATGCAGTGATGCATTTGTTTTCTATTAGGCTTTTTTCTGGCTTCTTCAACATGAAATATTGCATCAGAATTTCACTCGTACTTTAATTTTACAACCCCTCCTGTCATACGCAGTTGACCTCCATAAAATCCAATCAAAGCCCTTGAGGCAGCAGCCTGGTGTCAGTGCAAGAAGACCATAAGATGACAGAAATAACTGTTTGTGATTCAAATATCTCAGCCTTATCGGTTCTAGCTCTAACTGTCAGGAGTTAATTTACTGCTATTGCAGAAAGCTGGCAGTACAGCGATCAAAACTCAATTATGGTATAAGACGGTTATGATATATACAAGTTCTAATGCAGCTCACATCCTGATTTTTCACATCTACTGAAACATCTGAATCACAAGACATATAATGGTCATTGAGAATGAGGAACTGAAAAAAAAAAAAGTGTGTAGATGTCTGTATCACATTTGTTGATCCCATAAGAAAACAGAAATCTTAACTGACTTAGCACATAAACATTGTCACATTGTCCCTCTCTTTGGTGTTTTCTTATAGACTGCACGACTTTTTCTAGGGATTATTAATATTTTGATAAACCATGACGGCCCGCATCTCCAGTGCTCTTATCATCTCCAACACAGTTAACAACATAGACATTGTCTTGTTCGGCCATTAGGTTTGACAATCTGAAAAACAGACAGAAAAACATCTGATCTGAGTGCAAGTGCTTAGGTCTGATAACAAGCAGAAACTGTGAAACGAAAACAGACATGCGACAAGCAAGGCAACTGCAACCAGCTCGAGCCAAGTTTAGAAACATTGTGCAACTGAAGCACTGGTGTCATCAGTAAAAAAATGACAACACAGATGGTCCTGCTGTCCACAGGGGAAACATCATAGAGACTGTACTAGATTTAAATATAGCATAAGTGATTATATTGGAAAAGTAGGAAACGATGAATTACTGTATGAGGAAAACAATTTGCACTTCATCCAGTGTTGCAGATTACGACAATATAATACCAACACCATAAATTCACGTTTAAATCCTTTTTTTTTAAAAAAGTGAACTCTTGTTTTTTCTCTTATCTAATCGCCACAAGCACATATAGTATTTACGTCTCTTAGCTCTCCCTCCAACCTTTTCTTAATATTCACTGACTAAAAGAGAGAGCATTTACAGCAGAAAAACAGGTGCCAACAAATTTTTCACAGTACATTTATTAAGTTAATAGATTTTTTTTCAGTGTGTGCAGGTATCACAGTTCAAATTTCAAAGTAGCTAGACAATGCATCACCATGCTGCAAAAACAGAACTCAAAGTACGAAGTGTAAATACTTGGATTAATAAGTTGTTTCTGACATTTTTCCGAGTTAATCTAATTACTTGGTTAGATATACACAACACAACAATATTGTAACAAATTTTGGATTGATCAGAAACCTCCCTGATGGGTGCCTGTCATCTAAGGTGCCTGAAACCTTTGCACACATATAATGATGCAGAAATTCAAAAATAATTATGTGGACAGGGGAAAATACTACATAAAATATTACAAAATACTTTATGATAAATGCACAGTGAAACATTCATTCATTCATTCATCTTCTATACCCGCTTATTCCTGTTAAGGGTCACGGGGGTCTGCTGGAGCCTATCCCAGCTGTCGCACAGTGAAACAAACTAATTTATTTATTTTTGGGGGGATGGGGGGCATTTTCAGTCTTACTAGATAACAATGTTTTTTTGTATGCTGGAGTTACACCTATATTTAACTCAGGTAGACTCTTTAGCGAGACAGCCGTTTGAGTGGGTGGGCCTGTACCTGGACCAGCTGACCCATACAAAGAAATTTGTGACACGGTGACGTAAGTCTGGCACAAAAGTAGAAAAGTTTTTAAATTAAAATAAAAAAGTAAAACATTTTTCATTCAGATCTGTGCACTGAAACACAATAATTTAAAAACGCATTTATTTAATAAGACAGCATTGGATTAGCTCAGGATCATTCACTTCTGTAAACACAGCGGGTCAAACCTGCGCATTTTAATTATGCAAAAGCAGTATAACACACACACACCATCTATTGCAACAGATTCAAGTGAAAAGCATTTTTAATGTACAGCTTTGTTTTGACAGAAATGTGACAGCTGATGGAACAGTACTGCTTGTTTTAGCTTTGTACTTTGTACACTGTACTGTATTATACATGCAAATCATTAACCTTATTTGTGAAGCCCTTGTGAGCCTACAGAACAGCTACACAAACAGCCCGTGTATGAGTGACTGAACTGTCCTGACATCTGATTGCCACTGTCAGCCACAAGGCCTTTAAATTTTTTACCAAACCTTTTGTACTCCCCAGCAGTAAAAAATTAATCACTACTCAACATGAGAAAGTTACTCTGTCTTCTTTTCTTTCTCTTTTTTTTTTCCTCTTGCTTTTTGCTTTGGCTGTGGCCATTAATAGCCTAGTGGCTGTTGCCAGGACAGCGTGTAATTCTTTTTGACTTTCCTTTCCATTTGCCTGGAGGATAAAGCAGTTTAAAAACATTTCTGCACACAGGAGCATGGCTAACAGGTAATCTATCTAATTATGGCATGGGAGGGGTTCCCCTGTAAAATATTGAAGAGCTTCCGTAACCTTTGTTTCACCCTCCCTGTGTACAAGCCTCTGGAACACACACACTCACACACAGTTAGTAGTGTCTCTGCCCTAAAGGTTGGTAGCGCATATTATTCAAGCTAGCTGAGTGGAAGAGAGGGACGTTCAGCTGTGTCTATGTTTAGTCTTTGTCCAACAGTATCATTTCAGAGGCCAAAAGATAAAACATTTAATATCATGCAAGGTAAATGGTGAGTAATATTGAGTAAAGTATTAGGAAGGCATTGTGTAATATATGTAACGTATATATGTATAAAATAATCCAGCCAGAGAGCTGTTTGATTGATTGATTTGACTCATTTTCTGCTTTAATTAAACTTCAATATGTTGTGATGAGTTTTGCCATCATGTCTTCTCTCTGTCAGTGCGATGGATCACATTAAAAAAAACATGGATGTCACCACTAGAGGTTATGTTAAATCATGCGCTGTAAGTTTAAAGTGATGAACAATAAAAGCAGATAAACTATGATGCCTATACAAACCATGAAAATGTAATGCCCTGAATATGGTAAAACAGACTAGGCACCTTGTTCAGCATAGTAATGTGAAAGGTTTAAGGCACTAAAAGTAAAAGATGGCTTTTTTGTTGGTTAACACTTTAGCGTGACCACCATATTACTTTAAAACAACCCATGTTGTAGAATAAAAACCATCATTTATATTTTTGATGTGGAACATATGGTTAGGAAGGAACATTTTCTAATAAATAAGAGTTGTTAGGCATCAATTTACCGCTGCCAGCCAGTGAAGTTGCAGGTTACATCCATGCCCATTTGATAACATGTAATTTTATCTTCACATGTTTTTTTTGTTTTTTTTTGCAAAATGTGAAAATTGTTTTGTGAAAAAGGTTAAAGGTCAAAAAAGTTATATTGTTCTTTCAGCCATATATTGCAGGTCCTGTACATAGTGAGATGAGAGGATGTTCTTCCAGAGCATGGAGCTACATGAAGACATAGGACCAAGTACAATACAAGGGACTGAGCATAAAGTGCACCTGTCTAAGCTTATGCAGACCTTACAAAACAATGCACGAACAGTGCAAACACTGCAGACAGACTGGAGCACAATATCAGCAAAACCAATGAGGCTGTGTTTACTACCAGAGGAACAGGATGGCTGGCATCAAGGCAGAAGAGATTGGATTTGATTTTTGTGTTAAATTTCATATTTATTAGCGTATTAATTCTTGTGTTGTGGCGTATACACCTGTTACGTGAGGTGACAGTGACCCCAGCCTTTAACCACCAAATTATAATCAGATCGTTGTTCATAGAATGTTTGTGACTCCCCCCCAAGGTGTTCTTGAGATATCACTTTCACCAAAATGGGATGGACACATGGACGACCTAAAAATATTACGCCTCTGGCCACAGCTGTCACCAGCTGTGCAGAAAGTGACTGGCCTTTTTATACATGATGTGCTTCAGATGAGTCAGGTAATATAGCGCTTTTACAGTCAGAGACACATCTACTCATTCACTCACACAAGCACGCACACATTCACACACCAGTGCCACGCACTGGGAGCAACTGGGGGTTCAGTGTCTTGCTCAAGGACACTTCGACATGTGGCACATTCCGGGGATCGAACCGCTAACCCTCTGGTTCATGGACAACCCGCTTTACCTACTGAGCCACAGTCGCCTCCCTGATTTTCATTAAAGAATAAAAACCATGGGGAAGACAGCTCTGTACACCAAACACTTAAATACTTAAAAAGATAAAGTTTAACACTACTAATAATAAAATAAAAACAAATAAAGGGATTTAGACATTTTAGGTGGCTCTAGCATACAGACTTGAGTAACTTTGATTAAATTAACAAATATGAAAGTTGTGATAATGACAAATATTTTGTTAAACTGTAGTATGTTGCCTTAAAACTTTTCTGTTCACTTCTTTCTCTAGAGTAGACAAGTATTTCAAGATACTTGGTAGTCAGGCAGTTTGAAGAGTCTTGGTAAACTTGCCACAGCTCCTCAGTGGATTGTAGGCTGTCTCAGTGGTGCCATTCCCTTTGTATAATCCCAGACTGATGACATGATGTTGAGATCGGGACATTCTGGAAGTCATACCACGTTGCAGTGCTTGTTCTTGTCGCTGAAGATTGCTCTTTATAATTCTGGCTTTACGACTGGCTGTTTGTTTGGAGTTGCCATAATTCTGCAGAATGAATAAGATGGATAATAAAGCAAACAATCCTTGCCCTTGCAGTCTCAGCCAATCCATTGTAATTCTGTTTATCTGGAAATTTGGTAACCTCTACGTCAACCTGAGCTGTCCGCGCACTGTGCATATATTTAAAATCTGTATTATATAGCGCAATATATAACTTGACACTGAGAAAGCCTTGACATTTATTGTGTAAACACGCATCGTCAACACCAGAGTCAGGTGTTGGTATTTCCAAGAAGAAAAAAAAATCACAGGGGAAATGATGTGTGTTTTCATTTCAGGCAGTGGCAACAGATATTTACTTTGACTAAAGATAGGCAGAATCTAGGGGTTACACAGCAGTAATACAGAACTTAATAAAACGCTGGACAAATTTTCTTTTCTACACTGTGGAAAGTGTTCATTATCTGGTAATGCAATGACAAAAAAAAAAAAAAAAACATAAGGTTACTATTGTGACTTGTCAACAACTTCCAGTCTACTTGTGCAATTTTAATATATGAAATATGTTTTGTTTTTTTGGTTAGCATGTATAGCGTAATGTGTTGCCCATTCAACCTTAGCAAAGACACAAGAGCTGTATCATTCCCAAGTCTTGCAGTACATTCCACAGTACATTGACCCATTTAAAGGAGTAGGGGGATGGGGAGGAGGAGGAGGAGGAGGAGCAGGTTTGTCGGGGTTTAGAGGGATCAGGTGTAAGTATTTGACCGCGCACAAGGGGAGTCCTTCTTCCTGAGATAAATGGGGAAACCTAGTAACAGCAGGTCATGTGTAATAAGCATTCATGATTAATGTCTTAAAGAAGAATTTCCTAAGGGACTCTTTAAGCTGATCAGGAAACCAAGCTGTGATATCATAAATGCTAACTTTTGGGTAAAAATACATACCCTGAATTTTTTGGCATACAGGAGACATCCTTGCGTGTCTAGTTGCCTCAGCATAAAAAGGTAGTCTTTCTGAACTTTGATTTTTGATGGAATAAGTGACTATACATGGATATTCCTTTATGCCACATGAGCTTAGTAACATGTCTTTTTAATGCGTTTGGAGATTGCGAAGCTGTCAGAAAGCTTGGACTATGCCTGGCAATCTGGTAGTTTTTTCTTTTTTTCTTTGTTTTGTCTTTATATAAACCACAACGTCTCTTTCATTCTGGGACCAAGTCATTCCTCAGGCTCAGTGTGGCATGATATAAACACATACATCATCCAGAGAGCTCAGCCACTCTGAAAACCTCTTTGGCGGTGCACCTTATATAATGAGCAGAACTAAAGTTCTCCATGTAATGTTCAGTGATCATCAAATGAGATGAGATAGGGAGCTGATCTCTGAAAGTCGAGGCCAACTCTTCTGAAGAGTGATCAGCTATCTGTTTATGTGCAACAGGACGGAGAGTTTGTGGACTTCAAACGGTCTAAACGGATAATTGGCTGGTAAACCATAGCCGTCCTATTCTAAATTTATTGTGGGTTCTGTTTATATACGCAACAGCATTGGGTCGAATGTAATGCGTGATGTGTTTCAGATCCCCCAAAGCATGATGATTAAGTAAAACAGAGTTGAAGTCGCATTTACTACAAAAAATCTATCACTAATTATGGGGAGCTCCTAACCTCAGTGGGTTCAGTGGACATAACTATCTGCTCCTTGAGTATCCAGCATCTCAAGGAGTCTTTCCCAAAAACATTAGTCTCCAGTGATTTTGCATTTTGCTGTGTTGTAAGCCTTAGGTTCCATAAAAATGCCCTATGATAAAATAAATAAATAACACGACTTGCTAAGTTGCAAAATGTTCAAACATTACATATCAGTGAAATACTCAATTACAACCAATGTCATTAGTTATCCCTAAAGTATCCAGCTTGCTCATATCCACTAAAAGCATAGCTGTGTTTTTGTAGCTCTTATATGTCTGGGCGCTTATTATGACTATGGAAAGATTGAAATGGTCAGCAGTGTCATATACAATTAGATAGGACATATTTACTAACCATGAGAACCAGTCTTTACTCTTAAGTGAAGAGTTTTTGTAACGTAAAACACAAGAGGTGATGACAGCACACACATTTAATGCATTCAAATGGTTGTTATTTTATAGTGCTATTGCTTCCAATCTGAGCTCAAATTGTGTTACATCTTCCATTTTATTGTAATATCTCTCTCTCTTTCTCAGTCCGTTCTATTTGTTAAAAAATAAAAATAAAATAAAAAACAAAGGAAAAGTACAAGATGTATTGTTTGCTCATCTATTCCCATTTCCCAAAATGCCCAGCCTCCTGTTGGTTGTGATGGCCAGGGTTCTTTGACCACCACCATGACTGCAATTCCTCCCTCACAGAAGAGAATGGCATGACATTTACCAGAGCTGCAAGGCGGTAATACATTTTTTTGAAATGGCAGGGCTGGAATATGCAGGGCTGAAAGGACCCACGCTGGGCCCCACTGGGACTCCTTCACACTAGCCCGCTAAGCTCATTCAGATGGGGGCAGTAATTACAGGCATGGAGGCAAAGCTGAACTAATTCATACAAGGTGTAAAGCACTGGCAGGCCAACTGTTGGTGAGTTTACTGTCGGAACACCCCTTCCATTTAACTGTAGCCACTATGCGTGTGATGTTTGTGACTGCTCTGATTTATTTTGACCACGCTGACCTCACTGTTCAAAATGATCCATCTCTTAATGCTTTCATAACCATGGAATTCATTTGAGGTGATTAATTATACACACACCGAATGGCACAGTTTTTCCGGTAATACAAGCCACCAGGATAGCTGTGGATTTTTACATTTCATTTAATTGCTCTTCTTTTCAAAGTATATTTTTGCTAACATACTGAGCTAAACACACCCACACTCCAATGGGGAAATACTGAGTCGCAATCAGGCCTGCCATTACTTGGAGTATCTCACACATAGTGAAGTATATTTATTTCTATCGACAGACATTTGTCCATGAAAATATTGTTAGTGGAACACTACTGGGAGCACTATCCTCCAGCTCAAAGGCCATATTTTCTGATTTTAATTGGATGCCTTCACAGTAGCATTGAGAGAGGTCTCTGTAGCAATACAAAAGAAGGAACTAAGAACACCACTGCCCTTTCATTATTCCCACAAACACTGCAATTGACTCCACTGCAAGACAAGAACTTTGGTTAATTCTGAGTATCAGCACTTTAACTGAAGCCAAATTTGACAGATAACCAATTAAGGAATTGGTTTTACTCCCTTGTCTGCGCTCCTGAACGTCAGACTGTCTGTCACTTAATTTTGTTGTTTAAAGCAATTTCAAATATGTGAGACGGCAACCAAAAACATCATCTCAGTAGGGTGGCACCGAAGCAGTCATAATCAAAATCACATCACAGCATCTTTGATATGAAAGCTGACCCCCTGTGAAAATGGGAATCAATCTCCTTGACTGGCACAAAGCATTTTTATTTATTTATTTATTTATTTCCATTACATAAGAAAAAAAAAAAAAAAAACTATTATTATTTACCAAGAACTTTCTCTTATCCTCATATTTTTTTCTTACTCTTAATTTACTTTCAGAACTTTTTAAATGTTTACAACAGTGCAATGTGCTCTTATTCAGACAAAGGCTTTTGATGCCTTCCTTTGATACATTATGCTTGTTGCAGTAGTATGTATGGTAAAGTACAATATGTGATCAAGTAAGTGAAGTGAAATGAAATGAAATATCAAAATATGAAGAGAGGAAAGAGTGACTTGTGAGAATCAAGTCTTAGTCAACTAAATCATAGCTTGCAGATTTATTTAATTAAATGATGGTCTTGTGCAGTCGTGAAAAAAGCTTCTTAAAAACTCTGAACTTTCGTTAAAATCTGCAGTTTATAAAACAAGAGCGCACACTTATTGTCAAAAAAGTCAACATAAAAGCATGTAGTCATTTCAGACACTAGATTATTAAAAGCACCACTAGTTGACAGCATAGCTTTTACAATTTCACTCAACAGGCACAAAAGGATTCTTTACCTCTATTCTCTTTTGAAAACATTACTTTTGAAAACAATTATTAATATTCTAATCTACACAATCAATCAGACCTACCACTGACATTGATCCTCTGCTGACAAATAGAATTCTTTCAAGTTCATTCAGTGGAGGTGTTGTCCGCACTAAGTTATGCACTTAATGGGTATTGTATAGAGTTTCAGGTTCTGTTCTTGCAGAGGATGGAGGCCTTTAAAAGCCACCATGAGCTAGTTATTCAGCACTGATCTCCTTCCTGTAATGAATCTTACCATGGGGTTTGATGGTGGTTAACTTATAGAGTGACAGCTTCAGAAATAAGGACACAAAATCATGGATTAATAGTATTAGTCTGGGTCTTTAAGCCAGGATGGAAAGGAACAAAACAAAATTTAGATTTGTAAATTGAAGCAGACTTTGGGGACATAATTCCTGGTGGTTTGGTGTACATTTTCCTGTTGTTGGAGTACTGAGGTCTCACATTTTGGCTGAAATCATTCCATCCAAAGACAATAACTCATACTGTCAATCTTAAGTATTTTTACTTTGGAAATGCAATGATAAACGCTAAGCCTTACAATTATTTTGATAATTAGTTAGAAAGTAGTACCTGTGTCTAGTGACCCAAATCTAAAACTATTGCGATACAGTTCTTAATTCACTCTATGCCCATCCAAATACTGCTGATTACTTAAGATATGTTCATCTTTACATTCTCTAAGCAAGTTGAAAAGAAAAGAAAAAACACTTCAAACTTTAATTAAAGCTACATGTCATGAAACTCTGCATACTGCAGTAATTACAATTAAGACGCAGTGTGCATGAGTCCTTCTGGATGCTGCAGTGATATAGTGACACACAGAATCAAATATAATGAGCCGTAAAATTTTTATTCTGTCAGAAAAATTTTCCTGCATTAAGGCTGTGACTGCAGCATAAGATAATCCATAAAAAACACATGAAATCTTAATAGATTTTAATGATTGATGCAAAGATAATTGGAATGTCAGAAATGAAGAAGTGTAGAGGAACCGAGGTGTTTTGGAGCGTAATAGTTGAGCTGGTGGCAGAAGTTCAGTCAAATTACAGTCATTGCAAACTTGATGCAAAAATGAGTCTTCTTGATAATGCGAAATGATGAAAACCTCAACAATCAAACTGCGGTTGAATTATTTTCACTTTCATTCTTCACCCTGAAGCAATTACATAAAAATGAATGATGGATGGGTAATATGAGCTACTGTATCTCAATGTGTTGTAAATGTTAGCAACTTTTAGTCAGGTTCAGCTGAATTCAGAACTTGGAGAGACTATTCTACTGTATAAAGTAAGTAAAAAAACATTCAGGACACACAGGGACCTGCATACCTTTATAGAAATCCAAAATATCTGGTCAAACCTCATCCCAGTGTGCTAGTTTCTGAATAGATAAGCAGGCTTATTAACAACAGATCTGCTGCAAAAAATGATTTGAGAAATGTGTGGAAATAATATGCGAAGTGTGAAAGTATCGCTTTCTTTTATTTCACTTGACCATACTGCAGATGCAGATGCTCTAAAAAGAGCCTTCTGATCCTAACATTACCACTAATGATAACTGTAATGTAGTTCCTTGACAATAAATAAAGGGCCCTTGCTACTACGAAAGCTTAAACTATGGCCCACTCAACAGCCAGGGGTGAAACAAACAGCATTTAAATTAGTTTTACTCTCTAGGTGTTTGAAAGCAATAAATAGATCAGGGGAAACTAAATTGATAACAGTCCCAGGGGTTGCTGCAAGAGCATTTAGTGTATTGTCGCTGTGCACTGAAGTAATAATCCAATGTCTTTTACAAAGAATTCTAAAAAAAATAAATAAAATGGTCACTATCTAATCTGAACCCAAACCTAAAATCCTTTCTAGTAGTTCTCATGTAGGGCAGCAGTTCTGAACATATGGGGCAAGACTGAATGAGAAAAGCACTTTCACAATGACCACTTATTTCAGCCTTTAAAAGCACCAAATGACATACTTTCTCAATCTGCTCCTCACTACGAGGGATAGCTCTTAAATGTGTGATCTGTTCTTCCTTTTATTTGTGCGTCTGTGCTTCTCTCACTGAATTTATGTAGGCAAAACATGGAAATAGGTGATTTTACACGCTTTCATGAACCAATCTGATTTGAGCAAAATCAGAATCAGAATCTGATTAAATGTGTGGGTTTGCTTGGTTGTGATACCAAGATACTGTCAGTCAAAACTGATGAAACCACAGAGTCCCAATGAAACACATTAGCTGAAATCTTCAATAAATAATAACTGAGATTTTTTTCTATACCGTCAATTCTGATTGATGCTTGGTCTTGAAAATTTAATGTTTAAGGGAAATGCTCAATTTTAAGTCAGTGATAAGTTCATGTCTAACATGGATTAAAAAGTTGGTTTGCTGTTCTTCACCTTGAGTTCATGTTAGTGAGTAGCTCCTGTATTAACACAAGAACATGAAGAGACAAAGCCTGACCTGAAGGAGTTCCCTTAAAAACTAGGCAGATGCTTCACAAAGAGCATACACAAACATGCAGCAGTGTACCTAATAAGGAGTTACTGTCAATCACAGAGCAAAATGCCTCCTTGAACAAATTGCTATTCTTGTCACGTCACGCTACTCGTACTGTACAATAACACTGCGGAGCAGAGCAGCAGGCTGTGCAGAGGTGTCCTACTTTAATAAATGAGCTGAAGCTCATATGCTTGCAATGAAATCACTTGCTCCAGAGCATCAGAACTGAAAATGTCCTAATGTAACACAGTGTTGTGACCAGGTAAATTTGAGACACGTTAGCGGGTTTAAGGTCGTAGAATTACTACAATTATGAGATTTTAGTCAGCAGACACACAATCCTGACTTTTAGGAGAGTCTGACTGAGACATACTGCAGCTCCATTCAGCACTGATGGTATTGACTCATGTTTCTCTATATCTAAATAGACTTAATGACTTCTACATGAGCCTGTGGTGTGTAAAGGGCAGCAAACAGATGGTGTGGTGCACACTGATGACAGGTTTAGGAGTCATTAGTAACAATACTGTCTGGCAGCAGAAGTGCTGAAGACCAGACCTGCAAAGGTGATGTGATATATTGGCTGCCTCCAAGCCTCTCAGAAACAACACGGGGCAGGGGCCTCCTGTGAAACTCTATGTATTAAAGCTGCGATATGTGGTAATTGTCTGCGCAAAAAAACTCAGCTAGTATGATCAGTGCTGGTTGTTGAGCAGTATTTTCACAACGCCAAAACTATTAGAGTCATTAGTAGACCCGCTGTGGTGCAATCTTTAGTCTATCCGGAGGGTGACCATTTGGGAATTGCAGGAACACAACTAAGCTGTAAAATTACATTCCATATATTTGCTTAGATCTCGTCTTGATTCAAAGTCGAATTGCTTTGTGGAAGAGTTTTCCACTGACAATAACAATTAGTTTTTACAGTTGAGCTGTTCAGAGATTTGTTGTTATGTTTCCTTGACTGTTTTAAAGACTTCACTTGATGTTATGGCTCCATTCTAGAGACATTTTGTTGAGAGACTTTATGGGCTGCTAAGCAAACAATCATTTAAATTCAATTAAGACTATGAAATGGCACAGCTGAAAACAGTCCTTTAAAAGGTTTGTTTTCGTGCAGTCTTGACCTATGTGCAACGACTCTATCCAGCACAGTATATACACAGTACATGACAGCAACTCCTCAGTATATGTGCCTTGAATAAAATGGGATCATTAGCACAAAGCTCAACATAATGAGAAATAAACAATAATGGGATGGACCCACTGTGTCTCTGCCCATCAGAGAATTTCATAATTAGCAATTAGCGGCCATTGTATTATATTAGGTGCAACTCAAAGCTGGCTTAAGTGTCTACACTCACTTACCTATCCTGAGGCACTGCAAATAAAATATCCCGCTGGATTCAAACGTGATTAATGTCTTTCAGAAGACGGACTGCAATGGCAGATTAGGCATGATTATGAGTGGGCTCATTTATTTTCAACATGTCATTATCTTTTACAACATTGACTAAGCAAATGGCCAGAGTGTGTTTACGAGTGCAACTGTAAGCAGCGTTTTCCTGATCATTAATAGTTTGCCAAAAGAAGTTGTCGAAGAGATGGGAAAAAAAGGCTGCCTTTTCCAACACTACAAACAGAGAAGGAACTCGTATTTAATTCATCAATCAAATGAATGAAATTAAACCCCTGCGTTGATATTAAAAAAATATATATATTAATATCACAAAACAATTTGCACATTAGCTGGTGCCAAATGTTTTTTTTTCCCTATTTATTCTCCTTTTGTATCAGGGACCCAAACTTCCCCAATAAAAATAACCAAACTCATCAAATTATCTTCTAACTATCAATCATACTAAAAGTCACAAAGATTGTTTCTGTGGGGAATTAAAAAAAACTGTTTCAAAAGCTTTTTAATCATCATTCATTCAACTTTGTTTTTTTTATGACTTACAAAGGGAAAACAAAAAATGCATTGATTGATCAGCTGAAATGTTTTTTGTGAAATGTGTGATTAAATGTGGAAGTATAATCCATTAAAAAATAAAATGTTGTTACTACATGGGTTTGTCAGACTGTCACTAGTTTGCACAAAATTTGTCTTATTAAAAAGTCTTATTATTTGCCAACAGGCTAATGTCAGTATGGCCAAAACCGATGTAGGGCTGATAAATCACATCATTATATAAAGTACGACACATTTCACATGAGCTTCTGAGCTTAGGAGAACCAAACACTTCCATCGTTAACAGAGCTAATCATTCATTGGGTTGTTTTATTATCTTCAGCGCTCCTTGTTAATCTTTTTATTCAAGTCATTCACACATCGAGGTCGATCTTCACCTTGAACATCCTACTCTTCTATGTAATTTCTTCCTCGCTCATCTTTCCCCTGATCCAACATCATTATCAAACAGCTCTTTCTTGTTAATTCTCATGTTTTCACATTGTCCTCAAAAACTTAATTATGAAAACAAAAATGTTTTACAGCTTTTTTTTCTCCTCTATTACCAGGTGCCTTGTCATTTGACCATTCCGATCAATTCTGATGAGCCTATTGAGCAATTGTGAATAATTGATAAGTGTTTTCCAACGACTTGATTGTCACAAAAAACCAAGACAAATAGAGTGAAATAGAATCATAAAATATTCACAGAGTGTTGGTCGGAAGATGATTAATTTCAAAGTCATCTTTACATGGATGCAGGTGTCCTCGTGCAGACAAAGCAACATGACCATGAACTGTTAGGTAAAGGAATAAAAAGTGCATTGCAGAACTGTGCCATTCTGGAGAGATTTTTCCTCCAAAAGCATGCAGCTGTGCTCAAGAATGTCGACCAGATACCATCAAGGCCTTCTGGCCTCATAGAGTACACCAAGTAAAAGTGACCAAGAAGCCTTCAGGTCAAGGTTCAAAGAGAGTTATCTCCATCAAACACAAGCCTTCATTCTGTCCCTGACATTTCTTCCTGTCTGTGCTGCAACATATTTTACAGTGACTGTGTTTTGCTGTACTTATAAACACTCCTGCACCGCTTTTTATGAGCATCTCACTCTGAGCAATTGTAGCATCATGAACGATGCGCTTTCAGCTCAAATAAATGTCAGTCACATAATAACAATATCAGCACTCCCAAATTATACTTCTACAGATCTTATTGATGACTGACAGTTTCCAAATGAGCAATTTTTAAATGTTAGTTTAATATTACAAACACAAAAATACAAGAAAAGGATTCCATCTCATGGATTTGGATGGCCAGATATATTTTCTTCTTTCCCCCTAATGTCCGGACTGTGCACGATGGAAAAAGACTGCAAATTGAAGTTGAGTTACATCTCACTCTTTACATCATGATGACATGGTGCCATCTACTGTTAATAAAGAGATCAAATTGCCTGAGGTGCTTGTGTTTTTGAGAACCAACTCAGGATTTGGCAGGATCATTTTTGTTTAACTGTAGTCCAAAACCAATCTCCATTCCTCCCAAACACATACACCTACAACTAACAAAGACTATTTTACATTATTTTTAATTGTCAAATACAAGTTTTGGTTTTATAATTTTGTAGAATTGCTCAAGAAAATGTAAAAGAACTCTCATATTTACCAACACAGACCTACTCTTGTATAAAAACAATTTGTACAGACGATCCTTCCTCAGAATTTCAACATGGCACCTCTTACAACGGGTGTGTGCTGCTACCAAAGACAAGTTGGATTGTGGGAGTTAGGTGCTCATTAACATATCAGTGACACAGATTAACATATATTAACATACATTATGGCTGAATTAATCATGGCATGTAGTAGAACTTGGAGAGGCATCTGAAAACAGTCTGCTCTGAAGTCGATTCAAGGAAGAAAGCTCACTGTTCTTGCATAGTAATCTCATGCAGCTCAAATAAGCCCATCCAGCATGTACAGTGATACCCTATGATATCTGGGCTCTGGCATGAAGCTCATTCATTGATTTTTTTTTTTCTTCTCCATATTCAGCATCTTCTACATCCTTGTTGTGGCTGCTTTACTCTTTAAAGGATTGGGTTGTAATGTCGTTGTGTAATTTTCATCCAGTAACACCCATTCTATTTTAATCTTTGGTGTATCTGGCATGAGCCTGGCGTTTTTTAAGACACATGTAACAGACGTGGCGGCAAATTTTTAATGCTAGCGCTTAAGTTATACTTTTTAACTACTGATAATAACAGAATATTTTTTATCCCCTCTCTTCTTGGCAATCAAATAACAACATTCCTTAATTTAAATCTTTGAACTGATCATTTGATTTTTGAATGCTCAGTATAGAAGAAATTCTATAGTTTTTTGTTATATAGGTCAAAAACAATTACATTTCCTAAATGAGTTCCTCAGGACTTTTAAAAATATAATGTCTCCTACTAAATTGGTGGATTTGGTCTATTTTGTGCATATTTATCGAGTTTTATTCAAATTCTATGTCGCGTTCTTGAAAATGAATTAAAAAAAATGTGGTTAATTTGCTAATTCTTTTCTTTTCTGCTGATTAATTAAAAATTTCTTCGGTCACATTAACAAACAAGAAAGCAAATAGCAAATGGAGGCTAAGAAAACAGCTAATCAGGAAAAAAGCCAGAACCAAAAAAAAAAAAAAAAAAAAAAAAACATTTCACGGGTTACCTTATCACATAATAAAACCGTCAAAAATCTACCCAATGCCCACCCCTTTCCCTTCAGGGCAAAGAAGTTACGAAAACAATAATTAGGACATGTTTTATATAAATAACACATCAATCAGCTGCAAGTCCTCCTATAGCCACAAATCCCAACCCCTCCGAGCCAAGGTGGAGCAAATCCACAAAATGGATTGATAAATAAAGTGAGGGAGTCTCAAAGTTGGGGGGATTAAACTAACACATGAAATAACACCGATTCCTTTATCAGCATTTTGGTCATGGCTACTTTTGTGCTTCGCTATCTCAGTGGAGCACACAGCTGGGGTCCTGTCTAGGTGCAGATTCTGCCCTAGGCCTAGGTACAGCATTATGTGACAGTACTCCTGGAGATGAACACCAAGCAGATAATGTCATTCCTTTCAATATTCGTCATTACCTCCTGACTGCCAGGCATATTGTTATAGCCATCACTGAAGGAAAGCCATATCATTGGTAGTATGACTCAGGTGCTGACCGCCTGTTCCACTCAGTTAAGAGTTATACGAACGCTTTCCTTTTAAACACTGCTTAAACAGTCCTCAAAGTCCTCTTAAAATTGTAATGTAATGAAAGCGTCATGCACGTAACTGAAATGTAAGTGCCCGAATGGCTAGAATCACTTGAAAAGGGCCTGCAAGCTGCAGCAACTGATGGACAGCTTCTTCTCCACATTGCAATGTGGTAAGAGGCTGACAACTTGAATTATATGGTTATTACACCAGTCCAGTCGGGCTCTATGGAGCTACTGACACCACCACAATAAACATGACCCATCACACACCAACCTCTTTGCCAGTCAAGAGCACGGATATAATGGAAAGCAACTCTCATTTTACCCTACTCCAAATATCTACTGTAGGTAAAGCAAGGCTTTTCTTTCATTCTTTTTACTTTCTTTCTCTATTCTTTGCTTCTTTCCCAACAAACTTTGAGTCAAGCAGAGCACCCTCAACACACTAAGAGTGACATATTGTTTCAACCTAAATAACGTCAACTTCAAGTGTGTACAAATCATGCAAAACAGATGTGTCTGCTTTCGTTCCTTCTTAATCAAGACACACACGAGCTGTTCATTGCAAGCACGATTCAGATGGCTTTTTGCAGTGAATACATGAGGCAGTGTTTGGGAAACCAGACAACTTGAGCAAACAACCTTATTTACAATACACGTGAGTCACATACTATCCATTTCACAATATAAAACCATGTTAGAGATAAAATATGCTCTGGTCCAATGTTTTAGATGCTTTACTGGTGAAAAAACTAAACGCACGCTCAGTGATGACACTGACATTGGAGGATAGTGTTCACTTAATTCTTTTAGTTCTTACTAAACAATTCTTGACCAACCAAAGTGAAGCTTTAGTTTTAAAAACTGTTCATTTATAGTGATGAGCTGAAATGTCATGTCTTACTTACTTACCTACTTATATGCAGGTGAACACTTCACTTGCTACCTGGCACTATTTCTTTTTTCTTTTTTAACTTGTGCTTTCCACACCAAAGAAAGGTGAACTGTGCGTTTACAAATCTGCCCGGTGGTGTTACATACATTATTACTCAATTATTTTGTAGAACTGGTGAAAGGAACTGCTTATTTAAAAAACTGAGAGTTGCTGCTGATTGCATAAGCTAACCTGTAGAACAGTTATTTTTTTCTTATTCTTTCTTTCTTCTTCTTTTTTTTTTTCGTTCTTGCCAAAGCAAATACAGACATTTTGGACCAGAACCCGTCATTTCATTATTCAGATCTACATCTAGATAGAGAGAAAGTACAGCTAATCAGACGCACGCAGAAAATAAAAGCATTCAGCTGCACAAAAGTGCACTGTTGGTTGAAATGTGGAAAATCCCCCAATCTAGGGAGGATTGTTTCCTGCCTTATTTTTTTAAGCACTTTTCCGTTAATAGAGTCTGCACGTTCCAACTGAGACGAGTATAGTAAGATTTTACTTTGGGCCACATATGTGCTGGTCATATAAATAATGATGTAGTGACTGGTAATATCATTTCTCTGGAGGCTGTGTTAAAGGCATTTCATATTCATCACTGAACTCATTGCTAATATTCAGAATGACTTATTGCTTTTCTGATATTTTAACCAGTACACACTCTAATGCATCTCAGCAGATTTTTTCATAAGATATTGTAAACTATTCCTCCTAGTAAAGCTTGACGTGTTCATGTGTAACACGGTGGAAAGTATCTACTGTGTTTTGAGGAACTCCACTTCCTTAGGGGAACGATTTATACATCACACAATGCCAGAATCAGGAGAAGGCCTGACAGCCTCAGAAATGAGAATGTCAGATATCTGACTTAGGTTTTTATGCCAGTTTTTCCGTTTGCATTGAGTTCTGTGGTTTGGGCCAGGGAATACTGGGGCCGTGGAGAGATTCAATACAGACATTTTGTTGATCAGAGATGGTCTGTTTGACATTTTGACTCTACTCGACTCTAGTTTTGTCTATTTCTATAACTGGCTTGTCAGTCAAAATGAGAGAAGTGCCATAACCACTCGTTTAAGGATCAAATAAAGATTGATGTGAAATTAATTTTTAATTGAAAACTTAAATCAGCGACTATTACAGCATTTACTGTATTTAAGGCAAGAGTAGGTCACTAAGAACAAAGATGTGAGATGAACTGAGATTTTTTATTTTTTTTATTTTTTTATAGGAAGAGAATATTAAACATTACAAAAAAAGAAAAAAGATATGTACCAAAGTGGCAGATCACAACAGAAATTCCTGGAAATGTCAGGATAATTGTGTTAAATTATCCTGAGATATCCCAAGACATCTGAGAACTACACATTCTTGGTAATGTGAATAAAGATTCCAGTACAGTATATGCCTCCGCACAACAACACCGCAGTCTCTACAAGCCAGTCCTCAGGATGGGGGGAAGGTGCATACTGACTGAAATTACATGCAAGGAGGCTATTCTCTAGCATTTAACAAAAGGCCCATCCAGTGGCATAGCATGCCATTGAAATGACAGTCTTGCCCTTGCATTGTTTGACATGACACAAGATGGCAATGGAGTACGTCTTTAGCTCCTAGAGGTCACAGAGGATGGACGCACCACTAATCTCTGACACTCGCTCTGGGATGGCGGGGGGAAATCGACGTGAACTGGGGCTTTAGATAACTTTGCTAACCACCAGTGACCTCAAATGCAGAGACATCTCTGGACCCGCTGTGCTCTGTCGACCAAATCCTTCTTACTGCTTGGTGGCTTCAGACAAAGAGATGTTGCCTGCCTCGCAAGGATAAATCCCAACCAAGAGCAGACTATATATGAATCTGATGTCGTCTTTTTATTGTTTGGGGAATAACGCAGTGGAAAGCAATGATTGATCGGAGGGCTTAAGAGACTTTTATATTGTCAAATCGGTCTGTTTGAAGTTCAGTGGATGTTTCTTCAAAGGACACGATCGCACAGATCCACAGAACAAAAGTTTAATCGAGTGTTCCTGAGTGTTTCCTCTCATCCCTGAAGAACAAACAAGTACAAACTCGTCAAACTCGCTCAATATGAATTGGCTTGTTACTGATTCCATCCACAATACATTTATTCATTTAATGTTTTTTATACCTTAAAATGATGTCTTCCTCAATAAAATGATGGCATGGTGACACAGTACTTCATTCATTTTTCATTTCATTCATTCATTCCCTTCAACATTTTTGGTAGTCATCAGGATTTGGGCACAAAATCATTGAATGCACTTCAACTCAAATATCCTCCAGTATAGACTTCTATAGACAGATAAATAGTGGCGCGACTGTATACACTGCACCCCTAGAGGGAATATTATCAGGGAGGTTTGTGGTTTCATTGATTTCAAGACTGCAATCATCCCCATCTGATGTAGTGGGCTGAGGGAGGATAAGTGAGGCTCCACAGTCTGTGGATGAGCTCTGTTTGACAGAGGGACAAGTTTTAGATAACTTCAGCAATAACAATCTACAAAGCGAGTTTAAAGGCTTATTTCCTGTAACCACTGGGTGCCAAATCATTGTCTCTTTGTCCTCCACAGTCATCTTAAAAGTGTATCTCATTACACCGTGTGCATATGAGGTAAAACCCTGCCTCCAGATGCCTCTATTTTTTTCTCTTTTTTATAATTTTTTTAGCTTTTTCTTTTATGTTTCTAATATGTGCGGTTTATACATTTTTGCCGATTTTGTCCAACAAAGCATATTCAAAGGATGACCCCATTTCTCTACTGCAAGAAAAAGAAGAAAAAAAGGAGAAGAAGAATATAACAAAAACATATTTAATGGCCCTCAATGGAAATTATTTCTGTACAACTTTAACGGTGCTGTCAGGAATGAATCTCAAACCATTAAGCAATTTGCGGTGAATCGGGGCAGACAGAAATAAATTGAATTCACACTTGCTGTGGTTGAAAGTTCTCGAGACAGAGGGAGAAGAATTATGGGTGCACAGTTTTTTCTCAGAGCACAGACTCAGGGAAACTGAAGCACGACCTTATTTGGTTTCTATAAAGGCTTAATGAATGATGATGTTAACTTCAATGCCCTTTCCTCGTTTTAACTCGTCATGACAGCACAGACGTTTCAATTGACTGTGCGAATACTAAAATAAAAAGAAAGGGAAAAAATCCATTGTTGCTCTTCATCCTTCATTCATCATGTGTGCATTTGGCTTTTAGGTCAAATTTAATTTTGAGAATATGTCACAGAAGCCCTCAAAACCGTGCTGCCTTGATATCTTTATGATTACAGGGAGTTTATAAATAGGTTAGATGTCATCCACCATGAAAATAAACATGATGAATTCATCAGTTGTGCTTTAATGGCTATGCATTTATGGAACCGGCTCCAAAGCTTACTACGTCTGTGAGCTGTGTTGTGCCAGAACTCAGTTTATTAACCAATGGGAGCGGCAGAGTGTCCTCTGGCACTGTTCATCACTATTCGTACAGTTTCTCATTGGTGCAAAGAAGAGAAGAAAAAAAAATCTTGGGACATTTTTCTGCATAGCAACCTAGTATTGAATAAGAGATATTACAATCTTAAAATGGGACCACAAAAATGTTTCCTTTTTAGAATTTCCACCTTTCAACTTCAAGTCAGATACTCTATTATAATATTTAGTTTTTACATTAAACCCTATCCTCAGAAGCCAGTTCAAATGTTGATAATAGATTTTAATAAAAGCAGCAGCAATTCATTTTGATGAATATTTTGTCACCAAAGCAAGTCGACTATCTTGTGACTGTATTTTTGAAATGCACTGTATGTTAAGCAAAATATACCATTATAAAATGAAAACAAATTTAATTTAAGTTATATTCCCTTATGAAACAAATAAAATGTTAAATATATACAATACCACAGTTCAATGTCTTAATTTGCCTACACAACATATTATAAGATTAATAAATACCAGAACAAACTATAGAAGATACAAAATAATTAAAATTAAAGCCATGCTGGTGTTATTCTGCAGTAACTCTGTAACCTGTGAGTACCCGTCCCTTAACAAAATATGCATGCACAAATCCACAAACACAATTCACCACCATCACATTTAGCAGCAGTTTAGAGTTCCTTCCTGCATTTTATCTACCAAATAAAAAAAAAACTGCAAGCAGCTTCTCACTAGTAACAAACTTCTTTAACTAACAGTAGTCATTTAGCTTGACGACAATATCACCAGTCAACACAAACACTCAATTGAGCCTACTGCAATAACACTGAAAGGAAGTGCTCCCAATTTATCTTTATTAAATCAATAGGGATTTGATAGCCTTACCTGCAGTGGAGTGCTTGGCCCAGTGTTGGAGCTGTAAGTGTCTAGTGCATTGGGACAGGGAGAGATCTCTGGTTCACTTGTTGTTTGTCGGGGATGGGGTAGTTTGCTGTGTGGCTGGAAGCGACACTCCTAAGGGCCCACTGTGAATAGAGGTCAGGATAATAGACACAGTCACACAACAAAGACTGATAATCCTGTCTCGCCCCACAGCTCCCGTGTTGCAATCAGACATTTTAAGGGCAGTTAAGTTGCAGCGAGGGGCGGCTGAATGAACTGCGGTTAGGAAAGACTCCCAAGCTCCCATTATGGACAGTAACCGGTGTCAATTCGCAGCAATTAGACCACTCAGATGTGTCAGTAGACAGGCCTCAAATTAATAAATAAATAACGTCGACCACAAATGCTCGCTGATATAGCCTTTTGAGCCATTTGAGTCTCCCAGTGGTCTATTTCAGAGCCGAACACTTAGTCCTTCAAAAAGTGACGAGGTGTACCCCCCTCCCCACTTATCCTGGATGACCTTTGAGTGAAATTGTCCTTAGTGAGCAAGGTGCTTAAATCTTCTTCCACTGGTCATCAGGAACATTTGCAGCACAGATCCGGTAATGCTGGCTCATTATTAAACTGCTGAGATAGACAAAACGGTGAGCAAAACATCTCATGCTAGAACACGTGCCATGCATGGGTCAAATCTGACACGAGCATTAGCCATAACTTTGAGAGCATGTAATGTAACAGAGAAGGTAATCAATAAGTCAAGGCACAGAATACATAGATCTCCCAGCTGATGCTGAAAGCTGGTTTAATGTATGGACCAAGGTTGCCGCCTTAGGCCTTGGAGTAAACAGAAAATACCAGTACCAGAAAAAAAAAAAAAAATAGCTGTTGTAATCACATGTGTTGTCTCTATAAAAAAAAAAAAAAATGAGGATCATCACAGTCGAGGGGGCATATCCCCTCTCAGTTAGGCCTGCGTGTTTGTTTTTGTGTGTTATTAATTTCTTTTTAGTGTAAAATCAGTACAATGTAGGGGAGTTATTTCTGTAATTGTGTTCGATTTATTGGCTGTACATGAAGATAATCTGTTAGAACAGCCTCAGAATATGAGCAACCCAGTGACAATGGGTCAGTAGGGCGTTGTTACGCCCCCTGCGTCCTTGGAAAATGAACACACAATACTGCTCATTGATACTTTTTCTCTCTGGGTCTTGCGGTCTCATATTGTGTCCTTTTGCGGAGGATAAAGCAAAAGGACAGAGTGTCTGCATTTGACTGGGAGCACTCAATCAAGAGGAAGTCATTACTTCAGAATAAGGGGCAGCTATATGCTTTGCTGCCCGACTTCAACTGCATACTTCACCTTTCAGCAATGCATAAATGATGTGCCAACACTCTTTGATCTGCTGGAGGTGATAACTTCACAAGCATGGACACGTTCCACTGATAGAAGAGCCTCTGCCCTGTCCAAATATGTGTCAACATGCATCACTCTCACAGAGAACGTAGTGAGGAGGAAAAAGTGAACAAAGAGAGTCCAGAAGAGATGAAAGTAAAACTTCTAATGCCAGTGAAAAGAAAAACATGTTCACTGTGCCTCTGGGAAAAGAAAAAACAAGAATTCTTTTAGAATGAGACCTCTGAAGTTTTGTTTTAACTACAGGCTGGCAACCGTGATTATTGTTGGTTAATATGCAGACTACTGTGTTTTCTTGATTAGTTAATTAATTGTTTGGAGTTTACAAAACAGAAAAAAAATCCTATTTCTGCAGAGCCCAACTGTCCAAAACTCAGATACTGAGTTTATAACCATTGAAGACTAAGAACCCAGCAAATACATTGAATTTGAAGGAATCTGGCCTTGTATAGAGACTGATCCATTAACTATGAGTCCATTAAATGCCTAATTGTGTCACTCTGATTTGAAAGTTTAGGGGTTAAACTAAATCATTTTATATTATTAAAAAAAAATGTATCAATAAGGCAGGTAATGTATTATCCTTGAAAAGCCACAATATTATTTTAATATTTGAACAAAATATGTGGTTTTCTGTCTTTCGTTCCTCCCAGTAGAACATAAATCCCACTAAGGACAGCTGTCAGCAGCTTTTCAGTGGCCACAGTGGACACTTCAGATTGTGATTCCCCAAGAAATCACAGAAGCCTGTAAAAGCTCTCTTCTGTGTCATCGGGGCAGATTGGGTGACTGTTCCTGGACAGCCAGACACCTTGATACAGCTGAAGAAGAGGAAGAAAAAAACACAGTAAAGTGAGCACACAAAGCACTCTTCTAGGAGGTCAAAGCGAAGACAGGACCCCTTTTCAGACAGAAGGAAAAATAAAAGCCTGTGTGACTTTCAACGCGCCTGCTTTAACCAAAGTGCCCAAACTGTGTGAAATGAAGGGTCACCGTGTAATAATGGTGATAATAGAAATTGCTTCTCATTTCCATTTCAGATTTACGCTGTGGAAATATGAGCAGCTATGGCCCAGCCATGAGGTAATTTATTTAATCCTTATTCACACCAATGGTTGAGGAAAGTGAAGAAGTTATATTCAACTCTGTTTTGCCTTCATCGTTTTTTGTTTTTTTATATATATATATATATATACTCCATGACACAAATACTGAATTTTTAAAGTCCACAACTTTGTAGCAGAATATTTTGTACAACTTTTAGGAACTCTAGTGAAATATCTATGAGAGCAAATGCATCTTTAGTTCTCTTTATTTTGCAGGGAACCAGGATGGAAGCAGATTGGGGTTTGCCCAGGGAACTTATTAGCAGATTCTCCCTAGTGGGTGGACTTCCAGGGAAAAAGGCAAGAGAGGCTCTTCTTCTCTGGAGCTGGCTGTAATGCCACAAGCAGACTCGGCTGCTAAAGAAGCACTTCAAACACCCAGCTCCAAATGAATCAAACCAGAGAGGCGCTATACTAATTAATGCACAATGTGCATGAATAACCCATATGAGTGTACTCAGTGTTCAATCTTACATTATAATCACGTCTTACACTGCAGAATATACTAATGAAGACATACTGTGCATAGAAGAATAGTGCATTCAACTGCGCTCAGTATCATGATGTATGCAGATGACAGAGTGTAACATATTGGTCTATTTTTAAGGCAGCTTCATTTATTTATTTACTCATTTTCAAATGAAGACTACATTGGCACAGGCGGGGGAAATAAATGGGGACATTATGTATGAGCCCATCAGGTTGATGTGTTAATGAGAGTAAATAAAGCAAGTGATTTAGGCTGTCGTCACATCAGTGGGTGAGGTGAAAGCCAAGTAACTCCAGTGGAGCTTCTTGGTTATTTATGATTTATATTATTGTCTGTAGAAAATCAGAAAACTGTGAAAAACGCCTGCTTTAACTTCCCACAGCTCTAATGCCTGTTTTATTTCACCATCAATCCCATATCCAAAGGCGTTCTGCAAGATATCTCATGCAGCATTGCATCAAAGCATCACATTTGCGAGGTCAAATTCAGCAATTACTTTGAATTTCTACTTCAAATGCGTTCAAAATCCCTAATTAACTGACCCAAAGTTGATGCCAATTATTTTTTCTGTGGATCAATTCATTGACTAATTATTACAGTGCAACTCTCCCTGCACAGAAATAACTTTTGTTTTAGATTTACAGAAAACTTATTTCATTAACTGTAAATTATTAATTATCATTTAGTGTTTTTGACAGACAAAGAATTGACGAGATTATTGTAAATGTGTAAAATGAGCTACTCAATTCATATCTCAGGCATGTTTCTGTACTATCTAGATTTTGTTTATAAATGTTGTCAGTTACCAGTCTTTAAATACATTTTAAAGACTCTGCTCTGCAAATTTGTAATTATGTGGTAAAACAATAAGAATAAGAGGCATGGGAGGTGGTCATGTTTTCCTATAAACCAAACGTCTTGTGCCAACAACCGTTCCAAGGAGAAATAACACTGCTGCTTTCACTCAGTGTCAACAAGCATTGGCATAAACAAACCTGGCTTTACAGACAGAGAAAAACGAGAAAAACTTTTTTGAAAACTATTTTTTTTCAACTAAAAAAAGAATATGTTGTTCGTGGTGTTTGTGACTACAAAATAAAAACATATACTAGGAAAAAGTCAAGTCTTGCAGTGGCCATAACCCACACTGTACTGTATTCTCAAGATCCACGGTGGAAACACTGCTTAAACCATAAAGAAGATTGCAGGCCCAATAGAAAAACCACCATGTGGGTACAATAATCGCTCATTGTTCACAGATACATGGGCTGTAGCAGTAATCTTCAGATCTCCTCAGTGAGGAAATATAGATATTTGTAAAAGCGCTGAAGGGATTAGGCAGGGTTTTCTACCTCCTGCGGCACATGGCCTGAGTCATGCTGAGAGCACCAGGAGCTCTGTGGAAGTCTGTTAAGAATGGACGGGATTTGACCTACTCGCTGCATTATTCTGATATGACCCAAACAAAGCCATCAGCGTGAGACCGGAGCAGGGGGCTTGCAGCCTGTTTCTGGATCTTATCCTCCTTCTTCTTAAAACACCAGTAATATTTTAATCCGATTAATTGAACATATACTAAGATTACTACCACTGGAGATGAGTGACAGGTATCAACAATACATTATGTAACAAATAAAGAAACTGTTTAATTTTAGATACCGAGTACTGGTATTTCTAAACCGGGCATAGCCTCCATAAATATTTCTCTATAACTTCGTTAACCAAGTTGCATCCTCTCTATTGTAAATCAGTTGTAGTTGTGGCATGTTAAAATACAGGAATTAATATATATATATATATATATCTTCTAGAATCTGTGTTATATGTCAAATGTTTTTTTTTTCCTCCAGTTCCACTCAATAGGAGTATTGTCTTTCAGACGACTACGCAACTTTTGTCCTCCTGTTTGACTATTTATAAAGGCTAAAATATAATATATCACCTAATTCTGTGTAAGGCATTTTTAACTTCTTTTTAACTAATTGCTATGTGTTGTACACCTCTTTTCAGAAATAGTGGCCAGTAGACCACATTTATATCAAATTATGTGATAAGAAAAGCATTCGAAGACGGGTCAAATTTGACCCGGAGGACAACAGGAAGGTTAATTCTCATTTTCTTTCATATCTATGCCCGTGATCATCGACTGGCAGCCTGCAGACCACATCCGGCCATCAGAACATTGAACTAAATTCAGGAAACATGAGGAGGAAAAAAATATTTTATGATTTACCGACCCCAAAGATGTGTTCGATCTGTGGGTTACTAAGACATGAAGTCCATCTGTCAGTTTATGATTAGCGAGTAGACTACACAACCCGATCAGGCCTATATCATTTACAAAACGGCGCTTGTGTAACACGAGCCTGAGAGTTTTCCTCAGACGCAGACACAACTGGAGACACAGTTTCACCTTACAAAAAGTTTACTCCAGAACACAAGACAAGAGCGGAAAACACAGGTCGTGTACCCCAGCATGGCACTGTGGCAAGCATGGCATCATGTGAATGTAAAACACTATAATGGTGCCCATGTTGGCCTGTAGGAGCTGTGGTTGGTTAGGGTTAGGGTTAGGGCCAGTCCCAACACTCCCCCTGGGCAAAACCACACCCTTCTACAACAGCTTGCTTCACTGGTTGTAGAGTAGAAGTCTTATGGGTGAAGCTGAATCAATTTCCCATCCTGCACCACATCTCCCTGCAGAAATGGAAATAGAAAGAAAAAGACAAAAATATATTAAAATAATAAAACAATAATAAAAAAAAAATAACCAAATATTTTTTCAACTGAACTTGCTTAAAGGCATGCCAAATATCAGCCTCATGCTTCACCACAAAATTGATCCAATCAGGAAACAGTATAATGTGTCAAAATCAGTTTAAGTTAATTAATATTTCTTGCCAACCAGGACGACATTCCTCGATTATGTTTCTGTAATTAAAGATTTTAACAATTCTTCCTCAATGAAGGTATGAGATTTTCTAGTCATGTTCAAGTGTCAGATAATCTTGGATTTCCCAGCGTATTCACAGTGATAAAGGCTAATAATAATAGCATATGATAAAAGATTAAACAATATACTAATCAAATTAATGCAGCTTTTATACCTTAAAATGTGGCATCCAGTGTGTGCTTACAAAAATTGTGACCCTAGAAGAGGCACACCTCCTGGGGGTGTTCACACCTGTTATTTACAGGATTGGATCGCACAGATCGGATCTTAATGAGAAGTCTGAACAGGCCCATAGTTGATGCTGTTGTCCAGATCTTACATTCAGTGTAGTCTGTTGCCTTATGTCTATTGTCCAAATTCCGTTCTCATCCTCATATTCCTCATGTTATTTCATGACCTTGTTTTTAGGGGCCTGTTCTTTTTATAGCATGCATTCCCCATTGTTGACACAACTTACTGTTTTAAAGAACTGAATGTACTCATTATAAATCTAGGGTGAATCCCCCAAATGTAGCAAAAACAATAAATTAAAAAGTCAGCGTAAAACATGGCACAGACAAAATACTGCACTAACATGAAGCGTACAGATCAAACTAGAATAAATATGAATAAAATGAACTTCCACCTACAGACATGCAGAGAGATGTGGTGAATTCTCTTTTGAAATAGCAATATATGCCCCAGCAGGGAGGTGTCAAAGAGATCTTTAAGACGAGTTGTTTCTGGGTCAAACCAACAGCAACTTATCAGCATATAATACAAGTCCAAGGCTTCCACTGCTTTGTAGGGAAAATAGAAGAAATAGAATCTTAGCATGTCAAGTGCTTGTTGATACACATACTTTCCAGAATCGATTACTTACTTTAAAGTCACCACTGATCCTGCTACTTCCCTTTTTTAAAGCCTCGTTCTTTGATACACAAGTGTTTGATTTTCAGTGTCCCTCTGTTCTTGTTCGTCTCCATCACAGTATACCAACTGCTTCAGATCACAAGTCTCCGCCTCATTCTCTTCAACATAAGTCCCCATCTCCTTGAGCGTCAGTGCAGCATATTTTAACATGACCCTGACTTAAGCAATAGTTTCAACTGAACAAAACATGACTATACCATCACATCCTTTTCCTTGAGCTCCTTTAGCTCCTTTAGTGCATCGCTTTTGTAATCCTACTTGACGTATATGTTCCATCCTTGGGATTCACAGTAATTCTTAAGAAAGTAAGTCTTGCTTCCAGGCTTGATGCAGCAGTCAAGAACAACAACAATTGTTCTCTAAATGGGCTGTGGTATCTTTCAGTTTGGCATTTATAAAGCAGTTGGTTGTCACGATGCACATCCCTCAATCTTGTGCAAGTTGGAGTGACAGGACTCACAAATCTGTTTTTCTTTCTTTTTTTTTCTCAAAGGTGCTTAATGCTAATTTAACAAAACTTCTTTCCAGCCTAGCTCCTCTACATATCCCTCAGAAACTCTGTATTTGCTGCAACAATTTGGCAGAGACTGACTGGTCACAATTACTAGTCAACTGAATAAGTTGAAATGTGCCACCTGCCAGAGCTTGGGATATATATTGTCCTCAGAGTTGATGTGTTAGAAGGAGGAAAAATGGTCAAGTGGAAGGTTTTGAGGGACTTTAACAAGGGCCAAATTTTTGATGGCAAGACTTCTTGGTCACAGGACCTCCAAAACTGCAGCTCTTGTGGGGCTTAGCGTTGCATGCGGGGAGCAAAGGATGGCCCTAGTGGTCCAATCCAACAGATGAGCAACTGTAGCTCAAACTGTTGGAAAAGTTCATGTTGTTTCTACACAACAAGTAAGGGTGTCCATGCTGGCCCCTATCCATTGCTGAAAGCACCAACAACAGGCATGTGAGCATCAGAACTGGACCATAGACCGATGGAAGAAGTTGGCCATGTCTCACATTTCACGTTTTCTTTTACAGCATATGGATGGCTGTGTGCTGCTATGATTTTGCAACACTGTACAGGTGATATATTTTAAAGTAGCATCCACATAAAAGCCAGGACCCAGGTTTCCTGGCAGAACATTAAATTGTAACGAGATCATCAGTGTCATTCACCTCAGACTTCTGTGGTTGCTGTGGTGGATTGACCTATTTGTGTATTCTAAAAAATAGAAAACATGCACAAGTGTCGCATTGGTCATAATTCTCACAGTAAAGGCAAAGACTGACAATAACAAAGAAATAACTCATGATGTGTACGTGCTCGACTGAGAAGGATGCTGATATGCAAACTCTGTGAGAACAGAAATGTTGTGTTTGGAAGTAAACTCATTTTTCTCAGCTATAAGGCATTGAGTAACTTTCATTAATTGATTGCACATTCATTAATAACTCATCCTGCACTTAAGGGCATTTAAGTCATCCAATCACATGTGATTTGGAGTGATTAGCTAACTCAACCCAAAACTGCATTAGCAATATAGCATCATAGTAAAAAGTGTGTGTGTTTGAATTTGATCTGATACACAAAGATGCTAAGAACAAAGGTGGGGGAGGTGTACTGACTAGTCTTGTGTAGCTCTGTAGCCCACATTTAGGAAATGCCATTTATGATTTAAATACCCCTTTGACCAAACTTGTTCTATATTATTGGGGGAAAAAAATGCTTTCACCGTAATTATATATTCTCACAAATGCAATATCCTTAATGCTATATGTTCTCACACAAACTTGCATTAAATGAGAGCAATGTTTTTTTTAAATGTACAGCAGTCTCCTGAGCAGGCTGTTTCTCAAACCTATTAGTTCACACTGCTGATGTACAGGTACAGCTATTAACCCTCTCAGTGATTCTCCTGAGTTAATTCCTAATGAAAAATAAATTGAGTTGCTCCCTACACTTTCATAACATTTCCTTTTCAAAATAAATGGGTTCCTTTATGAGAAAAGACATACTGTTGTTAATGATTTTATAAGCAGGGAGCCCACCTGACATCCTGTTTTCTATTACTGTTCTTTATTCAATTTGCAAGGCGCGCTGCAGGTGACCTAACCTATAAAAGGGCACTCCAAATTAAATTATCAGAGCTCCTTGAAATTTTATAAATTCAGAATCGGCCTCACAGAGGGATCTCATACCAGAAACTAATGGCCTCACCTTTAGCTTTGCATAAATCAATTGCACCAAAGGTTAGAACACATCATGCCAGGACATATCAATGCAGTTTTTAACATCATAACATGCAGTAATTTTGTGAGTGTGAATGGCAGGTGTATGGGGTCATACGTGAGAAAGTTTCTAGGTTTGTGTAGCAGCATATCTTAATGAATACTGCAAAGTGTGCAGTATATAGTGTAAATACTAAAATACAATTAGGCAGCTTATTTGTTAAGTAAACATTTCTTAACTAAAATTACCAAATAGTTTTCAATACAATAACATTGTTTTTCTGAATTTGCTATGGACTTTTCTCACTAGCTTATTATAATAAGAAAAATAATTAACCAATAAAATGACCAGCTTTGACCAGGAATGTTCTGTAACAATATATGCATCCAAAAAAGCAACGTACAAAAGGGAACATTTTATATTGTTTTGTAATGAAAGTTTCTTCCCATGATTATTCATATTTGAATCCAGTTGAAAAACCTAGAAGCAATATTGATAATTTTATTCTATGTCATAGTAAAAAGTGGCATTGTAAAGCTTTTGTCACCTCAATAGGATCCCCTTCATCCTTGAAAGAGCACAAGCTCTCTCCAGTGTCATTTTGTTCCAGTTGGTAACCTAACAAGAGGGTGGCGACAGAAAAAAAGGGGGCCAATCAGTAACACTTGTTGCACCTGAGAACATGGAAATTTTAGACTTCTGTGTTTGAGAAAATGAAAAACATTGTCTAGTAAAGAAGTCGGGAATATGGATAGGATCATTCAACTGTGTTCAATCTGAGTCAGGACAAATGCTTTTATGAAGCAGTCGAGCGTGAAGGAAATTCATTTGTAAATTGCACCCGATCTTTGGGGAAATTGCTCCTTTTTTCCAATTCAAGTCCAGATGTAGGATTGACACAGAACAAAGTCTATTTCAGATACAACAATAGACACAGATCTCATCTGGCCACAGTATAAACACTGTAATATGTGCACACAATAAAGTATTTGCCAATAGTGCAACTAACAAAGAAAAATATCACTTAAGTAGATTAGTTTAGAATAAAAAAAATAATGATTGTGACAGAGCCAAACATATTAAAACACAAATATCTTGTTTGATCAGTATTTTATACACAGAAAAAAAAAAAAAAAAATGTGCACTGATTTAATATATAGCATTCATTCATCTCACTTGACCCAGACAAAATATCAGGTGCATAAAGATAGATACAGTGCCAAGGAGACTTGGAAAGAATGCCAACAAGAATATATGTACAAGATATATGTTAATTAAACAACTGTGACTGGCTGAGAATTTCTTTCTTCTATATGTAGATAATAGATATTGTCTCATTTTACTGGACTGTTAAACCCTGCACTCAGTTTAGCACTAGGGGGCTCTATAAGTCATTGTGGTAAAATAAATGTGCTTTATACACACACTACACACTAGGTAGTTTGAAACTTTTCTACAACTTCATAACTTTCATTTGACTAATAAATAATAACATAATCATTAAAAATGAATTAATTTAAATTATTATTTTTTTTCATATCGAATAGAATCATATCCCCAGCAGAGTAACAGGGGAATAAAAACAGTGTTTTTGGAGTACTATGTTCATTTATCTTGTACCTGGTTAATTTCACACAGAATGCCTCGTGCCACTATCTCCTCCTGCTACAAAAATAGACTTCACCACAATAGAGAGAGGTAGTAGCAACACGGCCGGGAACAGTTGGCTATTGAGCCTCCTAGATTCCCATTAACAAGTTGTGTACGTCAATAGTGAACCTTACAGAGACAAATGCGATGCATTGATTACTTTTCCCACAACTAATTAAGGAAGGTACACAATCCATTCCAAGGTTTATGCACCCCCTCTCATATGAGAAGTACACATCTGTCCAAAAACTAGCCTGAACATTTGAACAGACAGGGCCCTCGTACACCTCAGGGACGTTTAATTGCAGTTGATCGGTTAGCACACAAAACAATATATGTGGCAGAATCTGAATATGATGTGTGGATAAGAAACACCAGAAAGCAGTCCAATATCACACAGCAGCCACTGGCATTTAAAACTAAAATGAAGGTGTATCAAGGCAGGCAATAAAACAATCCTATGCTGCTTTCTTATTATTATACATAACTACAACCCTGCTCCCCTACTCCACTGATGTTGTGTTGGTCAGTTTCTCAAAAAGCGCACAGAGCAAGAAAACTTGACCCCAATGCCCTCCCTCCTTTACTTCACAATTACACCAAGTGGTTTCAAGTGTGTTATTAAAAGTTGTCACATTTTCAGGGATGCCCACTTTGACTCCAGAAACAATTTAGCGAAAAGTAGTTTCAGTGGCCTTGACAGGACCGGTGGAACAAACAGAAACGTGTGGCCTCTCTTAAGACACAGCTTGGCTGAATCATTGCTGTGTATATGCTGACTGTTAGATTTCTAGTGCCAGTTGTGGTTGTTTGCTGTGTTGAAAAGAATCAGTTAATAGAAGTTTTGAGAGTCCAAAATTATCCATGCAGTGTTGTAAGAAAACCCACAAAAAGTTCTGAAAAGTTTCTGTGGATCTACGTACACTTGAATTTCTATTTATAACAGGTTCATTATGGTCAGAACATACCCTGAGTTTTTAGACAGAAATCTATATTTTCAAGCCTTTTTGCTGTTTTGTTTATATTGCCCATATTGGAGGAAGTGTGCTTTAACCTGACCAACAGAGATCAGCTTGAACCAAGAACCTTGTTTTCCTGTATTCAGTGCGTGGGTGGTGAGGACACACTAGGGATGTTATGCTGTTCCTGTTTTCCTACATTAGGAACAGTAATTAGTCAAAACTACACAGAGTGTCAGTCTTTAAATGTATTCACGTCTAGTCTAGGTAACTCAGACATTCCTGGCAACAGATTTTCTTGACAAACTTGCTCCACATTCATGAGGAGAAAACTGACTGGTTGCTGTCAGAATCCCGGGGACACTAAACCTACAAGAATGGAAGACAGCACTGCATCATTTCCTGCGATTTAGAAGAGGTATGTAGCACTTGTGGCGCTCTGACAAACACTTCTATTTTTTACTCTCCCCACACTCTTTACCTACATGTCCACGTCATTATATTTTGTATGCAGTTATGGTCGTTATTTCCACTTGCCTTCACCCTGCAAGACCTGCAGGCAACTAAGTTTGCTAACTTTGCTACAAAATACAGAAAGTCACATTTCCCTCCTCTGTCCCAGAGTTGATTTGGTTCAGTTTTGCAGAAATACCGTGCACTTTAAACTTGAGGAGCAACTAGTTCCATCAGTTTGCTGAAGTATTCTTCATCAAAGCTAGTACTCAGCTTTAAAGCTGGGCCAATTTCTCTTCCCACCAAACTTAATCTTTAATACTGCCCTTTGAATTAGATGGGAAGCAAACTCCTGAGTCATAGCTGTCATGTTAAATGTTTAGTTATTACAAATGGATATCACTGAAGCAAAAAGAACAAAAAACACCTTGCATATACAGTTCTGTGTATAGTGTCTGGTGGCTACACTGATGGTCTAGCATAGGGGTGCCGAATAGGTCAATATATACACCGGTCAGGCATAACATTTTGACCACCTTCCTAATATTGTATAGGTCTTGTGCCTCCAAAACAGTTGTGACTCATCAGAGAATGGACATGGGGCTTCTGAGGGTGTCCTGTGGTGTCTGGTAACAGAATGTTGTTAGTGGGGGCCTTTGGGTCCTATGGGCTGAGGGGAGGGGCCTCTGTGGATCATCCCACAGATACTCGATCAGTTTGGGATCTAGTGAATTTGGAGGCCAGGTCAACAGCTTGTGTGTGTGCCTGTGTCAGGCTGCATCCTGCTGGGGATGGCTGCTGTCATCAAGGAGTGTCATTGCTATGGGGTGGAGGTGTCTGGTCTGGTCTAGGTGGGCGCTATATGTCTAAGTAACATGTGTGATTTCAATGTGGAAGGATTATGTGTATTGTCTCTTAAATAAAATCACCTTTTACATGTATGTAATAGAAGGGTTTCAGTTTCTGTATTTACTGTTTGACACACCAAAGCAGACAAAAATATTCTCTTTGGCATGCCCAATAGCTTGTTAAATACTTAGATACTTAGATCTTCTCGATCCTCTTATCTCCCTCTGACCAAACGCTGACAAACAACAATGACAAAATCTCATTTTCAACCTAAAATGAAGCTTCCCCCCTTTATTCTTGAAAAGCATGACAAGTGATTTTTCAGGTTAAGGATAGGTATTCCCTCTAAAAGAAGCACAGGGTCTTTTGTTAAAGTATCACTGCCTGTATTTAAGTGTAATGTAAATGTAGCAGGGTTTGCCACACACTCACACTCACACACACGGATACACACAGAGCAGCTGGCATCTCTGAGCCCAAGCAGAAAGCGCACTTTGTCTCTCCAACCTTGTGTACTGAAATATTCAGGAGCTCCAAGTTTATGAGACAGTCGCCACCATCTGTGCCCCAGCGTTCAGTCCTCCCATCATGGCTGAACATAAGGCCAACATCAGAACAGATATGTGTGAGAAATGTCAAAATAGATTCTCCACTGTACTCTTTATTTCAAATCTCAATATCGCCTGAATAGCATAAACAACACTCTCCGTTTGCTCACACACCAAAACCCACGCAGAAAAAATAAATCTGCAACTGTAGAGTCAAAATTTCCATATCCATGAGAGAGGGAAGGAAAAGAGGAAACATTTACACAAGACTGCTTCCACACAGTTGAAGAGGTCTTTTCTCTTAGGTGTCTTTTTTTTTTAAATGTCATTGTAGAGCAAGCAAGCTCCTGTGAGATTTTATGAATTTCTTACTAAATGAGAGATTTCCTGAGACAAAAAAAGGCGGAGGAGGAAGGGTGCAATCAGTCCAGGTTTGTTCGGAGCAACATCACTTCCTTCCTTACCGTTAGAGGAGAGTGTTAGAGCAAGACATTCAAATGTGGTTTTCACCAAGCACTTTCCCAGGACAGTAATGCAGAGCAATTCTAATGGTGTCATTCAAAGCTGCTGCCTTTCTCAGCAATAAACTGAACGCCTTGCCTAAGCAATTCAAACCGCCTCCACAGATTGCAATACAGTCAACAAAGAACTTATCTTCCAAGTGAAACTATTCATCGATGAATGTGTTTGTGTGCCAAAAAGTAGAAAGCATTTTGAAAAGACCTCAGTTACACCTGAATGGCTGCTTCTCCTTTTTAACTATTGTCAGTGTTTCACATTTAAATTCACCTGTTTTGTAACTGTGCTGCCAGTTAAATCCCACCTTAAAACAGCAATTCTGAGTATTGATATTCATGGGTGTGGTGTCGGAGGAGGGAAAGCAGTAAAAACTGTAAGAATCTGCATTTGAAATAAGTGGCAGAGGCTTTTAGTGAGGATGAAAAACATTGTTATGTGGTCAGTGGCCCTCCAACGCTAAACAACACCCAGCCCTGCTCGTTTTCCCTCACAAAGAATGGGGTCATTAGTCCATGACAGGTGTCAAAGAACCAAAAATAAAATGTGCTGCTTTATCACTTATCTTCAAAGGCACTCTCAGAATTCAGCTACAATACAAAGGACCACACATTTCTGTTTATAAAGCCATTTTATTCTTGCCCCAACTTTTCTGGGCATGCTCATAGAATTACTGTTTTCAAGGCAAAGCATAGAACAATATGCACAGTATTTCAACAGATTTATAAATTGAATGGGGTGCCTCAACAGATCTCTGCTTAAGAGGAAGTGTGTGAAAGAGCAGACAGCTTTTTTTCTTTTTTCTTTAAAAAAGAAAAGAAAAATATTAACCCTATGAACTCCAAATTGTAAAGAATCTGCTTTGTTTATATCCCATGTTTATACCAGCAGCACAAGATCGGAATAATTGCAGATATTTATTGTCTGAAGAACATTGAGATGGGCAGTGGAAGACGCACAGCGCTGGAATGTGTGTGTAAATTTGTGTACAGTCCTCTGCGGAAGGGAGGGGGTCGTCCTTCAGTCAATGTGTTGTTCTGGCTCATGTTTACATAGTCTACTGTACATGTTCAAGTGAGAACAATGGCGCGGAGGCTTCCAAAATGGTAACAAAAAGTCAAAGTGTTGAAAGAAAAAAAAATGACTGAATGCTGCTCTAACTTCTATTTGGCGTAAAATGGAGACAGATGAGGCGAGTGTACGTAGGGCCCTGTGCGGCTGGTGAAGGGACAGAGCCAAGTGTTTTTGAGGGCAGATTAAAGATCAGGACAGGAAGGGCCAGGTTTAGGGAAACAGGAAACCTGATGCAAGGAAATGGACTACGTCACCAGCCAGCCCACCGCAGTCTGTGCTGAAAGTAAAATCCAGACCCAACGCCAGTATGGAGTCTTTGCGCAAGTCACCGATGAAACTTGTACTTTTGACAGGTACGTGGACTTACCTATGCTATAGTGTGGCAAGTGACTTAATTAGTAGATTGTATATATACATATAGATAGGTTTCAGTTTATTTGGTAGCCATATTTACTGCTATTAATTTGGAAAGGAAGTGCAAGTTAAGCTCCTAAATCATTTTGATACTACAAAATACACTGAACTGAAAACACTATTTTTGTGTAGCTATGTAGGTTATAATTTAAACGTTTAAGTCATGTTCAGTAGATTATGTAACTGCTACTGTTATAAATAACAGGTTAACACACCCGGGGACTGTGTTTTGCTGAAATGTCAGATCCTAAAACATTCCATACAACGCAATATCACTAACTGCTGTGGAATATTAATGTCGTGGAGAATTTTAACCCAGACACTGTGTCTCTTGCGTCTACGCAGCATGGCTCTCGAGTCTGATGGACCCAAGCAGCCTCTCTGACATATGCGATTCCTGTCACAAATTTGCGACATGTAAAGCTCTGAATGGATCGAATGCGTGCTTCTGCCGCCATGGATATACCGGAGATGGAACAAGATTTTGCGATGGTGAATATAGACACACAAATCCACCCATATATTATCCACAATGATGCAATAATACCGCGCGCCTTGTGCGTAGCTGCCATGAACGCCTCTTCTATTTTAGGAGACCTTTGTTGCTTGTGTCCGCTCTTCATAGTTTTACACACACAGTAAAGCATTAGGGTAACATTTGGACACATGAGGGTTAATTCAACATTTTTAAGCCGAATGGGTTGACTGAGCAGTGCAAAATAATTCGGGTGTAAGATGATAAAAGTAATCACTAGTCATTGCAAAGCTTCTTAAGAATCTTCTTAAGCTTCTAAGATGATGACAAAAACACATTCAGTTTTTCTCAAGACTTAAAAAGGGATTATCTGTGGTTATTTGCAGAAATCATCATGATCTGTATGGAGCTGTTCTTTTGGAATCACTTATCTCCATTTAACTCAAAGTAGTCCCCAGGACTAAAGTAGCATATGAGCTACTTTATGGACTTTTACGTACCCGAAAACTTTTTTTCCAAATCATTTTGTGTATTTTAAATGTGCTTGATGATTAAATAAGCTGTAAGGAGGACAATTTGTGTAAGTAATTTAAACAACTTCTCATTGTCTCCTATGCATTTCTGCGTCAGCAGTTTGCACTTGACTGAGCGACTGTGGTAGTGTGAAGTTAAATTCACAGAATTTGCTTTTTTGCCATAAAACATCTTTATTGGGAATATGTTTTAATGGCGAGCCTTGCCTTTCAATCTGCATTGTTTCCCCTGTCATCTTTATAGGCTGTGTAGAATTCCTCGAACAATTGACTTTTCTGACTAAACCCGATCACAGTCAGGGCACAGCTTACATATCCCAAAAGTCAGTTAAAATGTGAGGAATCCAAGCAGTGTAGTGGATGATTAGAAAACATAAAGAGTACAAATTTCACATGCTTTATCGTCTGTCCATAAGTTATAACCAAGTTAAACATAATTATGGCGATAACAACCAAACTCAGAGAAACCACTTACACAAATAATAAACTGATCACTAAGAAATGTTTAACAGTAAAGTGACAGCAGAACAGAAATATGGATTCTGTGCTGGAAGTAAAAGAAAGACATCAAAGTGGAATCATTAAATTTGTGGGTGACATGTTTGTGCAGCAGTGACAGTTTTAGTGTCCCGTGTGTTATGGAGGTATTTCCTCCTTGAATATACTCACCTCCCCCATCAGAGAAGAGGATTTCCCTTGCCGCACAGTATTTGTGCAAAAGGTGCAGACGAGAGGAAGAACAAAGCGTTCATCATACCTAGACAAGCGAAAAAACAGTGGAAAGTCTTACCAGGTCATTTCCAATAAACCAGGGGAACCGGAGACGGAAGGTGTGTTTGGAAAAAAAGCTGGAACAGCACTTTCTGAAATCAGCATCTGTGGAAGTCAGTCAAAAATATTTTAAGTGCACAAACAAACAGCTGCTCAGCATCTCTAAACAATGAGAACAATCCAATCTCCATGTAAGTTAATGCTGTCCAAGGTTTTAATTAAGACTGGAGGAGCCCAAGACAACACTACAATTCAGCATCATCGCGTTTAAATCCATAACAGGGCCCACGATCTGGATCAAATTTAGGTATTCTTGCAACCGTTACTGTGGAGCACATAGTCACAAAAAACGTATGATAGAAAAAATATTTATTAGATGAATGTTTTGCTTTTCTAGGTTATAACTGTTTCTCTGGACATTTGCTCCAGAAATGACGGCTAAATGAAGTTTGAATACTTCTTCTGTTTTTGGAAAACAGATGTTCATGGCAAGAAATGTCTTTACAGTATATGATGGTAATTTTAGTGTTTTGTTCTAATCAAGCAGAGATGACTCAGTGCATGGTCCTAAGTTAATCATTAAGGATTAACATTTTGCTGTCAAAGAAGCAGTTTCACCACGATGGTCCAGTCACCTCGCATTAGTGTCCAAAAGACAAAAGGGAACTAATTTATTCTTAAGAGAGCAGAGCCAAGATTTACAAGATTTACTTTTCTCAAATATGTGTCACAGCATATCCAACTTTCTGAGCTCACTGAAGGGGAGATACATTTACCTGCACAAAAGGCTTCGTCATGTCTTTTTACATTTACAGTTAATGCATCCATCGAAAATTTACGCAGCCGCCACATGTTCAGGCATTTCTCTGCCAATATGTCAACAGGTCCCATGCAAAATGTTAGGAGTTAATGTAAAAGTAGGGTCAAGACATGCTGGCAAACAATTTAAAAGTATCCAAGAATAAAAATTGAAATTGCTAAATATTTTTTGTTTGTTTGTTTTGTTTTATTACATCTAAATACATTTTCCTGGCTTTCATTTGTAACCAATATCAGGAAGAGGTCTACGACTCCCCCGTTTGTTTCTAGTCGTCAGTGCTATCATCCAGTTCGATCTGCAAAGATGCTTCTTTTCCTTAGCTCACCCAGTTTCATTTTCTAAACAAACTAAAGGTTTCACATTCATATTTTTTGTTGTTTTATTTTCAACTCACCCAGTTTAAGTTCCATCCTTGATTTTTCACCACAGATGACAATGAGTGCCAGAATGCGACTACAATCTGCGGGGACAGAGCAAACTGTACCAACACAGAGGGCAGCTACTTCTGCACATGTGTCTCTGGATACACATCGACAGGAGTAGCCAAGTTCCAGACCAACGATGGCACTGAATGCACCGGTAATGTCTGGTTGACTTGGCTTGCAATTATATATTTTCAAAAAATGTGTTTCGATCACTCATTGATTTAAATTTTTAACATGTACAGAAAGAGGCCCTCACACACGAATATCATGCACAGAGTGTGTGCTTGTTGAAGCAGGACCCATTTTATTTTGTTGTCCAGAGGAAGGGGCGGCACAGTGGAGCGGTGGTTAGCACTGATGCCTCACAGCAGGAAGGTTCCGGGTTTGAATCCAGGCTGACTGGGCCTACCTGTGTGGAGTTTGCATGTTCTCCCTGTGTCTGTGTGGGTTCTCTCCGGGTACTCCAGCTTCCTCCCACCATCCAAGACATGCTCATTAGGTTAATTGGTGATTCTAAATTGGACGTAGGTGTGAATGTGAGTGTGAATGGTTGTCTGTGTCTCTGTGTTAGCCCTGAGATAGACTGGGATAGGCTCCAGCCCCCCTGCTAACCATCACAGGACAAGCGGTTACAGAAGACGAATGAATGAATGAATGATTGAATGCATGAATGTCCAGAGGAGGATTAATATGTCGGTGATTTTTCCCTCAACCTTATACTTCCTTCCCATCTACTACTATGAGAAACCATCTGAGGTCTTTTGACATACACAGTTTAATACATATTTAGAAACATGTAGCTTATTTTAGAAGTTGATTTATGAATGTATGAATGTGCAACATGTGTGCAAGAATTTCAGAGTATTTAACCAGTTTGACTTTTGCTTATTAGATTACTAGTATCACTTTTTCAAGGGGAAAATATCGCAACGACAGATGTCTGTAAGTGTATGAGGTTTGTCAGCCAGAATTTGAGTTCACTTCACAAATCGTGTTGCCATAGTGGCTGAACTCTTCATTTGCATCTTTCAGATATTGACGAATGCAAGTCAGGACAGGTCTGTGGACCAAACTCACACTGCCATAATATGAATGGATCTTTCTATTGCACCTGTCAGCGTGATTACGTCCCAACTTCAGACACTAAGCACTTTCATCCAGAAAGAGGTGTAAGATGTAAAGGTCGGTATGAGGACGCAGAAGCTTGCAAACACACTCACACACAACACACGCACCCTTGTACTGACATTCAAGGACATTCATCTTTCTTCATCTTTTTTCTTTTTTTTTTACTCTCTCTCAGTCAAACAAACACAACAGACACAGCAAATATAAGCCTTTTTTGGTTCCGATCGAGTCGATTATGCAATACATCAAGTAAATGGTGCAATCCTGACTTTAGTTTTAAGCAGTGCTAATGACTAGCAGAGAGATGCGATGTGATGCCAGTGCAGCTGTTTTGTAGCAACTTTCATCCTGGTGAAATCACTGGAGTAAATTAAAGTGATACTTTGGCAAATGGTTGTTTTTCCAGAGCATCCCCAAAAACACTGCCACAACGACATCGGATGCATCACACAGGCTGTCAACAAAACACTCGAATATGTAAGTACCACTCCTTGGACCACAGCCAAATATGGTAAAAATAGATAAGAAGACGCTGCCCTCTGTTGGAGAGAATTAAGATGAGATTAAGTAAACTGAAACTATATTGTGCAATAACAAGGACACACAGCAGTCCATGATTTAAGTGCAACCTGCAGCACCAGCAGTTCCAGATGCTCGACCTTAGTCCTCTTCCTTAGCCACCCACAGGCAAGAGGAGGAACAGCAGCAGTTTAGGACTGTTTGGACTGACTTGTACAGTATATGTATGGTGTCCACAGGCAAATATAGTATGCTTCTGACTGGACTATATAATCATGGTTTCCTGAGTTGTCTTTGTGTCATTCTCTGTGCCCTAGGATGTTCTCACGCAGTAGTCTCTGGTTAGGTTACTATATATACATACAAGGACACAAATGGTAGTCAGGCCCCATCCATACATTTATGTATAGAAAGAACATCAGGGGGGTTACAGCATCAAATTGTGTATTTTCTAGGGAACTATAGTATGTGAAAAAATACATACTATTTCAACGAAGTCTTAATACTTCTAACTGCTGCTGGTGTTGTAGCTAGAACTTTTCTTTCCTACAGGGAAACTGTCTCTGTTGGACTGGTTCAGACTGACAAACCATTTTTGTCACTATAGTGAATCACCAACTTGCTAAATATGTGCATGTGTGAAAGCTACATAAAAGCTTAATATATATATATGTTTTTTTTAAAGAAGTGTTATTAATTGCCACATTTTGGTCATTCTATTGTCAGGATCCCACAAAATGAACAGTTAGCATTAGTTAAAGGACCAGTGAGTAGGCGTTTGGTCTGTTTTCAAAACCAAGTGAATGCTCCTTTTCCATGTCTGTAGGACAACCTAAGGTGCCGCTGATAAAAAGTGAAATGTTTCTAGAGCAACAGAAACATTTCTGGGTTCTGGGGATTTTAACTGAAACTAGGCTGGTTCGGAATATAAAGTATTACTTCATAATGAGTACTTGAACTGGAACATCTACATCATGAGTGGGCTTGTAATGCTCCTGTGAAAAGAAACATGTTGAAGAAACTCAGGATTAATGTAAACACGGGCATCAGCTGAAGCAAAACAAGTTCTCCACAGTGTTTGCTACAAAGCTGGCAAAGCCTGAGCCTACCTGAAGTTTTCTGAATTAGGGAACTGCTGCTGAGATCAAAGCGGGCGATTGGTTGGGGTGAATGAACATGCAGCAAACAAGTTCTCTGTTGGCCAAAAAGGGCCTTTGCTTGGTTTGTCCATTCTGGGATACTGTAGAATGGTGAAACATGGTGGGCTCAGTGGAAGACGATCCACTCCCAGACTATATGTGAAGGGATAATTCTAAGCTAAGGGAAATTCATGGTTAACAGGCGATTATAGGGTTGTGAAAGCATAACTATGCTGTAGAGCCCTATACATCCTACACACTGGTCCTTTAAGAAGCCATGAAAATCTAACATAATGCAACATTGTTCCTCTCTGACATATTTGATTACAAATACTTCTTTCCCCGTCTAGATGAGCAACTTCACAGAGCCCCTTAGTCTCCTGAAAGAAATTGCCAATCAGACGTCTGGTGAACTTACCTCAGTGGAAGTGATCGCATATGTTGAAGTCTTGAGTCAATCCATATCAACACTGGCTGCTGGAGAGAAGGATTACGCTGTCAAACCATCTGCCATCAACTCAACCCTTTCAGTAATCTTTGTTTACCATTCTTGTATCTCAGTCAACAGTGGAAGTTCTGCCTGAACTGCAGTTATGCTTTGAACTAAAAAAAGAAATAGCACCACATACAGTCCAGCTCCTTTTGGACAATGCTGTTGTACAGTGAAGATGAAGTTGAATATTATTTTGTTAAATATATAGAAAATATTTTTACTAAATTACTGAACTTTCAGCACCAGTACTGCCCACTGACCTTTCCCTTGCATAATACAGGCAGAAGCTTCATCATGTCCTTTAATTACTAAAAGGCCAAAAGAGACAAACCAATGTAAACACCATACTCTAACCTCACCTAATTAAAAACATATCACAGTGCAGCCATACATTACATGCTAAGTTACTGTACACATGTCATGCTGAATGTAAATTCTTTCCAAACAGAAATTAGTGACAGCAGTAAACAACCTAGTGGAGAAAGATGAACTGGTGGCTTGGAGTGGAATGAAAGAAGAACGCCGCGAACATACCATCACCAAGCTGCTCCACATTGTTGAAGAAAGTGCTCTGACTTTGGCCAACAGCTACAAAACCCCTACTGAGCTCGGAATCAGAGCTGCTGAAATGGGTAACATCATTATTAACTTGCAGAGAGCTCTTACAGACACTCAAATTATGTTAAATTATCCTGCAATTTATTCCCACCTGCGTGCAGGGTAGTGAGGTTTTTGGATAATTGTCATTTTCATACCTTTAATTTCCTTGATACCTTTTTTTTTTAATATTCTCAACCACAGAATTAAAACTGTTCACCTTTGATGCTCATCACACAAAAGCCAAACTGTCTACTACCATGGGAGGAGATCACATAAATCTAACACCGAAACCAAGAGCGAAGGAGGGCAGGAACGGTAAAGTGGTTATATACTTACAAGAATGTGAATGACTAACCCTTTCTCTGTATTACAATTGGAATTATCTATTGCACTACACTGATATGTATGAATCTTTTTTTCTAAGCATAAAATGTAATGTGGCAAACATGAGATGAGCCACAGCACCTTGAGATCTTATTTGTGTGTCAGGGTACATACTAAAACTCCTCTTTATAATTTAATTATACAAATAAACACATGTACACTGAATGCTACACAGTAGGCTGTTTCTGATACACATCCAGAGTAATAATTGAGAATCATGAGGGTTCATTCAAAAATGCAATAAGTCTGACTCCATCCTTTTTTTGTTTTGTCCATCAGGAAGCGTGTCAGTGGTGTTTGTGCGATATGACAGCATCAGTGACATCCTGAAGCCGAGCAGTGACCCAGGTGTCACTGACTACTCACGGTATGCAGGAACAGGGGAAATCACTGTCAACTCCCAAGTCATAGCAGCAGCCATCAAACCTGCTGACGTTTACCAACTTGACCATGTCACCTTCACTCTGAGACACACTGAGGTAAAGACTATACAGAGTGCTGTATAGTTTATAGTGCATTGTTTGCCACAGCTGCACTCTTTTATATAAATACAAACAGTATACCTTCAAAATGTGCACTGCTTCAAAGACTAAATGTTTCCGTGCCACTGTCAGTAATAGTGGATGTTACTCATTCTGGTTGAGATATTTCCTGATAATTTTCATATTCCTGTAGTTTTACTTAAAAATATATTTTTCTGTTGCTTGACACAAGTCTTCACTGAGGCCGTATTGCAACTTTAAACTCCCAGCTAAACTTTCAGAGTCATCTGGCTTCCACTAACTAACTGGATCCTATTCAGGTCTCTCTTCATTATTTCATCACATTTATCCTTGTTACTCTGGAACCGTCATTGCGTTGCTTTTGTTGAGAGCAATGCCTTCCTCATTCCCAGACTGAGCGTGGCAGTAACCTGCTAACTGCCAGAGTTTCCATTAGAGTCAAATTTAAACAAAGTCACATGGGAGGAACAGTTAGTGCTTTCATGAATTTTTAGGATTTCGCTCCATGCGTCTTTGCGATGACCTTTCATTTAAGGGGAAACGGTAGACGAAACACGAAAGAGATGATGGGGAAAAGTGGGGTAATGAGATAAATAACCCTAAAAGTTAATGTACTGGTGTTTTCTTTTAAGATAATTAAAATGTATGAGAAGGAGTCATCATTATTTTTGTTGGCCCCTTGAGGTTTACGCCTAACAAAGGAGGTGTTGATTTATGTTGAGCAGTGAAAATTCTCTGCAAATTGCCTTTAAAGAGCAACAATCAATAATTCGGGCTCTATTTTCATGCAGATACTTTTTTATAAGAGGTATTTCTTTTGGTTGCTTTTTGTCCTTATTTATTTGAGGGGAGAAAGTAAAAAAAAAAAGAATATCTAAATTATGGAAACAAATGCTTTACCAAACTGGCTGAGTACGAGTACAAATAGAAGCATAAAAAAATATTATACCATAGATACATTATCTGTTTGTGCTCTCATAAATATTACTGCAAATATGGTTCTTTGAATAATTGTAGTTCGAGGAAAACTGTGCATAGATATTGTGTTATTGTGAACAGCTTCAAGTGAAAACAACAAAAGCCAAAATAGCCCACAAAATTAAAGATTTGAAATATAATGTCTGGCATTTGCTGCACTATAATTCTTGTTTTTCCAGTTTTAACCTCCCACTGATGTGTCAGCCCAAACAACTGCACTGCAAAAACTAATAAAAACTGCAGAATCCACAGTTAACAGCATCTTTGTTCCTCTCCGTCCCCTGAAGCCCATAGACACTAAAGCTGATGTGACGAAGTGTGCCTTCTGGGAGTATGAGGCGGACAGCCTGCAGGGCCACTGGGCCACTCACGGCTGCAAGACGCTCCACGTCAGCAGCAATGCAACCAACTGCTCCTGCAATCACCTCACACACTTTGCCATCCTCATGTCCTCTGGGCGAGCCAATGTAAGTGAAAAATTAAAGTTCCAGTGCAAAGGTGTTCCTTTGTAGTTTTAAATAGTTTATAAAGACAGTTATTATCACAGAGCTGAGTCTCTTATCTGGAGTAGTGATATGTCGTTCACGAACAAGACAACTCTTTTGAAGAAGAAAAGCCTGTATTTACTTGATTTGTTTGCTGTGGTTCATTTAAAGCTTTGATTACATGTTAAACAATATTTTGACACATTTTAATTAATTGTTCTTAACTTTTATCTGATCTTTTTTTTTTCCAAATGTACAAATAATTAAGATAATTCAATTTTACAAGTTTTATATTAATGTTTTAAGACTATTTACTGTCAAATAAATTGACAAATGTAGATACAGGTGGCTTTAGCTGACAATATATATATATATATTTATATATACATATATATATATATACTGTATATATATAATACAACACGAAGTTCTTTTTCCTGAAGGTCTGAAACTCTCCACTGATTGTAACCTCAGTTGAAGTCTGTTAGAAGTGACAGATCCTAGAAGTGAGGTGACTGCCTGCATATATTTCATTGGAAAGAAACCCAAAGAGATATCCACCCACTATTTTTAAAGATAAACTGACTATTGCACTCGAATCTTAAAGTTTTCTCCCAAACCACCGTTCATTCTTGAATTCAAGCTGTCAATTGTATATGAAATGGCAACTTCTAGGAGCACTGCGTTATCACAGTCATAAAACAATCAGTTTAGATATGAAAAACAATCAACTAGTCTTTATTGTAATGACAACAGACCACGTGCCTGATTATTAAGACCAGTAGAGACCAGTCGAGGCCCAGTACATCTCTTAGCCAACCTACTGGTGTAATGCCAGCCTATGCCTATGATACATGAAGTGATGCCAAGCAGAAAACACATCAAATTACAACTCCAGCATACCATGAAACTGTGAATGAAACACCTCCCTTTCCATTTGCTTCTCAGCTGGTGGCCCACTATACCATCCTGACCCGCATCACCCAGCTGGGGATGATCATCTCCCTCATCTGTTTGTCCATGTGCATCTTTACCTTCTGGTTCTTTAGCGAGATCCAGAGCACAAGAACCACCATCCACAAGAACCTGTGCTGCAGCCTCTTCATGGCCGAGTTCATTTTCCTGGTGGGGATCAACATGAACACACATAAGGTGAGGATGCACAAACCACACCTCCTGATTACCTGAATGATGACTGTTTTTATTAATTCGTAAAAGATTAGCATTATGCCTTACCATATATTAGGTTAAACAAACAAGTATGACATTTATAATACATTAATAAAATATTTTTTTTAAATAATAAAACCTCTCTCGCTCTCCTCCTCTCTTTCCCTGGCAGCTTTTCTGCTCTGTGATTGCAGGGCTGCTGCACTATTTCTTCCTCGCAGCCTTTGCCTGGATGTGCATCGAAGGCATCCATCTGTACCTAATAGTGGTTGGCGTCATCTACAACAAAGGCTTTCTTCACCGTAACTTTTATATTTTCGGCTATGGGAGCCCAGCAGTGGTGGTGGCCGTCTCAGCAACACTTGGCTCTAAGTATTATGGCACAGATAAAGTGTAAGCCGGAAATATATTAGCTTTTTTTTTTTTTTTTGTGCACAGAAAAGTTATAACACCTTTATTTCAAACTCATTCAGCATTTATAGAATATAAATAAACTGATTGTGATTAAACTGGGCCTGCGGGGACATAAAGGAAGTTTGTTTGCACTCCCGGACAGAAATAAAGTTAATAACTGAAGAAATGAACTACTGATTAATTAATGTGAGAAGAGGTAGGTTTTCTAGTCAAAGAGGAGTCAATAAAAATGTCCCTAACACTCTGTATTACAGGTGCTGGCTGAGCACAGAAAACCACTTCATATGGAGCTTCATTGGACCTGCATGTCTCATCATCCTGGTAAAGTCAAATGCCTTTGCAACATACAAGAAATCTTAAAGCATTAATTAAAATCAGCAAACAGAGACGGCTCCAAAAATAAATATTCATGCAATTCTGCTTGCCGTTTGTTTTGGTCGCTTTCCACTAAAGGTTAATCTCTTGGCTTTCGGAGTAATCATCTACAAGGTGTACCGGCATACTGCTGTGAAAAAGCCTGAAATCAGCCACTATGAAAACATCAGGTAGGATTATCTCCACTCCTGTTGAGTAGGTCAAAAAGTATTAAAAGTTGAGTTGTAAGTTCCTTATCTGGTGGATTATTAAGGTATCATGTGGTGTTATTGCAGTATTAAGTTACAAATGGCTCCTTTGTTGATTGAAAAGAGAGGTTTGCAGCGCTGTGTGTAGGGTGTTAAAATCACACACGTGTCCCTCAGGTCCTGTGCCCGTGGTGCCTTGGCTCTGCTGTTTGTGCTCGGTGCCACCTGGACCTTGGGAGTGCTTCACATTCTCAATGAGACGACCCTCACCGCCTATTTGTTCACCATCGCCAACGCCTTCCAAGGCATGTTCATCTTCATCTTCCTGTGTGTGCTGTCCCGAAAGGTAACATCTTATAACCCCCATTCTGGGTGCCTTTATAATCATTTAACATAAAATATGTGGCTTTGGTTGTGCAGCCCGGTGGGGCAGCATGACATTCAGTTAGTTTATCCAGTTATGGTGCATGTTAAATCAGCTTGTTAAAAACTTTTAGTCACAATTGACTGTGGCTGTGGAATGAATGTAGTGGAGGAAAAAGTCAAAAGTAAAAGTGTAAAATAAGTATTGCATTAAGTACATATACCTTGTAATTGTGAGTACAGAATTTCAGTAAATGTGTTTTCACCACATAGTATAAATATATTATATTATATTATATTATATTATCAACTATAATCAAATACACAACATTTTCACAAGTATTTAGTTACCCAAATGTAGTGATAAATAAATAAATAAATGTATTTAAACACATTCCACATATATATGATATATATTATATTATATTATATTATATTATATTATATTATATTGTATTATTTTTTTCTTTGTTGTTTCAGATTCAGGAGGAGTACTACAGGCTTTTCAAAAACGTGCCATGCTGTTTTGAATGCCTAAGATGAATTAATGCAGCCAAAGCCTGACCATCTGCACTCGTACAATAATGGTCGACAGTACAGCTCTACAATATCCTGTGACTCATGCTTTTGTTTTTGGGAAAATGCAGTGGGAGGAATTGTTTGGCCGTACACATGTCTAATAAATGAGAACACGTAGCACTTGAAGTTTCTAACGGCCTCGTTTTCCTTTAAAAACACTAGAATCATCTATATTTCTTTCTTTTATAAAAGAAATCCATACAAATATATCAGCATTCTTCTGAGTAATTACAGGAATTAAAATATTGTGTGTATTTTCTGTTTAATTTAATACCTTGGCAGTTATTAGCATTGCACTCCAAATAGCCTGCACATTCTCTGTCTTTGTTCCTTCCTGGTGTTTGAAATTGATTTGTAAATTATTAAAATAAATGTGGCAAACCGACACATATCTGCTTTTGTGCGCAAAATCAATGGCCTCGTTAATGCATTCTTTCACACCCTGTTCTGAGCAACACACAGTTAAGTGGACGTTAAATTAAATATGAATTATTGTGTTTCTGCTCCTTAAGATGTGGTGACGGTTGGATAGGCCAATGTCTCCATCTACTGGACATAATGAGTAACATGATTTCTATCACAAGAGCTTTTATTTGACACTTAGATTTAGAGAATTTCTGTTTATTGTATTTGTCTGCATGCTCGGAAATAAATAGAAACTAAATATATATATATATATATATATATATATATATATATATATATATATATATACTAATCATATCATTTAAATAAGAAGCCAACAGAATAAACTTCACATTTGTCTACACACCTCTGAAGCCCAGCCACCAGACTGTAACTTTACACAATGTATTTAAGCTTTGTGTCCCTTTTAGCCATTTTAACCCTCTCAATTTATTTCTTTGACATCTAAAACTGTGTTGCATGTTGTGCATGCACTAATTTAGTATGGTGTATTTTGCAAAATTACTTTATTTACTGTTTGAACTTTAACCCAAACGTGTTAGCAACTAGAACGAACTGCATTCCAGAAAGTGTGTAAACAGCCCTGCTGACCCTGGACTTCCTGTACTGGCACTTCAGTTCCAAATAATAATAATAATAATAAGTTCACTCTCTCTTCCTCTTGCAAAAGTGGCAACACTTGATGCAAGTAAATACTACCAGTGAAAATCTCAACTTTAGAGTATTTGTGTGATGTCTGTGCCCTCTGCTGGCAAATTGTAAAATAAAATAGCGGAGGAGCACGTTCAAATGAAACCTAAGAAAAAGCTAATATGTATGATTACACAACCTGTGTTGTGAAACCTGAACAAAACAAGAATAAACACTTATTGCCGCTTGATGTCATCACCCTCAGACTGCACGTAGAAGTGTGAGGGCTGTTTGAAGAGCCCTTTAGGTTGAGGCAGACTTTTAAAATTGCCATGAAGAGCAGCGATTCACCACATTATTTGTTGCATCCGGTAGGAAAGCTTCATGGTGCCAGGGGACAGTGTGTTGCAAATAAACTTGAAGACGGGTGTGTATTAATATTTGGGAAGTAGCATCAAGAGTTCCTTTACTCCACACTGACTGGGACTCGCTAAGGGAATAGATATGCATCCCACTGGATATGTCCCGCACTGATCTGATTTAAAAAAAATTAAAAGATTAAAAAATAAAAAAACTCGTTTGCTTCATTTTCTGATCTCAGTTATATTTTCTATTATTTATTTTTTTCAAAACGATCCACATTTTAAATAAGAAAAACAGCCAAAATGTCTCTTTTGATAATTTTATCCACAACATAACCTATTTATTTGAGCAGTGGTGGGTCTTTCAAGTGAAATTAATTAATCTGAGACTCAGCCACAATCAGGAGTTCACATATTGTTCATGTCACTCTGACAATGTCACAGGTCAACATGGCTCTGCTTTAAACAGCTTGTGTTTACTTTATCTCAGTATGTCGTCTGAACCAGACCTTGAAATCCCCGACGTATATATAAGGACAAATGTGAAATAGTAACGTCCACTCCTGTTTCACCATGCGGGTTCTCCTTCTCTGCTGCCTTGTGGCCCTGGCCAGTAAGTTTCCATTGATCCCGTCATACTGTTAATGGTAGTAGTTAATTTTTTTAACTTTTATGTTTGTTGTACTAATAATATATTCCACATTTTAGCAAAACTACTTTTTTTTTTTCAAATGGACTTATGGAAATTTTGGAAGTTGATTTGTCAATCATGAATCATGAGAATAAGAGAGTATGTGTGAAGGTTTAAGGTTAGTTGCTTATCTTATCATAGAGCAGGATTAATGTGTTTTTGCAGTATTTAGGTGCATTGTGTATGTGTACATTTTACCATTGGGAAATTGCTCCTTCTGACTTAAACATGCTCGCCCTTGAAGCATTTTTTATACATACAATAAAAAAATTTAATCAAATTTATGCTGCATATTCATAAAACTTTGAATGCTTACACTATGTTTTGTTCCTACTGTAGCATGTCAAAGTGTCCGTTATGGTGAGTTTTTTTATCTTGATCTAGAAGTCACACTGAAAATAAGAATAAAAATACAAATAGTTTTCATGAAGAGCAAACAAGCTGACATTTAACCTCTTCCAGATATCAGCTTGAACCCTAAGAAAACCTACGAGTACAAATATGAAGGAGTGGTGAACTTTGGGCTCGGCATGCCAAACCTGGCGGAGTCTGGCGTGAGACTGATGTGCAAGGCCAAGATCATGGGTTTGTCTGCACAAACATTCATCCTTCAGGTGAGAGTGACTATCTAGGGTGATGAAAACCTTAGAGTTAAAAATATTGTGCGTGACCAGAAAAAAGCATTTAACTGGATAGTCTTAAAACCAATTACAATAATTTTACTGTAAACAAATGAAACTCCAGGGGACTTGGATGACATGTATGACTACGCTGTTACTCTTCTGTCCATCACTGCATAAAGACCTTATAAAATAATTTGATTGTCAGGCCTGGATTCAAGGCTAGTTTGGATACCAACAGTTGTGTAACATTGTGCATCTTCCAAAGTCCTTCACTAAGCTTCCAGCCTTAAATAGAAATGTTAAAATTCGAACCACACACTGTGAAATGGGAATTAGGTATTATAATGTCCAGTACTGAATTTAGCTCCCTTTGGAATTTAACCCAACTACATCAATTTTCAAGAGCTAATCTAATCGCAGCTTTAGTTTTATTTAAGTAGTTTGTAAGGGTAGACTACAGACAAACCTTGACAGTTGAAGAAGTAGTGTTTGACAGTGAACTTGGATTTCCATCTAGAGTCCCTAGGCAGTCTTGAATGAGTCAAGTAGTCTTTAAAATTACATATTGATGTTCACAATGGTGTATAATGATAAAGGAAAACCAAGAGCAGAAGCATGCAACAAACAAAAATAAATTCAGAATCGTAAATTTGGGATTAGATTCAAAACTGTATTGAAAATGAGGCTTGCACAAAGTCTAATTCTGACATATCTCAGGTGTAGACTACAGACTATTGTACCTAGATTTGCATTGTTAAGTCAGTGTGTTTGATAACATATCAAATGTCAGATCTGAGTAAATTATACTAACTATACTAAAATTATTACAACAATATAATCCCAATGGCTCCTGAACTGTGATATCTTGATTATAAGCCCATTTTATGGGTAAATTAGCTAAACCTAATACATTTGACTTACAAATTGTGAAGTACTTTTATTTATTTTATTGCACATTGTTTTATTTTTCTATGTTTTGCAAGTACGCTCATTGAATAAACTCAGTGGTGTTGTATGGCGTTGTGCTATATAAATAAATAAAAAAAGATTACCCACTTCACATGTGTTTCACTACATGAATCAGAATGAGAGAGTTTTCATTTTCATGCTTTCTCCAAATTCTCAGCAATAAAACAGCTTATTTCTGGTTCAAAGGTTTCAGATTTGGCCTTCGAGGAGTTCAATGGGTTCCCAGGGAAAAATGGCTTTAATGCCTCCCCAAAGCTCACCAAGCGCATCGCTGCACAGCTCACCAAACCTTTCATGTTTGAGTATGCCAGTGGACACGTTGGTGACATCCGCGCCGCTGCAGAGGTTTCTGACACTGTTGTCAACATTGTGAGAGGGATCCTGGGTTTTTTCCAAGTCACTGTCAAGACCACACAGAGGATCTATGAGCTAGAGGAGGTAAAACACCACTTACAAATAAACCAGCCTCTGCTACGTTTATTGCATTATACTGTATTACACATAATGTGATTATACAATGTGTTTGTAGGTTGGAATCCATGGCAAGTGTCAGAGTAACTATGCTACGGAGGAAAATACGGAAACACAGGACATGACCATCACTCAGGTTGTGGATGTCAGTAACTGCAGGGAGAAAGCCGCAATCTACAGGGGCATGGCCACCGCTGTGCTCGACAAAATCTCCAAACAGGTTTGTTTATCTTGCCGTGGATGCAGCCAATTCCACAATTATAAATCAAACAGACCAAAGTCAGCTCTGTTGCTGTTTGTGTATCCTCCAATCTAGAGAGGGGAATCTGTCATTTCCACAGTGAGATATGTTTACACAGTCAAGCCAACGGCAGAGGGAGGTCTCATTACCAGAGCTCATGGCCTGGAGCGACAGCACTTCAGTCCCTTCAATGTGAAGGGCGGCAGTTTCAAGATGCAAGCGATGTAAGACAAGAAAATATCTGCACATTATTCCTGCTCATCCACAGTGCCTGTCTGCAATACAAATCAGGTGCTTTAAATAACTTCTCCTGCAGGAAGGAAATGGTGCTGCTCGGTGTGAGCGACACAGCTAGAGCCATCACGTTCGGGCCAATGGAGAGCAAGGGCAACCTTGTTTACAAGTTTGTCAGAGCAGCTAATATCCCTATTACAATGGAGAACCTGGACAACCCCATCCCAAAGGTAAGAATGACAGAGTAACACACTACTTAGCATATTTTTAAACATTTAAAAGCTTAATATCTATTCTCTGTTCCTCTCCACAGGCTGTTGAGCTGATTAAACAACTGGCTCAGGCTAACAGATACCAGGTTGACAGTGCAACAACTGAGAACACTATGAGGCTGTATCAGCTCCTGAGAGTGATGCCATATGAAGGATTGGATGTTATGTGGGCACAATTAGCAGGAAATGAAGAAGACAGGTGAGTATTTGGTAAGAATGTGACAAGATGGAAAGCTGCTCATTTTGGATGCACTGTGTATAATGAGATATAAAGTTGTCCTTCAGAAAATTATCTACAATAAAGAGAATACATTATTAAATGTAAATTTAGCTCATAGTAAACATACAGTTTGACTTTCAGCATAAACATGCTGATTTGCTCACGCCCACAAATGGAAAATCTTACGACACAGAAAGTCCAAGTCGGTACACAAACGAGTTGGTGCTCATGTATCAACATCGGGCGTAAAGCCGTGTTCACGTATGTAGTGAAACGCTCCTCACCCAACACTTTGTTGCAGGCAGTTGGTCCATAGTTGACGTTCAAGGCTCAATGTTCAGCTGTGAGAATGGCAAATGGTAAATGGCCATGTTATGCCCGCTCTACCTACTGAGCCACAGCCGCCCTAATTTCTAAGAGTTTCTAAGAACACCACTGCTAGGCAACTGTTGGTGTCTAGAGGACACTGAGGGTTACAGTTTATCAAGCTAATGACCATGTAAAATGTGGAAAATGCAAGGGAAGAATAAAAGAATGAACTCCACATGACTAAATTACAATACACACTGCCTGGCCGAAAAAAAAAAAGAAAAGAAAAAAAGTTGCCATCTGGATTTAACCAAGCAAATACATACAAGCCTCCTATTGGATAATTACTGCATGGGTGATTATCTTTCATTCATTCATTCATTTTATTCATTTCGGGCAAGTCAATTAAATCATCATCACACATCAACCTAAGTACAAGTGACCTGGCCGAAAGGGAAAGCGGGAGAAGCCAAAGCTTATCTAGTCCCGCCCCCATTACCCACAAATACAAAATTTAGATTTTTTTTTTATATAATCTTTTTTCATTTGACCTATTACAACAGAAGAGGAAAGCATAGCTGCAGTTCGGCTTAAGACAGTCAAAAAACAGATTTCAGCTGGCAACAAGTTATTTCACCCTAACTGATGCAATGAGTAGCTTCTCACGGGTACAGGTATATTCCAAGATGACAATGCCAGGATTCATGGGGCTCAAATTGTGAAAGAGTGGTTCAGGGAGCATGAGGGATACAAGCCAATGTACTGAACACATTTTAACCTGATGCTGTGACATCTTGGCAACAAAGTAGAGAATGACTAGGGCAAAATGTTTGTTACGATGTCTACATTTTACGGGTACACTCTCGGAGCAGATGGACTATTAGGTTAGTTAGTTAGTAGGATTCATCCTCTGAGAACCATGAATGTCTGTACCAAATTTAGCGCCAGTCCATTTTGATGTTGCCGTTCAATGATTATTAAATAAATATTTCAGTTTGGGTTGATTGTCATGTACTTGTAACATTCAAATGGATAGCCATGTCATGACAACATGTTAGTTGTGTATAATAATCAATATAATTCTGCCAAGGTTACATTTATCGGAAGTCATGCACAGTGAATATTTACATTCATGTTGGTGTAGGTAGGTAAATGGCCTTGTTTTTGTATAGCGCTTTTCTATCTGTTGGTACTCAAAGGCTTCACAGTCATGCATCTACCTATTCAAGCCATGCACTGGGAGCTCAACTAGGCATTTTAATAACATCTCAATGCTTGTTTAAATATGTTATCTTTCACTAAACTTAAGTTTCATTTAATTAACTACACAGAGAATGTTATTAAGTTCAAAGTTAAAAATTTGGAAGATATCTTCATACCCTCTGAGAACATTCTAATGGTTCAAAGTGAAAATCCTTCACTGACAACCTTTAACCAAGCTTTTCATTATACTTTTAATAGATAACGAACACAGTGGTCCAAGGCCATCTTTAATATCTGATATTGAACCACTTCAGCTGATTTGGTAATTGAAAAGAATGCTTCTACTTAGTTCAGGAAGGGTTTAGCCTGGCACATTAGCACTGATGAATACTTTATGGAGTGATGACAGAAAGGTGATGACAATGAATTTACGTTCTTTGGTCAGTAAAATCAAGACAATGTAGGCCACATTGTATGAGTGTTATAAAAATGGGATTTTTTCTTTCACATCTCTAGCATTAATTATTTCCCCTTTGGTTTATTTCAGTTATAATCCTCAAAGTATGGTCAGAATCACTTATATATGTGTATATTCTTTTCATTTTTAACTTACTAGACGTTGGTTTCTGGACACGATTGTTGAGATTGGTGATGCCAGAATCCTAAAGTTCCTGGAAGCGAGGTTTAAGGCAGGTGATGTGTCTGCAACCGAAGCTCTGGAAACTCTTCTGCTATCCATTAACCACCTGCAGGCTATCCCTGAGCTAGTTGAGATGGCTAAAGTGAGTAAGCTGTAAAGATGGAGAAATTGCTTGTATGGGATGCAGAATCTCTAAGAAAGCTTAGATAAAGAATTAAAATATGTCTTTTGCAGGTTTTCCTGACAATGCCATTCAGTAAATCTAACACTTTTCTGTGGCACACTGTGGTACTTGCCTATGGTTCTCTGGTGTACAAGCACTGTGCATATTATACACCGTGTCCAGTATCTGCTGTTCAGGTAATCAGACTACAAAAAGCAATTCCTTTTCTCCAGTAAAATCATATTCATATAATCAATATAATCATATTCTATGTGTAAAATGAAACAGACCACATAATATATTTAACATTTGTACTAGCCGCTGCTGGACATGGCCACGGAGAGTCTGAGGAATAACAATGAGGAAGACATGGTTCTCGCTCTGAAAGCCCTGGGGAACGCAGGTCATCCGGGCAGCATTAAAACCATCATGCGCTTCCTCCCTGGAGTTGCTGCAAACCCTGTGGATCTGCCACCTCGTGTCCTGAGTGCTGCTGTGCAGTCTATGAGACTCACAGCTGCCAGAGACCGTCACAGTGTAAGGCCACTAAATGACACATAGGAAGAAAATGATAGTGATGGTGCACTTACACAAAACCTTCAGTGATTTGGATTTTGGAAAGCATATTTCATCCTGTTTTTCTTTGTGGCAGGTTTCTTTTTTTAACATCTGTGTTACAATTTGAATGTAATGCTGTGTTATCATATAATCTTCAGTTCAATTAAATTTGATTTATGAGGTCAATAACAATACAAATGCAAAAAACTACGTAGCTATGTGCCACTTCCAAATGTGAACCCACCATGATAAATGGAGGAATGTGTTTTAATACAAGATGTGAACAGAGTCATAGACTGTGTTGGAAGAGAACAGAAACCACTTCAGCAGTGGAGAGTGGATGTGTGTGTGTTCATGCTTGTGTTTTTAGGTCCAAGGCATCACCCTGAGTCTGTTCCTGCAAAAACACCTTCCCGCTGAGATTCGCATGACGGCCATCACGATCCTGTTTGACACAAATCCATCAATGGCTCTTGTGTCCACAGTGACAACACATCTACTGGAAGAAAAAAACTTCCATGTTGTTAGCTTTGTTTACTCTTACTTGCAAAGTGTTGCCAGATCCAGGACTCCAGATAATCACTTCCTGTGAGTAAAACAATGAAAAATTTACCATATATTTAGGTTGTTTGTATGATTGTTCATGTTATATGATCCCTAGTTGTTTTTGTGGTCAGCTCAACAGCCTGCAGTGTGGCTGTGAAGATCCTCGCCCCTAAATTTGGTCGTACCAGCTATTACTACAGCCAAGCAAGACGCATGGACTGGTTTAGCGGTACGTTCAAATACAGCCAGGACTTAAGATGTAATCATTCCTTGTATTTAAGAAAAAAAAAAAATCATATATAACATGTTATAATTATCCCTCCGCAGATGATTTTTTGATTGGCACAGCTGCAGAAGTCTTCATGCTAAGAAGTGCGAATAACATCTTCCCCACTGAGTTCATAATGAAAGGAAAATTTTATTTCATTGGTAGAATTCTGCAGCTCTTGGAGGTACATGCTGTATACGTTACCTCTGAAACTTGCACTGAAGTAAATGTAACTAGTAACTAACAAAACAGAAATAATAATCCTCTTCTATTCTTCACATGCTAAAGCTTGGTATTCGTGCTGAAGGACTTAAGGAGCTGTTTGGCGCCAGCATCCCTGGCTTCAAAGGAGATTTTAGTTTTAGTGACTTCCGGGCTATTTTCAATGTTGTGAGTACCTCAGAATTCAAGTAATATGTGTACCATGATATTTGATCTCATTTGTGAGCATAGTGTTGGGGGTGAGGTTTATATTATGTGATTTTCAGCTTCAAAACTGGGAAATTCTGCCAAACAATAAGCCAGTCTTCTCTGCCTATGTTCGCGCCTCTGGACAAGAGTGCTTCTTTGGCGATATCAACAAAGACTTGATCCAGAATATCGTCAGGGTGAGAGAATAATGGAGCAAACATAAGACTAATCTATTAGTGGTGCATTTCTGTCATTACTAGATCAAAGTGGTGTTGAATACCTGTCACATCCTGTTGTTTTTCGATGCTGTTCACAGGCTTTCAGTCCTTCGGCAGGGAAAGAAAGTCCTGTGTTCGCGGCAATGCAGAATTTACAGAAGGGAGTTTCGTGGCATCGGACAAAGCCATTCTTGATTTTTGAGGCTCGTTACTTTCAAGCTACCACCCTGGGCCTCCCAGTGGAGATAAGCAAATATTACGAATCAGTCAACGGGATCACTGTTAATGGTGAGGAGTAAAACCTAGCAGCCCGCAATCACCTTACAAATCAGTTCAGTTGAAGTATTGTTATTTTTTGTGTAGCTAAAGCTGCAGTAAATCCACCACCAACTGAACATCTGGGACAGCTGCTGAATTCTGAAATTTCACTGGAATCTGATGGTTTTGTTGGGTAACTATATTCATTGTTCAGTGAATTAAATTTCCATCATCTTCAGAATTTATAGATAACCTTTTGGTGCTCATCTGATCAGTGTCAACATGTCCTAAATTCTTCTTCCTTTTTTTAGTTTCACAAAGGATTTCTGGGTTTTCTATGGCATCAACACCGAGCTGTTCCAAAGTGGTTGTGAATTGAAGAGCAAAATGCCTCTTGCCATCCCGTGGAAGTTTGCTGCCAAGATCAATGTGAGAGAAAGGAAATTTGAAATCGACTTCCCGGCTTTCAAAAACGAGATTGAGGTTTTTGCAGTGAGGTATGATTGACTTTTTTTTTGTATCAGTTATGACATTATGGTTCCTATTTGCTACAGAAACTGACAACAATGCAAAGTACAATACATAATGTATTGCAGTACAATTCAAAAGAAATGTGAAAATGTATTGGTTCTTTCTTTAACTGTACAATATTTGAAAAGGAAATATTACACTTCTGCTACATTTATTTGTTAGCTGTACCTGATACACTGGTTCTTTAAAGACCCATGATGTACTGAATGTTATAAAATAAAATGAGTGGTTATACAGTAAATTAAAATAGCTGTCAGTAATGTAGTAAAATCAGCTCTGCCTCAGTCAGCCACTATTTTTAAATGTTGCTTGCGTGTGTGTGTGTGTAGACATGATGTTGCTCTGATTGGTTGTACAATTATCCAGTTGCATGCAGAGATGTTTTCTTTCTCTAAGCTAAGCTTTCCAGAACTTTCCACTTTCTGTAAAAGTTTTGAGGACTTCCTCCACCACTGGAAGTTAAATAGCAGGACTGTTCCGTTAAGTAAAGTGACATTTATTCAGCCACAAAACTGTCTTTCATCGACACCAGCTTGGTTCACTGCCAGTTCTGTTTCAAGCTGCAACCAAGTTGGTTTAGTGGCTACATTAAGTTGTATACAATATGTCATATGGAAGGAATGTATCTCCTCCTTCCCATGTACAGCTCCAATGTGTATGCAGTTTCCAGGAACATTGAAGAGCCAGCTTTGGCTAAACTGACACCCATGATGCCCAACGTTGTTGACTCCAGTGTCAGCCACACGGGCCCCACTGTTGAGAGGCCTGAGTCACAAGAGGTATAGTCAACAAAGTTCAACTAATCAATATTTATGAAACTCAAAAAGTAGCTTCCTGTAAATGTGAGTTCTTCTTTTCAACAGATCCTGAAGCCAAACATCTGGCACCCGAGAGCCAAAATGTGTGCTGAGAGCAATATTTATGGAGTGGGTCTCTGCGTAGAGTCTGAGCTGAGGAGACAGTACTATCAAGAGGAATACCCCCTGTATTATTTCCTGGGGTACACTTACATGGCAGTCAAATTTGTCCCAGGTATACATATTAAATCTAATGTTATAATACAGTAAATGTGCAGTCACAGGTGGACTCAAGAATGCTTGACTTCTCACATGCTCACCACAATGACTATGTTTAGCTGCTAATATAATACTAAACAGTATATTGCGCAAATATTCTTGCTGCCACGCATGCAGGTAACCTTCTAGAAAGGATCTGCAAGGCAATATTGGCGCTTTTTGTACTTACGGCGAAGAATGTAATCTCAAATTTGAGCAACTTCTCCCCTGCCTTGCAAACGGTTGTCTAGTTGGTCAGTGTACAAACACATTGATTGTTGTTGTGGTTCATGTGGTAAAGCGGGTTGTCCACCAGCTGCAAGGTTGGCGATCCAATCCTTGGCAGAACATGTGGAGGGCCACAGGCAAGGTCCAAAGCTTCTGGTGTGTAAGTGTGTGGTACAAGTGCAGCCCACTTTATCATTCACACTCTACAGAGATGACCCCAACTGTAATGCATCTTCTGAGTGGCTCAAAACACCTGAAAAATACGAAATATCCCACAACTTGTATCAAATGAGGACTATCGTCATGTTTGGAATAAAAAGTGTACGTGTAAATGTAATTGTACATACTGAAATAAGATACCTTAACCAACATGCTGTATTTTACCGCTCTTACTGAGCAGAAGCATTAAGTTCCTCCTTTTCTTCAGTCGTATCAAAATAATTTTATGATGTACAGGGTGAAACAGTCTCTGATCTAAAAGAGGCTGATCTACTACATTGGTTGGATTGTATAGATGTTCATCTATGAGCGTTTCCTTTTTTAACTCATGTTGCTAATGTAGTCTGTGCATTTTTATTAGTCCAGGCAATCAAAGCAGTTGACAAAATCCACTTTGAGGTTAATGCCTGCCCCAGCAGACATCCAATGAGTGCGCGCCAACTGCTTGAGACTCTCCGGACGCTTTCCAAGGTATTTGACTGGTTTTGCAATGTTATTATCACAGCACCTGTTCTGCTGCCTAATCTGCTCTGGTTCTAAATTGTGCTTGCAGGAAGCAGCCCGGCGAGCACGTCAGTCCTCAGATTCAGCCTCAAGTGACAGAGGATCGCATCAGAGCAACCGAGATATCATAATGGAGGCATGCAAAAGAGGCTAAAAAGAGATTTCGCCTTGTTAAACCGACTGTTTGCACCCAGCTAGCTCCTCATGTAATCTGTACATATCGAAGCGTAATGACCTGGTTTCTGTCTCATTCCTCAGGGTTGGGACTCAACACCTGAAGCTGCATTCAGTATCAAAGCATTTGCCATGAGTGGCAACCAGAAGCCCGGGGGTTATGATGCCTCCGTGTACTACACGCCCGAAGCAAACACTCAGAATGCCCAACTGATTGTGTCCCAAGTTGGAGAAGACACCAACTGGAAGATGTGTGTCGACACCACTGTGAATGCTGGCTCTGGGGCAAAGGTAGATGTGAAAAACAACAAGGGCAGATGAATTTTTTATATTTATTCTGTAGTATAAAAACTGCAAGAAACATATACAATGACACTTATTTCATATCTACATTAAGTTAATACCTAAACTGTGACTTGATGCCCATACATCTGAACCAGCAAAATCAACCAAAATGCCCACAGAGGGCTCAGAATGTGTTTACAAACCTTCCACTACTTCTAGAAGTTGGGAGAAATGCACTTGTTGGTTTTGTTGCAGGGAGACCAATCGTGAAAATTTTGGGCAGTGTTGTTTTGGTGGTTAAGCTGACCTGTTGAATGGGTGAATAACACACAGAAGATGGCACCATTGTGTGTGGCTGGTCGTCTGCCAGTCCTGCAGTGGTGTTTTTATTGTTTTTAACCCTTGGTGCTATACAGATCGAGTCTCTGCTGGTGTATGGTCGCCAGACTCTCCTAGAAATTCAGCATAATGCCAGTGATCTAGGTGCATTTCATTATTAAAGGTGCATATCATTATTCAAAAAAATAAAACACCATAAGCATAATGGTCCAGAAACTTTGCATTCCTACTCACCTATACTGGACCTCAGCACTACCTACCCAGTGGAAGCATCTCTGTCAACTGGTACAGCTAAAAGTCTGGTTAACACGCTCATCGTCCATTTCATGGACAGGACATGGTTTATCTTCTCCCTTCTTTGTGCCCTGGCGTTTTGTGAATCTCATTGATACCTCACAGACTCAGCTGAGGGACGCTGCCCCTGGACTCCTCGGCTCTCTCAGTGCAGGGTGAATCACTGGGTCCTGAAGACGCTGCCCCAGGCTCCCCGATCCAGTAGGTTTCAGCTTCACCCCTGGTGAACGCCAGATCAATGGCGAACAAAACTTTTATCCTGAGGGATTTCTACAGCTCCCACAGTCTGGATTACCTCTGTGTGATGGAGACACGGATGGGTGCCAGTGAGTGCAGCACTCTGGTTGAACTTTTACCGGCAGGCAGTTCTTCAGGTTGTGGTGGAGGAAAATAGTTTTAAATGTAAGCAGCGGAGGACTTTGTTCCGATCTTTTAGCTGAAATTATGCCTAAGTATGATCATGTCCATTTTATTGGAGATTTAAATATTCATGTGTGTTGTCCTGATAAGCCATTGGTGAAAACCTTTTTAAATATTGACTCTTAATTTGGTGCAGTGGTGTCTGGTCCCACACACAAACATGACACACATTAGACCTTGTTCTCTCTCACAGTCTTTCTGCGTGTAACTTGGAGATCTGCGACAATGTGATTTCAGATCATATGCCTGTCGTGTTTGAAACTGCATTCTCCTGTGCTGCAGCTAAACTTGGCGTTCCTGCTCAGTGCTGCCAGGCTTTTAACTCATTTACAGCCGTCCAGGTCTCTTCTGCTTTTGACTAGCTGTGCGTCTTCTCTGACTCAACATCTGTTAACATGGAAGAGCTCTGTTCCTGGTTTCACTCCTCCTGCCGTACCATACTGGACTCTGTAGCTCCATTAAAAACTGAAGCCTAAAGCTGAACCTGATCCCTGGTTTAATGACAGGACTCAAGCAGCTAGACACGAGTGCCGCAGAGGAGAGTGCAGGTGGAAGAAGGATACGCTGCAGGTTTCTTTTCAGGGCCTAAAAACTGTTGGCGCTGTTCCCAGAACACAGTTAAAGAGGCCAAAAATGAACACTTGGCAAAACATATTAAGTCCAACCGTCACAACCCACATGTGTCACTTAAAACCATTGACACTGCTCTTAATGTCCCACAACCTGTTTGCACTGAGACATCCCCTGAAATGTGCAGTAGCTTCCTGAACTTTTTTATCGACACGATTGCTACTGCAAGCGCTCTCATCTCAGCTACGTCTGACCCTTCATCTGACCCCTACGTCTGACCCTTCTAACCCTGTTCCTTGCTCTGCAGCGTTTGATATGTTTACGCCGGTAAATGGTAAATGGTAAATGGGTTTTTATATAGCGCTTTTCTACCTATTGGTACTCAAAGCGCTTTTACAGTCAGAGACACATCTACCCATTCACTCACACAAGCACGCACACATTCACACACCAGTGCCACGCACTGGAAGTAACTGGGGGTTCAGTGTCTTGCTCAAGGACACTTCGACATGTGGCACATTCCGGGGATCGAACCGCTTCGTGGACAACCCGCTCTACCTACTGAGCCACAGTCGCCCCGGTGTCTGTGTTGTTTTTAGACGATGTGGTTGCCCATATTAAGACATCAGACTCTCCCTGTGAACCCGCTTTTTTAAAGAGCCCTTTCCAAATATAGAGCCGTCAGTGGTACAACCGCTGCATAATAAACCTGGTCTCAATCGCAGTGTGCTGGACAATTTCAGACCCACCTCCAAGCTGTCTTGTATTTCAAGAATCTTGGAGAAAGTTGTTCTTGCTCAGTTAAAATCTTTTCTGGGTGAGCATGATGTCCTGGAGAGTGCAGGTGCCTTAAAACACTGAGTAAGCTTTGTTAAGAGTTTTTAATGACATCGTCCTGGCAAATGACTCTGGTGAATTTGTTGACCTAACAGCAGCCTTTGACACTGTGGACCATAATATTTTAGTGGCTTGGTTATGACACCTAGTGGGCAGTTGTGGTAGTGCTCTGTATTGGCTCGGAGAGGACTATGTGTGTAAGCTTTGTGGTTCTGAGTCCTGCTCTGTTGCATATATGGGGTTCCACAGGGTTCAGTATTAGGGCCCCTGCTTTTTTCATTGTATTTACTGCCCTATGGGTTCAATCTTGAGAAAGAATGGTGTCTCTCCACTGTTATGCTGACGATAGATATACTGTATGTGCCACTGTAGAAGAAGCACGCCTTCTTGCACAAGCCACTCCTGTTGTATCCTGAAGTCATTCAAACCTGGATGGCCTTGAACTTTTTAAATTTGAATGAAAATAAAACAGAAGTGATGGTGTTTGGTCCCAGTGGCCTTATGTAAAGTCAGCAGTCTCAAACTTGGGTTTTTAAATTGGATCAGCAAATTGGTGCAGTGGTTAAGTCGAGTCGATTTTTCACCTGAGGCTGCAAAGGTGAAGCCCTTTCTTACACATCAGCACTTTGACAGTAATCCACGCCTTCATCACATCTTGACTGGATTACTGTAACACACTATTTTGGAGTCAGCCAGCCCTCCCTTGCATGTCTCCAGTTAGTTCAGAATGTGGCTGCTCATCTCTTAACTGGAGCAAGTAAGAGGGAGCACATAACTCCCATTCTGGCCTCCTTCCACTGGCTGCCAGTGCATTTTAGAGCCCATTTTAAGATTATTTTATTTGCCTTCAAATCTTTAAATGGTCTCGCTTCACCTTATCTCTCTGAGCTTTTCCATCCTGACACTTCTGCTCTGTGTCTCAGGTCAGCTGATCAGCTGCCCCTGGAGGTATCAGTGTCCATTTTTAAAACGTGTCTTAAAACCCAATTTTTATTCATTGGCTTTCAACCCAGTATGAGCTGAGTTGAGTACTCTGAGTCACATTGCGACAAATTAGTTTGCTGTTCAACCCTTTTAGCCATACCACCAGTAACCACTAGATGGCCACTATTCATCAGTTTGGCAAATATATAAATAAATAAATGCAGGTATTATTACTGGAAATAAAAAGTTGCATGAAGGCACAAAAAAAATACACACAAAAAAAGATCCATTAACTCAAGAGTCTGTCGGCAGGAACTGTGCAATTTAGGGACAGGATCAGCAGTACACAGTTGATGCTAATAAGTCTATAGTCAGCTGTGATTGCCAGCAGTCTACAACTGCAATAGTCACTGACAGCTAACTTTTTTTGTACAAGAGTAAGTTTCAGTGTTTTGGTGGCATAGATTATTTTAGATTAATTATAATAATGATCATTGCTTTTACAGTCATTTACAGTTAAAGAACTAAATAATAAGAGAGAAAGAAATTATAACATTTGTTAAAAATGCTCTATATGGTTCCAAGGCTGAAATCTGGTCATTTGTTTGTGGAGTCCTCTGTCAGCATTGATCTCTTGTGTTTGATCTAGGCACACATCAGATGGGGAGCTGAATGTCAGTCCTATGAAATTTCAATGAGAGCTGCTACTGCATATCTGCCTGGCTCCAAGCCAGCACTCAAAGCCAAAGTACACTGGACCAGGGTCCCAGAAGCCATGGAGGACATGGGCACAAGGTGAGGCTCTGTGGGAAAATGGCCCAGTTTGAATAAAAAAGGAACAAATGTAGTTGGAAAGAAAAGCACGAGCTGACGGAGAACAAAGAACTATGAAACATGTACTATGTTTCCAACTGCTGCACATAGCAGTATGAGTTGTTAAAGGAGATTTTACCTTTTTCCAGAATTGAAAGCTACATCCCAGGCATGGCTTTCCTTTTCGGTTTCTACCAGCAGAATGAGAGAAACGCAGCGCAGGAGGTTTCTGCATCAGTCGTTGCTGAATCAGCAGACAGCGTTGATGTGAAGATTAAATTCCCAAAGGTGCCAGAGGAATTATTCACTACCGTTTTTTGTTTGTTTGTTTGTTTGTTTTACAACTTCTAAATCCTTGCACTGCTTGTAACATTTACGCGCCTGTGTTTTATTTCTTCTGCTCTGTAGTTTTCAGTTTACCACCAGGCTATTCCATTCCTGCTGCCGCCAGCCAATTTTCAGGAGTTTCATCCCAGCATCACAAACACAACAGTAGATGCTGGACGAGCATAAAAACATGTGAGCAACCTAAAACACTCACTGAATGATGATAGTTTTGCTCTATGTCTTCTTCCTGTGTGGTTCATGTGTTTGCATATGTGCATCTTGGTGGTGGCCAGTTGGTTTGACAGATTTCTGTGGAAAGCAGATGAGCAAACAACAAGCAAGGAGCCGTGCCATTTCTTCTGTCTTCATAATATATGTTTTGTGTTGCAGAAATACGTCAAAGCCCAAATGGAAGCCAGGCGCCGCTTTTCACTGCGATAATGCTGCAGCCCGAAATCACATGGCTCTGATGAAAGTGTGGATCATTAAAGATGTATCAGTAATCCATCAGATGTCTCCAGTTTGGAAATAACCTGTAAAGGTTATGATTTATTAATTTAAAAGCTAATAAATATTTGAACACCTTCCTTTAAAGGGGATAAGCTGCTGCTTTTGATGATCTTTAAGATATTGGATCTACAGAAAACTGTTTTTGTCCTATTTCAGCACTATAAATGCTTTGTGCATCCAACATTGTGTTAAATCTCTGTATTGCATGTTTAAAATGTTCTTTTTGTTTGTTTTACCAATGCTTCATTTTCCTTGATACTAGTGGGATTTTAGTCATTAGAATTTCCTTAATCTCTCTGAAAATTATTTACCCATTACATGTATACAGCATTTAACTGACTAATAAATAATAAGTAAGTAAGTAATAAGTATAAATAAGTATCTCACAATAACACAGCGTTAAATCTCATACAGCTTTTATTGGTTTTGTTTAAAAAAAGAAACCAATTTAATCACATGTTATCTGCCAATTTTTTCCATTTCTTTTATAATATTCACAAGATGGAGTGGAAACTGTGCGGAACATGATCCAGCTGGCTCACAGTTTCGTCTACTCTACCAGCCAGTTTGGCAAATAAGACGTCTTTGTTAACAGGTCCAAACTCTAAACGTCCCATTTGATTGTCACAGTGCTGGATGTTGTGGATGAGTGTTGGATTCGGTAAACAGGCCTATAAATGCAAATGTTGGATGGTCTGCTGGGAGAGATAGATGTTTGCAAGTGCTGTGTGACCTGCCCTGTTTGTTTGGTCAACTTACACAACAGGACTGTTTGTGGAAATCAGTACACAATGACTCCACAGATGCCCTTAAAGTTCACTACCCTTGTCACAGGTAAGCACTATGTCCTGTGATTAAAAAAAGAATGGATCAACTATATAATTAGTATTATATTTGACAATATATCTTGTATAGTTGCTTTTTTAAGAATGTGAAAGTAACTTAATCACTCTGTGAATGGATGAGATCTGATGAACATTAACTGGCGCTCTTGAACTGAGCTCAGCCCAGATCTCGACTTCAAGTCGTAAGAAATGGGACGTGTCACTAGCCAAAAATAATGATTGCCTCCTAACTAACGACTGCTTGTCCAAACTACCCCTGGCTCCGCTTCTCCTGCCTACACTGATTTGGCCAGATGGTATTGAATTGCAGAGAAAAGACACTGCCATCAAATGCTGAAGAGGACGAGCTCAATTTAAACGGCGCCATTATGTTCCATTTACATCTCTAATATGCTGGAGGCTTTCAAGTGTCGGTTGACAAGCTGATTGCAAATCTGTCGAGCCTGCATCCACATCCACATCACCTCCCGTCTGACCTTGACTTCAACGATGTGACATCAGCTGGTCAAAAAGCATTCGAGAATGGCGATGTGGTCATTTTGAGGACGAGGGATTGGCCACCCCTTCCTTTTTACTGCCACTCACTTTGCCATTACTGCTGCTGTAATTGTAGTGTGCCTCATTAAGCAGACTATACCAGCTAGACGAAAAGCAATCTGAGGGTAGCTGAAAATAAAACCGTGGATGCTGATATTACAGTCCAATTGTAGCCACTGCTCCATCTTTTGAAAACAGAGGTTTGCTGGAGGCACAAAGACTCAAAACCTCCTCCTTATAGAAAATGACACTCAATTGTACATGGAGAGGAATAAACATAATTTCGTCTGGATTCATTTAGATATTTCTCTCTCCAGCGTTACTTCAAAGTCCTGATTCTTGTCACGGAAGCCTGTGGTGTGCATGTGGAAGTTTGTGAGAGCACTAGAGGGCAGTGTTTACCAAATCTTGAAATACACCTGGCACGGCGTTAAAAGCCCAGATCCAGTATTTGTTCAGTTCACAGAGAGGGCTGTGTGGTGGATGTTGACATTTTGAGAATAAGTAAACATATGTCTTGGCAGAGGCAAAAGGCTCCTGCAACTCTATGGATTGCACAAAGTACACATTTTAACCTTATGTGCATATTCAAATATAGATGTTCTTTGCAGGCAAATGCAAACTGTGTTACCAAATGAATTGTTTCGAATATGCAGATGATTGTGATGGATTTTTGTCGTTCATATCGCTCACATCTTTGCTGATACAGAATTCCTATTAGCAAAGGGAGCTGGTTTAGTCTCAGTAGAAGAAGAGCATTAGTCAATGATTGATCGGGTCATTTTGAAGCGCCATAAACAGGATTGCCTTTTCACCAACCCATATAAGCCGTCTCCACCTCTAATTTAATGTACACCAAAATATAGCTTATATGCAGTGACTGGTTATATCCATGACATTATCACTGACATTATCAAGTGGGCACACCTTGCCACGGACACTTCATGACACCTCAAGAGGGCTGACATAACGCCTGCAGTTAGACTTCCACTGGGCTCACATCATCCCGCCTGACAATTTCACCATTACTCTTGGCAAATGAGCTCGTTGCCACGTTTCTCTGACATTACTGAGAAATGTTGCTGCTCTGCACTTGAGTAGCTGTTCCATGTTTTGGGGGGAAAGACTTAAAAGCAGAAATTCATTTTAAGACATTAATCTTTAAAAGCTTAGAAGAGCACATTCCCTCATTGCAAGCCTCTCAGAAACACGTCTATGATCAGGTTAATTTCCGACTGTTATGGCAGTGTTATCATACGCAGTGTCACCTCATGTCATTGCTATGAGTTTGAGCATCAGCTGCAGCCTCTTTGGGGCTTTTGTAGGAACAGAACTGCCAGCTGAGGTCAGCTGGCTGAAGTGAGATTTTCATCCTGAAGGCTGTATGAGCTGCGTCTTTGTCTGAGGCACAGAGCTTGAGTTTCTATTGAGGGGAGGGCAGAATTGGCCATGTGAGGAGGTGGAAGCTAATAAGGATGGATCTGCGTGGAGGGCACGAAATAAATAACTCTATAATAAGTTAGATATTAAATCATAACACAGGATTCAAGATGAGCATGTGAAGCTGTTATGTGAAGCTCTATAGATGTGGTTATTGTAAGTTTCTTATCTACGGCAGAGGAAAACAAACCTGAGATGCTTATTTATTCATTATAGCCCCAATCCTTAGTTTATATACAGCTGTCCTAGAAAGATGGCTTTGAAGAAGAGAAGACTTGAAAAAGGGTTGATCATTACTGACAAACAACTGAGCCCCATCTTGTACGAAGGAGATCCCTCCACTAGTGTTGCCACCATGTCCTCACAGACGTCCTCCATGAAGAATAAAGCTGATAACAAACTTCCTGCTGACTTATTTCAAAAACAAGGTCTATGACTCATCTCCTACTTTGAGCCACAAACTTGTCAATCACCTCTCGTATGTGCAAAAACTGTTATTCACTCATTTCAGGAATTATCGGTAATAGCTTGTCCTTAGAGGGTCACAGTGGGGACTGGAGCCTATCCCAGCTTTCACTGGATGAAAGGCAGGGAACACCCTGGACAGGTCGCCAATCGCGAGGATAACAACCATCCACGCTCCCATGTACACGTACAGCCAATCTAGAATCACCATTTAACCTTTGCCATGTCTCTGGTCTGTGGGAGGAAGCAAGCTGGAGCACCTGAAGAAAAGTCACACTGGCACAGGCAGAACATAACTCAGCCCAGTGGTTCCAAGTCATAATCTGCTTGCCGTGAGGCATCAGTGCTAACCAATGCATCAGTGTGCCAACCTCAGTGCAAATAATTGCATAGTAAATATTCCTTGTGTTTTTACCTTTGGTTTTAAAAGGAGCTGTTCTGGCCCTTTATTTCCTAACAGTCCATTTGTGCTTTAATGTTAGCTAGATAATAATTAGGAAAGTTCCATTGTGCTTGTGTCAGATGAATGCCCTTTGTGGTTTAATTCAAGCTATGAGAGCGAGTGCATAAAGTCTAAGTCTAAAGTTGTTTGTTTTTTGTAATAGCATGCATTGCAGCCTGACCAGCATTTGAACTTATTTAAGTCTATCCGTTTTCTAAGTGGTATACATGCACTCAGTAAACAGTTCACACTAATGTTGTTGTAATCAGATATTTATTGATGCTAATGACTTTTAACTACTCTTGTGGACCTGACCACATGACTGCTCCACCGAAAATGAATACTCTAACAAATGCTGACAAATAGTCTAAATTAATAAGCACTCAAGACGCACTTTATGCCCATACAATTCCATTATAGTATCTGATAAACACTATTTAATGTTTATATAGTGATTACATATACTTAATGGGGGGGACTTGAAAAGAAATAATTTATTACAATCTATGTTTAATGTCTAAAATACTATTGAATCCTTCGATTCAGCAAGTCTATGAGAACTGTTTTACTGCAATGTTATTATTATGATATTATTATTGAACGTGATGACATTTTCTTTATTTCTAAGAGGAAAAGTTTTTCAAATGGTTTATGTTCTTCCTCTACAAGATAATAAAGGGTGGAGGGTTTAACAACGGACTATATCACAGTTATGTGGGGATGGTGATGCCCACATGCTTGAGCCAGTCACTCTAAGCTAAAAGCCAGTGGTATTTAATGAAGTATATAACACAATACTTATAAGAGATGCTATTAAATATGTTTCACATTGTGAGGAATTTTCTCTGAATCAGACTGTGTTGAAAAATCAGTCTGTGAGTATTACCACGTGAACTTCTTCAGATCTAGAAGTTCCAAACATAAAGCCAATTTTACCGAGGCAGCTTTGGCCTCTGTAATATTTTGGGATTATCCTCAGTTATCCAGAAGGTGGATCAAAAATCCATAAACCCTGCCGGTGGCCCATATCCTTTCAGCCAGCCCAAATAAGCCCGACTGTAAGCTAAAGTTTAAGAATAAAATCTATAAAGGGTGTCTTTGCTGAGAGTGGGCTGCTTAGTGTGTGAACATGGGGTCACCCACCAACACACAGGCACACCTCAGATCGCTGGCTGCACCTTCAGCACCCCTTTGGCAAATTAGTGTGCACAGCAGTAGGACTATAAAAACACAGCCAATGTAAAGCAGCTATAATAAATGTTTTATATTAACAATGGGTGTCTAATTGTAAGTGAGAGGAGCTGCCCGCAGAGATGAGAATTACCACCTGCAGAGCTTCACAGCATCTCTCACCTCATTGTTTTAGGTTTCCACTTTCAAGTTGTGTGGATACAGTCTTGGTATTCTCATCAGCCCTGTTTGTAGCAACAGCAGGGCGTTGATTTCAAGGAAATAGCTCTAAAATTCACACTACCTGCTGCCAGATATTTTTCCTTGGGAGGCAGAGCAAGATGAATCAGCAGAGGAGTGCATCTGTGAAAGATATCACTCTGATTGGCTGCTCAGTTAAGAGAATCAGTGCAGGGGAATGGATAAGCACACAGAATGCCCTTCTCATTTTGCATCTTCATCTCATCTAAGCGTCAAAATTAACAAACTGGCCGGCGTGTTTCAGGAGGCCAACTCTGCACAACTGTTTGTATCTCTTCCTAGCATCCTGGCTAATGGTAGTTCTTCTGGTGTCATGATATTTCATGCAGGGGAAGAACAAATGTATACTCATGCATATTCCAGGTGGCCATGGTCTGATGAGTCAATGCCTCTACAGTACCCAACTGGACGGACATGAGTCCCAATTCTTGCCAAAAGCCACATTAGATTGTCTACAAACAAGCTCACAATATCAGTTTAAAAAGAGATAAAATGTAACTATGCATGTGTGTAGAGCCTGCTGACATTAACACCTCTGTCAAGCCAAATGCCAATTCCATGTTCTAAGATCATATTTACAACACCACTGGTTACAACATTTGGTTGATTGTTGTAGCTGGTCAGTCAACACATTTTGACATTTTGATTTTATTGTCTTTCTCCTCCTCAGAGGTCCAACCCTGCCTTGATGGAAGACTCTGGGGAATCTGAGTTAAGACCTTTGCATTAAATTGACACCGATCAGCCACAGCATTTTGACCACTGACAGGAGAAGTAAATAACATTGACCATCTTGTGACAAGTCAGTGTTCTGCTGGGAAACCTTTGGACCTGGCATTCATGTGGGTGTTACTTAGACACGTAGCACCCACCTAGACCAGACCAGGCACCCCTACCCCATAGCAATGACACTCCTTGATGGCAGCAGCCATCCCCAGCAGATGCAGTCTGACACAGACACACACACACAAACAGTTTAGGAACAAATCAAAAAACATGAAGAACAGCACAAGGTGTTGACCTGGCCTCCAAACTGTGGGATGATCCATAGAGGACCCTTCCCTCAACACATAGGACCCAAAGGCCTCCACTAACAACATTCTGTTACCAGACACCACAGGACACCCTCAAAAGGCCCATGTCCATTCTTTGATGAGTCACTACTGTTTTAGGGGCACATGGGAGACCTACACAATATTAGGAAGGTGGTTATATTGTTATGCCTGATCAGTGTATAATAGTGGCTCAGTGGAATCTTCATAAGTTAATAGATGAGCCTGCCTTGTTTCTTGTGCCACGCTGTAACACTTATTCATGAGAGTGAAACAAGCATTTGTCTTCACATACAGGTATAATTGGATTTACTCGGTAGGCATTAGATAATCTTCCCTATCCCCCAACACTAGACTGTGACAGCACAGCAGGGCAAACACATCAGGCATAATCACTTTTTTCACAGATGAAAACAGTTTTGTAACTTTTAGCCGTTCAGTTTCCCCAGCAGCCACTGTGTAGCAGTAAACACACGCCCAATCAAATGGCCAGAAGGGGGCACTGTTGAGCTTAGCAGTGACGCAAGGAGCCCTTACGTGGACCCTTCTATGCTATTTTTACTTCTTGTGAAAATTTTATGTCTTCCTGTGCAGATCAGTGCCATTCTCATGATCCACCCATTTGACCCAGAAATTCAGATACACACAATGAAACAAATGAAAAAATGTCGCAGAATCATAAAAATTTAAATGGCTGTGCTGATAGATGACATGTTTCAGAAGCATCCCTTTGTGTAACCATTTACTGTAATCGACCAAGCTGCCTAACAGAGAAAGTGCCTATTGTACACTTTTGCATGGCTGTTGGAGACGTATTAAAAAACACATGACGATATGTAAAATAATGAAAGCTGCGTAAAAAACTGCTGCACTGCCAAAGAAAGTAACTTTCCCTGCAAAACTCTGATGCTGCCCAAAGATCCTTGATAACTGAGCAACAGAAATAGTGAAACTGTGAAAGAGCAGTGGTGGAGTGGCGTTGAGCATTCAGCTGCCAAAAATACCGCAATTCTTCATGTGCAGCCTTATAGGCTCCGTATCTATCGCAAAAGAAGGCCACTGATCCTTGTGCCTGTGAAGAGTGGTCGCCATGGCAACCTCACAGTTTATCAAGGTTCCAGGCGGTGGAGGGAAGGCGAGACTGGTGGTGCTGCACACATGTGAGGGGCAGCAATGTGAACACAAACACGCAGATGTAATGACTCTAAAAGATTTCATGTTTTTGCATCTAAACAGATGCTAAGGGAAGACAAGCTCAGAGTGGTATAAGTAATTCTATCCTGTAGCTTATATTGTTGTTAGTAAACATATACATACTGAGGTGAGCAGGTGGCAAGGCGACAGGGTGATTAGAGATTAGCTGCATGACTGGAGGCTTGCTGGTTTGATCCCTGAAAAGACTAGAATTTACACAGTGTAATACACTGATGCAGTTTCTCACTCAGCCGTACCATAACTAGATACAATTAAGCATTTATTATGATGCACAAATCAGAACCAAATGCTGTTTTATATAGAAATTAAACATGGAGCAGATTAGAAATCTCTTTGTTTGTCTCATCGCACAGTATTGCTAAAATTACAGTCATAACAGAAATGTATATTTGCAGTGCGTTTGAATTAATGTGACATACTGTACATGATGGCATTTTAGGAAATTTGCAAATAGTTAGATGGAAAAAATGTAAACAAACCATAACTACTATCTGCCTCTGAAAGCTCTCATCACAGGTTTTGCAGAGGAAACAAAAAATGCATTTACTATACTGTACGTTTACGTGTCTGTCTTTTGCTATGATGCATCCTTTTCTCTGCCTTTCTCACATGCGGACACACTCAAACATCCATGCCTGTTTCTCACACACTGCTTGAGGGCTTTTTTTTTTTTTTCAAGACAAACTACACGATAACGAGTGAAACCGTGTCTACATGTCCAAAAAAATAAATAATTGCTGAAAAGCATGACAGGCATTACAGGTACACTCGGTGTGACACCTGAGTTCATCTTGCAGTAATTGAGCAGCTCGGCTCACAGCTAATGGAGTGAGATTGTAGCCCGGAAAACATACTCCGGCATGTATTCTGAAACCAGTGTGAAAAATTTACCCTGCTTCCTAAAAGGTTTTTCAGAACAAGCTGTCTTTTTTTATTCCTTGTTCGGCCTTGCGTCAAAGGAGGGTTAAGGTTAGATAACGTGGTCATTGTTGCAGGACTGCACTCGCGCCTTTCATCTTGTCCGCATCCACCGAATGCCATGTTCACTTTCAGATAATTGCCACAGATTACAATGTTTTTAGAACCATTAGAGGGAATGAAAGCTTAAAGTTTGTTTTGTGGCTGTCTCTTTGCTAATATGAAGCATTGTATGTGTTCTGAGGCAAGAAACCCCTTTTGAGAGAGCGCTGCTCCTTTAGTGGCCGGTGACTACTGGCTACATGCTGCACATCAGCTTAACAGACAGAATAAACATTTTAAATGCAAATGGATACAGCAGGCATGATACAATGTGTTTGCCTTTTACAGGCGGTGACAAGCCAGACACAGTGTTGCGATGCGATGAAGCTACAAATGCTCTCTACCAGTCAACTTCATTTGACACAGCGTTAATGAGAAGTAGCATAATAAATTATTGTGTCACCGTGTAAAATAAATGAGAGCATTTCAATTTTGCAACTACTAAACATTTTTAGACACCCTGAAAGATGGGTCTAATCTGCACTGCGGTTGGCGTTTTACTGCAGGTCTGCTGTCAGGAGCGCTCTTACTGGAGCAGAATGATTAAAGTAGCACCAAAGTAGCACTTAACACAACAATTTGACAAGTTGACTGTGGTCACACTGGCTCAGACATAATTAGGACTAATCTGAAAAACACACACGAACCCACACAGACATAACTATCTTGAGCTTCCTTAAGGAATGTCTCAGCCAACTTTAAATGTGCCAATATCAGATGCCAGAGACAATCTATTGTGGTACTGCAAGCACTTGCTTGGTGTATTTTTCACAGGTACTCCGTCCCTGGACTGACAAAGCCAGTAACATTTTGTCAGTGTATTGAATAAGTGGTTTGTATGACTGTCATGGGTTCAGAAAGCACCTATCATCTATGATTACAGTTCATGGAGATGGCAGAACTTGGAGAAGGTTCTGTTTTCCTGTATTTATTTGCTACAACCCTGGGCATCTAACCAGTTGTAGCTCTCCTAGTAGATCGCCTGACTACTCTCAAGCATCCCCCTGAGGTGATTGTGAATGAAATGCTTCTGCTATTCCTGGATGAATAGGCATTAAGTGTGGCACAGATGTTTATGTACTGGATAAAATGTGTTAACTAATGACAATAATGGAAGTACGGTAATGCTCTATGTCAAGGTGGGTTTTCTGTGGTGACATTCCAGATAATAAGCAGTAAGAAGTTACTGCTATTGTGGCATCTGAAAACAGATATCTGGATTTAAATGCAGAATGGTAACTCATCATCAGACAATAGCCAGTGGATTGAGAGATTCCTGGCAAAGCAAACTAAACATTATCTACTGCTGACATTTCATAATAAAATAATTTATTGTTGTCAGCGATCTTAGCACATAGTACTGTAATTCATCAAAATGCAGCTACGAACAAAAGCTTTTCTTTCTGACAGCAGATCAGTTTGAAATATTGTTGGGAATAAGAACAGCCCCAATGAGTTATTACATGAAGAGCTGCAGAGCTGCTTACAGGTCGCACACCACCAAGTTACTAGCAAGGTAACCAACTCCTCTCACTGTGCCATGCAGGTCACAGATTCGTGCTGTGGGTAGCATGATATCAGATCATGGATATTTACGGATGATAAAAAAGGGCCAATCATTGCCTGACGTCTGCATTTGCTGTTACCACCAGTAGCTAACGGTGTCGCTAGATCAGCCAGCATGGAACTGTTCGAGAGCCACTTTAAGTTTATGATCAAATACTTTAAAATCAAATGACTTTTTCGAGCAATCTCAGCTGTGTACCTTGATTTTTTCTAATAAGATATTAGCATACTAACATGCATGCTAAAAGAGGCGTAGCAGCTTGCTAATGCATTAAATTAAGACATGACCTCCGGCTGAACATCAGACTTTTAGTACTGCTTTGAGCATGTTAGCGTTCTGGCATTAGCATGCATCTTCTATGCATGGCTGGCGAATCAAAGTCTGGTTTAGTGGTCCAAACAGATCTTCAGTTTTTTGTTTTGCCAAGTTGCCAGATACACAGGAAGTGGCCACTGAAAGAAAAAAACATTTCCAGCCTTAGAGTCAAAGAGGATTTCACGCCAAACAAATGAACACACAGACAAAGACATTTGGTGGGATTACATGGGACATATCCACTGGCACAGCACACAGAAAGCCTCCAACAAACCTCAACAGCCTCCAGTTACCATGTAACCTATAGTTAAACTGTATGGCATATCACATGAACTGTACAGAAGGAAAAAAAATGAATCTGAATAGCTATAATTATGTTGTGAATTTATTTTGAGGATTAATGGGCTTGTTACTAATAGACTTGCTGAATAAACCCCCCTCGCTGGTCTTCATTTACACCGCCTTAAAGCGAACACAATATTTCACTGAACTGAATCCTGTAAGATTTCACCAGTACCATGTGTTCGCAAGCCTTAACTGAACTGTTTACCTTCTTATCCAAACATCTCATGATCTGCTGTACATCTATTGTGTGTGTGTGCGTTGAAGCGTTTAGTGCTTGTATTAGTGTCATCTTAATTGAATGCACATGCTCTAGATGAATCTGTTTGCCAGACGAACATAAAGTGGAGTGAAATGAGCACACAAATTATCCCACCTTCCCTTTGCTTTAGCGTTTGCATGGAGACGCACTTGTAATGTGTTGACAGACTTCAAAATCTCTGCTGCCATAGACATTATTTTCCTCCCTAAGTAAGAAATCCCCATGACTTTAGCTGCCGCCTGTCTTTTCATAAAGTGTCATGAGTAAAATGTCCCAACAACTTGCTATAAAATGTACGAGAAACACTTGATCATGGAAGCCATACCTTCCATGATCCAGCAGTGAAGCACTTGAATGCCAATGTTTGAGGTAGTTTAGTGCTGATACCAAATAATTATAAGGAAGGAATTACCCTGCCTGAGGGTGGTGGTGCTACCACTCTTAGAGATTCTTTCTCCAGGTGCTGTTCCTCCTTGCCTAAGGGTGGTGCTACCATCAGTGGTGTCTCTCCAGGTGCTGGCTGATGATTGGACGGATGGAGCTGCTATAAATGGCCGCCCCTTGAGACATTTGTTCTCTTCTCTTCACCCTACTCCTCAACTGCACCAGGAGAGACACCAATGATGGTAGTACCACCACCCTCAGGCAGGGAGGAACCACAGCACAGAACAATCACATCATGACCAACAGAAATACAAAATGATGACCCTGGGTCATAACACCATATAAATTGGCAATAATTAGTCAATAGAAAACATCTGTGTCTTTTGTGTCTCACTAAATTGCAACACAAGAAACCAGTATGAGTATCCACAATATTATAAAAACACAGTCTTTGAACACTTCTAACACATGAAAAATGAAGCCATGAATAGATATTGGAGAGTCAAGTGCATTTTCTTCCTTCAATATACAGTAAACAGTTTATTCTTCATAAAAGAATCTTGACATTTTCTGTCACAGTAATTACCACCTTTATTCCCTGCTTTAAACTACACCAGTTCGACCCCATGAACACAAGAAAGTCAACTATTTCAGTTAGAAACAACCCGAGGATGTGAAAGTTCAAGTGACTTGACGCCTCTATACGATCTGACAGTTAACACGGCACCTTACGTCACTGCGCCAAGTGCAAAATATGACAAAGCCTGCCCATCAGGCTAAATTCAGAGGTAATTACTGCTGCCTATTTATAGATCTTTCCACGGCTTTTAATACTGTTGATCACACTATTCTCTGACAGAGATTACTTGGCTCGGCAGCGGTGCTGTTCACACAATGACAGTTGATGCTTTTGCCTCATAGATCTCTATCTGTTTTCAAAGGAGCTCTATGGCTGTGTGCCGATTCTATTTTCCTAACCATTTATACTGTTAATCTGTGTCACAGTGTGTCAGAGGTTAATCTTTGAGGCAGATGAAGCAGTTATTTGGCTTTGCTAATGATGTTGATGCCTTTAGAACCTTAAGTAGCTTTTTATTCTTCATAAGCAAAACAAAATGTTTGATTTGTATTTAACCACAGACGTTATTAATGAATGCTTGTCCTTTCAAGCCAATTAGTGTATTCGCCACTGAAACAAAAAGTTGTTTCATTGCACCAGTAGAACCAACAGAACAAGTCTCACTCATCAGTGTTTATACTCAGTTCCTTAGATGGTATATATTCTAAAAGTCAAGGGTTAATTCACTTCCCTAAAAAATTAAGCATTGCATTGTATTCCTATGTCCCATTTTCATTAAAGTTCTAATTTTGTTATGGCATAAAATGGAAGACACAGATGATTGTATGATTTTGATGTCATAGTTTTAGCGTACTGCATTTGTTATTTCAAACCTGGTAGGAGATATTAGAATATTATGAGCTTCCAGGTATTCAATTCAATTCAATTCAGTTTTATTTATATAGCATCAATAACAATACAAATTGTCTCAAGACGCTTTACAAAACCCGTCCTGAAACCCCCAGAGCAGACCTAAAGGCGACGGTGGCAAGGAAAAACTCCCTTTTAAAAGGAAGAAACCTTGAGCAGAACCCAGCTCATATGGAGGGACCCATCTGCCTATGGCCAGCCGGGTACGGAAGAAAGAGAGAAGGAGAGATCTGTAAATCTTCAATTTTATTGAATTCAATCAATAACAGTCCAAACTGTCTTAGGCACAAAGGCGACAGTGGCAAGATAAAACAACATTTGAACAGGAAAAAAACCTTGGGCAGAACTCAGAATCTCATATGTGGATTCCCATCTGCTTGATGTCAGCCAGGCAGAAAAACATATATAAGAGGTGGGAGCGTAGCACCAAATTCTGGGCCCTGTACACTCTTAATGTAAGTGCATGAAGCCCGCAGGAAAAGAAATTTTCATGGGCCCTCTCCCTATTTGGGCCCTGCTGGGTAGTCAGGTCCCCTTTTCCCCCCACTACCACACCCATGATAAGAGGTATAAGAAGGCAACAGAAGGAAGAAAATAAATTCATACATGCATCTGGATAAAGTATCCATGCAGCGTACAGTATAAACATAATACAGATAAGAGTACATGGTAGGTAATGCATAGATAGATGCATAGAAGATTGATAATAGATAAAAAGAATAGAGCCAGCATTCAAAGCATTCAACATAGAAATGTTTCATAAAGATCCTTTTACAAGAGTCTAAATACCTAGCCTATAAATAAAGTGAAAAACACTTAATAAGATGGTATGGTAGGATAATAATCCTACGATTTTGTTTTTCCTAAACAAAGAAAAACATTCCTATCATGGATAAAAAAAAAACAGAGGAATAAAACTGCAGTATCTCTGGGCTCTTGGACTTAGTTTAATTGAACCATTACCTCCTTTACATCCTCAGGAGACAAACTTTTTGCTGTGTTTTTGCCTAGTGATGCTGCACCCTTATACAAGGGTCAATGGTCAGTGTCAGAAATAACAAAGAAAACAGATAAGCTCTAGTGACTACTCTCCAGGCCAAGATGAGACTGGACTGCTTTTAAAAGCAACTTGAACTATTTTAGATGTAATCTCAAAGCTAAAACTTTCTGTACATGGACGCAAGTATCTAATTAGTTTGTTTTTTTAATCATAATATAACAGAGTCATCACATCCTAGCTAGCCTCCTCTCTACACTCCACTAGCTTTAGTAACTATATGCAGCTGGGTATTTACCACATGCAATATATATAAAAAATTTACAATTTTGTGTTTTAAACAAATATTGGGATGTTGGAAGGCTCATTGAGCGTGCATACTAATGTAATTTATGATTTTTTCAAGGGAGTCGGACCTTGTGGATTTGGTCCTTTCAAAGAGTCGTTCAAAAAGCTAGCTCATTTTGATATTTATTTATTTTCAATAACTTTTTTATTTTAAAATAAGCACTATGATAGGGTAAGATATGGATCAGAGTCATTCAAACTTAGGGATCCTATACATACATATTCTCTTGGTTGGATATCTGAGTCTTTATCTAAAACATAGATTCTAGATAGACAGATGCTTTATTTATTGTATAATTTGGTAAACACCTTTGCTGAATGATCAGGAATCAAATCAATCAAATCATGGTTCAATTAAACAAAGTCCAAGAGCACAGAGATACTATTCTATTCCTGTGTGGGTGGCTTTCTTTTCATTCATGTATGAGTGCTACACTTTTCTCTTAATCTCATTGCTTGGTTAGGAAAAAGAAAAAAATCATAATTTAGGTTAAACTTCACCATGTCAAATATGAAGTGCAGGCACCACGCTCAAGGTCAATAAACACTTTATTTTGTTAATATTTTGTGAGACTGGTCTACCATATTTTCTGTTGACCTTATTTTTATTTATTTATGTTTTTTATTTTACATCCTTCGGTGTCGTTCGCAGGCATACTCATACGTTCACGCCACTGACAGCCGTGTGTGTCTCTAGGTCATGTCTGGTCTTCCTCCAGGTCCAGCACGCTACCGTGTTAAAAGGAGAGAGTGATTAGTCCAACAGGATGCATGTGTGCCAGTCATTCTCACCTGGTGCTGCTCTCCTGAGCCCTCTCCACCCTTCTCTCCTGCAGCCGATGCAACAGCCCCCCTCCACAGTACTTTATAAAAAATACTCGTTTAGAATGTGTTTTTCACCTCCTGATCTCTGAGGAAAATGATAAGGTGCCTCCTTGATAAAGAGAGACTTGAATATATTTTCATATTCAGGTCAGCTAAATCACAGTGCGTTGAAAAGATAAACCTTAGGTCAATCTGTTTAGTGAAATGTACGCAAACAATTGAGCATTTTCTATTTACCGCCTTAACCTTTAGCACCGTTAGCCTCTGCTGATCAGAGGTCACTTCCTTTCAAGGGATGATAACGCTGATTGAGGCCAAGTTCACCCACAAGTCATTCATATATAATTCTGTCACAACTGCAGCTGCAATTTCTTTTCCTATGTTTGTCCCAGAGTTTCTATGTGGTGCACCAGGGCCTCTGGAAGCTTAATTCTGTGTCTTGTAGACGCTTGTACAACACACCACCCCTTTGTTCTGTGTGAATTAATACTTACTCTTATACTAATCTACAGAGACAGTTTTTAAAGAGCTCCTTCCTTTGATCTTGTGTTTTCATTATGATGCAACATGGAAATTTCCATGCAACTTCTGAGATCAGAATAGATTTCAGAAGGGGAACAGCCAGAAGGAGGAGGGGGGTGCGATTATTAGAACCAATTTCTGGGTTTCTCTTCAGTGGTATGTAAAATCGCTCATGGGTGCAAAAAAAAATGAAGATAGTGCACTCTTAACTGTGGGCACCAAAGTTGATTTGCACATTTCACCCGCATCAAAATTAATGTAACAAAAGGCTGAAGCTCAGCTGAAGACTGATGCATGAGGCTACATCCATCAAAGGCCTCGGATATTCAAATGCTCTCTCTAAGAAGATTACCCTTTTCCACTCTCTTTGAATCTTTTATGCATTGCAGTGTAACTTGATTGATACAGGCATTAAAATATTTGGATTTCCCTCAGTTTATTCTACTGTGACCTCTATTTTATAGTTACCACACATTACCTCCCAGACCTTACACAGCATCTCTCCCTCCGTTACCCACTTCAAGAAAGCAAAAAAATGCTGTACTTGTGTCCTTCAGTGAACACCCGCGAGGCTCAATATTTGGAGGATTAAAAAAAAAGTGGTGAAAATGGATTAATTACCGCGGTCACTTTCCACTTGCAGCCCAGGGGACACACCGTAGGACTGAAAGATTCACCTTCCCTCCCACCGCTCCTTCCATCTGCCATGTCACACCTATGGTTTACAGCCAGCATACTGCAGCTCCTCGAGCCTGCAGGGCACAGGGGCATATTAGAAATACATGGCTTGGCACAGGATCCAGGAAACTCTGGGAGCAAAACAAAGGTGAGGGTTAAGGGTTACGTGCAGAGAAGGATGAGGTTAAAGTGGCTTGACAAGGGCTTTGAAGCCCACCACGTGTGTGTGTGTGTGTCAGCTGCTTCCTGTGAAAGCACCACAGGGTTTGCCATATCTTAGGCAGTAAGCTCCCTACCCGAGAGGGAATGTCATTGTGGCAATGCAATGTCCTCCTGCCTTTCTGTGGCTTGTCATTCACACAGTGGGCTTTTCTTCCCAGCGATAACACACCTCATTCTCCCCTTTTTCTCTGGATCTACAGGGGTTTTCAACATGTCTCTCCAGTGAGTGAAGCATATTGATGGACATTCAAGTGTTCTCGCACCAATGCCCCACAGTGTCCTACATTGGCACTGACCTGAATTGAGAGCATGGCACCTGGCAATGTGACCAATGCTGTCTGGATTCTGCTCATCATAGCCTCGTCATGCTCTACGGCCACATGAAATCCTCAAAGGAGCCCAATCACTACTTTGTAAAGCTGTATAACTGTTAAAAGGACATTATGAAACCTTTATCATAGACCTTGCCTTCATACACCACATTTAAGTTTGCTTCATGTGGTATGTTTACTGTCCATGTATTTATTTTTTTCCCAGGGCAGAGAGTGTTATGATCCTGCCCTTTGCCCCATATATACATGGCCAGATTAAGATGCATAGTGGGCCCTGGGGTGGAAAAGAGAACCTCTGCATTCCTACTGTTGCCCATTCCTCCCACTGTCTGTTCAGCGTATACACATGTTTATTGATGGTGTTAAAACCATCATGTTAGTGGGCTTAGACTGAAAGAAACAGGTTAACATGATATTATCTTTAAACATACCACTTGCCACAAATGTTTAACTCTTTTTTATCCTTTGCTTTATACCAGCTGGACTGATATAGTTTCATAATTGATTATCCACCCTCTTTAAAGGTGCAGTAGACAGGATTGCGAAGATCCAGGACTTAGCCAAAGAATTTGAACATGACATCTTCTCAGTCCCTCCCTCCTTTCCGCTAAAGCCAGTATACAGTCAATGGCTAAAGCCCAAAACGGTCTCCCAAGCCCCTCCCCCCACAAGGGAGAGCTGTGCACGATAGAGCGCGTGCATATTGGCCCTGGAATACTGCGCACGAGCAGAGAACCAAGAGAGAGCGAGTAAACAAACTAGCATGGAACACATCGATGTAAGAACAACAAAATAGTTTTTTTTATAATATCCTTCGTTATTGCTAAATAATTTGACCCAGAGTACAACAATACAGTCGTTATACTTTAGGTCAAAATATTTAGTAATAGTCAACTTTAGGACAAAACCAAGGTTAGGATGTTTCTGAAAGTAGCCTACATCTGTGATGTTTGCTATCAGTAACAGTTAGAAGCATTCATTGTGGCGTGGGGAAGGGGGAGGGGAGGGCGCAATGAAATGCGTGTCCATGAGCAGTGATTGACACTCTGTTAGATACACCCCTGGACTTGATTGGTGCATCTGAATGTGGAGCGCTGGATGTCTTGCAAATCGCGCTACAGCGGAAATTTATTCTATTTTTTTTTAAATGACCTGCTTCATGCAATTATACTCGAACATAGGGTCAGTTTCAGCAAATATGACAGAAAGTTAGTTTTATAAGACTTGCCTACTGCACCTTTAACCTACTGTCCACACAATATCTTAATTATTACATTATAGAACATTCTAGCACATTTATTTACTACACCAAATAAGAAAAAAACAACAATATAACAAATTATGAATATACCAACAATAACAATATCAACAAAAATATTGCTTATCTGTGGCTGTAAAATAACTCCAGACAGTGCTCCTTTTCCTCTCCACCATCGGGGTCACTTGGAAGGGCACTAGAAGCCTCCTATTAGGAGGTGGGGGGGGGGACTTCTGGGAGAGAAGCTGTGCTCACACATATTTGCCTAGAGAATTTGAGTAATCTGATGAATGTATAGAAGAGAAACAGCAACAAAAACATCGATCTCATCATGCTAGCATCGATCCAATACTCATGCTAACTTTGGTTTCGATACACAAAGCACACAGAGCCCCTGCTGGGCAAAACCTTCATCGTCATTTCAACCATTTGTGATGGTTTCTTGACTGTCTTGTGTTAACATGGAAATAATTCCCGGCCAAGAACAGAGATAAAAACGGCATAGTTAAAGTTTTTTGTGGTTCATTCATTCATTCATCTAATCTGTTTATGTTTATTATGTGGGTAATGCTAACAGAGCAGTTGCATTGAACATGGTGCACGGTTACTTTGGTCATGTGATGACGTCTGACCCACTTTACTGCTCTATTTGGTGTAGAAACCCGTCACTGGGTTGATTGTGTTGGTTCTTTGGGAGAGCTGAGATGAGCCTTCAATGCAAATAGACACTGAGTCTACAGACATAATACTCAGGAAATAGTTGATGTCACTGCGGTAACATAAACACTGGTGGCAGTCAATGATGCTCATGATGCTCTTCAAACATTTTTCAGCTAGTGTAGTAAACATCCACTACTCAACATCTTTTAAGCTATGGGCTATTTTTATGTAGTTTTTTTATGTAGTGCCCTGTGATGGACTGGCGACCTGTCCAGGATGTAAACCTGCCTCTCGCCCAATGATAAGCTCCAGCAGACCCCCGCGACCCTTAACAGGAATAAGCGGGTATAGAAGACGAATGAAAGAATGTTTTTTGTTGTAGCTTCGAATAATGAACCATTTTTTGAATGGTTCATTATTCGATGACGACGATCAATCTGATGAACCTGATGGGGATGGCTTTGATTAGCCAAGCAGCCAACACTCAAATCACTTTCTGATCCGTCATCAGTGACCTCACTTGCCCTTAATGAAGCAAGCCTCGATATGCGCTTCATAAAATACTTCCTGGATTTTTCGACGCATGCTCTGAAGCCTCAGCATATGTCCTATCATTAATGGTGATGTGTAAGCTATGTAGCCGTGGCAACACAGTCACCTCCAAGCCAGTGTCTTTAAATTATTAAAGGGCCTGTTCAGACCTTGCAATAACATCCGATCTGGGGATTCCGACCAAAAGTGGCCAGCTTTAGGTATGTGTGTTCAGACCTGACATTAACATGTCATCAAATGGGTCTCCATATCTGTCCTCAGATTCACTTTTATTCAGTTAAATTCTATTCATCATTAACAGTACAAATTGTCTTAACAAAACCAAGTCTGAGTTTCACACTCTGTATGCAAATAAATCCCGAGGTCATCTTGGGCGTAGCAGAATATTTAGCAGCAGTAGTGTCTAATGGCTCTCTACCGCTGCTCCAGAACAGGGAACAGTGCCATTTTATTAGTGTGCATAATGACTCTGGCACATATGTTAAGTTATTATTTATTGATCTCTACCCTGTCGTTAGTTAGTGCACAAAACTCAGATTATAACTCCAACCCTGGAAGTTTCCATACTCACTATAATCTAATAATAAAGATAAATAAAGACATCAATAAATGAGGAAATATGTAGCTACCTCACTTTCATTTATAAATTTTTACTTTATTTTTTAGTGGGTTAACAGCTAGGACTGAATATTTTAAACAGTTCTCAGTACTAATGAACATAACATAATGAATTTTTTTCTGAATGAGTAAAGCAAAACTCTACTGAGGCAGGGGCACCCCTGTTAAATATAGCAACACATTGTCTTCCCACTGTCAAAAGCATGCAGACACATGCGACCCACACCACCAGATTGGATCTTGATGCATGTCTGAACAGGCCCATGTTGTGATGCAGCTTTTCTAGCCGTTTTACATAGGGCATACGCTAACCTTGTGACAGAGACAAATAAGATTTCTGTTCCCTTACTGAGCTCAGAGGAAACTTCAGACTGGGTAATATGACTTATTAAAGTTGGTACTATAATTGGTATGAACATTTTGGAACATTCCAGATGATGAGACAAAAAAGAAGAAAAAAGTAGATGCATAAAGTGATGAAGCAAAATACTAGACAAAACTCTTGGTATTGAAATGGCAACACAGACTGCAAGACATAAGAAAAGCGTTGCTAGGCAACAACTGGATAACTGAATTTAGGAAATGTAAAGGTATAAAGAAAGTTAGATGTATTGTAAAACTACTAAGAAACATTTATACAACAAAACTGCAATATATAGTTACGTACGATCCACATGATCATGACCTCATCCACATTACCAGACATGAGGTCGTGAATAACACCACTGGGTCCTGTCCATATGGACTCCTCACATGAACAATTTAAACTGACCTCATTTGATGGCAGCATGGAAAAGCCTCAAAGCCTCACATCAGGAGTTAGAAACTAATTACTGCTGTCTAAATTTGAAATTAATTGAAACTTTTTTTCGTCTAGGTAATTGGTTAAAAATTGAATAACTATATTCTAGATTTTAACATGGGTGCCAGATTGGAGGATCTCTATATGGTTTCATAATTATTTTCTGTTACCATTGAACATTCTTTCATTCAATCATTCATCTTCTGTACCTGCTTATTCCTGTTAAGGGTCGCGGGGTCTGCTGGAGCCTATCTCAGCTGTCAAGAGGCGGGGAACACCCTGGACAGGTCTCCAGTCTATCACAGGGCTAACACAGAGAGAAAGACAACCATTCACACACACACACACACACACCTATGGCCAGTTTAGAATCACCAATTAACCTAAGGAGCATATCTTTGGATGGTGGGAGGAAGCTGGAGTACCTGGAGAGAACCCACACAGACACAGGGAGAACATGCAAAAACCATTGCACATAATGGTTCAAATAGACAGCTTATCACCAGAGGTTGCGCTAGACTTTTTTGCTGTCATACGGGGTCATAAAAATCCTATCATAATCTATCTTTACCCATCACTTTAATTTTTAAAAAATTATAATGAATACATATTCAATAGCATTTGATTATCATTAAAGTTTACTGTTTAACTTGTTTAAGAACAGTATTGACTTTAAATGGTAACAAAAACAACAACAAAAGTTTCAGCTGCCGATAGTCAATGCAGCCCACACGTCTTGTCTGTACTCGGACTGCTAGCGTAAACAGCTCTTAGGCAGTACTGTAGTGTTGAAGTGCTTCGTGGTACGCAAATTCCATTTTGGTAGCCGTTAGCTGCATAGACGTATATACTAGACGTAGACATATGGTTAGCCGAGGTCTGACGTGTGCATCATCAGTGTACCAGGAAATCGTGCACTGACAAAAATTCCCCGATGTTTGGAACGCAAACTGCGATGAGAGACAAGAGCCAATTAATAAGGTCACTCGCCACCAAGTGGTCAGGGTGTGAATTGCAATCTGTCAAAATAATGGATGGCCTTCAGATTTTTCCATCACATTTAAAAAAAAAAAAAACGGTCAATGACGAAAAATATTCGGTTAACGCGACCCCTGCTTATCACTGTATTTGAGTAAAAGGTACTCAATTTCTGCAATTAAAATACACTATATTACCAAAAGTATTCGCTCACCCATTCAAATGATCAGAATCAGGTGTTCTAATCACTTGGCCTGGCCCCAGGTGTATAAATTCAAGCACTCAGGCATGCAGACTGTGAAACAAGACATTTGTGAAAGAATGGGCCGCTCTCAGGAGTTCAGTGAATTCCAGCGTGGAACTGTCATAGGATGCCACTTGTGCAACAAATCCAGTCGTGAAATTTCCTCGCTCCTAAATATTCCACAGTCAACTGTCAGCTCTATTATAACAAAATGGAAGCGTTTGGGAACAACAGCAACTCAGCCACGAAGTGGTAGGCCACGTAAAGTGACGGAGAGGGGTCAGCGGATGCTGAAGCGCATAGTGCAAAGAGGTCGCCGACTTTCTGCACAGTCAATTGCTACAGAGCTACAAACTTCATGTGACCTTCAGATTAGCCCAAGTACAGTACGCAGAGAGCTTCATGGAATGGGTTTCCATGGCCGAGCAGCTGCAGCCAAGCCACACATCACCAAGTGCAATGCAAGGCGTCGGATGCAATGGTGTAAAGCACGCCGCCACTGGCCTCTAGAGCAGTGGAGACGCGTTCTCTGGAGTGATGAATCACGCTTTTCCATCTGGCAATCTGATGGACGAGTCTGGGTTTGGAGGTTGCCAGGAGAACGGTACATTTCAGATTGCATTGTGCCAACTGTGAAATTTGGTGGAGGAGGAATTATGGTATGGGGTTGTTTTTCAGGAGCTGGGCTTGGCCCCTTAGTTCCAGTGAAAGGAACATTGAATGCTTCAGGATACCAAAACATTTTGGACAATTCCATGCTCCCAACCTTGTGGGAACAGTTTGGAGCGGGCCCCTTCCTCTTCCAACATGACTGTGCACCAGTGCACAAAGCAAGGTCCATAAAGACGTGGATGACAGAGTCTGGTGTGGATGAACTTGACTGGCCTGCACAGAGTCCTGACCTGAACCCGATAGAACACCTTTGGGATAATGCTGCTTGTCCAGAAACAGAAATACACTTGTGCGTATACAATACACGATACTTTATGCTACAGTGGTTATGTAATTACTTGAGGTTAATGTTATTTGAGATATAAGTGGTTAATACAATGACTTTTTCAGCTGGCCCCACATACTCCTCCAACTGGTGAGGGTGATTTGACTTCCTACATAAAATTTGATATTATAGTTTAGTCAGATCAGTGAAAATATGTTGGTTGTATTATTAGTCCACTACAAGTCATATCAAAAGATGGCTAGCGTTTGTCCAGTAGTCTCTAAGTTATTTAGGAAAATGTTACTGGTCTCCTCTAGATGTATTCGAAAAGTTTACTGCCTGCACTATTGTCAACAGTCATCTGGAATAACAGAACATGCTGGACTGCAAATGATTTAACGAAATGAGTTATTAAAGTCAGATCAAACAGATGAGTTCACTTGCTAGAGTAAGGAAACTAATTACAATAAATGAAATGTCATACATCATAAAATGAAAATGTATATTAATAATTCTGTCACTTGTCCCCTTGTAGCAGTACCTCGTCTCTTTCAGGGCTGTCTGCATTCATGCATGACTGGAGAAAAAGGTAACTTTTGAAAGGCAGACTGTTCAGTGCCTGTGGTGAATCACAACACTATTAAACTCCAACAGACACACTGCTGATTATGGCCATTTTCTGCTGAGGGATCATAAGAATCTCACTTAATGTACTTTTAACAGCTACATAGGCACATCAATATATACAAGCCTGTGTGGGAGGGGAAAACGGAGGGAAAAAAAGAGTTCTTTGTTTTTTAACTCCAAGGGCGAGAAAAGAATCACTTTTGTATCAAATCAATATTAACTCTGCCATGAATTTCTGGTGTTTTACTGACTGCTAAAGGTAAAACTCTACATCAAGTCCTCACTGTGAGATAAAGTACTCCTCTTTTGGGGAAGTCTCAAAATGGAGCCTTCAGGCAGACTTTGTCAATCGAGCGGTTTGAGTGTTGCCCTCACCACAGGCAGAAATCAACTCTGACACACTCTGCGCTGGCTCTGCTCCCCATGACTGTTTGTGACACACGGCAAAAGCTTTTGGATCACTGGGCCATCATATTATCAAAACAGACACTGCAGGGCTGTCTGTCTAGCAACAAGTAGACAAGTCTCACAAATGCAGCTGGCCAACTATTGAATCACCGATGTTTCTTTGTTTCTGGTTATCATTTGTTTAACTAGCGGCTCTTTCTCTCACCATCTTTTAATAAAAATATCACAACTACACCAGCTGGTATAATAAGTATTAATGTAAATCTGCTAACAAACATTTGATCTGTTATTTAGCCAAAAATCAACAGAAACAGCAGTCTGGTAATGTTAAACCTGCTCTGTTAGTTGGATTAAGTCCCTAGCTGACACTTACACGTGTATATTTTAACTGGGCTCCAAAAGGCGACAAAAGGCAAACTTTTCTATACGGATATTACAATTTACAGTGAGCATAACATCTTAAATGCAAGTAAATGTGCTTTGCATCAGAAATGAGAGGAATACATTTTCCTTCATGAAAGGAGTACTTGATGGAGACATGGTTACAAACAGTTTTCAGGTTGTCTTTTAAATATAGAACAGAATAGAAGGAGTGATTCATTGCGGGTGGGCACATTTAATTTTAACCAAAATATAAATAAATTCTTGTAGTTCAGGTTTTAGATAAGCCTTAAAAACTGAGAAAATACGTGATAAAAGGAAATGAGAAAATGAACTAAAATAAAGTCTACAAAGTGACTCACTGTCAAATATTGTATCGCAGTGAAAGCATGGTAAGGCAGCTCATAAGGCAATTAGCTTTCCTGGAAGGATTTTGCAAATGCTCTTCAGAGACTGTAAACATAAACACATCAATATCCTTGGGGGGATGAAGCACTTTCTCAGCTCTGAAACGTTGTTAGTAATAAGACTCTAAAGACCTGAAAATAGTTTGACTGATCATGGTGTGTAACAGATAATGCTGTGTCAGCTATCATAAGAATGTGTTGGGCTGGTTGTCTGAGAAATAATTATGCCAGCTGGAGTGAACAACTGCGTTCATATGAAAGCCCTGTCTTCCAAACAGGATAATGCGAAACATTATAGAGGCCATGTAAGTGAACAGGTATCTCCACATGCAGTATATTCACTGCAGTGAAACACAAAACCATTACACTAAGGGACATTCTGCACTGTATTAAATTAGGGCCTATATTTTCCACCTCAGCCGGAAAATATTGCTTACATCTAAGTGGTTTCCCTATAGTGTGCTGGGGCGATATGGAAGAAAAAAAAAATCCTCTGCTGACAGTGACTGCAAACCCTTGAGCTAAAAATAACACAACCACTGAATGTGACACGTAAAGTGGAGACGGGAAAGATATGAGGGAGAGATAAAAACTGTACACACATTGTTAACATCCGTATCATCCATACAGTGAACTCAAAAGAAATAAAATGCCGTAACAGGGGAAATCTGTTCTGCATAAATACACGCATGTCAAAATGTGCTGCTGTAGCTGTTCTCTGCAGAAGCTCCTCAGACGCCTCTGTGTCTGATGATTTCAGGGAGCAGTCACCTCTTTATGCCACTGCTGTTGGAAGAAGCTGAACCTGTATTTTCCCATCTGTGCGCCCTGTGGCAGTGTTAAATTTGATGTTTCCGCTCTTATACCCTGTCTGCAGGCGTGGGGTTTGTTTTGAAAGATTGGGTCAAGACAGGAGCAGCTTAAGATCCCCCACTGCTTAAACAAGGGGCCTAAGCATTTTCCAGAGAGATCCCAGACCCCGGGTAAATGATCTGCACCAGCAGCACTACGCTTTCTGCATAAACACGAACCCCTGTCAGCCATTTTTACAGTCCCAATCTTGTACTTGTCAAACTTGACACAGTTTGATTAAACTTGTCGACATCACTCGTCTCCTAAGCTTCCGACTGGTGGCGGGAGCAATCACCCCGGGATGCACCCACTCTTGCTGATCCCTGCTACTCACCCCGGGTCACTCTCATAGCACTGTGCTTTGTTCCTCCGCTGGCATACAGCTAACCTCAGCAGCAGTGGAAATACAGCATTATCATTTTATTTATGAGGGCTGGCCTTTTGGGATGCAACTCAAGCAGGAATACCAAGCAAGCACTCCTGCTGTCCTGCTCCCAGGCCTGCCTCCTGGGCTAAGCACTAACACTTCAGCTCCCACGATAGAGTGTTATCTTCAAGCTGAGGTTTGGTGGGGGTTTCTTATTTGGCATTTAAGCGAACACTGTGCACACATATGCTGAAATGTAGGTGCCTTTGTCAGAGTATTTGCAACTGAGAAGGGAACAGACCATAAACCTGATTCTTGTGTTTGAGAATGTCTTGCGTCTGATCATTCCCAGTTAGTTCCCATTAATATGAGGATTTGGTTAATACGCCAGAGTTCCACTGTAGCTCCCTGGTGGCACCAGAAGGATATGATCTAGTGTCTGTCGTGCCTACAAACAATCCACCAATCTGTTCTCTGGGATATGAAACGCGGAGCTTTCCCTCTGTGTTTGGACTGACAGATTACATTGTTAGCAGAAAGTCATTATTTCCAGAAAGCATATTAATCCGCAGTAGCTGTCCGAGACCTTTACTTCCCCTCTGGCCACATGATATTGTTTCAAAATTCACACTTTGAATGTAAGTAATAAATGTGATTAAAATGACGTCGGTATCTGAATCACATGTAACAGCATGACTCAGGTAGCTGTATTAGTCACTGTTAGCTCCTGGCTTTTTTTGTGGGAGAAGCTGACAATGAGCGGGAGGGCTGCATTTGACTTATTATGCTTTAACAGCTGAGACTGAAGCATGGCTCCATTCTTCAAAATTCATTAATGTTTATTAGAAAAATTAAAACACAGCTTTTCTATATCTCAGAATTTGAAATGCCTGATAAGCTGTCTGCAAATTAACAATGTCCAATGATTGCCCAAACTTTAAGAGATCCACCGTTTCTTATGTTTTTCTGTCTGTGCAATGCCTTTGTGGCACAGCACCTTCCCTTTAAATAACTCATCTGAATTACATTTCACCTAATAAATCTGCTTGGCAGCCACCACCAGTTTCTCTCGGAGTGCTGCTTCTTGAGAAGAAAAAGGGATCTGAGTGCGCTCTTTTGCATGACAAAGAATTGGCCAAATCTGAAGCATTTACATGGCTGAACAGTCGCTTTTGTTTCTTGGCATTATTCTGTAACAAAAAGAGGATGAATTAATTTTCCTCTTTGTGTAAACTTGCATGGACTTTAGTTGGTGAACAATGCATTTATTTATATATTTATCTGGCAGGCCTATAAAGCACTTTTGCCTTTTAGTAGTACTGTTTAAGCTGTAGTGATATATTGTAGTACTGTAATGATTTTTTATACAAATCCTCTTTTTCCGCTGCCCAGCCGTGGGAAGCACATATCATATGTGGGCCGTACGCATGCCACCCAGGAAGGATAAATGTGTTACAGGCATATTGCCGAAATTGCCTCATCCTGTTGTGAGCATTTTCTCCAACCGTCCTCAACCACAAACTACTGCGAAGCAAAAGGTTGTGAGGCGGGGATCGGCATCTTGGGAGCACACTGGCCCCGGCAGCATGTCTCCTTTCATGCCTCATTCATTCACTTTATCACCTCATTAGATGAATGTGAAGGTGTGGAGTAGAAGCCTTGTCACCCTGAGACAGAAAGGGAGGAGCCATACTCCATCTTCTCCTCCCCTGGCTCAACTCGCCTCCTCAGCTTGCGAGCTGCACGTGCGGCAAACGTGGCTTTGTGCTGCGGGGTGAGAAGCTGCGCAAGGTGCCATATGAGCACACTTCATCAGATGACACAGACACAAATGGTTTTAGCAGTGGAGAGTTGTGCTTGCGAGGGGAAATGAGAGAGCGGTATGAAAATGCATAATTCCTGTCATTGCACTGGATGTTTTTAGAAGATAATTTGAAGCTGCACATCCCAGTTGAGAATTTAAGGACAGATTTCCTTTGGGAAAAAATGACTTTTCCTGAGTGTATATCCCTTGCATAGTCTCACTCATTTGATTAAGAGGTAAAGTACTGTGTATCGTAAAGAGCACTGTTTGAAAAGCTTTCTACTTCCTCCAACACTTGTGCCCTCAGTCTGTGTATACATACAGCTGAATCATGCTGTATGTGTACTGTCTGTATCTCTACATAATCCTATTCTGGTTCCACATCCGTCTTAAAAACCCCTGCTGTAAATTCACCTCCCAGCGACAAAAAAATAGCAGTTGGAGGATCACAGAGAGGGGATAAATTGCACTGACTCCCTGGTTTACAAGAGAACATCGGTCAGAGCTGCCCTGGATACATAACCCAGATGGAAACCATGCACACACACACATAGCAGAAAAAAGACCCCCAATTTGTAAAAGGAGGGTTGAACTAAAATAATTATCAGATTCGTAATCAGATATGACGTAAATCACAAGTAGGATTTGTAAAAAGGTGAGAGGACAAACAATGATCTTCACTGAATCCCAGCGTCACCGTGCAGAATACAAATGGAGCTTTTCATTTCAAGTGTCGGGTCTCACACAGTCATGAGAGACAGTGTTAGAGTTTTTAGAAGCTCTATCATTATGCTCTGTCTTTTTATTGATTTCCTCTGGCCTCACGTTGTCTTGAATCCCTTCACTACAAATTGCCTTCATATTACTGCGATACGGCCGCAGCACAGGGCATGCCACAATTATTTATTAGATGCGAGCTTGGTTAAAATTGCTTTTTGCTGATAATAAACAATAAGGAGCTCTGATGAGGAGAGGTCCACTTTGATGTCTGGGCTGCAGCATCTATGTGCCTTGGGCTTTTGATAAATGCACTGGCATCAAATGATATATCTCGTATGAGTGTATCATGTTTCTTTCCAATTCACTAAAGAGAAAAGTATGACCGCTTAACATATAAATGTATCAGGATGAGGTGCTGATACATCCCTGCACATGTTCATTTGATGCCTTTTCAACTAAGGTGGGCATCAGCTGTGCACTATATTGCGATTCCTTTTCTGTAAAGGCTTTAATCTGGACTTTATTAGAATCTAAAATCTGAGCGTGCCCTTTGAAAATTCCTCTGCGCTGTCTAGAACTTCTGGTTCGAAAGTGGCTGGAGCTGAATACATTTCGGGTTTTCGCGAGGTGTGTTTCAATATTGGGGCCGGTCTCTCTGTCAGTGTATAGATTTTTAAGGTGTTTATTGATGTGTTGCTCATTAAAAAGTTAACCTTAGGAACTACCAAAAGAAGCAATGGAGATGTAGAAATGTGACAGCAGGCTGCTTTGAATTCATGAACTGTCAAGGCCTGAGGATGGCTCCGTTAGAGGCAATTACACTGAAGCATAACTTGATGTTGAAAAAGGAATCTTTGAATAATTTATCATGGGTATCCATGTTTGGCTTGTATAGATAGGATAGGTTTTACATTATAGAACATAATGACAGCATGTTATAGGCTGACCAGAAGGGGAAACTCACAGGGTCGAAGTTATTCTTTCTGCTGCTGTGTACTGTGAGCAATCAATTTTTCATCTTTTTCTTTTAATCTTTATTTAGTCGCCATAATTTCATTTAATCCGCTCATTGATTTTCACTGACAATCAAATTACCATTTTTCTTTTGCTCACAACAGAGCTGCCACTCTTTTGTTTTTCTTTCATCATGAAAATAAATTCACTAATGTGGGTAACAACAACATCGCAGCTAATGAAAATGAAATTATTTAGTTGTGTGCTCCCTCACTGTCAGATTTTGCATTCCGGTTTTCACTGACTGAAATAACAGTCTGTATGAGTCCACCTGTAGTTGAGAAATGACGACAATTGCCACCTAGCAGTTTGTGTTCCTCAGCCAAGCACTCACCTTGGAGTTTACATCCATGTCAGTCTGGACGGTCTAGACTATGTAATGGCAACTTTGTGTGTCTTTGTAGGAGAAACTACCACCATTTACTGATGTATGTATATATGCATTTCCATTGAGATCCTATCTTATCTTAGACTATTTTCAGAGATGAAAAGGACTGAAAAGAATGGAAGACTGATCTTCATCACATGGTGCTGCAACAATCATGCAAGGGCTCTGTGCTGGTTGTTCTGTAGTGGGAGGAAGTGTGTTTGAGGTCACAATGACATGGGAGCAACAAACAAATCATGTCATCGAAGAGTCCAAGAGTTTGTGCCAAATTTGAGGAAATCAACGCAAATCAATCAAATCCCTCAAGGCTTTTGTGAGATGTTGTTTTCAGAAAAATGAGATGGATGGAAAACATAATTCATTGAGTCATAACTGTTGCAGGCACAGAGGCACAAAATGTGGATATGTTTTGCTTCGGTAATGAAAGCTGAAGTTTCTATCATTTTTTGGTCTGATGGGATAGCAGCAAAGGAGGAGGACACTTGACAAAACTTCCTGTAGTAAATGGCAATTAGCTCGGAGCTCCATGGGTGCTATTGTGTAGCCGAGCTGACCTCTGCCCTCTGTATAACGATTCCTTTTGCTAGGAGCAGGTGTTTGATCTAAAGTTTCTCTCTCAACAGATTTCTAGATTTGACTACTTTTATTTCTATTTTACTTTTAAACCCTGCAGCCAATGCTTTTCTTGCAGAAACTCCTAGTTAGTTCCAACTGATGCACATGAAGTGGTATAACCTTAGAATTTTGTCCTCATTAAAACTATCAGCTACAAATACTTCCGTAAATCTATTTTTTAATTCTTGTTTTTAGTTTGATTATCCTACTGTCAGAGGTTCAGGAAAGTAACAGGGCAATTTGGAATGTTTCTTTATATATGTCTGAAAGAGTTCAAAAATATCTATTAAACTGCAAATAATGTTATATGATGAGAAGAGGTGTCCAATTAAACACTGAACAGGTTCAATTAAGGAGATAATTGCTTCAGGCAACAAAAAAGGAGGGAAAAAAGAACTTGGAAATAATGGTATCAAGAAGCAGGACAAGCATTTAGATAAGGAGGCTCCTCATTTCAACAGTAATGTGTGGTCAGACTGCAAAACTCTAACTATTCAGTGGAGGAAGAAAAACTGCTTGTGACTGGAGCTTAGATTACAGAGAGACGTCAGTGTGATACACGTAACACATACACAAATGAGGCTTTATTGTCTGTTCTGACTCTGAGTCAAATTCCTTGTATGTGCACATACTTGGCGAATAAAGCTGATTCTGATTCTGATTCTAAAGTGTGATGTTAGGGAAGATGTGACACAGTTGAACCATTTAAAAAATGTGGCTAATGTAGACTTATCGACAACACAAATAAATGATCAAGTTACTACTAATGAATGAGCTGTGTTTCAGACTGGGTAAATGCTTCATTTTTAGGTAATGATTAAAGAACATTCGCAGACATGTCTTTGTTCTGATAAAAAAAAAATATGAGTGAAATGTATGCCTCACTGTGGAAGCTGTGCATGTGAATACTGATAGCTTCTAAACCGAGTGTGATTACGTAATTAGTATGGCATTCAGAAAACATAACCATTATCACCTGGTAGGTCTTTATATCTTTGCAAATTAGCGAATGACTCAGACTTGGGTCAATTAGCGGATGCTTTTGTCTCCAGAAAAGAAGAAAACATCATTTTTTCACATCAGGTCTCCGAGAAAGCATTGTTCCTTTACCCCCTCCCCTAAACGGAAATTATACAATCAGAGCAAAGTGTTAGTAACTATCTGTACCTGCTTACATTCACCTTAAAGTAACTTTGTATAAGTTGTAGTGACAAAAACAAAAGCGGAGGGCTAAACAAGGGTGTATGGTGTGTTGGGAAAAATGCAACACCGTGATACTATTCCAAAACTGGAAGTGACATTTTATCTTTCCACAGTAATATTTTAGCATCAAGCTTGTGTGTCACGTTTGATATCAGTCGGGTTAGCTGTTGGTGTATCTGCATGGAGTTTGAGAGGTGTAAGACCAAATACGTAAACACCTCACATTACCAAATAACCTGGGCTGGACTCTGGTACCAAGTATTGTCTGGAGGGGTGAACTGGGTGCTAAATCAATCCAAACCTATTACATTACATCCTTCAATAAAAGTGTTACTACTAAGGCCAGTTTAGTTTGTGGAAGCCACTCCTGGATGCTACTAGATTTTAAAGTAACATTACCATTTTAATTTGATCATATTTCGGCAAACCCAGCTAATGTGGTGCTAAAGGGCCACAGAATTGCGAAGATGATACCTGCTAACCTAACATGTCTTTCTAATGTCATAAAATGCGGGCATATTTACCTTTTTACCTGATTGGGGTATTTGTGTTTAAATAACAATGGCCATTTTTAACTTTTTTTTATTTTTTTTTTAACCAAGCAATAACTTGAACATTTGAGTAATTAGCTAGTTAACTTGTTACAAGTACCCAGCTGCAGGATCTATGTATCAGTGAAGACAAATATCTCTAAGTTCTCAACCTGAATATCAGGCAGGGAACTTTGGCATATCTGATGAGGAAAAGTTAAGTTTGTTTGACCAGGAGCGATGATTTCAATCACACCACCGCCTCATTAAATCTCATCGTTCATCGCCCTCACGGAGCTTGACGTTCATTTCAGGAGCCTAGCAAATATGTTCAAACATGACGCCCCAATCCCATTCTTCATGGATTAGACCCCATCCACTATCAGTGATCACAGATTAGCGATCTAATCTGGTGTTTAGTCACACACAAAGACAGATGGAGCGATTAGTTAACCTCATTTAGACATTTTTTTCCCCTCCAATATTTACCCAGTGCGCTGACATGATTTTACCTCACAGTCAAATGTCCATGTTTTCTCACCAGCTTCCTCACAAATCCGTGTACACTGCACTGTTATTTCTCCTTGAGTGGCGAGCCACATAGAGCAGGGACCTCCCTCAGGAGATGGAGAGCATTTCATTTCACACTGACATGTTCACCTCTATCCTCACCATCCCGCCGAGGGGTTGCTGGGGTTGTCAACCGTGGGGAAATGAAAGAGGAACTCAAGCTTTCGCCGGAGTCAACAACGTGAAAACCACATTTGTGACCGTGAAGCAAAGCTGGAAACAAAATCACTTGGATCCCTCCAATTGGGAAAGTTATTCATGATGTTGTATTTCAATGTCCCTGTCCTATCTATTGGTCACTTTTGCTGCAAAATGGCTTGAGGAATTATATCACCCTCAAGTAAAGGGTAAACACAGGGGTATAAAGAGACAACTTTTGTTTTATTGGCGGAATAAAGCTGTAATGGTTTGTTTCATTCCCTTTGTATTTTGACGGAAGAGGTGAACAATACACTGTAGCTTTGTTTGTCTTTTGGTCAAGTCAGGGTCAGCCTTCCAATAAAGCGCACATGGGGGCCTGTAGCAGTCAAATAAATTGGATTTTATATGCTTGCCGTGAATATACGGATCATCCAATCTGGAGGCTGTGCTGCACTTTTTAGAGCATTCAGTATACCCTCAGGCTTTTCATCACCAAGCAGAGCTTTGGCATATCACTTCTCATTATTTCTTGCTGAATCTTCCAATCTAGCCAATTCGAGGTAAAACACGACATATTCGTCGTTCTCCTGAGGTTGAATTTGCGAGGTAAGCTGGACACAGAGAAAAAAAGCAATAGTTGTTGTTTCTCAGACTATTTATTCAAACCAATTGTTCTTTTTTATTCCCCTCAATATTTATTCATCTATTAATGAGCAAGAAGTCATTCATGGTATACAAGGTAATATTTTTTTTTTTATTCCATTATAGGCTTATTTATTTTGCTTTATGCCTTATTCGTCTGTTTATTCACATCTGTTTGTGGAAACTGTTTAAGTCTACATAAATGATATGTGATGCCTATATGTGAACCCTTTACTGTTGATGAAAAATGTGGAAAAGCAGTACACAACTGTACCCTGTGTAGTCATATGCCCTTTTCAGAGCACACTGAGGAGTTCCTCTGCTTATTTTCATATGATTAGCAATTGTTCAGATGCACACAAGAGCATCCAATAATCAGAATGACTTGTTTTTGAAGAACACAGATGCACCTTTTTGTCTCTCATATGGGTAAAATACAAAATACCTCTAATGATGTACACAAAGCTTCTAATGAGCAGCCGTGCTGATGTCCTTTTTGGTATGCATAAGGCAATGCAGGTAGTTAGAGCGGTGGCTCTGGAGATGTGGTAGGTAATCTATTTCTCCGTGCCAGAAGGTCAGACAGATTAAACCCCACTATGAAGATCCCAGTTTTCATGACAGCTGTCTGCAGGGGAGCTCTAAAACTGAACTCTCAATGAGATGTAAAATTAACTTCAAGTCTTTTGCTATGAAGGTCACGCTTTTGCACCAGAATGAACAGCGGGCTGTAACCAATGCATTTTGTGGGGTCCACATTCAAAGAGTGGAGCCCATGGGTTGTGAATCTAGTCGGCGCACACTTCTTTTGATGGAGTCCACATTTGTCTTCAAATCTTGTTCCAGCTGCTGTAAAATATATGGTTTCGGACAAGATTTCAATCTTGACTTCTCCTAAAAAAAAAAAAATAGGAATTTCAGTACTGTCCTTGCTCAGTTACCACATTCACCGTATGCTCTATTGTGCAAGAGTTATCTTTTAATATCTGCCTTTGAGTGAGAAAATCCCCCTTTGCTATATTTTCTCATTTTACTGACTGCTCATGAAGTTCTTAAATTGATTCTTTTTACTAGGATGACTGAGGACAAAAATAAGTTCCAGATTTGGTCTTTTTCATTGTAGTGATACTGTCTACATTAAAATGGTACATACATATACACAATACATTCAAGAGCAAAAAAGAACACCACTTAAAAATTAGTGATTCCACCTTAAAGTGTATACCCCCATAAAAGTGTAGCTCAATATTAAGTGATTATCTCTAATGACCTTGCTTGTTGTTTAGAAAGCCTTAAAAGGTCATATCCATCTGGATATTAGGATTAATTCCTAACAAATTAAATTTGTTGGTGACATTTAAGCTATTTTATTACACAAGGTGTTATTCAGAACTCGGAAATTGACTTTGCACATAGGTTATTCACTGTGAAATCAGTATCATGTCATCATTTCTCCCAAGGACGGTAAAAAGTACATTTTTTAAATGATTTAAAAGCTTTGCCACTAAATCAGAACTGAGAGACAATCACAACAAAATGCACACTCAACATAAACTTACTCCATGTGCACCATTATATTATTATCCCGGTTTTGCTATTGTTTATAACTGAAACACAGATTAATCTGAGTATTCCAATCCCCTTATACATGATTTAAAAAATAAGATATTGCCTCATGACATATTTGTGTAGGTCTCTGTGATATTTGTAATCCCAACTCAAATCTGACGTTCTTGTACGCGTTACTTTACATTAATATGACAGTGGGATGGTTATTGAAAATGAAGAGTTGTTGTGGGCAAGGCACTTTGTATTAATTTCAATTTCAGTTAATATTTTTATTTGTATAGTGTCAATGACAGTACAAATTGTCACCAAAACACCAAAACTCAAACAAAACTACACAAAATGTGAAATCAGTATCTTACTTATTACTTCAACCACTCAGATTGCTAACACTAGCAACGGATTGCAGCCTACCACAAAACTACTCACATCTAGCTACTGCAAAACCATTTGATAGTCACACATGTGCACACACACTCATTCGGCCAAATTTGTTTTTACCAGCAAAATAAAACTCAAAACGGAACCATTGGGTGTAAAAAAGCTCAGCCTGGCAACACTGGTTTGATTTGGGCTTTCTACTGTCAATTTACTGTATGCCCAATATGCCCTAATGTAGTCTGTTTAAAACAGACCACAATAGGGCTGCTTTTATTTCTTTTTTCTGCCTGTGCAGGTAGTCAATAACAGTCAGTGAAGGGGTTTAATTGTGATAACCTGCGACTGGGTTCCTGAAAAGGGGATATAACTTGCTAAAATACAAAACGCAGTACTTAAAAAATACAGACACAAAACTCAAGTCCTTGTAAATGCACCCATAGTGAGACTTTAGTAGAAAAGTTAACTTATGATTTTCCCAATTCCCTTATACTGTGGAATATGACTGAAGTTGAAAATTCAATTTAGAGTTATCAAGGTAGCATGAAGACAATAAAATTGTTAAACCGATGAAAAAAAAAAAAAAAAAAAAAGGAATTAACTGCTGCTAAGGTTGCTGTGTGCAATAATAAAACTGCCTTGAGGCTCAACATGCTCCAGTCAAAGATGCCTTCACTGGTGCTAACCACATCACTGAAGCTGACGGAGATGTTTTGCTGCAGTTGTGCACCCTGTCAATGGTTTGCATGAATTAGGAAAATAAATTGTATTGAAAAAAGCCTGGTTACTAACAATTAGATTAACTCTAAAGACAAAGACCACAACAGCATATATTGCCCGCTTCGCTGCTGGCCATCTATAAGTGGAAAATCAGTGGCAAATCGCAAGGCAAGTCTTGTATTGTCTTAAAAGTTCTCTCCAAGAGAAACAATAACACAACTTAAGCACAGCTAACTAAAGTGCACTTACAAGAAGACTGCTCAGCTGAGACTTCCTACTGTACAAACACATTTTCCATATTTTTTTAATGCTCAAATAAGCTTGATAGATGAACAGAAAGATTTGTTTATCTTAGGTTGTATCACATTCTCATGATGGAACATGAGAAAAAGCTAATTGAGGCAATAATTCTATCAAGTGAAGAAGATAAATATGTATGTCCTTTGCAATTTTGACTCAATAATAAAGGGCTGTGATACTGTTGTTTCTCAAAATGCCATTAAAATCCATTTTAGATGCCGCTGAAACTTCTGAAAATGCATTAGCAAGAGAAAAAAGATAATTTTATGAAATGAAATCTGAGTATCAGCTCAAGAAGGTTAAAAATTAAAAAAGGAAAAAAAAACTCAGTCTTGGCAAAGACGCCACAATGTCCTTGGTGTTAAAAAATATTTTATTTATATTTTTATTTATTTTTTGGTGCGTGCAGAGGGGGGGCTTTGCATTGGTAGCTTATGTAATCAAAGAAAACTCACAAGAACTGCTGCTTTGTCTGTGGCTGGTGTTTGAGTGTAACATATAAAAAAGAAGAAAACAAGAGCACAGAATTACACATTCCTTCTCACACTGAGGTTCTTAAATGATTTCCACTGCCATCCAAACAAAGAACTTTGTTCATTTTGATGTATAAAATCCATCAGACAGAAACTTTTGTCTCAATGGAAAATAATTTAATAAATTACGAGGAGAGAAAATGAATTGAGAGAAAGGAAACTCTGTTTTAGAGTAATACCAAAGTCATGCTTATCTACCATTAATATTTTTATTGTTTTATTTTTTGTATGTTTAACAAAATAACTATATACAGTATAACAGTGTAACTGATCAACACACGTGGAATGACCACCAAACCTTTCATTTGATTGGTCTGTCAATCTCTCATGAGTCTTCTTTTGTCACCCTCAATGATAGAGCCACTGTACACTACATGCCCCCTCACCAGCTCCTCACTCTTGTCCAGATATGGTCAGAAAAACACAAACACACCAAAACAATATGGAAATGACCTCCTCCCAAACTTTAGGCTTAAAAACAGTAGATATTAAAACAGTGGGTGCATCACTATGGCTACATCCATAAAGGCTATGATGGTGACCAAATATGCAGCTAAAAGGAACGTGAGCTTGGACATACTGTATCAGACATTAAAAAACATTATCCTGATAGACTGATAACATGCTGCTTGACTTTGAACTTCGTATGGTAATAGTATGTGTTTCAGCTTGCTCAAGTGCTCCCCCAGTAAAAATGAATGACTGCAGCTTTAACTAACTCCAAGCTAACTTTAGTTTCAGTCTATAGTCTGATTTGATTGGGTTTGTCCAAATTTTTGATGTGTAGACCCATCCTGCTTAACCCTGCTGTCATGGTTGCTTGACAAGCACACGTAAGTGTCATCTTATAATAAATAAATTAGAAAGCCCTTTGGCAAAATTTCACTTAGGGGACACATTCTGACACGTGCAATCAATTTTTATTATTCATCAATGCATACCATTGTATCACCTCAAGGCATTATTATTTGACAGTTGTCAATCTTGTGTATTTAAGACTTAAAAAAATTAGAATTAAAAGCATAACTTGTTTGTTTTGTATTCTCAGAAATACCAACCGACTTTTCACGATAAGTAAATGATTAGTTTATTTATTATTATTTATTCTGTAGTTTTAGCTAGAGACTTCACAGAGTCTCATTATTATGTAGCCTAAAGCACACTGGATACACCATGGACCACTCTGCATCCTGCCAACTGGGCACTCAACTGTTCTAGACAGCTGCTCCACATTTAAGTGATGAGAATTAACAAGAAACTACACTGTGTCCCATAAAGATGTCAGTAATGTCTCAGAGCTGCCTATCCTCAACATATTTTGTGACAAGATGAACTTTTAACTCCCTCCTCTTTTAATTTTACTTGTCTGGCTATGCTGAACATCCTGGAGAAGGTTTAGAGTAAACGCCCATCTTGGGGCTAAAGGATCAGTTCTTGCTATATTTAATGACTCATGAGAGCTTTTTGAACTATCCACCATGTGTGAAATGCGGCCGGTGCTGTCTGAAAGTACAAATCAATTATGACTCATGAGTGCTGTAGGTTTTGTCCCACATGGTCAGTGTGGGAAAAGCAAAGAAAGAAAAGGCTCAAAATAAATCACTGCTTGAGGGCTACATACATCAAACTCAATAGCTCATTCAGAATGTGTTTTGTCCACTATATTTATGTTAGAAATGTGCATTTGTATTTTGACATTAAGGTATGTTTTGTGAAATGTTATATATTACGGTCTTCCTAAACAAGTGTCAGTTGTTGAACTGTGCCATAATGGAATTTCTTATGTGAAGAACTCAGGGCAAAAGCAAGAGCACCGAGGTTTCCTGTTGTGTATTACCTAGAAAGCCGGGTCAGGCTTTTTTGAAAGCTGAATGTCAAGGCTGATATGATGTTGTGTCAGAATTTCCAGGTGGACATCTGTGTTGACTTTTTTGCTGTAATTCTCTCGGCTTAACATCGATCACACATACAAGCTACCTTTGTATTAAATCTTTCCACATTTATTCCTTTTTTTTTTATTGGAACATCAGAAAAATAGAATTATTTTTATTTTGTGCATTACAATGTCTAACCCTAACCTAGTTTTAATTTTTCCTTTGAATTTACATGGCCAATTTGCTATTTTTCTGTCTTGGGCTGCCCCAGATATGAAGTTGCCGAAAAATTTCAATGTCCTCTGTTTCATCCACTGAAGAAAAGCTACTATTATTTGTATTTGTTTTATATATCTGGCTGTAGTGAAGACTAATAGAAGGTATTGTGTGATATTACCTACTTCACACAAGGCACTAACGCTATCTTTAATTTACTACTACTATTTGCTACAACTTACTAAGGTAACTTTAGATTATGAATATACATTCATTCATTCATTTTCTGTAGCCGCTTGTCCTCTGAAAGGTCATGGGGATCTTGTGGGGTATATACATATATGAAAAGGAATTCATCCAGCTCTACAGTTATTTATTTATTCAATTAAAGTCTCTGCTGAGCAAATTTGAGTTTAAAAATAGGACCATTTGAACAGGAGATTAATTATCTTTACATTTCCCCCTCGTGGATCTTTTCCTTCTATCCAGTAAACCCAGGCTGCAGGGGTGTGCTTAATAAAACTGCTCAGCGTTCGTATTTCAGTGTTTGCTGTGATCGATTGGCACACTTCCCTGCTGGATGTCATCCATTATCATAATAGCCAACCAAATCACTGTTACAGAAAAATGACCATGTACTTAACTACTTCAGGAAACAATAGCTTTCAATATGCTGCATTAGTCATGTTAAATTAGTCCCATAAACTCAGGCTGGTGTAAAGCCAAAAGCTACCTGAACAAACTACTGTCACAACTTGCAGTGTAACTACAAAAGAGTGACAAAGGTACCTTGGTTCCTTTGTCTCATCATTCACTCACAGCGGCCCATATAAAGCAGGACATGCTTGGAGGGCTTCGTCAAGGTGTTCGTTTACAATTAAGGCGATAAACAGAGTTCTACTTTTGCAAATAGCCTCCATTACCTCCAAAATTGACAACCAATAGCACACTCGAGTTTGTGCTTAAAGATGCTGATAACTTTACCAAGAAAGGAAATGAAATGTCTGCGGTATCCATTACTCAAAACAGTTGAGACGTTGTGATAGTCTAGTCCTGATCTCTTTCATCTTGCTCATAATTCCTAAGGTTATTATGAGTTGAATATTAGAGGCTGTCACTTGCCCCCCCCCCCCCCCCGCACAGTGCACTAACACTAAATGGAGTTGTTGTAATTATGGCTTTCATGCATGGGAAGGTACGTTTTCTGAGGTAATTTGAAGGGCTCTGAGGGAAAGAAATTATCAATGTGACTGACAAGGAAAGGATGGAAAATGTTTTACTGCCTCAGCCCAAAAAAACATCTCTGTCAGAAAACCAGAGGACTGTAAGTGTTGCTACTCATGGCATTACCACAGCTATTAACAGCAGAGGGAGCTTCAGTTATGCAAATTACAATTGTGCTTGTGACAAGATGAACTTTTCACTCCCCCTCTTTTTAATGCTGCTTATCATGGAACATTAATTGTTGACTCATTTCCAGTATAGTGAAGCATCCCCTGTAACCTCTGGAAAACAGTTTTCTGGCTCTTTGTCACAGCTATTCCTGCAAACAGAAATGTGTCCCAACGCCTGCTTTCTCACACCACTGCAATAAACTGTTTATCTTCTCAAATATTAAAAAAAAAAGAAAGATGGAAAAGCATGGTACCTGGAAACCACTTTATAGAGGATTGCCCTTTCCTAATTCTAAACCAAAGGCAAGGCAATAGTCTGAAACGTGTTTCAGTATAAAAACTTGAGCAAACCTTTTCAGGAGTTCACCGTCACTCACTCCATTTAATTTCAATGGAGCAGCTTCAGACTGTGCATCTTGATAACATCGCACACGCTGCAATCTCGGCTCTGTGGTGTGTGAGATAAGATTTTAAGATAAGATATCATGAACCTATATTGATCCTCTTGGAAAATACAAAAGAAAAAAAAAATGGCAACAGAAAGTGTAGGCTACTTTTTATAAAAGATATAAACTGCAGAGCCTGAAATAAAATCTACAATAGATCAAATAATAAAAATACCAAAGCAGTAGGACTGCATGGATAAAAAAAGAAGAAGAAGAAAAAAACCTAAACAATAGGGATTATCAACATTGTGGATTAGCATCTGATTTTACTTGCATAAGGATATCCTCACAGTCACTATTTGCCTTAAACCAAATCAATTTTCAATTCTCGTTCACTGCTTCGTTTCGCATTTTCTATCATAGCAAATGTTATCCTCATAAGAAGTTGTGTGTCAATTCAGTGGCACCCTGCCATCATGTCACCTCACAGAAATGTATGTCATTTCCATGGATACGATTGTGCAGTCTGTTAAGTATTATGTAGGCTAAGTCAAAAGGCTTAGAGCAGCATAATGCAGGGGAATACTGCTCTAAAACAAACTTTGTAGGTCTCCTCTGTGTGTGTGCGTGGATGGGTGGGTGTATGTGTTTGGGTTCTCCCAGCTCAATGAAAACTTACTTTAATAAAGTCTTATCTCTCCATAGGGATTTATAAAAAGTGTGTAATTATGTTTTTTTTTTCTATAAAATTGCCCATGCATAAAATATGATCTAAGGATTAGTATGAAATCTTTTCCAGCGTTATTCCGGAACCTAAAGATGCACCTGCGTCACTGTCAGTAAGCTCCATTTCCTCCAAATGCCCAGATTGTCCATTGCCTTATGGGGGCAATAAGTAGGGGGTAGTTCTCCAGTCGATACCTTTATTTGCTCCTGGGTTGTATCAATACCTACCGGTTTTACTGCTCCATCACGAGCCACTGGGAACGGGTTGCCCGGGAAACGGCCGCATGGCAACAGGATCAGAGCCTGGGGGTTGTCTGCTTCTAGGTCTGCTCCCATTTTACATCGCATTTCCTCACTAGATGGTGTGCGAGCCACTGGAGAGTACACTTCCCCGCACACTCAGCTCTACACCCAGAAGAGAAAAAAATATCAGTGATAAAAAAACAAACCGGGGAAACTATACGGAGGATTTCTTCACAGACTGCGAGGAGGAAAAGTGTGGAAATAAAACGCCGCTCGCGTCAAGGTTTTCTCTTATTTTTTTAAGCTAACCCCGTGCTTTTTTTTAATTTAAAGAAGACTTGGGAAAGCGACAACAACACACAGCTGTGATGGACATAATGATTGCGGTGCAGGATGCTTGTGTCTCCGGTCAGTGGCTTACAGCGATCATTCTCAGCCTGTGCTGCTTTCTGCCGTCCTGTTTGCCCGCTGGACAAACTGTGGACTATTCGTCGGTGGAAAGTGTGGTCAGCAGACAAGGCGACACGGCTCTGCTGAGGTAAAACAAGCTAACACAACTTTAACTTACGAGTTCTGTAGCACGGCTGTAGAACACACACACACACACACATTTGACACCACACAATCGTTTTAAAGGCGCCCGTTAACTACTTTTGCGTAAGGGTTTGTCATTGAGCGGCTGCCATAAACACACAATGGGTCGTTTTCCCTCCATCCCGTCCTTGTTTTCGCCTGACTGAGGGGGGCGGTTAGTGCGGCGACAGCTACGCAGGAAAAGTGTACCTTAGCTGGTCGCTAACAAAGTTTCCTTAGACACTTTCCAGTTCGTGCACACTAGATTTTATTTGGCTCAGCGTTTCATTTTGCATACCCCTCATGTAGTGGGACTATTTCGTCTCAATTATTGAGTTAGCCCGCCGCTGCCTATCGCTTATGTAATTTGACTACATTTTCATCCCAGCGTTTCAGCGAAAAAACGGAGAGCTTTACAGAGAAATCGGTGCAAGAGATTTTGCTGAAGTGTGATGTCGCAGTTTTAAAAAGCATACTCGGAAGTGTGTATGTGTGGTCGCTGTTGATCTCTATCGAGTTATAGCAATGACGCGCTATCTATCCTTCCCCCACCCCCCATCCTCGCCTCCTCCATCCTCATCATCCTCCTCCTCCCTCCTACCCTCCCTCCCTCCTACCCTCACCCATCACGTAGACTACGGTGCCAGCTGCACAGGTAGCTGCCCATTAAGATTTGAATTAATTGCCACGGGTGGGGTTTTGGTCCAGCGCACTAAGCCTATTAAGACATAACCATTATTATAGCATCAAAAACATTGCCAAACTCAAAAACAGCCTCCTGTTAAAATCCAAAATGTATCACTGAATTCATATATTTACTTTGTGACCATAGTTGGGAAAATGTGTTTCTGTTTCAGGAAAAAAAAAGCAAAATCTTTGGATAGCTGTGATAATATCTAGTTTTACCAGTATCAAATATCCGCTTTGACGGCTCTGAGTAAAGGCTGAGGAGGCAGGCCTGCCCCATTTCAATATGAATTCTGTGGATGTTGACTCTGAGAGATGCCGGGCGTGGACCGGAATACAGAGCAGCCGAAGTTCCACTCAGCGTGGCTTTTAGTCATCGATGTCTCGCACTCAATTGTTGAAGAGCCGAATTGCTTCTGTGGCATAAGGTCATCATCGGCGTCTGTATGGAGATGAGTGTCAAATTATCACGATGGTCAAAGTGGGTTGGAGCAAGCTGTGGAATTACCTTGGCAACAATGAGGGGGTACTCACTATTTTTGTCATGTTCCCTCCATCCCCAAGGGCTGTCCCATCAAAGAGACTTACACCCATGACTGTCTGTTTAGAGGGGGCGTCTAATTCCTTGGTATCAGCTTGGGTTGGTTGTGATCAGTCGCAGAAGCATTGCTTGAATCCTGACGGTTTACTGGGCAAGAGATTATCCCTGCGTAATGGATCAGCTCAATTAATAAGTTGAATCCCACCTCCCCCTGAATAAGAGTCATTTCACAAGCAGGTCATCGCCTCTCTAAATACCATCTTGAAGTCTTGAGAATGGAAAAGGACAATATTTTCACAATGCCTTCATTGCTGGGTTCTTATGGTTGATTAATGGGTTGTTCAGCACTCACTGTAACCATTCATTGGCTTTTCTCTCTCATGTAAATGCTGCCTGTGTGAAGCTATCACTTTGCGCTGCTTGCACCTGTTGACCTGAGACTAAACATCTTAAACTCTGGTTTTCATCTAATTGCTAAACATTGCCTTTGCCAAAGTGATGATAAAGGCCTCCTCTGTCCGGCCCCAGTAATTTTCTCAAACCAGAAAGAGCCATGATCGGTATTTTCCCCTTCTTTCTATTTTGTACATTGGTTTTGAGAGACGGACATCAGGCATCAAAGCATGAATCATCTCTTTCAGGAACCCAGTACTGAAAACAGTGACTGTTTGTTGAGGTTCTCCATTGTCAAGACCCCTCACGAGTAGAGGGTAATTTTGCTGTGACCCAAAGCTGATTGCTGGCTAGAAATGTGAGCGTTCTCAAATACTGACAAACCCAGAAGCACGCAATTAGTCACTGCCTCTGGATTATGGAGTGGCTCCCGAGAGGTGCGTCTGCTGTCATATGTTAATTTCCCCCACCTCCTCAATTCTTAGCGCTGCCTTTCTGTTGCCCTGATTCATGTTGGACAGCGGGTCCACATCAATTAAACGATTTGAGCTTCTTGAAGATGAGGAATGGTCCACATGTGTATCATCACTTAATGGGGGCGGGACTAGATAAGCTTTGGCTTCTCCCGCTTTCCCTTTCGGCCAGGTCACTTGTACTCATACTGATATTGATTGTGATGTGTGAAGATGATTGAACTGACTTGCCGAAATGAATAAACAAATCAAATCACCCTTTTAATCTTTTCTGACGACCTAAATGCTCAGCCATATTTAGCCTCTAAAAAATTCCCTTGCATGTCAGTGGTGGTGCTGCTTTTACATCGTCTTACATGAGTATGTTAAAGACATGCGCATAAGCTTCATTTTTTTCTCACGCTGGAAATGTATGAGCTTCATAGAGCTACAACCATTTGGATTCAGTTTGATAAACCTTGACTCTTCCCTGTAAATGACTCATCTGGCTATGAATTTGTGGGGGACAGCTGGATGAAACGACAGTTCCCTATGCTGTCAGGAAACACACAGTATCAGTGGCAGCCTCTTCCACATGGATAAGCAGCTGTAATCAACAGCAAAGAGCTAGTTGATTTTGTAGTCCAAGCAGACTGGCATTTTAAGAATAGGCTACTACCATACAGTTAAGATTCTCAGTACAGTTTTAAAATAATGTTTGTTGTTTATTTTTTGTTCTGCGCTTCTGTATTTCATTTTTTCTCTCAGTGGAGTAAGGATTATGTCGCACAACTAGACAAGAGACCGGCTTAGCTTTAAAAGCTACATTTTACTACCTGCTAAGGCAAAAAATAAAAAATAAAATAGCAGCAAGGCAAATAAATAGAAGCGAGGCTACACACAAGACAATGATCCCAGCTTATTTTTGTTATCTAGGTTGACAGTTGGCCCTCAGCCACAAAATAAGGCTTGCACCACAGGCCTAAGTCTCTGTAATGGTGCAAAATTGACCTGTCACTAGTTTGAAAGTCTGCTATTCGTACAAATATAAAATCATTGCCTCATGTCAACAGACCAGTTGATGAAAATCTTTTCTGGCTGTACATGATCGTACTGGAGCTGCGTTTTCTAGCCCTATCCAAGACAAAAACGGGGCTATGCATCATTTTCCTCAACTGTGTCATTATTATTGCCCTGAAAGGTCTTGACATTTACTATAAGCACTTGTGCCAGAGACAACATCTAGTTTAAATGGCTTGGTGTCCCCACCCCAGTGCAGATGCTGTTAAGACAGAATAGTGGAATATTAAATGACTGTTCAAACTCCACAGGACACAATTTAAAGGAAGCATTGTTGATTATCTGTTTAACACAGACCATAGCCATAGCTTAAAAGCACGCTTACTGCTTTCTGCATTTCAGCACTTTTTTAATTAGGCTACAGCCAGTTTTGTTAAAAAAGCATAAGCGAGTCTCCGTCATTTCCAACAGCTTGGTGGGAGATGCAGCAGATATGCTGTGCTCTAAACACATCAGTTAACTGCCAGCGATCCTAGCAGTCTCATGCACTCATTTGGGAAAAAACCTGGTTTACTTCTCATGACACATCTGGGGGCAGACATGAGTATGTCACTGTTAATTAAATAGAAAAATCCTCTTGCCTGTTTTCTCCACCACATTTGTATGCAGTCCATGTTGATGTCAGCACCGTGTTGGCATTTGGATAGTCATTTGACCTAAGTTGTTTGGCCATGACATGAAACAATGAATATTAAGGGTTTACATAAGGGATGGGCAACCTAAATGATGGAGGGGGCCACAATTTTTCATCGACACTACCTGAGGGCCACATAGGACCGCTTTTAATTTGAGGTCGGCTAGGATAGCGGCCCTTGCAGCTTCAGTATATTTCTCGTATTGAGCTTTGTGGTTGGAATCCTTCATGGCAGATAGCGTCTCTAAGCAGACTAGCTCATAGGTTTGCCTTTACATTCAGTGAACAGATAACCTTCTTTCACTTGAAAGACATGATTTTCTTGATCAAGTTTTCTCTCTCCTCCGCTTTTAGCCATGGCTCAATGTCTCTCCTTCACTGGTGGAGAATACTGGTGGAAGTGTGCACGAGGCAGCATCTGCATCTTTGTCATTACAACTGATTCAGTGCTGCAGAGGACACATTTTTATAATTTAAAAAAATTAACCTAAGGGCACTTCGAGTGAGCTTGTGGGCCGTGCGCGTCCCCGGGCTGCCAGTTGCCCATCCCTGGTTTACATCCTAAACAGATAATGATGCTGCAGTACTGTTTTTATAAGACAAAGAAGTACTTACGTTTCGGATACTTGTTTATAAGGGCCGATAAAAGTACATAATAATAGTATTTTTATAGGCTGGTTGAGCTGCACCTGATAGTCTTCTTAGTCGAAGTAGATTAGGAAAAAAAGTTCAACTAACTAACTTTACCTACCCCTCCTACCTTCCGACCTATTTGTTGTCTCTTGGTTTAACCTGCTTGGGGTGCAGTACTGCAATTTACTGATTCTGCCTAACTGTGCAGCTAACAGTGGTTACATATTGTAACCATGGTTTCAGTTTTTGTATTGGAGTTCTTTAACAAGAACATGAGCGCAGTGTTGGATATGCAGGAATTTTTAAAAGTTGGAAACTTGGTCTGTCTGATGTCAAAAAGCAGTTATATTGATAACATTATGGTCAATGTCCTGCTGCCCAAGGAAAGCCAGTATTCATCAGATTCATCACTGTAACATCCATTTATAAGAGATGTGCTTTAGTAGGGCCCTATAAAAGCCGTTTTATTTTTTCCAAATTCGTTTTATTTTTTTCCAAATTCCGTTGTTCCCATTTTAATTTTTGGGAATTCTGTTGCATCAAAAACAAGCAGCAAAATACAACTTTGATTGACTTGTTATAAAACAACAACCCTTGACAAGTTATTGAAGCTGTAGGACTAGTTAGTCCTTTTGAGCTATCTCTTCAAGTTTACCACCTATCAGAGACACCACCATTGAAATACACGGTTGCCAGCCTCTTTGTGTTGAGTTCAGTGAGTGTCTCTCTCTTTATTATCATTATTATTGATTTTTCCTGTTTCTCACTTGGCTTTTGTACAATATGTGGCCATTGCACGTATTTTTATGTTTCCAATCAACAGAGCGTGGACAGAATCTGCAAAACAACAGTTCACCTGACACCAGGGGTCACGTTAACCGAATATTCGGAAAAATCTGAAGGAAATCTGTCAAAATGACAGATTGCAATTCTCACCCCTAACCACTTGTTGACGAGTGAGCATATTTAATTGCCTCTTGTTAAGGAGGGACCCATGACCCATTACTGAATATGTCATTATTATCAATTAGAAAAAAAAAATTAAAGTGACGGGATTTTTACGGCTTTGTGACAGACAACAAAAAAGTCGAGCGCAACCTCTGCCTGACACATAAAAGTCGTTCGGGAACCGCTTGGCTCTGTATTTACAAGTAAAAGTAGCCTAGTCAAAAATGTACTTAAGTAAAGTACTAAAGTATTTGCTTAAAAAAAATACTTAAGTAATAGTATTTAAAAAGTATTTCAGGAAATACAGGAAAGGAAATTAGCTTTATTGTCATTATACAATCCACTCTACTATCCACAGCCTCACTATATTTAAAACGTTCATCAGCAGTTTAACAACATTAGGCTAGCTAACGTCAGTAGCTACGTTACATACCGCGACGTGCTTTTTCATGTTGGAAGACGAATTCTTGTAGACCGTGACATAATTTGTTTGCAATAAGCACAACAAACATTTAAACTGAAACGGTCACTTTTTGTGGCAAAAATGTCACACATGGGTTTGAGATAAGGCCACAGGTGATCGGTGGGAGTTTCTCCAGGTGTTTCTCCAGTTTCTTCCTGCATTGTATGAATTGTATGGCATGACGTAGCGAATCAGCGAATTAGCAGAAACAATTTAATTTCTCAGAATTTTGAAATGGGGGGTTAGCGGTAAGTGAAGACTTGCAGTTTTTGTCGCCAATGAAAACAAAGGCATAGGCAGCCGCTTTGCCATGCTTAGACTGTTTTGAAGGGGGAGGGCCTGACTCTTTGGAAGGGGTTTGTTGTGCCACCCAGATTTGCCTCCCTTCGTGCAGTTTTCCCCATACGTTCCTCTTCCACATGAAAACAACACTGCAGTCAGATTATGTCAAATTCCGTGATATTCCGCGTTAAAAAATAGATTCCGTTTTTACACACGTCTTTCACATTCCGCGATTCCGTCCGTGATTTCGTGATCGCGGAAATCTTAGGGGCCTACTTTAGCATGGATGGAAACAGGCTAACATGTTTTGAGCAGTGATTATATCATCTTTCATTGCACCTACCTCCTTTAAGACTTCCAGTTAACCTTTTCCACAGCAACCACTTCAGTTGTTCTTGTTGCTGAAAGCCGCTGACAAACAGCTATAAAAATAAATACTATCCATTACATCCTACTATTAATGCTTCCTTTTATAAAGTGTCCTTTAAAATGCATTACTCCACGATGAGAAAGAGTGATACCAATCACTTTTGAAAGTCACTGTTCATGACATGAATCAGTTGTTTTTTGGAAGACTTCAATTTGGTTAGCTATTGACGTACATATGACAGAATGCAGCCATCTCTTTTAAAAACAGAGAAAATCCAATCTGGTGTTGGAAGGTAAGGCAACCCACTTATTTCTGGCTTCCCACGTAACACACTCTTGGATGCTGCCAGAGCCTTTATATGCCATGATTTATAATGCCAGGCTATAACTATGTAGTGGGGCTTACATGAATAAAAAAGACAAATTTACATGCTATAAACAATTTCCAAATGGATTACATTTATGGCCATCATTTGTCAGGCAAGTCAAACCATAGTACTTTCTAAAAATTAAGCATTTCTATTTCTAATATATTTCAATTAGCACTGAAGTGATTGAGTGCCCTGGTGAATTAAAGCCTAAATGGGAATGCTTTCTCAAGGTAAATCCTTCGAGAGAAATACGCTATGCTAGGTTTTAAAGCATCTTTCTAATACTCTTATAATCACCACAATTATAGGGGATAGGGAAAATGATTTGGGTTGGAAAATGGAGCTTTTACCCATCCCCAGCACTGAGCATCCACGTAATTGCAATAATTCTACAGGAAAATCTCAGAGGAGCGTTTTTGTGTTGTGAGAACGCTATAAGCCTCAAAATTAAACTTGACAGACAGACAGTGGAGAAGCAATAACAGGTTATCTTCTGGGCAGTTTTAAAGAGAAGTTACTTGAAACTGAATTTTTTAGAATCACGTGACTACTCGGTTGGGTGCTGAGAGACTACTCCTCATTTAATGTTGCTGAAAGGTTGGCTTATAAACAGTTTAGAAGTCTAAAACTGGAGCACTGAGCCATGATTTGTCCACTTGCTACTCACAAGTGTATTTATTGCTTTTTAAGGTAGGTGTTCTTACAGACTTATAAGTAGATAATTGATGTGTACACTGATTTCCAGGCTTTGTCTGGAATAACACTGCTTTCTACACATTCTTACAGATATGTATATTTTTGTGTATGTGTGAGGAAGATTAAGCGACTCTCTCTGACAGCTACTCCGGAGAAAATGTGTTTTTACCAGCTCTTTGTTGAACACTGTACAGCCTTTTCTGCTCTAAATCATATGCCAACACTTCCAGTCTTTCATCACTGAGAGAAGCGATTCCTCAGAGCCCCTTCAATTAAAATCCCTAATCAATCAGTTAGCATCTCCTCGTGTTTCATGATAATTAGTTGTGCTACTCTGACAACATTGTGTAATCTCATCTGTGCCTCCTCATTTGAGCTATATGCAGGCAAGTCTTGCTATGCTTCTCATGTCAGCAGGTTGTAGACAAAATTTGCTGACATTGGAGTTTCAGGCCTGAGGGATGGTGAGGCATTGAAAAAGAATGCACATTTTGGGGTGGGAGGCTTTGCTGGCTGCAAAGCATGGAAAGCATATCAACTCTTAGTAAGCTGATGAGCCTCAAATTTTCTCTGACGAAGTGTCTGCAGCTTCTCTGATGTTTTTAACTTCTTTATAATGAGGAGGAGAATGTAAAAGTGAGACTGAATCTTCACCATGGGAGATACTCCCTCAGGACAGTGCAGTTGATGACATTACCTTTAGTGTGAGATCTTTATTTTAAGTGTGAGCATAGGTTGAGGCTGGAGGGACTACAGGTAAACATTAGTTGGATCCTATGAGATTAATAAATCAGAAGTGTTGACACACAGATATCTTAGTAATGTCCTTTAGTGAATTAAAATAATCCAGAGGGATTTGATCTTCCTTTAAATTGTATCTTCTTGTTCTTTAATGAAATTCAGCATTAATGCTTTTTGGATTAAGACTTTTCTACTGGGAGAAGGAGTTCCTTTAGAAACGGTAAAGCTGGCTTTCATATTGTCTACCATAAGTTAAGTGTGATGTGTGCTTCCTCACATCACCTCCAAGTAAATGCTCAGTATAGCACAACTGAGCTGAGCCCTTCGAGAGATATAGGTCATATACAGTAGAATTTAAGTTGGATTCATAAACATTGTAAACAAAAATCTTAATTCAAAAAGATATCAGCTTTTAAAAATGTAAGTGACCAGTCCTTTTAATTGAAACCAATGATATGATACTACAAACTCAACCCAGCTCTTGTTATTGCAGGATTATGAAACAAATTAAAGTTCAGCAGGCCCCAACTTTTTCACCGCTCCAATGATGTGTAAAGCATCCAGCAATTAAATGCTTTCCTTTTACCAGTTGCGCTTCTGTTGTCATTTACCCAAATGCTGTGGTCTTGTCATTGTCCAGTTCCCAGAACTGTTTAGTTTAACACTACCCATAACAAGAGGACCTTGGCTTTGGAAGGGTGGCAGCAACTGTGGGATTACCGCGTATCTAACATACATTATTAGACTGATGACGACATAGCGATGTCAACAGCACTTTGGCTACTCCTTGGCAATTTAGCTTGGCCATGCTTGGCAGCTTTGTAACTTTATCACACACAGTGAGAACATTATGTGATTAATACTACTTTAAACTAATTTTCCAAGATATCTCCATCTTTACAAATCCCTTGTCTGTAGTGACTGTAATCTATGATTTAGCACTTTAGTTATCTTATATCTTTTACAGTGGCTGGTCTCGCACAATTGATTAGAAATCCTAGCAGCTAAAGCAGGTATGTATTTTCATAATTCATTTGTTTCATGTTGGCATGGTAAAATAATTTTAATTGGACTCTCTGAGCAGGTTAGGGTTCTCTCTCTCTCTCTCTCTCTCTCTCTCTCTCTCTCTCTCTCTCTCTCTCTCTCTCTCTCTCTCTCTCTCTCTCTCTCTCTCTCTCTCTCTCTCTCTCTTTCTTTCTGTCATCTGCATAATGAGTGTGTGGATTTCAGACTGCTGTAAATGTTTGTTGGAGCTGCGTAATTGGAGAGACTGCATTGGTAATTATTAGTAAATGGAGAAAGAGGCACTGGAGCAAATCAATATCACAGCGAATAGTGCTACCTTTTGTTTCCAGAGAGGTCTGGAGTTAAGGTCACAGAAGTGTCACATTGAGATTAATAAAAACAATTTGTGAGACTGATTCCTTGATATTATCCAGACTAGTAAACGTTGGCCTAATATTCTGTATAGTGTTGCTCTACTGATGACATATGTTATTGCTATGGTTCCATTTTTGGGTTGATGAAAGGAAGCCGTGACAAATGCCCTCTTTTGGCTACTGTATTAACTCTTTGCTGTTTTCTACAGATGGCAGAAATGGTTTGCTACTGTAGAGTAATCCAGTTAAGTAGAACAAAATCTGGTGTTGCTCAAGTGGAATTTAAAACAGGCCCAAGTACTTGACTTACACAGAACACCGTCAGGTGTCCAACTGTTAGTGCTGGGTTACTGAAAAGACCTCCACTGCTTTAGCAATCATCTATACTCCGTGTTGCCACAACAGAACACAAAGCTCCTTAAAGAAAGATAAATCATTTAATTTGAAGCATAGAGGAAAAGCCTTGACAGCCACGCCATGGCAAGAAAATTCACTCAGTCTGTGCAGTGAAATAGTGAACTCATCAACTGATCTGTTAGACTGCCACTCATTAGCATTCTAATTTTAGACTCTGTTTCTATTCATAGTGGGACTTTGATTTCTTCACAATTCTCTGTCTTAGTCCTCTTAGTCGTAACCTTTTTCTTGCTTATCTTTCTCTTTTTCTCTTCAACCCCTTGTTCCTTAATTGCATCCAAAGGTAAGGCAAGGCAGATGTAGTCAGGATCAGTTACTGCCTAGTAATGGATGAGCTGCCTGGTGTGTCAGTAAATGCTCCAGAGTTTGTTCTGTGGTATTTATGATATCCTGTTGCTTTGTGTGATATTCAGCAGTCACCTAATTTGTTTAATCAATGACTAGATATCAAATGATCAATATCCCATTTGAGGCAGAGGCAGGAAGATTTTAGAAAACTCATTACATATCGCAATAGAGTTGCACAAATGCAACCAGCATCTTTGCTACATAGGACAACACTGTTGTGTGTCATTTTACTTAGATTTGCCAAAGGTGTCAGAAAGTTATTCTTCTCTAAAGACAGCGGCAATCTGAAGTCAAGAATTTCTCAGCAAACCTCATCTGACAAAATCTATATATGAAGACTATTTTTATTCCTCTTACCCTGGTCAGTATTTTGTTGAACAGTATTGACTGCAGAACATGATGATCAGAGTCCAGGATGTTGGCTTTGCAGCAAAAGATCAAATAGAAAAGGGTTAACAGTAGGGCTGAACGATTTATCGTTTTGTAATCGAAATCGCGATTTCAGACGTTACGGTTTTGAAATCGCTAAAGCCACGTTTTTTTTTTTTTGCTGTTCAGCAGAAACAGGTGATTTGCAAAACCTGTTGTGGAAAAGTTGCAACCTCCAGCGGCAACACAACCAATTTGTACCGGCACTTAAAAAATCACCACCGCCATTTGCATGAAGAGTGCATGACGAAAAAGTCAGGTGAGGGATCACAGGAAAAGGGTCCTCAGGCCCACAGTAGCAAACAGACAATCATTACAGCATCGTTTGCTAGTGTAACGCCATATGAAAGGAGCAGCCAAAGACACCGGGAGATAACCGCTGCAATAACACGGCATATTGCCAAGGACATGGTGGAAAATCGTGAACAAAATCGAAATCGCAATTTCTGTCAGAAAAATCGCAATTCAATATTTTCCTAAAATCGTTCAGCCCTAGTTAACAGTGTGTTTAAGGCCCTATCCACACGAAAACGCATTTTTTCGTAAACGCAGATGTTTTTATTCGTTTTGGCCTATCGTCCACACGAATCCCGTAAACGCATAGCCCGAAAACGCACTTTTTTAAACCGGGTCCCAGGGTGGATAAATTCGAAAACGCACTTCTCGCAAATCGGTGTGGACAGTTGAATCCGGAGATTTCTGAAAACGATGACGTCATCGCCACCATGGCCACACCCCTCGAGCAGCCTTCCGCCTCTTATATCCCGCGAAACGTCTCATAACAACATCAACAACAATGGCGGACTACATGCTTGCGTTACTACTGGAGAACATATTGAGCCTGTTATGGTTACTAGGGCAAAATCAAATTTTTGGTTTCTTCGAAAGCCGATTTGTAAACAGCGCTCAAGCTTCATGCGCCATCTCTTCCTCTCCGTTTTTGGTGAATTTCTGAAACTGAAACAGCGCCGCCTATAGACCTGGGATATGAAGTAGCGTTTTCAGTCGTGTAAAGACGGATCAGGTGTGGACGCGGATTTTTTTGAAACCATAGAGCGAAAACGGATAGGAAAAAGATCGTTTTCGTACGTGTGGACAGGGCGTAAGTTGGACGTGACCTTGTGCATACACACCTTCATCACTTTACTGACTTTGAAACAAAAGGAAAAATCTTAGGATCTCAGATTCTGAATTCTGCATTGATATGTGTTTATATAAATGATTTCGTTTTTCGTTTTAAAAGTAAAATAAGAGTTAATAAAATTTGTCAGAATTTAGTGACCTTTTCCAATGATGCCTCATTATGTTTCTAGATATATGAATGGGGATGGCGCTTTTTTCTTTATCAATTATTTTATTCATACAGCTCTTGGTTAATTTTTGCTTACACAATCATTTGCTGATCTTGCTGATGAACATTTGTTAGAGACTGTGTTTCTTCTCTATATTATAAGAAGAGTGATAACCGCTCCGAGCAAATTAGCATCCAGCCCTAGGAGTTGCATATGAAGTATATTTGTTGATAATACAGTGCATGTCGCTGCCACACCTTTGTCATGTTAAAATGTGCACACCAGTTGTTGGATTTAACGTGCACAATGTTTCATCTTTCTGTATTTCATGAGACACAGTCATATGCCACAATTGAATTTCCCCGAGGCATTCAGTAGGTTTCCAGCTTCTATAGTTAATTCTGCAATCTCTAAAACAGCCAGTTGTCTTCCTTGGAAGTGTGTGGGCCATGTCTTGCTGCCTCAAACCTCAATCCAGGCGCTGTCTTTGATTCCAACACAATGCCCCTGCTGCGTTCTTCTCTGCACTATGTGAGTGTCACTTTCATTTCAGAATATTCACCCTCATTTCTGCCAGTGCAGTTGCTAATGGGTAGTCTTTTCAAAGCCTTGAGAGGATAATCCTGTCATCTTTGTTTTCATGGCGACCTCAGGGCCATTCAACATGTTCAAAAGAAAGAAAATCTGCAGTGCAGTGTTTGTGAGGCTCATTTTCGCTGTTGTGTTCCACATTTGCCATCATAGGCAGAGCTACATGTGGAAACAGGTGCTGTGCTGAATGACTTTAGTGGAAGCTACTGACTCACTTAAGGGAACAACTGAACCAGATGCTTTATTATGTTGCTTTAAATTTGACACCAGTGTATAAAAGTGAAGGAGCAGGGAGGGTTAGCGTTAGGGTTAGGTTTCTTGAAACAATTGTTTTTCTGGAAATTACATAATGAATTATGGTTGTTTCTTTTACATGAGTTACCATTTACAACATCCACTTGATAAGCCATATTCTTCTTGAGAAGTAACAGTAACAATATTTCCATAGAATACTAAATGTGATACAAACTTTTGAAAACCATCACAGCCAACGTAAAATAGTGTCTTAGGCTACAAAGTATCAGAAGCTGGTGGTACAGGCTAAGCCTTGTAGGAGAAAAAGACAAAGAACCAGATCTGTTGCTCTGACCATCTTCAAGAAAAAACCTGGGCCAGTTGTTTTTTGTTCATGTCTGACTGCTCACTTGAAAGTTGAAAGTTTGTTGCTGTGATCTAGTCTGTGAGGGACGTCATAGAAAGAATTACATCACCATTTGCCGCTATTACATTTTTCTGTTTTAAATCAGTGGTTTTAGCGATATGACTCTGTGGACTGGAAGTGGATGGAGCTTGTGTGGGACTTCCAGAGTCAATGACCCAAATGTCTCAAAACCCCGATTCTCTTTAGGGAGTGACTCATATGAACTTGAGTCAGTAAAAAGGATCATCACTAGTGTCCAGCCTCTTCGTCATTTGCTGGAAGAATGTATCAACAACGAGGAATGTCTTTCAATCACCTTGCTTTCAGTCGCCTTGCTTTGTTTTTAATCAGCATCCTTATTTTTGAACTTTGGAAATGGGCTTTTGTAGTAAACATTTCAACACGTCAACGCATTCATGCAAATGGATGTATGTAAGTATCTAAGTGACAGATAATAATAATTCAGTTAATCTAATACACTCAGCAAGGACCAATCAACCAAGACAGATGCCATATGCACATAGAAGACACGCTGCTTCTCTAGAAGCTCAACAGTTGATTAGACATGGGTTCAGTTAAATTCAGTTGTATTGATACAATGTTGAATATAATCCAAATAATTTCAAGATGCTTTACAGTACCCAGAGCCCAAACCCCCCTGAGCCAGCACTAAGGCACTAGTGGCAAGAAAAACTCCCTTTTAACAGGAAAACACCTCAAGCGGCTCAAATGAAAGAATCCATCTGCTTAAGGATGGATGGGAGAGAGACGGATTACAGAGGAAAAAGAGGCAGGGGAGAAGAGAGCAGCAGAAGCAAGCAGATAATACATACATGCAGCATATAAACATGACGCAAGCACCAGTACATGATACTAGGTGATCCATGACACATGGGAGATTGGTAATGGATAAAACAAATTGATAAGTCATTGTTCATTGGTATTTATTGTAGAATTCTCTGTGGGTAGAAATTGTATTTATAAAGTTACAATTGCAAGAATAAACAAGAGCAGAGAAATGCAAAAAAAGTGTAAAATCTTGTGAATGTTTTTCCCCAACTTTTGCCTGTCCAGTACTTCAGAATGGGCATTAAAACACATCATGGAAACCCAGTAATGTGGTCATTCAGAGACCACTTTCTGTTCTCTATGGCAGATTTCTCTGATTTCCATTGTACAGTATACTGTAGGTAGCACCTCCTTCTGGGGAGCAAAATTCCTCACCTTGAGGGAGCAGCGGTGTTTGATTCGATTGTAGCGACTTTGGGAGAAGAGCATCACGTGCATTCTGTGTTAAGAAATATTTTCAGGCTGTTGTACAGATCAGAGGGTAAGAATGAGATTTCTAGACTCAAGGCGAGATCAAGGCGTCCTTGCTTGTACCAGTACATGACAACAACAACGACGTTGACTGAATTCAATTTGAAGGTCTGAGACTATGTAATGTCAGAATGTACATGAATTGTTGCATTTTTTGGAAGAACACAGGAACATGAATTATAATAATGTAAGGATAAGAATGGAATGGAAACATGACACTGGGGGGAGTGAGCCACTATGCAATGTTTTAACAGACTGTGTAAGTTTGGGGAATAAAGACTATATTGCAAGTTTCTGACATAACTAAGGAGTCTGTGAATGAAGGATGATGACACACTGTATAATCAAGTACATTTTGTCATTTTGGAGTTCAGTTGCTTCAACTTCGGATGCCAGTCACATTTCTGTGCAAGACAAATTAAGTTATGCAAGACAGACAGTGGAATGCTTCCCCAAACTAACCCAGTCTAGTTCCTTTATGAGAATCTTCTTCTTGTCGCAGTCCTGTACAACAGTAATGCAGTTACATTTTTTAAGGTGGGGAATTAAATGCCTTTGTTGAATAGAGAAAATAAAACATTTTTGCCTCGTAAGTTGACAGGAAACTGTTCTTAGATGGGTTCTTTTAGAATGTTGTAATTTCCCCATTGCGGGATTAATAAAGTTCATTCATTCAATCATTCATTCATTCTTAGATTATTTGTTGTTTATTATATCATGATTCTGTTAGAAGACATACCTGCTCAATTATTTTAGGGACAAAGATAAATAAAATAAAAAGAAGACTGGAAAATATAAAACCAGATAACACTAAAAAGATTTGATTTGGAAATAAGAGAACTGATATCATATTTCTTGAAAAGTAGCTTTCCATTCAGAGTTATTTCCTTTAAAGTTATACTACTTTAGAACAGTCTTAGTGTAGTCTTGCAGAAGCTTTTGTGAAGATGTAGACAGTTAAATGACATACACTCCTGACCAAAATTTTAACCAGTAAAATTGCAAGAATTTCCATTTTGCGCTGTTGGAGGTTCTAAGTACTGCTTCAAAATGCAAAAAGAAGAAATGGGAGTGAGACAAGAAAAAAAAATATTGCAAACAACCATTAAACTGAAATAGGAGCTGATCACCACATCTAAAAAAAACAAAAAAACCCAAACCCCTAAAATAGAAATATCATTTTCAAAAAAGGACTCAGTAACGAGTAACTGCGCCATTCGTTTTAATAACCTCAAAAATTCATTTCAGCATGCTTGATGATAGTGTTTCCAGGAGGCTAGTGGGAATGTTGTTCCAAATGGTGAAGATGGCTTCACGGAGGGCCTCCACTGTCTGGAACCGGTGTCCATTTTTTTCCTTGCCATCCAACCCCAAATGTTCTCAATTGGATTTAGATCAGGGGAACACGCAGGATGGTTCAAAGGAGTGATGTTATTTCTCGGGCATTGTGAACTGCAGCGTTGTTCTGTTGAGAAACCCAGTCACTACCACACAGACGATGGCCTTTAGTCATGAGGGATGCCCCCCGCAACATCTCCACATAGCCAGCTGGCGTTTGACGCCTCTGCACAACCTGAAGCTCTATTGTTCTATTTTTGGGTCTACCACTTGACTTTTTTCCCCAATAACCCTCAGGATCTTTCAAGAAGTTTAAAATGACTGTCTTACTGCGTCCAACCTCAGCAGCAATGGCACGTTGCGAGAGGCCTTACTGATGCAGCTCAACAATCTGACCACGTTCAAAGAGGGAAAGCTTTTTTGCCTTTGCCATCAGGAGGTCATGACAGTGTGGGTACTTGACAGAAAATGACACTGCATGCACAGTTTTGCGAAGATTTGGGCTTTTAAAGGCTGTGGTCTTAAACTTTTGATCAGCTGATGAACAGCCTATTTCAGTTTAATGGTTGGTTGCAATAAATTGCTTACTCAAATTTTTTTCTCGTCTCACTCCCATTTCTTCTTTTTGCATTTTGAAGCACTATTTAGAATCTTCTTAAGATCCAACAGTGGAAAATGTAAATTCTTGCAATTTTTCAACTGGTCTTAAAATTTTGATCAGGAGTGTATTTATCAGTGGTACATGCAGTCCTTAGGGAGCCCCTGGACATTCCCTAGTGATCTGTTGGTCATTTTGCTGAGTGTCAGGTGCTACTGACATCATCATGTCTTCCTCTGGCTCTAATAGCTACCATCTACCATTTTCTCTGCCGATAACATGAAAGCAAGTGGACAAATGGAGAAAGGAATACACCTATATACCTAGATGAGAACAACTATAACCAAGCTCAAGGCATGTGGGGTATAGAATGATATTTGCAATTTTGAAATACAAATGGACTTTTAGGAAATAAAGTTTATCATAATACAAGGTTTTTTCATACAATGTTAATACTGTGGCGCCCCACCAGGGTCTGATTTAATCCACCATGGTCTCATAACAAATCAAATTATTTTTGCACATCTTTAACAACACTGTGCTGCCGTTATTTTTTTCCTATTGCTCCTGGAAGCATCTCCAGTATTTCCAAATGTTAAACGTTATAAGTGCTAGCTAGTAAAATTCACTAATACTTTGTTTAATCTCACATTTGTCCTCTTATTGTATGTGCAGACATTTTATATACTGTATGAATTATTTATAGTAGGTGGGATAGCTTCATAATTTCAGTTTTTCATCAAAACCGTGTACCCCCTCCCAGAAAACAAAACAAACAAAAAAATAAAAACGTCAGAGTCTCACAAAATCTTGTGGCAAACACTGATAATATCCATTGCAATCCATACATCAATAAAGAAAGTGACAACAATGCACCTAAAAAGTTCTACTAACCGTAATACTGCATACGAATAAGAAATTGTTGGTCAGAAGAGAAGGAATGGTGGAGATATGTTAAAGGAGAACACTCCTTGACACAGACACAGCTAAATGCTGCAAAATAAGCAACATTTCTGCTAACAATAGGCCAGGTCAGCCAACACTGGCTAAAACGCACAATGTACTTGAAGTTATGTAGCCCATATTCAATTTCACTGACTCAGTATAGGATAATTGCTTTGTGTGACGAGCCTTGTACATTGTATGTGCTGTATTTGGTGTATTGACGCGAGTTTTTGAGAGTAAACCTCACAGCCTTAGCATAAATGAAAAACTCAAGTTTCAGATAGGCTGTTTGAAGGTCAGTCTGTATTTTTTAATCTGGAAAAGATCTTACCCGTTGTATTAACTAGTTTGCTACGTTAACAGATAGGGTTAGCCAATCCTGCTATACCCATACCTCTGCATACTATTGGATAGTACTACAACCAATCTGAGCAATTCTGTTGTAAACAAATTCAACGTCATGGTGCCTGCATGACAGTCATTTTTCCTCTTCTGTCCATCACCAGATTTTGTAGCAAATCTGCTACTTGCTGAAACAATGGCTTCCCAAAGGTGCACTTACAAACCAACTTCCCATCACAAAAGATTTGTGGGCAGTGTCCAGGCTAGGGGTAGCTTTCCTAATTAGGGGTTTTGAAAATAAGTTCTTACAGACATTTTAATCAAGTTTGCCAGCCTAACAAATTAAGTATCGTTAGCAGAGTGATTGATACAAGTCTGCTGTCAGTAAGGTTTCATTTTGCCTTAAATTGAGTCTTGATACAAAATTCAAGTTGACAGCTTGTGTGTTGACTGTATATGAACTATTTATTTACATGCTGCGCCAGATTTGGTTTTCCAGCTGCCACGGCCATGGAGAAACGGAGAAAGCTTCCACGGGCAAAGTATTGGGTAACAGTATAAAACAGCCTTGAGTGACAGAGGAATAATATATGTCAGTGTGTGATGGTGTATATTTGTATGCGAGCGAAAAAGAGTACTGAAAAACTGACTTATATGTCACTATATACTGGTGTGCGTATTTTATCCAGTGTAGTTGTAGTTGTACGTTTCATTGTACAGTGACTTAGTGACAAGGCATAGGTAAAGTAGACATTTCACTGCACTACATCTGACAGCAAAGAAAGCAGCTTTACGAGTGAATGTTTAGAGTGCCTCATATGGACACTTGCCAGCTTCTCCAATTTTATTTTACTTTCCACAGTCAGTTTGGTTATGCTCTTCTTGTGTGGTTGTTTCTAAAATTTTCCACAGAGATTTTTTACATTTTTTTTTAAAACTCAGAATAATAGGAGAGATACTGTACACAGCGGCATGAATAATTCACGCAGGCCTTCCTTTGTCGAGATTAAAAACGGAATAAGAATAATTCATGCTGTGAGCTTACGTAAATGGTTTTAGAAAATGGCTAATCAACTGGCAAACCTGTCTAAAGTAAGGCAGCTAGCAGAAGTTCTGAGTTGGTCCTCTAAAGTGCCTGCTTGAGCCCAGATGAGAGCCAGCCTGGGAGTAAATTCAAAGGCTTCTGTATATATCGCCACCTCCTCCTCCATCTAAAGTCTTGTGATTTTCTCTTGGATGTGCCTCTCCTGGTTTACTCTGTTACTGAAGAAGTGGCAGGTCCTAATTACACAGTCTGGGGGCCCAAAGACACTTAAACATTAACAATTACTTAGGGATAAAAGCAGCACATAAAAGGAAACGAATAGTGAAGGGGGAAAAGGGCAAAACAGAAATTGAACCAGAAAAGGTGCATTTTTTGTAGGCATTTTCAATAAGGCAGGGAAGAGATTAAGTTTGTTGAGAGCAGAATGACAGCAATGGTTCTTTTGACTTGTTTCAATATCATAATCAGATTTAGAGGCACATCCTGTGTATTATTCAGGAGGGGGTTTTACATAATACTCTTTGTGCTCACCAATTGCACAGATCAGGCATGCCTCAGTGCACAGCAACAATTTTTCAACCCGTACGCTGAACCTTTGTCCTTCATTGAAAACCAGAGAACATACAGCAGACTGTTATTAGATGTCTTCCTAGCCATATGGTTTGCAAGCTCAGTAATTGCCGAGGCCTGCTTTACAGAACATAGTGGATGAATTCATGATCTGAACATGCAGCGTTGTTTAGCAAACTGTTCTAGAGAGGACACCGGCCTTCTGTTTACTCTGCTGGAACCCTCTGAGCCCTAAATGGATTAATGATCTTGAGGTTGTCAGTTCAAACGCAGGCGCAGAGGATACTGCTGTTGTGTCCTTGAACGAGGCACTTTATCTAAATTGTGTCAGTTAATATCCATCTTCATAAAGGCTTTATACACATATCATAGGTTATGTAAGTCACCCTTGATGAAGTCAGGAGAAACAAACAGTGCAAGCCCCAGATAGTACCTTGGCACAAAACACAGTCCTGGGGAATATCAAGTGTCTGTTCTCTGGATTGTATTGCTTTGTCATTGTTTGGCATCGCTGTCGTCATGTATTCTATAAGTGCATAGAGGCAAACCATGGACATGAAAAATCCTGGTGCTCTAAAGGGAAATTCAAAGGTTCCCTTTGTCTGTCAATATTATGCTCATAGTGTCCACCTAACTCTCTAGCAAATGTGCACTACACAGTAAACAGGACCACAGCGTGTTGCTGACATACTAGGGGTGCTTAATCAGACCAGTATTGCTCACATACTTCTCTGAGTGGGTGGTTGGCTAAGACTCGGACCCCACATACACGGGGAGGGGGGTTTGCAGGGTTGCCCAATTAGTGCTGAAAAGTGTAGCAGTGTGAGAGTGCGTCAGCAGGGAAGTGTGCACCAGAGGAGGCGTGTCATCAATCATCACTCCAGCTCCAGGCTCTTTCCAGCCTTTTTCCCTATCTGGCAGAAGGAGAATGACAGTGGCCAGCCAATTCCAGAAAGGACAGCAGATTGTATTGGAACTGAGTGCATTATAAATATGGACTTAAAAACAGGACAATTACTGCTTTTGATCATTTGTTCTAGTTGTGTTTCCTCAAAGACAGATATTAAGTATGTATGTTTATTTACACTGCTGTCCTAGATGCTCACAAGCAGAACTGACTCAGAATCACCTCTTAGAAATGCACTCTTTAGTTCTTTTGGATTAACCGTTGCTAGTGACCATCTGTTTTCTAGCTGTTGGTTTATGAACTTGCAAACGAGAAGTATGTATTTGTGACTCATTTTAAAAGAATGACTGAAAACAAACAGGCTTGCTGCTGCCGTGGGAAGTTGGAAATGACTGAGACATGGATTCAAGTGTTGTTGGTTACAGAGAGACTTTCCACAGTTATATTCATATATTTGAACAAACAAAGATAAATTGGTCTAAAAAAACAATCTAAATGGGGTTAAAAAGGAGTGCACAATATAAGCTATTTTTTGATTCTCTGATTAGGAATTATATATGACAAATGGTGAAATGTCATTGATATTGTGTTTTGGGTCATTGATTGCCACCACCAAACACTGCCAGTATGCAACCTCACGCGCCTCGACCTCAGGCAAATATTGTATATTCAGCCTGTCAAATGTTTACTCTCTCTTCCCTCCGTCGTGTGTCAACCATCTATAACCAACTGTTCCTTCTTGGCTTTAACACTGACACACTGGCTTGTAGTGTTTCCAAAAATGGATAATCTTCTCTGTATGGAGGGTGTAATGATAATGACAATTCATCATCGTCATATAAAATTCCCCTCATGTCGGGAGTCTTCTCATTGCTTTGTAACAATCTTGACAGGACCAGCTAATGAAAGCTTAAAAAAATCTCTTTTGAATATTATCTTTGAAGTGTTTTATCACGTATGGACTACTAAAGAGCCCCGTACTACTTTCAAATGAAAATTATGGCTATATTTCCTGGCACAAGCCCCTTTGTTCATTTTATGCCCTCCGCTCTATGGCAGAAAATGTCCATGTGGAAAATACTTTAAGATAATCTGTCCGTAGGGAAGTGTACTGTAATATAATACAGAAGCTGCCCTCACATGAAGGCCTGCGATAATGCATTTGCAGTGATGGCTTAATTTGACCATTAAAAAATATCTCCATGCTCAAATTGGTCATTTTGGAAAGTGAAATCATGCCCATGTTTGCAAACATCATACAGCCTGTGGCTCAGCATCAAAATCTCTGCCATCAGGCTAAATATTGAGTTAATTAAGTTTTTGTCTGTCCATTAGGGCAATATTTCATCACTCACAAATTAACCTCAACAAGATTACCTTAATGTTAATGTCCATATGGCATTCATGATTGCTGTGTCGCTCTCTTTGGCAGAGGTATAAAATGTTCCAGTGGAGATTTTCCTTGATTAGGGAAAAGCAAATGATACGGCAACATGATACCACTGAGGCTTGCCAGGTTTTTTTTTTTTGTGCATTTGAGGTCAGGGTTCATTGTCATCGGCTGTGTTCAGAGAGCATGACTTCACAGCAGCATCTGCTCCTCATAAACTATCACACTCAGGTGGGAGAAGCTCGCCGTTTTAGACAAAAGGCGTCTGTGGGAGAGTGGAGCTTGGATCTACTGGTAATAACCTCTTCTTTTAACCGGCAGTCATGAAAGGCAGGGCTGACCTACATGCTGTAAGGAGGATTCACGCTCTCTTGTTAGTGTGTACTGGTGGGGAATTGAGGTCTTTCTGTCAGGAGGTGATACGCCGAAGCTGCGGACTATTTCAGCAAAGCCTAAGGAAAAAATGAGAGAGAGGGATAGAGAGAGCAAGCTCTGTGAGAAGAGACCAAACAGTGTTCAGTTTATGTGTGTCTCTGTGCACATGTGTGACTGTGTAATGTTTGTGTGGGGCTGTGTGTGTGTTTGTGAGAAAGAAAGAGAGAGAGAAAAGGACAGAGGAGGGGTTGACTGACAGCCCTATCTAATACAACATGTGGAGCTCCATACATCATTAATCGCTGACAGAAATGAACATTCTTCTGGATCCTTTAAGGGCTAAAAGACCATACCGCTGGCTTCTCCTCACTGTAAGCTTACATGTGTGTCAATTCAATACAATTCCCTTTGTGTAGGTGAGGATTCACTACCAACTTGAGGTTTCTGACCTGTGTGTTTGGTTCAGTGCCATTATGATGGATGACATGGTTATCAAAATCTCGCCTTCAGGATGGGGGCTGTCCTATCTCCCTGTCAAGGTCAATGGTTACTAGTCTTATAACAGAGTGACAACCTAGTGAGCAAACTGAAACACACCCTATATTCCACCGAACATCCATCATATCAAATGTCAGATTCAGAATGACTGCAATACCCACGAGAAAGCTGCCAACTGGAAAAAAAAACTGACCCTAACGGGCAGAAACGATTGTAAAATTAAAACAATACAAGCTGAATGTTATAATGAGGAATAGCTGTGTTCATATCTTGAGAAATAACGATGGCATCTTGGTTTTGGGACTAATGTTGAGCCTGCGGACCCATTAGTCAGGGAGTTGATAGCAGATTGCAGGCTTAAATAGTAAAATAGCGTTACCAGTAATGAGCGTATGCCATAGCAAAATCCACTTATTCCATTTCCACATTGAGAGCAAACAAGAGTAAACAGTCAGGTGTGCATTAAAATTGAGCTTTATTTCTCTGAACTTGTTCAGTTCTTATTAGACAGAATCAGATGACAACTATGTTTGCCTTAGTTTGCCTTTTAAATACCACTGTGAGCTTGTACTCATGAACAAGCTGTTGTTTTATATTTTTTAAACACAATTCTGCAATGTTAGAATTCTCCCAGCTAACCTGCTCATCACAATTTTGGTTGATTGCCTTCCGGAGAAGCTGTTACAGCTACTTTGAATCTCATGGACCAGTAAAATTACTGTCCATAATTCAGCGGTCTCTATTGTTTTCACTTTCACGCTCTTGCACAAGTGATGGCTCTGCTGTGCCAGAGCAGGCGTGCCCACAGCAGTCTCACTCAGGTTTAATGCTTTATCTCTGGATTTGTGTTGCACTGCCAGAAAATATCAAGGATCTATATAAACTATTTTTTTTTATCTTACACACGTGCGTCATTTAATCCTTGCTTGCTATACAGCAGAAAAAACAGTGAATAACTTTGACAGTAACTTCCATTAAGAGTGAAGCTTGGAAGTACCCATGTGTGTACAGGATTATAGCAATGGGTGCTGGACTCAAAGAGTACTCATTTATGTAAGTGAAAACTGCTCATCGAGCCAGAAACATTTCATGTCTCTTAGTAATGTGTGGCGCAAAAACAAAACTAAATATGTTGTAAACAAATTCAACTGAACAACACTCTGACGCTCTCACCCTAAAGGCCACACTAACAGTTTGATTGGTTGAGGCACAATCACCTCCAAAAGAAGCCACTCCTGACCAACTCTTCCCCTGCTAAAAAAATGTGGGCAGAGGAAGTTCTGGCTGTCTTCCAGGCTAATTTTCTCCTATATTAAATCAGCAGAGGTGTGATCATGAACCTTTTGATCTTGCAAGGTGCCAGATCAGTGTCTCTAATGTTCAGGGTTTTTTGTATGAACTGGAGATGTAGTGTACCCGCACCCACTGGTTTGTGGGTGACTTTTTTAAAGCCTTGGATTTTGTATTTGGCTACTGCTTTTTTTTTATTTTATTTTTTTTTGGAGCAGCTTGTGTTGGACGAGTGGGAGGAGCTGACTAAGAACCTGAGGACGACTTGTCAATCACTCCAGACCAGACATATCAGGCCAGGAATGCCCCAAAACAAATCAAATCAAAAGTACTAGCACACAGAAGAAAGCAGATTTAGTTAATGCCATTACAATGACTTGTGGAAAAAAAACTACTGATTTTGGTTGATATATTTTTTTAATCTGTTGTCTGTTGTAGGTACCACCTACCGACCATCGGTTAATGTATTTTAAGCGACTCACACATTGGCTTTTGCTTTCATGGTGTTTCCTCTATATGCATCTGAATTATGAGTACTACTGCTGAAATGTCGCGTCCTTGAGATTAATATTCCTGACTGAAAACGTATTTACTGCAATTTGGAATTTCTATACTGTGTGCTGCTGGACCATAATGAAGCAGAGGGAACCCTGCCTCTCGTAAACAAATCCATTCATGTCGTCACCGGGCAGTTGGTTGTTTTGTGCATGTGCAGCAGTTTAGATCTAACTCTCTTTGTATACAGTAGACGCATAACATAAATACTAGAATTCTGGAAGGCTTTACTAGAAGTAAAGTAAAAAGTAAAGTACTTTATTTTGTCATTATACAACGTACAACGAAATTGCATGGTCGGATGAAGGGTTAGTCCTGAGCCGCTGCGACCGCGTCCATGCCAAAGTGATTGCTACACAGCAAGCTGAAAGGTTCATAGTTCATTGCAGGCATTCATTGTCATCAATCTTTATGCATGATTTTGTACGCTAATCACATCTGTGCTGCCTTTCCTCGGGTTATCCCAGTATATCAGATAGTTAATGTGCAGAGTCAACAAATGATGTATGGATATGGCATGTACTGATGTGTTAAGTAGGAAAGATTCAAATACCTTGTTGAGGCTGGGTGTCATTCAGTCTTGTTATCATATGTGTATTACACTACATCAACAGTGTAGAGTAGGTGCACTTGATGTGAAGGACTTGGCTCGTTGACAATGTAACTAAACGTCAGGATGATGGAAGCCAAAAGCAACCTAAACTCATTTAAGCCACGCTGTGCTCAATGCCGTTTAAAAATAGATTCCACAAATCCCTGATTGTCACTGTGTAGATAATATGATTTGCTTGCCCATGTATATGGTGAGAGCTTACAATAACTCATGCTAAATATTTTCTCCAGTCGTTCCCCCAATAAAGGCGGCTAGCACGATGGCCTCCAGGCTCTTAAGACTTGTTGCCAGATGTTAAATGAATACTGTGAAGTGGCTGGTTTGTGTTTTAGTCTTTATGTTGTGTATATATTAATGAATTATTGAATAAATGCCCCGTCAGTCTTTGAATTGAGAGCAAGGAAAGCGTTCTCTCTCATCAAAATGCCTCCTATCCAAAGCATGTCAATGGAAAAACCCATTACGTTTGCCTTTAGGCTCTTTCCTATTTAACACCGTTTCCATTAATGGAGTTATTCAATAAACCTTGCGGCCATCTTTAACTAATTGCATGTTTCATACAGTGATAAGGAAAAATCACACAGGTTGCAGGCTGAGGCCTATACATCTTATTTAGCTTCCTGCTGTTCGGTAACCATCCGATTTAGGAGCTTAGCTGACTTTGCTTATCAGCCATTTTACCCTGAGCTGAAATTACATACTCTAAAAACCTGGCTTTGAGGGGGCTTGATTTGGTGTATGCAACACTTGTGTGATCCCAGTCTTCCACATGATGAAAAGGAATGAGTCCGAATCACAAAATCAGTTTAGTGTTATGTTCCTTGTCAGTGTTTGATAAAGTGAGTTTGTTCTGCAGTTTCTAGTGCAGAACCATCAGTCCATCCCCTCAAACCCCACAGAATACAGTATTGTGTGTCTAAGTGTATGCTCATTTGCCACTGGCTCATTTGAATGAGTGCAATGTCGGTAATGAGCAGCCAGAGCTGGTGAGGCATAATAATGCCCAAAGAAGGGGATGAGATGAAATCTCTGCTGGGTGTTTTCACTTTTACCATTATTATCCTGGTTGCCAAGATGCTAAAATCCTGGAGTCTGCATCAATTTACACAGACTCAATGAACCTGTTCACTTAGACATACATTCTGCTGCTATTCCCCTTCAGTACAGTTACAGGGATGGATAGGAATCAGGCCCAGATCCATCATTTACAAGGATTTAGATAACATTATGATAGTTAATATGTTTTTGTGCCAGTCTTGTGCTGCTTCTGTAGCTGCACATGTTTGAATGACTAAATGCAACTGACTGGGTGTGCTAAGCAAGAGAAGCGATTTTCTCCCAAGATTTTTGATTGGTTGTGTCATTAAGGAGATTAAGTGAAGAATAACAATCGATCAGGACGTTATTGAATTAAACCAGATTGGAGTGTGAGCTGCTGCACTTGTATGTTTTTTTTTAAATAAATTGAAACATTAATGCAAAACGTATTCTATAATTTGTCTCACTGTAATTATATGTTTTTTTTTTTATTCTTAATCCAGACACTGGGGCCTGTTTAGAGAACATTTTCTGACAGTAAAAACAATTTCTTGTTCAACACAGCAGTGCCCTCATTTAGCACCAACTAATTATGCTTAAGAAGGTCATTTGGTAACAGTCAACTGTTACAAAAATGACATGGGATGTTTGGGGTAAAGCCCATATAAAGATAGGTCGCATGCATGATGCACGCTTTGTGTGTCAGTCATCATATCAGGCTTCAGCTGTGCTTGTTGATAAAAAGTGTCATTGCAGTCGGAGAAGAGAAGAGACAGGGCAATCAATGGCCAGGCTCAAACGTTGACAAAGCACCACAAGTCCCTGCCCATGCCCTCATGGTTTTTGACAAAATCAGAGTATTTTGTTACATTTCAGTTACATGTGTTAGTCTGATGACATAGTGACCATACGCGTGGGCAGAGCAAAAACTGCATTATGCTGTAAGTGTAAAAACCATTGGGGTGTTAATGTTAACTGGCTATAATAGTTATTCCCGTCTCATTAGCTCAGTTTAACCCAGTAGACTCCCAGCAGAAGTTCAGACAAATGAAACATAGAGCGGAGCCAAAGTTAAGCTTGGTTACCATCTAATCTCTCTTGTCGAGGCGCCCCTGTGAGTTCTCTGAGACTCTTGGTCTACATGGCACAGAGTTGTCCTCCATTGGTCTTTGAAGTTAATATTGTTGGCAAGTAAACAAGACGAAAACTCAATGAGGAAGCACAGAACTAAAAAAATTGTCCTTTGTCTATCATTACACTTAAATTGTCTGGTCCAGCTTCCTTTGCACGCACTGCCTAGAGCTTTGGATTGTTTGACTGCCTCTTTAAAACTGTATACCTGTGTTGACACTCCTGGAGGAATTGGATTGTTTTTCACCCTGCTGACCACCACTTCAGTGAGTTAAGTGCAGCAGGCTTAGCGCCCAGGTGGAGTGAGGTGAATAAGTGCCTCTCCAACCCATGTTATGCCCCCTGTTGGCAGTCATTAGGAAGTAATGTTCAGTCTCTTTGCTGACACCTTTCTGACTTATCCCTGTCACTGTGTCCTCAAGTCAACCAGGCTAGAGCCCACACACACTACAGGCATGATATTTTTAATTAATGTGATAGTATAGTACTCTTACTAATGTCCTCTTGTGGAGACATTACAGAGATTAAGGCAATCTCAGAATGGACTATTTGCTCTATCAATAAAATTACTTACTCAAATCACTGTTATGAATCAGAGACCCTGTTCGTGGGACGAACCCTAAGCTGAACATAATCCTTGCCAAATGGACTGGCGATTAGCTTAACTAAGGACTTCTTGGTCCCTGCCAACACACGGGCTCTGCATTTTAAGCAGAACAGCATTCACTGAATTTCTGTCTTCATCCAATCTTTCGCTGTCTCCCTATAATCAAACATGCATGCATATACATACGCAGGGAATGAAACGAAAGCTGAAAATTCAGTAAACTGCTCTTTAATCATATTGAAGTTTGACATGATGCAGCACACTCGGTTGGCACAAAGAAGTCTGCTTAATTCTATTATGATCATTAAAGCATAAAGGCTTCAGGCATTACCTCAAACACCTCTTGTCTATGCTTTAAAGTTCTGAAATTAGCAGGGTTTTGGATTAAATGCTTCTTAATGTTTTGTCGGAAAAGTGGGATCTTAAATCTGTTCATGAAGTACAAGCCAGTTCTTTCTCCCACTCTCTGAACTCAGAGAGGCGCATGTACAGCATGTCTGTGTATTATACAGAGACAGATAGAAAATGGACTGGCCCTAAAGCAAGCAAGTAAGCACAAATAGGGCATGTAAAATATGAGTCTACCTACAGGGACCTCTCCTCTGCTCAATGTATTTATTCCAATATTTGCAGATGACTGAAACCAGTTAAGTGCTGTGGCAATTGCTTATTTCCCCTTTGTCAGGATGATGAATGTGGTCGCACCTATCGGACTATGCAGGGGTTCCAGAGTCCTCTGACAATGAAGGATTGTCCATTTGTGCCACGGACAGAGCACATCAAAAAGGCTGGATAAAGCCCTGCAGGAAAGCAATAACAAACACTCGCCTCTTAATGTCATTGTTTATGACATAAGGATTTTAAAGCGTAGCATTTTTCTTGAAGTCCTGTAACCCCCTTACAAATATCTTTTGTCTATCAATAATCTGTTAATATGACCCATGTCAACAGGGAACGTACTGAATAACTGTTAGACTGACTATTACAGGCATTTTAGATGACGTGGCACCTACAGTATGTTTATGATTTTATGATTTTGGAATGCAGACACTCATTCTTCTATGCCCCAAGAAATCAGAGACTTAACAGCTTGGTAGAGAACTGTAAAAGCAGGTGATAAGATGATACTCTCTCTTATAATCCATTACTGATACTAGTGTGGCGCCAATGCAGACTAATGCAGACATCTGAAATGTTATGCAATACGACTTAAGCCTTTTGCCAATGTTAGGCTGTTTAGCATTCAGATTATGGAAATGATGGTGATGTTTGCCTGTGTGTAAAAAAGACTTAGACGCTGTTTCACTTCAGCTGTCGTTGCCTGTAAAGATGCCAGAGCTGGCTTGGTGACCAGCGTCAGTGTGCGTTAGCTTTCGAGAAAACTGCCCAACCTGCGCTGATCCACTGAGATATGAATATTTACAAATGGACGGTAGCAGACATTATTTACATCAGCTTCGTGATTCCATTTTGGTTTATCCAGTGTATTGCACAATATTGGCTTTGTCAGTTGTTGTCTTTAAATATAGTTGGAATGCTGTAGAACACTTAGCAGCGTTTCCTGACATCCTGACATTTCCTGAAATCTGAGATCAAAAAACTGAAAAGTATTATCCTAATTCATTTCTGTGTGACTGAAATGAAGGGTGTTCAGCAAATCAGTGATATTATGTACCAGTACTGCTGAATAAAGAGACAAACCAGATCGCCCTGGTACAGTGGATTTGTATTCTTTGTTGATGCTAAACTATACTTAATGTAGAAAAGGTAGAAAAGTAGTCAATAAAATGCAGTCAACACGTACTTTACTCATCAGCCGGTGTCTGTGTGTGTCATGGAAAATGTGCAGTGAAGGTATGGGCAGGCTTGGATGATTTACACATTCCAGTCCTGGTGTACTGGACTGTACTAAACAAGAGCCCCGTTTCCCCCAATCTCTCTGCTGAAATGCAGGTTTTGGCCATTGTGATTGATGCAGTTCAGCAGGGAACACAGATAATAGAGGAAGCAGGAATGTCAGAAATGTGGAGAGAAGAATTTGTGGAGCAGTTCAAGCTAGACTCATTGTTATACCTTTGTTATACCTGCATTATGGCCTAAGAATGGGGAAATAGTTACAGAAATGAGCCTTTAAAACAGCCTTTTCCCCGTTTTCAGACTCTCTGCACTGATTGAATTCTTCTCTCCCTAAGAGGAAACGAGTTACTGCACATTAATCTGTTCTTTTTGAGGAATAGAATTGTGTTACACATTTAAAGGCACGTCTTTTAAATGTAATATTTCGTTTTTATGCACCAAACAGCCACTACAGACACAATCCAAATGGCCTTGACATTTGATCGTATGTGGAAAAAGTAGTACTGCATGATAATAATTATAAAGAAAAACACAACAAGAACTATGTCCATGAGCCAAGGTCATTTCAAAGTTTTGAGGTTACAGTAATTGTCACCTAAAAAGACACAGCATGCCATGTTCTTTCAAGAAGTAATTTGCAGTGACATTTAAAAACACAGCAAGCCCAGCCTTCCTTGTCATCTCAAGAGTCCTCGCACAGTCTAGACATTCCACAAACATGCTTGTTTGGGCTTCGTCTGATTGAACTTGAAGTTTAAGCTCTGTTATCGAGCACTGTAAACTCACCTGTAAACCCTAGTGGTCTCAAGCTAACAGGCTGTGAGTGGCTTTACCCCACATCCAGCCTTGACCTATCCCTCTGACTCCACTTCCCTTGCTCTCCCTGGCGCACTGCCAAGCCTGACCTGTCACTTGGGTGGTGAGTGGTGTGGGTAAACTGTTCGGCAGCAGAATAACCAACTAAGCACATACGGATGAAAGGAATCACCTTGTGCACACACACACACACACACACACACACACACACACACACACACACACACACACACACACACTTCAGAGAACAAACAAACTAGGTAGAGCAGCGGACCAGAGTAAGGATCAATCCATTTATAAACAATGAAGATACAAATTCTAATTCTAATATATCTGTCTTGCTATAACTTTCCCCTCAAGACTGTTATCATTTTCTGAAACAAGGTGGAGAATGTAGTTTGCAGTGCTGTTAAATTGTACTGAACTAAACACTAAAAGAGTTAAACACATTTCAAATGGCAGCCTCAAAAATCAAACCAGCTCCCTTTAAGTTATTTGAAAGAAAAGCTGAACGGCATAAACTTCATGAAGCTAAGATTTAGTGCAGGACACTTACTGTTCATGCAGAATGCATTTGTTTTCACTAGTGTTCCTAAAGAACCGACAATTGTAAATCTCACTCACTCACAAACCTGCAGCCACACACACTTTCTGCTAAGGAAGTGCATTTTTTTTACCAATCATCACAGATCACGTGTGTGCCCTATACATACTGAACACGAAGACGTGGATGTGTTTAAAGTAGTATTTATACAGTGTACTAGAAAGTGACAGCCAAGAGAAAGTTTGACAGAGACAGGGGGATTAAGAGGACCTGGGCACAGATGGCTGCTGGAAGCAGATGTCCCCACTGAGCTGTTCAGGGTAGCCCCTGCCAGCCCAGAAATGCTAACAGAAGTATGCAGAGCAAATAGGCTACCTCGGAACGGGTGGCTAGATTTGGGAAAGCAGATGCTATAAAATGCATTCTGCATTCGCAAATGTCACCAGAACCACGAAGGCGCATGAAACGACAAACCTCATTGAAATTTGAAAGATTTAAATTTCCCAAACTTTCACAAAAAAAGAGAAAAATTAATATGATTCAAATAAATTGTAGCGCTGATGCCTCACAGCAAGTAGGTCACCGGTTCGAATCCATGGGCCGGCTGGCCTTTCTGTGTGGAGTTTGCATGTTCTCCCTGTGTCTGTGTGGGTTCTCTCCGGGTACTCCGGCTTCCTCCCACCATCCAAAGACATGCTCATTAGGTTAATTGGTGATTCTAAATTGCCGGTAGGTGTGCATGTGAGTGTGAATGTTGGCCCTGCGATGGACTGGCGACCTGTCCAGGGTGTACCCCTGCCTCTCGCCCGATGACAGCTGGGATAGGCTCCAGCAGACCCCCGTGACCCCTAACAGGACTAAACGGGTTTAGAAAATGACTGACTGACTGACAAATAAATTGTTTGTACAGCTCAGTACAAAATTGAGCACACAACATTAATTGTGGCAGGACGAGGGGTGGATGGTAGAGTTAGTCAGAATGCTGAGTTCTCACTCATTTACTGCACGTAATATTTTCATTTGGCTTCTTGGTGAGGGTTAAAACTCTTGGTTAGGTTTTAGAAAAGATCTTGGTTTGGCTTAAAATAGAACCTTGTCTTAATGTAAAGTCTTATCAAAGACAAATGAGGCCAAACTTGGCTGGAAGATTTTCCACTCTTAATGTTTTGGCATTATGGGTGTCCATAAGGAATGCAGAAACTGTAAAACAATAATTTCCCACAAGACCCCTAACACTGGCAATACTAAATTCAACAAGAAAACCTTTTCTAAGTTCTGCACAAGAGCATATGAGCACAAGATTCATGTAACTGCCTGTTTAATAAGCTTAAGTAAAATCAGTCACATTCAGATGTCACTTTAATAGATTTCCAATAGAGCTGCATATAGCACATTGTCTTCTTTTCATAGGTACAGTGAGCTATGTGGAGATAATGTATGGCAAGTTTCAGCTTTAGACCACCATTGATCATATCTGTCTTTTTTTTTATTGTATTACACAGTTGATATACTCTACGTCTTCCACTACCTTTGACATATTTTCCATTTTAAACGACACCATGTTGCAGTGGGCTTGGCTGCTGCATCCTGGGCTTAATGTTGTTCACCATTCTGATGGGTCTTAAGTAATGCAAACAAGCCAGAACTGTTAAAATCCTGTGGCTGTTACTTGCTCTATAGTCTATGGCTTATTGTGGTTGATTTTCCATTTTCTCTTAAACTCCACAGGTTCCCTACCATACCTAGTTACATCACATCTGTGATTTCTTTCTGTTGGCTTCAATGGGAAGTTTCTGCGATTCCATTTTCTATGAAAGCATATCATGCTGCTTTTCTCACTTTAGTTTACAGTAATTGAAAGGTATGCCTACTTCCCTACTTTGCAGTGTAACTTAACAAATTTTCATTTTAAATATAAAATCTAGCTAAAATATCTCACATTAAAGTAAATGTTTGGCAACACTGCATACGGATTTGCCATCTTGTAAGAGATTGTAAGAGATGCATTAATGAATGTAGAGCTCAGAAATAATTAGCCATCTGAATATTAATCAGCAACATTTATACTGGCTGTGTAAATAACTTCTTGGTCCAGTTTCTCAACTTTTGTTAAACTGAATATATTTGGCTTTGGTTAAAGGTCATCTATGCACTTTATGTTATGACTAAATTTATATAATATGTGATTTTTAATAGTAATAAATCAAGAAAATATTAAGTAGCTTAAGTGATGACAAAGGAATGGATTGTCTCAGTGAGGAGAAGAGAAATCCCATTGTAAGTGATCTACTGTGCTGTTTTCTGTCCGCACATAATGCCACATTTGAAATCAAATGAAGCATAATTAAAAGCCTCCCAGGGGCATGGCAGTATTACAGCACCCAGATTTCCAGTGTGCCGTCTGGGGTTTGTCAGCCACCCACTGCTTGCCTCAGTTTGATCTCTGCGTGTTTAATACATAGCGGAAATGCAGTAATGTGCCATCTTTGTATTCTCCCTCGTTTCCCAGCCACCCTTCATTCCATAGGATAGTCACAGACACTTATTCATTGTTAATGTCAAATTCCAGTCAGTCATTACAAGCGCACAACTGGTGCTTTAATGAGAAAACTTGTGAATGCCTCTCACAGTTTTTCAGTGGACAGTAAGTTTCAAGGAGGGCCCAGCTGTGTGTCTTTGTGGGACTTTTTTAAAATAACCTTCTCCAAAAGTGTTTGCTAAATTGTCAGCGTCTCCTCGTGCCCGAACCACAGGGAGGTGGCAGTGTCCAGTGTCGAACAAGCGGTTTTGAAGGACAGGGTAATTTGATTTGGGAGATTCATTGTCGGTGGTCTCTGCAACCACAAGTAATTACAGACACCTGTCAGGTACCTAAAGGAACGCCACAGAGTGCTTTTTAGTAAGCTATTCTATAGTGATACCCACAGAGCCCTCCACTGCAGTGGGTCCACCTTGTTGTGCACTAAGATCAGGTTCAGTTTGGTGACCCATTCACGGTCTCCTGCTTATGGGCTCCTTCCACTGTCCTTGCCGTGTCCAGACACAGGTTTTAGCCTTCTCCAGACCTCTGTGTTGTTGTTTTCCTGAAGGCACTCCTCCAGCTTCCTCTTGTAGCTGTCCTTGCCCCTCCGTAACTCTTTCTTTAGCTCCTTCTGCACCTTCTTCAGCTCCTCTTTGTCCTTATTTTTCTTTATTTCATTCAACAGGGTTTTTAATTCTGGGGTCACCCACCGTACCTTCTTCATAGGTACAGTGTTCTGCACATAGAAATTGGTGTAAGCTTTTAATATCAACGAAAGACGAAGGCCAGCTACTCCCTCTCTCTCCATCTGGTCATGTGCGTAGGTGCTTAGTACGCATCGAATCACATGACGTAGCTCACTCTCACCTGAGAGCAGAGATATGGCAGGCAACATTACTTTTGAAAACGTTCAGGTGCATTTCTGAAATAAAAAAAATAAAAAAGCTTGGTACTGTAACGTATGTGCTTTTCAGGAAGTGTAACTGCCTGCTTTGCAATGCAGAATGCTCTGGGCGTCGTGAAATAACTGAAGTGATTTAAAGCCTGCCTTCAGCCTGCAGCATGTTTCAATTTCAAGAAAAAAATACAGACTCATTCATCTCCTAAGTGTTCATCTTGAGTCATTGTGACTGGAAGTTCAAATGAGGGATGTTTAGCAGTAAATCTGGTCAGGCTGTGTTTCTGTCCTTTGAATCTTTTTAAATAGTTGAATGCAGGACAAGACATATGGCTTAGCTGTATAACAGTCCTAAACACTATATGGTGATCTTAATGCAGTGTTTCATGGGTACAGACTTCTAATAATGTTCTCACAGAAATGCTTAACTGTAGTATTTGCCTTAGGAAATAGATTCCCAGACAATATAGCATTTGTTCAACAGATAATGGCACCATAGACTGGTTATATGTTTGATAGTGCTTTGTCTAGCTGGGTTTTGAATGTGACATTTAACAGTGTGTGTGCTGCAGACTTCAGTTTTGATGTGAATGCATTACGCAGAACACATTCACATATTTTTAAGGGGGAATTGTCTGGGGTGGAAAATGCTCGCCCATTATGCCGTTGCAAAGGCTACTCTTTATTCTCTCAGAATTTCAGCTTTCAACTTTTATTTGATAGCTACTGTGTAATCCCCATTCATATTTATTCACTCCGAGTTGAATTCATTCAGTCAATGTCAATGCTTGAAAAAAGAATCAATAATGTGAATTAATCCAGAGATTACTTGTGTAGAACTTGGAACTATTTTCCGTACATGAATTAGCAGACTTATGCTCAAATTGACACAAATAGCTTGTGGAATTTTTCACATGTGAGGGGATGGAAACAATTGGAAATAGGACTGAAGCCTTTAAGCACTGGTCACTTATTGCGCACAGGCATGGAGGAAGGAAGGCTGGAGGGGACAAGGTGATGCTGTAATGGGTTTCTTATAATAGCCGCTGTGGTAACAACAAAGTGGGGACATTGATTTTATATATACTGTATATATATATATATATATACTGTATAGTTAGTAGGCCACAGTCAGAGGTTCTGTCTTCAAGCATAAATGACAATACTGTGGACAAAAAAGACTTCTGAATAGATGCACTTCAGAGTCTCCTTCAGAGTTCTGGGACTTTTTAATAGCCTTGAGACAGGTTTTATACTGTTCTCTGTGTCCGTTATGTTAGATGTTGGTTTCAGCATTGAGTTTATGTGGATTATAGCTGGAAGGCTTCAGATGTGTCCCACCGGCCAGTCGACAGGATTATTTTAGGGATTAAGAGCCTGGTGCTCTGTACCTTGGTTGCACTGCACTACAGTACGTCCTCATTCTGCCTCATCCTCTGCAACAACTCCACAGTCGAAGTCTAAAACCCCCACCCAACATCAGGACACAAACCCATACCTAGACCCGACTGACATTTTCTGTAGCAGTGCTGTTCCATTGTCTAAGTTTCATAGTGTGGTAAAAGTCTGGAAGAATATGGTCATTCCAAGAACGTTACTTTGGAAATGATCTTGTTAATGGATTTTGGACATCATACAAATTTTAAATAAATATTTAATGACAATGATATTGTAATGTATATAATATATAATGTTCAGTGTTCTTGAATATTTGTATTAATCTGTCAATTAGGATAGAATCATATATATACATATATTTGTATGTATATGTATATGTAATTATGTAGAAATTCTGTAAAACAACAAACCAGTAGGGCTATAGTTTCCCTACTGACTTGTGAAATTGTTGATATATACTCTCATCCAACCAAATTCTCATGGACTGGATAGTCCCCACTATTACTTTCATGAGGAGAACCATACAGTAAACTAATCCCTTGGCCGTTATTCAAACAGTTGATCTTTCGTTACCCCTGTGCTCAACTGTTCTCATTCAGCTCATCAGTATCTCAAATGCCTCTTGAGATTGGCCCAAAAATACACCCTGATACAAACAATCAAGGCTTAAAGATTTGCAAAATGAAGGGTGTGACTGGTCGCTAGCAGTCTATTTAGCGTCACGTCCATCTCCGCTTCAATTAAAGAGCTTTAGCTACTTTTTTTGTCTATTTCTTTTTCTTTTTTTTGTCAGTCAGTGGTAAGAAGTTGCATTCTGAACACACTCCCCTGTTTTGCAACTTATCAACAAACAAAGTCACGGTGCTTTGTAAGTCAGAAAAACGATTTCTGTGTTACGATTATTCATCAATTTAAGATTTTACTACTTGAAACTTTGAGTGCCCTGAGTCTGTTGTAATCATAAAATAATAACATTTAAATAATATAATTTGGGGGGCACAGTATTGTGGTGGTTAGCACTGATCTATCTATATTCCAGAATGCCAATCTAATTGTTTTTGTTTTTACAATTTTTCATTCAAACTAGTCAGTTCCACCTGCTGCCTCACCTGATCCCCCACATTCCTCACTAGTACCTCAGTATTTGTACCACTGTTCCACAGTTTACACTTTTTTGTATCATGCCTGTTTGGAGGCCACACAATATTACTTTTACTCCTGCTCCTTTTACCTTTGCCCTTGTATTAGCTTTGAACAGTTTCTGATGGCCATTTGTTTTGCCTCTTTATACTGTTGATCAGTTCCTTGGGAAGCCAGTGGAATGGCAGAACTGATGATTTTGTTAGTTAGCAGCACCGTTTAGTATAACTCAGAGGAACTGTGTGGACTTCACAGCAGAAAAGACATCAGCTTTTCACACATTGATCTCATCGTCTTCTTTCATTAGTGTTTCAACATCTATCAGCTGGTGTGAAGCGCATTTTCTCATTAAAGGATTCATTGGGCAGTTAAGCACCATTGAGGCCAGTGAGTCGTCCTATAGTTTATAGAGCATACAGTGCACATACAGTCATCACAATATCTTTGTGAGTTGGCTAAAATGGAATCAAACATCTACCCCTGAATTCAGCATCCCTCTTATATCACAGTCTCTTTATTCTGCTCAAAGTACTTGGTTCATGCAACCGAATTAAGTGCTTATTATTAACAGAAACAAAAGGATCGTCTTTAAGCAGATATTTTTTCACTTTTGCAGTGAATCTGTGCACCACTAATGTTTAGACTTATTTCAGTTTAATGAGGACTGGGGAAGTATTTCTCATGGTTGTTTCAGTAGCTAATTTTATAATTTGGTGACCAAGTATCCAAGCGAATAGATCATTTTTATAACTCGCTTGTCATTGTAAAGAAAGACAAAAGAATGCCCTATACCACACCTCACTGGTGAAAATAACAGAAATAATAATAAAAAAACTATCCCTGAGCTTTTCTGGAGAGAAACTGGAGAACCGTGATGGTGATTTCCTTTTTATTTGAGAAAAGGCAAGTCATAGATGAGTTTACGTGGTCCATGGCTTATAATTTAAATATCCCTTGGGTTTATTGTATTATTGTAACTGTTGCATAATAGCATGAGGATACAGAAAAAGCCCCCCAGAGATATAATTTCCTCTTCTAAATATATAGGAAATAAACCTGCTGAATGCATACTACGGTACTAGATTGTGAAACACTGAACTGTGTTTGCAAGTACGATGGAATATGCAGAGTTGGTGCCAGGAAGAATAATTACAGCTCAAGAATCTAGAAATCAGTTTTATAAAGCAAATAAGATCTGGGTCAGTATGATGCCATTACGTTAATTATGGCATCCAATCAAAGAGCTATAGTGAGTTTGGCTAAATGGATTAAAATCTGCTGCTACTTTTACCAGCTGCCATACTGTAATTAATGGTTTGTCATCATTCTCCATTCATGTGAGGTGTTCAGACAGCGGCTTATCACTTTTTCTTTCTCCACATTACATCTAATTGCGCTGGTTTGAACTGACCCAAAATCCAAAATGAAAAAATAAATAAAATAAATCTTGTAATGAGTCTGGTTCCTCTGCAGTCACTTGTCAGAAGCAGGGATGAATAAAACTATCAATTAGTGCATGTTACAGGTGTCAAAGCTGCTGCAGACGTCTATGGAATGAAAAAAGGCATACTTGATGGCACGAATTTTACTTAATTCCTAAAGTTTTTGTACATTATGATGCTCTGTAGAATGTCTTTAATAATGAATAATCATGAACAGATTGTGGCATTATTTATTTATTTATTCATGGCAAAACAAATATTGATTATTGATGCAATGGTGCTGAAAGCTGGTAATGACACCAAATGAACCAAATTGTGATGAACATACTAGGAATAGCAGGGATAGCATGGGCTATACTAATGTATGGGGCAAATTTAGGCTAACACCACTACAATTATATATAGTATTTAGTTTGTATGAACTGGTATTATACCACCAATCTGCACTGAGCTGACACACATATCAGAGTCAAAACAGCTTGGCTCAACAACACCCTACATCTGCCACCCTGAGATGTCTTATGCCAGCGTTGTGGTGAGCTCCTATGTAGTTCCTATTGATGACAGCAATAACATTAGCCACCAACAACAAAAACACCTGAGACAACGTGTTAATGTAAAAAGGCCTGTCCTGACACACTGCTTTGTGAGCGGCTATATAAATGCATGCATCAGTGTGAAAGCTTGATAAGACAATACAGAGACTGTGAGATAACAATAATAACTTATCTGGAGAGGGTGCGAAGACTCTCAGCAGTGATAAGCAAACTGCAAAAACATCGAGGAGTGGTTCATCAAGATGTGGAGAAAGTCAAAAGTCTGCGTAGAGGACCAGGCAGGGTGAAATGACCTCCAGACATACTTCTGTCTCCACAGCTTTGTCAAAGTGATACTTCACCTAAATTTCTCCTTGAAAATTTTCCGTTAAAAGTTTGCTTCTTCAACAATAGCAGAACTTCCATTCTGATTAGGAGTTTATGTAACCGTGAAATAGCAAAAGTATGGATGTTTTGAACAAACTGAATTGACTGTACAAATAGTTTAAGAGAAGATGAAACACCAGATGTTCCTATTCAAACCCGTTCTCTCCATCAGTCTTTTAGTGTCTGAAGAAGCTATGTGGATGAGTGACATGTCTTCATGAAACTCTACAAGTCCAGTTGCCTTTCTTTCAGTGCTTTGGGATATTTAAGAATAGATGACTGGGCTGCCTGAGTGATTTGAGACCTTTTGAATTTTTCATGCCCTAAACACTCGTCACCAATAAAGTACATTGTAAATGACAAGCATTCAAACCTCAACTTCTGATCTCTTTTACAGGGGGAGGCTTTTTAACAGACACCTTTGAAGCCTAAATGGTTTGAATATTTACAAAGGAAAAATGTTTTTATTTTCTGGTTTCCCTGATTTACAAGGATATCTTGACAAAACGGCAAATTGCAAAGATTTTTTTCAGTGGCTGTGGGCAGCCCACTGGTGCATTTTGCAATAATGCTCCGTCCTTAAGCAGCCACTCTCAACAGTCCCACAAAAGCATCAGTTACATGTCAATAAAGGCTTGTGATCTTAGGTTACAAGCCTTGCTACACTTCTCTCAATGACAGAAAGTATATGTGAGTATTACGTAACTTAAATGCAGTTTTCAAAGGGTTATGGTCAACCGGTAGAACTAAATGTGTGCTTGAAGGCCACATATGTACAATTAATAGAAAGTGAAGCACGTTTCATTCCTGTTTTGATAACAAGCGGTGAAAGTTGCCTTGAGACTCCTTCAGTAAATCTTGCCTAAGGGCTAGGAACAGCATGGCTCAGGTGGTCAATGGGCTAACTAACTGACAGATCCTTACAGTCTTTCCATGAGACCTGGACTTCTATCTTGGGCTTTTTTATTACATTCCATACTCTATTGTTTGTCACTTATTTGTCACAATACCTCTAGGACAGGGCTTTTTCCTAAGTGGAGACCAGCCTGGACTCAACCATTGTCCTCAACCTGCTTCTCTGACAGACACTTTCTTGGCATAAGGAGTAAAGAGCTTTGTGGATAGTGCCAAACTGATTTCCTCGGTGGCTTTACTACTGGTGCTGGCAGTCTGCATGGCATGTTGACAGGAGCTAAAGAGCCAGACTTGATTGCCTCTTTTCCTTCTCATTATTACAGTATTCGTCACAGAATATGATGCGATTCCTCAACAGACAGAGATAAAATTTGAGATTTCCTGATTGGTACGTCCCATTCTTTATGGGTTCGATTCTTGAGTTTACCCTATCTAATAGTGAAGGGAAAAAAAAATCTTCATCTTGTTTAATTTACTGACCCTTTGAGTCTAGTCCACTAACTTTCCAAAGTAAATTGTGTTGAGTGTGCTCCTATGACACAGCTTTTTAGAGGTATTCATTTGTCTCCTTTCTTTTGTGCGTTATTTCCATACACACTGCATAGGTATGAATGCACTCCTCAACCTTGTAACAGACTGTATTTCTAATGTAAGCTGTCGGACAAAGGTCTTTCAAATCTTGTAATGCCCAAGCTTCGCTGAGCCTTCATAGTTGAACCTTGTTAGAATGACGTTTTACAAGTGAAAGGGAAGCTAGATGAAAGAAGCTAGTTTTATTTAAAGTTTATTTCAGTTTCTTACATTGTGTGGTTGTATGTATAGCGAAAGTGTTTGCTCTCAAAAACTATGATGAACTGTACATTCATTGGTATAGAAGGTCTGAAAACAACATTCCATATGCACAACAGTTATTCACGACTCCAAAGGAAATGGGATAGCACTGATGTTATGTCCAGAATAAGGGAATTACCACAGATATTTAGTCTACTAAATGTAATCTAGTGACTCCCTCCTAGCTGCAGTAAATGTCCTCTTTGGAATTGTACTTACATTTTTGCTCAGACTTTTATTAGTTACCTGGTTACACCATAAGGTTTATAGTGATAAATCTGACCACCTTCACAGGGCAGAACAAGATGGATTAATCTATTGACAAGATTCAAATAGCACATGTAAGCACTGGTTATTGTTCTTCTGCCAATAGAAATGCCAGCCCTCATACTGATATCTGATGCATTGATGGATAATTTTTCAAGCTTCATGCTGGGGGCATCAACTACTGTACTGTTGCTCATGAAACTACCAATATATGTAGGATTATTTGTGAAAATTTTAGCATTTATTGCTTCAGTTTACAAGGCATTCTGGGAATTTTCAATACCCCTTGATGCCCCAAGAGAAACAGGATACCCTACATTACGTGCCCGTCCGCAAAACTGGGGGTTATATCCATTGGGCAACTGGGATTGATGAAATCATGTCAAATCAAATCTTGAATCTGCAGTAATATGCTGAGTCACATGATCCAGGTGCAGAAATCTATATCTCTTGTTACTCACTTTCTGGCAGCCATTTGTGTCTGTAACTGAAATGTGATACTTCCTGTGGTCCAGATGCTCTGTGGTCCAACCCCAAAAAGGAAATCAATATTGAACATTTCTCTCAGTGATGTAACTGTGTGTTTCTTGTCAATTCAGGTGCTACCTCTTGGATGGCATCTCTAAAGGAGCCTGGCTGAATCGCTCAAGCATCATATTCGCAGGGAACGACAAGTGGTCTGTGGATCCACGCGTGTCCATAGTGTCCAGTGTTGGAGACAAGCATGAGTACAGCCTTCAGATACAGAAAGTTGATGTAACTGACGATGGCCAGTACACATGCTCAATTCAGAGTGAGCGCAATCCACGGCCAAAGCTCCTCAACCTTATTGTAAAAGGTGCGTACAGGTAGTCCATGTCGTCCATGTTGTCCATGTGTGGTGCTTTTCTTTGTATGAGTGTAAATCGTAAGAAGTATTATGCTGTCAAAATGTGTGTCTTAATTATAAGCTGCATACGAGTTTGGTGTTTTTTTTGTGAACTGAATTTTTGTTGTTCTTTGTTACACAAAGCTAGAGAAATGGTGCACATACATTTTGTGCTTGTAGGCTATGCTACACAAAATAGAAGCCTGTTGGTTTAAGTGACTTGAGGCTGGTTGTGTGCCTTTAATCAGACCTCCCTGGGTTTTGTCACAGCAGGTAACACAAAGCTGAATGCTTTACTATTAATGGCATGCCTTATATACTGATGCGGAAGCTTACAATTGTAGCCTTTTAACATAGAACAGAGTGCAAATTGGATTCTACCATGGGCACATAACAAGGTTGTTTTTCTTTGCATTTCTTTGGCCATTAAGTAGGCTGTTTTAGGCACAGAGGGCTAATTGATGACAGCATACTAATTGTTACGTGTTGTAGTAACAGGGCCTGTTCAGACCTTGCATTAACATCCAATCTTGCCAATCTGATCGCAAGTGACCATCTTAGGTAGGTGTGTGTTCAGACCTGGAATTACCATCCATCTCCAAATGTGTCCTCAGATCCATCTCAGTTTCATGCTCTGTATGCAAATAAACCTCAGCATCATCTGGGGCGCAGAAGAATATTCTAACAGCTCCTGTCTCTGAAACTGTACCACTGCTCCAGACCCAAGAAGAGCACTGTTTTATGTGTGTGCGTCATGATTTGGGCACACACGTGGAGTTATTACTTAATGATCTCTGCCCTGACGTTAGTTAGACCTGCACAGAACTCAGATTACAGCTACAACCCTGGAACCTCCTTATGCACTCTCCAGTAATAAAGTTAAAGTTATGATCTCCAGTAATAAAGTTAAAGACATCAGTAAATGAGGAAATACTGAACCACATGCAGCTCAACTTCACTGCATCGTGCGACGTGTGTACTTATATTAAATACTTTCATTTGTAAATTCTTACTTAGATATGTTCATGTTTTAGTTAGTTAAGAGTGACACAGCGTATTTTAACCTATCATTACTACTGAACAAACAACACTTACAGTGCCTTTTCTTTTGCGGTGTGTTTTTTCTGAATGAATCAGGCAAAACTCGACTGACGCAGGAGCACCCCCATTGAGTACTGGTGGTCTTTAATGCATCTCATGATGCATTGCGTTCACACTACCACAGGCACAGACACCTGCAACCCAGACCACTGATCTCTGGCCACACTGGCTCAGATCTCTCAAATGCAATCTCACACCTGTCTTTTACGTGATCTGACCGCACAGATCGGAAGCTAATGCAAGGTCTGAACAGGCCCATAGGAGCTGAGTTTGCATGCTGGTGAGGAAACTGTAGGTAACAAGAAAACAGCATGATGGAAAAAAGATGATGTAAAGATTTGCTGACAACCTGTGAAATACATCTGTTCTCTTTCTTTCTAATTCCAGTGTTTATTTTACAGCATAGTGAAATGACTCATATTCACTTGTCTCACATTTGTTGTACCCTAAGCAAGAAAGCAATAATTGAAAGTGCACTCCAGATTTCTCTGTGTCTCTTTCAATCCAAGGTGAGGTTAGCGTTCATTTCTTGGGAACATAATGAGGAAGAATGCGTACTTCCACACATAGTATGAGTCAAGGGTCAGGTGCAGTCCTTGTAGAAGTGTGAGCAGGGATATGTGAAATGTGCAAGTGGAAACAGCTTCCCAGCTGGTGTCTCTGTTGTGACATCTGGAGTGAGCTTATGAAAACGATTTTAGGCGTGGGATCATACCTGCAGTTTGTTTTGTTTGATGTGAGCTGTAATTAGAAGTATTTGTTTTGCCATTTCTACATTGCAGTGGTACAACAAGATTTTCTTTTCTTTTTTTGTAAATAAATAAATGAATAAAAAGAAAGAAAGAAGTCACATGAGTTCACAAACAGCCTGGGCACTGCTTTTATACACTCACTATTATTCGTATGTGCTAGATGAAAATGAGCAAATACAACCCAAAAAGCAGAAAGAAGTCTAGGCCCAGAACATTTTAGTTTTATGTTAGTCAATATTTTCTGATATGGTTGCTAACATGTGTTAACATTCCCAACTTTACTTTAGTTCAAAATGAGTAAGGGTGCGTAGGGTGGTGCTGTGCATGGGCAGAATATTTAGTATAAGTTAGTTCCAAGAGCAGATTTCTTTGTTTGTACTGTTAACGTTAATCAATGTTAATATTAGTATTTGTTTTTTGTTTGTTTGTTTTTTATTTAACTATAATATGTGGTGTATTTGTCAGGAGCAAGATTTTAGAAGTTCCGATTTAAAAATGCCAAATCAACCCTTGATTAAGGCAACAGGTTCCCAATATAAATCATTTCTGTCTCTCTAAACATGCACCAATTTCTCCTCATGCTTCTGTTGACAAATTTGATCAGCTAGACAGAGACTAAAACTAAAATCTTTCAGCACTTCTGCTGTGCATGTAGTAGTGAGCTATAGAGGTCAAAACCACATTTTTTTCTGCTGTAAATTTGGCCATTTTAACATGTATGGGGAACGATCCAATGTTGGTGCCAGCACCAAGTGGCCATTTGCAGAACGGCAGTTTTTGGGACCTCCACATTGTCCCTGGAGACTGTCGCCAGTGTCAGATATTTTTCTTTACTTCTGCCTCATAATAGAAATATATATTTATCTGCCGTTGTAACCAGATAGAATTTTGTTCCCTCCATTACTTCCTGGTTGAAAGGTCTGCATCAACATGGCCGCAATTATAAATATTACGAATTATGTGATTATTTAAGAAAACAATGTAATTGAACATCTGTGTATAACCCTTGAGTTATAATACTATCGTAGTAGTAAGGGTTATCCTCTAATTTAATACGACTACACTTTCAGCTTTATTGCTCCCTTCAGAATTCAAATAAATGTCTGGCTTTTGTTTTGCACTGTGTTCGACTGTGTCCTAATTGGCTTTTTTAATTCTGTTTGTTGTTTATATGGTTGTCTCTTTTACTGGTAGGCTCATGGCTGTTGATGAAAGTGCAGCTCACCTCCCTCCCATTAAAAGTGGCCCGTTGGCCCTGTTATCAGAGCGTCACAATGAGAACTCTGTTACTTAGGAGGTAGTCTTGATAAAGCCACTGAACAATCACAAGCTCATTTAGTGTTTGTTAATGTGGATACACCTCAATCTGTAAAAGAAATGCAGTCCTCTATCAGCACTTGTCAACTTGTCAGAGAACCACGGTGGCTTTGCAGTTGCAGTGACTGTCCCATAGCTGAAAGGTCACGGGGGCGACAACTGCCTCTGCCAGCCTGTCCATCAACATCCTTGTGTCTTGTTAAAGTTCTTTCCTTTTTTTCTCCTTGCTCTTTTTTCATCCTTGTTTCCTCACTTTTACTGAAACACGTCCGTCCACTTTAAAATGTTCCATGAAACTCTTTCCTTATGTTGATCATGTATCAGCCAGATCTGACTGATCCATATAGAAATTCATAAATAGTTGATTTGCTATGGGGTGCTAGTTTTGATGTTAAAGTACCTCTGTTAAAAGCCATCCTGCTGCCCTCTACAACAGTCAGTATAAAAGCAGTAGAAAACTTGTGTGCAAAATAAATGCCATCAGCATTTAGCTAATATTACCATGTGGTGACTCAGAAAAGTACTTTTTATTCACTTTGTGCTGGAAAGGCTTTTTGAAATATGTACAGAAAAATAAACACACTTTTATTTTTTAGCTTAATAAAGCAGAATGCTTTTGTAATCATCTTTCAGTGAACCATAGGAAATGTTTCAATGAGATGGTCAGTCTTCCCTGACCATGTTTCAATGTTTCAATTTCAATCTTTGCTGCAATACAAGTGTGTGATAGAAATATTACATTTGGGCCTCAAGAGAAATGATATCAGATTGATAATAGAGTTCAGACACCAGGAGATCATACCTAGAAGTTAGAGCTAATCACAGGTCAAAAGGTTGTTACAGGCGCGCCATGTCTCTAAATGTGCGTGTGATAAACTATAATCAGCTGCTTGGCAGGCGGTAATGGTCGCTACAGGACCATCATGTTTTTGTAGGTGTTGGCTTTCTGAGGAACATTCTGTAATGGGAATCTTACCAGGGGTGTTTCAGGTCATGGCAGCTCCCGACCACTGGCCATATGGCCACAGTCAAACTGAAGCTAATGTGCCAGCTGTCAGCTGTATAATATGTTTTGCAATAGCCAGTATTCCTGATGGCGTGACCTAGCGGCTAAGATCTGGCAAGCAGTATTGACTGTACCGCACAAATGTAACATCTTGCTAGTTAAAGTCAGTGACGTCTGTCAGTTAAAGCCTTATTCCACAGTTGAATTACACAATTATACTGGCTGTCTGCAGCTTCACAAAACATTTGCAGCAAAGACAGAGGTACAGTTAGGCAGTGACTTAAGAAAACCAAAATACCTCTATATATGTGACAGTAACTGACAAAAACTGTTGAACTTGAAGCCCATAAATATGGATTGTACTTTTACTCATATCAGCTATTAGCAAATCTCAGTGGTGTTATGATTGTGTCATCTTAATCTGCCACTGTTGAATCATCAGGCAAATGGGTTGCCATCCACTGAGACGGCGCTGTGTGTCTGAGTGTGAGCTGCAGGCTGAAAGTATGTTAAAATGCAGATGACTCACCCCAGCTGATAGATGTCTGTGGTCACATCCCTGACAGGGGAGTCGAGGTAGTTAAAAATTTGGTTCATTACATTACCAAGCACCCAGTCATTCATTTATGTTGGACTACACCATATGTGTGCTGTCATGGCATCTCCATAACTCCCCACCATGTTGTACTTCAGTTTATTTGCTTTATCAAAACTCTGTGCCTGTGTGAAACATTACCCGTCACTGTACCATACTTGTGTACACATACTTAAGCCCACTCAGAGAGAAGAGAGGGATTTCTTTACAGATGAGATGTAGCAGGGGAGCAGCTCTGTCATGTTGCACAGGCTTCTGCAAGCATCCTGCTTTTTCGTCTCCTGAAATGAAAGGGAAGACTTGCAAAGAAAAAACTAGACACTTTAATCTGGGCTTTTCAGTCCAGCCATACAATGTTTATTAATACTGTGACACGAATGTTACAGTTGACGTAAAAGGATTTCATGGCGCTGGATTTTTTTTGGGCACTTTTGCTTTCCTAGACAGTGCACCACGAGGAGTTACACAGAAAATGGGAGCAAGAGGAGATTACTGTATATGTATGAAAATATTCAATGCTCTCGACTCATTACAGGTGCATGGCAGGCTCCTCCAACAGCTGATCCACCCAGCAATTGTGCGTGTCTGAATTGCATATCTGGGTGGTTATGCTGCATTTGGTCATGTGGATATATTTTTTGACAACAGATATATTTTTTTTACCAGTCTGCAGGGCATTGGGAGAATTGTAGTTTGGTACATTTTTGAGGGAGAGCTATCGCAATTTTAACTGGAGATGGAGATAGAACTGTGTTCAGGGCTTTGCTTCATAAATCCTTAAAATTCATGAATTCCTTATCAGTGGTGACATGGTCATTTGGGAGACCGCTGAATATTTGTAACTTTCAGAAGCTTTTCTTCTAATTGTTGTGCTTTAATATTATACTCCACTCCATTGTCATTTGTATTTATTTTGATAGGCCTGTCTTTATAAGTATAAAGCCTGTAAATTATTATGGTAATAAGAAATAATGGTAAAGTGGTATAGGAGCCATATCTGAAGATATGACTTTTTATTTTCTGTGTAATCACATCCCACGGGGATTCTCCTTACCTGAACATTACAACAGCTTTACAGCAACAGGAGTCTCTTGTTATCACCACACTTCTTAGCACATGAATGGCATGCTGCTGCATTAGAGGCTAACTGTGACTTCCCTGTCATCTCTAAGAATCATTTAATCTCAGTGTGGCGCGTGGCCCCTTCAGAGATCTTATGTCACCTCAACAAATTAGACATTTGCATCTGTGCCTCTCCCCCATAGTGTCCATTAAACAGTGCCCCTGAGAAGTGAGAAAATTGTCAAAATAAAAGCACGCTATTGCACTGGTATTACAGCTCAGAGTCACATGAAATAAAGTGCAGAGTCTGAGCCCTGTATTTTCACTCTTTTAGCATATGAAAGAAATCTGTATGATGGTAGAAAATAACCCCCTAGAATTGAGTACTGTGGGAATGATACAACATGAGATGCAGAGAAACCTACAGTATAAGAATATTTATGCTCAGTCAAGTGATGCAAAGAAGGCTATTGCAAAAGTGTTGCAGCATCGCACCAATAACACGTGGGAAGTCTTGCTTGTCACAACGCTGAACTTCAGGTCTCTCAGATAATCTCCCCCAAAAGCAGTGATTATCAGGCCATCGGGGTCGGTTAAATTCTATGTGCTCCTCCAGGTGCATTTGGCACAGATAACTGCTGAGCAGTTAAACCGTGCTTTAAATACTCAACTTAACAAGATTAAACCGAGTGGACTCTGCCTCGTGGCTGTGGACTGTTACTGAGTAAAACTGAAATGCTCGGGCTAACCTCGTAGTCCAAGTGAAGCCAGCTGTTTGGATGTTCTACGCCATGGTGCTGGTATTCATCTGCGTATCCCCATCTCAACATGCCTACACTGACCTACTTACAGTCTTCCCTGACCATTATCTGATGTAGGATACAGGGGAGATTGGAATCAGGCCCAACCCATCCCTCACATCACATGCCTATCCCCCTCTTCGGTCGCCTTTCTTTTCTTTCCTCTCGGTTAATTAAGATTGTAGATGTGATAATGCATTAAATATGCGCGGCACCTCTCATCTCAGAATATCTTGCCACAGTGAGGAACGGGAAGAGGCATACTTCCCTTTGCCACCACTAAGTGCTCACATGAGGCTGGTAATGCATTTCAAGCTTTCATCACTGCTAAACTGAAGACCAAGGTGAACTTACAAATGTATCAAGAGAAATGTTGCTGACATAGTGTTGTCCTATTGAGCTTTCTCTTTCTTCTTTTCTCCACCATACATCCATGCGCTGTAAGACTAAGAGATATATTATTAAGATTTTATGTGAGAATTTCCATGTCTAGGTATCTTGTATTTACTTCACAAGGTTAACATTTTTAAAAATGTGAAGAAAAATCCTGTATGGTAAAAATGCTTTGGACATTAAAATGGATCAAAGCTGATCTACAGTGAAAACTCACCCACGCCCATGCACTGCACAGCAAGATGGAGGGTTAAACCTCCAGGTCACAGCTCCTCTCTTTAATGTCGGGACACAGATAGAGTCTAATTACAGAGTACGGCATAAAAAGGTCCAGAAAATCACAGTTTACTCTTAATATGCTGTGATTCTGTCACTCTCATTAATTGCAGGGTGCATTTAAAAACATTACTTTCAGACACGAGTCTGAAAATAGTGCTGTCATCTACCTCTGGACAATGTCTCTGAATTAGTCCCCAGAATGACCACCGTCACACATTCACAATGACATTTCTCCTACATTTACTGTTGTAAGTTCCCAAGGGGCAACAATGTCAATATTAGAAAGTTTAGACATCATTACAATCTAGCTCTACCTTGCCCTTTATTCAGTTTAAAGGAGTTATCACGGTGTGAACATATTGGTTAAAAGTTCATTTACAAATGATTTCAAGTAACTTATAGAGTTAAATATTAACATATCCATATCTCATTGAAACTGAAACACAGCAGGACATTTTGTCAGTAGTTTCTGTAACTCATCCTGATTAAACTGAACACTGCAGTCAGATTAGTTTGGAATAATACCTTCCAAATGTTCTTAAAAAATGAATTTAACCAACTGAGTAGTGATTTCAGTAAAGCAGGTGCTGATGATTGGAATGTAAAATGTGTGAACATTGCAGTTGAGGCTGTGCATTTTTAGCTCAGTTTCTTCAACTGCCACCAACCTTTTCCCCTTATCTGACTTTAAGGGTTCTTGGAGTTAATTACGGACACTTGCACAACTGTCTTGCTGTCTTACTGTCTTGCGAAAGACTTGTATGCATACATGATGCATCATTCCATGGACTTGACTCTTCTGTCGGTTTTAAAGCTACCTACCTGTAGCTTGAATTCATTGAACTCAAGTGGCACACAGTAAGGCACTGTTGTAGGCTGATGCATCTCATCTTGCTGCAGTAGTTATTCTCTTTATCTTTGGCACACATTGCTGGTTGATACACAGCTAGTGTGGGAAGGTTGTACTCCATCAAAAATAGAAAAAAATAAAGAATAAAATAAAAAAAACCTGGCAAGGTTTAGCTTAATTATTGTGTGAGCTTGTTTGGAAAGGACTTGCATGTAGATGATGTTTCCTCATATCTAAAAATTCCACACTGCAACGTTGCTATAATGTAAGTATTAATGAATGGTGATCTTGAAATTGTTCTGTAGTTTTGGATAAAAGTTATACTCTAGATAAGTAATCCGACTGGTAATAACGTAAAATACAGAGACAGTCACTACATTATAGCTTCTCCTGCTTGTATCTGTGTTCAGATGTTCGAGCGCTGTAAGGACAAGATAGTGAACCAGTGTTACTGTCCCCAGCTGGACCAACCATGTATCAAGAGTCTTTGTGGAATAATAATGTATTTAAACAATGCGCTCAGCCATTGATATTGCAGGGGAAAATGTAGAGAGAATATGAGTGTGTCAAAAGGAACAGATTTGCCATTATGGCCCCTGACATTTAGTTAGCCACTAATCATTGCCATTGGTGTGTAAGTGTGTGTTTCTGGGTGTGAGTTTGTGAAGTTCAATCTAAGCCCCTGTAAATGTCTAGCTTCTGGGATGTGTTTGCACCTTCATGCAGTCCTATATGAGTGTGCCATCTTGCACATGCCGGTGTGAGTAGGTGGTTGTGTGTTTTTGCACTCTAATTTGAGTGCTCATCATGGAAATGGCTGATATTAGCAATGGTTAATTAAAATGAATAAGGACAAAGGTCAGCCACTCAGCTCTCACGTCTCTGTTCTCTAGCGAGGGAATAGACACAGCTTAAGTGGAGACTTATTTGGACATTTTTTATTTGGGAACGGTCTTTACAAGTAAAACAGCTTAACATAAAGGTAGACAGTCTGAATCCTCCTAATATTCATCTATTATGGAAAAGCTTTGGTTGTTGTGTGCACATTGATTCTGGACCTAATTTATCCACAGTGAGAAGAAGAGTGATGTTGTTGTACCATTTGTACTTTGAAGGTTTAAAATTGTACATCAGACTGAGCTTAGATTACAGTAATGGGGTCGTTCCAAACCAGAAAATGTAGATTTACTTCCAGAGGATTTTCTTGGATGCAGTCCCACTTTAATTATCTTTTCTTTTCCGAAGTTCTTCTCCGCATGCCAGCACTGGATGATATTAGATTAATGGACAGGGAAAATTCATCTCTGTTGTCTCTCACTGTTGCTGATAGGTGGTTAATATTAAAGAAGTTGTCATGGCTCTTACACTGCAAGGATGATAACAATTGGGTTGTACATTTTATATTGGGAAAGACAAAACTGTAAACTGTGTTGACAGTCAGGGAAAAGCAAATTTCTAACACAGCATTCCAGGTGTCTGCAGTCCAATGACATTTAAAAAAAAAAAAAAAAAAAAAAAAGGGAGAGAAGGAAATATTAAATTGAATAAAATGTAGCGAGTCATAATCAGAGATTATTGCAACCATTATAATTTAGTTAGAAGTGATGCTGTTAACAAATAATTTCCTGTAGCTGTGTTTGTTTGCGGTTGTTTTTCTGTCGTGTCTGCCCGTTGTCATGGTGAATTCAGCCCTACCATACATTTTCACAGCATTATTTGTATCACTGCAATGGGCGTACCATGCTTTTCTGAGTCAGACTGAATTGCTCTTGGGCTTTCACATCATCATCCAGTCTGACATGTTGTTCATCTTAGCCATTTTCTGTTCGAGCGTGAGTTCGCCTTGGTGATTGCAGAAATGTGCTGATTTAGGACTTGTGAGGCTCTGTGAGTTACCTTACAACGACCTGAGCCAAACTTATTCACACGTTTGACAAATTCTTTTCCCACCTGACTGGCTTCAAATTTTTTTTCAGTGGTGGAATCAGCTGTCAATGAATGTGACAAAGGCTTGTTTGAATCACTCAAATAAAAGGAGATTAGGACAGCAACAGTTTTTAAACCAGGCAAATGAAATGTCAGCTGTTCCGAGCCTCTCTTCTGCAACAGAAATGTTTGGTGACACTCTTAAATAGATTGAAATTAATTTACCCTCTTTGTAAATTGTTTATATTAAGTGCTGACCAATGCTGGCACAATCAGTTATCTAGACCACAAACAAGCCAAATAATGCCAAACATCCTCTTCTGAATGCATGTACTTAAACGTACAAACTGGCATTATTTAACTTAAGTCATGTTTCACATCAAATATCTGGAACTCCTGTTCTCAAGATCTTTACTCAAGCTTTTCTTGGACCATTGGTTGATCATTGGAACCTGCAAAGATTATGTACATTAGTCTGCTAACCCTGCAGTCCAATAGAAGGTCCCAATGCAAATGACAGTAAAACAAAGATAACGGCATGTAAAGCAGTGGACAGCCATTATTGTTTAAGTGACTCTGCAGCAACACATGGAGAAGAGTCGAGCTGTGTTGTGGCTGACGGGGTTATTTAGTCAGCACTGGAAACGAGCAGTAGCAGCAAATGCATTCACTTCGAAGGACCAAAAATATTAGACCCTAAGTAAACAAACAGATTTCAAACTGTATATAGAACTACAGGGATAATACACATTTTCTAGAACTCTGTGTAATCTCTAAACCACCACAGATTCCGAATCCCTGGGGAAAGCTTAAATGGTAGAAATGAGGTCTTTGTCACTTCATTTTTTACCGCTTTATAGTGCACATATGTCTACACTATTTCACGGTGAACTGGCTTTACAAACCCAGTGATTTTGGAAAGCGAGTAGTTGAACATTTTGCACCATCTACTGAACTAGACCATTCTACTTGCTGTAAATGAGAGGTTGGTGGCAGTTTTTGTCTCGTAAGTCAAGAACATTAATGGACATAAATAAAATGATAATGAAAATGCGCTTTTACTTGGAGTCCTACTTTACTATTTATTATTTAGAGTCATACTCTCAGTAAAAGCAAATGATGAAATATACTTTTAACGTGCTTTTTGCTGAACAGTGGATATTCCGACTCTGTTTTAGTTGGGTGTTTGAAGAGTCTAAATTCAGATTTTTCATCAGCCATTGGTGTTAGCCCGTCGTTTTTTTTTTTTTATTGGTGTTAAACAGTCGGTTTTCAGAGGTGTAAATCACAACAGAAACATGGGCTCTCTCACTTCTTCGTGGATCCAAGCACGGTCAGTCCTCTAGGCAGTGTTTACCATACAATGCAACCTTCATCAACAGCGGGATGGCTGCGAAACAGATTTGCTGGAGGTGAAGCATTGGCAGACATCTCAGAGATACACTGGCCTTAATTGGGCAGATAAATATCACAGGCTGCACTCCCTGGCCCTACAGCACTGTTGCATACATCACCCTGAACGCAGACTGACCACCAGCAGTGGGGTGCCGCTTGCCTGTCTCATCCTTGAAATTTATCTGCTGGCCAAAGTGCAATTAGAGCAGAGAGAGATTTCCCCTCCTCAGTCTGCTTCCTTGACTTGTAGCTGGACTAGTATTTGGTTACAGCTGCCCTTTTGCTTTTTTGTAATAGAACTAAAGTGGCACAACACAGGATATATCATCAAAGACACACGATGGGACTCTGTGATTTCTAATGATCAGAGTTCAGTATGAACATGTTAACTCTAGAATTACAGCATAAACAAATAGCAGGGATTGACATCTGTATTCTGCAGTGTAGCTGAGGATTTTTACTAATGAGCAATTTATTGAATATTCATGACGCTGGCCTTTTCCAAAGCCCTTAGTGGGTATGAATTTCCCTGTATTACTTTCATGTTGTTGAGTCCAAATCTTCTCCCATTAGCCAGTGTTGCAGGCGGTGAAGAAAACCAGTCAATACTGGGGGCCAGCTGACAAACACGTTGCTGGATGTAAACACCTTCAGTACTTGAGCGCGTGCTCATATGCCACACACGTACGCACACGCACCCACTCCTCTTTAGCACTTGAACCTTGAATTGTTTGGCAGCCCGTGCTATTTATCATGGACTTATGACTCACCAATGAGAGAAATAAATCAGAGAGACAGAAAGAGAGACTTTGACAAACAATGAATGTGTTTAGACCCTCATTCCACAAAAGTCCTTAGGTCCTTGAAAATTCACTGCTCTTGCTGAAAACTCGGATTTCTTCCGTAGCACATGGCTCAATCAGACAGACGCATGTTAATATTTCAACATAATGGCTTGATGTCATTACAAATGGATCTAGTAAGATAGGGCAGTGCACATTGCTGTGATGGTGATGGGTGTTCTAGAAAAGGGAATATGCTAAGAATATGTTCTACTATTCTACTATCTCCCACCCGTCCACAAGCTTAAGTGTCCTTGGGCAAGACACTGACGCAATGGCAGACAAGCACTTTTTATAGGAGTTCTAATGCCGTGTGTATGAAGGAAAAACATATTACTTTTACCAAGGTATAAAAGCATATGGAACTGTAAACCATTTACTATTCTTGTAACTTAGTTAATGATAACATTCGAATCTAACTACTGTAACAATGGCACCTCAAAGAGTTTTGTGTGTACTGGCCATAGACTGTATAAAGATGGAATGAGCTGCCTAAAAGTGAAGCCAAAGCAAGTAGAGCTCCTCTTGGCCTCCATGTTAGTGGATGGGACTTGGGTCAAATTAAAACAAACAAGAGCATGTCAAATACTTTTTTTTTTTCAAGGATGGGGATTTATTTTAGATACTTAATATCATACCGATGCATACTCAAGTGTTAATTTTTCTGATAAATAGTGTGTAATCCAAAATTTCTTTGCAACTGTTGGAGGTAGAGCAGAGCGTAGCATTAATTAAATGAAAAGACGAGTGAGTTTAGTGAAACTGTGGGCAGATCATTGTTACCCTTGCTCTGTGTGGCTCCACTCTCCACCATTCTGTGAAGACTCGCAAGGTGGTGCCGCCCCTATAGATCCTTTTACGGCCTACGTCATGACTTCATCACGGCGGTTAGCTGTCGAAGACGAACGGTTATTGTTCCAACCTGAAATTTTATCGCACGCCAGTCAAAAATTTCACTGTAACTTGTGGCTAAATGCGATAAAATGAGATGATCGGACAGAGGTGATCATCAAAAATGCTTGTGTTTGCCCTCACAAAATAGCATTTGCTAGCTCCCACTAGAAAGTTAGCTAACATTAACTTTATTTACTTCCTATTTTGCAAAACATAACACAGCTAGCAAGATTTTGCTTTTATAATAGCCTCCGTTGGCATATAACTATTGCATATATAACACAGTAGTTAACTTTATGGTTATCAAATACAAGATGTAGGTTATTTACCCAGCCATGCTAGTGCAGTTAGCTGTCAAGACGTAGCTGCTGGTTTTGTTCACAATAACCCAAGCCTGATACAGGTCAGTATTCCAACCTTGCCCCTAGCTAGGCAGAATTTTGGCTTGCACAACACAAAACTAATTTGTTAAATTTTTGTCTTGTTCTTAACCATTCAGGACATTATATTAGGTATCTGTGGATGTCCTCATTTTCAGTTTAGAGTACATGCTTTGTTTCTCAAGTATCTGACAGCTGCAGAGTAGGTAATCCTGTCAGATCCTTCATCCATTTTGTTATTGTGTATGGGTTGGCCAATGTGGTCCCCTCTATAATGTTAACTTTCCTAAGTAACACTCAGTCCTGTGACCGAAAATATTCAGGTAAAAACACAAGTTTTTTCTTCCATCACTGTCAAAAACAAGCCGACAGAAGCTGCTAGTCTGTGTTAACTAATGTATTCCTGTGGATTTGTTTGCCTCCAGCTAAGCCCAGCCCACTAAAAAACATCATTATGTTTACTATCACAAAAGGGGCCTATCCCTGGGAAAGTACCATTGCTCTGATCAATGCAAGGTAGTGGGGACATGTTGTTTATATTTACATACAGTCTATGGTCTTGACTCAGGAAATATCCGAATCATGACAAACAGATTGGCAAAGGGCCGGTTAAGAGCAGATCTGAACACCCACTGAGCCCAGCTCCTTCCCTCTGACTGGGTGAAGTGTGTGTCTGCTGGCTGCCAACTGCTTTCTCTCCATTAATCATGACCCGGGTTCTAAAGTTTGAACTTTGACCTTTAATGCTGCATCAAGGCCTAGTGACAGATGGAAGCAGAGCTTTGTGTCCTCACATCTAATCACCCAGTTCACACACATACACATCCACACTCATCACACAAGGGCTGAGATGCACAGAAGATCACCCATAGCAACGGTCGTTTGGTCACTGGCTGATATTTTGTAGTGGGAAAGCAGTGTGCCCTCTGACAGTCTTAGTGTTTCCTAATGACAGTGAACCATTTAAAATAAGCCTCTTGTGTGTCGCTGCGCCTTTCAACGACACTTTGAAGCCACACAGTTAATTGAAAACCCAGTGATCATTCATGAGAGTAAAAAGAGTGCCCCATGTAGAGGAATTTTGTTTATAAGCAAGATGCTGTGGCTGAAAGACGCTGATTAGCATGAATAAATTAGATAGCTTATCTTTGAATTACATGCCCAGTGCAGCTCTCCCATTGAAGATTAATAGCCTCTCACAAGGTATTTCGAAAAGTTCATTTTCATCAATTGATTTCCCTTAATTCACAAATTCCCCAGAACTGCATGAAATTGGTAACAAGCTCTCCATAATCACGCTTTGTGCATCGTTAACCTCAATGGCAATTACTCATCATATGTATCGGTTGTGACATTTGCGGAAGCATGTTATTTTTGCACCATTACATCGCGACAGGAATATTATCATCAACTAATGGTTAATTACAAGTTCAGCAGAAATGGGGTCTATAGTTTGCTTGGATTTGTGCAAGGGGCTTGTTTCCAGAAAAAAAAAAAAAAATGTTGTTTATCTTACACTATATTAGCCTGATCAACACACTATCTGCTAAACTGTTCCATCTGTTATATCAAGTAAACAAGAACCTCAACATGGTGAAATTGTTTCACTTTGACTCTGGCAACATCAGTCCATTGTGGGTACATTTTGGACGCCCGAAGTAGAATTGTCCGATGTTTTCTTTTACTCCAAGGCTATCATCACCTCACCAGTACGTTATTGTTACCGCGGTATAGGGGTCATTTCTGTTTCAGTCACAGACTGGAATGCTGCTTGAAGCAAAAAAGTGGGCCAGTGAAATAAATTGAGAGGAAAAGAATAGAACTTCAGGGTTTCATCTAAAGTAAATGCCATGGATTTTTACTGTAAGAATGTATGCCAGCTGCATTTACAGTGATACAGTGAGGTGTACCTTCTTATTGAGACATATGAACAGAGAGAAAAAACAAAAACTAGGTCACTCTATCACAAAAAAGCCACTAGAGAACAATCCCATGTTAAAGATTTGCACCTGTAATACAGTACACTCCACATCTCAAAAACAATCTCTCTGCTGCAAAAGAGGCTAGTGCAGCTGCTGACATGCAGTATATCATCACACTGTACCAGTTTTCCCACACCGTCACATGCTATCCCCTAGGCGTATTCCTGCAGTACATTAATAGGGTAAATCACTGGAATTTATCATACGTAATGATACCATTATGGAATAATGTTCATCAGCTAATGTGCGCTTGCCAAGAAACTATTTATGTCTTTATCCATTTGCTGTCTGCTACAACCCCTCACATCTCAATCTTTTATTAACCTACCCAGCATTTAGCCACAAGGAGAACTTAGAATGTGAAGAGATGCCAAATACTGACAAGCAATAGGAGATGATGAGATTTTATGTTTTGGCCCTGGTGTTCTAGCACTTAGTCCACCTCCTCTGATGCTGCTGGGCTCAAATAAATGGAAAGAAAAGGAAAACATCTCATTTTTTTCTGAACATTTTTATTGCTTTTTATTATTGCTGTATAGGTGTATGTGTTTTTCCACTGAAGTGATTGAGACTGATATGTTCAATAACACTACGAGACCATAGAAAGTAATATTAGAGCTAGAGTAACTTTTGAGGTTTATAGGCCAGGAATCAAGTGTGGTGTTATTTGATTGAAAGAATACACTTTGGGCACATGATCCAGCTTTTGAAGATTTGTACATTTTAAGTCAATGGACTGAGTCTGAGGCCCATCAGATGATGGTGTGATAGACAATATCTGCCATCTTAATCGTCAAAGTCCTTTCCAGTCACTGAGGTCACGTGGTTCGGTCACCTGCATGTTAAAATAAATAAATAAAAGTAACGTCTAATAATGACAGATTTCTCTTTCCACTTGGATGAACTTTTACCAAAGTTAAGTACTACAAATTATCTGCGCCTGCTTTATGACACTGCAAATAGAAGTAATCCCTTTGAGTAATATAATCTGTCAGTGTTTGTGTTTAGTTTGCGTGTCTGACACCTAATTAACAGAGTGGAAGTTTTTTTTTTTTGCCGCATGCAATGAGGAAACGGAATTGAAAATCTTTACGTAGAGCTCTGTGGGAAATGCCTCATTATGGAGGTGTATATTACACCCTAGAAACAGAGGTTTATTTTACAAGTCCATTATAATCCATCTGTATTAGTGTCACAAACTTTAGAACAGGTAATTTTACAATTGTAAGTATCATTTCAAAAATATCCCCAGGATTACTTCTCTGTATGAAGCAAAGCTGAAAAGTAAAACTTTAATCTACCCCTAATCCAATTGAAAAATGCTTCATGCTGCTGATTAAAGAAAGTCTGTCCTCAGACCAGAATGTCTGTGTTTTAATAAGACCATTATATTGTATTGTGTTTGGACAGGAAACCTGCTTGGGGCACTTACAGCATCTTATCCATTTTAATGTTGTTCAGGATGATGGTGAAAAATGAATGAGGACTTTCTTGTCCTTGTTGCCTTTTCTTTTCCTTTCTCACAGCTTTCCATGACTCATCGCCCATACTGCCGTCCATTACAACAAGTGGCCTGGCTTCCCCTCTGTGCTCTAATTGGAAAGCTTGATGGCAGTAGGTTTAGCCGGTAATGGGGTCCTGCAATTTGGTAGTAGAAGCCATCCTGGAGATGCCTGTCAGGATTCATAGGAGATCCCAGTTACGTGCAACCCACTTTGCAGGCCTAGAAAGAAAAAACCCTGCATTTTAATAGTTCAGCTGTAAGCGTTTCTGTAATTCAAGGTGGTGTCATTAGAGGCTTATTTATTCACCCGCGGTGTCTGGCACGAAGGAGATGATGTCACCTAGATCAGCTGTGGCAGCTCACTCTCAGCACCTCCTGCAGGGCTAGAGAAGAGAAATTAGAGAGGAATGGGCAAACATGACAATCATAGCATCGTTAATGAATTAGCACATAAAGAAAACAACAAGCACTGCTTGTATCGAGCAAAGGGTTTTGAGGTAGCACAGTCACGAGTGTTTCAAGAAGCGGAGGTGTAGAAGGGTAATGGAGCTTTTAGTGAGAAACACCTTAAGAGAAAAATGATAACAATAGTAATGGACTTGTTTTAACCAATAATTTCGCAAACCCAAGATTCCCACAACAGCAGATAACACAGCACTGGTAAACATGGATGTGAATAATTTCCATCTTAGATTTGAACAGATTTTCTCTACTTTGACAAAGTGGTCAGTTTTGGTTACTTTTACTTGTCAGGTCCAACTAGTTTAGCTGCCTTAGCTTGGAAACAATCTTTGGCTGAGATGAAAACTATTTGGCACTTTGCAGACAGAGCAAGTAGTTTTTATTTCAAAATGTCTTCTGGTAAGAAGTGATTACCATGGTAGAGACACAATGTGAGCTTTTAATGCCCCCTGTACCACATTGCAATACATGTATTATCTTCTGGTCTGCCAGCAATTCTGGTTAAAAAATAAAAATAAAACATCCACCCGCTCAGGCCTCGTTGGTTCAAGGTGTTTGCTATGTTGCCTTCTGATGTGTAACACTAGCATTTTCACAACAGCTACAGCATATTATTCAACTGACATTTAGATATACTACATAAAGAGTCACTGATATCATTTGACGAACATTGTCATTACTTCTGCGATCCATAAACTGGGTTCCTTCCTGTCCAGGTGCATTTTTCTCTTTTTAGGTATAAAATTCAAGAGGAAAATATAAGACATTCTCACCACAGGTTGAAACTGTATTTCGATGTGCCTTTCACATTTTTGCAAATTGCTTCATTGCCGTCACATAGACCTTGATCCTCAGTATGTTCAGTATAAGGCTGCCTGGTTTACAAAACTAAATGCTATTTACACTCTTACTGACTCTACAAATACTTTGTTTCTTAATAAACACGAATGATAACAGCTAATTAAGTTACAAAATTGCCTGTAAACTGTTTCATCAAAAAACAAAGCCAACACAAATTGTTTGCAGTAACTTGATCTTCTCATCAGTGGATTTGGAATTCAAACAACAAAGCTTATAATGTTTCATCTCTTTAACCTAGCAGCAAGGCTTAATGACAAATGGTATGATTTTGTTTCGGATGCCTTTTTGTTCTAATGAGTATCAGCAGATGGGAGAATCATATGTCTTGTTTATGCATTCATTTTGTCCAAACATCACTCTTTCACTATTGCGTATGCTATAAACCTTTGTACTTAATAGTGGTTCTGAATTGCCATCAAACTTATATAAAGTTGGAGTTTAAATAAGTAGATTATCTGACTTCTGCCTAAAGCTATTTTTGTTATGAGTTGCCACAGCTCTGATGGGTTTAAGTTTAGTTAGATTTAGGTAACTTTGAAATGCTGTTACTGTACATTGCTTAGCCAATAATGGAGGACGGACGGGGCAACATTCGGTTTTGCATATCAATAAAGCCATCATACTACTATTTGGAGTTGCATAACTGCCATGAACTACCTTAGTCAAATGTGTTTGTGTCACATCCAGATTGTATCCAGATGATTTTGATTGAAGTCTGGAGGGTAATTCAATTGTTGCCACATAGATCTAAAGCACATTTCAGGAGGTTTTGAATGTGATGTCTATTGCAGTCCAACACTCAACACCGGAATTATAATTCAAATAAGTTTTTGCATTACAAGCAATGTGACAGACAATAGTGTCAAATTCAGAGCGAATCAATGCTGCTACCAGCACACACTGGTTTAGATCAGCAGTGACAACCATACAGTGGATAGAAATATGGGCGATGCCTTCCCTCTTCCTTACATTGGCCAAACTGACACTAGTTATCTTGTGAGTTTGAAGGCAGAGTCTGTGTGGTAGAGTCTGAGAGTGGAGCCACAGGGAGCCACGTTATGACCCGACCACACTTCTGCAGGACTCATTCATGTATTTTTGTTTAATTAATACCGTGGTTTGCTCTGCCTCCACCAGTTATGAGGAAATGTTGAATTACAGTCACTATAGGACCACTTCAGAGTTGGAGTGGCAACTTGTAGTCATTATGATGTCATATCCTGTTACTGTAGTGTCAAATAACTAAAATTAAACTTATCAGAAAAATGGACACTTAAGTGTGTACCAGTATATTAACTACATAAAACGACTGAAACCATCCTTAAAAACTATTTGACGCATACTTCTGTGTTTTAGTTTGGCCCAAGTCCCATACACTAACATGAAGGGGGTGGAGCTTATGAGCTATACTGTAGCCTGTCACCAGGGGGAGCTCTACTTGCTCTGGCTTCAGCTTTGCAGAGCTTTCCCATATGCCATCTTTTACAGTCTATGGTGAGAACAGCCCGAGAAATAAATTGTACAATGGCATTGGGAGAGGCTTTCCATTATGCAGTTACCTTGCCAGGTCAACCTCGCAAACTTTTTGAGGTTACAATAGCACCAAACAGTCTAGCCTTGAGCTATACACATGTGTCTGATGCACAGAGGTGTGGACCAATCACCATGCGAGAAAATGCTGGCAGCAGTGGGTTTTAAGGGTGAGGGTCTGTGTTAAGAGTGCTTTTTCTGTGCTATCTTCCTCACAAAAGTAGGAGAATTGATTGATGGTGTTTTATTAATAGTTCTTAAAGACACAAAAGAAACAAAAAAAGTACTGGTTATGGTCTGGTGAATAAATCACTGTTCAGTTATTTACACACATTACAGTCCTATAGATACTAAAAGTTTTTCACGTTATATTGTAGGAAGTTTTACTGCTATGTATTGATCTTTTATTGTTTCCCAGACTTTGTTGTTATTCTCAGCTGGAGCAAACAATATTATACTGTAAAGCAACTGAGCTACAGAAGCTCTGAGCTGGAAAACTGAGGGCTCTTCATCTAGACCTTTGAAACCCCCTCAGTCCCTGCCAAGGAGAGATAGGATCAGTAGACAACCCCAACATTTTCAATTTTGTGCTATCAGACACTGAGGAGATGTGTCAACACTGGGGTCCTACAGCAAGTAAACACAGGACTCTGACAAGCAATAACCTAGATTCAACATCGCCTCTGGACGTCTGCAACTGAAGGCCTGCACTGTCCCTCATTTAGATCCAGATCGGATGATCAGAAACAACACCCATCCCCTCACAAAACAGAGAACACTGTGAATGTGCTGTGAATGTGTTCATGTGCACTACCTGGTGTTATTGTGGGCACTGTCTGTATGACACTGGGTCAATACAGGCTGAAGTGGTACCATTTGATATTGAAAGTCTCAGAGATTCCAGTTATGTGTGTGGATGCTTTTAGTGATGCCTCATCCTGTATTTGACTGTAGGCTTTTTGCTTGTAATAGACAATTAGAGTACACAGTTAATGGCCACCTTAATGTTGATGATAGATTATCAGTTCAATGCAGTTTATAGACCATCGATGACTACTTTCAGAGCCGTGAAAATTGTGTTGATTACTTTGACTTGCCTGTGCAATATCAAAGTAATAAACAAATGAGTAAAAATGAGTCTTAAACTTCAAATGTAATAAAATCAGTGCTGAGTAGATGTTGTGTTAGTCATGCTGTACTGTCTAAAGTGAATATGGGGTAGATGCAGTGAAACCGGACAGAGTTCAATGTCAAAGGAACCCTTGTGACTCCAAAAAGTATTAGTGGGTCTGAAGAGGAACTCTGGAAATTGTTGAATCAACTTTTCTTTTGTTAGTTTTTCCGCAGGATCAGAGGGTAGAATAGTTGGACGCAGATGACTGAGAATCCATTACTGTATAGCACAGTCCACTGCAGAAAAGCTCCCTGCGAGATTCAAATCTTGCAGATTAAAATAGTGTCTCATAAGCCTGTATGTGTGTGCGGGCTCACATGTACCTGCATGTGTGCTTATTTAAATGTTTTAAATGCCTTTGTGGGTGGCCTTATATGTCGCAGGGTTCTGAGCAGCCTAAATACCGAAGCTTTCAACATCAAAGCTCCAAGAGGGTTTAAGTGGCCAGAAACTTGGCAATTATGATTGTAAGTGATGTCCAGCAGGGACTGCTGCTGAGTTGCACTCTCAATGGAAAAGATTTTCACTTTTTCACAAATGCACTTTTTAGGGTCTTACTTCTGATTTACGTTCAAAACACCTAAAAAAGGTTTTTTATTTGCAGTGCTTGGGACAGGTGAAGTCAAACTTTTAAGTAATGCAAGTGACTTCCAGGGTCTATTTCATGGAGTCCCTGTGTTCAAAGCTCTTGGATTTGCATGATGCACTAAATAACTAAAAGGGCACAGAGGAGGTGACCAGCAGAGACAGTGGAACCATTTTAATGAAATCCAAATCCTAGCTGTAGCGAAGAAAGCCAAAAAGCCTTTGCCGATGTGAAGCGGGCGCATACCAAGTTGAACCAAGATCAACTTTGAGGTGATTTGAGGGGTCGATGCAGTTGACTGGCACATTAAGTTCCCTACACATCTACCTTTACATGTGTCATACGGAAACACTGTCCATGAATTTGGTTCCTACTTTCTAATTTACCTTGCTGCATCAGGTGAACTCAGATGGAGCAGTAACTGTCATGGACAATGTATCCTTGCTGTAAAGGGAAGAGCTCGCTCAGTTTTACTCGTTTCGCTCTTTAATATCTGGGGTGGAATCTACTGTATACAAGAAGGTCACCCAGGCCACATGAGTGCAGGTTACTGGTTAAAAACATGTCAGCCACGAAGTGATGGCCAATGTGCAAGTCACTTTCTGTGTGGATGGGGCTTAACTAAATATGACATGTTAGAATGGAGCAGGACTGTATAGTCAATTAAGACCTTATTTGGTGAATTAGCACTTTGCTGTGTCCTGATACGCAAAAGCAATCGCCTACTCTATTTTTTTATTACATCAAAATCCTTCCACCTTTTACACCTTATTAATTTTTACCAGGCAAATTGTCTTCTCTAAATCTAACTAGCTGCGCACTAAATAATGTAACTTCAGTCATCAGTGAAAAAGTCATCAGAGCAGCTGGATACGAGTGATTGGCAAGGGGAAAATCAAATCCTACCCCTCACAGAGAATATTTAACAAGATGGCAATGTCAGGCTGAATCAGGGAGCGTACATGCACATTGTGAGGTTTAACATGCAGTAGTAAGGAGGGGAATTTAAGCCAACCTAAAACATATCACTCTTGACTATCCACTAGATACTGTAGGAATTGGTGGGTGAACCAGAGGTCTCTGTTTCAAATGCTAATCATTTTTTCCTTTCTATTTTCTTTGCAGTTCCTCCCAAGATATATGACATTTCCTCTGACATCACTGTAAACGAGGGCAGCAATGTGTCGCTCATCTGTACAGCCAGTGGGAAACCCGAGCCAACCATTTCCTGGAGACACATAACCCCATTAGGTGAGTTCATTTCACCTCTCACAAACTTATGCTAATGAATAACGAGATGGATGGATGAGTGGATGGGTGGATGGATGGATGGCTAGAGAGCGGAAATGAAGAGGCTAGGATCAATAGGTGATGCAATGACGTTAGAATGCAATTGTATGGATTCATGACAGAGGGAAGGTGAATGGCTACCTCATTGTTTTTCTCAGATAAACTAGGACCAGTTCAGATTTACTTAACAGCAATCTTATCTCAAGTCTAAACAACTAGAGAGGAACAAGGGTAGCATAAGGCACTGACATATTTATGTGCCTAAAAATAGCATGCATCTCCACTCAACCCCAAGTCATCTTTCAGGATGTCTGGATCAAGCCTTGTAATTAAAAACAAAAAGTCAAATACTGAGTCGCTGCCCTGAGTTTAGATTCATCCATACACTGGTGCATCGCACATAATGAGACATGTCAAGCTGCTGGAACTGCAGTAAAGCGCATAAGATACAAATGCTGGCCACAAATGCATTCACATCAAATATTAAAGAGCAGCTTGTTCGGACTGAAATATAATGCTAAAATGATGAGTAGCCTGTGTTTCCTGAATAATTAACAGTGTATTCAACTAATAAGATGTTTCTAACAATATATTTATATTAGACGGAATATATAGCTATTTGGAAATTAAGATATTTTAAGCCAGCAACTTGTTCAAGGTACTAAATCAAATATGTTTATGACTGAAAAATAAGTGTAGATTACCGCAGAGAGACCCTTTGCTTAACTTAAAATCAGTTAAAGAAAGTCATTATCCTTATAATTTATTTAGGTAGCTCATCTCTGCTGCTTTGAATGTTGAATACTTCCTTTGAAAACTCGTTCCAGAACATTTAACTGTTTCAGCAAGCCCCCACCCAGCCACTTCCAGTCCTCCCTCATTTTCATATTAATGGATTAGAGCATGCTGCGCTTATCTGATCGCTGTGAGGATGACTGCATTTATCTTATGGCTGTCAAATCCTCCTCTCTGGTGTGCTTGCCCTGATTGCGTTAAGGGAGTTTTCAGAAGATGATCAAAAGAGCCATCCTCAGAGTCCGAGTGGCAGTCACTCATTCTACTTTGAAGTGTCCGCACTTTGAAGTATGCCAGAGAAGAAATGATATGCTGGTCAAATGAAAGGGGTCCAGGACTAAATGTAATCACAGACTGTCTCCTAGCACATCAGAAAAGAAGCCATTTGCCACAGGATCTTAGAGTCAGTTGTAGCTGTGAGTGATTTGTCCAAAGAATGTGATACAACTGAACGGTTGTAATAGGCTAATTACCTATCGAAGGAATACCATTAACTCTCTTGGGTATGCAGAGAAGTCTGCACCAACCTCTGCAGAGGTGGTTTGCATTATCTAATTTATGAACGATCCATCAAATAGTAGCAGACCTTGAATGAAATGACAAGAAATTACACCATGAATCGAATTCCTGAGATCTGCAAATATGAGGCAGTAAATATAGTCAGAAATGCATTGCTTCATCAGACTGAATGGGACATAGGGATTTAAAACTAATGTTGAAACTATAATAACAATTTTGGAATTAAGAGTTTTTAGCCAAAATCTAGGGACTGTCACTCAAATATGTATGTACACATACTCGACAGAAAGAAACAAGCTGCAAATAAATAAATAAAACACAAGCAAATACAGGAAATACAAAAAAAAAAAACAAGTTGCAAGTGAATGGACAGACAGATAGAGAGCATGCAAGAGGGTAGCACGAGGGTTAAATAGCGTCAATAACGATGCAAATTGTTTCAAGACGCCTGAAACCCCCAGAATGACTAAAGCGTACATGTAGAATCTGATGATGATATAAATACAAAACATAGCTGGTGACGTTACATGACAGTTTGATAATATGAAAGGAATAATATGCAGGTTGGAGAAGTGTTCATTCAGGTAGGAGTGGATAACTGCAGGAGGCCACGAAGACTGGGCCGGTTGATGACACCACAACAACAGATGTAGAGACACAGAAGGGCATATTTATTTTTTTTTTTTTCATATTTCATCTTAGTTTTCATCAAGTTTAATGTAATTGTAAGTGTACTAGTAGTTTGACCTAATGCATTATAGTATCAATAGCTGATTATTACACCCCCAGCACAAATTTCTGTCTCCTTGTATTTGGCAGGAGCAATGGCTTTTACTGGCAAGAGGCCAAGCAGGTGCAATGGCTATAAAGTGACAAACATGTCTAAATGGCTAGTTTGATTTTCTGGCCTCACTCTTTTCAACACTCAGCCATTTTGGAGCGGGGGTGGGGATTTTTCGCACTGTAGATAGTTCTGCTGCAGCAGTCAGTGAAGTTTGACAGAATGATAAATTGCCCTGACTGACTGTCAAGTTTCTATTCCCACTCCGACTGTTTTGTGTTTGCATTTTCTCCCCTTTCTCTCCTCGCTGCCAGCCAGCAAACTGCCAGCTAATAATAAACTTTGTGCATCCAGTGAAGTGTGGCCATAAACTGTTTATTGAGACGATAATTTGGCTCAGTATCAGCGCATATAAAGTCAATGCATGTTCTTCAATTAGGCATAGGCAAACTGAAAAACAGCGAGTGTTTGAGAAACACAGATCATCTTTGTTGACATGCTACTGGGAGGAGGAATGGCACCAGCATATGTCATAGCTTTAATGTGCACAAAGAATTATTGCCGTCTTGTGTTGCAGTTTAATTAGCCATGCAAAAGTTGTGCTTGATGGTGAAGTCCTCAAGAGACTGAGAGGACTGCGGCATGATCAGGGTGCCTGCTCAAGTCCCTCTACCAAATATAGGAACGTGATTGATGTGCAGAGTTGATATTTCATGCTCTCTCTGACCTTACTGTTGATGTACACTTGAGCAGGGGTTCCTTCACTGAAAATTCCAGTGGTATTTCTCAACTACCATATTCTAAAGTAATAAAAACTGTCTAGTTTAGTGTTTATTAATGGAATCCCTTCCTTCCCCACAGCTCCGGCTTTCGATGTCATTAAAACATGTCCTGTGTCTACTTGTATGCTTAAATAAAATATACATTTCAACAGGAAGCTCCATTAGATGGAGTACGTCGTAATGCACCCAGCAGCCTCACTGTCGTTATTAATTTAGCTCTTGACAACCCTGCTTGCTTTATTGCTAAACCTTACAATGGCACTGGTGACATGTCAGTCTTTCAGAGTAATGCCTACGTGTAGAGTACTGCGCTGTGTTTCCTCACCACTCTTTTATAGGTCATAGAGAGGGTAGTGAAATAGCCTTTAACGTAGTCCGTTTCAATCTGCTTTGGTTTTGTGGATGGCTGAGAAAATTGCTTTGATAAGCTTTTTCCACTGAGATTTGAATCCATGGGATAGAAGTGTGACCTTTGAAAAGGCTGACTGGAATCCTAGAATACATATTTGATTGTTTCTTGCGATAGGACTCAGCTGGGTTGTGTTTTCCTCCCTCTCGTCCCATGCAGGTACTGTACATTTATCAATACTGTATGTGTTTTGTTTTGCCTCTTCATTTAAGTGCATGTGGAACATATTCCCCAAATCACACCCTAGGGAAACAGGCAGCAGGATCCTCCAGGTTGACAACTCAGTACAGCACAAGCACCGCAGATCCAGTGGAAGTTACTTGGTCCTGAATAGTATTCGATATTTATGTGCATGCTGCAGTGAATTATTAAACTTAACTTTATATCACTGCTACGTACCTTGACTTGTGTCAGTCATGGCGCACGAGAAGCTGCCAGCTCTTTAGGACATGCTAAGCAGGTTTTTGGCTGTCTGTTCACCGGGGATCTCTTATTCGGCAGTGTTCCTTTTCTCATACTTTGCGATGAACTGATGTGCAGTTCAAGGGCTGACACTTGAGCATGCTCTGAACATGACGGGGGGTTAAAGATAAAGAGTTAGGCGCTGCATTTCAAATTTCAGATATCAGCAGCAGGAGCTGTGTCTAACACTTTCCCATTCAGCTGTTGAACTGTTGAGTATTGCTACCTAAAGAGGTGCTCAATAGGCTCATACTTTATTGGAGTGTACAGCAGACTATCGCCACACTACATTTACGTGATTTAATGGCAGTTGGCAGCCGGAGAGGAATTCTTTAAAGGCAGTGCTTTTTGACAGTATGTCTCTTTAAATGAAAGTTAAAATATTTCTCATTCTTTAGACCATTGTAATGAAGCTGAACAAGTATTTTTCAAGGACATGAAAGGCTACTATGAGCATTCAAAGCTTTGGTTAGTTCAAGCTTTACTTACATACATTCCTTTGCATTGTACCTAGATTAAACCCATGTGTCCATTGCTTACTTCTACATGGATGGTTGAAAGATTAGACATACTATAGGGTTTGTTTTGATTCTGTGATATTCTTCAGAACTGGATGTCTATGTCTTTAGAATACTCACTTTGCTAGTGTTTATAGAGAGGTGTTTCTTCCCATTCTTGTTGCAGTGTAGTAAAGCAACACACTGCACTATGTTAAGCTTTCATGTGTTGGCAGAACTCGACATGCTGAGCCACTTCCCATGCTTTGTAGTGACAGTTTTTAACAATAAAAACTTAAACAATAGGCATTTGAGCTGTGGCATGGAGTCTTTTTGTTCATTTGGTTCAATTCAATGGAGTACAAAAGGTTTTAATTTTGACCTCAAAGTCCTCTGATATTGGAATTATAGGAATTCATCTACCACAGTCTTTTTTATTTAGGCCTTATTTACCACATATTTCTACTACACATAGACACACCACTTCCAGTTTTAAGTAAACAAATTAAATATTAAATGCAACGCTCAGATCAGAGAATAAATAATTAATTTGACATGTATATACACCGAATCCAGGCTGACTGGGCCTTTCTGTGTGGAGTTTGCATGTTCTCCCTGTGTCTGTGTCCAAAGACATGCTCATTAGGTTCATTGGTGATTCTTAACTGGCCGTAGGTGTGCATGTGAGTGTGAATAGTTGTCTGTCTTTCTGCGTTAGCCCTGAGATAGACTGGAGACCTGTCCAGGGTGTAGCCCACCTCTCACCCGATGACAGCTGGGATAGGCTCCGCGACCCTTCACAGGACAAGCGGTTACAGAAGATGAATGAATGAATTAATGTATACACCGATAAGGCATAACATTATGACCACCACATATTGTGTAGGTCTCCCTTGTGCTTCCAAAACTGTTGTGACTCTTCAGAGAATGGACATGGGCCTTCGGCCTTTGTGGGGGTCTTATGAGTTGTTTCTAAACTGTTTTTGTGTGGCTGCTGTCATCAAGCAGTGTCATAACTATGGGGTGGGGGGTGCCTAGTCTGGTCTAGGTGGGTGCTACATGTGTAAGTAACATCCACATGAATGCCAGGTCCATAAGTTTCCCAGTAGAACATTGTATTGTCAAAAGATGGACAATGTTATTCATTTCTCCTGTCAGTGGTTCTAATGTTGTGGCTGGTCGCTGTATGTATACCCTTTTAGTATTTTTTTTCTCTGCATTTAACCCATTGAAGTGAACAGATTTGGAGCAGCGGGCAACAATGCAAGACGCCCAGGACGCAGTTTAGTGTGTTTATGTGCTTCCTTAAATCTCCTCAATCGTGGCCACTGAGGGGATCGGCTCACTGAATTCACAGTCACAACCTGCTTCTCTGACCACTAGTCCACATTCCCCCTCCCCCTTTCCTTGGACTAACTAATGGCTTTGTTCTCCTAAGTTAACTCTGTTACATTACATGCTCATTTTCCAAATTATGTTTGCTACTCTTGTCTAAGGATTGTCTAATCACACACTCACAAACATTCCTCTAACCGGTTCAGCACCTGAAACTGTCCCTCCCTGTCTATGGTGCATTTGACTAAATATGTCAGCAGAAAATAACAGTGTGGTAATTCTGCAGGTCATGGAGGTGGCAGCACATCCAATCAGACATGGCTTTAGGCCCCTTTGGCCCAGTTCCACTCTCTGGATTTTAGTAGCCTCAGATTGACAGCCAGGGAGCGGGGAACGGGTTATGTATCAAGGCGGACTAACAGCCTGTTTTTCAGACTGGCCCTGCAGACTGTGTGATTCTACCCCTACCTCTGGCCCACACCTTGAGTTGGGGCCAGAAGGCAGCAGTGCACAATGTAGCAGCGTGGGTTGTTCTCCATTTTCAGGAGTTAAAAGGATAAATTGATGTAGAAAATGCTGCTCTATGCTATAATGGATTCTTCAGCGATGCCTGCCCTATCTGTGTATTGCAGCCCTGAAGGAAGTGTACCCGCAGCTCCCCTACACAATGTGGGAAATTGCTTACCGCAACAGCACTTAGCATTGGCACTGAATACGGAATTAACCTTGCTATGATTTCTTTAATTTGCTTAGAGTGACATCTCCCTCTGGTGAGAGGGCCCTCTGTCAGTTTCTCAAATATCTCTCAGCATGCTCTCACACACAAATCCTGTTTGGTCCCTCCGTGGTTTTATATTACTAACGGTAGCGGTTATTTATTTGTTTCTGAATACATAATATTTTACTGGTTGACTATAATGTCAAGGTTGAACACTCAACATATGATGCTCTTCAAGTATATACCACCGACAAAGGGATTCATGTTTAATGGCTTCTATGACCTTTACGAAGCCCCCTTCCAGCTCTAATCGATAGGAATGCCATTTGCAGCTAGTGTAGGATGATGCAACTGGATCCTAGATGAGAATAATATATTGCCCTTCATTTATTTCTTTTTTTTTTTATTTATATACAAACGATCACAGCCTTATTGGAGTTTTAAAAATGTAAATGCATCAGTTAAGCAACATCTTAACAATTTTTTAATATGTCAATATTTTACAGCATTTTAGCTGTTTCAGTTAAATAAGTGAAATGTCCAGACACGCAAATATTTGGCATTATAATCCACAATGGTTCAAGTCTAAACTCACATTCAGTCATATAACTCTTAATGTTTTACTTGGCACCAAACTTGTTTTCCCCTGAATGTCCAAAGAACTAAACAATGGTGTATTGTCTTACTTATGTGGCCTCCATTCTGGCTTTTCACAAAACCTTTTTTTTTTTTGCTTTTCATCTTTCCACAACATTCATCCAACCGCCACTCTGTGCAAACGAGCATCTTTTGGATGTCTTTATTACAGATTAGAGCCGCGTGCATCTCTAGTGCAAAAATTAATTTGGCAGCTAAGACAGAGAAACAGAGAGTAAGCCATGTTTCTGCAATGTTCTCCGCAATTGCAATCAAAATTGCTCAGTGGAAAGTCCTTATTGTGCCTGCCCGCAATTCAATCTGCACTCTGTGTGCTCTGCTTGATTGATCTCTGCTTGACATTGATGGCACAAATTGAACCTTGTAGCTAAAGGTGATTTTTCTGATTTACTTCCTACATACACTTACTCACAGATTATTATTCTAATAGTTAATCATTTACCTGTTCAACCTCTGTGCACCATCTCTATGAACTCTCATTACGGAAGATATTTATCGTCTTAATTTAGCTCTGTAGTTATTACTGTTGTAGAGCTTTTACAGTGGGCACATTACATCCATAGATTTTTTGACTCAATGGTTTTTACTTGTTTTTAGATTTTAGATTGGATTGTTTAAAGCTGTTTTATTATTTTTGAGCAGCATGCACCATGTCCGTACATGCCTGTGTACAGCACAGAAAAAAAGGAAAAGCGGAGTGCCTCAAACATATCAGTTGATGAACAGGAAAAACAGGGATAGGGACTGTAAAAACACAATAAAAGTCTGATACGGCTCGATAGCACTTTGTGGACAGTGATGTCATTAGAAGTTATTTTCATACTGAACAGTCGGCACTGTGCCCTGTGATTTTCTTCACTATTGACAACACTTGCCAGCCAGATTATTTAGCGCCGTCCATTTAATTGAAAGTCTACATGCCACCTGTGGATATCACTAAAGAGTACTGTTGAACGTGGGACTCATTATAACACTAGTTTTTCATGATTCTGCCATTCTCACCGATCATTGCATTTATTGTTTAGCCATACAATTTAATACACCTTTTTCATACCAGACACTTTGAATTATTATATTATTATATTTATTAGTTACAACTCATGAGCCGTTTATATCCAGAATGTTGTTTTTAAAAGTTGAAACTCAAACAGTGTTGCTTTAGTCTCAAACTTTCTTTCTTTCTTTCTTTCTTTCTTTCTTTCTTTCTTTCTTTCTTTCTTTCTTTCTTTCCCATTTTTTTTTCATAAAATGGTTATTCAAATCATGACTGTATAAAGATGGACAGTCAAGCCAAAGCAAGTAGAGCTCCCCCTGGTGACAGGCTGCAGTATAGATCATACGCTCCACCCCCTCCATGTTAGTGGATAGGACTTGGGCCAAATTAAAACACTTTAGAGCACGTCAAATACATTTTTTCAAACATGTTTTGTCTTTTTTTTCTGTGCTGTACACAGGCATGTATGTACATACATATTTTAGGTATAATGCCGATACATACTCAGTACCAGTTGCCTTATCAACCACTAGCCTATATGAAGCGGTCATGTAGGACTTTGAGAGCAGGAAAAAGTAATTAAATAAGTACAGTGTATAATCCACCAACATTTACTTGTAACTTGGTGGAAGTAGAACAGTATTAATCAAACAAAAATGTGAGTGAGTCTGGCAGAAGTGTGGCCAGGTCATTGATATCGCGGTTCCGCATGGCTCCACAGTCTCTGATCACACCTTCCAATGCAAGGAAGTGGGGACACGTTGTCCCTATTACATACAGTCTGATTCAAATACAGACTGACTATTTTATTGATGTACTAGGGGATGAGAGACCAGCATTGAGGCTAATGCACACCTACTGGGACTAAACCATAATTATGTTGACTACAACAAATTCATCTCAGTGGCACTCAGATGTTGCCTATGACTATGTCACTGCTACTCCATTGTCCATCACCACATAAAGCCTGCCTAGGCCATCTGATGGGCATAATCGACACCACTTAATATATCACATACAGTGCTTTCACTTCTAAATCGAATGGTTAAGCATGCAGAGATGACCCATTTGACACCCATTCCCTTATCATGAATGCAACACTTGTTTGTAGCACAAGGATACCCTCTTCAGTTTTCCTCCATTGATTCTTGAGATTTTGTTAGCATTCTAACTCTGTCTCGTTTCATTGTATCTATACTTGACGTTGTGCTGTCTCCAAACTAAAAGTATGCACAAAAAGAAAAATCAAATACATTTTTAGTCTTGTGGAAAAAGTGGGCTGTAAAATTGGACATCGGAAGCACAGCCTTGAAGAACAACCTCAGACCAAATCAAATCAGCCACTATCAGATGAGACAGGTCAGGATGTTCAGTATAGTGAAGTAGTCTTCTGCTGTAAAGAAAACATTTTTGGTTTGAGTTTTTGTTACTTGAAATAAAAGATGTGTCTGCTTATATCCTAGTTAAACTAAAATATGGTAACAACAACAGGTCTGTGGGTCTGCCCTGTGTGTATGTGTGCTAGAGTAAGCCAGAAGATTGTACTAGGATTTGCCACCAGAGCAAATGAGCAGAACGGTTGACAGTTTTAGGTGAGACTGGAGGTCAAGTCGATGGCACCCAATCTCTTATTGCCCATAAAACTATTTCAGGACAAGTTGTTGTTCAACACTGTTAAGCAAAAGTGGCGCTGGTCACACCACATTCTCATAGTGCATATCTTACAGTTTTTTAGATGTTGTTTTTCAGGCAATGGTTGCTCAAATCAACCGTATGAAACTTATTTCCCCCAGTGGCAAATACGTGATTGATTGTGTTTCTTAGGATGTGAAAAGAAGTTGTTATGCTTTCCTGGGGAGACTACAGCATTTGATTCAGCCATTGGGTTAATGATATTGGAAGCAACAAGAATACCTGGCCTTATGGGTCAGTGCTTTAGATTTCATTGCCCTACTAAAAGACACAAGTGCACACAGTGGATTTCTACAGCCTGCGTATCATAATTCTTCACTACGAAGAAATACAGTGGATCCCTGCATTAAAGCCAGTGTTTAGATCAGCCGTGTAGTGCAACTACTTAGGGTATTGGGATGTCAGCTCTTTTATATTACGTAAGTAGCTAAATAAAGTTTATTTATGCTGCTTCTATCTAGAGCAGACGTGACAGAGTGTTTCTCAATAAAACACATGCAACAGACATAACCCTTCTGTGTGTGTCTGTTGTGCTGATCACTGTATTCAGTCAGCAAGCAAGACAAAGTACAGCCACTAATAGTCCTTAAGAACCCATAAATGCTCTGTTTGCAGCATGTGGATATTCATACCCAACTTTAGCTGTGCCAGATGCAGTTAACATGAGTGTACTAATATACTGTACACATTAGCAATAGGATTTCTTTTTGTGAATGGTGTATTGAATGCTACAGATACACACGGGTGCAAGGAAGAGCTGTAAAACTGTTCGAGATTTGTAAAAATTCATTGTCAGTACTCTGCAGACAGTCAGAAGTAAACAGTCATTTATAGAGCTTTTAACTCCCCTTTATGACCACACATCTCAGGGTTTACAGATTTCTTGCCCCTATCCACACTACAATGTTTGTGTTACTTCTGAAATGCTACAAGTTGAAAAAAAATGGCCACCCTTTTACGATCAAGGATCATCATCATCATCATAGTCACAGTCATAACTACCGTGATGGTTAGTGTGGAAAAGAAACTAGAGACCCATCATGTCAAAGTCTGATGTTTTATTGACCCACCCGTACCTCACTTTCTCATTCATTTTGTTGCTAACCTGACTTCCCCCTTTGCTCCTGACAAACAACGGTCATAATCTCAAGCGTAACTCGTGTGATTTGGCTGAAACATGGCTAGCCTACATCATTATCAAATGTGACTAATTTCAAATCCATGAAAGAGACATAAATGCTACACAGCACAGGTAGACATATTAGTAAACCCAAATAATTATCCTCAAAGAAAACTAAACTTAAATCTCACTATTGTACATTAAAACATTTGGCAAAATTGGCTGACATACATTAATGAAAACATTGACAATTGTAAATGCAGGCAAAATGGACAGTGCCTTAAGCTAAAATAAAGTCTATTTTTTTTTTAAACAAAAATTATATCTCATTGTTTCAGTTAACCAAAAAGATTTTTACGTATGACCAGAAAATGATGAAGTATTTTCTGTGCAGTTTAAATATAAACACATAATCCTATGACTGTTCTTAAAAACAGCACTCCATCTCTGTTGGAGTTTGCACATTTCTGAGCTAGATGTAATGTCTCTTACCAGGCGGAGAGGTGCTTGCTTTGCTAGCTCGCTTAACAGGAGACCTACTTATTCAGTGGAACAGATAATTTCGAATCCCTCTGCATGTGTCATAACTTTAATTCAAGCTGTAACACTCGGGCTGTAGGTCTCAGCCGGGCCACTGCACAGGCAATGACTTTCACTGAAGCTACAGCCAGAACAATTTACACATCAGCCAAACTGTAGAGGTCACATTTATTTAAAATATACTAAGTTATTCAGGACTGAAGAACCAGTGTTGAAATCTGGCCCTCAGTTCCACTTAATAGTAGATCCCCTATAAAGATCCTTGATATTGCGACTGATTTTAGTAGCAGCATTCAGGAAAGGCACTGGTTTACAGCACATCCCCAGGGTAGTCTCTGTATACATACATGACAGGGGAAGACATGGCACTAACTAAACTAAACTAAACTAAACTAGATACCCCTGTTATTTATGACATCAAACCTGCACTGCACCATTTGATCACTATATTGACACACTGTACTGCACATCTCCTCCTACCTTAGAGGGATTCAATTATAAAACGGTGTGCATCCACTGAAAATGCTTCTTCACTGGTGCAAAGCCCAGTCATGTGCCATACACTGCCAAAAAATAGGACCCTATTTTGTTATGTCTCCTTCCCTGTGCTCCTCTGGCATATTAACAGGTCTGTTTTTCAGACACATCCGGTGCTTTTTTATGGATCAGTTTTTCAAACGTTTTCTTCTTTCTGTTCTTTTGCTGTTGTTTGTGTAGCCACGAATATCTTTGCCAACACTCTTGGACTCCATTGTTACCACAACAGCAGTGTGAGGAAAGACGGGAAAGCTCATTATCGGCAGTGCCTTCAAGTTTTTTTGACGTTGTAGTTAGTAGATAAAAAGCCACCAGGGTTGCAGAATAAGGAAGTGGCCTTATATAACAATTCCACTCTCTTGCATGGGAGAATGGCAGCGACTTCGCTCCTGAAGCATGGATTGTCTTGATTCTGGCTCCTCTTTTGTGAGATATTGCTGAGTCAGTGTCGGGTCTCCGTGGCTTTCTGAACAGCATGTTGAGCTCAGTTTTGCTTGATGGTGCACTCTGTTTGATCCCCATGCCTTCCAAATCCAGCCGTGCATCTTCTATCCCAAACCCTCATTACCACCCTGAAAAGCTGAATATAAATAGATTTCACACTGAGCACCACTGGGTTGGAAATTAATTGTGGTCTGGGGAGAATTTGCCACAGTCTCTGCAAATGTACACAGAGCTGCCTGCTGAGATCCCGTAACCATTTATTACACACACACACACACACACAGTTAAATGCTATATCTAACTTTAGAAGTAATTATTAATGCCTGATATGTATGATAATTTAACCAATCACTGATGAACATGGCTAGTAATATTTGTAATCACCTGCAGGTGGTTTATTGGCTGTCATTATCGAGACTTGGACTTAAGTCTAGCAGATTATGCCACACAGGGGTGAATCATTTTATTTGCTCTCACTGTAGTCAGTTTTAATATGTTAAATCAAGCTTCAACTAATGATTATTTTCAATGCTTATTAACTCATGTATCATTTTCTCTATAAAATGTCAGTGAAATTGTGTAAAAAGCAGATCATGATGAATTCATATTGGAAGATATTCAGCTTTAATCAGGACAAAGAAATGCATCAAATTCGCCATGAGAAGCTGGAAGCATGGAGTCCTTGATAAATGACTTAAATGATGAATTGATTATTAAATTAGTTGTCAATTAATTTTCTATCCATCAACGAACAGGCTATTCATTGCAGCTCTAATGGTGAATAATACAATGAGTGCCATACCAGTAATGTTGATTGACACAAGCTTCATTTACATTCTTTTGTGTCTCAAAGCTGTTGTTTACTTTCCAGCTTTTGTTGCAATCACACAGACACACTCTAACTTACAGCTGTACATCGATGATATTTAATGTAGTTGAGAAAACTTAAATTCACCTCACCTGTGTATTTATTCGTCAAGACTACCTGAATTGTTTTGGACGGCGTCTTGTCTCTCATTGTTTTCTTAAATGTATCAACACATTTTCTCTGTGAACTTGAGTCTATCCTCTGTAACTATTAATATTTAGTATAACCGTTGTTGAGTGGACATATTCGTGTGTATTTGCGCTCTTTCAGTGCACCACACGGCTGCCGATATGCCTGTCATGGCGCTTTGCTGCTCCTGCCTTTGGCACCACTAGCTAACTATAAAGTGCTGACATGTGCATTGAGGTATCAAATCTGTATGTCTGGCAGGACGTAGCTGTAACAGCTTGATCTGGGGTTGAGCAAATGATGAGTGAATGCCTGGGAATACACCATCATTTCCTGCCACTATATCAATATGAGTAGATCAATTTGCTGCTCATCTGCTGCTATTTTCAGATGCAAGGAAGGTAATCAGGAGTTCAATACGATGGCTAATCGTATTGCATCTTCTGCTCAGCTAAACTTGAAAGCTGTTTACTTCAAATGAGAGGTTTCCACATGCTAACCATAGGCTACAGAATACTGAGTGTGTGCATGTGTGTTTTGTTGGTATTCTGTGTAGACACAGTGTAAGCACTTTGCCTCTATTTTTCTATTTCCAGCCAGGAAGTATGACAGTGGCGAATATCTTAACATCACCGGCATCACAAGGGACCAGGCTGGAGACTACGAATGCAGCGCTTTAAATGACATTGCCTCTCCTGACACCAAAACTGTAAAAGTCACAGTCAACTGTAAGTACATCTCTTTCTTTTTTCTTTTCTCAGCTTCCCTTTTTTTTTTTTTTTTTTTTGGCACACTGGCCTCGCAAACTCATGAAAGACAGCGGGGCAGCCTCCAGTGATACCGGTGTCATGTCCCTGACGCTGCACTTCAAGAAAGTACACCTTCTAGAAGTTTGAAAAAGTGAAAAGCTGAAGCTTGAAGTTTCTTAATATTTAATGTGAGAATTCCCTTTTCGTCTGCACATGTAGGTGATTAATTCACACTAAGGAAAGGTCTGACTGTTCTAAGCACTATTCCATTATGCAGGTAATGAGTCTTTCAAAAGTGTGAGGAGACAGTAATGAGGAGCCAGGGCAATAATGAATGATACTGGGCTTCAACTGTCATGGTCACATGGAAATCAGCGCTTGTAAGTAGGAGCTGGACTGGGCTCTTGACAATTATTGCCATTCCCTCTATTTTTTAAAAGTGCTCCTCTACTTCACTGTTATTCATGGAGGTTTCTGCATAGATGCCCTGTGCTAAATCTCACTTTTGGCAGAGCTTATCAGGCATTCAGCAACAGAGGCAGAGGACAGGATGAAGAGGGCAAATAAAAAAGACTCCTCCTGGCCCACTTACTGACTCATATCCTGAAAGGTAATTGTGCAGGTTTTCTGATACAGGTTTTAAGAAATTAAGTTATTTCATTTCATACACAGTTTTGACGATTTCATTCAGTCAGCTCATTTTAGCTTTGTTATAAAACCAGGTCTTTGGTTTGGCCATTATTTCTGTGTAATGCTTGCCTCTAATGAGCTGGGCCTGAGTGGAGTTTTAGAGGCCAGCTATTTATAGCTCTATTGAGACGTGAGTTCAAGGATGAAAAGTGTTCTGACAACCGGCACTGTCTTTATGTTACAGAACAAAGGCGATATTCTCAGTGACTGATAAGGCATGTCATTGTCAGGCACTGAATTTTAAAGTGAGACAGCAGGGGTATGTGGATTTGGTTTCCCAAACTAAAACTGGGTGAATTGATTATGTAGACTTTACTTTGCTGTCAGACAAAGTAACAAGAGCCTGAGCACCGGAGCGACACTTTGGGTGGAAGTGTGCTGTAGCTGGTCAAGTGTTGAAGCAGTATTTGTCTGCTGGCCAGAGCTATCTGAAGTCAACAGAGCTGCAGAGCTGTTCCTGTCATTGACCACATACTTATTCTTTGTTATTGATCTGTACCACTGAGGAGAATGGTCCACATATTTCAGGGATGACTCCAAGATTTTTTTTCAAATGAGACTGCACAATAGAGACCAATAATCCATCAGAGAGAGTCCATGAGAAACTAGAAAAATCTATCAGAAATGAATGTAGTAGGAAGACACTGAGTGCACTGCAATCTTTAGGCTCTCGAGTGAGTACAGGTAGTATTCACTGACTGTATATGAAGATGGACAAACCCTCCCTGACATCACCTGTAGTAGTCTTGGAGTTAACTTCTGAAGCTTAGTGTGTTCTATCTGGCCGTTGCCATCTTGGCTGTGCCTGATCTAACGCCTGACAAATCCAATAATGGTCAAAGAAGTAGAGCTGAGGTGAGCGAGTAACATCTAGACCTCCCAATCTGTGACAACACACAACTGTCAACTCAAAACTACCACGCCCTAAATAACGCATTACTTCAAGTTTTATGAGAGTGAGTTATGGACAAATAAGTCTTTTGTGCAGTGGTCATAAATGTGAAAACAAGCTATAGAGAGCAAAACCATTTTTTATACCAGGCTTCTGTAAATTGAGCTAAAATGCTCAATTAATGGTTGTAAAAATATATAAATAATTTTAGAATCCATAGTAAAATACATGGAGGTCTACAGTTCCTGACTAGATTTTGAGGCCAGCCTCAAGTAGCCAAAGTCATTTTGAATACTGATTAGCGGAATTGCAAGAACAGGACAACAGCATTTGTTAATGATTTAACCTGTTCTCTTTTCAATACAAATGTGTGGGTTTTCTCTGCACTGCACAGTCTGAACTGTCTGCTAACCACCACTGTACCTGTGGAATACATGTACATGTCCAAGTATTTCAAAACTTAGTGTTCGCACATCATCATATATGGGCATGTCTCTTCTTCTGTCTGAAAATCTGCAATTCAAGTAACGGATCCAGAGGTAGCTACTGAGTGCTGGAGGTAATTACAGCCAGAGACAACAGAGATGGAGTGCTACAAAATGCAATCACATGCAAAATGCACTTCCAACCAGGGCTCTGAATCTGTATAATAAAGATATCAGACCAATATTAGAAGTCACTGTGGTTATCTACCAACTAATGTTAGCTATATGTTAGCTAGCCAGTGAAGCTACCTGAAGCATTAGCAAACATGAACACTGAACAGATTTTTGATTCAATGAAAATGCTTTATCTCATCTTACAAAATGAATTCCACTTTATAAACGTTTATAGTTTCCTTCTGCTTTAATTTTTCGTCACATTTCAGTTGTATTTACTTCAGAAATAGAATTCTGAATATTGTAGAAAGAAGGAAAATACTGTATATAAGCTCTGATACATTGGATCTGCTTTCTCCTAATGAGAAATTAGGTTGTGTATCACACCCAGACAAACTGCAACACATTACATGCCTTTCCTGGACATGCTATAAAATATAATTCTAAAACAGACAGTTTATTGGACAGTGTTATCAACAGCGGCAGCAGGATGATGAGCGTATAGTCTGAAATGAGATTTGAAGAGTCAATGCCAGTTGAAAACCATTATCTCAAAAGCGATTCTTTTCTTGGAATTAAGTAGCTCTGCCTTTTCTAAGGTCGATGATAATGCATTTTGAAAATAATCCAATCCTAAAAGGATTTTGTGTGCCTGAGAAGTAATAGAAATACCTTAGTTTACATGAAATAATTATCATTATTAGAAATTGATATGCTGTAGCAGGCTGAGCTCTTACATCAGACACTAGGTTGTGTACTAAATTATTATTGATCATATTATTCTGGATAGACAGTTCATCTAATTAACAGTTGTTGGCAGGCCATCATGTAGAGATGGTCGTAACACTTTTAAAGACTGTTCTCAACCTGGATAAAAATAAAGTATTCTGATTAGACATATTCTGCCATAAGTATTGGAGAATAAAAAGGATAACTGACCTTTTAAATGGACCTCCGTGTTTATCGGAGCTCAAATAATTTACCATAAATGTGCCGTTTAATTTTGCTTTTAATTTGAATATTTAGATTTCTTGTTTCTGCTGCTCTGTGTTGCTGCAGGTTGTTATTTACAGTGAGTCAAAGGAAACCATCTGACACACAGTGTGCTGTGGGCAACAGACAAGACATCAGCAGGTCTTCTAATGTTTCAGCAAAATCTCAAATTACATTCAGTCAAGATTCAGACATTAATCTAGCAGGCTTCAGATCTGCCTGACTTACATTCATTGCTGTATTTTGACATTGCAGTTATGCTATAGAAGTTGATGATCAAAGACACTTACACTGAGGCTTTCTAGCTCTCTGAAGCTTTCATTATAGACCAGTCTTTGTGCAGAGATGTAAGGAGAACCTTAAAACCTCAGTCACCGTGAACAGAAACTTGGCCTGTATTCATCTAGCTAGCTAGCTATCTACTTTGGTATGCTAGTTTTGAGGATCGGAAATATGCAGAACTAAGCTCTAAATCTTTGCGACAAGAAATCAGTTGTGGTCCTTTGGAACTGCAGGACTTACCCAAAGCTTTGGCACCTTGCTTACAGCTGCCGTGTTTATTGAACAAAGAATTTTGAGGGGAACAAATCTGATTTCTTTTAGCTGTTTGGGAGGTCTAATGGGATGTCAATGACAGATATTATATCCATGTTTTTATTTATTTCATTCCAAATCTTTCTGCAGTATTCATTATTTTTTATTTTTTGTCTAGGTGGCAGGTGTGTCTGCATGTGGTGTTCATCTCTACAGCTTTAGTTATAAATATTTCATAACTCTTGAGCTATGGCCAGCATGTAGCTTCATAGAGTAAGACTTTTCTGGCCTCGCAAGCACCTCGCAGATGAAAGGTCCTGTGTTTTATTGCAGCTGTTTAGCATTCGAAGTGCAACGCAACAATGAGGCTGGCATAAACAAAACATGTCACAAACATTAAAGCAGTAGAACTTTGGTTGTTGGTTCCTTCAGATGGGAGCAAAAAGTGAACGCTGAAGGCAAAATTGTCCAGCTTTTTTTTGTTTGTTTCTTGTTTTCATTAAAGCTCCTACATCCCTCTTTATCCTGATGACACATGTGTTCATTTCCAAAGATAAGGGTGTAGAATAAATGAATTAAAGTTGTCCACTGGAGCGGCTGATATGGCCACAGCAGGCAGAGCTTGAGCCAGCTGGTGGCCACTCTTCACTGCCTCCTCTCCACCCTGCTGCAAGGCTCACTCTGTGAAGTAAAAAGAGAAAGCATTTGGATCACATCCCAATCTACTGTATCATTCATGCTCTGCTGTCACACATCAGGCTATATTCACCAGGCGCCCAGGAGCGCGGGGTATGGATGGGGACCGAGTGTACCAAATTCTGAATCAAGATAAAGACGTTTACTGACATGGAAATTTAACAAAAGGGGATAATTACCCAGCAGGAGGCAAGAATTTTACATTATTAAAATGATTGTGTGGACATGAGCACATATAGCTTTTTTTACTCACTTTTTTGTGTTTTCTTCCTGGGGGATTGCGCAGGTGTCCTTTTTACTCTCAGCATGCAATGTGCCGTCTCACATTACCATCATGTAGCATAATGACGGTATGTTTTTTTTTTTCCTTGGAGTCATTTTGTTCTTAAATAATGGGTTAAATAAATGTCGGTGCTGTGCATTGACCCAGTCATAGTATCAGAACTGATCCTCAGTTTCTATTGCAAACCAAGTCATAAACATCAATTAGTTCTGACTGCACTGTTTCTCTCTTATCGTTAAAACAAGACAGCAGGATTGAGGGCCTCTGACATTTCATAGGTTAACTGTCTAATTAAATACCAAACCGTTTCTTTCAAAACAATGCCTTTTTTTATAGTTGACCTCTGGGCTAATTGCAGATTAAGACCACTAATTAAAATAAGCAAACCAAAGTAATGAAAATAAAATTAAGCCGTAGCATATTTGTAGTTTTAATAATACCAGGCCACTAAGCCTGCCATTTGGCTTTCGATGATATGATGAGTTAGAGGCAGAAGGTTTTAAGCACTGTCACTGTGCACGCATTAACTCCGGTACATGTAGCCTCGGCTTGAATTTCTCTCGGCTCAAAAGGCTACCTTGATCAGACAACATTAGTTGAATTACTGGCCTGAGTGGGCTTCTTGCCTTCGGTGATAAATGAATGGCGACTGAATACTTTTATCAGCTAAACCTGAATGATGGCAGTCATCCAGAAGGTCACACTAGAATCAGATTGGCTGTTAAGCCCAGCTTGGCAAAAGGATATTTCTGTTGTGATTTTACCTGATGAAATTTGATCCCCGGCCTACTTTTCAAATTTTCATATTCATCTTCACTGCAGGTGGGTGCTGTTACTGGCTGAAATTCTCACTGCACAGTGTGACTCAAAAGCATAAATATCACATCTAGGTGGCTGAGTTGGAGGGATGAATGGGAAGGAAACCACCGTGGAACACCTCCGCCTGAGATAAAAAGCCGGTGTTTGATTAATTAATGAAGCCACCTTGTTGCACAATGGAGGCATCCATCACTAACACTACAGATTAAACAATAATACAAACCTGTTCCTTTGTCAGGATGAGAAATCAAATGTGTTTGACCTTGCTTTGTAGTTCAGGAAGTTCTCCACAGAGAACTGTCGGCTCTTCTTACTGAATGAGTATGACTTGAGTTTAAAAATCATCGTGTTGCAATATGAGATATGACAGTTTGCACAAACTTTAGTCACACTTGGAGGGAACACAGACAACTGTCTTGTTGTGCTACACTTTATTTGCTCGTCACTGTTTCAGATGTTTCAACTAAAGCTGTTTGAAGCCGCACCAGATGTTTTGATTGTGTCTTTCTGTCCGTGTAATAATCACAAAGCTGCCATGAGTCAAATTGCAGGGAATAAATGTGTAAAGAAGACGGATTATTGGATGCCATGTTAACACAGCAGATGTGTAAATTATTGATGTGGAGGAGGAAGAACCTGAGGTAGATGTCTCTCTATTATTTATGTCAATGCAAGATGTTTTATATATCTAAAGTTGATGGTTATATAAGAGACATTATTCTGGGAAAGTTAGAGCACACTAGTCAGGCTCTTTTTTGGCACACATCTGGATGTTTAATTGGCCACATGTGATGCACAAAACTGCGTCTTCCTTTTAAGCTCCATGCTAGGAGAGTCTGTATCTTGATTTAAGCTAGAGAGAACCAGTGCAGGCATTTCTTTCCCTCCAACATCGCTTTGTTTTGTTTTTTATCCATGGCAGGGTTTCACTTGCTTTTGTAGAGTGACACCGTGCCCTGGATGCTTCAGTGTTTGCCAGCCATTTTTACGCCTCCTTCCTCCTCCAGTACCCTGCAGCGCTGAATTCTGTTAACATATTTCCCAGTTTTTGTTTATAAGGACACCTCCAGTTTCTGTCTTTCTTACAGCAATAAGCCAGAAAAACTGTGATCGCTTTTAATTAACACTGAAAAATTTGACATCAGAGCATACAAGTATTGATAGATTACCAAACATAATCAAAATGCAGGGGCATACTTTCAATACTTCTAAATTCTTTACATCGCCCTGTATTTTGTTTGCGCTTCCCCTGCCTTTCCCTCTAAGACTCCAGTCATCCTGGCCTGTTTGGAATTCGATAGATACACCCACAACAGGCTCCTCTGACTCCGCTGACAGAGTTATTCTGGGGAAGTCATGGCCGTCGCCGATAAATAAGAAGCTAAAACTGTTTACTTGTGGTCAGGAGGAGCATCTTCATGACCACCCAGTATTACAATGTCAAGTAATGACAACAAAGTAAACAACTACTAGTGCAGTGTTGACATGTTTGCAGAGCATTAGCATTCTTTCCATTCTTCCACTGTGATAGCTGCATAGATGTACAAATCATTTACATTTTACAAAAGAATTTCGATACATACCCTGTGTGTATCCAAATCAGGCTCGGTTCAGCATAGGATTGCAAGACTTGGATCAAAGGCAGAATAAATGTTCATTCCACAGTTCAATAAAATCTGGCATTGGGAGTATTTTAACATCAGGCACAAGTCTCAATTGGGTATTTGTCGACGGTTTGCAGTATCCATTGAAAACGTCTAGGAAGCCTTCACTTTTAAGAAGCCTTCCTAGAATTGGTTTCTGATCCAATCCTAAGTAGAGGTAAAGCCAGTACCCTCAAGCTGTTTGGATGTAAATCCATTTCTCTACATCTCTCTAAAGCTCTTGTCTTGATTGCTGTGTGGATTCATTGCTGCATGAGGGGCATGAATAAATGAGCGGAATCTTGATCTTCTGCAGAGTAACTGTTCTGGCTAGTATCACTTCAAAATAAACTGACTTTTCCCTCTTTTTTTTAATTAGATGTGCAGTATTAGTGACTGGTCAGAATAAGTTCTAATGTTGATAAAACGTGCCTTCAGTATTACAAGCTTACAACAAACCGTCATGTTATATATATTTACACAGCTGGATATGTCTTAATGAATGTTTTAATTCTATTTCCATTTGTCCTGCCTGTACCATTGTCTTCATCAAGTCCCCACCAGCTTTTGTCTGCATTTAGGAGGATAGGTGGGGATTTTTGTACCTCGAACCATTTAGTGTTAAACACAGACAATAGATTGAATCCCTGGTGCTGTCGACCCCTACAGTCCTGCACACTAAGCTGGTTATTTATATGCTTTCCATTGTATAAAAAGAAGGAACACAATGTTCCCTAGCTGTTCTGAATAGAAATCTTAATGAATTAATAAATCTTGGCAGTAGAACCATTCCTGACTGACAAAAAAGCAGGACAATGAAGCCCGCAGATGGCAGCAGGGAACAGTGTCTCTGTGTGTAAGCTGACAAGTCATGCACTGATGAGTCCATTTCTTAATTGCAATGAAAACTCATTTTCAAATCTGGCTGAAGAGGTAGGGTTATTAATTGATCTTTTAATTAAAAAGCCTGCGTTCACTTGGCAAACAATAGTACGTAGCTAAATAAATCATACTCAGTCTTGAAGCATACCAATTAATCATCAATAGTCACACAAGGATTCCTTAAGTCAAGTGACTCGGTGACGCCCTGGGTGTGATACTCTCTGAACAAACCCTGCACATTGATATTAGAAGGAGAGAAGGTCAAGCTTTGTATTTATCTTTAACACACTTGTCGTTTTGTCGGGACATCCGGGGACATTGCCTTTGTTTTGATGACGAGCTCTGCACTAAGCAGATGCAATGGGAGTCGTTTTGTGATCGACCCACAACCTGTCACCTGATGGGGCCTTATAGTGCTCATTTTTCTGCCATGTCTGTGCTATTCCTGGACCCAACCCCTCACCCCCATCTGGTGGAGTCACCATGACTCTAGGCATGATTTACAGCACCACCACAGCATTCTCTAGACACTAAATTACCTGGATTATTGGGCCTTCATGATTTTTAGTGCACTACTTTGCATTACTCTCCAAATCCTGATGGTGGATTGCACAATATACAATGATATAAGACATGCCAGTGAGTTGAAATTGGAATTATTGGACTGGAATTGGATTGGACTGGATTTTATGGCTGTGATCTGTCTTAACAGATCCCACTGCCAAGATCCAAATTGGAAAGACTTGATATTATTGATATGCATATAAAATTATAGCACGTTGGACCACCTACAATGCTGTGGGGGGAACTTTTTTCTATTCCAAAATGTTGCAGCAGCTGAATGACTTTAGTGGAGCAAAGGACAATTGCATGGGTCCAAACTGCTTTTTTATATTATTTGCAGGAAAAGAAAGTTTAGATAAAAAAAAAAAAGTCGATTAAGGAGAAATCTGTGTTTCTGTTTTTTAACAGACTCTCCTCAATTACAAGATTCAGAAGTATAACATATCAAGGTGACAGATTTATATGATAATGTGAAAAAGCTTTAGGTGTTTCACTTGCTCAGTGAATTCTTTTAACAGCATGTTGTGTGGGTTCATAGCAGTGGCAACATTTTCCAAATGCAAATCAATCCAGATATTTTGCCTGCTTATTTGATGATGAAATAGTAAATTAATATCCCCAAATTTTCCATTAACAAAGAACTTTTGAGTGAACTCTCCAATTACTTTTGAAAGAGAAAGAGTTGTAATTCCTAAACCCTTCCTCTAATTAGGATGAGAGTACCCTCAACTTTAAGCCAAGAGTCGGGAATATAAGCCCCTTTTATTAAATAACATTAGAATAACAAAAAGCTAATGCCAAAAAAATGTATGAGCTCAGCTGTATATGGCATGCAGATTGTTCCAGGCGTCTTGGAGTCTTCATGGCTCTGCCTGTTTGTTTGGGATTCTTGCCACACTGCAGAATTAATTTGGAAGTGATCAAACACCCACCTGATTGTATAATATAATGGGTAAACACCTCAAGCATCTTACAGTTTAAACAGTGCTAAATGTTATGCCTTTGTTGTTTTAGTCAAACTTTGCTTGCCAACCAATTTCCCATAAAGAACTGTAACAATAAATAAGAAATCCTTTGAGTTCGGCACAGCTTTCAGTTTGTCAAATACCTCATCCAGTTAGTTCTAAATAAAACAGGGCTGTCAATATTAACGCGTTAACGCGGATTAATCCATCATCATGATTAATCTGATTAAATATTTTAATGCAATTAACCCATCTGCGGCACAGAGTGACTCAGGCAGTTTGTCCAAGTAGAGTTACCGTTGCACATGTTCAAATGGGCAGTTGAGGCAGTAGTGACAGGCAACAGAACCAACAAAGATAACGTGCTGCTTAGCATCTTCCGTCCTTATCCTCCATCCAGCCCTAAAATAAAATGATCCAAAGTGGACATGCAACAGCTATTTGATTTCACATTGTTAAATGATAGCTACAAGAGAAAATTTAGAGATGCTAATTCAATTCGCCTAGTTTGAAACCTCACACAGTTTCATTCACCCAATTTGAAACCTCACACAGAGTTGGTGTGTTAACAGTAATACACCAACTCTATGTGTGAGGTTTCAAGTATTGACACACCTGCCTGTGCCACCATGTCCACTGTCCTAGTAACTGTACAGCACGACAGCCGGGTCACCCTGGCGCTTTCACAGTCTTCAGGCAATCAATGGCCTCACACAATGACACCAATGGAGGATTACGAGGATTCACTAAGCCTCCGTTGGTCGACATACTGCATTGATTTTGTCATACTTGTAAATGGCTTATATTTCTGTGCTCTAGAACACTGTTGCAATTTTCACTCCTTGTTCCTTTTATTTTCTGTAAGTGTTGTACAGCTCTTTTCTAGTTCACGTTGTCAAATGCTAAGCACTCGAATGGTATTTTATCATAAGATTTAACAACCTTTTGTAGTTGTTGTAGGTTCATGCTGCTCTTCTGCAAAGATACCAGCTGTGTTTTTTCTATGCGATGTCCTAGGGGTGTGGTTACCACGGATGCTGGTTGTGTTTATAACCGATACACATCTGAGGAAATCTGTAAGGTTTAAACCGATCTGCCACGTTTTTGAAGCAGAAAATCGTTGATACTTTCACTTTGGGTATTTCATAGACACAAGGGCAATCGCACCCACAGCACAGATACACGCTCAGCATGCACAGACATCAAGTCAAGGTCTACTAATACCCCCCCAGCATGGTTTCCAACATTTCATACAGTGATAAATGAACAGGAAAAGACCTAGCATAACTCATCGCTTGATTCACTATCCCAAGTCCTTCAGATTATTCAGTCATGGCGTAGAAGAGAGAAATAACCATATAATTGGCTCACATATGCAAGGACAGAAAATCGACATGCACCAGTCATATGAATGTGCTCATTACGATGCAGACGCAAGTTGGCAGAAGGGAATCCATCATTGCAGAGCAAACTGTCACCTCAGCATGTCTCTCTTACATGATCATGCTCTTGTATGTATCTTTTGTTTTTGTTGTTAGCTCGCACAGATCCATTGCATTTCTACCTCATCCATCTGTGCTGACTCTCACAAATTGGCAGAGGGTCTATTCTCTTCATGAAAACTAAGCCTAAGCATCTCAAAGAAATATATTTGCCATAGTGACGGATGTTGGTTCTGTCTCATACCTAGAATACCCATCCAAACTATCCTGTTCTGTAAAAGTAGAGCATTCTGTGTCTGTTGGATTCATTCGTCATTGTTTGTAGTTTGCAGAATTAGATGCCAGTTAGTACTTTAGGGAAGCTGCCACAGGTCGTCTGATAGGAACATCTCCAAATGCAATTGGAAGTAAAGGTTTGCAGGCACGTGGCCAAGCCCTTCCACTCAATACAGGCTACCGCTCCAACTGTCAGGTTGTTCTTAAAGGTTTATAGTCAGGAATATAAATAGCCCCCATCTCACATTCAAACATGGCTGGGTAATTCGCTGCCAGCTGCGGGACTGACCATAAGAGTGTGAGCTTTCCCATGTATCTTACGCTTTTAATCAGAAACAGCATGAATGACAGAAAGTAATTTTGCTCGCATCGTATGTCAAATGGCTGTACATCTGCTTGGGTGTTCAGAATGGTGTTATTGTTTGTCGAGATTTGGCGGTTCAAGCCGAGTTTACACAATACACAATGTCAGTTTGAGCCCTGTGTGTTATGATTGGTTCTCGTGTTTCATTGCCTCAGTTGTTTAATGGAGAAGCAGGGAATCAGTCATCAAAATAGCATTGTGTACAAATCTCTGTGTTCTCACAACAAGTATTGTTTGTCCTAAGTTTCTTAAAGAGACCATTTTATTTTATTTGCCAACCACAGTTTAAGAATGAAATATGTCCAATTATTGTAAATTGTCTGGTTATTTTTGTCCTGATGTATTCTCTGTTCAACAAAAGGCTATTACAGTAAGCCTATATTATATGAATACAATAATGTTGTAAGACTGTGTTACCATAAGCAGGGTAAATACTTGAAGCACAGAAGGACTGGGTTGCTTTAGAAACCGTCCACATATAAGGCTGCCTTCATGACACTGGCATAGAGATTTACACCACATTTCAGCACATGAAAGGAGCCTCATTTTGCATTCACAGAACCTGCCCCCGCCATTGAGTCTTTGAACTTCCATTAAGCCATTTATCACCATGCAGTGCAATTCATTTCATTTTTCTAACATTGGGGATGGGTGCACTCTCCCCTCCCCAACTCCACCTCTGGAGACTCTGAGTTTACACTATGTAACGTGTGCACTGACTAGAATGTCTGAGGTTGTCGAGTGCACTCCACCAGTGATCTCTGTCTAAATTACACTGAACCATTTTCCTCACCATTATTCCTTTGCTGATAATGTGTGATGATGGCACATATTTTTTGCTTGGCTGCCATGTGGTTTTGCTGAGAGTTCTTATGTCTGTGTTTTCTCCAGTTGCCCCATCTATCCATGAGATGAAAAGCCATGGAGTCGGTCTGGGACGCACAGCTCTGCTACGGTGTGAGGCTGCTGCTGTGCCTTCTCCAACATTCGAGTGGTACAAGGGTGAGAAAAGGTGAGCCTTGTTTGATTGTGTGATTGTTCTCGTCACTAAATGCATTTTCTGCATCATACCAAATGTTCCACTGGTTGTTGTTGCACTGTGTCAGAGTCCTATAGTGGTTCCACTATCAACTCTGAAGTGTTTTATAAGCGGGGCCTTCAAAAATATGCTATTACAGATACTGTGAGGTGGTGGTCTCTGAGATTTTCTTTGGTTTTTGAAGGTGTTTGATGGTAATTTATTATAAATTTAAAAACAGGCCATCTGTGCTTGTGCTTCACACAATTTAATAACTGTAATCAGGAAGGTGTAGTTGTGTCATCTGAAGCTGTATTTTCTACTGTCATTCTCTTGCTTCATGGACTTTTTGGTAGAAATGTTATAAACAAACAAAGCCTAGTTTTGCTGCATAAAATTAAAAAGTGTTCACAACAGAAGAAATGTGCATGAGATGTAATAGATATAAAATCCACTTAACTGTCAATCAATATTAAATTCAAATTTATGTGCAAAGGGAATTTTACACTTTGGAGGTGCAAGCTAAACAACAACACTAACACATAAAGATAATAGGCCAGTAAAAAGATCTGTTTGTACGTCTTTAAATTAGATTCCTAGAGCTGTACCAGCAACAATGGCATAGGATCATCCCTGGCAGCAATAAATTAACTTTTCCACATCCAGTTGACACTGAGTCTAGGTCCACTAGTGTAAATGTGTGTGACTTGTCTTGTAAGTGTCAATGGATTTGAACAGGAGGAATACCAACTTTTCTCACATTTAACGTGTCATTACCAAAATGAAAGTTAAAAATGTCACGCTTCTGATTTGATTTCTACAGATGTGTCTGGGTATCGACGCTCTGAATCCACGTACAGGGAATTCATCTTTTGCATCATGCATGATTACAACCATGACATGACATGATTGTAAATCATAAATTGGCTCCTTGCACATTGGGGAGAGCCTTCAGTGCATGCAGAGGTGGAAGGAACACACAGACAGTTGAAAGCAAGGTTACCAGCATGGCTAGTTAATGACTCTTATGCTGTTACCTCAGCAACTTATGCAGATAGTTTGGCGATGTTTGGACATTCTCCGATCTGATCACTTACAGTGCAGACTGTTTGTTCTCAAAATGATTTCTGTTCTGATTTGAGAAACAAATGGGATTTACCTGCACTCTACTGAGCTGACCAAATTTGTTTCATCTTTCTTTTTGCTGCTATGGTGAGAAAGATGTGCTTGTAACGTTCTATAAACAGTTTCACAGAAGTTATACAAGGCAGTCTAAATGTCAGATGTGTTTAAAGTTGTACACAGAGCTGAAATTAAATATTAATTATTAGTTCACTCCTTCAGTTAAAAGAAAATGTATTGTTTGAGCTTGTTTGCTTTTTCCCAGAATCAGTGCGTTAGTTCGGCCTTCCATTGGTCCAGCCTCTGGGGAGAGCCCAAGAAATGTCCTGCCAAGAGTCATTTGTGCCTTGTCCTCACCTTGCATTCTAATAAAATGTTTGCTGGCAACTGGCTTAAATCATTTGCGACACATACATCAATCAGTCTGGATTCAAGTGTCAGTTCTTGAATTTAAAAACCAAATTACCCCCATTACCCATCATTTACCCACTCCTTGTGAGCACAATTTCAATCATCAGCTCACACTGTGCTAATTGTAATTATGGGGTGGATTCAATTTATTCAAATTGCTAAGGAGGCAAGTTGGCATGATTCTAGTCTTTACTTAATTCAAGGACTTGTTCTTTTGGTGACTTTTTACATGCTTAAATGGTGATTTCTTCATTTACACTTTATTATGAGCAGGACAATGGCATAAGGATTTAAGCACAGAGCATATGTAGCCTCTGTACAGCATTAGTGCCGACATTTCCAGTGCCTATTGGCTGCACATGTTAAAAGCCAGTTTTCTTTTTGGCTCTGTGTTGATGCAGCCAAAGCACATTAGTGCAGTTCTCCTTCCACGCTGTTGGAAGTAGTGTGACAGTTTTGACAAGTAAATCTTTTTCTTGATGTGTCGCTGCTTTCATTCTTGAATGGACGTGGGTGAGTGTTTGTGTGTGTGTGTATGCAGGGGGTGGCGAGGTTTCTTTCAATATGACAGAAAGGAGTATTGACTAGTTTGATGTTGAACTAGCGAAGACGCGAGACACAGGCAAAGATTATCAGTGAATGTTCAGCTAACATTTGAGGAAGTCGCTGTGGGAGAGGGAACAACAGATTTGCGGATATTTGCTGGACATAAGGTCACACAGTGTTTCAACTGTAAGTGCCTCTGAGAGCAGCTTGAGCCAAGCAAGAGATCATGGGGGGGTCGGGGAGGGAGCGAGGCCAAGATAGCAACATGTCTCATCTCTGGAGGTTTTTATAGTTTGCCAAATATGCAACCACAGAAATGAGTGAACTCAGCTGTACTGTATGCAATACCACAATCAGGATGCAAAGCATATGCCTTTATAGAGCGAATTTAAATCTCTGCAGGCTGTTAAAGATCATCAGTACCATCAAATCAAACAATTAACATTTGTCAATTTCTCAGCACAGATGCTAGGTACAACTGGAATAGGATTTATTATAACCTCCCTGCACCTGCACTGAAACGATGAACAACATGTCAAGTGGCACCCAGCTGGTTCACCTCTGGGTCATTTCTCTCTCCTCTCAGTCCTTCAAAGTGTCTCTAGAAGGCAGACGCAGCAGACCAAGGGATAAATAGATCTGCAGAAGAGGTTGATGAAGTGCTGCATAATATGAAGATCCACTAACCACGACAAACATTTATACCATCTTGACCACTTTCCCCCACGACTCTTTGTGTGTAGGTGAGAAAGCAATTCTTCATTTGTTGTGTTCTTTTTTCAGGATTACAAAGGGCCAGGGCATCGACATCAAGAGCCTCAGCTCCAGATCAGTCCTCACAGTGACCAACATGACAGAGGATCGTTACGGGAACTACACATGTGTCGCCTCCAACAAGCTAGGGACGGCTAATGCCAGTGTGCCTCTCATTCGTAAGTTGTCAATCTACCTGCTTGTGGCTCACTGGAGTGGTGAAGAATCAGAGGGCTGAAGGAGTGTTGTTGATGTCAGTGCAAGTGTTTTCATTTTTGCTGCCGTCAAAGTAAAGCCCAGTGCTGCAACTGGGCACCAACACATCACCAGTACAAATGGTTTCTTATTTTGTAGTCATCAGTGTTGTGAATAGGTTGTCTAAAACAGTTAAGAAGCCTTTGTGTGTGCGTGTGTGTGTATGGGTGTACGTCTGCTTTCAAAGTCTACATCTCCATGTGTATTGGATAAAAACACCACCTGAAAAGGAATATTTGCTTTGAGGTTACAGCAGCGCATTACAAAAGCAGCTACCCAGGTCAGTCTTACTAAGTTGAATGCCAAGTAGCAGAATGACTCAGATTTGAAAGAGGTCTAAAAGTCAGCCTTTTCATAGTTTTCAAAGCCCAAAAGAAATCTTTTCAAGCCTCAAGGAAGCCAAATAACTGCAGGAAAAACAGCTGGTGCATCAGTGATAGATAATTATATACTATGGTTAGAGAAGTATTCTTACATTAATTAACGTAGCGTAAACAACATAATACCACAAGCAGAGAGAGTTTCCACAAAGCAGGTGCAGACTTTCCATCTGAAACCTAGGTTTAATCCCTAGGAAGTTGAGTCATCTTGTAGCAATGATTTTATGTTTTGTTGTGACAACTGCTTGATAGAAATACAGCACGACTGTTACACGAGATTGCTCATATTTGTCTGACCATGCAGTGACATGCCAATGATGTATTATTACATGGTGGTTCAGAATTTTAGCCAGACAGCCGTGCTTCATTTGCTGGATCTTTCTGCACTGGCACCCTGACTGCTTCCTAATGGCATATAAATGAATGAGGGGGCTTTGTTTTTTCATGCTGTAGACCTTCCCGGTGAAGGCTGGTGACTGTGTGTGCCTTGGAGGAGGCATGCAGAAGGCTGCCTACTCTCTCCCCGATACCAACAGCAGACTAAGCAGTTGAAGGACCTCAGCACAGTGTAGAAAATAAAGGGAGAACTGAGCTCAGTCAAGACCTCTATGACACTGCCCATCCAAAAAATGTGCGTTACAAGCTAGTAATTATGGAGTCAGTCATTGAGAAAAAGCGCAGTGACAAAGCCATCACAGAAAGGCATGTAACAGCACGGTTAGGAGGCCAGAACATGGTCTCACGAAGGCTGAGAAAGGTTGAGTGGTGTAATTAATAATCTTTCTTTGAAGTGCTGAATATGCAGTGGTGGTAGATTTGCACTTTATACTTTATGCAGCCATCTTGTTTTAGTCAAAGTCCTCTGACTGGGGCTTAGGGCAGCATGAGGTGGGATGAGTGATTTATCAGTGGTTATTCCAGAGGCTGACTTAAGTTCTTTTGTGATTCACAGAGTATATTTGTGTCATGTCTGGGCTTTTCAAAAGACAGAAATAGTCAAAAGCGTTCAAAGCACCCCAACAATGTAGCAGCCAATTTGTGTCAACTTGTTAGTTAAGAAGTATGCAAAGTGTTTCAGTTCCTCAGATCACCACTGGAGCTGACTTTCAGCCACTCTTAGTCACAAGAACAAGACCCTTCCTTCATTCACAGGCTCTTGTGTTATTTAGTCCTCCTCCTGTTACCTGCCAAGCAGCAACAAAAAGAGCAATGACACCAAAGGGCTTGGGAACATAGCTCTCTCAATGTTTTAGACTGAGGATGGATGAAAAAATTCTATTTAATGTATTCTGTGATGAAATATGAACAGGTGAATTAAATTATTCACTAGTTTGCGCTGCACTCTCTGATGATAACATTGTCCCTAGCAGGCCACAGACTCCAAATACAAAAAGATATTTCTGTAGAGTTGGCAATTGTCAAAGGAGCACTCGACTCTCCTGTTTGTGTATGCACAAAGAACATCAAAGGCTTGTCTCAGATTCTCAAATGGATGATCTTAATGTGACACTAGCGAGGCCTCAAAGGCAGAGTGGCGCAGAAACCTTCAGAATAGACAGAGGAGGCAGCTTCCTGAGCTGCCACCCCCCCTGACTTCTCTCTGTCTTCCATCTCTTTTTCTCTTTGTCTGTCTTTCTAACGTGTCTTTATCTGCCTGATTCTCTTATCTCATTCTCTTACTCTCTCACTCTTTCTTCCTCTTTCCCCTTTGTCGCTCATTCTTCTTTTCTCTCATTCTCTTTCTCTCAGACAGTCTGCCTTATCCTTTGTTTTCTCTCTCATGATCTCCACTAATGGAAGAAAGGCCAATTTTGCGCTTGTTCTTAATAAGAAATGGCAAGCAGTTGCTCCAGTGCACCTCACTGCTACACTGCCGCACATAACAAAACCCAGAGGTTAGATTTCACCAATGGTGACTTTGGATTGCTATTTTTGAACCAGTCAATAGCTATTGATGAGCAAAATGTGAAGTGGGGTAAGGGGCATGCATATTTAATAGAACATCATACACAGAGGTGAATGTTAAGTAGCAGCACAGTGTGGGTGGGTTGTGATGAAAGAACTACCCTTTGTGTGCACATGTGGTAGTTTTTTGGTTGTGTATATTACACTGAAAGGTTTAATGCAGAAACTGATGATGTCAAATAAGGGTTATTCCCATTCAAAGAGCCTTCTTGAAACACAGCCACTGGGGCCAGAAAAACAGCATTCAGGGCTCGGTTTCATTACTCTCTTGTCTAGATTTTGAAGTTGAAAGTTTTTCATCCTTCAGCGTTGTAAATCCTTTTTGTCCTAACCTAACAGAGTCACTTTAAATCAGTCCAGGAAAAGGCTTCCTATTATCACTGATGAGATGAACTGTGACTCTGGAAAGCCAACTCCAAGAGAAAGTAAACACATTTGCTTTCAATTCAGAGCAGCCACTGGGAGACAGCTAGTTTGGTTTCTGTTTAAAATCAAACAGACAAGAAAAAGTGCAGGTGGTGGAAAAAAAAATAAAATAAATTATACAACATAGTGTCATGATATTTTGCATTCCAAAATTGGGTCTGGACACAAATACCAAGTATCAAGCTTTAGCATTTATATAGTAAGTTTATCATAATAGAATAATTACAGTACACGTAGAATAATCACCAGAAGTGGTAATGGTAAATGGCCTTGCTTTTATATAGCGCTTTTCTACCTATTGGTACTCAAAGCGCTTTTACAGTCAGAGACACATCTACCCATTCACTCACACAAGCCGCACACATTCACACACCAGTGCCACGCACTGGGAGCACCTGGGGGTTCAGTGTCTTGCTCAAGGGCACTTCGACATGTGACACATTCCGGGGATCGAACCGCTAACCCTCTGGTTCGTGGACAACCCGCTCTACCTACTGAGCCACAGTCGCCCCCGGTGATGGTCAGAAAGTTGGTAAACCAAAAATGGACACATTAGAGAAAGAAACCAGAAACTTGTATCTGTTTAAATCTAACATATTGACTATTTTGAAGTTGCAATGAGTGTTGTGTTAAAATACAGTGTCCTCTGAATACTGTGAACAGGAAATTTGCTGTTTCAAAAGAGTGATAAAAACACAGATTTTGTACTGGGGCACATGTTAGACTTTGACTCATTCTTCACTATCTGCTGTATCCTCCTAGCTGTGTTAGACCATTTAGTTTTTTGTGTTGTTAAACCATTAGTCAGGGATTGTGATCTCTTTCAGCTGAGTGCCACTTTAAGCTGTGTGTTAAAAGCTGTGGTAAAACACAAGCTGGGCTCTTTGGAGCAGAAAGACAGCACGCAGCCTCTTTGTCACTACTTGTTGGAGTCCTCTGTGTGCGCGTGTGTGCGTGTGCGTGTGCAAATCTTTTCATACTTTTTTAGATAACACAATAACCAGTATCATCACTGAATGAACAAATAACAAAGTGGAAAAGCACTTGTCGCAATTGTCAGTACTTCTAAACCATTGTTAAGTTACAAAGATGCACTGAATAGACTAGGATAATAGGCACAAATAAATCATAAATAACATCAAAATAGTCAGTACCTCTACTGTATGTTTGCATCTGGAGGTCGGCTTTCTGCAACAAAACCTGCAGAATGTAGGGCTTATCAATGCACTGATTTAAGACCGACAGAGCCTAGTCATTAATTCTGCCAGTCCCATTCCTTCTGAGACATTCTGTGATTAAAGGCCAATAGTAAATCACAGTATTTCTGCTTTTATTCACTGAATGCCAGTCACCTAGCTGTGGCTGTGGATATTTCTCAGTTTAGTTTCATTGCTGTGCTGTTCCATTTGTGACGAGCATACATTTCTGCCACTTATAACATCTGTGTGTGATGTCTTGCCACTGGCTGATCAGTTTCCTATCATGCGACAGAAGCATATATTGATTGTGCATTCATTTGCATTGGTATTATTCAGAATATGGGGTCAAGTAGCAGCTGAGCTAATATCTTGTGGTGGTATCTGTCAAGAGGTTTTCTATTGGCTTCTGTTGTGCTGTTTAGCTAATGGAATCTAATTTATGTGAACTTTTTGTAACCGTATTATTTCTAATTTACTTAGCTTTAAGAGTCTGGACAAAGGCCTGCAAATAGCATCTGTTTCTCTCCACAGTCCATAAGGTCTCTTATTTTCCTTTTATCAAAATACTGTTGTATTATGTTGCAATATGTTCATTTTAGAGTAATCAATAGTTATATATAATCAAATTTACTTTTTTTTTTTGACATTTTTACCATAACCTTTTGATAAATGGTCATTTTTGTGACCATGAGTGTCTCTCACACTTAATGAATGAATGGAGCATAGTGTTCAGAATGTGTATTGGTTCACTGGCACCATCTGTTTCCAGTATGCTTTCCAGAGATCAGTTGAATTAATTCAAAGCAAATTAATCCACAGCATGGATATTATAATCAGAGCCTTATCAATGTTACTCGATCACAATGCCTCCTAGTCGATTTATCTATGTTAATATTTATGTACAGTTTGTCTTTATTGCGAGAGATTAGCCTTATCGGCAAGCTCACATTCATCGTGAGTTCCCTCAAACGCCACAGCCTTTTCTGTCAAATCTGATTGGATAACAGCTTCCTTTAAACGTCACTTCCTTGACATAAGTGTCTCTGTTGGACATGAAAATGTATGGTCACCCAACAAGATTATGCATTATGAACAGCCAACGCTTCACTTTTTCCAAACATCTTTCCTTGCATGTACACTAGCCAACTTCACAGCATTATGTGCTCTAGTCACTGATCACTTGATAAGAAAAACACTGATGCCTCGGAGGAGAGGTGAGGGGCCCAGTGGGTCACTGCAGCAAACAAGTTTATGTGGAAATACTTCTACTGTGACGTGAAATGTAAGTCAGTTCTGAAATCAAACAAATGTACTACTGCAATGCACACTCATCTGAAACGGCATCCGCTGACGCCAGCAGAGGAACGGTCCAAATCCTCTCAGAGGCAGTCAGTTAACAACTTTATCAAACGCTCTGCAATAACAGAGAGAATGAGGCTGCAAATCAACAGTTACTGGTGGATTTTATTGTCCACGTTATTAGACCTTTAGCTACAGTACACAGACAAGGCTTCGGAAAAATGCCGCATTTTTTTTATTTTTTATTTTTAACCCAGCTACTTTCTTACAACATGCTGCAGAGTAGTATTAAATGCTACTGATGGTGCTGGGTTGTACCCTGTTTTTATACAGGCTATACATATTTGCATCACACAGTATATAGCACAGGAGCTGTCCGTTCTCAGCATTTGTAATTAGGTCAAGAATATAGATTTCATTACTTCCTGCTGTATTTTTATTAGTGACATCATCAGCAACTAAACAGTGTCAACTCGACTTTCGTCACATAACAGTCGACTGTAAAAAGAGTCTTTCTTCAACCCCTAGTATGTACCCCATAAACACACAGAACTGCACACACACTTTATGATTTTAGCCGAGGTATAACAATCACCAAGCTTGCAATCCTCTTTTCAATTTACCATTCCATGTGCCAGATGGAAGTGAACTTCGATGAAAAGACTGAGGCCGTTCACTCCAATTTTCTGAGGAGTCCTCCAGCTTAATTGGTCAAGCTCTTATCCCCCAGCCCACCTCGGCTTAGCCCTGGAGGAGATTTTCTCCGCCTATACCTCTGCCTTCATTTCCGACAAACCCCCCTCGCCCCCACCCCCCACCCTCCTTCCAGCAGTAATAGGAGAGAAAAAGAGTTACTCTCACTCTCTCTCTCTGTTGCTGCTCGTCCTCCTGCAGGCAGGAGAGACACTGCTGGCTAGTTGGTTAATGAACGTTGTGTTCATTTGTCACGCTTATCAATCACTGCATGTGTAGGTGTCATTTTGCCATGTCTCCTCATCTGCCATTGTTGTTGATGATGTTGTTTGTTCCCACACTGTGTGACTGTACCTGAGTCATAGAGCAGAGGGAAATGGGAGTTAGAATAGAATGGAATAGACTAGAGTTCATTTGCCATTTGCACAGGGACATTGTCAAGCTTACAAAAAAAAAAGCAGAAACATACTACAGGCATAGATAATAAAAACAATTAGAAAGCACACTTATAAGCATTGAATAATGGAGACAAATGTTAAAGGTGACAACAGCTTAAACTGCAGTGGATGGTGTAACTGAACCAGTGAGGGAATTAGATCGCAGACATGTATCATGTTTCAGGAAGTGTTATTCATTCAAAGTGCCTCAATTTTATTTTTTGTCTGCACTGGTAAAAGGCAGAAGTACATCCTGGCAGCATTCAGATTTTTTCCAGTACTAAAACTGTTAAGGTGAACAACAAAACTCCTGACATATTCTTTAGGCGTTTTTATTTTCAAATGTGAAAATATGCTGAATAAATTTAACATAGAGAGGCTGTAGCGCTCTTGCATTGTTCCACCATTTACCTATCATTTGAATGCCTGCATTTCCATATTTAGGCAATCAAAAAAAGCCATTAACATTTTCCTGTTGCACTGCTATGAGAAAATGTTGGCTGTCGAAGCAGAATGTTCATCCTGAAGCCCAGCAGGCAGTAGACTTTATATCCACCGACACCCACCTACCTTTGCCGACTCCTATAGGTGGCATGGCACTGTGCTAGAGACGTTCATCCCTGGTTGAGTAATCCCAGTGTGTGCCCACAGGATGACATACTCTGGCCATGACGTTGGATGAATAACTAATTAGCTGGCTTCCAGATTAATACAGCCTTTAGCACCGACTACTCCATCATCAAAGTGAGGGAAATGTTTAAGAATAGCTGAGCAGTTCACAGAAGGAATGTGGCCCTGCATGAACAGTAACATAATAATGCACTCAAATGGAGCAGTGAAGATGAATTGGACTCCTTCTGTGGCTCACACCACAGTCCAGGTTTCTTGGAACATCTTCCTATATTTTCCTCTAAGGAGTGCCATGAAAGGTATTTACCGCACTATGGCTCTAAAAAAGACCTATTTTATCAGTGGGGGTTTAACAGCATCAACAACAAGTAATTCATGAGGAGTTTTTTTGCTTTAAAATGTCGCTACAAACGAGGTGACATTTTATTTAAAATGCAGGATTATCGCACAAAGTTAATACATTTCAAAAACATTGGTGTTTGTTCTGAAAATATACCTCCAATCACACCTCACGTTTAAAGAAACTCACAACAAGTCCCAATGCAGTAGCTGTCGACCAAGCTCGTAGACCCCAAATTGATGTGTTCACTTTTTGTATTAACTCCTCATTATGCTTGTAATGAGCTAAATTCCAAGCAGAGCCCCACATGAAGATTGGTTCCTACAAATCATGTCAGATAAATCTCTTGCATTATCCAGTCGAGAAAGAACAAAGAGAATAGCAATCCATGAAATGAAATAGCTGTGAAAACTAATGTGTTTTATCTTGCAAGTGAGTGGCATATACAGTATGTGAAATGATGCGTCGCTCTGCCGAATGAGGGAAAGAGTCCGAGTCAGTGTGTGGCTAGGAGGGAGAGATTGCATGTCAAAAGATACGTTCCACGGTAATGGAGGAGTGTCTGAGAGCTCATGAAGTGATTCACTGGTGAATTCATGCTCAAGTATTAATCAGATAGCAGCCGTCTGCCTCTTTTAAGAGAGAACTGAAAAGAAACTGTCTTCACGTATTGGCTCCCCCAGGAATACCTAAAGTGGAAACATTTGTGGAAGAAAAGATGAATTCGACCATTTCCTCAGCGATACGCGGAGGGAAAAAGCACATCATTCCGCATATGAGGATGGATTCCTACACAGTTCCCCCCCCTTTTCCAATAGAATGATGAAATTAAATGAAAGCAAAGGTTTTATTGTTGTTGGCATATTGGCGGTCTGTTAAACAGCAGCACAGTCATTACACAGTTGTTAGAGCACTTCAGAAAGGCGACACAGAGGGTACAGGGTGAGAGCTCGGTGTACAGCACGGTGTTCACCCCCCTTTTGCCCTGTAATTGAAGTAGCCATATTGAGTTCCCATGTAAATGGATTAAAATGGAGAGTCTAAGTAGGCCTCTGCACTATTGCGTGGCCTAGATACAGCTGCTCACTGCAACACCATAAAGTAGGCTTCTGTGAATTATATGTGAGGTGTAATCATGGCTGCTATGGTTTCCCTGTGTGACACTCCTCCCCCACCATGAAGAAGCCTTTTGAAAGAAGGTGGCTTATACAGTACCTTCATGGGAAGTATAAATAGTAATATAGCTGCAAGTGTAATCTGTGCTGTTCATGTGCCAAAGAAACTGTAAAAATCTTATGAGTCCAACTACTGCAGCTCTTAGAGTTGAGCTCTCTGGGTGGCACCCTCACACATCTCAGATTCTGCTCCCAAGTGAGTCACTGTACAAAGCTGGTCACAGCTTATCTCAAATTAAGTGCTTGTTTACCAAACAGAAAGCCATGCTATTCATTAATTTATTTATTTCTCGCACTGATATCTTTGCACCAAACTAGTTGGCAGGGCAGTTGTCGAGAGTTGGTGCAAATTCTGCAGGAACGTGTTTACTACAAATGTGAGCGATCATGAGATCTACTCAGTGTGACATTTTACACAGTTTAAGAAGTGAAGAACTTGCCCAGCTTTAGACGTTTGACACACCGGACTGTACATTTCTGGATGTCACATTATTCCATCTCCAAAATGCCACCAGTGGCTCAGCCTGAAATGAGTTCATAAGGTAATCAGATTGAGACTCTGAGTTCCCTCCTCGGAAGGATCAAAGACACGCTAAAAGTCCCCCCACCCCCCTTTTCCCTCTTTTTAATGAGTTCACACAAACTAAAAAAGGAGGACAAATTGTGGAAAGCTGCTATAATCTGTGGAGAGGGAAAATGAGATTAAATTGATGTGATTTAAGAACTACCCACCAGGTGCAGATGAAATTATAGGTGATCTCTAAACTTTGGTGCGCTGTCAAAGCAAAGAACGGCCAGTTGTTTGAAGCAGCCTCCTGGGTCCCTCTCATTCTTTGACTTAGCAGTAACCCATGCAAATCTGAGGCAACTGGGGGACTACAGCGTTTTATTCATAAGCATGCGGAGGTTGCATCTTGCCACAGAGACATCGGTCCTTAATGCATGGAGCGGATTTGTCTCCATTCCCTGTCCTTTTGTCCTTGCATGCATTTTCCTTTTTTTTATTTTACGTCTCCATTCTGTTAATAATACATGAATGTCCTCTTTCCCTCCCCTTCCCTCTTCCCTCCTTCTCCTCCCCCTGTAGCAATTATTGAACCCACCACCACTAGTGCTGTCTCAAGCCCAGGTCAGTATATGTCACCATGCTGTACACCAAATCAGCAAAGAGGTCCGCTGCCTCATACTAACCTGAGCCAAAATCCTCTCCTCCATCTTGATTTATTTCAATTGGCTGGCTGGAATGCCTACTGGGTGTACAGCTTCATTGTATGTCTCTATTTATTTTTTTGCATTTCCGTTTTTTTCTTTTGTAATTTTGGGATGGCTTTTATACAGTCTGGCTACATATACTTCCTGCAGCCTGTGTCATTGCAACACCCCGCCCCCTCCCTTTCATTACAAACACCACCACCACCACCACTTGGAGCAAACAGTAGCGTCATCAAGTGGCTGTTTCATATTCCTCTGGGTGCTGATGCTTTTCATAACACTGATGGCTTCGTCTTCTTCTCTTTGTGGCTTTCTAACCACCACTCTGCTGCTCCTCAGCACTATCTTAATGCAATATACATCAAAGGCAGGACACTGTTGGTAGTAAAGGGCCTTGGTTTGTTGTTTGCAAGAAGGAGTCTCTGCTGTCTTTGTACTTTTATCATTCCATCCCAGTCTAACTCTCTTTTTGTCTTAATTCTCTTATATCCATCACTCTCATTTTCCTTTCTGTTCTTTCCTCTATTCCAGAACAATCAGTTGGCGCTCTGCCATCTCTTTAACCTGATCTCTTGCTTGTCAGTGCTACACTGTCAATGTCGCCCCCCCCCCCCACCCCTTTTGCTGGATTCCGCTGCTTCCACATTCCAGCCCACTGTAATCCCCTCTGCCTGGTCGTCTTTTCTCCCTCTCTAATGGTTTTAAGCAAGTCACAGCATGTAATCTCTCATGCTGGTTACATTATTTTTGCTTAATACTGTTCAGGCACACAGAAACACGCACTGAAAAGGCTTTCGCTGGCACAGACTCACACCATTGACAATGAAATGAAAACATGCAGAAATATTCAAACAAGCACCTTCCCTTACAGTACACGTAATCACATTTAAGGATTCACAGTGTATGATTAATCTGCTAAGCGTTTTTGGGACTTTTCATTTGGCTCTGTGAATAGACGCCATTTTCTACCTGTCTATTTGAGCCAAATATAATTATCTACGGAGATTCTGACAGATAACAAGTTAAAATAAGCTCGGCAGCAACAAATGGCCCTGGCATGGCCCTGAACTCTCATTTGATGTAACGCTTGCAGAACAAATGACAATTTCATGGTCCAAAGGAACACTGGTGGTTTCAATCGTAGAGATAAACTCAGAGAGCCACTGTTCTTGTTTTGTACCAAGTTGTACGTATATAAAGTTTATTTTTGTATGGCGCCTTCACTAACTGGTTGGTAAAGGGAATTAAATGGCTTTTATCCCAATCACGGTACAGTTAACTTTAATAATTGATTTTAAACGTGTTATCTGCTGTTATGCCTCCTGAGAAATGGGGTTTGGATAATGTGGCCCCAAAACAAGGAATTCATTTCTAGTCTGTGAGGTAAGCGAATCATCTGAAGGGCAGATGACAGAAAATAGAATCACTTTACAAAGTAGCAAACATGCTAATTGGAAACTGACCTGGCTCTGCCAGTTTTCTTTAATAAAAATCTTCTCACATGGGCCAAAATGCTGTTGTGTAGTTTAATTAATCCTATTTCCATGGTAAATATTAGATTGTTTGACTCAGCACTTGTAAAGACACACACAACTGTGCGCCATGAGGATAATCTTCCACAAAAAAGCAATAGTTAAATAGCTCACTTTAGGCAAAACTCGCAATGTAGTTTAAATAGAAAACAGTGGCTGCTTGAAAGGCACTGAGTCTTTACCACAAAGAAAACTTAATTACAGAGCTACATTTGTCACAGAAAAACCTCTGCTATAGCTACAAAACAGTGTGAACCCATACAAACCTTACTGTATACAAATAAAATACCCAGGTTTACCCCAGCAGCAACTATATCAACAAAGTGACACCCATAGATGCAGGACACTTCCAGGCTGCAACCCCCTCTGTAAATTTCAGACAACAGTGCTGTCTTTAGTGAGGGCCTTAACAGAAGGATGAGTGTGATAAGCTACTGAAAGTCTCTAGTGACTTGTGAACTGGTCTTGGCCGTGTAGTTTTTGGGGGGAGGTGGCAGCATCTGATGCCAACGATGCAGCACGCTCAGTAAAGTGGTAATAAAGGCCGGCTATGTTCAGACTTGAATTGGACAGTCTGAAGAAATGGGCAGAGAGGAGGACGTTAAGCTCCGTCCTGAATAACCCCTCCTACTCAGCCTGTGATGGACTGTGGCAGATGGATTGCGCGTTGAGCCACCAGCTCATCCCACCCAAGAGCCAGACTGGGCGCTTCAGGCATTCATTTGTGCCCACTGCCATCAGATGCCACAACACAACTGTGACCACAGCCTAAGCCAGCTGTGCCCCCTCACCTCCAACCCTGACCAACTCCCACTCAGCCAGAGATGTCAAACCCATTGCTCTCATCTCTACAGGTCCAACATCCTTTGCAGTCTTTGCACATTATTGAAAATGGACATTCTGTGCATATGTCTGTGCTGAACAGTGATACATAAACAGTGTACAATTTTAAATTCTTAGCACCACTTGGCAGAATGCTATACATAACTATACGCTGGTTCCCTGACCAGTCTAACCAAGCCGTCCTTAGCTTCAACGTGATAATATCAGGAAGGAGGCGCTGATTTAAAGAAACAATAACATACACAATACATGTGTTAAATTCAGCATATATATCAAAATATATCAAAAAGATCTCATTCCTTCAGCACTGAATCACAGCGTCTCTTAGCTCATACTTAGCTCATACATACGATGAAACTCGCTTGGTCGTCGCTAAAAGGCATGTTTTAAGATAAGTATTATTATAGCTTGCATTGGAATGCATACAGCTTTTTCATTCAAAGTTTTTTGTATCGATTTTCTATACATACATTGCTGTATCTTTCTTTGTCAATTTATCAGTAGAAAATTCAAATCTTGTCCTTTCTTATCCCACATCACAAACTGGTAACAAACCACATTTTGTTGGCGACAGTCTTAAGCTTACTTCATCCTAAGCATATGGATTTATGTGTATTTACCTAAACATAAAGCACTGCTCCACTACGCTGGCTTGATGCCACTCTGTCATCACAGTGAAATGTAGATCTGTGATAATAGCATATGCTTCCACGGGCTTTCAGTCCTGTTTACGCAGATCGCTTGACAGAAGGAAAGCAATGTTCTTAACACTGTAGTGAGCCACTTTCTTGTCTTTGCAGTGCACAGTGTACAGACAGTGCAACTGGTTCCAGGAAAAATACATGTTTTGTACATAATGTGTGTGAACATAATCCACGTACTTGCACTCAATTGTTTGTCCTCCATATGACGTTTTCCGTACATCATGATATCTGAGATAATCAAAAGTTATTACGGAGAAAGTTGTGCTGCTGTGTATTTTGAAAGCCTGGTGTCGTAGTCATTTATTTGACCCTTTAGGTGATAAAAAGAAGAGATAAATTATTCTGTGAAGGTTTTTTTTCTGGCTAATGTTATGATACAGGTCATAAAACACCACCTGATCTGTGATGGAGTGAGACTTGTTCACTTTAATCCAGAATAAAGCCTGGGATTTTCTTGTGCCTCTTAGTCTAGTAAAGGAGTAGATTCTATTTAGATGTTTTAAATATGATAGTTTCATCAGCTCAATGAAGACAGTTTTCTGATTGAGTTAGAGCGAGGCTAGGTCGTATATCTTTCTTTATTCAAGGTCCAGGTCGCAACATCAACGAGATAATCTACCTCATTAAGTATTCTTCCTAAATCCTCCAAAATGCAAAAGTCACTCACTCAGTTCCCCAAGGCTCAAAGAGTTGTGTTAATCAAATTATTTCAGTAAGCCTGTAAATCTTCTTTAATCAAAGGGTAGCTGGCTAATTTATGTCTGAACTGGGCTAATGTCTTCTTTGGAAGGCCACTTTAAAAGAGGTTAGGTTATGCTTTTCCTGTTTCAGTTCTTTATTTTGCTATCTGATGTTGGTACAAGTCAGACCCTAAGACACATTTTGATTATATTGCACTGAAAATAGCTTTTTCAATAAATACGCAACTTGGCATTTTCAAGTTCTAAATTAATCTTCTCTCTTAACCATTTCTCTGTAAATATTGAACTATTACTGGAAGAAGCCGATACACATATTTAGTCTCTGTTTGAGACCATGAAATGCATTAGTTTGGTGATTTAATCAGCATCTGACTGTGTTCCCAAACACTGTTGCTACATTTTCTGAATTTAGCCTTAATATATAATACATCTAGAGTTGTGTTTAGTAACTTTTGGACTTTTTTCCTTTTTTTTTCTCCCTTCTCGGGGGGAATTGATGTTGATAAAAATGTAATGTTTGAAGTAAAGTTCTTATATGTTTATATGTTATATGTTAACTCACTTCAAAAGCCTGGATATTGGTTGCTGTCAGCTATGGGCTTCTAGTGAGAGCATAGACAGATAGACTAATTAATCCCAAACTGGAAAATTTCACAGTTCAATTTCAGCATGAGTTACAACTATGATTCACTGTCTCTGGGAAAACTTGTGACCTCAAACATTTCTAGTAAAGCTTTTTAAATGTGTCATATTTGAACAGTGTTAAACCTAGTGAAATCAAGTAACAGCGGCCCATATTACTACTGACATACACATTATTTTACACAGTGAACTCTGATCTCACTGCTCAGCAAAGCATTTAAAGCAGGGATATGCTACAAATGATTCCAGAAAATACTAATGATTATCAGACAGATCGGCCCTCCTCTTGAGCCCCGCAGCATTACATCCTCTTGCAATTTACTCAACAGACATACTACATGTCCACATGGACCGCTGGAAACAGACTATTACTGATAACGTGAATACTAGGTCATGTGAAATACTTCTTTGACTACTACTTCTTTGAAAAAAGTGAAATATTGAAGGAATGTAGGGATGCCTGAGGTTTCTTTGGCTTTAAGACACAATAGTAGCTTTTAGATGCCACAGTCTGTCCTTAATTCCCATTAAGATTATTTCTGACATTGTGCAGGAATACACTGATACTCAGAGATTGGTATTGGATTTCTTCAATGCCGCTGAATGAGCAGGAGAGATCAGCCTGTCCTTTGTTTCACCCCGGGCAAAGTCAGTCACACTAACAACCATTAGCCGTTAAACATCATCAGTTACGTAACACTATCTGTCCTATAGCTACTCGCACTTGGTTTATTTTCCGTATGTTGTGCTTTTGGTTGGCAGACATGTGATCTGACACTCTGGGAAGGTCAAGCACAACCAAGCAGCAGATTTCAAAAGGGCTTTTTTTTTCATCTGTGGTGCTAACTTCACACATAGCAGAGACTGCTGCCTCCCTGTTTCCTCATCCCTCAAACCCCTCTAAATCAACCACAGCAGAGTTGCTGAACTGGCACTAAACTAAAGACACTCCATGATGCAGAGCGTGTTTTGCTGTTGCTCAGATTCAATAGATATTGTAGATGCTATGGATAAAGTGTTCATCTTGAGATGAACCTTGCAGGACTCTTGAGAATGGGAAACCACTGTTACACCAAACGGCAAATGCCTTAGTTTTAACAATACAAATGTATACTGTTCATTGACACTTCTATAGTCAAAAGCACAAGCCACTTGTGCTGAAGTAACGTCAAGTAGCAATTACAGATACATCAATGTGACGACTGACTACTTACATTTGTGAGTCACTTCCAGCTAATGACTGTGTATGTACACTTATGAAATATTCAGTAAAATGGAATATCTCCCACTGAGAAGCCTAGATTGGGGTCTACTGTCAATGGACTGGTGCTATAAATCCCAGAGGACTGGACTTGTTGAAACTAGTGTGTTAAATTGCTCTAGGCTCTTCTACGGTAAACAGCCCTGCCTTTGCTTTACCCAGCATGCCTGGTGTCAGACACACTGAGCTGCCCACAGATAATCCTGTTTGGCAGTGCATTTTCTGCCAGCCTTATCAGTTATACAGTGGCGAGATCAAGAGCCGTGCAAACGCCTTCTACACCCTCAGCGCTCTGCCACCCCAAGTCCTGTCCCATATGGTTTGTTTCAGGTGATACGCTGACCTTCATTCCTACCGAGTGCTAACTTCCCAATCACCTCTGGAAGGACCTGATAAGCAGATGGCATGTCATCTATCACACGTGACCCCATGATCCCTGGACTATGTAAATAGACAATAGGTTTTGTCCAGTGAAACTGGAAATCCAGACAAAAAAAATGCAGTAAATGGCTCCAAAAGCAAGCTGTGCTCATGAAATAAAACCTGCATCTTCTCCTTTGCCTAAATGAATATTATTCGTCTAATGAAACGCAAACAGAAACTCAAAAGCCTCCAGTGACTGCATGTAAAACCTACATAATGCTCTACATTATACTGGATATATCCAGCACTTAGTAAGAGTGATTTTACGGCACTCATTAGCTTTATAGCGTGATCCTCTGAAATATCAAAGCGTGCCAGTGTTTTCAGAGTTCATTTAATTAATCAACACTTCCCATGCCTTTTGACAGCATTTGCATTTCCATGTCGAAAGAGCATATGTTTTTAGGAAATGAACGCCATTACTTTGATATTCGAACAGCAGACACTATGATTGCCTCATGATCTTCAGTTTTCTCTCTATAATTCCTTTTAATGAGTATTAATCAGGGGAAGTGTTATTTGTGTTATTTGGCTGATTGGTAGTTCTCAGTTGTTTGTGTGGCATTACCGGCTAGGTTTTTTATTGTGGCAGCCTGGGCTTTTTATTATAGTGCCTTAAAATGCATTCCGAGTGCTAATACTGATTAGTTAAATGTGGAAGATACGGACAATGAAATTGATTTTGTGTTTGACTGTGCCGGGAAGGGTACTCTAACACAAAGTGATGTCTCTTTGTCCTTATTTGTTTTGGTTAATCATTTATGAATCACTTAAGATATGCATCAAAAACACTTTTAAAAGACTAGCAAAAACAAGAAACAATATTGACGACACACAAAAACACAAGACGATAAATGGATGGGCAGGTCAGTATTGGACAAGTTACACCTCCCAATTTGCACCTGCTGGCAACATTGACTGCCAACGCGCAAATGCAACATGCAGCTAGATCTATATGTAATGAGGACGTGCTTCAGGTGCAGATCATCGACTTCAATTTCACTATATCCACATACAAACTGAGGGAGTAGAGATTACAGCCATATTTTCAGGAGCTCATATGTATTTGCACAAATAAACCTAATCATAAGAAATAGCCCTATTAAATATTTTGCCAGAGATCCTTTGCAGACACTGACTGTCAGAAGTCTGAAATCTAAGGAGACAGCATATCCCTATGCGCCATATACAACAGAATTCATCCGACTGCTTCTGTCTTCTGTCACATCATCTATAAATGCTTGTGACCCAGTGCAATTGGAAACCATACAGGCCCATTCATCATGCTGCCTCCATGGTTACAGATGATGTTGTATGTTTGGATCATGAGCCAAGTCTTCTGCAGACTTTTTTTTCCCCCCATCATTCTGGTTCAGGTTCATTCTAGTAGCTTCTGTCCAAAGAATGCTGCTCCAGTATTAGTTTGTCTTTTTTAGATGTTAAGGGTTAGGGTTATTTGGGCTTTGTGGCGAACCTTTTGTATTTGTTGTGAAGTCTTTTCCTTGTGGTTGACTTGGATAATGATATGCCTGCCTCCTGGAGACTGCTTTTCACTTGCCTAGACTGGAAGGGATTTTTCTTTACCATGAGATCACCCACTGCTTTAGTGTCATTCATTCATTCATTCATTCATCTTCTGTAACTGCTTATTCCTGTCAAGGGTCATGGGGGTCTACTGGAGCCTATCCCAGCTGTCATTGGGTGAGAGGTGGGGTACACCCTGGACAGGTCTCCAGTCTGTCTCAGGGCTAACACAGAGAGATAGACAACCATTCACACTGACATTTACACCTACAGCCAATTTAGAATCAATGAACCTAACCAGCATGTCTTTGCACGGTGGGAGGAAGCTGGAGTACCCAGAGAGAACCCACACAGACCCAGGGAGAACATGCCAACTCCACACAGAAAGGCCCAGTCAGCCCATGGATTCAAACCCGGGACCTTCTCGTTATAGTGTCCTGTGTCCTTATTTGAAGTGTTTCTTTTTCAGATTAGCACCATAATGGATCACAAATTAGTTTACTCACTGAATTAACTTTACTTAAAACTATAGACCAGGGGTGCTCATTATGTCAATGGCAATCGACCGGTAGATCGCAAAGGTAGTGCAGGTAGATCGCGTAAAAATGTTTTACATGTTAGTCTAAATCATTTATCTGTTGCACCTCCAAGACAAACAGCAAGACAAACGTCCATCTTTATTTATTTTTACTTTATATTTGCAACATGCTGCGATGGACTGGTGACCTGTCCAGGGTGTACCCCTGCCTCTCGCCCCATGACAGTTGGGATAGGCTCCAGCAGACCCCCACGACCTTTAACAGGAATAAGCGGGTATAGAAAATGAATGAATGAACGAATGAATTTGCAGCATGCCCTCAGTTCAGTGGCACATGGCCACGCACAACTTCAACAAGAACTCAAGACTACATCTTTCTTAAAGAGACAGCGCTATTTTTCTAAAGGGGTAGATCACTGAACTTGGTCATTGTAAAAATGTGGGCACCCCTGCTGTAGACAGTAGAATTTGGATGTACAAAAAGACTGAACTCATCTTTGCAGAGTTATTTCTGTTCTCATCTACAAACCATCTACAGTATGCGCTGGAGCATTTAAATCGTATCTATGTGCATGTACTGAAGTTAAACACTTTTACATGTAGGATAATGCTCTTTTGAGAATGTGTGCTTTAGCAGTAATTTGCTATATATATTTTTTGTCATATTTGGGACTGGACAAAAGCCCATTTCCCTCTAATCTTAACTACATAAATAATTATCCATATTTCATTCTTCCTCTCTGTCATCCTGCAAGACTCATTTCAGGGCTGCTTTTCACCTGTTCGTCAGTCTCTGATAGAAATGGCCACGCTGCCCTCCCTCTTTGTCAGCAGATTATTTTATTTACCCCACATCCCTCTCACCAAATCGTTCGCTTCCTCGCTCTGCCGCTCCCACATGTATCTCTCTCCTCTTCTTCTCTGATTATCTCTCCCTTCTCGCATCTCCTCAGGAGTGGCGGCCATTAAATGCAAACCTGGTCACGCTGTCAGTCCCACGCACACATGAGAAGAAACACAGCGGCGCACACTCAAACGTTAATCACTGTCTTCAGAAGAACACGGAAACAGTTTCACTGACTTCTTTCCCTCTGTTCATCTTTCATGGATATTTCTCAGTATTTGTTTTGATAATACTGACGGTGGGTATTAAAACGGAGGCCTGTCAGCGCCTTTCCCGTTTTCAAATTGCGCCAAAGAATTTTCTTTTCTTTCATGTGCTTATTCCCACCTCACATTTGAGCTCTTGTTACAGGCGATGCTTTTATCCCTGTTGTTGTCACTTATACTTTTTTTCTCTAGAATAACTTTTTCCCAGATCACCAAATCTCACAGAGTACCCAGAAGATCAAAGCACATTATGCATTGTAGTGCTTTCAGGTCTGTGACATCCTTCCCCAGTTTTGAAGTTGTATTTACAACTGTTTTTCAAAACCTTCATTCTTCCCCTTGCACTGAAAGTTCTGAAAAGAACCTCCCCAAAAGGGAAGTCACACTTAAAGAAACTTTAATTCAAAATCTCCTTCTAACTTTAATTGGCACTCTCACCACAGCAGCTAGGGTGATTAATAAGACAATTCTGTTGGAAAGATGAGTTTTGGTGCTCCCAACAACAGACAGGACCGTGCTGTTGCTTCGTGAGAGCTGGAGCAGAAAATGGATAGTCATTTCCTTTTATGGCCACGAAAGGCTGCTGTAGAGATCCAGTCTTGGTCTATAATTGAGACACTAGGGTATATTCTCTTTCTGGACAGACTCTAATGGTTAGTGCATTAAGGAGGATGATTGAAGAAAGCCACACACTTACAGTAGAGGCCACGGTAAATCAGAAAAGATGGCTTTTTGGCCAATTTGTAGATTGCGGTGGGTTCACACTGTGCAGTGCTTTAGCTCTTCCCTCTCTCATCTCTGGTGAGAGCACTCTTCAACAGAGTTAAATGGCTGTAATTTTGAGGTAAAAGTGCGAACACTTTTACAAGTAATAGAGAGAAGGCTTTGGACATGTTGTCATTGCCCTCGGAAATATAGTAAATGTACTCTTAAGGCTTCACTCAGTTGTTAGAAGGTGCTTTACTCTACAGTTTTGGAGGAATAGGGGCAATACTAAGACCTGGCTCAAGGTGTACAGTCCCACTTATGTAAAGCCTTACACTTACACGGCTGTCATTAGTCTGTTTCCTCCTCTTCCTTCACAGAACAGTGACAGTGAACAGTGAATCAGAATCGTCTTTATTGCCATGTATGTTCAGGCATAAGAGGAATTTCTTGGTTGTAGCTGGTACAATAAACACAACCCTAAGTCATGAATCAAACTACAAAAAGTATACAGAATACATAAATAGAGGAGAAACTGTACAGACTGCACAGTTAAAAAGGTGTGCAAAAAATAAATCAAAATGTGCTTTGTCTCAAAAATGTCAGTGAAAGAGTGTTTGTGCACGGCTGTGTTGGTGTGTGTTTGTGTCTGTGAGGGGGTTATTGACCAGTTCAGCTGCACACGGGCAGAAACTGTTCCTTTGATGTAAGATCTTGTTCCCGATTGACTGCAGCCTCCTGACAGAGGGGAGGGGCTCCAGATTTTTTGTGTCTAGGGTGAGAGGGGCTGGCTGCAATCTTTCCTGCCCACCTCAGCAATAGACCTCTAGATTTAGACAGTATGCAATGCAATGACACTCCTTTGGCAAACATGCCTTAAAGTTTGATGGTTGACTGTTAATTAAAGATGAACTAATTCCAAAGAATAGGTTACTAAATAAAAACAGACTGAACATTGCATCCACTATTATTTTATCAACAATAGCTTACCTGTTTAGCTTGCAGTCATTGTAGATGAACATATTTTGTTTTTTGTATTTAGTCTCGGCTGTTTTGTTCCAATTTAGTGTAACTTTCTGTGGAACTGTAAATGAATTCGGTCGATGTGTAATTTGTTTCATTCCAAGAATAAGTAACACTGCTTAACATTACTTTGCATATAACCAGCAATTACTTATTTTCTTCATTTGTCATTTTTTCAAATTATAATTTGGATTTCGTTTATAGAAAATTGTAACATTTTGTCATGCTTTAATTTTTCCTAACCATTTTTTTTGCTTTTAGTCTGGCTTTTGATTGTGGAAACTGTCTGGTTGAATAATTTATAGTTTTTGTTTAGTTTTGTTTTGGTACAGCCTCAGAATACATTGAAACACTATATAAATGCATTTCCTTTCTTAGGAAACTTCAACCATTTCTTGTGAGGATCAGTTGTGTCTAGTAAAGACTATGGACTGTTATGAATAGTCAGCTAATTTACTTTACTGCTGTGCCATGACGAAGTCGATTAGTCGCCGATCATGTGACAATAACAACATGGATGTGTGTGAAAATACTTTATTAAAGATGTAGCCCAGTGACATAACAGAATATGTAAGTCAGCCCTGAGATACAACTAATGTACTATTTCACTGTCTACGGCTACATTATCCTACATTACAACACACATTATTAAATGCTATTGGGGGTGCTGATTTATATAGGCTATACATATCTGCAGCACAGGTATTGATAAATGTTTTTGTCCTTGTTGTCAGTTTATGCATCAGACAAGAGACACGAGTTGAGTGCTGTGTATTATGGTGACAACCAGCAGTAGCCCGTGTTAAAGCTTCAGTTCCTTTGTGTGAGACACTGCAATATGTTTTCATGTCAAGAAAATAGATTTCACTGTTGCACGCATTACTTTCTACTGTGTTTGTACGTGTGATGTCATCAACTAGTTGACGTCGACTCGACTTTCACCTTACTTTAAAAAACCGAAGCAATTCAACCCCTAGTAGATATTGCCCTCCGCTTTTTTCTCATGTTATTTACAGTGTATGAACTTACAAATAAATATACATATTCACATGGAAATACAGACGTTAAATGAAGTGTGTCTGCATACATCTGAGGGGCACTGACTCTGTGTGTGTTTGATAGCTGGCTGCCAGCAGATTATGCCAAGGTGGTTAGAGTCTTTGTTGCCAGCTATCCTGATAAAACCTTGGGAATTCTTGCCACCCATGACATGTCTTCTTCCCATGCATTTAAATCTCAGAGGGACGGGTGCCTATATGTCACTCCACGATAACTGTTGGGAATTACACAGTAATTAGTCTGTCCATTCTAAGCAAACCTTGACTGACACTGACAGCAGGAGAAGCCTGAGGAGTAAAGATACTGTGCCCACTGCCTTTTAAACCAACCTATGTAAAACCCTCGCTTCCCGGATTTGCATAGAAATAATTATTCTAGGATTTGTTTCACTTGTATAAATGAAACGTACAGACGTAATGACATGAAGATGCATTTAAGCTGCTCTTCTGTTGTCTAATTTTCTTACCATTTTAATTGAGCAACCAGATTACTGACACGTCAGACATGGAATATGTTTGTGCTGTTTTTATTTGTGTTTGTGTAAAGGTTTACAGTATTCAGTTATACAGTACATTAGACATATTTTGCTCATTTATTCATATATTCTGATGCAAAGTAAATGTAAAAATTGCAGTAATCAAATCCATTTTATTGCTGTAAAACCGACTCCAAACAAGGTTTATATAACAGTCAGATGACAGAAATTGGTCAGTTATACTGTGTATATTGTTTTCAGAAAATGTAAGATATAGATTGTTATATGGTATTACATGTATGACATATAAACCTCCCTATATAATCACAATTCAAATTAACTACACTGAAATATGTACTTATGTACGCTGACATCTATGTGTGTCTTCTAATATAAGATTTATTGTGTTGTTTTATTACACTGTTGAAAAAATTGTAGAAGCAATAGCCAGGAAGCCAACCAGACTTCAACGCTATACTTCCCGATACCGTTTTTCCTCTGTATCATTTGAAACACTCTCCTTAATGAAATCCTAATAGCTATGCCAGCAGAGCTGTTAAACAGATTTGAATGGCACACAATGTAGGATGTGGTGGCTCCAAGATGCTGTGAGTATGCACTCAAAGTCTCAGCATTGTTGTTGATACATACGTTCATATAAATACATTTGTATGATACGGTCAGTTCAGTATCATTTTTTTCAGATCCATGCATACACTGCAGCATGGTTACACTAACATCGCCTTGTGGACATAAAAGATTTGTTTGAGGCTCACCAGAGTTCAATTACTGTGTTCTCTTGTTTGGTCTGACAATTGAACCTTTAAGTCCAACTACAACACTTGAATGAAAATGTACGCCATCGGAGAAGTGACAAGTGCAGTGGCTACTCGTTTGCATTCCATCTAGCTTTGACAGAGACGGAGTCCAAGCTCCTCTTAATCACAAGTGCTCGGAGACACTAAATGTATCTGGTCTCCACTTTGTATGCGCGATCATGCTGGAGGAAATGCAATGGGAGGATTCACTTCTGCCGTTCTTAAGCAGGGCTTTCCACACTTTTCAGACTTATAAATGAATCCCATTGACTTCCTGCACTTGTTTCACCTTCCAAAACATTGTGATATTGATTCTGTGTATCCATACACGCTGTTCTTATCACACAGGATTTTAGGCCAGTCTTTTCAAATCACACATCCGACACCTTCCCCTCATCTTTTCCTTCCTTACTTCTTTTGTCAAGTTTGATGTCTTCAGCGTTGGCCCTCCACCCTCTCAAGATAAACTGCTGCTGAGCATTGTTTTATTCTGGCAGACAATTATCTCTGAAAGGCCTGGACAAAGAGATGTACTCTTCACGACAATTTCCAATACCTTTGACTCGGCCCACACTTCCCATCACCCACTGAGTGTACAGGCTCTTGTCTGTGCACACTAAATCAAGCTCACACACACGTAACTCCGAAGTGCTTTCATTTCTCTTTTCGTATGCTATATTTGAAACCGTCTAGGCCCTCGCCAAAGTTTATCAAGCACACACATATATACAAATACACAGAGACACACGCACCACTTCAGTCACTGACATAAGCCTCAAGAAAACTCAATCAGCCCAACAACACATGACAGTACCTACATTAAAGTGCCCATTACAACCTGAGTGTATGCATCGCCTTTCTCTCTCTTTATCCCTCCTCAACTGTCCTCAAATTCTTTTTATTGACAAACCACACCTTGTAGACCTTGGAGGTTTTTAAACACGTTAGAAAAGGTCATGACATTCAGAAATGGCATTCTCTTTGGGGAAATGGCTTGGATGCCTGGCCGTTAAATAAGGTTAGTTCTATCGGCTCGATTTCTAAGTGTCTTCAGCATCTCTTAAAAGTGGCCGTCCATCCAACAAAGCGAAAGGCTCTGTGTGCAAGCTGGACAGGTATCACTTTTTATTATTGTAGAGAACAGAACGTGCTCTCACACATATATGCAAATACTATACTGTATAACCACTTACATACCACTTTACACAGCTTATTGGTGGTTGGGTGCATATGGATGGATGCATTAGTGGTGGATTGCCGGGGGGGTTGATGTTAATAGTTAATGACACTTTTCTTCGTGCACACATGTGCGCACACACAGAGTTGTGCTTGCTGGAGAAAAACGACCCTCCTGCAAGCACAAACTCTTTTATGGATCCTGCCCAGCTCGCTGCTATCTCAGTTCCCCACTCTCCTCCTCAGTTCCTCATACAACAGAGGAATTGAAATGCAAGTGCTTAAGGGTAAAGCCTCGAAGGCCCCAAACAGAAACCATTAACCCTTTAGTATTCCCCTGGCCTTGCAGCTGATGAGTTATTCAAGGCCTTTGACAAGGACCCATCCTCTTTATATTCACTAATGATGAGGAAAGGTCAATGAACGCGTCAAGATGCCTTTGGCAAAATAATCTGGGGGTTCAGTGCACCATGGTTGTAACCTCTGAAGTGATAAACGGCCCTTTTTTTATCCAAGTCCTCCCGTCGTGCTGTATTACAGTAATGTGTTTGAAACAATCAATGGGCTGAGCTACTCACAAGGCTGAGTCCTGTCACCACTGACACAGTTAATTAGGACTGAAGAATCCCACGCGCTTTTGTCTGAGCACATTTGAAAGGAGACAGCGGATTAAGCTATTTTGCTTTACATTTAATATTCCTAAGGCCATCTAGCATGCGTAGATGTTCGTGATGGTGGGTGGCTCCTGGTGGGGCCAGAGCCGCTGATCTGTACCCCAATATAAAACAGTAGAAGATGACTGTAAAGAGGCCCATGTGTCTCACACCAGAAGCATTTGTACAAGGGATCAGAATCAGATGAATATTCCCAACTTCTAAAGTTGCTTATTTGCCTGTCGCTAGTGTCTTGTTTTGTTTGTTTACATCTGGAGGACAGTAAACGTATTTTATTTTCCATAAAATTCTAAACTAGCAAAGTGATGTATTCACCAAGAATGTACTGTGTTTGTTGATCACCTTTCAAGTCAACATTGACACTCAGGACAGATTCTAATCTAATTGTTTTCCTTTTTTGAAAAGAGAGCATAATACAGTCACTGCACAGGATGCCATGTTCTCTAATACTTAGAGGGCCTTGGCTGACCAGTTAAAATGACAAACACTGCTGCTGGCAGGTCATATTATATGTCACTAATAAAAATGAATTTGCTGAGTAAGTTCATGACAATATTACATTAAATTTGTCTGTTCTCCAACAAAACTGCTCCTGGAAGCCCTTAAAAATGTTGGCTAATATGTAATCCAGAGTACACGCTTATTCCTGTAAAAGGTCGCGGGGGTCTGCTGGAGCCTATCCCATTTGCTATTGGGGTACACCCTGGACAGGTCATCAGTTTATCGCAGGTCATTACTTTTTGAGTAAGGATAATAAAGTTGCAGTGTCTAACATTTTTAAATATTAAAATACTATCGACTTATAAAAATAAGAAAAATATTTTATCTTCAGTAGGAACTCAAGCTGGAGCTAAATGCCACATACAGTCTGTGGAAGTTGGAAAGAACTGAAATCCAAATGTGATACATTGTTTCCAGCTGTGTCTTATATAAGTGGTTATACAAAACAGCATCAAGATGTGAGGAGTAGGGGAAAGCTGCATGTAGGGCTTTGGTTTGACAAATTAAATTTTAAGGTGAAAAAATATTCATTTACAGTGTAGCAGCATCTGAGAGTGCTGTCAGGAGTCATGTAAAGAGAGCATGTTTGAATTAATTTTTATTTATTTTTTTTAGCTGGCACAATCTGGGGTGGAACGGTCTGCAATTAAATCCCATTCAACAAATTTGCATGATTGTGTTATTGCTTTAACATCATATTTGTCAGGCTTGGATATATTTTTAGCATGCCGTGCTTGGATAGGATCACAAACTTACTGGAAACAGTGCTTTAACACTGCAGGTGCAGCTCAAATTACTTTTTGATTCACTCTTCTCTTTCCGCATTATACAGGAACAAATTATCAGTGATGGAGGGACTCTGTAATTGGATTCTGGGTCGTATTAACCAGTAAAACTGCATTTTTTTTAACTACTGTTAAACTTTCATCATTATTTTCTAGACAGATGACATCAGCTCCTTTGATATGACTACTTTGTAACCCTTTACATTCTGCCATAATTGCCTTTAATGGTATGAATGCAATATAATTGGAATGACATTTCCCATACTCACATTCACTGTCATGAGAGCAATGAGTCAACCTGATGATGGATACTGTATGTAAATGTAAATCCATCAGCTCGTTTTTTCGTCGTTCAGCGACCATGGGGAGATGTGTGTGTTTTACCACATGTATTGATATTTTCTGCTCCTGGAACTCAGCTGAGTTGAACCAGGGGTCAATCCACCGGTCCAATTTGTCGGTAAACGCAGGCTCATTCCCCTCAGTGATTCAAGTCGATAATGTTTGACCTCATGCGAAAAACAGCAACATAAAGGCGGAGCGAGTGGTACTCACAGACTTGGGAGCTGCAGTCACTGAGCGTAGTCACACATCAAAGGGAAAAGAGCATGTGTCACTATCATTGTTTCTGGTATTTATGCAGCCATGAAAGTTGCACATCGATAGTGTCAGTGTGGCAGAGGGGATAAGCCTACAGAGGGAAGGCTAAAGTGGATTTGGAATAGAGAGGCTGTTTGGAGGCACAGATAAGATCTTTTGTGGGGATCTGACATGTTTCAGCCTTTTATTCATACAGCCTAAACATTCAAGAGTGTTGCACAGCTTATTGTCAGTACACACAACTCTGCAGGGCCAAATAGTAGTTCAAAACACTCGTGGCAAATTGGTTGTAAGTTTCAAGGCAGTGATTGTTTTTATTTCTACTATTCAGAGATTTGTCTGCTCTTAAACTGTTTATATTTTCCGAAACTACAGCTAGACCTTGGAGGTATAGTAATACTTGTGTATGGACATTTAATGCTACTAAGTATTTCTGTTCCACTAGATTTCAGAGTGAAAGTGTATATATGGTAGTTATAATTAGTTCCCAGAAAATATACATGCCAAAATGACATGCTATTTTGGCTTAACAACTTACAACAAACTTCTGTGAGTGCAGCATTTTTGTTATTGTAGACAAAACATCCTCTCACACATATATGCAAACACACATTCTGTATAACCATTCATATACCACTTTACAGAGCTTAGTGGTGGTTGTGTACATATGGATGGATGCACAAGTGGTGGCGGCTTGCTGGAGGGGTTGATGTCAATAGTTGCTGACACATTGACACAAAGTCACAACATTTATCAAATGCAACAGTTTGAACTCACATGATAGTCGCTTTCAACATAAAAATGCTTAGTGTTCATGCCGAAGTATCTGTCTCTAAAGCTTGACATGCCAGATTAACAGTGTATAAAGATTTCCAAACCCTCCATGACGGCAGCCATAGCATTCCCGTAGAGCGTTTCTGAAGCTCAATGTGGGCGACACCATCCGTCAGCATCTTGCCAGTGCCTGACTCGCAGCTAGCTCAAACATGGTGAAACACACGGACCACCGAGCTGAGGTGGGCAGATGATGCAACGTAGCTCCAAGAGGCCACACTCTAAATAATGCAAAGCAAGTCTTGACATAATTTAAAGCGGTTTAAAAGGGTTTTACCTTATTATGGTTGACAAGACACGACAAACTGGCTATTTAGACAAAAACCTTTCAACATTTCTTTTTTAAAACATTTTAACAGGGTCAACTGTGGGGGCGGACTCAAAACCTTACATGCCTATTCAGGGAAGTACAGTTTTGTCAGTTTTGTCTTGTCTTTATTTTTCTTAATCTGCACCTAAACAGAACCATTAGAGAAGCCATCTGCTTGTCACCATCTATTGCTAAACAACAATCAAGCAAGCATTATAGATAGCTTTGTAGCTAGCATAGACAATTCTTGCCATCTTTGTAGTGACTTAGCCATACCAGTAGTTCCTCACAGGATGCTAAATGGTCAGCAAATCTGTCGGCCAGTGGCCATTTTCATGTTGAAGCCTAATAAGAGGGTTTGTCATACAATTTAAGAAAGTCCAGATGCTTCACAAAGTACATTTCTATATGCAACATTTTTACCTGTAGTTTTTAACATTAGGACATTCCTGCTTTCACTTACTCAAAGGATCTAAATGTCACTCACTGTAAGTGCAGTTTTTAACTTTTAACTTGAGGATGTTATCTGCTGCCATCTACCGTATCATGTGCTGTATTTCTTCACTGCATTAAGACCTAGTCATCCTTCACGTTTCCTTTTTCTAATCTCCAGTGAGCTCTCGGATATGTCGAAATAAGATCATCACTGTGACACCTGTCAAATTCACTCTGAATTTCTGCCTTAAATACGGCCCTCACATTAACCAGAGATGACATTAGTGGCTTAGTTTTTAGCCTTTTTAGTGCAGCCCATCTCCAGGACGACAGACGGAGGCTATTAAGAATTAATTAACGGCTTTGCAATTAGTTTTCTAGTTTCAGTGGAAAAGGGATTCATTCTCATTCCACACTGCAAACTCCCAAAGCTATGAGTGTCAAGAGGGTCATGTAAGCAGCACTGGAGCTTTATTTTGTTTTCTTAGTTTCATCGACCACAAGGCTGCTGTAAACTTTGTGGCAAGAGATGCTGGGATGTTGTGAATACTTAAATCCAATTTCTGAGACCTTGAACTGTTAACTGCTTTAACGATCCCTCAGTGTGTGAATTAGAAAAGGGACATACAGATACTAGACTGACTTTACTGTTGTATGTTGTATGTGTGCATGCAGTGCCAGTGCAGTCTCAAACTGCTGTATAAAATACCCCTCTCAATCAATGGTGCTCAATTCAGGACACCATAGCTTTTATCTGAACCTCCCGCAGGCACTCCAAAACAAGGTAGGGAGTAGAGACTGAAATGCATTCACTGCCTCAGGTTCTTTCTAGCTGTAATAAAGGGATATTTCATGTGTGACACTCACACAGCCTGTCGGCGTACACTATCTAAAGCAGACTTTGAGCTAGCAATAATTAACGGAAACATATGGCGTGTGCCTCCATTGAATTCTGCCCGTCGTCCACTCAGCCTCAGCTAGAAATAATCCATTGCACATGCTAATCACTTGGCAATTGATTTGGCCTTTTTTTGGTCCGACAATTTCTGTAAACCACTGAATTGATCTGAGAGAAATCAATTAACAGCCCTGGGTAGGTAAATATGAGCAAAAAATATAGATCGTTCTGCATACAGTATGACCGTCTGAGCAAATTTTGACTGCAGCTCGTGTGCAGAGATGCTTGGTATGATCATATTCCTGTCAGGTTCAACTAGCCCCAGGTGAACTGTGATAACCAGACAGTTTTTAGTGATAAAGTTATCTTAGATCCATCAAGAAAATGCACTTAACCCTCTACATTCAGTCCTGCTGTTTTATCAGTAACGTAATGGAAATTGATAAAGGAGAGCTGTCTTATCATAATCCCACATACATAACAGCGGGGAATTGCTATTTGAGGAGGCTAGAGTTGAAGGAGATGGGCAGAAATGAACAGGCAGGAAGAGAGGGTTGCCTCCTGGTTGAAGATCAGATGCTATCAGGCTGTATTGATAAGGAAGGCAGCTCATGGAGATGCAAAGAGCAGGAGTTAGTTGTGAGACGTTCCTCATAACTGGCCAGATTGTTGCTGTCATCACAAGGGGTGCTGGAGCTAAGCAGCGCCTGATTCAGCGAAATCCTTGGGCCTGCAGCAGGACATGCACTGAAATACCCTGATAAGCATAAAAAGTGAGGGTGAAACAGGGGCACAGGGAATTATTAGAGAGTGGGAGTGAGAGACTCAAATATGTAAGGGAGATTATCATAGAGACAATGAGCGGAAGAGAGAGAGAGAGAGAGAGAAGGCTGCTGCCTGAACTCAGCACATGCTGACGCCATTTGTTTGTGTCCCTGTGCATTTTATTAAGCCTCTAACATTAAACAGATTTATCAGGAGCAGCCAAAGTCATGGAATAATTATGTATTTGAAAATGCTTTGATTAAAAACGCTTGCTTAAACTATCAATTCACACTGCACTGCATCTTATTTATTTATTTTTTATTTATTTATTTTTATTCCTGAACATGCTGATGTGAGTTTACTCTCTAGATTAAGAAAGGAAACCTACAAAGAAAAATTCATGAAACATTTTAAAAATGGAGATTTATCCATCAGCCATGCATATAAAGTACATCATTTGCAAGCTCATTGATTTCCTGCATAAAGCGTGTCCTTGAATTGATAGGTGTAATAAACATACATCGAGGTCACTCTGAATCTTGAATTTTCTCAAATAACTGAGTCATTTCACATAAGAGGAATTCACATTCACTGTAGGAGGAGGAGAGGGAAACTATTCAGGGGAGAAGTCGATCAATAAAGCAGAGGAACAGTATCGATGTGGAGAACGCCGGAAATGTCTCCTCTGTCAGGATTCCTTCCTCCAGCTCACGCTGTGCTGAGGGCTCTCTTAAGCATCCAGATACCCAACAGAGGTGTTGATTAAGTCAAGCTGAAGGCCAAAGCCCGCCTGCAATCGAGAGCCCCCAGCTCACTCACTGAGCTATCAGGTGACCTGTCTCTTGCTCATTCACTCTCCAGTGAGATACTGATGCTGAGAGGAGCTATTAGAGCCAGCTCCAAAAAAGCATTCTGCTGGGTGTTGATAACTGGTAGGTACCAGGATGGGGAGAGAGGGGGAGAGGGGTGAGGATACAGCAGTTCTGGGAGGCGGAGGAAGGTAAATGATCTCTGAAGGCCATCTTATTAATGGAGGCTTTTCATTACCAGCACTAATGTAAATGATTGGTGAAGCTAATGAGCATGAAGGTTTGTGTGAACGAAGAGTCTGTGGAGCAGCAGTGTGTTGAGCATAGCGGGAGACAGAGGTGATGAGTTTTGAACATCATATCTGGTCATGATGAACATTTTGCTTGTACAGCAACAGAAGGAATTGAGAGATGAATGGATGAATGAGCTGATGGGTCAGTTGTGCTCCAGCTCAGTAAGGCAGCCTACTAAAGGCAGGAGAGTACGAGATGAATGGTGAAAGGGACCAGAGTATTTCACTGTCAGTGGACCGAAGTGAGGTAAAGCATGGGAAATGTCTTGATCACCTTCTATTAGGCTGGCACACGCTGTGTGTTATCACTTAGAAGATGATGGAGCTAAGCAGATTCTTTAAAGGTGTGGCACTCTCTCACCACATGTCATGAGTGTCACTTGATATTCCATTTATACTCTCTAACTGGCACGGAGCCTGGAAGAAACTGCCTTTAGTGTTGGCTGTGCTGTGTTAAAGACACAATTGTTGGCTGCTGTGAACCTTGTATGTAGAGAGATTTATCCCGATTTACAGCGTAGAATGTACGGGATCAATTCTGGCTCAGGGGAGTCTCATGTGGGCACTCCCAAGGGTCTGTGGAGGGAGGACCAGAGGCCATTGATTGATGGTCAAGGACACTGAACCCCTCCCCCACCTCTGCTCGGTAGAGCCCATCTCTGAAGTCGTGCCCTCGGGGGGATTAGGATGACTGGCTAGCTGCCGTTTGTGTGCCGCTAGTGACAACCTACTTAGAGGATACGACCAACTCAAGGAATGAGTCCTTCCAAATGAATGAATTGGAGACCTAATCCAATCCAACACACACACATATACACTATATTACCAAAAGTATTCGCTCACCTGCCTTCACTCATTCTATGAACTGAAGGGCCATCCCATTCCTAACTCATAGAATTCAATATGATGTCGGTCCACCTTTTGCAGCTATTACAGCTTCAACTCTTCTGGGAAGACTGTCCACAAGGTTGAGGAGAGTGTTTATAGGAATTTTTGACCATTCTTCCAAAAGCGCATTGGTGAGGTCACACACTGATGTTGGTCGAGAAGGCCTGGCTCTCAGTCTCCGCTCTAATTCATCCCAAAGGTGTTCTATCGGGTTCAGGTCAGGACTCTGTGCAGGCCAGTCAAGTTCATCCACACCAGACTCTGTCATCCACGTCTTTATGGACCTTGCTTTGTGCACTGGTGCACAGTCATGTTGGAAGAGGAAGGGGCCCGCTCCAAACTGTTCCCACAAGGTTGGGAGCATGGAATTGTCCAAAATGTTTTGGTATCCTGAAGCATTCAATGTTCCTTTCACTGGAACTAAGGGGCCAAGCCCAGCTCCTGAAAAACAACCCCATACCATAATTCCTCCTCCACCAAATTTCACAGTTGGCACAATGCAATCTGAAATGTACCGTTCTCCTGGCAACCTCCAAACCCAGACTCGTCCATCAGATTGCCAGATGGAAAAGCGTGATTCATCACTCCAGAGAACGCGTCTCCACTGCTCTAGAGGCCAGTGGCGGCGTGCTTTACACCATTGCATCCGACGCCTTGCATTGCACTTGGTGATGTGTGGCTTGGCTGCAGCTGCTCGGCCATGGAAACCCATTCCATGAAGCTCTCTGCGTACTGTACTTGGGCTAATCTGAAGGTCACATGAAGTTTGTAGCTCTGTAGCAATTGACTGTGCAGAAAGTCGGCGACCTCTTTGCACTATGCGCTTCAGCATCCGCTGACCCCTCTCCGTCACTTTACGTGGCCTACCACTTCGTGGCTGAGTTGCTGTTGTTCCCAAACGCTTCCATTTTGTTATAATAGAGCTGACAGTTGACTGTGGAATATTTAGGAGCGAGGAAATTTCACGACTGGATTTGTTGCACAAGTGGCATCCTATGACAGTTCCACGCTGGAATTCACTGAGCTCCTGAGAGCGGCCCATTCTTTCACAAATGTCTTGTTTCACAGTCTGCATGCCTGAGTGCTTGAATTTATACACCTGGGGCCAGGCCAAGTGATTAGAACACCTGATTCTGATCAATTGAATGGGTGAGCGAATACTTTTGGTAATATAGTGTATATATATATTTATATATGGGTGCTTCATGAGGACTGAGTATTTCTGAATGGAGTGCCAGTGTGTGATGTTTCAATGGCTGAAAAGAGGAAGGGAAAATAGCTCATACTGTTACTTAATATTGATATCCCACTGAATTACAGTGCAGTGCAACACTCGAGATGGTACTCAATACAAAGCCTGCACTGAGTGGTTCTGTTGCATATTTCAGTATGATTCATTATCTGTGTCAACAGTGACTGAGGTTCAGGGCCTTAGCATTTGTTGTGCATATGATATATGGGTGACAAAACTGCTGTCGATGGAGATTTGGGATAAGGGGGAGGACAGAACAACGGGAAAGTGTGCGGGGCTCATATTCCAGAACATAATTTAAAGGTAATGGCTGCAGTTCAGAAACAGATGAGAGAACTGGGGATTGTTATATTCATATGACTTGGGCTAGTGCTGGGAAGGCTTTAGTTTTTCATTACAATACTGTTGCAAAAACAGTAATTTCAAGCGTATCGCTTTCATCTCCACTTATCTCCTCTGTTTCTCTCCCCTTTGTAGCACTGCTTGTCTTCCCAGCATCTTGACACTGTTGGTTTCTCAGTGATATATTGTCAGGAATTCTGGTACTTCACTGTAGCTTGCCGCTAATGTACATAGCAATTAAATTCAAACCCCAGAGAGGTAAAGCTCAGTGAAAGCCCCCACCCCTCCTGTCCGTTGCTGCTGCAGCTTCACTCTCGCACCCCCTTTCAATCACTGTCTTTTTCCCAGCTCTCACTTCCTTTGATTCACCGTTCCTCTGCCCGTATCTGTCTTTCTTTTGCACTCGCTTTCTGTCTGTCTCTTTTCCTTTCTATTCCCTTCATGTTAATAAGCAGAGTAATGGTGTTGCAGGCAGCTCCTGGTTGGGGAGTTAATTAAAATGGCAAGTTACAGCCCACACAGTCAAAACAATGGAGGGCCCTGCTTTTCACAGTGACATATTAAACAAGCCCAAAATCAAACGCTGTGAGGAGGCAGGAACTCAGAAAAACAAGCTGTACCCCAACCCCACTTAACACATCCCCACCTGAAGAACTGAGGGCTTTATTGTTATGCACTCTAACCAAGCCAACATTAGGCATAGCTGAGATCTAGTAATTACTTTGTGAGATCCTTGAACTGCTGCATGAAAAGCAGTTTTACACTAGATATTTTTGGTGATTAGTGCAGCTGCTACTGAGCCAGAAACTACTTGACACTGGTCAAACGTGAAACTGAAAGAGGGGAATACTGAAATCTGCCTTTCTTCAGCCACCGCCTCACACGCACACACAACACAAACACAACACCCTAAATGATTTCACTAACGTGGCTAGCACAGAGCAACGCACTCAAGCTCAGGCAACAGTGGGCCGGCTGAGCAGGACAGGAGCTGTTGCCATGGTTACCATTTCTCAGCTCGCTCTCACAGCCCAGGAAAACTGTGTCATTATCCTGTACTTTGGATAGAAGGAGCGAGCGAGAGAGGGGGGAATACAAAGAGAGAGAATGAGGTAGAAAGGGGAGACAAAGACAGAAGGGCGGAGACAAGAAGAGAAATAAGAGAGGGTCTGCAGTTCACACAGGTCAGTCGCGCATCTAACACATACATCACCAAAATAAGCACCTATTTGCGCTCCTCCATTCACTGTTTCTCCCGCTTTTCCCCCCTTTCCATCTGTCAGACGAGCTATAGTTTTCAACGTAATAGGTAAACAACTTCAGTGCTGACAAATAATACTTGAAAATATCAGGTAAAAGCCGAGCTATGTTAGGTGATAATGGGATGTGTTTTTCTCTCCCTCCATGGTACCTCATGTGAAAATTGTCACCAACAAGCTATTATGTTGGTAAAAAAAAAAAAAAAAGATCAATCTCTGCATCATTGTGTTTATTTTAACACACCGGCAGTCATATGCAGCACTAATGACAAGCAGCTCAGGTGCTTATTGAAAAACACAAAGTCGACAACAACAGTAGCTCAGCAGGGGAACAATCGTCAGCTGCAAAACGTCAAAATATAACACCATTTCTAATCTTAGAAACAAAGAAAATACTTAATTTGTCCATGACTGCATCTGTGTGCCTGCACAGTATGTGTGGCTATGTCGACGTTGTTGCTTGGTGTGCAGCGTGAGGTCCACATCAGAGGAGCTGCATTGTGAACTAATTACATGGCCGTGTAAATAGAGGCACCATGCTGATATGGACCATGCACCACATGATTTCCCCTGGTAGAGCAGAGCCTGTTTGCACTGCCTTGCTGCACTGTGTGTGCGCAGGCATGCATGCAACCCGCACATGCAGGTATATGTGCGTGCACTCTGATGCAGTGCGTGTTTATTGTAACTTGTCAGGTGAGCTTTATTGGGCTACAAGCTAAAAGAGTGTGATGAGGAGGCAGAGTAGCCCCTCCAAATGAAAGGCTGCCCTCTATCTCTCTGCCTGCCCGGCGCAGCTCTCCAGAGAGACCGGTTCATATTACTGTGGCTATCCACTGGTCTGAGAAACACAAACAGCACAAAAGTAGCCCTCATCTATCCTCCTCTGTACTGAAGGCTTTTTTGGACCACTAATATGAAAGAGGGGAAAGGGGGAATAAGTGTTTTGACATCCAACTTAAAATAGATGAACTGGAAGAGAAGGTACTTTTTGACACAGGTATTTTCAGTTACTCCTACCGATTAAACCCAGAGTCAGGTTAAATTTGGGTGGAGCAACATTTTTCACAGGAACACAGGGTGGGAGGGGGGTTGTTGTGTTTGTGTGTGTGTGTGTGCGTGCGTGTGCGCGTGTGTGTGCGTGCGTGCGTGCGTGCGTGCGTGTGTAAGGGATGAGAATTTCATCAGTAATGCAAGAACAGAAAGTTGTAACTGTGAAAAACAGTTTCTCAGTTTACATATCACCAGCAGAGCTGTCTCTATTGAGCCCTGAAGGGCCAACCAATCAGTCAATCAGAGTTTGATATGGGTCCAGATTTGTAATGGAAAGTGCACTTTTGGAGTAAACGTCTCTTTGGGATTACACATTGGCTGTTCATAACTATTACAGAACCATAGCACAGTATACTCACCCTTACCTTTACCAAGACTGATGCTTATAAAGGGGAGCATGTTGCATGTTATGGGCATTTAGCCAAGCTTCTTCAGGTTTAGAGGGTATGCTCAATGTGTATTTGAGTATACGATTGGCATACCCATACATATTACACAGACATTACTCATGTGTTATTGAATGACACATGTGTTATTGAATGAGTATAATTTTTCAAATAATCATAAAAAAATGTAGTTCTTCAGTACCCATTGAATTTGCCTTTAATGATTTGATTTGTGACCTTTTTTTCATTCACAATCTCGCCGCCTATCAGATTTACCTGGTGAGCCTTAGTCAGGGGGCCTGACCTCTCTAGGTTGGGCTGTTGAAATCAAGTTGCTGTACTTGTTACTTCATACAAATGGTAAATAGTAAATGGCCTTGCTTTTATATAGCGCTTTTCTACCTATTGGTACTCAGAGACTCACACAAGCACACACACATTCACACACTAGTGCCACGCACTGGGAGCAACTGGGGATTCAGTGTCTTGCTCAAGGACACTTCGACATGTGGCACATACGGGGATCGCTAACCCTCTGGTTCGTGGACAACCCGCTCTACCTACTGAGCTACAGTTGCCCCACAAGTAAGCCAGTTCACAGTGTCTTAACAGTATTCACAGTTCCTAGGATGCAGAGTGCTGTTACATATAGTTTGGCAAACTCCTCCTTCAGCAGAGCCCCGTCACTGTGGTGTAGAAACTTGTCCCCAGGCTCCTTCCGTTCATCAGCATCCAGTAGCGTCTCAGCAGCTTGGTGCAGTAAATCGTGTTTCCCAGGAATAAGCAGTGTTGGGCCAGTTACTTTAAAAAAGGATTACATTATGTATTATTTGTTACTGTCATTTCAAAGTAATTTGTTACATTATAATATTACTGTCTCTGCATTGTAAGGAATTACACTACTACTGCATTACTTTTAAGTTACTTTCACCAAAATAACTGCAAATACAGTATATATATATACTTATTCTAAATGTATCTTATTATGCTCCTACGCTTAAGGCTACCATTAAAAGAATGTAATAGGTGCAGTTTAAAAAATAAAGTGAGAAGTGAAATGAGAAGATGAGGTAGGAACAATTAGTGCGAAACTAACTTACGGTCAATAAACGTCAAAAAAGCAACCCCTAGCAAGCTAACCTCCTGACTACCAGGAAAAAAAATATTATCCAATGACATTTTTTTTAATTCCCCAATCTTTGCAAGGTAATTAGAATGCTTGTTAAAGCTGTTATATCGTTAAATATGATTTTTAAACCATACGTTCTTCGATTGTGGTATTTCATGTCATCTTATCGTAGACAAACACTTTTAAAATAAAACAACCATTTTTTAAACTCTTATATTTAAGGGTGCTGGAACAAAGTTTAGGGCTTGAGCACCCCTATAAACGGTTTACTGTCTGATGTCGAGCCTGCTTCAGCCCTACAGGAAGAAACGTTTTACAATGTGCGCTGAATTTTTCTCCTCTGCTGATCTCACGATGTTATAAATACAAAGCACCACTTCATTTCGGGTTAAGACCTTTGTACCGAGTAAAATATTACCCATTTTTTTTGTAATGCCTTACATTACCGCGTTACAGCAAAAAGCAATACATTACAGTAATAATATTATTTTTGTAACACTGGGAATAAGTCTCTCATGTTGCTAGCACGAGGAGTTGACTAGCAACGGTCCACAGTGTGGTCACGGGTTAGCAGTAATTAAGTAGAATTCCTGATGGAAAAGGCTCCCGCTGAGCGTCCAGTCTCTTCAGCAAACAAATACACCAAGTCGTACAGGCGTGCGCGTAACTAAATCACCCTAACTACCGAACTGACTTTCTTTCCGTGTCTTTCCTCGTGGTCCCACCCACCTGGAACCAGGAAGTAGGTTAATTTGAACATCACTGATTGGTTAATCAAACAGACTGACACCTGTCCATACTATTTATAACTCAAGACTGTGGTGCGTTCAGGGATCAGGTTAAACATAAATACCAGTGGTCTCCTAAGTGGTGTTCAATGTAATTTCTGCAAATCCATGCTGTGGGCCAGATTAGAACCTGTAGAGGGCCGGTTTTGGCCTGCGGGCCATATCTGTGACGCCCCTGCTCTAAATAAAGGATCAGAACAATCTTCCACCTCTGCTCAGAACATACAGTACAATAGCATCAGTGTTGTGAAGTACCCTGCAAAGTTTCCCTTACCAGCTCAAATCAGCATCAGTTGTATAGTAATTGCCATTTTTACAGTCTCATTTGGAAGCACCACACCAAGCTGACTGCAGGTTTGTAAAGGGTGGGTGCGGCAGAATGAAAGTGCAATCACAACTAATCAGAGCTTCTCTTGTTTCCTGCCCACAGCGCCCAACACTGCACCCTATGGGAGCACGGGAAGCGCGCACATCCCGCTGGCCTGCCGATACCTGGTCCTGACTCTTTCCTCCTTCATCAGCGTGTACTAGCAGAGGCCAGCCCAGACACAATGACTGTCGAGAGCATTTATGAATCCTTTTTGACATTGCTGATGGCTGGAATCCAATCTGGTACAGTTTGTTGAAAAGCCGTGGTGGGGAAATAATCAGCGTTACTTTGTGTGGGGAAATAGTTTTTTTTTGTTTGTTTGTTTGTTTTTTTTCCCTTTGCTTTTTGGTGAAGTTTCTGTCATGTAAATACTATGATGTTTTTTATTATTATTGTTTCCTCTCCCTTATATTTTCTTTTCTGATTGATTGATCACCTTGTGAATCGGTGCCCCTCCCCCGCCCCCCACACCACCACCAATCATATCAACAGCTCCCAAATGAGTTACTTTCATGCCTCCTTTTCCTCCAAGAGGCGACGACGCATAATTGACATTTTTCCATTTCTGTTTTTGTACATGGCTAAATAGAAGCAACTGTGCCAAGTCTCCCAGTACACAGAATTATCTTACCAATGTTGTATTGAATGTATTATGGGCTGTTGAAGAAAGAAAAGACGTTTAGATTTGTAACAATACAAATTCTGATTTTGAAGTGTGATTAGAAAAACACTAGATAAAAAAATATAGAAAAAAACTAAAGAAGAAAAAAGGCAGGGCTGTTTCAGGACCTGTATTGTCATGATTACTCAATAGATGGATGAACCGTGTTGAAGGTGTACTTCGTTGTTCGTTTGTTCTGAAATGGGTCCTTCAGTTACTATGCCTGCCTAACAGCTTTGATCAGGCAGCAGTCAAAGTAGCAAAATATACTGTATGGTGTCTTTATATTTTAATAGAGTGTAGGCTTTTGTTTTCAAGTGGGACCAGCTTTTCTCATTCGACAAAGAACACTACACAAATCATGACTTTGTACAGTATGAAGGGAGGAACATCGCTGCCCTATGTTTACATTCTTCTTGAAAATATAAATAATACAGTATATTCTCCATTTTTCGGTGAGTCTACATATGTGAATGTCTCAGCAGAAGACAAAGCAGAGCCCAAGTTCAACAGCTTAAAGCGTGCAGTTCTTCAAACATGCCACATCAAGGAGAGTGTTTTGTTCCTGAATTTGCTGTGCACCTGCTGATCATCCTTGGCTTAAAGCCTGTAGGTTGAAACCTTTTTTGGATAGGTTGATGACAAAAATCTATATTTAAATATATTACAATCTATTTTACAGTAAAAAATATCTACATTAGTGTTTACTTCAACAAAAGAAAACTCAGAGTCAAAGACTTTTATTTACACATTTGGTCAAAGAGGTCATATTATGCTTCTTGATTTTTTTCCCCTTTTTCCCAGTTTGCAAAGGTTTGCAAAGACTGGAGTCCACGCCAAAGGGAGTTTTTCTCCCACAGAAGACTATTTTCTCAAATAGTGACATGGGGTCTATTTACCTACGCAGACCTAACTCTCCTTTATTTGAAACAGCATTAGAAGAAGTAGACATCTGATTTCATCTAGTTCCCTCTGTCTGATAAGAATAATCTCTCATGTTTAGCACATTTTCGTACAAAGCCTTGTTTTGATCCACTCCACATGCATCCTGTGGCTGCCAAAGCAAAAGCTGTCAACTGTTTTAATAAGTGCTTTTATTGTGAAATATCTGCAGACATACTAAATAAGACAGAACACACACATCCAACCAAATAGGAGGTTTAGGCTTTAGGTGAGTGATAAACGTGTGGAAAACAGCATAATTATATGGCTGAATTTACTTAATAAAAGTGGTTGAAATGTACAAGTACAGATCATGTATGTGAACTGGCATCCACATTAACATCCTTCATTGGTCCACAGCCTTTTATTTGGGGCCGGCCTTTATTTGTTTGTGTCAACCACACCCCAGCTATTATCTGAGCCCCGGCTTTTAATTAATTTGATTTGGGGTATCTAAGTCACCATGTAGTACATTTGCATAATGCTTACCTAAAAACACAGGCTCTACATATCTGATCAAAAACCACAGAGTTGTCTGGCTGACCAATCAGAGAGCAGAATGGGCTTTGCGAGTGGGTGGATTTAAAGAAACACAAACTTAAACAGAGTGTTGAAGACAGAGGGGTAAAAAAGGTGCTGCAGCAGTGAACTTCTGAAAGAAATAATGTGTTTATGTGATCATTAAAGTATCTAAACTTACAGGAGACCCCAGATGAATTTATGCTCCCTGTAAATGAGAATAATATGGCCTCTTTATCTATTAACCTGCTTTGACTTCAGAGTCTTTCTTATGAGAAACAGAATACAAAATGCAGCTACAAGCATGACAGAAGGTGCTGGCAGCTCCACAGAGACGATCATGTTTTACCAAACAGATGATCAGTGTCCCTCGGAGATAAGAAAGAAATTCAATCGTAAGGGCGTTTAATAGAAGGAACTGTGACTTTTTGTTAGCTGAAATGAATCATATCAAGGCTCCAAACCAGTGTTATTGTAAGGGTTTACTTTGTCACAAGATTGTCAGCGTGGCATATTCATCCTCAAGTATCTGTAATTCATGCTGGAAACAGAGATACCGTACTGCAATGCCTTAATAGTACCATAGACATTAAATTTCCCTCCTTTACAAGGACACTTCCAGTTGTGCTCAATAAGATCCAACTCATCTGTCTCTGACATATTACTGAATGTTCATAAACCATTAGCTGACGTATCTTTCAGATAAGGCGTTATATTCAATAAAATCAAACTGATGTTTCTCGCAGGTATTCTCCAATAAGTCTGATACTTACTAATGCAGTATTTGTGGTACAGGTTAACATGTATGCGAGTCAAGTTTGGATTGGGACTATATTTTTGCCCCAGGATCAAGGGACTAACAGTTCACACAGTGTTTTCACGGTGTGTGAACTCGTAACTGCAAATCTGTAGAAAAAATAGCCATTGCGGTTAAAAGAATTAAAGCACAAACACATTATTTTTTTTATGTTTCGTGGTGATTTCAGTTCAGCTATTCTTTTTTATTGTTTGTACTGAAATTGTTACCAGCTTGTTTTACAAATTATGAAAAATACTGCATCATATAATATGGTTTAAATGTTACGGTGTAATGAAAATGGGTCAGAAGTATATTTATTCTCTTCCTTTATGAAAACAATGTATAAAAAAATACATTTGAAACATGTAAAACTGAATATGTGACATTTATTTGAATGAGGCACAGTGTGGCATAGTTTATAATGTTGTCAGGTTCATTTAGATGCCATAACTGTTGTTGATTTAAGTACATTAAAAAGAACAATGTTTGCAATCAAATTACCTACTTTTTCAAACGGAGAGGGTGTGAACCAATATAACAGTATTATAGAAAAGAATCAATGTGTGTATATTTGGAGAAAATAGGATTACCTTTTGATCTTTAGAGCCAGTGTGTAGTCATAGTTTTCACACACTTGCGTGTTTGAAGATGTGCAGAGAGTATGGTTGTGCTGCATGTCAAAGTTAACCTGTGTTTTTGAGGTGGCCATTTTACAGATATTCATACTTTTTATGAATGAAACCGGTTTTTGCAATCGTTTGGTTCATTCACCTGGTCTAAAAATACATACCTCCTACAGATCACCAGGCTACGTTTGTTTGGGATTTATTACAATTAACTTTGCTGACGAACTAAAACAACTGCTATTTTGAGTCATGATGATTATTGTGGCACATTGGTGACAGTTTGGAGTTATGTTGGTTGCTTGTCTAAGCAGTTAAGACCATGCTAGTATTCCATATGAAATGTACTGGATGTTGATTATTTTTAATCATGGTGTTAACGAGTCCCTTTTATCGAATCAGTATTATTTGCAATAAAAGTCTCCATGTTACAATATAAACCCACATCTGAGTTAATGAAAGGGGTTTTTCATTACTACTGCAAAAGGGTTTGAGCTGGAGTGTACCAGTGAGACAACATCCTCCTCAAAACATAAAATACTCCATAATGAGCAAAATCAAAGATGTTAACAGCATTAGCTAACATCACATTATCTAACGTTAGCTACAGGAAGGCTAGCTAGCATTAGCGGGTATTACACTTGCTAATGCTAGCAATAGCCATGTTATCCAACTTTAGCTAACAATTAAAGGAGCAAACATCAGCTATTGCTGCCTTTAAATGAAGCTGCGTTTTCTGTTTTACTGGAAACGTCGGCAAAGGCAACAACCACAAGTATATAAAAGATACAAGAAAATGAAGTTAAGTAAAAAATAAAATAAAAATAGTATAAGCTAAAAACTACAAAGTAGCATAAAACAAATTACAACAAATGTACAAGAAATAGAGATGGAAGAATTAAATACACAGTACTATACTGTCATCATCATCCTTTCACTATGTGCTGTATTTCCTACATTAAGTTACCCTCAGTGGCTTCAAGATGCCAACAGTTGCCTAGCAGCTGTGTTCTCACGATTTTCCTGTGGAGCAGCAACGACCACAAGTCCCATTCGAAGGCAGCACATAGCAACATTAGCTATCACTGGCTTCTGTAATGTTGTCTAACATTAAAACTGGATACAGAAATATAGTGAGCTGTATCAACTGCCAAACATGACTCTCATATTTTCTTACTGTGAGATGTACACATCTTTAATGTTCAGAATAACTACAAGTATCTCTGTAATGTACAACTTTTGATGTAATGAATTCTGTGAAGCCAATTTAAAGCAAATGTTTGTCATTAGCACAGTTAAACACGGGTAAAACAAAGCTGTACTATCACCCCAGTTTTTGATTCTAGAAATTCAATACAATTCCCCTTTATTTCAAGTAATTATATGTAATCACAGTTTCATTAGATGGCTCTAAAATAATGCGTTGAATATAATTTAATATTCTGGCTGATTGTTTAGTTTGTTGTAATGCTGCCATGAAAAGTATGGCTGGGTCCATATTTATTAAGTCCTGTCCACGTTCAGGTTGATGAACATATCAGTCTGACAGTCTGTCCAGTGCAGCCTGAGTTTTTGAGTTGTCTTAATTGTGCAGCATCATGCATATTTTATCCCCTCTCTGGCCTCCAACACTGTATAAATCCTCCTGAGCCCAGATGGCCAGATGCCACAGCACATAGGATTAACCACCGTTTACACTGCAACCTCATCATTGACTGGAGTGTGTCGCTCAGTATATGTGATCTGGAGATATTTACAAACAAGTCACTTCTCATTCCCATCTGGGTTAGATTATATCTTTTTTTTCCCCAGTAGCTCAGAGGGCTTTCGAGTATCCTGTGACCTGAATATACTCTTGACTAAAACATCCACAGTGCGACCTACCTCACAAAAGTTCAGAGGAAAAAGTCATGTTGATGCACAAGCTGAAAGGAGGCCACACCACCCACCTGAAGAGATCACTGCCTAACCTCGCACTCCACACCAACAGCGAGGTGAAAAAAAAAAAATTATCCACTATTAAATTTAAGATAAGAGGATTTTAAATATTCATGCAAGTGTGTATTATTACGGCCTCACAATCCCCATCCTGAATTTTTAAATTTCCCATTTCAAAGCACCATCTCCCTGTCGGCTCGATGTGCCACAATGCCGCTCTTCAGTTTGAGTGTGTCCATGAAGCTTGAGTTTGTTGCATTATGAGAACACAGCTATTTAAAGTGAGAGGAACAAGTGCTGTAGTGAATGTGCCTTTGACATATTTTATCAATCAGACTGAGACCATAATCCAACCATTATTTAGAGCATCATTTTCAAAGCTAAGAGAAAGCTGTGTGCTGTCTGCTCTTTATATTGGATATTTATAACATCAACCAAACCTTTTTGCTCAACACAGAAGCAAACATCACAAATGTTATATAACTACAAGTACCACTTCTACTTCTTTGAAGAGGTTTAACAGAATTAGGTTTAACAGTTATTCTGTGAAATAACAGAATATAAATGAAAACATTTAACAAATAGAGATAAATGTCATCAAAATAATTAATGAATGAATCGTTTCAGTGTTCTATGGTGTGTTTATCTTCAAGAGAACGAGAGGCAGGGTTCAAATCGTCTGGATACTATCAGGTCAAATGTAATCCATCCTCGATGTTTGTTCATTGAGCTATTCTGCTACTGACATGCTGTAACTGACTATGTTAGTATTCCTGCAGTTGTAATAAAACACAGCTTAAAGACGGAAGACAGCAGGAATGACTTTTTGCGGCTCACGTGGGTCCGGATGTCAGTGGAAGAAACATCATGACACACTGACTGTGACACTCTGAGACTGCAGAACAGATAAGCTGTAAGAGCAGGGAGGTGAGGCAACGTATTGCAAGTGGCATTTACAGCCTTGCAAGACAATATGACAGTGTGAACAAGCCATTTTGTGTTGAAATCTTCCACCTATCAGTGCATATTTTCAGACAAATATCCATTATGAGTATTGTGATTTGACCGTGAATTATTGGATGTTTTCAGCTCCTCTCCTGCCAGTTAATCTATACAAAACAGCATTATGCTGCTCAATCATTAGAGCAGCTCATGCTATAGGTTGTGTACATTATTGTGTACATTATTAGCATGGTGTCAAAGTATTGTCTGCTAAAGGCATCGGGATGAACAGAGAGGAGGCTGGAGGAGCTGGATTCTTCCTGACCTTGCGGTTAATGAAACCCCTTCCTGTGCCTTTGTCCGTTTTAACTGGGAGATTGTGTCATGCTACATGCTGGGGCTGCTGCTGCCTGGCTCCTGCAGTCACCATCCCTCTTCCCTGAGCAGCATACTGAGTTGTCAGTATCAAAAAAACCTCTGTTTCTTGAGTGCATTCAGTTTGGTAGATATGTTTGTTGCACAGCAGGCAAAAGCCATCCCCTACTGTCAAACCTGAGCAGAAAAGGAGAGGGGGAAAATTGTGAATTTCTTTCTCTATGAGTAGTCTCCGACTAGGTTTGATTCATTTCTAAATGTGTTGTTTGAAATAGGCCTCTTTTGCTTCTCGCAAACATTTTAGTATGTGCACAAAAAATGAGTAATATCTTGCTGGCATGAGTCTCCAGTTTCTTCAAAATCCCTCCAAAAACTGTGGCAGCTGCCAGAGTAGGGAGGGACATGCTATTTTACAAAAGAGGTTGCACCAAGTATTTGTCAACCTGTCCCTCATTATTTCCAGTGAACTGGAAAATAAGTTGCCAGCCAATGATGCAGCGCCTGAGATAATGCCTGGGTTTTAAAGCAAGCTATCTGAACCAGATCTCTCCATGACGCCGATGACTGAATCATGCACTGCAAAGTGTTTTCTCATGAAGCTCCCGGGCAATTGTCACATTTCCAGGAAGGAGTGAAAGGATTGCCATAGAGAAAATGTCATTATTTGACTGACAGTAAATGTAATCCTGTTTCATTTGTTTCCATGCCACAAAGGTAGATTACATATCGTTTTATTGACTCTGAATGACACAGCCAATTAGTTGTTGTCAGCATTAGCACATCATGTATCTTGAAACTGAGTTCAGGAGAATAAGGTGCAGCATTTCTTCCATTTGTTTCTCTATAAATTATTTTAGTTTTACTTACTACAAAAGAAAAAAAAACAACAACAAAAAACTAGGAGGTCAACAGGAACATATTAACATTGTATGTGATTTTAATTCTCTTTTCTTTTTTTTACGTTCTTTGATTTAATTAAAATGCTGAAAAAGTCTTGAATGGAAATGTTTATTCAAATGTGTATGAAGGTCCTTTAGCCACCAGGGGTGTAGTTGTACATTTATAGGCTCTAGATCACTGGAATGATATATATATGGCTTTAAGTGGCATTAATATATCCATATATAAATATATATTGATATTTGTCCAGAAACAAGAAAATTCATGTACTTTAATTACTTTAAAGCTTACATTGTGTATAGCACGTATGCAAGTCCATTTTCATCATGTTTGATGTAATTTTGTAGCAGTGGTTTGATACTAATAAATGGCAGTTGATGATGGAATTGTAGACTGTGTTTGTGTTGAATTAATTGGCACTTTAACAGCAGCAATGCGTATAACTCTGTGTATTTAAGAGAAAACCTACTCTGTATCCACAGTGGAATAAAATAATTTATTCATAACAACATGTTACAGACTAAAAATAACCAAGTTGTCCATTTAATGAGGATACAACAACACTGAAATCCTTATGTTAAGATAAAAACCCCTTTGGTTTATTATTTTTAACCTAAATGTCAGCAGTTGTCAGTTATTAATGTTATTAGCCATGTTCTTTATAGAGGTCCTTGAAGTGAGTAGCACATACTAAATGTGTAGGCACTTATTCAGTTTTTTGTTTGTTCACATCACATGAAAACTGCTGCCCACACGAATACGTGCTGGGCAGACGTTACTGGAAGTGTAACTGTGAAAAATATAGGCAACAACAAGTGATCACAAAACATATAGATATAGGAAATGCCAGGAGTTAGACCACAGACAAGAATAAAAGCAAAATCAACCAGCACTGCTTTCAGCTAACATGCCAACAGTGATGTTTTAGCAGGTGATTCCTTCACAATTGCAACATTGGCTGAGAAGCACTTAACAAATCTGTGTTTGTGTCTGAAATAACTCCAGATTTACCGTCCACCATATTTCTTTACTTTCTGTCAAAAAAGTGCTTAATTTACAGCTACGCAATAAGGAAATCAATGAATATCAGAGATTAGTAAACAAAGACACAAATATGTACCTGCGAAACAACTAAGACTAAATAAAAAATTTAAGTTAATTTAACCCTGAGGGAGAAAGTGAATTTGCCAGATTTTTTGGTAATATTTGTTGAAACATTCAATTCATTGCTGACGTTGACACTGGAGGATAATGGCAAGAAATGGATTGAAGTCAAATAAAAATAGACATAAAGAGACATAGATTTTGCAAGAGTCAATCAAGTGGTATCCTCCAGGGCTGAAAACTAAAGAGCCAAAAACAAATGACCACCAGAGACTAACTTCAAAAATGTGTCAGTCCCCATAGAGTCACATGTTACTTTACACTTTCTTTGACCATTTTAGCTGGGAATTAGGTTAAGATAGGCCTTGCCCAGATGGCGACAGCCAGAGACATCACACTGTGCTTCAAAGCCGAAGAATTTGTCCATATTTACATATAGTCAATAGCGTTAATCAGTAAAGACTGATAAACCCAGACTAACTAAAACTAAAATTAGCTCAATAGTATAGTCACTTTAAGTGTTAATTGAGAATGCTGCAAAATATTAGCCGCAGGAAGATAGTAGCTAGCTTAGTTAGCAGGATTATATTTAGCATTATTTGCTTGCTCAGAGATCTAACACAGTGGTGGATGTAGTGTCACGCTGACGTATCGCAACAGCGGGCCAACCCACTCAATGTCTATGGATGTAACAGTGGCAGTTAACTGCTCTAAGTGTACCATAAGTAGTTGCTAAAGCAACAGACAGTTCAACGGCAACCAGCGACTAGTGTCAAAGAGCAGATGACATCCACAGCACGCAAGGTACGGACAACCAGCTTTAAAGAATTATGAGCAATGGATGCCAACAGTCACGTCACATTGAATGTGTCTGGACCAGAAAGTTTCACTTGAATACACTCAGCTCTCTTCCAGGAAATCAGAAGAACTAATGCTAGCTGGGAGGAAGGGAAGAACAACAAACCATAGTAAAGCAGTGGCCTCTACTAAATCATGCTTTCTCTTCCACTGTACCACTTCTCTAAACTGAACAACTAAACAGGGTAATCTCTCTCAGTGACTCGTTCCGCTGATTTAACGTGCTGAATTGGCTGAAAAGCAGGAATTCTTGCATTTAATCTTTTGTCTTAATCCAGAGTGATCTTTCCTTGTCATTCCCAGACTGCTTACATTGTTGTGATATTCATGCCGATGAGGCTTCAGACCAAAAACAGAAAAATATTTGGTTTGTGAAAAATGTTGAAAAAGCAGCTTTAATGCCCATTCTTTAACTAAGAGAGCAATTATTCAGCAAGAATCGAGTATCCAGTTCTGTTATATCATTAGCTGCATACTGACCTGACTCCAGCCACTGTTAAGAGCCAGTCACGCTGGCAATCGGGTGTTTGATATGATGACAAATGGTTAAATCCAGCAGCTGAATTATTGACTGGAACCAAAATGTGAGGACAGAATTCCTGTGGGATGAGAGTTGAGTGGAAGCTGCTCTCCGCTCTAATTGCCCCCCACCCATCCACCAACTCATTTCTTTCTTGGCAGCCCCGTGTTGAGTGTTATAGAGCGCTGATGAACTCCACAACACACTTAAAGTGTTCCAATAATTAAACCCCACAGAGATTGTCAAGATAATGCACCACACAACAATAAGCGGAGTAAATTCAAGAGACTTAAACAACACATTTGGTCAAGTTGCCTAATTGCAGTGTATCTGCAGTTGGCATATCCTGAAGCTTTTTTTATTTTTTTATGACGGTCTACCCTCTCACCTGACGAGACAGCTGAAGCAAGAGCAGACTTTGTGGCTCTGGAGAGAATATGCAAATGTGAGGAGATGGAGTTTATCATCCAGAACTATTCTGCTCAGAGATGGAACAATAAGTGACAGTAGTTGAAGTCAGGAAGAAAGAATTTGCAAAGTATTTGAGAAATGAAAGTCAGAATAATGAGACCTGTGTCTCAGGCAGCTCTCAGCTTTAACGCAGCAATTAGGACAGCTATGACAAGCTGGATGGCCATTTGCGTCGCGTTATTCACTCAGAGTTTGTCACTTGACGAAGCAGCTTCTAAGAACAAATCTGTGTTTGTTTGCATTTATTTCAAATATCGCTACTGATGGCGCTCAAACATGTACTTTAAAAGAGCTTGTATGTTAGTATATCCTTTTAAACAGTAAATATGTTTTGACATAATTCTTACTGAACTGAATTTCTGTCCCGTAACATAATGAGAAAATGTTGCTAATGAACATCTGCCAAGTCACAAAATGCTAATAGACTCAGTCCAGCTTCATCTCCTGCTTGATGGAACACGTTAACTTACTCAGTTCAGTCAGCAGATTCTCCTGTTGAAATATGATGGCCACAGCTATAAAGATTCTCCAAAATGAAAAAAAGGACTAAGATGTTCCAGTAGTTGTTCCTCATGGTTGCATGTTAAGACCTTTATTGTCATTTCCTTTAAACAGCAAATATGCTCAGTGTAGCTCCAAACAAAACACTATAGTGACTAGAAACCATGACAACTTAATGTGTTCAACCAGAAGACCGAGAGCTATCTTAAGGGTTACAGGTTTGTAATTAGTGATGTGAAACTGAAACTATTTCCTAAAGGGTCAGACAACAGCCTTCACCTACACATGAAGCTTGGGCAGAAGTTCAATAAGGAAGATCTGTCACCTCACGATCTGTTCCCCTGTGCTGAATGTGGGCTATATTTCCTTAACTCTTCCATTTTCCCAAGCTATCAAAAATCCACCCTTCCTCAATTGGCACCTCACTATTTCCATCAAATTGACTGTTTGCCCTCCTTTTCCCAGCCAATCATTCCCATGTGCCTGTGCTTTAAAGACACTAGATCATTCTGTCACTCCATTCACAGGTTGTCAGTTACGCAACCCTCCTCCTTCCCTCCTTCTTAACCTCTCCATGGTCATCTTAGCAGTCTTCATTAGAGGTCTCCTTCAACCACCTGTTCTTCTCCACCACCACCAGTGTCTAGACTGGGAGCTTCTGTTCCTACATACCATCATCATCTGAGATTCAATTTTATGACACCATCGTCCTCGGTACGTATCTACTAAACTATTACCATGCACAATCATGTCCATGTTTCCTTGGAAAGTGTTCATTCTACACCTTCTTGATCTCTCCTTATTGAAATGACAGGCTTAGGCGTTTGACTGAATATAAACATAAACAAACCCTCCATGTCTTCACCCACAGGATTCCTGACAAGCAGATTTGAAGTTTAAAGTTGTGGCTCTGGCTGTTGGAAGCACCTGACTCCTCCTAACTCCAGTGAGAACTAATGACTGGTGACGATACTCACCTGTCAATTATGCATTACTGTTAGCCTAGATATAATTAAGCAGATAGCTGCATAAAAATACACCACCTGTACAGTTAACATGAATGGGGAAATTAGCTAAAACACCCACAAGCTGAAAATGTTTTTTGTTTTTTTTGTAAGGTTCAACTCACTCTTGAGGTCTCAAGTGGCCATTTGAGAGACTGCAGGTTTTGGTACCCCTGGTTTGGGCACAGTATTATCCTGTGGATCACTCTTACTTTCTAAGCAGTCAGAAGCCAGTGTAAAGAGTCCAACAAAAATAAACTCAAAAAAACATCCAGATACAACCATAGTCCACATACCAACTATGAGCACCAAAAAAAAAAAAAAAACATACTTAATGATAAATATGATTTCTAGCTGGCTGAGATGCCGTAAATAGTTACAACTCTTAACCACAGCCTCAACTTCAGCATGAGTGTGTACATGAATACATCTTCCATTCTTCTGCAATTTAATACATCTTATTTTAACGTTCATTAGATGGTTACCGTGGTCATTCACAACACAAAAAAAGCATATAATTATTACTCTTTCCTAACCCTACCATAAACACACAAGCATCATGCACAATTTATAGTTTTATCAAGATCTATAAAAATTCATACACACGGAGTCAGGGCATTTTACATAACTCTAAAGTGAGCTTGGAGCTCGCTGTCATCAAAAGTGTGTTTGCAGCCGCCTTCCTGAGATGAAAAACAAATGAAACACTTTGAGGCTGAGCTGATTCTCCTCCCGTTCGGCAACTCCATCTGTCACTCCCGGCGACTAATTCTGAGCAAGAGCGCTTTCCCGCATGACCCCCATCACAGGGCACAAGATGAACGAGGTGGGTCTGGTCTCTGTCCTCTGTCTTCTCTGTGCCAAAGCAGCGGGAGCACCGAAGCATCGAGAACACCTGCAAACGGAGAGTAATGAGGCAGCAGGCCACACGGCCGCCCATCCTCCCTGCACTAATCAATCCCGCTGGTCATTAAGGAAACCAAGGAGAACAGCAGCTAGTTAGAGAAAGTTGCAGCTTCATGCCTACAGTACATAAAGCATTTCCTGCTGGCCATAAATGGTTATCTTGTAGCTGCTTCAAGATGGCCACACATTTTTTTCCACATGCAGTTAGCCACATCTGTGGTAACTGGATGCTCTGCTGATTAAATATGAGACATATTTTTTTGTGTATTACAGTTAAAATTGGCTTCATTTGTTGTCTTATATTGAGGTTGAATAAACATTGTTTGAAACCAAAAGTGGAAACACAGATTTCTGCATGAACAGACGACGAGTTTTTAACGGGTTTAAGGAATAAAACTAAAGTACAGTACAGTAATTATGTCAATATGTTGTAAATTATGAACTAAACCTGGACTTTCAGTAATTAACCTTAGCCTTCATGTTCCAATTTAAATAGAGCCTTAGCATTAGTATTGCACACTGTCTGACAGATTATTTTTTAGTGCATACGCTAAAGCCCCAGTTTCCATCTTAATACAAAAAAATCAGTTTTCATTTCATACTGAAACGACCGTCTTTCCTGTGTTCCACCCCTTCAATCTTGCAGAGTCTCCTTCTTTGCATTTTTCATTCTCTTCCTGACAGGCTGCAAGTAAGGAGGCAGAAATGCAGCGAAAAAAGACTCACTGTCACAACGTGTACCCCTCCCTCAAAAAAAAAAAGATGTCATTACCAAACTTCAGCAATCACATCTAAACAGCATTTTCAGGAGCTCCCTCCCCAGCACAACACGCAAGCATGGCTAATGGAAATTTAATCAGCAACAAGAGAGGGCAACAAGCATAATGCAACAGATAATAAATAGAAGAAAGATGCAAATGGTATTTATTTTAGACAGGCTGTGCTGACATGCCTGATAATACCTCCTCACGCAGTTTCTCCCTGAAGTTTCCTTTTGGTGGCTCTGAAGTGGCGCACACCATATTTCACAGCCTATCATTTATGGAATACATTGTGTTATTCATAGAAATGTTTTTCCAAGTGTCTCTTGCCAGTGGTGCCTGGCAAGAGACACGCATGGTTGTGGGTCTAAATTAATAAAGAGGAAAGTAAATTGCTGCAGTCATTCCAAACCAGTAGTATTTTTCGAAAAAAGGAAGACTTTCCAGCATGTGCACACTTATTCAGTTAAACCTTGTCCTTTTGTGACATTTAGTGTTAACAAAGTTGTAGTTTAAGCCAAAAGATGAATGTTTTATAACCAGTGCTTTCAAGAAAACGTATTAATGCTATTTTATTTTGTTAAAAATATGTCCACACAGTATCATGTCTGTGCAGTTTCCATGTGCTGCAATAATACAGTTGACGTTACACGATTCATGCTTTTTCAGCCTACATATGACTGTATTAAATATTTATTCAGAGCTTTAACTTGTATCCTCTGTGACATTTACAGTTTAATTACACACATTTGGAGGTTATATTCAGATGCCAAAAGTATTAATGTCACTTTTTATTTTAGTACCAAATGTTCACTGCAACCGGAGCACCCAAAATGAATATTTGATAAAGGAGCTGAAAGCAGCAGGATGAGATTAAACATTCCTGACCTTGGAGAAAAGCAGTTGACAAACCAATCTTCTTCTCCTGAGATGAAATTTGTTGTCAAGTGTTTATAAGTTTTTATTTGAACCTTTAGAAACCAAAAGAGTTTCCTAGTAAACAAAAGTTTAAGTTAAAGGCTCAAGACACACCAAGCAAATGGTCCGCTGTTTTTCAGTGTCTGCGGGCATAATTTTTCCAGTGTTTAAGAGTTAGGTCCTTCAAGCAGGTGCAAAGCATGTGTGTCAACAGGTCGCTGGTCGTAGTCACCACAGGGTACCTTCAAAGTACCACTGCAACCGCTGAACACTGTGAAATCATAATTTTTATCTTTGGGACTACATCACAATAGAAGTATTGTAAATCCGGCAGTTAACATGTTCATGTTTGTCCAGGTTTAGTTGGTAGTTTTCTTCTTCTACTGAATGCGCTCGCAACACACCCAATCTAACCATTTTGTCAGTGGTATAAACCCAAAACCAGGAATGCCCAAATATGAACCACAACAATAATTATATAAAAACAATAAATTCAGCCCAGATCCTGACTTTTTGGGGCTAATGTCAGTGAGACACAATTATTGGCAGAAACGTTGGAATAAATGTTGCATCCTCACAACTTACATGGTGGACCATTGTCAAGCTACAACACAATACGGTGATATGAGTACAGAACGTAACTGCAATAAACAGTTATTGCTAAATAATACCAGGCAAAAATAGCATATATATTGTTTTTCTTAGTGGATTTCAGCAGGAACTTGAGGGACGTCTTGTTCAGTGTGCAAGCTTAAGGTCAGTTACTGATTACATCAACATGAGCTGTTGATCATGTTAAATGTGTGAAAAGGACAGCTATCATTCTTAACATGTTTTCACCAAAGCCAAGTTTTATTCAATGTTGTATAAAGAAATAACATCTGGTTTCACTATGTAAAGGAATTCTTACTTTGCAGGCTTTCTGCACTGCTGTTATAGTAAGAGGAGAAAAATTTTCAAAAAAGGACATAACATAATATCTTCAAAACGACTTATACAAGTACAAATAATGCACAAAAAATGAGTTTGAAACCTGTCCCGAGTTGTCCTCAAAGCTTTTGGGGTCAACCTCTCCATCTCTGACTTGTCTGTTTGTAGCAACTAGTGTCGTCCCAGATGTTCTTATTCTCATTATTGGCCTTGCCAATTCAGTTCAAATGAATTCTATTTGTATAGTATTAATAACGATGCAAATTCTCTCAAGATGTTTTATAAGACCCAGAATAAAACCCGGCCTGAAACCCCTAGAGCAAGCACAAAGGTGACAGTAGCAAACAACCTAGGCCTATAGCAGCATAACTAAGGAATGGTTCAGTCCAATCTGGGTCTAGAAAGGGTTTTATAAATAATTTCATTTAATTACAGCAATCTTAAAAGATTGAGGCACATATCCTGTTAATAAAAATAAATGTATTTGGTTTAATATGGAGGTGTTGATTACTGGAAAACCCTCCTTGAGCAATTTAGTTGGGATAGGATCTAGAAGACAAGTTGATGGTTTAGATTGCGGTGTCAGGCTCATTTAGTTCAGGGGCCACATACAACCCAATTTAATTTCAAGTGGGCTGGACCAGTATGATAATAGCATAGTAACATTCCAGATTTTTTTCCATTTGTTTTAGTGCAATGAATAACAAGTAAATTAGGAGAATACATTTAATAAACTATCCTTCAAAAATAAATAACTAAACAAAAATTCTAAAGAAAAACTACTGCAATTTAGGGACATTGCTGACTGCTATTTGGTCCTGCGTCTCAGTGTTGTTTTCACTGTTAAATTGCAGTCTTCTAAGTCATTTTTCACACTTTATAAATTCTTTACAAATTCGGGCCAGAATCCATGCACAATGGATTGTAACATCGTGTCCTGTGTACTACTAAATAATGCACAGGTGTCAAACATACGGCCCGCTTGCCAAATGTAGCCCACTAGAGCGCTAATCTGGCCCGCAGCATGAATTTGCAAAGTTCAAAATTTTTTGAATAAAAATAACTGCTATTACTAATTTGTCCACTGTTTTGGTAAGAGAAGTGGACCAAGCACTACACTAAGACTCAAGATTAAACAGCAGACATATGCTCAAATGTGTTGGTACATGTGTTTGTGGATGGCTTGTTTGGTTTCCCCGATGTACAATGTCTCTACATTCCTCACTGCATTGAACATCATACACCACATTTCTTCTTTATCCCCGCCATGTAGTGGTTGTACTCTTCCTCTCTGTCCTTTCTGGGATATCTTTTTGAACCTTTGACAAAGGCCCAGTTGGGATATCCACATGTCTTGAGTGTTTGTTTGATGTGTTTCTGTTCCTCCTTATCATCCAGTCTTGTGGGTACAATCTTTGCTCGGTGCTAAAGAGTTCTGATGACCCCTAGTTTGTGTTCCAGGGGGTGGTGGGAATCAAGTAATAAATGCTGATCAGTGAGAGTGGGTTTCCTATATACTCTAATGTTGAGGCCTTGGTCTCCTTCCATGTACACAAGGTAGTCCAAGAAGGCCAACCTATCTCCACTGATGTCCTCCCAAGTGAACTTGATATTGCTCTTCACTGCACTGATATGATGTGCTGTTTCTTGTTGACGTAAATGTTCAGATGTATCAAGAATGAAATGACTGAGAACTTGTATGTGCCCCACGCCAGTTGTTCTTTATATTCTGTGACAGTGATGAGGTCTAATACTGGAATTTTCTCTGGTGTAATGGTGAAGTTCAGTCCTCTGGCTGAGTGAGCTCTCTGTCCAACAGGTTCTGGACCCACTTCTCCTGCATTTCCAGCTTGGTGATGTGAACATCCTTTCTCCTCCATGGCTGTTCCTCTGATCTGTGTTGGTTGTTGTGCTGTGTTTGTAAAAACAGAAATGTCCATTTCTGCTGTTCCTTACCTTTGGTGTGCTACGAGGTGTTGGCCCTTTCCACAACGCATCTCCTTATTTACTTATTCTTCTTTGCAGAAAAACAAATGGAAAAAATTAGAATTGTTGGTAATAGGTTATTACATGGTTTAGATGCTTCAATTGTTAAAGCGAGCTCAGAAAGATCTACTGGAGAGAAGGATTCCAGATATTAATTAGGTCCTACAGAAGTTTAACGACAGTCTACTTACGTCTTTGATGGGTGTCGGAAGGATGGCTTGAATTTATCCTCTAATCCCTACAATTTTATTCGTAAAGACACTCATGAAGTCATTACTACCGGGAAATAGAAAATAACAGATGGCTCAGCAGAGCTGCTGCTCTTAGTTAGCCTGGCTACAGTGCTGAAAAGAAATCTTGGGTTGTTCTTGTTTTCTTATATTAGTGATGAATAATATGCTGTTCTAACACTGTGACCTACAGTGATCAGGCCAATGGCACAATGGTACTCTCATGGGAAGTAACACCAGTCACTGCCAATGTCTGGTAAAAATGCATATAGAGCAAAGGTCTCAGCACACAGCCCTATGAGGGCATCCAGTGTTCATGATAAATGGCTTTGCTAGTTAAAAACTGGGACTGGTTGTATTTTTACTGTACATTTACATATGAAATGGTTTCATTGTGCAACCTGAATCTGCATGTCTCTTCATAGGTCCAGCAGTTCTTCTGTCTTTCAGCCCAAATGCACCTGTGCCACAGAGAAACACAGCCTGTCATTAGCACTAATATAGCTGTCACTGCAGAATGCTTGCCTGCACTCGAGTACAGCTGAGTTGGTTTGCTAGCCCCTCTCTTAAGCTTCTTGTTTTTCCTCAGCTGCTTGTATCAGGTTGATACCTTGCTGTCAGTGCAACTGTCCAGCTGTACAGCGAAGCATCCCTGCCGTGGCATCCCTAATCAAGTCTTGTTTTGGTCTTCAACAGCTAGCGGTTGGACTTGGACTGAATAGCTTCAGAACTGTCGATACTGTCACACACTTCCATGAACAGGCTGCTCATGACAGGAAGTCATTAGATGAAGCTGAGCGCTACATGCACACAGCGTCCATGCTTCATATAATATCTGTAAAAGCACTGCTAGACCTACATGTAATTGAAAAACGGGTGAATACATAATGTTTTTAAGTGTGATGTGTACTTTCATAGCACTCCCCACAGAGACTATAGTGAGAAATGGAAGCATTAATTTAGCAACAGCTTCCAGCTATATGCAGCTGTAGATTTTTTTGACACTCATGAATAATCTCTCATCAGATTTAAAAAATAATACCATGCCCTTCTCTCTTTGCTTTGTCTTGTGTGCATCCAGATTTATAAATGAAGATTAACTAAGTTGAATCTAGTGAGCATAGTGGTCTGGGAACAAAGATGACAGAGAGGGAGCCTGCAGCACAATGTCCTGCTGAGATAACACAAGTTTCCCTGCCATGATTTTTTTTTATTCTTTCATAACAGCAACGCGGCAAAAACAAAACAACCACGGGGCTGTATTTCCAACAGACAAATGCAAATGAACATATGAAAAGCATTCTCACATTGATCAAACTACGCCGTCACACATCCTGTGAGCTCTTTGTTCAGATGAATCTTACAGTGTCTTACTTTAAATGATTGTAACAAAAAAAAAACTAGGACTGGCTCGCAGGAAAGCGGTGGTGATAATTGTGTTTGTTGGATGATTAAGGAGGTTTCAGAGAACAACTTGTGCCTCTGAGCTTTGGTAGCTTCCTGTTGATTAAAAAGCCATCCATTTTAATAGCTTTTCTTCTCCCTTTGTTAACTAGGCACCTCTCTGTACAAGCAAATGGCACCCAAATGAATGGCACTATATTAAAGGGGAAATAGCAGCTCAAAGTGGTAAGACAAAGGAAGGGAAAACACATGGGGATACAGAAATGTCTGGGATATAGAGATTTGCAATCTTCTCAGCATGCCGCTCACAATAAGTATGTTTTCCAAAACAAGTCAAAGCCAGTATTGTATTAGCTAGAAGTTGGTTATTTTTTTTATTTTTTTTGACAGCTATTGTGCTGTATTTGTGCATCACGCATCACTCATTTAATTGGCTTTCGTTTCTCTCTGTTATACAATTCTTAAAAGCAATATAAACTATCTGTGTCAAGAATGTGGTGCATTTTTGTGTTTCTAATTCTGCTGTTTTGTCGTATTCTGCACGTCCCGCATCTACTGCATGCCCGACAATCCAGAAATCTCCTCTTCTTGAAGTTTCTTCTTCCTTAAATAGGAATAGGTTGTGTTGCTCGAGTCAACCTGAGTCAACTCGGGGATGTACCATACCAGTTCATCCACTTTTATCAGTCAACCTTTATGCATGTAATTTCTTCAAACTAAATAAATAAAATGAATTTGTTTCAAAGAGAAGATGAGACACTTCTCAATCTATGGAGAGATTGGTCTTGAAAGCTAAGTCTGTTTGTTTTATTCTAGTGAAGCAACAGATGCACCAGCACTTTCTGAACAAATCCATTACCTGCTCTTATCAGATAAAGAGCACAAATGGCTCTCTCAACATAAGAGCTGTCCTTGTGACTTCCTGAACATCCAGCAAAACCATTTGATAAAAAGATGCAAAAGTATTTGAGGTGTGCAAATGTAGTGTTTGGTCTGAAAGATCCAAAAACAGGACATCTTTTTTTTTATTGAATGGTGTAGTAATATAAATGTAAATGTGGCATTTGGCGGGCTAATTTTGTGGGTGACAATGGTGATGTTGTTTTAACCGCTGATATTTGTGTTGGATTATGATGTACTCCAAAACTACACCTACCACTTCAGACGCTCTTGAACAGGTGCCTGTGGTATTTTCACGACCTTGATCAGTGTGGATTATTATTCTTGCATGTTAAGCCATTTGGTTTAGTATAACATGAAACCTGGAAATAGGGAAACAGCCAAACAACAACCTCTGAGGCTGAAAAATGAAGCCAAAAATACTGTGCCTTAAATCACAGCGATGACCAACTGCAGGCAGTTTTGTGATGTCCTTCACATTTCAAACACCAGACTTACTCCTCCCCTAAGCCTTCAGTCCAAAGCGCACTATTGCTGTTGCCACTGAGTACAATACTGTTACAAGTAAAGTTGTGCATAATAAAGGGTATGGCTGCTTTGCGTGACATATGGGGGGGGGGGTTAGCTGTCTGCCTAGGTGTCACAGTGGAGGCATCGAGAAGATTGCAAAGGCTGGAAGGCATCAGACTGAGCTTCAAAGCCACTCTTCAGCATACTTATGCTTGACATCGTGGAGGATTTATCCAGGTTTAGAAGCATTCCATGAAAAATGTATGTATCAGCTCGGCTGGGTCATTAATTAAACCATTTTTATAAAAATGTTACACCTCATTTGTTTCTTGTGATTACAAGGCTACCAGCCTAATAAATAATACATCAAATGTGTTCATTAGTGATCTTTACAGTTGATGACATATTGTTAGAGTTGGACACATCCAACAGGATTCAAGACTCCAAGATAATGAATCTTTACAAATATTAATATTTAATTAAAACTTAATCTTTAAAGAAAGATGTTACAGTACTGCCCTGTGATAGACTGGAGACCTGACCCCTGCCTCTTGTCCGATGACAGCTGGGATAGGCTCCTGCACCCTCAGCGACCCTTCACAGGAACAAGCAGTTACAGAAGATGAATGAATCATGTGAAAGTGCTGAACTCAAATCTTCAAGAAATGATTATCCTGAAAATTGTGTATTATTTTAGCATCTGTTGTGCAAAAAACAGACCCAACATTTCAGGGTAAAATGGACATGCTACAGTTGCTTTTTAAATTTTGCTTCAATTGTGGCTCTAAAAATCTCTTTTCATCATGAAGCTCAGTGTTTTTCAAACACACCAACATGTCCTCTGTTGTGTTTCTCTTTGTTAAAGCGGATTGCTTTCCTCAGAATGCTAACAGGCGTTTTGTGGGCAGCATTTGATCCTGTGGAAAGTGTGCAGAACTAAAAGGTTCACTGCCACCTTTACAGAGACAGAACGATCCCACGTGGGAATAGTGTGTCCTCCCCCTCTGTCGCTTCCATCTCAGAACTCGGCAACAGAAAAACAAGGCGATTAGAGAAGCAACCGTACAAAATGACTCACCGTGCAGTTTACCTCCAGACATGAGCTTTTATACCAGCTGTAACTCCCTGCCATCTCCAACACAACATTTGCTTACTTTGTCACACAACTTGACATTTCCAAGTAATTGTAGGTGTTTCTCATTACAAGGCGTCTGAATCGAGGCTATTTTCTCTTAGCACTGGCATATGTTTAAAGATAAAGAATATTTTAATTACCTAGCGGCTTTCATGTGAGGTCTGCGTGGGCAAGTTTGTGTTTCTAGCTGTTATCTGAACATATGGATTGCCCGTGTGAAGTGTTAATAGCATCCATGTCTCACAAAACTGAGAGCACTTTTCAACAAGGACATCTTGCCCATTTCATATTAGGCACGGTGAATTACAGATCAAGCTATCTCTACACTGATCTCTGCCTAGGCAACAAACTGGCACCGTTTCATGTTTTGATCTATCCTCTTAAGATAGACAGATAACACAGAGGAACGCCTGAAATATAAGATGCTACCACAGCGTCTGCGGGTGTAAAACTCCGCCAGAACACCTCCCCAACCCCCATAGTTCATATCTCCAGCATCACCACATCAAGTGTCTTTGCTGAAATGTCACAGATGTGACAGGTGATAATTTACAATGGCAGCTTCAGGGTAGAGGACAGAGTGTTGGCACAATCTCCATCCATTACATCTCAGTATGTGTGCATCTCTTTATGGTACAGATAAGAAAGCGGATGTTGGTCTTGGTGCATGGCGTGTATCTCATCTCTGCTTGACAGCCTGTTATGAACTCTCCCCAAACACGTCATTGACAAGTGTCTTAAGCTGCCTGTGTCTCCTTGAACTGAGGATAAATGACTGTGTCCGCTTGAAAGCGTAACAATATAAATGATTTATACCGCTCAAAAGTCCTCTCAAAGATTCATGACCTGCTGCATATATACGTAGCTGTAGCTGGCATTAAATGCATAAACAGCTGAGCTAATGCGGTGAAGCTCAGTGTGAGACCATGCGTGCATGCACCTGCTTGTTGAGGGGATGAAGAGCTCTTTCTGGCAGAAAGGTTGCGACGTTTCTGTGGCCAGAGGCGATAAACCAACTCCTGAAAGTGTCTTTGGATTTGTGGTCCTGCTGTCAACTTTTATAACACATACACTGCTTGAAATCTGTATTGTACAAATGCATATTTGCATACAGAAATTGTTGAAGTTGATATTTTCCAGTCATTAGGGCAGCACTATAAGACACAAACAAACACTGACAGAGAAACAAATATTATGTCAGATGCAGTCTATTCATGCAGTTTATTTGCCATGAAATGAGAAAGAAAAAAAATGTGATATGACTGGATTGCAAAAGTTGGAGGTGGAAGTGAAGTGAAGCTCCATATTTAACAAGCATAACTTGCTAACCTATAGTAACAAGCTACTACTCCAGATTATGGTGTTATTTTTAAATAAAATAAGATTTTAAGGTCAACTCAATTAGCCTGCATCCCGTTCCCAAATTGAAAACCTATTTGCGTTTGCTTTTCAATACTCTGAAATCAGTCAGCTGTGGAGAATTTGTAATGTGGTCGCAGGTGCCAAAGCTTAGATATTTCTTAATTACAACATAATTGATGGCTAATGTTTGTAGCAGGCAGGAGAGTCGTGGTTGGTGGTGCAGCAGCATGAATAGCAGAAGTAAAACCTGACTATGGTTGAGCAGCTGAATTTCATTAGACCTTGGGATACACACAGGGAGCTCTGATTTGGGCACACAGCTATCAGCTTGGAAAATCACACAGAGGTTATGTTTACATGGTAATCGGCATTCAAAGTGCACGGGTCATGATCAGGAGAATTAATCTAATTACCATTATCATTATTTTATTATCTGATAAATTGGTTGTCTTGAACAAATGCTCCCTGAGGACATACACATGGAAGAAGTCTCAGAGTGAAAGTGGTTCTGCAGGAATGATCAAATTAACACTACTTGCCAATCATATTGCCTATATTAAGAATATTAAGTCTAGGGACCATGGTGATGCTACAGCGCTTTGTCAGGTAATGAGACATGTTGTTTCTTATTTTGGCTTTAAAAGGGATGTCAGTAAAAGTGTAATAAAAAGAGAGATAAAAAAAAAAGGACATTTGAGCTAACGTTCAGTCACCACTCTGCTGGTGAGCATTTCATTAAAAATCGCAGTGCTATGAAGCAGCTCACTTCCTGCAGTTGCTGACATTAAGAAACACCGCAACAGGAAATGCACTTGGACCTATTTAGAGCGTAGCATTTGAGATTGTGAAAGTATCTATCTAGCCTGCTGGAGCACACTCAAGTAGATCAAAGTGCATGTCTGTGTCTGTGTGTCTGTGCACCTGTAATATTGACACAGTAATAACAATGCTGTCTATGTGACTCAGAAGCAAAAGAGCGTTCAAAAGCAAATTAAATGAGGTACTGTGATCAAAGTCCTGTATTATTATCAAATGGCAAAGAGTTGCAGGGGGGCTGGAACCTATCCCAGCTGGGCGAAAGGAGGTGTACACCCTGGACAGGTCACTAAACTCTTCAAGTTGAGTATTTTGTATAGAAGCAATGTTTTGATCTTGTGCAATATAGTTCATCTAAATCTGAGGTCAGGTTGTAGTTTATGGTTCAACTGGATATCAGGTCAGGTTATAGTTCTGTTGCTTGAGATCAGCTTGATGTATAAACTGAACTGAGATCAGCCTGAACTATAAACCAGCCTGAGATCAGCTTAAAGCATAAACTGACATGATATCAGCTTGATGTATAAACTGGCCTGAGGCCTGAACTATAAACTGGACTGTAAACTTGAAGTCAGTTTATAGTTCAGGCTGACCTCAGGTGAGTTTATGGTTCATAGTTCAGGTGGTTCTCAGGTCAGAGATTATTTCTGCCTGAACTTTAAACTGACTGAGATAAGCAACCAGGTGACCTCTATGCAATTCTTTGTCATCTTTTCAATAATTAATAATTAATAATACCTATCTCAGCTGTCAGTGGGCGAGAGGCAGGGTACAGATTGAGCAGGTCACTAGTCTATCACAGGGCTAACACAAATATACACCTACGGTCAATTTCATAACCAATTACCCTATCAACAACAACAAGCATGCCTTTGGACTGTGAGAGGAAGCCGGAGAACCCAGAGAAAACCCATGCAGGCACAAGGAGAGCATGTACAGAAAGACCCCAGCCTGGTTTGAACCCAGAGCCCTCTTGCTGTAAAGCATCAGCTAACAAAAGATCCGCCTCATTGGAGGATATTATCATTAGAGTAACCAAGAAACCACAAGTATTATTGTTTTAAATTTGATTATTTAATGTGATAGTCTGTTGCCATCGTCACAGCATAACGAAGTAAGTGATGAGAGGCGGCTCTGGATGACACATTGCCAGTATGATGTCTTGTAGGATGTCTGGACCCCTGTTAATGATGATGTTTGTCGAAGGAAACTAACCAATGAAAACCATAAGCCACATGTCTGAAAGTTAGTCATTAAAAGTAACTGTTAACAGGTCATTGCTGGTGGAAACATTTACAAGACACTTCTTAGAGAATAACTGGCTTCCTATAAAAGACAAAATTAGATGTGAAACCAGAGTACCGACATACAACAGAGACAAGGTTTATGGTTTAAGTCTCATAATGAACCCTCCGATAACAGCAATTAAATGGACTCCAAGCTTGTTGCTGCTCTGTGCATCTCATGCTTTGTGTTATTTCTTATTTGTTGTTTCTGTGCCTGTGAGTCAGGAGCTCGTTAAAGATTTCCATATGAATGTGCAAAATAAATGATGACCTGTTGGCCTCACCTTGGCTCCTCCACAGTTCCTTGATATAATAAGCAGTTAGTCGCACCTCAGCCCTCTATTTTCATTCGCTCTCCTCAACTGTATTTTAACCCTGGGATGGGATGACCTGTAGCACCTGGCTGAAAGATGCTGACTGACAGCATAATTCATAGTTGTTCATAATAATCGGTTTAGCTCTGGCCTGCGTAACACCACAGGACAATGGCTAATGTCTTTAGGTGTGACTGGAAATGATAACAGTGTACGCTCAAATAGACCATACACTGTCGTATTTTGCACAACTGTCTAGATGGGTCTCCCAGATGTTTACATGAAAGGCATCAATGCAGATAACAGGTCAAATGCTTCACACCTGTATGATTTAAAAGCTGTCTCGTGGAGCATTGCATGCATGTGTTCGGCATGTTGCTAACTGAATCAGACCTCCCACGTGAAACCACCTTTGTCACAGTATACTATAAAAACAGAACAGGCACTGAGCTCAATCCTAATTTAGGTTGACTGTAGTAGTAGCATCGTCCTTCTCACTTGTCTCCTGCAATGCGATCAACATACTGACCTCTCCATCTTCACTTACAGGATGCAAACTCTATTTAAACTTGTTAATGTGAAACACTGTAAATTGCTTATTCCAGGAGGTACCTGGTGTCCTGGGTGTACATTACTCATGCTCCATAAGAAGAGAGGCAATAGCTACAAATAATCTGCTGGCCCCTGTTGCTTCTGCTTCTTTGTTTGCTGTGGGGCTTTAGGCAGTAAATAATCAGAATGAGTTATACATAATGGTCTGCTCGGCGGATGCTAATACAAGTGGAAAGCTGAGACAAGCAGCCTAATGAATGCAATATGAATGCATATGCAACAGTAGCTGTTTGACAGAAACTGAAATGTATGCATGCGGACAGTTTTCTCAAGACATGACTACTGTATATGACACTGTATATCCTTTGTATGTGTTATAAATGAACATTATACATGTGCATGCATTACTTTTAATGACCATCCCCCTACGTTACACCAAGATCTTAGATTCCATAAGAGATTTTAGATTCCATAAATATGACTCAAAACAGACTACAATCAAACAAATGCAACAGAAATATTATTCTTTTGTGTTTGGTAATAGAGGGAAATCTCTCAAAACATCTGGTCAGTTGTCTGCAGCGAATGGGAGGAATTTAAGTACAGAACTGCTTCAGATGTTGGTGGGTTCCTCACATGAACTGCTTGCTTCAGGTCCTACCACATCATTTCTATTGGATTAAGGTCCAGACTTGGACTTGGACATCCCAAAACATTAATCTTGTTCTTCTGTAACCATTCAACCATTTTAGGATGCTTTGTGTGCTTGGGCTCTTTCTGACGTGACATGACTCAGTTTCTCTTAAGATTCAGCTACTGGACATTTCCTGTCCTGACATTTTCTTTTAGAATGTGCTGGTATAATTCAGAATTTATTAATCCATCAATTATGGCAAGCCGTCCTGGCCCAGATGCAGCAAAACAGGTCTAAACAAGGCCATTTTAACCAGCGTGTTTCAAAGATGGGATGAGACTCTCATTCTGGAATGCAGTGTCTTTTCATCTCCAAACATGAGCCTCTCATTTTAACCAACTAATTCTACTTTGGTCTCATCCATCCACAAAACATTTTCCCACTAGTCTTCGGGCTTGTCCATATGATGTTTAGCTGATCGGCTTTCTGGAGAGCAGTGGCATGCCAGTAAGCACCAGGACCGTCTCCTAAAGTTGATTCAGCTGTGGGATCGGGGTACCACCAGTATGGCACAGTGAGGCGAATACTTTTGGAGGATGGCCTGGTGTCAAGAATTGCAGCAAAGAAGTCACTTCTCTCTAGGAAAAACATCAGGGACAGACAGATATTCTGCAAAAGGCACAGGGATTGGATTGCGGAGGACTGTGGTAAAGTAATTTTCTCTGATGAATCCCCTTTTTGATTGTTTGCGGCATCTAGAAAAAAAAGCTTGTCTGGAGAGGAAAAGGTGAGTGCTATCATCAGTCCTGTGTCAAGCCAAAGACCATTCGTGTGTGGAGTAGCTTCTGAATAATGATTGGTACCAAAACGTCCTCTGAGAACAACTTCTCCCAACCATCCAAGAACAGGTTGGTGGCGAACAATGCCTTTTCCACGTGAAAGAACTTGCCAAAAGGCAAACATGATAACTAAGTGGCTCGGGGAACAAAATGTTGAAATTTTGGGTTCATGGTCAGGAAACTCCCCAGACCTTAATCCCATTGAGAACTTGTGATGAATCCTCAAGAGGTGGGTGGGCAAACAAAAACCCACAAATCCTGACAAACTCTGAGCATTGAGTATGCAAGAATGGGCTGCCATCAGTCAGGATGTGGCCCAGAAGTGAACTGACAGCATGCCAGGGTGAACTGAAATCTTGAAAAAGAAGGGTCGACACTGCAAATATTGACTCTTTGCATAAACGTCATGCAATTGCCAATAAAAGCCTTTGACACTTAAGAAATGCTTATACTTCAGTATACATAGAAACATGTGACAAAAAGATCTAAAAAACTGAAGCAACAAACTTGTGAAAACCAAAAACAAGCAGTTACAGAAAATGAAAGAATGAATATTCAATTATTATTATTATTACCCAATTAATAAATGATGTGTTATTTTAAATTTAGCTTTTTATGTGGAGGATAACGCATAAACTAAAATGGCACAATGGTTAATGTCACACAATGGGTATTATGTGGATCTTTATCTCAGTACATCTGGGTTTTATACAGCAAACATGTACATGGTAAACAAGCAAGACTGCTATGCAAAACAGAATAAAACAAAAACACTACAGGGTAGGGAGTAGTCACTCTTCTAATGGAATGTTACTCAAAAAAAAAGAAGAACAGACAACCCATCCTAGAAAGCATCTTTAATGTTTCATATAGAATTTGTGACGAACATATGAAGGATATTCAACCCGCAACCTCATCTATTAGATGCCACTAAATACTATACACTGGCCGTTTAATGGCCCAGACACACCAAACCACCATCAAAGAATGTTGACTGTGAAGCATTGCAACTGCATGAAAGGTAATAACTTAAAAAGATCAAACGTTATTAGCTGGAAGACCAGAAAGAGCCAGCCTCCTCTGAATCATGCTGATCGGTTGATCTATGGTCTATTCATTTCAGATTACCATTCAGTGAAAACATTTGAGATGAACAGTCTGTGTGTGCCCTCTTGACTTTGCCCAACCAAACAGCCAATCAGATTAATTTCTATCACCGACATGCTCCGCCGCCAATTCAACAAGCTGAATAAACTGAAAAGCCACCGTCAGAGGTCAGCTCTATCTAGAGTGACAGATGCTCACAGACGGCCTGAGTGCCAAACACCAGATTGTAGACAGGTAAAACATTAGGACAGGAAAAAACACACTGTTTGTAAGATTCCTCCATGAGTGCTAGTTATGGTGCACATCATTACCTTCACCTCACTTCACAAAGAACATCTTTCTCCCTGCACTGGTATTTTTTATATCTTGTGTCTCTAACTGTATGAGAACTTCTGAAAATTGCTTAAATAAGATGATGTCACTACCATTCCACTCCAACTATCCCTAATGTCTGATTTTAAAAGTGGAGAAGAAGATGAAGAAAAAAGAGAAGCAGAGCCAAAGGTACTGCCACGCTACAAAAATAGTCCCATATGGATATGCAGAGGGCAGATACCTCTGCTAGCAAGATTGGGGTAATCATTGTATTCATAAAAACACAATAGAGCAACAATAGAAGCAGCCACGTGTAGCAGTAGATGTGAGAGAAGTTCAGCTCCTTCATTTTCGAGGACAAAGCACCCATTTATTCCTTGTTCCACAGAGGGGGAATCTGACTTAAGCAATGAGACATTGCATGAATTGAATTTTGGATACAAGATAAAAAAATACTCTTTTTCTTCTGTCCATTGTATATAGTATACTCTATGTGTGTTAGTTTAAGTCAAACTATAGCAGACAATATTAGAAGACATTCAGGTTTTTAATTAATATTGTTGGAGGAAAGCGGTGGTAAAGAATAATTGGAGGATTGGTTTCTGTTACATAAGGCACTATGAGAGGAGGAAACTGGAGCAAAAATGTCAGGTTATGGTGACAGCTCTGGCTTTTGATCAGCACATCTCAGTGTGGCATGTTGTGCCCAGTGGATGATGAGGGGCTTGGGGACAGGAGATCCATGCATACAGGAACAGCTACGAAAGGCTTTGACACATCTGTTACTCATAGCCCTCCTGTCAGGATATACACTGGCTGGACACTGATGTGTGAATGCACTGTAAACATCACACCATGCACAGTGTTTGCTTATATATGGCAACAATAACAGTGTGTCAGATAGTTGCTCACAATTATTATAGTAAAATGAAGACATTTACCATCAAAATCTATGGTTAAGTCACGGTAACTGAAAAGACAAAGGATATACAGTATGTGAAACAAAATATAGTCTGTTCATATACAATCCATTTAATGCCCAAGGCTGTCCAGCCTAGATATGTGATGTTCAGACGTCAAACTGTAAAAGAGTATTTTTTGTGTGCTCCATCACCAAATAGCTCACAAACAAACTTTCCCACACGGTGAAGGCAAAACCTTCACTGTCACAAACACATGCTTTTCAGTAAATGCTGGACGCATCGTCACTTCACTTCAACACTCAGTTGTTTGACAAGATGGCATCATGTAACTTTTTGTTTTACCGACATATTATCTGAAACCAAGAGCAGCGCATCACATGTATATATATGTATATATATATATATCCAGGATGAAACATCAAAAATCCAAGAGTACATCAGAAAGACGGCCACAAAGGATGAACTGCTAAGTGAATGTCTCAGGCAACTGACATGCAATAAGAGTGCAGAGGAAGAGGAGCAGATCACCTGGAGGGACAAGCCCCTACACGGCATGTACCACCGCCAAATTGAAGAAGTGGCTGATATGGAGAAGACCTACCAATGGCTGGAAAAGGCTGGACTCAGAGACAGCACAGAGGCACTGATCAGCTTCAGGATGACACACAGATACCACCCGAGGAGGGGGAGAGGGACCTTAATATAAACGTCATATATATATATATATATATAAAAAACGTCCCTCTCACCCTCCTCGGGTGGTATCTGTATCATCCTCAAGCTCGGGTCCTCTACCAGAGGCCTGGCAGTTTGAGGGTTCTGCACAGTATCTTAGCTGTACCTAGGACTGTGCTCTTTTCCCTGTCTCACTAGCTGACTCTTGTTGAGGTCCCTTCATGTCCTACTGTTGGAAAAGTCAATGGCACACACATGTTGCTCAGAATTCTTAACATATAAAATTAATTCTTGTTTTACCTCTTAAAATGATCTGATCAGTTTCAGTTTACATTGGCCATCTGGCAATTAACTGTTTCCTGGTCTTGTTTACATGATGCAGGAAATATAAATGGTTACCTTACTCTCCCAGTGACTGAGGTGTGGATTGTCCACAAACCAGAGAATACAGAACCCAGAGTTGCTCCCAATGCCTGACACTGGTGTGTGAACATGTGTATGTGTCCAAATCATGACCAAAGCCTCTTTAATTGCCAAATGGACATTAGTATTGAGTACTCAGTATAATAGCCCATACTAAGAAAAAAAAAAAAAAGCATTCTGTCTTTGCATATTTGCCAAACACAGGATAAACATCAAGTGATATGATGAGTATTCAGGAAGAACAGAAGCAGGTTTTTGAAAAAAATGAAACTTGAACTTTTGTGTGGATCTTCTATAGAATAATGAAGAATGTAGATTCTACACTGTACATTGAGCAGATCCACTTAGCACATGTCAAAATCATTGTATTCTGATTTATGCTTAGCAGTATGTAAACATGCACACATCATTTTATTTAATGTCCATGTAACTGGGTGGAATCTCTGATCAAAATTATTTCATTTGTTGAAATACTGTCCATGTACAAAACGGCTGTTCTGCTTTAGTTTTAGAATTTGTAACCATAGATTTAGTAGATTCATCTCACCAGGAGTAACATGCAGGAATTGTATTTGGCAGTCTTAGAAGTTGCAGCTGTCTTAAAAAACAGAGCAATACAGCAACAAAAGATGGGCTGAAAACCATCCATGTCTGTTTGTTAGCAACATTAGTTTAAATTATTGTAACAATGGTTTCATAAATAAGAAAATAGAAGAAAATATTTAATGAATACTGAGACAATATGTTGTGGTGAGAACAGCTAAAAATGCTAATTTAAGCATATTTGGTGTCATATTAATTGAAATGCTACAATCCAGTGTCACAATTGGGTGAAAAACTCATTAATGTTGTGCATGCCCAGCTGCAAAGAAATGTACAACACTTGTCAGACTACCGTATAGCTTCATTCAATCTCTGACAGCCACAGGCATCTAATTGTTGTAAATGTCAAACATGTTTAATTGTTTTCCTTGCCTAAAAGCAAAGTGATGTCTTTTGGAACAAAACGAAAGCATAAAGGAGGCATGTCAGCTCATGAACGGACATTTGCTTGTGGCTTCAGACTTAAAATGTGTTGTTGGTCAAAGCCACAAGAGATAACACACAAAAATAAAGCACAGACGCAGTGTAACTGTGTAGCAGAGATTTATCAACGCGTTGTTTAGGCCCTTTTCCCCTACTGAGACATAAATCACTTGTATGAATAATTAATAAATCCAGAGAGGACAAAAAGAAGAGATGTAAACTATAAGACAGTTCCCATCTCATGTTTGTTTTTCTGTGAGCCAGCAGCACATCAACTTGTGTCATGATTGCAAATATTTTGTCACTCAACTCAACTTTTTCTGATGTTCCTTTTCCTGTGTGCTTCGTTGTGCATCCAAAGAACAATAAAATAAGATCAAAAAAGGCTGCAAGTTCAAAACATGAGAAAACCAACCACAAACCTAATATAATAGAATTACTAGATTTCACCAAAGGAAGCAGGTGCAGAATTATGAAGCAAATATCAGCTGTGAAAACAACATTATAAAGACATGCTGGTTATGGTCACTGGTGATTCTAAATTGGCTGTAGGTGTGAATGTGAGTGTGAATGGTTGTCTGTGTCTCTGTGTTAGCCCTGAAACAGACTGGAGACCTGTCCAGGGTGTACCCCGCCTCTTGCCTGATGACAGCTGGGATAGGCTCCAGCCCCTCCGTGACCCTTCACAAGACAAGCAGATACAGAAGATGAATGAATGTACAAGCATGTGAATGGCAGTGAGTAAAGAACAGAGACCATAAAGCGAACAGCTAGATTACATTTTTTAGGCTGAAGACACGTAGGCAACCTACAAGACTTATTATGTTTGAGATACCTGTAGGCAAAAAAATAATGACAAGATGAAGGCTACCGAGGATCAAAGTTTAACCGTTACATTTTCAGGTGAAACATGTGCATGAGTACAAAACCCTTATGCATCCTGAATGAAAGAAATGCGGTAAAACAGCATTGTCTGGTGTGACAGGATAAAAAATCGTCCTCTCCCACTGGCCTGGTAATCCTCAGGCGGATAATTAAAAAGTGTGTGCCACAGTCGAAAAGGAAAAAGAAAGATTAAAATAAATAAATAAATGAGGAGAAAGGAAGAAGCTCCGCGCAAATCCCAGGGGGATCCATTAAAGAATGTTTTCTTGAATTGAGGTTAGGTGCATTGATCTCTGTCGAAGCTGGCACAGCTGAGAGTTAACACTCCCTGCCTGCGACTCTGACTCATTTCATACATTATTCCAATTAAATGACTGCAGCCTGCCTGGCTCACTGCCTTTCTGTTTTCGAAGAAAGATGGAAATGGCACCTGCCACACAAAATCCATGTCATCTGACTAAAGGTGAGGTGCTTTCTTGTCAAAGATGGAAGATCAAAAAGAAGAAAAGGATGGCTGACTAAGGTGATGTTTTGTCTACAGCAGCAGGAACCCACTGAATGTCCAGCATGATATATTATACACATTAGGTACATGTTAATAGGTGTGCTGTCCTATACAGTAGTCTCATTGTATGATATACTGAATGGTGGAGGTGTGAGCGCAACCATTGTTTTTGTTACTATTTGAACCGAATGTGGAATTAATTCCCATTTCCTTGAATGACTTTGGGACATTCATTTGTATATACCATTAGCTCATGGGACCATACTTAAGGCAACTCAACATTTAAATAACGTTTATTAAAAAAACAGCATAGGAGTAACACAAAGTCACGTTTCATGCCTGTCCCTATGCTTTTTGTGTTGTTCAATCAATCAATCAATCAATCAATCAATCAATCTTTATTTACAAAGCACTTTAAAAAACAACACAGTTGGCCAGTTGCTGTACACAGACTTGAGAATTGATAAAACGCATAAAAACAACTACTTGCAACAATGTGCATGTTTTACGTGTGACAAAAGTCTGTGGTCACAACAGCATTGAGTGATTGTTTGGTCAAAGTGAAAATTTTCTGAAAGGTTTGACTTCATAAAATGTGCTGTGTTTGCTGATGAGGCCATGGAAGTTCATTTTTGGTGCATAAATGGTCATTTAGTAATGTAATCTAATTTTATAATATGTCCGAGGAAACTGATGATGTAAGTAAATCTTCCCTACACTTTTCATACACTTGATGTGTTAGCATGTTTGCATCAGTGGTTTCTAGATGTTAACTCAGCTACCCATGGAGTTCTGGGAGTGTAGCATCAAGTGTTTCACAGAGACTTGGCAGAATGTACTCTCAACAGACCAGCATGTCTCCTTCTTTGTGTGGCCTAACCCTGGACGCAGAAGAGTTAAGGAAAGGATTTGTACACATGACACTGAGCTGCTGGCTATTAGGATTCAGCCATCTTTTGCATACATCAAAAAGTTTCAGTTCTATGGAAAACTTCTTCTGTGGTTCCTGAACCAAAGACTGCACACCACAGGCAGCACAACCACTTCAAACTTGTAGCTTTAATTGTTCACTAGTTGAAGACAATGGATAATCTGATACTGAACCACCTTCGATCCCTGGTAAGACCAAAACTGGATTAACTTCAATTTGTAAACAACCATGGCTTTGGGAAGGATGATGCCATCATCTACCTGCTGAACAGATCCCTCATGCACCTTGAAGAGCCCATGTTTTTTGACTTCTTCAGCCCTTTTGACTCTATACAACTGTTACTGCTCAAGGGGAAGAGGGAGCAGGGATCAACAGCCAGCTGACTGCACAAACAATCGATTACCTCACTAACAGACCACAGTATGTGAGGCTTTCATGGCTGTGTGTGATGGGGTGCACTGCTGCACAGGGGCTCCACAGGGGGATGTTCTTTCTCCATGTACACATCATACTAGCAACACAACACAAAGAGCTGCCATATCTAGATGTTCTGGACCACATATTCTTCATTGAATGTGTTAACTGATGGAAGCAATCTGGAATACAAAAATATGGTCTTTATCAGCTGATGTGAACTAAATCACCTTCATATGGTAGTGATTTACTTATGCAGAAGGGCCTCGCAGACTGCAGATGGAAATAAATACTTGTGTCTTCACTTTAACTATAAACTAGACTGGTAGACAAGAAGGACCAAACTGCTGAGCAGATAGAGGTCATCTGGGATGTGCAAGAAACTACTCAGAACGTGTTATGACATAGTGGACAAAAACAAACTGGACAAACTGATTAAGAACATCAGCTCCATTCTGGAATATCCTCTGGACCCAGCGGAGCAGGTGATTGAGAGAGTATGTTGACCAAACTGCCAAACATCCTGAACAACTCCTCTTACCCCCTGCACAAGACTGCTGGGACCTTAGGTGACAGCTTCAGCCAGAGGCTGCTCCACCTACAGAGCAAAGAGGAGTGCTTTGTGAGGTCCTTTGTCCCTAAAGCAATCGACTCTTTGACATCAGCATTTGTTGGCACTGATGCTGACTTTCCTAAAGTACCATAGGACACCCTCTGGACAAAATATCTGTCTATTTCTTAGGAAATGTATGTCTTATTTATCCCCTCTTTCAGTGCATTGTGTTGGTCTTTCCTTATCACAATTACTATGCTCCTATTGTAGTTTGTCCTCATTATTCATGAATACTCAGGTTGCATCACTTTGACCTTTTACTTTTACTTTACTTACTTAACATGGATGGTTTCTCATCAAACTTGAGTTAGTATGATACAACTGTAGATATTTGTTTGGATTTCTATACTGGTAAACATAATCTTCTTCTTCCCCATTTCTAACTTGTGATTTCCCTCACTAAATTCTTATATTATCAGCATGTTTTATTTACATCTGACGAAATCAAGACTTTCGTGTAAGCGTTTTTTTAATGTAACGTGTTGCCAACTTATCAGTAAGGTAAGTCCTAAAATGACATCATCACCCTAAATATGTTTAGAACTACAAATGAACTTTCTCCTTTCAATTCTTGTTTTTTGTTTGTTTGTTTGTTTGTTTCCACAGTATTAATCTCCTCCTTTATCCAGGCACTGGACTGGCAAGGAGACCCAAAAGAGACACTCTGCAGGGAATTACTTTTGTGTTAGTTTCTCTGGTTTGGTTTTTAGGAATCTAGGAGTAAAATATGGACATTTTAACCATACATTTTTATTTATTTGTTGAGTATAATCTACATTAACGTTAACGCTATTTTTTTGTTTGTTTGTTTTTCAGACCCCCCTCCACACACACAGGTTGTGCAGAAAGAGTGGGTCATTATCAGTTTGGTCAAGGCTCTCTATGGCAAGTTCAGTCACTGAGGGAGCTGACCTAAATGAGAAAGCAGCTGATGTTCCAAAAAGATGCAAAACATTATCAGGCAGCCGATGTTCATAACAAGTCTCACTAGAGAGCTTTTTCAGAGTTAAGGGTCTGAAAAAACAGTTTACGTTTTACCACACTCATCTCACTGAATACTCTCTCAACTTTAGCGTTCAAGCGTGGCAATGACAACACAGACACAGCAGCCACGTTTTGAAACGGGCTGCATCCCTGAACTTCCACAGCTCACTCCAGGAACCCAGTGTGTTTTTTGCCTCATTCCATTCACAATATGAATGGCATGAGGCTGATGGACAAGCCTTGTCTATCTCTGCAGGGGAATGGCCAAGGAGCTTGGCTATGTTTCATATTTTTCCAGGGCTTTTATGGTGCTTTAGTGTTTCCACCTTTTTGAAAACTGACATGCACTGCAATGCTTCGCTGTTGTCCAGCAGTCTCATTATCTCCTCATCTCATTAGTGAGGGAGATGGTCAAGGCTTTTGGACATTGTTTTTCTCCTCAGGCTCATGTTGGAGCTTAGTTGCCTTTGAGTCAAAAAGGTAACCAAGCTACAGTTTGGGACTGATGTACCTATTGATCCTTTGAGCACGTCAACATTTGCCAGTGGATTCAGCACCCTGCTGCTCACAGACTTGCTCAGACTAACCAAGCTGTCAAGTAGATTAAGAGGATCTACCTGCTCTCCCTCAAAAGCCATGATGGCCAACTGTACTTCACACAGCACTGACTTCAAAAAATGTCAGATATAGGATGTTTTAAGGATCACTACATGGAGTACAAAGTCTCAGCCATATAGCAGTGTTCTGTAGACTTGATGAATGCGAAACGCAGTCTAAGCCCCTCCCACTGGTCCAAAATGTGTAAAACCACAGGTGCAATAGAGAGCCAGCATGTGGCACACACCTTGGTTATCTGCAAAGGTTTCTCCCCAAAGTTGATGGTCTTATACGTCTTATACGTCTTATACGTGGCCATGTAGTGCTTAGGTAACACTGAAAACCAGTTATAAGTCTCTCGTACCAAGTATTCCACTCTGTAGGGGATTGTTTTATTAAAAGCAAGACTTACAAGCTGCAAAGACTGACACACACAGCATATAAGAACCAAATCTTTGAGGTCATACTCCTCATTCAGCACTTTATGGATCCCATTGTTAATCCCTGTCATAACACAAGCATTGTCAGTCCCTATCCAGAGGAATTTCTATTTTCTAAGACAACGAGGAAAGCCACAGCAGCACAGGCTATTGATATGATATTTCTTCCCTCCAACACTACAAGTGCCGGAAATTTTGTCATAATTGTCTTGGTGTCACTAAAGCATCACAACCTCCCAGTACTTAGAAACACTTACATTTGTGGACTCGTCAAGGAGGAGACTGAAACACTGGTCACCCACATCTACAACCCACTTCTTCAGAAAATATGGTGTTGGAACACTATTAATCATTTCTGTGCACTTTGAAGTGGGCAGCAGCAGTGGAGTCTGACAAAGCAGCTCTACATGCTTCACCGATGTGCTCACATCCCAGAATGAAACAGTGTTGAGCGATAGCTAATGCCATGGTGGAGTCAATTTTTTCAGCCATTGCTAAGTTTGCCGTAGAAATCAGCCTTACAGTGCAGGCAGTATGTCCGTGTATCACTTCCAATAAACAACTTCAACCAGTCTTTGAATTCAGGGTATGTCACAGAGAGGCACACACACAGTGGACGAGGTGAGCAAGGCTGTGTGAGTCAAATACAGATGCATTGAAATTTATTTTTGTGCAGTGATTTATTTTAGACAAAGAAAGTGTTAAGTTTACTGATAAGCCAGCAGCGGCTTCACACATGCACGATTCCTTTGCAGTCTGGACCTGGAGAGGAGAACATTTCCTGTTCTGACTGCAGCTGGGAGGTATTGCTGCATGTTGAGAATGGTTGAGAACATAAACTGTACAAAGATGGGCAATGGAACAGCTCCTCAAAAGTGAAGCCAAAGCATGTGGAGCAATTTAGAGTTGTCCTCTGAGCCTGTCAGCCAAGGGTAGCATTCATGGTTGAAAGTCCCTACCGATCAGGCTAGCTACAGTAGCTCCGGGATTGGGCACCCTTTCCTCACGATGTCTAGCTTTTCCTTCAAAGTCTGCTTTGAAAATGGGTGTCTAAGGAGATTTGCAACCAACATTAGTCCGGTGTTTATGCAACACCAGCTTAGAGATTATTGTGTAGTTACCGTATATTTGCTGCTAGACAAATATGGTAACTTCATAAATGTTCATTGTAGCATGACAAAAATTACCACAGACACCAAAAAGCTCTTGTTGCTTTTACTACAACACACTGTTTAGAAGATATAGCTTTTTCCTAATTTCAGTGCACTCATATTTTGAACATCACAAAGTAACTAATTTCAATCACCATAAACACATGGAGACCCCCCTGAAGGTTGTAATACAACACTTACATTTGGAATCTACAGGGGTCTGAATACTTGCTAAATATAGCGACAAAGTTGCTAAATTGGCAAAACTGGCTTTAGGTGATGCAGCCATAGTTGTCTGACATAGTTGTTGCAGTTCTTAAGTGATTAGTAATTGAGTTGTAGTATGTGTAAATTTTTGACTCATTCATCTTCTGGGGGCTATGTACGTAGGCACAAATGTTCAAGTCAAGCAATCGAATGGTGGTGGAGGCATTTTGGATTGACCAACTGACCCACACAGCCAATCTTAAAGCCACATTGCTGGCTAAACATACTTCAATCACATATAGTAGTAATATATCATTCTTAGAAATCTCCCAGGAACCTACAGTCCATATCAGTTGACCCCTGTGCTGTATGACCCAAAGGCTCACAAACTCTGGGTTAGGGTCAACGTGGTGCAGAATAGTGCTGAATATGTAACCTTTTTCTGGTTTAGAATGTACTGCACGCTACTTTACGGGTGAAAACAGCTTGGATCTGCAATCCACCGTCAAGCTGCCACACACAAATTTCAGTGTCAGACTAGCAGAGAAATGGAGGCATTACAGCTGCCGCTCAATAACACAAAACAAATTGTTTCAGTTGTTCCCTCAGGAGCATTATGCATGTAGCTAAATGACAGTGGGTATAAATTGCCTTTTTTTCAGCTTCTTTCTTTTACCTTACCACACCCATTCACCAAATAACAACAAAAACACACCATAACACAACAGTGCAGTCAAAGAGAGCTATGTGATTTCAGCCAGAAAATGCATTTTCACATTTGCCGTCAGGCTGTGGGGTGGTGCAAGGAACAATGTGTTTCTTTCAGTGTGATGATTTCCTGGGTCACTACACCAGGTTGTTTTAAGCCAGGCAGACAGACTTTACATAATGTTATTTTATTCATCAGGCAGCGTTTACAGAAATGACTATGGAGGCCCAGTGAGGATTGACTGGACACAGCGCTCACATCAAACATGTTCTCTTCTCCATGAGAGGGATTAAAGGAAATGATTTCCCACAAAGAGTAGCACACTAGAAATCACTGGGCTACATTTGATAGAAATAACAAATGTTTAGAGAAGGGATATCAGTCAAACACTGAAATCAAGATATCTTATTGTGGAGTGAAAATATTCTGCCACAGGCTTAGCTGATATATTAGACATTTTTTCCCTCTCTCTGAACAAAAACCCATTGAGTCGGCATGCTGAAATTATTGCAAGACACTAGCTAAAGACAGAGAAGAAGACACAAAGACAAGAATGAATCAGCTGGAAAGAGCAGCGGAGTGGAACATTTGGCTAACAAGCAGTTTCTGAATGCACTTTGCTGTTGTCTCGTTGGAAACGCAGCACTTTGTGGTCCCATGCATGTATTGATCCTCAAGGACTGTGCAGCATGCACTCCTCGGGGACAAGAGATGGACATAGACAAAATGAGTGGACAGTGGGGAATGATAGATAGACACTGAGGGTGAAGAGATGCTCCTGTTTTCTGTGCCATATCCATATACACAGTAAACTATAGATGGGATGACTGTAATGAGCACACAGGTTAACTGCAGCATCCACTGAAGGAGAACACAACTCTGCTCATCATTGTCTCCAAATGGGAGCAGGTTGCATTGCTTCCCAGGCGCTTCAGTGTGTGTGCGTGCGTGTGTGTATGTGTGTAAGAGAGCGTGAATAAATAAACTGTGCACTAGGCAGTGGGAAGGGAGTAAACATTCATTAATGTAAGGGTGGAACATGTTTAGTTGGCGCATGTTATTTGCATGTTTGTATTTATGGCCAAGTAAGCTTAGTCCAAATTGATGTGTGCATAGTATTCTTACCATTTTCTATATTATAAATATGCAAATGGATCTGTCTTCTGATACGACACTGCTTGTTTTAACTATTCATCTCCTAAATTGGCTTTCACAGCATACATAGAAAACGATAGCTCACAGCTTCTGTGACATGCATTTGATAACATAATTTTTCTTTCATGGATGTTTATCCTCCATTGACTCAACTGTAATCATATTACAGGCAATCTAGTGAGTCATTTGACCTTCTCTGTATCCACGATAGGCACTAAGCTGTAATCTAATGTAATCTAATGTTTGATATAATTACATCTATTGCTCGCTCTAGACAACACAAAGCCTAGAACGATCATATCTCTTAATAGAGGCCTATTACAATATTGAAAACATCTGAAAAATCACATCGTTTTTTTTCTCCAAGCAAAACACTACAGAATTACACTACAGAATACAGTATGCAGTATATACACTACACGATAAACAGCTTATAGAAGCATGCACCGCTGTCTTTACGCTCCATAACAAGTATTTTGACCATTCATAAAGATGAAAAAGACTAATCCAAGATTTTCCTTGCGTCCCTTCTTTCGCCCTGCATCTGCAAACTTCCTGCTCGTAAAAACTAATGGAAAATGCATTCAGGATTTCAGCGGAGGCTCCAATCCATTTTAATCCTGAAGGCAATTACGGCGTGGGGTTTTAGGGTCAGAAGTGCTGTTGATTGATGGGAAGAAAAAGTCACTTTAACAAAGTGCTGTGAACTTCAGCCACCTGACTGCTGCACAAAGGGTGTTGCTTGATGCACCGAGACAGAGCTTTAATGCTTTATTAATGCATTCGATGAAAGAATACAAAATGGAGAATTAATGATCGCGTCTGTGATAGGACCTATGTGTCAATATCACTGTTGCCTTGAATTGTGAATTAATACCTTAATTTCAATGGATCATTTGCTCCACTTGCCTAAGATGAATCTGGTAATACATCGCCACCAGCAGCGCTCACAACACACCTTCAAACAGTGATGGTGTCATTGATCAGTGACATATTTGCAATGCCTGAAAAGCAAGGTTTGTTTGTGGGGAGAATCATCCGCTTCACTGTTTTCTTCTTGCTCCCTTTAAAAGCCATGATCTGTATCCTAGCAACAAGACTGACTCGCCCCCATCTCTCTGTAGAGTCGGTGGCAGGGAGCAAATGCGAGAGCGTAGGACCCCTACTGTCTCCTGCTGCTGTCAACACATAGTGGTCAGATTCAGCTACGGACCAAGCTCCATGTAGACAACTTCATGCAATGCGAAAATCCTGACTTTTCTGTCTCACTGTATCTCATACTGTATGCAGTGGGACAAGGTGCATATACACTAACATAAGTATTGTGTGCTGCATTGCACTAGAGTGTTACCCTTTTATGCAACATTTTTCTGCTGTCAATCCGTTTTAGAGGGAATATATTGTGCATTTTATTCTAATCCACTCAGACTCAGATGCAACTATAGCTTTAGCAGATTCAAACTTTTTACCTGTTAAAATTTTTTTGTACAAAATACCCTTACTTGCCAGTTCATTAGGTACACTAGGGAATATTAAAAAATAGTAACGTATGTTTGGTGAGGTACTAAACAGCAAATGTTTCTATTGCAGCTGTATCATCTGTTTATTCCTTTGTTCATAGAAAAGAGAGCCATCTAACAGACCAGTAACTGAGCATTTACCTTAGTTGATTGAAGAGGTTACATAGATCATAAGATGGATAGTCAAACCTTTCTGCCTGTTTATATAAACTGTTCAGTCTCTGGCACGCAAACTTTGTACCAAAAACCTTAATCAATTCAACTGTCAATAATAAGTGAAATGTATATTTCTGTGTGTAAAGCTTATTAAATGGATGTCTTAAATTTCTCTTATCAAATAGACTTATTCATATGGAATCATTTAAATGTCCACTCGGTGCTACACAGTATCAAGAAATTGCATATAATAGCTGGACGCTTCAAGCATATTTTGTGCGTTATATTGTGCATTTTAATGTCTTTGTTATGGTGTTAAAATACATGTTAGATGGTTAGGATGCCAGGGACAGGGCTGGCAGGTCCTTCATCATGACCACATACCATGAAATAAATCACTGAAACAAATACAAAATGTGGTGTATTATTCACCCAGCATTAAATGATACCGGATGGATCAGTGTTGTTCTGAATTTTGATTTCAAATGCATGTCAGGAGTAAAGCTTGAACGGGTATGTAGACCCAAATGATGGTGAATGATAGATAGGTTACAGGCTGCAGATAAGGCCTGAAAATCCACTACCATCTGCTTGGTTTTTGCTGTTTTGATCACAAGGTAGTGTCCTCCACCCCCACCTTCTCCTGGTACGCAAACTGCAGTGGATCTAGAGCATGGCAGACCTGGGGCCTGATGTGATGGAGCAGGAGCCTCACCATGGTCTTCATGATGTTGGATGTCACGGTGACCAGTCATCTCCCTCGGGTGGAAATTCTTGGACATAGGGAAGATGCAGGATGTCTTCCACTGCAGAGGGCCCTGCCTAAGGTGTAGGCTCAGGTTAAATACATGCTAAATTGGCTCCCCCTGCTCAGAAGCACAGGCTCTGGGTAATCATGGGGACAACCAGTCTAGGCTAGAAGTGATGGTGGTGTGAAGCGTCACTACAAGCCAATTGCCTGCAGTAGTGACTGTAGAAGGTAATGCTGTGCCTGGCTGGCCCTCTCCTCATCCCCTTCCACAGTGCTCATCTTTTTGGAGCTACACCCAGTGATGGTCTTCATGCTATCCCACATCTCTTTAGTGCAGTGGTAAAGGTGTATCCTTGTAAATAAGATCAGATAGGTTTCTTCACTTTAGGTCAATAGTTATTTGCCCTGGTAATGTTTTTTAACATAATTTTGGACGGTTTGTAATCTCCATCCCCACAGGACTGTCACTGAACAGTCATTGCTCAAATCTACCAACTCACTGGTATACCTGATAATTTCCTCCTCTAACTGCTCCACTGCATCTGAAGGAAGGACAGACTTTCTTGTTGCCACAACTGACAGCTTTTCTTTCTGTATGCTGTTTCCGGTAATTGAAGAACCCGCCCTGTTTTCAGTGAAGGGCTTCTTGGGCTTTGTTAAGATGTGTGCTATTTTAAGTTATCCACTGACCTTTATAGGTTTGGTGAAGTGGAGTTGTTATCTTTTTAGCACGCTGTCTAGCTTGCTTATGTTTTGCGTTCATTTCCAGCTGTTCAGAAAGGACCAGTGCATGTCTGCCATAGACTTGGGTGCTCTCTTAGCTCTCTTGCTGCTAACATCCCTGCCTTTGCCTGCATTTAAAGTCATTTGATTGACAACTGACTGGAAAATAATAATTCACTCTCAGAGGCACAGCATGTTGTACGAGAGTGGATTGCAATTGGTGCAAGTTTACTGCATTTGCTGTGTACATATATTGTATTTTCTGAACCATTAAGGCTCAAACGCGTCATAAAACACTGGTAACTCCCTCTTGGTAAAATGTATTTCAGTAAGAAACACTTCTCAGCAACAAACACAGTCCATCGTTATAGCATACAAATTTCCCTATGCCATCAAAAGGTAACATTTTGACAGCCCCAGGAGAAGTAATTTTCTATCAGGAAATAAGCGGCCTCAAGATGGAGGTAAAAGTGAAAAGATACCTTAAAGGCCAACTGATGGCTGAAAGAGGATGTAACCCTTTGTTTGACAATGTCCTTATGCTGCTCCTAATGACCTCTGTGCACAGGAATAAGTACTTTCAGCAGTCCATTCCCATGCTTAACCTTCAGTCTCAGTCCACATACATGTCATCGGATAAAGAAGAGCAATGGGATGCCAAGCTGCCAAGTTCAAGCACAAAGCCAGTGTTATTTTGTGGAATGAATCACAGCACACTGCATGCATGCTCTCTTTTTAAACATTGTAGCCTCATAGGCCAACTTTTTCCTTTCAAATGTGCAAATTGTCAAATTTGTTGCAGAGCAGGCACAACAAAAGTGAACAACAAAAATGGGAAAGAATAGAATGGTTCTGAATGCTTTCCTGCCAGTGTGGGATAATGTTGAAGAAATGTTGGAGAGTACAAAGCTTCCATAATGGCCTAGTAAATGAATGGTTCTTCCAGGAAGTGGGTTTCATCAGACCATGATGTCCTCTCCCGTTGAGAGTCATCAGCTGAGCTGCTGATTTGCCCTTGTTTCCTGACTCCTCCAGACTGGACATGCAGTGACCAGGCTGCAGCACACAGTAAAGGGAGGAACCATAGTGCTCCCCCAAGGGTATATGAGAAAGAAACAGCTGATAGTAATTGCAGTTCTTGCCAAGACAATCAGATGTACTGTAATGAAAAGCATTTTGATTCCTGTTTATTTCTTTGGGTCAGATGGTTACAAGACGTCCTTAGTACTTGAAAGCTTTCTGTGCCTCAAATGCAGGAAAATCAAGACGAAGGCGTTAAACATTTCAGTACTTGCAGACGTGTCTTTTAAAGTCATTAACTATGAGTAAGTCAGAAAAAATAGTTGTCCACTGAGTGGGCAAATCTCAGAATAAACTCAACAAACACACAGCAGTGCGCTCGAAGTAAGAAATGTGGAAAAAAGCAAAACAGCAAACAAATTATTGTGATTAAAACACAAAATAATCTATTGGGTACTTGGCTTGTCTGTAACATAAAAAATGAAATAAATAAAAATGAACAAGAGGTGGATTTTGCAATTATAAAAGTTATGAATAATTACGTTTTAAAACTAAGGAAGAATTTTTATGCTTCCGTAGCGTTTGTTTCAGTGAAAAAGCCCACAAACCACACGATCACAAGTTATTGTATTGTCCAGTCTATCAAAGACTACAGATTAGGCATCGTTTGACCACAGTCCCTACCCATCATAATGGCCGACTAAAAGCCTAGCATGATTTAATCTGCACCTTCAGACGCAGAAAGGACTCTTAGTGCTGACAGTCAAACACTATTGATTTTTATATTGAGGCTGTTTACAATGAATTAGCCTTGCTACACTGTAAAGGTGTCTGTTGATATAACATAGGAGGTTGTGCCCACTGAGAAAAAAAAATACTACTACCTGCTTTATCCTGTAGGGTCATGGGAATCTGGAGCCTATTTCAGCTATGAGGTTACAACCAAGACAAGTCGGCAAACCAAGACGGGCCCACACAGAGAGGGAAACAACCATTTATGTAAATGTTCATTTAAAATTCATTAAATAACAGAAGGAAACCAGAGCACACAGAGACAGACACAGAGACAGAAAAAAAGCAAACTTCACACAGAGAAGCTAAAAAAGCAAAAATTAGTGAATGTGAGTAGAACAGATTCAGGCAGAAGACGTCTAGGTAAACAGCTAGCAATGTGACTGCACCCCCTGTCACTCAAAGCGGCCCTGACTAAATTAAAGCCTTGCAATTAACAGTTTTATATATACACACACATATTATATATATATATATATATATATATATATATATATCTTATTTCTGTCCTAAAGTAGGGCAGCTCAGTTTCTTCTCACCAAACTACCAGCTCCACCACTTCTTCCATACGTAGCAGTACCACTGCTCAGTTCCCACATCGTATTGGTTGGAATGCGTATCCAACAGGCTAGACGTGTCTTTCCATTTCATTCTCATCAAACATGCTTCGCTGTCTTCTGTAGTTTTAGGATCCAACAAACTGTGATATATTCAATGATTCAAAATATGCTAGCTAACAAGCTAGACAGAAATTACAAAAAATTAACTTCTTAAAACTTTGATTTAAGGAACTTTTTAATATTTGACTTTAGCAAATGTGTTTTTTACTGACATAGTTTGCAGTACCAGGACCAACATGTGCACGTTTCATTTCCCTTTTAAGACTCACTTTTGGAGGCAGCCTTAAGAGGTCATTCAAGGAACTGCAGTTTTTGAAACTTCCACAACTGTCAACTTTCATGGTTGTGGCTTGGTTTGAAACGCAAAGGCTTGAACCTTGTCGCCTACAAGGCTTTCACTGCTTTTAAAAACCAAACATTTATTAAGCATTAATTTCTTTGAACTAAGAGTGAATATGAACTGCAAATGTAGAGGCTACATAAATCATAATTCATATGATGATTAAATCTCTGGCATTCTGCATTAAAGAGGTCACAGAACAGATGCAGATATCAAACAGTGGGAACAGAACAGGGGACATTTATAATTTATGTCTCTTAACCACAAGCCCATCAGATTACCCCACAGCTACATTTTTGGTTATAAAAATGGGTCACTCAAAATGTGGTACAGATGACCAAAATCTGCTTCTGTGAAGTTAGAAGCAAGAGTGACAAGCAACTTTAAGCACAGCAGAAGAGAGAAACTAAAGGAGCTATGGAAAATTGAGTGTGTCATGTATCAGTGCTGTAATCTTCATTTGCCCAGCCAAAAAAAGGTCACACACTCAAATATTTCACTGGACCACCTTTAGCTGATTCCAGCATACATTCGATGTGGCATTGTTTTGAGAGTCTGACCACTGCATAAAGCCTTCTCCAGCACATCAAATATTCTCAATGGGGTTAAGATCTGGACTTTGTGGTGGCCAACCCTTATGTGAAAATGATGTCTCATGCTCCCTGAGCCACTGTTTCACAATCTGAACCTCATGAATCTATTGTTATCTTGGAATATGCCCATGCTATCAGGGAAGAAAAAATCCATTGATGGAATAACCTGGTCATTCAGTATATTCAGGTAGTCAGCTGACCTCATTCTTTGGACAAATAATGTTGCTGAGACCTGAGCAACTGCAGCAACCCCAGATCATAGCACTGGCCCCACAGGCTTGTACAGTAGACATGATGGCTGCATCACTTCATCTGACTCTCTTCTTACCCTGATGCCCCATCACTCTGGAACAGGGTAAATCTGGACTCATCAGACCACATGACCTTCTTCCATTGCTCCAGAGTCCAGTCATGATTGTTTGAGAAATGAGAACCTACTCATCAGTCAGGGTTAAATAACTTGTTGCCAACTGAAAGATAATCACTTACCATGTAATAATTATCTAATAGGAGACATGTACCTATTTGCTTAGTTAAATCTCGGTGGTGACCTTTTTTTGGCCAAGCACTGTATAAAACTTTTTAAAACAGGAAGGGTGTCTTTTTGGGCCTTTTCATTTAAATGTCAGCTGTTGTATGTACTCCTGTCTCAAACATTTCTCTATTTCACAGTCGATGCGCGGCATAAGCTGCCGATAAACTCTTCCTAGACCCACATTCACATGTGATTGCCACTTGCTTTGCATTCACAAGACAACCTGCATTGTGTCTTCCTCTCCTTTGCTCCCCCACAAACCTCCGTGCAACTCACAGCCCTTATTATTTTTCTAATAGAAGATAGCTGTTATCAGTTCAATGAAAGAGGGCATAATCAACATAAACACAGTCAGCAATTAGCAATAAAACTTTTACTTCGTTTGTATGCAACAGTAATGCTGTCTATGTTCTGCTGAGGAATTGGATGTGCTCTGACCACACAACTACACACTGCCAAACACTACTAAAAATACACACATGCTGTCCGGTTACAGATTACTCTAACCAATGTTCATCTACTACTGGCGACTTTGTAATATAATAAAATATTTAAATGGGTTCTAATTTGTGCTGGATCGATAGAGTACACCAAGTTAATCATTAAACTAATTGACTGCAAATCTAGTTGGTCGTGTTTTGCATGTAACCTCGGGTAATGTATAGAAATATTTTAGCACCAAATGTGAATGAGATAAATACAGAGAATTAATATAATAAGTGACTTTTTCTTTTAAAAATCCTTCAAACAAATCCAACAACACTGCACTACTTTTAATCACAAACAGAAATACTGACATGCTACAGACCAATGGACAATCAATAATGTAATCACAAGCCTTAGAGCCAATTACAAGCTTTAAATTGCATGCAGTAGGTATAGGCTATGTAGTACTAGTATGTAACTAGATGCTGCTGAAACCATCTACAGTAAGCGAGCATCTAAGTTTTCTGAGCTGTGAAACAGGTAAACAAAATAAGGTGTGAACAAATTTATGCTACAAAAACAGTTCGCTTATTATTATGTGTTTTGCAATCACATGCAGTTCCCTTATTCATCTAATCAGTTATAAAGGGCCTTCACAAGTTCAAACACTGAATGACAAATAGTATTCTGAATTATGGCAACATATTAAAAAGAACTCAAAGTGCAGTGGTTTTCTTTTAAAGAAAAAAAAATGACATTTCTGATTTTAACTTATTAAAGAAGTTAATGAAGAATCACTCATTGTCCTTTCAAACACACTTCCAACACGTGATACATCTCTCAACACGGGCATAATGTTATTTCTGTTAGGTGTCGTCCCTGTGGAATAGCTTCACATCCTGTTATTCAGATCTCGGTTTGCTTAGACCTCAAATCAAACCAATTAATTGCCCTATATTTCTGACCCAGATTGTATGGTAATAATGTCACATAACAAAGCCAGGCTTACATACACAGCGCTTTGAAAACATGCTTTGTACTGTTAGTAAAGCCGCTGTAGGTAAGCACTTTTAGTTTCATTTGTACAAGGTGGTAGGTAGCAGGGCTGCCATTTTGTGTCTTGGTTTAATGAAAAGACATTTCTAACCATGATATATAACAGGGTTTTTACTGTATATAATGCACCTACCTTATTGGAACTCTTTGATACTTTGTTCCTTTGTTTTTGCCCTTGGCCTGTTCAGGACTAAGGGCTGTACAGTGCCCCTCTGCTCGGCCCAAATTCCCTCCTGATCTCCCTGGTTTGCTGCTCTGTTGCTGTTGTCGGGTGACCTTGGGGTAAAATTTAAACTTTAGCCTCTCACTGTCCCTCAGAGAGTGTATTCACACCACTGTTCCTATTATATCATATAAAATTAGGTCACTCTGACTCCTCCCAGTGATGTATTTGGGTTGCCAAAAATCACTGCTGACAGACATCTGCACTGGATAAACAAGAGCAACCCACCACTGACCAGACAAGTGGCTCTGCCATTCTGACATGGGAGTCATGTCTTCCATGAGTAAGTTTCTGTATAATGACAACAAAAGACAGCCAGCATTCTAAACTGAACATCACACTGGAAATATACGCTTGCTCTTTGAACATAGATGTTATTTGTGCCTCTGACTTAAACTAACAAGACTATTATGTGAGAATAAAACAAAACAGACTGGCACAATTTGAAATAATCTTCCATTTGATTTAGAAAGGTATTGTAACCTTTTTGATAGTCTGTCAATCTATAAGTGGAAAAAATAGTGCCTAATAACCATGTAAACATTTGATCTGATCGCTTTGCTCTGCCAGGAATAAAAACATTCTTTCTATGCATGTTTGCTTCACATTCCAGGGTGGGACAAAAACATGAAAGCAGCCAAAAATAAATTAAAAAATTAAAAAATAACAATGTATATCCAGAACCAATAAAGTTCTGGCAGATTCAATGCTCCTGAGAGGGCAAAACAACTTTGTACATGCCAAAAATGTTGTTTTCTGACTGATATTTTGGGACATAGAATATTTAATCTGAATTATTTTATTTGCATTGAAGAAATATTTTAAACATAGCCCATGTGATGTCTTTTTCATGGTGCATGATGCCCTGGTTCCAGTGCATTCTAGTGCTTTCTAGAACAATAGATGAGGCATTTCTATCACTCAAAAAACATCAACTGTTACAAATTACTGAGAAAAAAAAATGTTTTATCATGACAACCTTAGGCTTAGGTTTAGGAACAAGAATAGCTTGGTTTAGCTCAAGGAAAGATCCTGATTTTGGTAATGTGTGGGGAATATTTTGGTGTGAGATTAAAATAAACAAATTTTCTATAGCAACCTTTGTCAAAAATAACCACTTGGATGAACTAAAAGATTTACTGTAATAAATATCGTAATGTTATTTATTCACTGTTGATTAATGGAAAGTAAACAGCAAACCTCCGTGTTGAGGTTTGAATTATGACCTGACTTCTTCCACTGCTTTGTCGTAGTTACAACCTCCAGTTCTCTTGGGTTGAACACGCATTTCTGGTTGAGGATTAGTTGCAGGTTTGGCATCAGCTTCCTGCTTGCCATTTGTGCATTTAATAAAAAGACTGTTTTTGGTCTATAAATGAGATGAGTGTCATGTAGTCGGAAAAAAGTGCAGCTTCTTGGGTCACAAAAGGCAAAAGCTCTGATATGCAAACAAATAGAAGATCTTTTGGTTGCCCTGAAAACAGTTTTGGCAAATTCTATGATGACTCAGGGGAAAGCAGTGCTGCCAGACACACAGGAGAGTGATAAAACCAGAGGAAAAACATCTAACATGCAGTACATAATTAAAATACTTCAGAAGACTAACTTTCCTCAAAATAATTATCAGACAGTTTATTAACAAAAACAAGCTTTTTACATGAATCATGAAGTCAGTGCTTTGCTCTTGTGTATTTGCAGTCTTTATGTGTCCTCCTTTGGTGAGAAAGCTTTGATGACAAACACAACAAAGTAGCTGTATTGCATGCTGCCTAAATCCTCCTGTACACCCAGCACACCCTTTCTTTCAGCAGCGTTAAATGATCAGTTTTATGGTATTCAGACGTACAACTATTTGTTCTTCTAACAACACCCGGCCATGTTGACTGTTTTCTAAGACTGAGTCTTTCGTCAACATTTGTTTCACTGACAACTCTCAGCATACAGGCAATGGACAAACAATATAAAATTAGAACATGCTGCAAATGCAACAAATAATGTGCTTTTAAATACTTAAATGTGTACATGTGACGTGTGAATGTAGACCGTTTAAATGACTGGAAAAAAAAAAGATATTTTCAGTTGCTGAAGTCTTAAATATTTGGCCTAAAGGGAAGCATCTTGAAAAAATAGTGGAGAAGATGTGATGATCCTCAGAGGATGTTATCTGCCAGCCCCACTAACTGCCTCCAGGAGCAGGGCTGCCAGGGAGAGATGTTGGCAGTCGTCCTGCAATTTTGTTCTCCGTTCTTTTTGACTGTGAGGTGAGTGAATGAAAAGATGAATTCAATTCAAGAGGGACTGTAAGACTGACATTAGAATGTCCCTAAAGCTCCTACAAGTTTCATAGATTCTTTTTTTTATGGTAATAATCGTTAAACAAGACAGTAAAGAATGTTTTCATGTGACCTATAAGTGTATTAATACCTGGTTCTACCCGGGTTAATAATATAATGAATCAGATGCCTGTTTATACACATTACGTCTCCATGTGAGGATATTTTAAATTTGAGCCTGGCTTCATTAAAACACCAGTATACTTGCTTGTTTGGTGGTCAGTGCCCGAAACTGTTTTTGCTGTTCTGTCAGAAGGCAGGGAGCTGTGTCCACTTCCACATCTTTCTGAAACTGTCTATCTGACATTTACACCAACCTCATGTAGCAGCTAGTCTGTGCAAAGGAGGAATATAAGCAGGATTTGAACTTCTTGCTCTAGCTCTGCTCTTTTCACTCAACTACAATACATCTGTCATTTTTATTGCAACGCTCTGAAAATGTGCTTTTCATCACCCATATTGTAATGATTACCCTGTGTACGACATATTAGGTCACATTTGATCAGTGACTGTACAGTGGGTTACTATGCTGTCTGGACTTGTTACAAATCCAGATCTAACTTCTGTGAGACTGGTAATAATCATATCAGTGTTTTGTCTGTTGTAAAACAGTGACAAGTGCCAACATAAAGTGCTTGTTCTAACAAACATGTTACAGAGTGCGATGTAAAATGAATGCATACATTTAGTTTTAGGCCAGATGCACCCTGATAAGTGCTTGTAGCCAGCAGCTGTTGCTGGGAAAAACCTGCCTGAAGCAGAATGCTCTTTTGCAGGTCAAAAATGTTTTTACGCCAGCACGATGAACATGCCCAGTGCTCAGAGCTGTCAACGCTGCATCCCATTCCACTCCTTAGTAAACACTCAAGGAAAAAAAAATCCTGCTCAGTAACAAGAGGTCCCAGCAGGCATGCAGCCTTACAGCTGAGTGAGTTAGCCAACAGTTGAGCTGACTCAATCTGTTTGACTTTCTCTGTAGAGCTCATGGAGCCCTGGGCGAGCGACAAGGTCCCTGGGCTTGGCCCACATTGATCTGAAAATTCAGAGTCGGGCTGTTGGCTAACTCTTAAATATTTGGTTTTAATTACTGCCACAACCTTTACTCTGGCAGGTTATTGTTGAAACATAATCCCCAAGGGGCTGCACTACAAGGGCACCACACCATTATTCAGCCATAGGATGGCAGCCATTCCCACAGCCTGGATTTTTTTTTATCTGAGAAATGGGACACAGCCACAGCAGACTATATAGGCTGCGTCTGACAAAGAGCAATAGAAAATCGTGAGATGAGAGACACTCCATAACCCTTAATTATACAGCAGCTAAGTTCGACTGAGGAGCCCAGCTTATCTCTCTGGTGGGGTTGGTGGATTTTTGAACTTCTCATTTGATTACTTGCCCTGTTCACCTGTCTGCCTCGACAGCACAGCTGCACTAATGAAGGTGCACACAGTTCTTCTCAGAAATCTAGCGATGATTTTATAATTTGCCGTCTATTGTCCATGGTTAGCTGGGAAAGGGAAAAGAAATCCCACTGTAGATCAGTCGCCTTAGGGTAACATCTGCCTGTGTGTTAGGATTCTCCTCTGCAGGGTCCAGACATTGACTTCAAAGGACGTTTCTGCTTTTCACCCATACATTAATTATCTCTTAGCATTGCTGATGTAGAAAAATAAAAACATTCTGCATCTGAAATTTATTTAGTATACCCTACTCAAGAGATTCTTTGTTATTTTTCCAGAGGCTGAATCATCCCATGATGCAAAAGAAATGTTTTATTGTGAGGCCAGGGAGATTTGCCTTCGGCACACATTTCTAAAAACCGCCAATGGGATCCAACAGACTTTTTGGCACTGATAGATACAGTATGTTAGGTAAGAGATTCTTTTCTTATCAGCCCGCCTATATCAGTACTCTTGGGTATTTGCAAGAATAATATTGGAGCCTGATCAAATGCAAAATCTACCCCATTTCTAATCAATGTACTAATATTTTATGTTAGTTGTATTACTTTCACAGCATTGCCCATTAACAACCTCTCTTTTTTGCTGTGAGGAAATCATTATACCCCTTGGTGTGAGACTAAAAAGGCATGAAAGAGTAAGAAAGCGAAGAGTGTGTTTTACATACTGGCTTTTAATCCCCACACTCCAATAATTGGACTCTGTCACATGTATTCTTTGATGTGTTTCTGCCTGAGTAACCACGAAGCTGCGTCTACCCCAATGGACCATGCAGAGACAAAAAGCTTTCAGATGGGAACACTACTCTTGTTTTTGTTACCTCTCTCCAAAACCAGTGTGTACCACTTTCACAATGATGATTCTCACAAATCACAGTCCCAGGTAAGCCTTGAGTATGGGGAGTGTTTTTGCTAAAGGGGTAAATATCGTCTATACCTGTGATCCTATCCTTCTCTGATTAAAAATGTCAGCAAGGCCCTAGAGGTGACAGATTGCAGGGTTGCTGGCATCCCTGGGTATTTTTGGTGCAGGGACAGGTGCAGTATGCCTGGGAGACTTGGAAGGAGAGAGGGAGGGAGGGAAAAAGGGAAAGGAGGGAAGTGGGAGCAAGAGCTGCTCATCGATGGCCCGTGGCTAGCCTACATCATCCACTACATGGGCCAGGCTCCAGACTTCAGCTGTGTCTGGCAGAGGGGCCTGGTGCTCTCAGTGTGATTGTAAAAGGCCCATCACAAACAGGTTCATGAGAGGCAGCAGACAACACCAATCACTCTGACAGAACCAATACAGGTCAGCCATATAGTACTGTAGGGAATCAGGTGGAATTACATCAACATCAGCACCGCTTTTAATCCACAGATGACGCACAGTGAGCAAACCACACCCCGCTGGCAGGGCAACATAACTCTGTGAGGGACGAGGATACTGCTAGAGTTCACGAGGGCCCCCTCTGAACCCAATCCATCTGTTCCCACTGGTCACTTGACTCTGACTTGTCATTTTAGGTGCAGCATGACCAGTCGGCGCGTCTGCCTGCACTTACCATGTCACTTGGAACGAGAGAGAGATTCTAGACAGAACAATACATAACCCCCCCCCCCATTCAAAATGTGGGGTGCAACTAGCACATATTAGAAATGATTGTCACACAGCTCAGAGTGATTTTTTTGTTTCATGTAAATTACAGAGTCTGTGAGGTGAAGGATCCCTCAAGCACTGGCAGCTACACACTAAACTCCCATCGCTCTGTGCTTAATCAAATTTGTGCATTCTTCATGTGTGTTTTTTGCAAACATCTCCACCTTAATGCCATGTTACTGTGACAATGTATTTCTATTCTCTCTCTGTTCCCCTCCGTATACTACTATGCACACAATCAAAAACCGCATTTACAGACATTAACAATGAGGTATGCTGAAGACGTTTAAGTGTGTTAGCCTTGATGTTCTGCTTTTGGTTTTGGCAATCAAAATAAATAAATAAATAATAATAATAGTAATCTGCATAGCATGCATAGCTCGTATACGTTGAGAAATGTTGTGTATTTGTTTTACTTCCATGACTATGCAAGCTCATTTTGTACCAAAGAGAAGAATATTCCATAAATGCTGTTCTAAAAATTGCGACGGAAATTAATTGATAGAGTTTTGAAATTATTATTATTATATTTTATTTTTTACACATGCTCCAAGCGAAAAAGTCTGTGTGAAATACAACACCTTAGTAAAGTGTTACACACTGCTTGGGCCCTGCCTAGCAACAGAGGAACTGACTGTCAGTGTTTGTCATGGTCCAGTGTCTGAGCTGAGGCTGGCAGAAGTCGGATTTGTGTTTGGGCTTTGTGATTAAGATACCCACCATCCGCAATGTGTGCCCTTTTGGCAGACAGCTCTCTAAGGTCTCACACATGGACATAATGATATGCCAGGGTGACTGGCCCATTGCCACTGCCCATTGCCTCTGGTCATGAAAGACAGCAAACTCACAAGGGGCCATACTGGCATAAACCAGTCCTCTGGGATCTCACTCTCACATATGGACCAAAATGGCATCACAGATGACAGGAGCTGCAGTCTGTGCAGTTTGCGGCCATGTGCTTGTTGATGTCTTGGGGAAATCCATTTCAGAGATGTGGGGGGGATAAGCAATGCAACGGGATAATCCGGGATTATTTCCATGGGGATTGCTTGGTATACAGCAATGAAGTGCCCCAGATTGAAATGTGTTAAAGTGACCTAACCACCTCTCTCGACTAACACTGACCTCCCTTTCAAGACAGACACACTTAACATATTTCAGATTAAAACAAAACCATACAGAGTCAGATAGTGTGATGGATAACATTTCATAACTGAAATTGTAGAAAAGAATAAAAACAGCATCAAAGAGGACATGAGAAGGAAAAAGCATGGGGAAAAATAGAGATATATATATAAATAACATGAGGCAGGAAAAAAGATGCATGGCAGTGAACACACACAGCACAAATCAGAAGCTAGGGCAAAGAGACCAGAGCCATCATAGCAGTTGATATGATTGAAACTAAATTATTGATCAGTTTGAGACTGATTGGCTCATAACAAAGAATGTATTTGACATGGCTTTTTTACCATGCAGAGCTGTCAACTGCAAACAAGGCCACTGGACATCTAAGGTATCACTGCAGAGAGCTCACAGGCTTTTGTTGCTGTCAGCAAGCCCTGAGCATACCAGACACTCACCTTTCAAATGCATTAGCAAACCCAGATGTGATGAACTCATCAAAGGCATTGTAAAGAGAGGGAGGTGTGAGGAAATAACATGCTCTAACATTTAGCGTTTCCTGCTCTTCTCCTCCTTATTACCAACATGATTTGGAGTTACCTCATAATGGAATCAGCATTACTTGTGAGCATGTATTTCAAAATGTAAGTGTGTCAGGATTGCCACAGAGGAGTGTCCCAACAGCTGTGAGTACTTGGATGTGGGTTGCTGGGGATGAGCCAAGCTGACAGCCATGTCAGTTGCTCTGTGCCATGCACACACAGACACACACACACGCACACACACACACACACACACACAAACTATTAAAAGCATGCCTGCAAAATCAAAAGCCCGGGAGAAACACACACATTTTACTAACTCTCATCAGCCATGTTTGGAACAATCACTTGCATTTGCAAACACACAGGAGACAATTTATGGGGTTCAAGTAAAACTGTATATGGAGAACTTATCGGCCTACAGCAAATTCAGACAACAGTGGTGTCTGCCACTAATATGACTGTGTTGAGGATATGCTATTGTGACGTAGCCATCAGATTAGGGGGCTTAGTCTGCAAAAGGTAGTTTAGCCTGTGTCCAAAATCAAGTAAAGCAAGTAAAGAGTTTTATCCAGCCCAATTTCATAAATTTACAAATTGCATATATTACAAAGGATCTTTTCAATCTGTGCAACTACTGCATATAACGGCCTCTTTGCTTAGGGTCGTTACACACCAAGCCCACACCAAGGCCACACCAAGTCCACACCAAGCCGAAAGTCAGCCATTTTCCAGTGTGGAGCAATCGGTGAGCTTCTGTGGCCCTAGTTTTCCTGGTATGTCTGGCACCATTAGCACAAGTTGGACACATGACTGCGCTTTTCGGCATGAGCTATCGACAGTGGAACGCATTGGTGCAAGAGATTGCTCTGTTTGGCTCTGTAGCTTAGAGAACCAGTGCGCAAAATGAAAAGTGACGAAAATTAACTTTACAGTTCAACAGGCAGACAGTAAGCTTGTTAGGTTTTACATGTTCATCTTATCTGTTCATTTAAATACACGAATATATCCATGGCAGTATGATTAATAAACTGCTGATTCAGGAGAGGAAATCTCTGGATAACGGTTTGGAGCCCTCCCTTGCTTATGGGCCTCCTAGTTAGTAGGTCCACTGGTTTCAAGTTATTTATTTTCATGTAGACACAGAACATTTTACCAACTGGCTGTCAGTTTGATGTGTCCATATCTTTAGACCTTTCAGGTAGATAACAGAAAAATCCATGAACTAAACAGAATAGAAAACATTGTAAATCCACGGTGTGCGTGACAAATAATATTGTTAACACATATAAAGAATATGGACGTGGGAGGATGTCATTCAACTTCCAGGCCCCACCGAAAAGTCTCAGGTTGACTATAAAGTGTATTACTCGTCTCGTCTCGTCTTCTCCCGCTTATCCGGGTCCGGGTCGCGGGGGCAGCAGCTTCAGGAGGGAAGCCCAGACAGCCCTCTCCCCAGCCACTTCAGCCAGCTCCTCCGGCGGAACCCACAGGCCTTCCCAGGCCAGACGAGAGATACAGTATAATCCCTCCATCGTGTCCTAGGTCGTCCCCGAGGTCTCCTTCCGGTGGGACGTGCCCGAAACACCTCCCCGGGAGGCGTCCGGGAGGCATCCTTACCAGATGCCCTAACCACCTCAACTGGCTCCTCTCCACGTGAAGGAGCAGCGGCTCTACTCTGAGCTCCTCCCGTATGTCCGGGCTCCTTACCCTATCTCTAAGGCTGAGCCCGGCCACCCTGCGAAGGAAACTAATTTTTGCTGCTTGTATTCACCATCTTGTTCTTTCGGTCATTACCCAAAGTTCATGACCATAGGTGAGGATTGGGACGTAGATCGACCGGTAAACTGAGAGCTTCGCCTTTCAGCGTAGCTCTCTCTTCACCACGACAGACCGGTTAAGCATCCGCATCACTGCAGATGCCGCCCCGATCCGCCTGTCGATCTCCCACTCCCTCCTACCCTCACTCGTGAACAAGACCCCGAGATACTTGAACTCCTCCACTTGAGGTAGGACCTCCTCCCCGACACAGAGTAGGCAGTCTACCCTTTTCCGACTGAGGACCATGGCCTCAGACTTGGAGGTGCTGATCCTCATCCCAGCCGCTTCACACTCGGCTGCGAACTGCCCCAGCAAGAGCTGGAGGTCGCTATTCGATGAAGCTAAAAGGACCACGTCATCCGCAAACAGCAGAGACGAGATCCTCCGCCCACCGAACTCGATACCCTCCCCCACCCGGCTGCGCCTAGAAATTCTGTCCATAAAAACTATGAACAGAACTGGTGACAAAGGGCAGCCCTGGCGGAGTCCAACCCTCACTGGGAACAAGTCTGACTTACTACCGGCTACACGGACCAAACTCGCACTCCTTTGGTACAGGGACTGAATGGCCCTTAGTAAGGAGCCATCCACCCTATACTCCCGGAGCATCCCCCACAGGATGCTCCTGGGGACACGGTCGAAAGCCTTCTCCAGATCCACAAAACACATGTGGACTGGTTGGGCAAACTCCCATCTCCCCTCCAGCACCCTAGTGAGGGTATAGAGCTGGTCCATGGTTCCACAGTCCTACAACATCCAGAGCTTTGAGATACCAGGGGCGGATCTCATCCTCTCCCGGGGCTCCACCGCCGCGGAGTTGTTTCACTGCCTCTGCGACTTCTGCCCCAGAGATTGGACGACCCAATCCCAAGCCCCCCGGCTCTGTTTCCTCTATGGAATATGTGTTGGTGGGATTGAGGAGCTCCTCAAAGTATTCCTTCCACCGCCGGACAATATCCCCAGTTGATGTCAGCAGCTCACCACCCACACTGAAAACAGTGTGGGCGTGTTGCCGCCTACCACCCCTGAGGCGCCGGACGGTTTGCCAGAACCTCTTCTTCCATAGCCTCACCGAACTCCTCCCACGTCCGAGTTTTTGCCTCAGCGACTGCCCTTGCCGCGGATCGCCTGGCCATCCGGTACCGGTCAGCTGCTTCAGGAGACCCACAGACCAACCATGCCCTGTAGGCCTCCTTCTTCAGCCTGACGTCTCCCTTCACCTCCGGTGTCCACCAGCAGGTTCGGGGGTTACCGCCGCGACCAGCACCAGCGACGCTGCGACCGCAACTTGAAACAGCCGCCTCCACAATTGCGGAGCGGAACATGGCCCATTCAGACTCTATGTCCCCCACCACCCCTGGGACGCGGTTGAAGCTCTGCCGGAGGTGGGAGTTGAAGACCATCTTGACAGGTTCTTCCACCAGGCGTTCCCAGCAGACCCTCACTACACGTTTGGGCCTACCAAGTCTACGTGGCGTCTTCCCCTGCCGTCTGATCCAACTCACCACCAGGTGGTGATCAGTTGACAGCTCTGCTCCTCTCTTCACCCGAGTGTCCAGAACATACGGTCACAGGTCAGATGATACGACTATAAAGTCAATCATCGACCTACGACCTAGGCTGTCATGGTGCCAGGAGCACCGATGAACAACCTTATGTTCGAACATGGTGTTAGTTATGGACAAACTGCGACTCGCGCAGAAGTCCAATAACTGAACACCGCTCGGGTTCAGATCAGGCAGCCCGTTCCTCCCAATCACGCCCTTCCAGGTCACTCTGTCGTTGCCCACATGAGCGTTGAAGTCTCCCAACAGGACAATGGAGTCCCCAGTCGGGGCGCCATCCAGCGTCCGTCCCAGGACCTCCAAAAAGGGTGGGTACTCTGAACTGCTGTTCGGCGCATACGCGCAGACAACAGTCAGGACCCGTTCCCCAACCCGAAGGCGTAGGGAAGCATGCCCACCCCGGCCTTCCGCCTCTCACGTGTCGAGGTGAGGTGACCAGAGAGGTGACATTCCATGTCCCAAAAGCCAGCTTCCGTAACCGAGGATCAGACCGCCAAGGCCCCCGCCTTGGTCTGCTGCCCAATCCACAAAGCACCGGACCCTTCATGAACCTCCTGCGGGTGGTGGGCCTACAGGGAGGCGAGTCCATGTCACCCGTTCGGGCTGGGCCTGGCCGGCCACCAGGCGCTCGTCCACGAGCCCCAACCCCAGGCCTGGCTCCAGGGTGGGGCCCCGGTAACCCTCCGGGCCAGGTACACTTTCTCTTTGTCTTCTTTCTCATCAAGGGTCTTCTGAACCGTTCTTTGTCTGGCCCTTCGCCTAAGACCAATCTGCCTTGGGAGACCCTACCAGGGGCAAACTGCCCCGGACAGCATAGCTCCTAGGGTCATTAGGACACTCAAACTCCTCCACCGCAATAAGGTGACGGTTCAAGGAGGACTGTGAAACATAAATGCGAAAAATGTGAAATTGATGGCTTTATTAAGAAATAAATATATGTCACGGGGCAGGAAGTGTGTTTTTTTGCTTGTTTTATATATTTTTTTCTTGCATGCATTGTGTTTTAATGGTTTAATGGTTTGGTTATGTTTTAATGTGTGTGATTTTATGGACTTCCTGCAAACACCTTTTTGGAGTGGGTCCCGCCCTCTGTGCTTAATTGAGAGACCAATCGGAAGAGCACAAAGGGCTGGGCCCGGAAATAAAAGTTGCACCATGAGACTGGAAAAGGGATGCTTGGAACACTGCGTGGATGGAGTAGCCGGGTCGAAGGAGGAGAGTGACGCCAGAGGGGGGCCGGGCCGGGCCGGGCCGGGTCGGGTCGGGTCGGGCCGGGCCGGGCCGGGCCGCCACGCCGCGGGAACTGGAGACGAGGCCAGGCAGCGGGGACGCCGCCCGCAGGAAGGGAGAAGCCCCGGAGCGGCAGAGCATAGCGCTCTGCCAGGCGGGTGAGTACCTCCTTTGGAGATGTAGTAACGCTCCGACATGTGGGTTTTGCGGCGGCGTAAGCGTTGTGCGCACCCCGTACTGGTCTCGTGGGTTTGTGTTTTTCAGGCGGGCGTCTCCCGGATGGTCGCTGTGGCCGGCGGCCGAGGCACCGACGACTGGCCCCAGCGGTAGGCCTCCGCCACCCCCTCGGAGACGCCGTGGCACCCGGCTTGGCCATCCACTGGACTATTTCGTCCTCTGGCAGTGGACTGTTTTAAACTTAGCTTTTACCTTTTTGTTTTTAAAACCTTTTAAGGTTTTAACCCTGGATTTTATTTTGTTTTAAAGCAGTATTTTAATAAACCTATGTTTAGTACACGGCATCCATTGGTTTCCCACCTTCCTTTCCCTCCTCGGTCGCTGTCAGCGTGCTCTCCCCCGATAACTCATCATTACCTGCGTTGTTCTCCCTCCAATAACTGATTCTTCTTTTTTTTTTTTTTTTTTTTTTACTTCTCATCTTCCACCCCACCTCCCTTACTTAAAGTGTTGATGGCATGTATACTCATGGTTAATACACTGACACCTGTCAGTAAATGGTGATGGGTGATCTAAAATGCAAGTGTCCAGATTTTCGGTTACTACCTGTAAAATTTGTTTCTCATCTGTTTGAGGCTGTAACCCCTTTAAAATTAAGTAATGTTTCCATGTGGCCATTAAATTGTGGGTCATGACCATAAGTGCTGAAATAAGTTGTAATTCAAACAAAACATAGTTTTTCTGTCTCGGGGTGATCTACTCAGTCATCTCTGATTCATCTGGTGTCCCATCCTTTAAGATGTAAACCACTGATATGAGAAATACTGAATGACTGGAAAGGAAAATGACAAAATGTCACATTTGGATGTTCATAACAGGAACACAAATACCACCAAGTTCCGCTTAAAAATATCACTGTCATAAATCAGCCTCGTGAAAGCCTTTAAAAAAAAAAAAAATCAGCACACATCCAGATATATAAAACGTTATGTGCTATGCTGACCTGACTGTTGTGCATAGGCCAACACTTCAATACACACAGTCACATTTCCATCACTTCAGAGGACACTGACTTGCATTCATTTGCTCAACGCTAACCATTCTACCTGCTTTAATATTACTTTTTCTCATTCTGAACTGAGTCTGCACCATAAAACTAGATCAAAATGATTTAAAAGGGACATGTGGGGGGCTTCTTGTCCCCAGTGCATCAACGGCTTTATGTCTTCACAATGTGAGTATTATAGGTACACACACACTCATTTACATTGCCTCTATACTGGGGAGACATGCAGGGTCAGTATGCAATCACTGGGAACTGCTCTGTGATGAAGAGTAGAGGGGCTATTTGAACACCATTGGAAAGTGGATAGGAACCATATGGAGAAATGTATAGAGGTTAGAGAGGAACAGTGTAACACATTCCACTATTTAAGCTCAGAAGAGAAGGTAATAGATATCTGCTCTATCCTGACATTTAATTTCAGTATTGGCATTAATGTGAGTGGTAGCTGATGCGAATGGAACCGCAGTGTCTCTGTTGGGTCGGCTGGAAAGCATTATGGCAGTATAATACTGTGCTGTGAGAGAAAGGACATTATACTCACATAGATTTGTATCCATTTAACTGTGCATTTGTGGGAATTTCAAATGAGAAGCCATTGTAAAGTAATTGATGGCTCTATTTCCATTGGATGCTACAAACTGGTTTTGAGTTTACATTGAAAAACTGAGTGTAAAGGCAGTACATGTACTAAAATGCTAGATTTTTGAATATGGTGTTAACTGCATGTTTTCTTCTGTAATTCACAAAGAAGGGGATGATGTTGCTCACACAATATTTTGTAACTGCAATAGTTCAAATATATAACTATATATACAAATACTGAATACATAATTCACAATAATTCCTTTTTCAGTTAAGGTTAAAATCATCACGAATTTGATATAAACATGCATATGTACTTATGTGCACATACTACTGCTGAAACTAGTGCTAAAGTGTAAAGCTGCATGCACATATAAACCCGTTTGCTTGCTGCTCATGTCCTTGCAGCTGACAGCTGGTTTTTAGGGGACAAAATCAAGCAGAACATAAAAGTTGCTACAGATGGACGTGTACAGTGCACAGTTTTTCAGCTCAGAGAAGGAGATCAAGGATCAGCAAGAACTTGTGACTGTATATGGTGATTTTGTTATACATAGGTATTACTTTAATCATTAGTGATGCGAAGAAAACTACATGGTGTCATCACCCATACGGCTGGTCGACACCTCCGCAAGGATGACACAATGAGATTTTTTCTTCTATATTTGACCACAGTGTTTGGCAGCAGTAACTGGCTGTCGCTGTCTGTATACCTCTAAATATCCCTAACAGTGCCAAGCTGTGTTCCACCGTGTACTGCAGGACAGCCCCTTTGGGTTGATTTCAGTATGGCTGCAAATCGGCCAGTTAATTCTCATAGACTTACAGTCAAGGCCTTTTTTTGGAACTGCGGACGCTGTAATTCAGTCTGTATGGGTGCTGGGTAAACTGGCATTGATGTGCACTGAATAATATTGAAGCCATCTAGTGGTCACTGTTGGTATTGCTGGGTTGAACAGTGACAAGCAGCTGTTTATATGACAATGACTTGATGGCCGACTCTTAATTTACCCACTGACGAAATCACAGTAGTCATCATGACAACATTGCCCAGCATCGCCAGTATCACTGAGTGATTCAACCGGAGCTTCCAATGCTATCATCGCCTGAACTTCACAGTCACAGTCTTCCTCCTTATGTACACACCCTAAAAATGACAAGCTGTGGTTTTATGAGGTTTATGTTCTTAAGGCTTATCTTGTTGTCATGGAGACCAGCAGAATTTGTTTGTTGTATTTTATAATAACAGGTTGAAGTTTGTTAAAAGTTAATGATGCTAATTGTGTAGTAGTGCAAACACAGTATATATATTATTAAATGTTTTTTTGAATTTGTAAGACCCCCCCCCCCCCCCCCCCCCCCCCCCAGCCTCAAAAACCGTCACACAAAGCTGTTTCTGTATCACTGTGAAAAATAAATAAAAGAATGAAAGAAGAGTCTAAACTGATACTTCACCTTACCAGCAAATATCCAATAAAACTGTGTCCGCATTAACATAAGTGTAAGTAAGTGAGACTGCCGGGAGAAAACACTGTATTGGAGTGTCCACGCCGATAAACCTCCACAGTCACAGCTATCCACTAAACCTAGTTTTGTAACAGCATCATAGGATATTTATGGAAATATGAGGACTAAAGTGCTGTTTGTCATTGGCATATGAAACAGAGCATTCTCCTGGAGATTTGAGGTTAACACAGAGAGGCAGTGTGTTTACATATGTGGATAAATACAGAGTAGACCACTTTAAAAAAGACCAGTCTGTACTTTGTCTTTCTTTCACTGATGTTCTCATAACAATTATACACACTCATGGACATGCATGCCTGAATTTGAATAAGACTGAGTGTTTATGGGAACGAGAGAATAAGGCACTGCAACCTAATAGTGTTTGCGTTGCGCATCCATATTTATAATTTCCCACACCCATGGACTTCAACTAAACCTGTATCTGTATCAACATGACAGGAAGTCATTTGGGAATCAGCAGAGGATATCTATTGTGTCAGGCTGTTACAGTATGAAAAGAACTGGGCTTGGCTCAATGAATAGGTTTTCATATTCATAATTGTGTCTCTGTGTAGTTTTCTTTGCATGCTTATCACAATAACGCAGAGTGATAATCGTTTGTTATCTCAATCCCCAAAACTCTCATTTCAACAGAGGTTATTAGAGAGTGAAATAGCTAGCCATATAGCCTCTCACTATATTCCACACACACACTCTCAGAGTATGAAATAAGAGGCCTCTCAACTATTTAATAACGCAATTTATGGATGATGATGAAAACATATTCCCACTTACCTTTTCATCTAAAACGTGTTATGTTAAACTCAAGTAGTCTGAAATTATAAAAAAAGGTGGGGACATCAATATTAATAAACAAGCCCCTGGCCTGATACATCAACAGTGTCCTCTTGTGGCGGCATGCATTTAGCAGACATCCTGTCTGTTTGTTGAGTCCAACTGTCCTAGAATCATGTTGGTTTGCCGCGATGCCTTGACACCTGCCGGAGACAATTGTGCCCAGCTGTCTCAAAAGGTGGCAACAATGTGGCATGATTTGCAAAGAATTTGCGGTTGGGGATGTGGTGGAAGAAAATCCGATTCCCACCAATTGGAAGGCTCACCATTAGGTCATATTTATTTTTATGTCTGTCAAGAAAACAAGCATGCCACCTTTATTTTGCACGACCTTTACCAGTTTTATTATAAAACAATGAAATACTGTGTATTTCTTCCTCTTTGACAGTGTTTGTATTCCCTCCACTGGCATCCAAACTCTTACTCAACAACTCAATTCATGCTGGCCTCTTGTTTAAAAGTGATAAACAGTGGCCTAAGCTAAAGCAGTCAAGTTACCATGCTTCCATGAATCCAGCACTTTTCATTTGACCGCCTACTTCCTGCATCTACCTCTTGGAAATATCAAGCCATCAATAAATCCATCTGTTTCCTTCTTAATACCTTCTGAACACACATATCTCTGTGACTTCTTCCCTCCCAATCTAAGCATTTCTCTAGATCTTCTGTAGTGATTTTCGAGATGTCTCTCTTTCTCTCTCTCTCTCTCTCTCTCTCTCTCTCTCTCTCTCTCTCGGTGTGTGTGGGCTGATACCCAAGTCATCCCAAATGACCTTGCATCCTCATTATTCTTTGCAGTCAGGCACTTCAAAGCAAGCTGTGGGACGGCGGAGCAGAAATGACGAAGTGCTGTCTGATCTCCCACTGATTCATGCTCAGAATGGAACATACATGCATGCCGCTTGTTCTCGCCCGTATAGTCAACATTATTACGAGGGTAGGGAGATGAGGGGCTTTAAAGTCGTCCTCAGAAGAGGCTGCTGTGTTTCCAGCGATGTAAATAATTCATAACATCTTGCAACACATTTGCTATTATCACTCAATAGTAATTCAGCAGACTACCCCGTGTTTTCCCCACCATGACTCCAGCAGGCTCTTAAAGTAAAGGAACAAGATTTTGCTTGAAACACTTGGTGGTCTGTTAGATTGATTCATAAATGCGAGAGGGGTCAATGGTTTAGAGGGTGCTTCTGGTTCTGATTGGTGCAAGACATGTGGGCACAATTTTCATTTAGCAAATTCTCATTCTGGGCTCTCTAATAGTGGCATTCCCCCGGTATCCAGCAGAGATGATTTCATGAGGTGAGGTTTTTATTCATAAAACTTGTAGCCCCCACCTCCACCCACACACTCTTTCTCACAAATTTCCTTGCTCACTTCATTCACCTGCCTGTTACCCTCTCTCTCGTTCTGACAGGAATGACATGCAAGTCGTAAGCTCCACTTCTGTGTACTAGCTGGTTGTGGGCTGTGCAGCTGAGTGTCTAGCACATCACAACACCTCTGCCTCAGGAGATAAAGCCATTTGAATTGTATTCCTCTGCCGACAGAGACCTACACTGGATATTATCATCAAATGGGCAGCAGCACGGAGAGTCTGACACACTGGTTAAATTTGATGTCTAATGCAAATTGAAGAGTCAACATTTTTGCAGTGTTAGCGTGTGATGAGTGTGTCTTGTTTGTGTGTTGAGAGAGTGAGCAGAGAGTAGTTCTGCTACTGAGTGTGTCCACATTGCAATGTGAGAGGGCTGTGTTTAAGAAGAAGCACAAAAATGGGTCAATCTCCTTTCCCATGTTTCCTGCTGTTCTTATCAGGTAATTACCGATTCACCCATGAAATACCAACATGGTGCAGTTACACTGGTGATGATGGAAAGGCAGCATAGGTCATCTTGTAATTATGACTCCTTCTTTCTGCCTTTATTGTCTCTGCATAATCAGCTCCATCAGGGCTGAAATAATTGATTCCCCGTTAATGCTAATGGTATGGATCTGGAGCAAAGAGGGGCAAATACTCAGCCATGTTGTCTTTCGGGCTTGACATTTAGAAAGGAAATGAGGAAAGTGTTAGATTCAAGTCAGATAGCAGGATCTTTTTGCTCTGGGCATGGTGACAGTCTGGAGTAGAGGCACCAGGTTTCACTTATACTAACCAGACCAGACAGTGAAAGGGAACGAGACCTTCAGGTGTATTACATCACTGCCTGTTTAGGGACCTTTACTATTGTGTATCAACTGATGGAGGTAAATTAGATCTCACTCATGCATGCAGAGCCTTACCAATTAATCCCCTCCCCACCAACCAGGCTGCGTGAGGCTCTAAACACAGACTCACATAGACAAAACAGATCCAAACAGGCTGGCATGCTCTACCACAGAGACACATACGGGCAGATGAGAGGCACATTTGCATCCACACCTACAGTCCAAATAACCACTTGCATGGTCGTCCAAACGCATGCTGTCCATGCAAAAGTGAAGATATAACTTAATCCAACTTTTCTTTAGGGATTATAATTCATACTGCATACTGTCAGTGACTGTAAAATATACCCCTCATTGTGTCATTTTATGTCAGTCAAATATTGCAGGAACCTTCTTAAAGATGCTCAATATCTCATTTTGGAGAGCAACTTGTTTGTAAATATTTTTAATTAACCTGCACTCAGTTTGATTCCTTTAGGAAAACTCCATGTCAAAATGCCAAATTACATTCCTCAGACCCCTTTTCATTCAACAGTGGTGTCACAAAGATGTCTGACAAAACCTTCATAAGAACACATCAGATCATTGCCTCACAACTACCTCACTGAATCCCTTAGTTCTTTAATGTCAATCACCTGTCAGGTCATGGCTGATAGGCTGCCAGCAGCCCAGCAGGCTGCCTGTGGCAGGAAAAGGTAGCACTTGCTCATGGGAATTAAAGTTTTCTAGTTACTATTCATGACACGAGTAAATCACTTGTAGGCCTGGTGCCCTCTCTATGGAGAGCTGTTGTAGTGAAAATGTAATAAATGTAGTAAGATCTCTTTGTATCAAACTGTAAGAGGATTGTGTGAGTTGACTGAGTCCATCTTAGTGGTGCGCTAGTTTTATGAAATATACTGCCACCAACCAGATCTCACCGTGGCAAATTGCTGGTTAACAAACCACGCACACCAGGGAGCATCTGCCATATTCTCTGGACAGCGCTGTACGCCAGAGAAAATCCCTCAAACAAAGGTAACATGGTGGAGAGGAGGGCCATGACGGCTCTATCTCATTCTTCTCTGCCACTCACAGAGCACACACATCAATCACAGTCCGCCGGCCTCAGATCCAAGAGGTTCCTCGGATGCAATTTGTCACAGGTCCTTAGGCGCTGACATGCTTCTAAAAAGCTTGACTAATCTGCCTAAGATAACAGTCTTAGATTTCCTTCGTAGGTGCTAATCAAAATGATCTGCTCTGTGTCCTAGGAATGACCAATGGTCACTTTGAGGATAGATATAATTAAGAACGTTGTGAAGCTAATATAAACAGATGAGCACAGAGTCTGGAACTATTTTTGACTCTTTGAATAAAATGCGCCTCTTTTTTAAAAAATAATGTGAAGTAGAGTTTTTTCTTCAGGGAAATATTTGAACAGCTTTCTATTTCTGTCTTTTCCATCAAAACAGGTAATATAAGGCACAATAAGACAACAACACAAGGGGAAAAAATTGATTTTATTCTACTTTAAATAATCTCTCTCAGTCTTGGACTCTCCTTTAGCACAGACTTTTCTATCCGGTAACAGATTACTCATGAGTAACAGCTTACATTATTCAGTGACCGGTGCTATAGTCACAAGCTAAATGCTTCAACCTGCACACCGAAAGGATACTCCAGCACCGAGGATATATACCCCCCTTCAAGAGCAATTGCCATTCTCAGTGAGCCCTCCATGGGAGCAAGCTGCTGAGAGGTGGGTGTGATGGGCCCAATTTAATGCCCCATTATGCAAATTGATCATCTCAATTGACCATCACTCTGGTAATAGGACAGGCTCTCTCTGTGCTGGGAAAGGTAGGGAGGGGGTGTCTTTTAAAATCTTTAGCAAAACAGTCATGGCTGCTAAAAAAAGATTGTTGATAAGGAATGCATTAAAACTTTCACCAATGAGGAATAAGATGAGTGACAGGAAATAAATAGTTGCTGTGGTGACCCTTCTAATAACAAGTCACATATAAAGTCAGCCACAACATTAAAGCCACTGACAGGAGAAGTGAAAAACACTGACCATTTTGTGACAATTCAATGTTATGCTGGAAAACTTTTGAACCAGGTATTTGTATTGTAACTTAGGTAGGACCCACTTAGACCAGACCAGGAACCCCCACCCCATAGCAATGACACTCCTTGATGGCAGCAGCCATCCCCAGCAGAATGCAGCCTGACACAGACACACACAAACTGTTTAAGAACAACTAAAAAAAAAACATAAAGAACAGCACAAGGTGTTGACCTGGCCTCCAAATTCACTAGATCCCAAACTGATCAAGTATCTGTGGGATGATCCACAGAGGCCCCACCCCTCAACCCATAGTACCCACTAACAACATTCTGTTGCCAGAGACCATAGGACACCCTCAGAAGGTCGATGTCCCTTTTCTGACAAGTCAGAACTGTTTTGGAGGCACAAGGAAGACCTACACAGCATAATGTTATGCCTGATCGGGGTATTTCCTCAGAGAGACATGCACACAAGAACGAAATGCAATTGCATGACGGATTTCAGTTGATACTTTCACCCTCTTTTCTGATACGGTTTCCGTCTTCGATTTTTCTACACTGACTCTCTTGTTGCTAATTCCATGATTCCATTTAGATTAAAGAACCAAAGCAGGGATATTTATTTCCATTTCAATCTTACCAGGAGTTAATATACCACAAATTACGAATTGTAGTGAACACAATTGAGTTTTTCAGCACGCTTATCCCCTTGCGACCTTATGAAGAATTCCACAATGCACTTGAGTTTCCGTCAGAATGGACAAGCCACAAGAAAGTCAGAGTATTGGGGAATTAATTTTGTCAGCGCCTAATTGCATTTATTGGCCATGCCTGGCACCTCCTAATCCTGGATTATGATGATGCATTAACAGCTGTGACTGGCTGTTTACAAGGCATTTATTAGCCGGTGTCAACATAACGAGACAAATTCCACCTATCACATTAATCACCCCACCGCCAGGACTATGTCACCGCCAAGAGTAGAGCCAGAAGACGCAAAGGCCAAGGCTTCGCTGGAGCAGCTTCCCATTTCCCTGCATTAGCCATTGTTACACACCAATCAGATTACCTCCTCAGTAAGTGACAGCAGTGAGGTGGTGATGTGAAACTTGAAGTGAATGAAGAGCAATGTGGATTGAAGGGGGTTAAAGATAACGGGGGAATAACTGTGGGAACTAACACATGGTTCAGTGCGTCAAACCACAAAAACAATTTCCCCCTACATAATGCTTCTAATTGAAGACAGGTCACTTAATTACAGCTAGAGTATTGTTTACCGTGAAGTCATCTCTTCTGCCTTTCATTCGGTCCATCTGTCAGTTTCAACTCTCTCTACCTTTCTCATTTTCATTTTCTCTTCTGCCACAACAATATACAACATCCCAAAAGTATGTTTCGTATTTAATTAAACGGTGATGCAGAATCCCCAACGTTCTGTTATCACCTGAAAAACATTTGTATGGAACATTTTACAAAATCTTTAATTACACTTTTTTATTGTGCGTTGACAAGTTATGTGTAGGGCTTGTGTGTGAAGGACGGTGACTTTTTTTCTATGTATCCCCAAAAGTCAGGAGCAGCAATTAAACAAGAGTTTGCACGACAGACCTGACAAGCCGTTTGAGAAATGACACTGGTAGAATGTCCCGCTGGCATTGCCTTGATGGAGGCAGGGGTTTAGATATTGCATTTTGTTCAGCCACACAGGTATTATCAAGTGAGATCACCTCTCACCCTGTAAACATGTTATCCGTGGAAATTCTTTGATTCCATTTGAAGAACAATGTCGGGTCTCAGACTTTGCGCCAACATCACTCCTGCAATTGTCTAGCCTGTCATGATGTGCAGGACTTGACACATTGATATTGTCAGCGATGAACGCTGAAGATCACCTACAAAGTATTATGGGTGTCTCTGCTCAAATGCATGCCTCTCTTACAAGGACATCATTTGTTATCCTACGGAGTGGGTAAGATATGAAAACTGAAATTAACTACAAAAACAAAACCTCAAACTCAAAATAAATCAAATTAACCACACTAAAGGACAGGTGTTTGATATAACATGCTTTAACGCGCTATAATCAAAAGTGCTGTTCAGTATTTTTATTATTCCTAAACACTAGATTTATTGCTTTCACATTTTACACAACATATCATGTTTTGTAGATCGCTTTTAAGGGGACTAGACTATATTGTGAAATGCATGCTTTCTGGCTCCCGAAATGAATGTTCTTTGGTGATAAGGGCTGGATGAGAGGACAGTACAGTGCAGTGGCACATCTCACAGCATGAGCTGTTTCGCTGTGCAGAAGTCTGCATTATATAATTCTGATGGGGTCCTGTATCATCTTACATTTCACCTGCTACAAGTATGAACACACTGCCACCTTTCTTGCTGTGATAGGTGGCCCTAGAAAAAAACAAAAACATAAATGGCATCCAGTTAACAAACAGCCCCACAGCTGACTTTTGTTTGGCGGGTGTTAAATACATGTCACCCCCCCTGATTAATGCTGAATCATCATACTGAGAAGGAGTGTGCCAAGGTCCAACAGCGTCCAATTCTTCACCCTTTTCTGTGGAACAGCTCCCTGCCATCTGTCAGTACTGGAAAGCCCTGGTGGCTTGCAGTAGTTTTTTTCAAACCTACATACATGGCTGCTTTTCCCTGTCAGAAACCATGCCGTGCATGAACCCTTAGCCGTGACCGGCCATTGGACTAGAAAACAGAGAAGCCAAAGTCTCATTGACACCCATGAAATATTTCTCTTTGTCGCATTATTGACCCAGGACATAATCAGATGGTAGACTTTTTGGCCACAAAGAGACACAATTAAGTTAAAAAAGCTGTACTGCCAATGAGGCCAATTTAGTGTAATTGAATGCTGTTTACCTAAGTACTATTTAATTGCCTCACTCCTCTCTGAATCTTCATGCAACTCTGTGCTGCAAATAAACAACAGCACTGGCAATGTCTCCATATTAGTTATTCATGCCTTCATTTGCTTCATATCTCGCCTCATTCTTTCTGAGCAATCCTGAAAGCTAGCAAAAAGCACATCCTCAGCTGAAACCTGCATGTTGTAATGGCTCTAGCGAGAAGACAAGAAAAACTTCCTTCATGAAAAAATGATTTTGATGAAGTAAACAAAACCCGAACAGCACAGGGAAGATGCCTTGCAGTGAACAAATAACAAACAGCGTGTCTAGTGGCTGTCTTTTTTCATGCAATATCAAACTTCTAGCTCCACTGTAATATGTTATGAATTATATTGATGAAGGTCCAAGAATAATTTCCTTCAACAATAAGAGGCTAAATCAAAGCCTCTGGAACCTTATCTTTACTGGCCCCTTGTCCTAATAAACCTTGTGTGGGGCTCATAAATCAAGAGCACGTCTGCCTAACAGATACATGATGATTAAAACAAAGTATGATTAAAAAGATCTTGTTCAGTTCATCTCCAGTGTACTCAATTAAATGACCCCATCTCGTCCAAGACATAAGGGACATGCCTCAGCGGTATCATTTCAGCCCTGTCAAAAATACGCAAAAGGGAACTGAGAGCAAAGAAATAAAGGAAAAGACTGAAAGACTGAAAAGACAGGACCACATATACCAGCTGGCACGAAGAGGCTGGACAAAGGCAATTCAAGAGCGGCCTGAGCTCTAAACAGCAGTAGTTACTAAATCTTATCACATAAGAAATAAATACAAAACAAAGCCCTTTCTTCATTGTTCTTAATAATATTTACCTGGCAGCAAAATAAGGGCTGCCTCTTTTTGCATGTTAACCAGCCTGATGTTTAGAGCTCTAACATTATGTAATCTGTATTTATGAATGATTTGGTTAGCTGACTGGTCTTTCAAGGTTAAAAAAACACCAAGAGAAATAAAACTGGACTTAAAATTTCAAATTGAATGACACTTCAGTGACTACATTTTATCACCTGTGAATAGCAGCTTGATGTTTACCCTAAACAGCAGGCCTATCACCTTAATTTCATGCCTGTGTTTGTCAGCATGTATGTTCCTACTAAATACATTTTTGCTAAACTAATCTATGAGACTGGTAGACACTGCCAATTTATGGATACTACTAGTCACATGTTAGTGTTTTAGGGGGTTACATACATACACTATGTGTGTGTGTGTGTGTGTGTGTGTGTGTGTGTGTGTGTGTGTGTGTGTGTGTGTGTGTGTGTGTGTGTGTGTGTGTGTGCGTGCCTGCATGCGTGCGTGCGTGTGTGTGTGTGTGTATTAAGTAACTGGTCTGTTTTTGAGTTTGTCTCTTGCAAATTTCAATGATGCCACTTCAAATTAACAACATAACACATTCTTAAAAGCTAGTGCAGGACATTTGATTAATCTGTATTCTTGATTTGTGATTGTGACATATTCATAAGATAAAATTGGATCTAGAGAAGGTCATACAAACACATACAAACCTTTTGCAGGAACTTTTCCCCCCTGCATTACCTTATGTCGCCCTGATGTGGATGAACAAGCAAAAACATTGTCTGAGGGCAGATAGGAAAATATAAAACAGGAGTGTGAAGGTGTTCAGCAATAAATGTTGGTATTAATTGCCATCTAGTGGACAATACTTTCATTGCAAGACAACGTAATCGGCTAGAGAAGGAAACGTGCAGTCACAGTCAAATATCCATCATTCAGAAAAAAATTCAGCCATGAGTTTAAATACAGTCAGTTGAACACCCACTATCTCAGTCTAAATATTTTACATTACACCCCACTCTCTGTGAATCTTGTCCAGCTGTATGAATATTGGGATATTAAGCATGTTTTGGTATTCAAATGTATTGCCATTTTACATTGACTGGAACATTCATGAAAACGGGTACGTTAAGTGTGATATTGCATTAATTACTTTTTATTGACTGAGACACAATTGACTGATCCATTGTTGCGAGTATATAACCATCATTTGCAGAAAAGCATTATGATATGACTTTACTTGCATGTCGTGGCGTTTCTTTAAAATTATGAGCCCTTTGTTTCATTAATGTTTCATTAATATGTCAAGTCCTATTTCGTTTTACGAAATATTATACTTCCGTTCCGTATATAAAGAAAGTACTTTAGTACTGCCAGTATTATTAAACTGATGTGTTCGTTAAGTTAATAAAGACCTAGGTGAAATTAGATTTTTTCATTTTTCTTATTTCGTTTGTGAACTGAGGCGTTTAATGTTCGGAAGACAATGGAGGAACGGACTGTGAATGACATTTGACGAGTGTATTTACAGAATAAAGCTACACGCATTCTTTAAATGTAAGTGTTTAAATAAAATTCAGTCTCAAAATATAACTTGCACAATAGTGGACTCTTTTAACCACATAACGTGGTACACATTTCCAAAAGCTACATGGTAGCACCTGAAGGCAGCAGTGGAGGAGGAGGAGGAGGAGGAGGGTGGGCCACCGTCGAGCTAACTGCTGCTGCATGAATACCGTGAGAGGAGCGCGACCTGCCAGTGCCAGCGAGCTAGTCAGTGTGATCAGGCACAGACATGTCAGGGAAGAGTTTTCGAGTCAGCGACGGTGACTGGATATGCCCAGATAAAAAGTAAGAGTTCCAAACGCACTGAATACGTTTGCGCACTTTTTACTGAGGGTTAAATCTAGCAGTAGACGTGTGCATAATATGGCCAGCTTGCTAACAAGCTAGTTAGCTTAGGCCTTTAGCACTTGGCTCATGCTAACATTGACCGGGTAGGCAATTAGTTAACATTTACTTGTGTGTCCTACCTACTTCATTTGTAACATTGTAAATATGACGACGAGCAGCGGGACAGTTGTGCATTAAGTACGTGCAACCATGTTGGGTTTAGCTGTTCTATATCATGAGTGTACGTTGTGAGTGGTCGCAGACTCACAAGTTAGCAAGCTAGCCGTCTTTAGCTCATGTGGGTTGTGGTCACTTCGCTCACCATTATGAGTGGCGTTTAGTGTTTTCGGACCCATGTCGTGAGTGTGCAGTCGTTGTCCAGAGACGGCACTATTATGTATCAAGTTAACTCCATTAAAATGGGGACAAGGATTGCAGCTGCAGCTATCTGTTAATAGGCCTTCGATGCAGAGTGCACGACGAAATGGCACAGGCTGGCTGCATCAGTCAGTTCGTATACGAGTGATTAAGTACGAAATTCAAGCCATATTTGCTGGACAGTGAATTCATTTAGTATGCTTTTGCAGGTGTGGAAACGTGAACTTTGCAAGAAGAACAAGTTGTAACAGATGTGGGAGAGGTGAGCCCCTAAAGCTTCATGTAAAAATGATTTGATCTTGTATTATTTTACATATTCTTCCAGACAGCTGCTGGGCTTAAAACATTATGTTTCTACAGAGAAAACCACAGAGGCCAAGATGATGAAAGCAGGAGGAACAGAAATTGGGAAGACTCTTGCTGAGAAGAGTAGAGGCCTTTTCAGTGCCAATGATTGGCAATGCAAAACGTATGTCATATGACCATCAATGTTTTTGTTTTTGCTTTCAGCTCCACCCATGTCATTATTAAGAAGTGTTAAATATACCTGTCATTTGAGGATGTAGTTAAGATGTCTTGGTGAAATGTGTGACTAAGCATCATGTGACAGCTTAAATGCTATTTTTACATATGATAACACATTATTCTTGTTTTCTTTAAGATGTGGCAATGTGAACTGGGCTCGAAGATCAGAGTGCAACATGTGTAATACACCCAAATATGCCAAGCTTGAAGAAAGAACAGGTAACCTGGTGATTTGTAATGATAATTTTCCATTTTGTGGGCTTGTTGCTGACCAGTAGTTATAGATCTTTTTTTCTTTCAGGTTATGGTGGAGGTTTCAATGAAAGAGAGAATGTGGAATATATCGAACGGGAAGAATCTGACGGAGAATATGATGAGGTGAGCACAGAGTTTGGTCTAACTACTTGTACTGTCGTGTAAAATAGGCACATCTAAGGAAATATTATTTCCATAGTTTGGAAGGAAAAAGAAAAAGTATCGCGGGAAGAGCAACAGCACATCTTCCTCAAAAGAAGTTGAAAAGAAAGAAGTGCCAAAAGTTGCAGTTGAAGATGAGGAGGAAGAGGAGGAGGAGGAGGAAGATGCTGACCTGTCCAAATACAAACTGGATGTAAGATTGAGGAAGGAAGCTGGAAATTCAAACATACTGTAATGCTGTCAGATATAAAAAATAACAAAAATCTTTCCCTCTAGGATGATGATGAGGATGACGATGGTGACCTGTCCAAGTACGATCTTGACGCCAGTGACGAGGATGACAAGCCAGCTAAGAAAAAGGACAGCCGCTCCGGTTCGTCACGCTCCCGCTCATCTTCCCGCTCCTCCAGCTCCAGTTCTCGGTCGAGGTCCAGGTAAAAGGGTACAGGTCAAGGGTAACTCCGGGCAAAATGTCAGTATCAGCTCAATCTTCCTTCTGGTTCACTGATCAACATCAATGAATGTCTTGTTTTGCTGATCTGTTGTTTTCCCCTCTTCTGAACCCCCCCCCCCCCCCTGCAATGTAAGAAAGTTGGATGTTCAAACTGAGTAATTATTCTTGATGAGTTGATGTCTTTGACATTTTTGAAAACAAAGGAGTGCATTTATTAAATTGTAGTATTTTTGGTCATACCATTTAGCGATTCACCTCATACTCCATTTATACAGGATTGATGCGTTTAGGATTTTGTTGTTCTGTAGATACATTTTGTTAAACTAAATGCCAATGTGCCAACATTACAACTCTGCTTTTCCACATTAACCACGCTCGTAGCGATGTCCTTGTTTTGAAAATATTGGAAAGGTTTTGTTTTCTGTCTTTCAGGTCCCGTTCTAGAAGCTCATCCAGTTCCAGGTCTGGATCTCGCTCGAGGTCTCACTCCAGGTGAATGAGGTGACATCCACTCTCTCCCTGTAGAGAGTGTATGTGTGGGGAAGAAAGCCCCAGAACAGGCCTATTCCCTAGCTCACATTGTACCAGAGATGGTATACACTATTTTGCTCCGTCTGATTTACAATTGTGGTCAGAAATCACAGGGCCAGCGCACTCGGTGCAGCTTTATTTCAAGTCTGTTTGCCATGACATTATATATATAGTACAAAGTTTAACTACCTACATTAAGTTCTTGCTGCTCAGATATCTACAGAGACATTAAGCTTCTTTCAGCAGTGACACTGCCTTTTCCTACGAGTTACTATTTTGAAACAAAGCTAAATATTTCCTCGATTTAAAGCCATTTCAAGGACGCTTGAGCCGTTTGTGTCTTTGATAACATACCATTAATTCATAACTAAGTGCTCTTAATCAGAGAAGCTTCATGCATACCCACACTGTTGAGACCCTGTCTTGATCTTACTGACCTCGGTGCTTGGTTTATTCCTCCAAAAGATCCAGCTCCAGGTCTGGAAAGGGCTCCTCTCCCCGGAAGAGGTCCCGCTCACCCTCCTCCTCACCTGATAGGGGACAGAAGCGCAGTCGCTCCAGGTCCTCATCTGGAGGGAGGAAACGGAGGCGCTCTAGATCACGTTCGTCCGAAAGGTTTGGGTTTCTGTGGAATACCACCATGGCACTGATGATGATGATTTTTATTATTATTAAGCATTTGTCGTCTCGCTTATGGGAATTCAGATTTACAGAGTCACACTTTGCCATGTTGTAATGATTTTATGACCTTGTACTATCTTTATGTATGTATACATACATGCATGTCAATGTTTGCCCGTGCTGACCTTGTCTTTCTTCCCATGGTGTTTGTGTGATTTCAGGCGCCGCCACCACTCTTCTGGATCCTCCCATTCTGGCTCCAGTTCAAAAAAGAAATAACTTTATTATGGCCTTTAAACCAAGAAAAGGAATCTTAGAAGTGCATGTTGTGCTGCAAAGAAAACAACCGCATCCCTTCAGTATGATGTTCATTCTCATAAAATTTCCAAAGTCTTACTTCCCTCAGAAAACACAGTGGCAACATGACTTCACTTTGCCGTTTCCCCCGTTCACCCTTTTTAAAACTTACATACTTCCCAATCTGTGACAAGTGTTTGTAACTATAGGTGTCCAATAAACATTAATGTTTGGTCCTATAAGATAATCAGATATACTGTGAAGAGGCTGTATTCCATTTTAAACCCATTCTGTTTAAGATCTTCCTTGCAAGTAAATTTAGTTGTACCCATATCTTGGGGAAATTGGAACAAAACTTATGAAGTATATGTTTGGCCCTAGAAAACACCGTAGATTTTCTTTTTTAATAAGTAACTTTTTTTTTTTTTTAAATAAGTTGAAGTACTTAAGCACCAACTTAAAAGACATGAGATGTAGCAATGAATCTGGGTCTATTTGTTTTATTGGCAAATATATATTTTCTGTTTTCAAGGTAAGTATTTTACTTTTTGATATTGCTTCTAATTAAACAGTAAGTTCGAGATTCTTTGGTTTAGATTTATATGTACTTTTCTTTGGCCTGTTTTGACAATATTGTATCAGGTTATTGCTCTTCATTTTTCACTTGGGGGGAAATTAAGGAGCTGAAAGGATTTTTTATTTTTATTTTTTTTTATAAATTTGCTCCAGTTTAGTGCAGTGAAAATACATTCATGGTAAAATGTGGCAATACAGTCTAATATTGGTCATGCAACTAAAATGTACACATGTAAATAAAATCCTGTTGACATTGCTTCTTGGTAATTGCTGTGTTTTTAATTTTACCATGGTGAGGAGGTTGAATGATGAAGCCTGGAATATAATTTTTGACCTAATTAAGTCTAGGAGTATTATGCTTGAGCAAAACTAGTGCATTTGAGTGAATCTGTTAATAAATAAACCATGTTTATATAATCATGTTCACGTCTTAAAAGTAGATTTTGGGCCACAATACTAACAATATTGTTTGTAAAATGTACTTTGTAAAGTTTTTCTTTACACATTATTACTAATATATTGTCATACACTTAGCATTGTAGCTGAAATGGAGTAAATTGATTTATTTCAGAGACCATCAGGTTGCATAATTTATTGCATAAAGAAGTATTACTTAAATGTGATGCTTTATGCTGTTAAAATGTAGCTGTTAAATAGTCCAGGTATTTATCTATGTAAATATTATTTGGTTAATAGTAAGTTTTCTGTGTTGTGTATTTAATACTAAGGTCAAGCCAAATTAACCCATAGAGTAGTTCAAAGATCACAAACATTCACCTTTGGTCTTCTAGTAAGGTTTTAGTTGACGTTTCTGTTATTACATAACATTACATTCTGTAATGTTAAAGGTTCAGTAATTAAGAATGTGACTTCTAGCTAAATATGCACAGTGTTGTATAGTAACGAAGTAAAAATACTTCGTTACTATACTTAAGTAGTATTTTTTTATATTTGTACTTTACTTTACTACTTTTATTTCTGACGACTTTTACTTTTACTTCACTACATTTTCCGAAAAAAATCAATACTTTTACTCCATTACATTTACCTGAGCATCCTCGTTACTCGTTACAAAATAAGAAGGAACGTGATAGCCAATGGACAACCTTCGTTTTGTTGTAGTGGGACCAGTAGCCAATGATGTTGGAGATACGGATGAAATCAGTGGCCAGCGGGTACATTTCAAATTAATGGTCGCATTATCATGTCAGTAGCCTCAGACAAGTCGGGTCTCTAATGTTATTTGAAGAGAAGGAGGAAGACAGAGAAGCCTAAAATGTCAGAGATGGAGGTGACTGAATCGGCGACTGAACCTGAACCTGCTGCTGAAACAACCAGCATAGACGACAACGACAACGACGATGAACACCCGTGGCCATACCTGCGGGGAATGTTCAGCTACATGATGTAGCTGAACATTCCCCGCAGACCCGGTCTGTAAGGATATGTTTGTGTATTTTTGTATATGGTTGGGTTTATGTAAGGAGGCGTTGAAGCTCCTTTAAGTGTCATGTGACACTTTGCAAATTAAACAAAACTTAAAAACTAAATTAAACAGGAATAAAGAAAATGTTACAACTCAAATTTCTGATTGCATTTTATTAACAGTACTTTTTACTTTTGATACTTAAGTACAGTAAATACTAGCTACTTTTTTACTTTTACTCAAGTAATATTCTAGCAGGCTACTTTCACTTTTACTTGAGTAATTTTCCAGTAAGGTACTTTTACTTTTACTCAAGTATGGCTTTTGGGTACTTTATACAACACTGAATATGCATCTTGTGCAATGGCCAAAACGGCTTAACTCTTAAAGCACCTTTTCCATGTTTAACATTTTAACCTCATCGCCTCCGTGGAGGCGCAGGCGCATTAATGATGGAACAGTTGCATTTAATGTCCCACTCGTTAATGATAGTTCACCATATGCACAAATGTAGCATCTCCTGGGAGAAATGCAGTTTTCATTGTTAGCCTGCCCCTTCCCTACTACATGTTTGCTGTTCTTCTCATTCTGGTCAACAGGTGGCACATGTTTCTAAAGAGGAGAAGACAAGCCCTGAAAACACTGGTGTTCTTAATTAAAAGCCATTAGGCTGCAAGTTATAGCCTATAAATGAATGAAGGCGGCTCTTTCGCAGCACTTTCACGTGCTCTGATGCCAAATGCCACGGGCTGTGTTGCAATGGGGTCAAATTAATTGTTCACAAAGTTTGATTAAAGTATGTAATATTGAATCAAACACTCGATCAGCATATTAAAGTAATGAATGACTCACGTAATCTGGCCACTTATTCTAATATGTGATTGTCTTTACTGAATTACAAGATTATGAATACGTACGTATAAATCACTGACGCAGATATTAGTGCTGATGAGAAATTATGCATAACTTAATTTCCATAAATGTGACTTTCCCCCTAATGATGATCAGTCGTAGCCTAATGATTTAATACAAACCTCTTATTCCCTGGTTCTGCTTACAGATGCTAAAGGACCATTAGTATTCGCTTCCTAAAGCGTGTCTGTTTATTCCTTCATCTGAGTCCGCCTGACATTTGACGGCAATCTGTGGCATCCTGTTGGTCAGCAGGACCGCTGAGATTTTGTTCCATGCCTAAAATATCGCAGCTTCTACTTAGAAACATCAATGTAAGAAACACAACATACACGGAACGTTAAAAGGTTTCCAAGCAGTGGGTTTATGGTTTAGTTCAAATTATTTATATGTAGCCCAGTGTGTGCGTTTCCTTTCGAAGTGGTCCCGCCTCCTTAAAGGACCTGACGCGCTTTTACGCACAGCATTCAGTTAGGAGCGCCAGAGGACGCTGGGCAGATATACATGGAGTGATTCGTATAAAAGGTTATCCTGCCCTAAAACATGACTGCAGACAACTGTGATTTTCTAGGGGACGTGCAAACCGCTATTGGAGAGATGCTGGGCTCCAACGTCTCCAAGTCATTGCGCGAAAGTAATGTCACCAAGAATTCTAGTTGTGGATACGCATCAGTTGGATTTCCTATAGCTATGATGATCACTGGCATGGTGGGAAACTCATTAGCTCTTATTCTGGTGTATATCTCTTACAGGAAGAAAGAAAACAAAAGGAAAAAGTCGTTCTTGCTTTGTATTGGATCACTGGCATTGACTGACCTGTTTGGACAGCTTCTGACGAGTCCTATTGTAATATCCGTTTACCGAGCCGGTAAGAAATGGGAGCACATTGACCCGTCTGGGAACTTGTGCGCTTTTTTTGGCGTGTGCATGACTACCTTTGGCCTGTGCGCTCTCTTCTTGGCCAGTGCCATGGCGATTGAGAGGGCCATGGCAATAACAAATCCCCACTGGTACTCCAATCACATGAAGACAAGTGTGACAAAGCAGACTCTGGCTGTCGTATGGTGTCTTGTGTTGCTCTTCGCGCTGCTGCCCATCGCAGGGGTCGGGAAGTACACGCGGCAGTGGCCGGGCACCTGGTGCTTCATCAGCACGGGGGACAGTGAAACCCCGGGCAACATATTTTTCGCTATCACTTTCGCTGTACTTGGGATTTTCTCTTTGCTTGTGACGCTCTCCTGCAACGTTGTGACAATTCGGGGCTTAATTATCCGATGTAAAACCAAATCTGGCACGTCTCAGTCTTCAAAACATTGGGAAAGGCTCACCACGGAGACAGTCATTCAGCTGCTGGGGATTATGTGCGTCCTGCTTATATGCTGGTCTCCTCTGCTGGTATGTTTTCATTGCAGCCTATACGTTTATTACAGATTAGCTCTAAACTCTTCTTTACTCATTTGTGTCACTGAGAAAATAACTGTGTTGTTTAAAGTTATAGTTCCATGCATTATAACAGTCTTGTTTATTATGGCCTACCTGTCACAAACATCTCAAGTATCTGTAGAGATGCACCATATCCTGCTTGCAGGACACAAAAATAAGTAAGACAAGCATTCTCTTTTTCCCCCCCCCCCAATCGCTCATTCATTCAAACTCACCTATCGTTTAATTTCAGTAGTAGTACAGATATATGATGTCATGTATGATTCATTTGAAATGCTCCTGGCATGTGCCATTAAGAGTTAATCCACTTAGGAGTCCTGTTTGGGGGGTCTGCTCATTGTGCTGTGAGATCAGTCACATGTTTGATTGTCCCACCAGGATATTAATAGAAGCCACAGCAGTGTGTTAACAGACAGAAAGAGTACCCAAAGTGGGAACATAATGGTTTGTCTCCTGTTTGATAACTGCTCAGGAGTGTTGCTGGGTTACAGTTACATCAAACATGTTCAAATCTGAACCTGTGTTCAATAAATGTGTTTCTGGAAGGCATTCTTTGTGACATTTTACAAAATAACACCATTTTCCCTCAATGTCTTTGCTGCAGGTGCTGATGCTGAGGATGATCTCCACCCAGGTATCCTCCCATGAATGTAACTCAACATCAGCGCTCTCCAGTCACACCTCTAGCCAGGATATACAACTGGACTGTAACTTTTTTCTGACAGCAATACGCCTGGCCTCCCTCAACCAGATCCTGGATCCGTGGGTCTATCTGCTTCTCCGGGAGATCCTCCTGCGCAAGTTCTGTATCATGGCTAACGCTGTCTCCAACTGCTCTGTAGAGGAACAGAAGGAGAACCAGACGGCACTGGATGCTCTTAACAAGCAGAACCACGACAGCAGCAACCTTTGCAAATCGCAAAGCACCTAAACCTTCGACAGCAACAGCTACCTCGTGACATAGCCAGGGGATTTTTGGACGGATGTGGAAATGGCTGGAAATAAACATGGAATAGATTTCCCTCCACAATAGGATATTGTCCAAAGAGAGACAGTGAAGCCTCTGTTTCAGTGTTAATGAAATCCAGATATGCCTGCTCTGAGCATTTGTTTTACTTACAAGACATTCCATTCAAAGTCACTTAATCAGCATGTGGACGCGTGGCCTTGTCACCTCTTGGATATGGCTGTTGTACGGCAGCCAGGTACTCACTCATTGCCAATTTACTGTTTTAATACAGACTTCTATAGAGGTCTGAGTATGAGTGACTTCAAACTAACTGGTATGGAAGTGGTGCATCTCATGCTCATTGCTTTCTGTAAACTTGAAGCCATAAGCTAACTAAATGACGTTGTCTGTGATTGTAAAGAAAATGTAAATAGTTTAATTTTAGTTGTAAATATCTTACATGAAATGTAACCACTTTGTTTAACAAAGGAAGAGAGGCCATTCAGAGGGAAAAATGCAAATTTTAAACTGGAGCCTTGTTTAAAGTTATTTATTAGTATAATAATACTACTTGCTGCATAGCAGTTGGAAATTTTGCGATGTTCCTCGGCCAGCGGCCAGAACTATGAAATGTGAAGGTTTTATTTTGTTGCCAGCTTCCCTGCTGAATATGAAATGCATCTTTTCTCAGTAAGTTCCTCTTAAAAATATCTTCAAGGACAGTTTTTTGAATGCCAAAATTTGAGGGATCGGGCATTAAATTGTAAAAGAGTAATTAAAGATGCTCATGTTCAAAACTGAGGTAAACTGGCTCTGTTTCTGACAGTCTGTGCTTGCCCCTCAATATTCCAACATTCTTAGCATCAGCTAAAATCCATCCCTGCCCCTACCCCTAAACAAAATGAATTATTCATTTCTTTAACAGTGCCAGTTTTCAGAGGTCTCAGATGTAATCGATGTATTTTCTAATGAGCTCGTCTGTACTTAGTGCCAACTGACTAAATGTCATTGTCAAGGCAATGAATGGCAAATGTTGCTGGAAGCCTTTAAACGTGGTGTCAATATGATCTTTTGTGGCTACTTTGTTTTGAATATTATCATCCCATTGTTACACATACAGCAAATATTTTCATCAAAAGTTTTCAAAGACACTTCAAGGGTTTGCTGTCATGGTAATCTTCTGGTTTCTGGACAATATCACAGCACAACCAAGCAACAACTCTGCCTTCTCAGCACATCAGCCAACAAGGTTATTGGCTGATGTATGCTCTGCCGTGCCTGGTCTTGCCTTTGCCTTTAAGAATGAGCCTGTCGGAAATTGCTGTCTGCAAAACCCATGTGAAAGATGAGTGTTTTCTGTTTCCATGTATCTGTTCATCAGCCAACAGAGGTTTTGCTTGTGTTGATTGTGAAGCCGTCTGCCTCATTGGCCCATTCAGATGAACCGTGTTTGTTGAATGAAAACAACGAAAGAAGGGAAACAAAACATTCATCAAGTGTTGCTCAGAAACAGATCTTTTTTTCATTACTGGTGATCATTGACGGCCATGAATGTGGAACGATTGTGAAAAAAGAAACAAGTGTACTCCTCAACAAGTAATCAATTCTACTAACATCTAAGCGGTGCCACATGGACATGAGCAGTTTTTATTCTTCTGAATGCTTCACTAATTGACTTGTGGCCGTGAATTAAGAATATCTATTATGAGCATGTGTTTCACGTTGTGCAGCAGTTAAAGTGCACTTCAACAGCTTCTGTGGTTTAATTGAAAAAATGGATGTATTTATCTATGAGTTGCTGCAGGATGTGGCAGGTTTATGCGGTCTTCATGGACCTTTTTCAGACTGTGTCCAGAAGAAGCAGAAGAAGATGAAAGAAAATGATTATACAAAGAAATATAACCTTAACATAGACTAGTCCTACATGTGGTTATGGATTTTCCACGGTGTTACATGTCCCCCATCCCCAAAGTGGAAAGGAAAATGGAAGAAGAATAATTCATTCAGTCATGATACATTTCAACAGTCCTTAATGGACCCAGTAAAAGCCAACACAATATTTACAGAGTGCTTTCTGCTTTTCAGAAGCACAGATTTTTTTTTTCTTATGAAATATGAATGTTCATTAAATCCAAGGGCATTATGGAGTAACTTGAGACGGAATTATCTAGAAGCCTCAGTTTATTGATCCACAAGGTGCAATTTTCAAAGGTGTCCCAGAATTTTTTTTACACAGAAGCCTCTTTAGGGTCGTTTTGATCTAATGGCGTTCATTTGTGACGGAACCAGGCCTTTTCAGCAGGGAATGCAAGTCCTGCACTATTGCTGAAAGGAGGGTTTAATCACATAATGATTTGACACAGGCTTTGAGAATGCCTGCTGGCTCTGGCTCTCTAACTCAAGTCATTAATGCATGGAAGTGATCTACCGATTGCCTGAACTGTGATTGCTTGATGTCTTGAGATTTCAAGATAAGAAGAGACTCATTGGTAAAAAAAAAATGTTTGCTTGTTTTGACATTGTGCACCCGAACACTTTTAAACACGTGCATTTTACAAATGTCTGCCTGTTTCTGATGCTGTGTAGAAATATATTTTTTTGGATATGCCTCTTGGTATATGATGCAAACACTGCTGTCTCTCAGCCTAAAGTATGCTATTTGAACTGTAAATGTCCTGTAAACTTCCACTGGCTGTAAGATAGGTATGATCACACAGTTTGAATGACAAATTGTCATGCGTTGTGCAACAGTGATTATGTGTCCTTTCTAGACAGAACTGGATAATATCTTTCTTTTGTTTGTAGTATCAAGAAATCACAGGCTGGCAAACACGTGGAGTTACAAAATCCTTTCCTGCCATTTAAAGCTACAGCCAAGCAGCCAAGGTGGCATTCATGATTAAAAACTGAAATGAAGAAAAAACAGGAAAGAAAAGTTCTGTTTCTAAAAAGTCTATTTCTAGAGTATGTGTTGGTGTCACACGGGCACACAGAAACAGGTTTGGCACCACTGATAAAATGCCTGGCATCCAGTCAGATGTACATCTCTTTATCTTTTGTACTCAGTATGCCTCTGCTTTTGAATGCCAAACAAGAACTGTGCACTCCGACTGAATTACCAGAACTCTTACACGATTCTCAGACGGGGGCTCTCTACATACTTTCACACAGCTAATGTGTCTTCTTCTTGTTTTCAAGTAAGGAATGCTTTTGTATTTTGTCCTTCTGGTATTTTGACATATCTGTCACAGACAGGCTTATGTAACAAACTGCTGAGATAAAATCAAATTATGTAGCTAGTTCCTAAACACGTCACTTTGATGCTCGCTGTTTTTGTCCTTTACTTGTATCAGCTCAACATGCACTTCTGAGTCGCTTTGCCGTAGTGTTTTTATGTGTTGGTGGAAATGTTGTAATTCTATTAAAGGTTATGTACATATTTTTTCATTATGCATTGGAGTTTTGTTGCTGTGGAAGCACATTTCCTTATTAAATATTAACTTATTCAAACATGTAGTCGCGCCCTGTACAGTCTGAATTTCACAAAACTTGGCATGACTGTACCCAAACATAATGACGGTTGCTAAGTTTCATAAGGATTGGATGAATACTTCAAAAGTTATAGGCCTTAAAGTTAAATGAAATGTTTCCGTGCCACCTGTAGTGCCCCCTGTAGACGTAATGTCACGCAACTTTATGTGCTACACAATATGTTACACATTGTGTATGCCAAATTTCATGAAGTTAGCTACTGCAGTTTTTGAGATATTTAAATGTTGCTTTTGTAGCGCCCCCTATGACCAAGGTTCACAAAGGTATGGGGGCTTGTACAGCATCATATTATTATCAATGACATAAAGTTTGATTAAGTTTGGGTATATACGTCACAAAATATTAGCTTTTTAGTTATATTGTTGCACGCCAAAAAATTAATTTGCCATTAACTTTGTAATCAGTAAGACTGCCAAAATTATTCTGAGAACTTCATTATCTTTGTCCATAGATAGTACATGCCAAGTTTGGTGAGGCCAATTCCATTAGAACCAGTGTTATTTAAGGAATCAGAGGGAGAAAGAATTTTGTTCCCAAGGGCACACGGTTCTTGAGATATGAGGTAAAACGTAAATTGGCTTATTATAGCGCCACCTAACTGCAGGCATGTGTGTTGACACCTTGGCACAGTGACATGCTAGGACTTCTACCAAGTTACCAGGTTTGGTGCCTTTCCCCCTTGCAGTTTGTCCTGGGCAGACACTTTAGCTAAGATAAATCATTATTATTATAAGAAGAAGAGAAGAAAAATCACAACAAAATCAATAGGGTTCCTGCAACTTGGTTTGCATGGACCCCTAATAATACTTTTCACAATCTTGAAAATAAACAAATTACAAAAATAGTCATGCTCATTAAACAAGAACCAATAAAAGAATGTACGACAGGTACACAAAATGAGCTGTGTGGAGTTGTAAACATTATTTCACATCCAGCCAGTCTAACTTCCTTTTACTGTGAAACTGCCAGAGCAAATTATCCAGACTACAAGTACGACTAAACTCAGGTAACCCTTGTTGAGGGAACACTGAGATGTCAACTGTTTTATCTGGTACTAGCTTCCCAGTAGTGTCAATATGTAAATACCTTAAAGGTCAATATTTGAAGCTTGTGACTTTGAAAAGAACCTGGTTCAACACTCCTTATATTTATAAAAGCTAAAGTAACACTCTAACTTTAACAATATGAAGTATGAATAAAGCATCAGTGAATACTTAATTAAGTAGTTCAGTAGTTTATAAATGTAGTTATGAATGCTTTATTTCATATGCACCTTATAACATGTTTAATAATGGTATTTTCCCAGTGCTTAATGTCATAATCACTTATTAATTTAATATTAGTGTAGTATTTACAAACTAGTTACTAAAGACTTATCAGTGACATAAGATCATTTAGAAAGTGCAAGTAAATGATTAATAAGCAGTTTAAATGTTTACATTTAAATAGTTTATTACTGCATTTATTAAATGTACATTTAAATTGTTTATTATTTAGACATACACTAAGAGTTACTATGTGTGTATATTATTTTTTTTATAAACACTTGTGTGAGCTAATCCAAAGTGAGGACTATTTATGCCTTGTAAAGCATTTATAGGGAAGATTTAATGTCTCAGTTATCTTCTCGAGCAAAAACACACAGCGTTACAAAACTGTACAATTGAAATGAAGAAACATCTGCAATGTCAAAATAAAAATTTCTGTGAACTTCCAGAGGAAAAAAAAATACAGTCTAATATAAAAGTACCTGTCTTCTGTTGAGTTTCTTCAGCTGGGCAGATTAACTCATTTTCATAAATAATAAATAACAATTAATTAAAATGTTATAAAATAATTACTTTAGGTTAAAGTAATTTCACAGAGGTACTTTGACACTGCTTTGACATCTGACTGCCACTTTTGGGGCACCCTCTTTCATGCGTAATCAGTCAATGGACCAATGAAAGTCCCTGCATGCAGATGTCATCATAGTGGAGCAAAAAAGTGGTACACCAGTATCAATGTGTCAGTGTGGTACACATTACAGACGATAGCTATCAAATGTGTTGCTAGCATAAGCTTATAACGGGCCACACTTGCAGAAGCCTGTCAACCATTGACTGTAAATGTGAATCAACAGATGACCTTTGCAATGACATATCTGACGTAATACAGTAATATTCACACACAGCTGTGCAGTAAACAATACAATGATGTAATGAAGTGCATATATAGTCAAGGGCCAATTCAACTATCCATTAAGTATACCAAACTTTAAGTTTGTGGCTTTTGTCATACTGTAGACTGAAAAAAAGAGTCAAAGTGTTTGCAGAAATAATAAAAACTGTATATTCACACTAATTCTGTCTTTTGCGAATTACAGCCCAAATCCTGCTGCAGTTGATGGCCTGATCTTTGGCGCTTCAGTAGAGCAAGTTCTGTGTCAGCTGTTTTTAAAGGGATGGACCAGATTTTCACACAAGAAGCTGAAATGCTTTTTGAATGTCTGTATAGAGGCAGTTCAATTGTGACACTGTGAGATATTTTATAATATTTTTATTATTTTATTAAGACTTTATTTGTTGTATTTTGGCACTTCTGTTATCCAGTGATAACACTGGCAAATGAAATTTTCAGCAATACATGTTTATAACTAATTTATTAATTAGTAAATTTGTAAATAAGATGTATACATTTACATTTAAATAGATTATTATTTATTTACACTTTCTAAATAAGCACAGATACATTTTTAATAACTAGTTGTACTATAGTACATTATATAACTACACATTTTGTTAATGTTTTTTAATGTGTGAGTATATTTATAATGATAAATGAACTATTTACTAGTGGTTTACAAATGCTTCATAGTGTGCTGTGATTATAAAGTACCAAAGTTAAAGACCAACCCATGAACTTACACCTCCTTTAATAGTGTCTCTGACTAAGTTGCAGGCTTTAATTCAATCGGTCATGGATCGTGTAAATCACCTGGGTCCGTCTTTGGGCTCAGCATATCTTGTAGTCATTTTATTGCTGAGTAAGAACACTGTCTGCATCTGATAAATTCTAGAGGGCCATTAAAGTCTTCAGAATCCATTATTCATGACTGTTAAGCTCAACACACTGAATGTGTAAAACTTTTAGGAGGGAAGCACATGCCTGAATTCTAGTTATAAAATGCTGAAAGAAAGAACAAAAATCAAAAAGGAAAAAATCTATCCTAGCACTGACCTAAAACCTGTCTGAGCTTCACAGGTAGGAGAGACAACTTAAATTCTTGTTTTTTTGAGAAGTGTCTCTGTCTGACAATAACAAGGGCAAGGCAAGTGTTACATAAGGTTTCACCAATTACTGACAAAAGTGTTGTAAAATGAAATTGGCCTGGGGAAATGGCCCCAAATTTAGAGACTGAACATTCTGAATACGAGGTAGCACCGGTTTGAAGGCACATGAGGATGTAGACCTGTATTGCTATTGTTTGTTAATGATCTCCTTCCATAGAACATTATGCTGAGAGAGATAAATGTCTGTTTACTCTAAATGCCATAATTGCTCCTCCAGGGCCTCTCAAGGAGGAGCGGAGTCATGACTTTAACTGAATTAATCAGTGTGGTGATGGATGCATGCGCTTTACCATGCTTACGTTTTTAATGTTTCAGTATATAGGTAATGTTTTGTTCAAGGAATCAGGCAATGAGGTCAGACATCCCAGGGTCAGGTAAATGATCAGTCAAAAGGTGATTCGGTGGCTGTGGAGAGGATGTAACAGTCTCTGAACACAATTACTTAGATTGCTATGGAAGAACGCTTAGCTGCATGTCCTCAGACGATGTATCTACAATGACCTCAACAACTGCTATGTCTTATGTTTGGAAATGCACTCACTGAATGACAATGAGTTGAAAATGGAAAGATATGTGAAGCTCGCTTACCCAGCATAAGACTCTGCAAATGTGATTCAAGCTCAGTTACTGATCATTTCAGCAAATTTAAACAACATCTCAACACTCATATTATGTACTTTCACAAGCAGACTTTAATTATATCAATAATCACATTTCCTTTACTTGAGAACTGTGTTCAGTCTCTTCTCGACCTGTTAGTCTCTCTCTGTCTCAGGTTGCTTTCTGCTGTTCAAACACAAACTAATGATGTCGTAAATCCATCCCATAGCCGTGTAGCCAGTCCAGTCCTGAATGAGAAAATAGTTTTCTCATTTTAGCAGTCTAGCTTGTAGCTCATCACCCTCCTAAAATGCTCACAATGTGGTGGTAAAAATATTTACAATATATGTGTTTCAGGAAAAAAACTAAGGAGAAACTTTATACACCATTACAAAGTTGTTGATATATATATATTTTTTATTCTTACACCAATTATACAGGAAAGACATTTAGGTGAATGACTATCTTCATTATATGTGTGCTTTGTAGAGACTGTCTATGTAGCACTGATCTTCTGTGTTTGTGAGTGATCTCTGTTTTGGTCAGTGTTTGTTTCAGTCTGTTTGCCTCAGGCTAACATTTATTATACAGTAGCACATTACATCTGATTTAATTCTCCTACATAGCTTCCTGTGGAGGCGTCTGATACAGAGCAGTGTTTACCAAATCACACTGCTTATTCACTGCTCGGAAATTAACTTTGGCTCAGCTATAGTTGGTTAAAGCTGCATGCAAATGTCCAAATGTCCAATGCTTAGTCAAAAACAGAACTTAAAGAAATACAAAATAAAATCCAGTATGCTGTATAAAAGGTAAGCATTTATTATTTGTGGATGAACAAATGGTATTACTGGGCTACATGGTGCAATTTCATTAAATCCTTCACCATTCATAACAAGCCAATGTAAACATGTTTTTTGTGTTTGCTCTAATGGCTGCAATAAAAACACTTTACTATGGAAAAACACCATAAAAACATCAGGTTGTGAGTGAACAGAAGAAAAGGCTTTTGTGGGATTACAAATTAATTTGAATGGAAAGCTACTAAAACAAAAACACACTTGCCTGATTTGATGGATGAAAAAAAAAAATCTGAATTCAAGATAACCAACATTAAATAGTTACTATGGATACACTTCCTATATGCAGAGAGTGAGAAATGCCTTGTAAGGTTATGCTTCAAAGGCTGTTAATTTAATTATCTTGGTAATAAAGCATTTATGATTTTGTGTGACCAAACGAACGTGGAATGAAGATGAAGATTCATTTACTCTGTGTTATTTGTCAGAGAGCCTTCTAATAATATAAGCTTAATGTAAACAGTCTCACTCAGCTGCCACAGTCAGGAAACACAACAGGTAGGCATTGTATCCATTGCCCTGAAGTATTGTCACAGTAACACAACTCCAGGCAAAGTGAAACTCTTTGTGGTGTTACAGTACACTGAATTTGGAAGTATAAAAATGGACATTTGAATGTGCCATTTAAAAACAAATAAACACTCAAAAAGGTTTTGTATTACTGTCGAAAGGAGCACTGGAGTGAACAGATGCATTAAGTTTTTGACTTTTATTTATTTGGGGGTTGTTTAATCTTTATAGCTTGGTGCTTCAAACCACAAATTTACTAGTCACAGCTGACTAATGCAGAATTAACGTGAATAAACATAGTATGTGCTTATGAACACTTAAATAAGCATGCTCTACTGTTTCTAGAGACTGACTACTCGCCTACTGTAGATTATGACTAAGCCTTCAATAATCAGTCAACTCTCCTTCACTGATCTTCACACCAAACACCGGTTGTGGTCCATAGCATTTTCTGTTGTTCATTTAATTCATGAATGAATGAATACAAAACACAGCAGTGCAAAGTATTAAACGTGTAAAATCTGAGGATTCAGTTAAGCAGAGTAAAATCCCTGTTGTTTACGCATGGAGAAAAGCAGATTAGATTCAATAACAAAATGAGTGGAAACCTTGTAAAGCATTCTGGGAGTTGCTCCCTGTTGACTGGTAGACATACACACAGTAAAGGCTGCCATGACTAGATGTTGGAGCCATGATCTCCAGAGAAACAGCTGTGCAATGTAGACAGTATTACAATAGCAATAAAAATATCCCTCAGTGCTACATAGCATATATTTTCTGTGGGAGACTTTCACCATATTGGGCCTTCCAGCTCAGCTCTTGCAACAAAAGCACATCAGACTTTTTCAATATGTTTAAATTGCTTGCCCTGCAAAAAATAACTAGAATTTTTTCCCACGTGCCTGAGTGCAGTTATGTTCCTTGAGAATGGCTTTGAAACGATGAGTTAGCCTCCTCCAGTCTGCTTGGCGCTGCCAGAGCACTAACGGGCCAAATCCAGCCACATCCATCTTTATAATAGCACTCCACACTGCATCCTCACTGCCATGCTGCAGTTTCACTTTCCGTATGAAAATGAAATGATGCAGAATGACTGTTTTAAGTTGCAGCAATAACTTGATGAAATTATTAGGTTTTTTTTTATCAAATATGATTATTTTAATGAAAACAAAGTAACACAGCAATGAGCTCTGTGCTATAAGCATACAGTAAGTTAAGATAGGTGAACTGAAGCATTAGGTCAAAAATATCCAGGCCTGGTACAGGGGCCTACAAAGCAATGATTTACAAACACTACACTACACTACACTACACTACACTACACCAGCCTCCAGTTTCACAAAAGACTGCTATTTATAAATTACTCTTAAATTTGCAAATGGCAGTCAACTCTCATGTGTTTCTTTTGATGCATTAACAGTGACAAAATTAGAATTAGAGTAGTGGCAATGTTCATGATTTTAAATTTATCTTAAACAGACTACAGTTTAAGAATAAAAGTAAAAATTGCTATGGTTTAAGAATGATAAATAAAACCACTAAAGTGATAAACAAGATGAAGTTGTATGAAATATTTGCAACAACAACGGTACAAAGCAGTAAGTACTTGAAAACTCTGCCTCAGTAAATGTGTTTAGGTAAAACTGTGCATTATAATATGAACTATAAGTGAACTATAAGTTAATATGTGAGAAATTAAGTACCATCATCATTTTAGCTACAGACTGCAAGGCTTTGTCAATCTAAAACATTGAGCCTGTGTAGTCCAGAAGGAGTTGGTTGACTTAAGGGCGACTTCCAAGAACCCGAGCAGGGAAACAACTGCACTTTCACTGCATATCAGTAAAACCAGAAAATGTAAGGACATTACTGACAAGAAACAAAAAATATTTTGTTTTCCAAGTTTCTTATAATATTTAATAACGTGCTTAATAACATTGCGATAAGATTTCTGGATATAAAGCGTGTGAATGAGAACAGAGTGAAGCAGTCAGAATACACATGGACAGAGAAGAGTGGGCCATTCAGCACTTACCACTGGAAACCTCCATGATAGCTCTCCAGTCATCCTTAGACATGGTTAGTGTCACCATGAAAGACACTGGTCTCCTTCAAACACAGGTAAGAAAATGACACACGCTACCTCTTCTCTCTCTGCTTGTTCTTTGTTGATGCGATTATAAGGGTTGTAATTCCTAATATACCTTGTTTGCCTGAATGAATCTTCATATATTACATTATAGTGAAGGCAGGTGGAGTTTGTCATTTTGCACAAGGCCTTTGCCAGAACTTCTGATCTCCTGCTCTACCTTGTGACTTGGGTAGAGCTTCAGTCAGTGAGCTTGCTTTCTTTCTTTGCTTCACTTAGGGCCTGTCCACACGAAAACGCATTTTGGCGTAAACGCACATGTTTTTATTCGTTTTGGCCGATCGTCCAGACGAATCCCGTAACCGCATAGCCCTAAAATGCACTTTTTCGAAAACGGGTCCCAGGGTGGATAAATCCGTAAACGCACATCTCGTGACTCGGTGTGGACAGCGAATACGGAGCTTTTGGAAAACGATGACGTCATGGCCACTACTCTCGAGCAGCTTTCCACCTCCCGCGAGACGTCTCATAACAACATCAACAACAATGGCGGACTACATGATCGTGTTCCTGCTGGAGAAGATATTGAGCCTATTAGAGTTACTAGGGCAAAATATCATGCTCTTGTGCCACCACGCTGAGCAACAAAGGCTGTTGGATAACCACATATGCAACATTTTCCAAGTCGATTTGTAAACAGCGCTCAAGCTTTATGTGCATGCTCCGCCACTTCCGTTTCCGTTTTTGGCGGATTTCTGAAACGGAAACAGCGCCACCTATAGGCCAGGCATATGAAGTAGCGTTTTCAGGCGTTTTCAGTCGTTTTCACCTCGCGCCGTGTGGACGCGAATATTCTTGAAACGCTGCCAGCGAAAACGGATAGGAAAAAGATCGTTTTCGTACGTGTGGACGGGGCCTTAGTTGTGCTGTAATTATCTTTGACAGGTGATGTTACGGCCCAGGGGCCTTGTGTTTGGTTGCTCTCTCCTCCCCCATGTGTTCCTTTATGTGTTTCAGGTGCTCTTCCTCCTCTCTGGAATCTCACAGGTGAAGGCTATCGCTAATTAGCAGGTGTTATCTAGGAGAGAGGCAAGACCTGTGGGGAGAGCGGACATTTTGGCAGCGTGTGAGCTGCGTGCTGCTTATGGGCAGAGCTGTCCTCTCTTGTGGAGAACTCAACTTTAGTTTAATTGTGTTTTTTGGTTGTTGTCTTTCGCTTAAGTTTTACTTTTGTAAATAAACCACTCGTTTTTCCTGCCCATTCCTGTGTGTTCCTCTTTAGTAGTGTCTTGCCTGTATGTTACTCCCCATTTCTCCTAGCTTTTCGGGGGACGTAACAGGTGACTTATTAATTAACTGTAAGACAGTTTGGACGGGTTAGGATATTGTGTATTTAATGCAGGCAATGATACATTTTGATGTGATTCAGTTCTGTCTAGAAAAGTTATTGGGCCCAAGATGGTAAATTGTCTTGTATTTATATAGCCCCTTTATTCGTAAAAATAAATAAATAAATAAATAAAAAATACTTTATACTCACAAACTTTAACTCTGGTTCACGGACAAGCACACTGTACAATCTAATATGCTGACCTTACTTAACACAAATAATTAGAGCTAAGTTGTTTAGGTACTTCTTAATTACTGCTACTTGAATAGTATATGACTAACTTTATTTAATTGAAATTTGTTTAACTTCATTTAGTGTTCTCTACTACTTGACAAAAATTGCACCCTATTTAAATAAACCATTAACCACAAATTAAGTTATATAGTTATGCTCACTCACTCATTCAGGCTCACTCAATTAATTCTAATCCATTTTATTTTTATACATAATTCCAATATTGTAGCAGTGGTGAAGTGTAATGAATGAGTATTTACCCCAATGAGAGTCATCTTATGTGAGTACACGACAGAGCAGAGAAATCCATTTAGTTTTATCTTACAATTTTTCCAATCAGTATTAGTGATTGCTTTTGCTTAAGAACTATTCCATTGGGATTTTCTGCAAAAGATGGAAAAAATCCAAAAACACTAATGATCGAAGGTTTTGATTCAAAACACCTAAATGCTCAACATGAATAAAAAAAGTAATCAAAGAAAAACATTCTACAGTAATAAGTCAGTAATCAGTATCACTGGAGAGTCCAGGATACTGGATGTACAAAAGGCTGACAAAGCTAAGAGGGATGCATTAATGCAACAAGCAGAGGGGTAGTGAGCTTTGCAGAAAGCCTGAAAAGATTCTGTTCTGGAGAGAGTCTCCATTCAGCCTTTCGCACTGTCTTCACAACAACCACCAGCCTTTCACAAAAAAACAGAAAGAGACTACGACTGAGACTGAGGACTGACGATCCTCTCCTTGATGATATTTAACCTGTCAGTGTGACATTCATACATCCTGCCAATTTTAGTGAAGGGTGTCACGTTTTCTTGGTTTTCTGTCATGGTTCTGTTATGTCTTTTGTCATGTCTTTTCACAGTCACTGTTTAGTTTCTGTCATGGTTTCTGTTTATTGTATTTTGTTAAGTTCTTGGGGTTTTCAGAGTCATAGTTTAGTTTTTCAGTTTTCAGTTTTATTTTATGTTCTTTATTTCCTGTTTGTGTCACTTCTGTGTTTTCCTTTTGATTAGATCATTGGTTTCACCTTGTGTTAATTCTTGATTTGTTTCACCTGTATCTCATCACCCTTCTGTTCCTCATATATATAGCCCTGCCTTCCCCTTTGTCCATGCGGTGTGCTTCTCAGGTGTTATGCAACTGTTTGTCTGTCGTACCATGTGTTTCATGTTTAGTGTTTTTCATGCCATCGGTTATCATGCCACGTCATAGATTTCGTAGTTTTTTTGTTTTGTTTTGATTTTTGATTTTTGGAAATCCTGCATCCTGGGCAGCGCCTTTGGTTTGTCAGCTTTGTTTTTTATTGAATACCTTTTTTCCCTACTCCTGCCTCAAGTCCTGCATTTGGATCACAAACTGCCAACCTCCATCACCCCTTTTTGACAGAGACAGTAAATATTGTGATTTTTGTGTAGTACAAAAATGCGTTATATACCTAACATTTAATCTGAGACTTTGGAGACAAAACTACATTAGAGTATGTCTGCTCCTCATTTAGGAGGTATTGCACATATTTTCCTGCTTTTCCATGTCATTTCTATTTGTGTTCATGTGTCTGAGTATTTATTATCAGTAGGAACATTGACATTAAGTGTAGAGAAACCTCATTTGATTTGTCTTGGTCTTTCCTCACTGTGTTGCTGTAAGAGACAACATGGCACAACACCTGCACCAGCTAGGGGACAACACTGAGCAGCTCACATAATCTCAACAGGAAGGAGCTTTACACAAGGACTTTCTGAACCTGTGGACAAAGATTGTCCCTGAGAAGGACAGGTGCTCTCTGGATAAGATCCTGAAGAACACCAAAGCACAGAGGCCCATTGTGTCTTCGCGGCCATGACTGAGGCCGACTATGAACACGTAATAAATGTTTGATGTTAGATGTACTCTTGATTCTCTACAAGTTTGCATTTATAAGATAAGATATGTTTATTAATCCCACGAATGAGAAATTTCCTTGTCACAGTAGCATGGAGTTTGGCAAAAAAAAAAAAAATAAATAAATATATATATATATATAATATATATATACACATGTATATATATACATATATACATGTATATATGTATATATATATATATATATACTATATATGTCCTATCTATCTATTATATATATCTATCTTATGGATATATAATAATATATATAATGTGTATATAATATATAATACACTAACGTAGTATGTATTTTATATAACACAGATGCTGTATGTATATTTATATAATAACTATGATTGTATTTTATTAGATAACACATCTTATGTTAGATATATATTATAACACATATAATATATCACACATGACATTAGACAGTTTTTTAGTTCCTAAAACACAAATACAGAATTCTTTGAAAAATATATACCAAAAAAATATACAAGAAATACAATACTCTGAAAAATATATATGGAAGGCACTAGGAATATAAAGACATTCTGTATATACAGTATGGTGGTGGAGTAAACTTTACAAATAAATAGTTGCTTAAAAGACTTTGAAGAAAAAAACTGAGCTGGAGAGGTAGTGGTTTGTGCAAAAAATCAGTGCAAAAAAAAGACTCAGGCTGGTGTTGTACAGCCTGATGGCAGCTGGAATGAAGGACCTGCGGTAGCGTTCCTTCTTGCAGCGTGGATGCAGCAGTCTGCCGCTGAAGGAGCTGCTGAGGTCTGAAACAGTCTGCTGCAGTGGGTGAGAGGGTTTGTCTATGATTGATGTCAGCTTGGCTAACATCCTCCTCTCACCCACCTCCTCAATGGAGTCCACAGAGCAGTCCAGGACAGAGCCAGCCCGTCTGACCCATTCAAAATACCCATTCAAATAATCTAAACAGACTTTTCTGCATCTTGATCTGATATTATGTCTTACAAGCTCTTTATCCAAAAACTTATTGTTTCTAAGAGAACTGAACTTAAAAACAATGAATTGATTTAATTGTTTTGACAAAAAAAAAAAGTTAGGAGCGCTACATTTATTTGATTAAATACCGTGTTAGAATTTAGAATTTATCCACAACCACCAGAGATTAGTTGAGATGTTACTTTCCCACATATGGGAAATTCAAAAAGCCACCATGAGATGAAATGAGCTAAGATAAGATGTATCTTTCTGGCTTTCAAGGATCACACATCAGTTTTAAAGAAATCTTGACCAAAAGTTGTCTGTAAGTTACTCTCCAAATCGACAGACTGACCTCATCACAAATACTGAAGTAAACATGCTGATGAATTGATATATGCCAGAAATCTCTACTTTGGCTGAGGCCCACAAATAGAACAATAGATTTATAGTCAGTGGTTTGTTCATTTTTGAAATGGTGTATCGACTTTTTTTTCTCAGTAATGACAATCCAGTTTGTTTTACATAATATATCGACCACCCGCCTCTATAATTGAGTTTTTCTCAAGATGTAATGGATTTTCCAATACGGCCTCACAGGAAGCAAAACATCCCTGTTGAGGCTGAACAGCAGCAACAGCAATCTTGTGGGACTTTGTAGTTAATGAATTTTAATAGTAAATGACATTTTCTCAGCAGTAAATGTGTTTATGTTCTTCCTATGTGTGTTTGAAGTTGGAAGTACGACAACAGGAGGTTCATTGTTTTCACTAAAGGGAAACAACTGCCATAAGATAAAGCCAATATCCTTTAAGCCTGGCAGCAGTTTCAGTTCATGCAGTAAAGTGGTAGGCAGGATAAACTGCACTAGAAGAATATATTCAGGATGAAGCAGAAAGTAGAATTTTCCCACCGTCATCATGTCTATTGCACTACTATTATCTGAAGTAGTCTCAGAGATTACACAGTGACTATAACTGATTATCATTATCATGTGAAATCATTATCATCAGGCTGCTGACTTAAATGGACTATAAGAGGCTGGCTTGTAGTGTGAAGACACTAACCAGCCACTCAAGCCCAATCAAACCTCAGAACCTCATAAAACGTCTTTGGCCAAACTGGGGAATGTGAAATTGTTTGTTCCCCTTTGTGAGAGGATAACTGAACAGAACCAAGATTGTAAGATAAAGGGATGACTCAGAGGCAGTGCTAGCCTGCTTAGGCGTTTGTCATCAGTCCACAATAACAGCTGGATGCTTTAGCTTGCACTGAGCTGGTGAGTTTGAACTCTTGCTAATCATGTGGATAAACCTCGTCCTCATGTACACATGTGGATAGATAGATAGATAGATAGATAGATAGATAGATAGATGAATTCGATTCATAAATAGTAATACTAAGTCTGACTGACCTAAAATAAACCTGGAGTACAGTGATATGATAGTGTCCACTGTCACTGAAGTTCTAAACTCTTTTAAAGTTCTTTCATGTCAGTTTATTGTTTTCTCCTGGACACTGTGAAACTACTCACAAGAAATCTTTCTTTCAAAGAGAAACACAAAACATTGCTAGCTATCTGAGCCATCTTAGATAAGTGCTCATGTGCTTTGCATAACAACAAGTACATGAATTTGATCAGCAAACTAACTCACTTCTCTTAAAATGTTCTGTTAGCACAAGTTACCTTGATGGATGATGTTGTTAGCTTGCTCAGTCTTTAATAAGGAATAATAAGCATTTCAGATGTGTGTCAAATAAATGCAGGGAAAAATATATCTCCACTGGAAATATAATAAAGACAGAAAATGTCATAACTTATATAAATATCTCAACCATTCCTCCACTGTGTTTGCTTGTAATAAAATAACTGTTTTATTTGCGTTACTTTTCCATCATCATAACAAGTTCAATAACTGTGAAGGAGAAAGGATGAAAATTTGTGTGTTTTGAAACACACAAAAAAAAGCCACGACAAAAGCCCACAACCCAATTGATAATTAAATTAACCAAGAATCAAACAAAAGGGAACTTTAACTAAACAAAGGTCAAAGCAATTTGAAAGACTGTTCCAAAAAGAAAAGCAAACCTAACAAATGAAATAGCAGAGGAACTGCAAGCAGTTGATCAAATTTAACTAATCATGGTGGACAGAACAATGAGCATGTGAACCAAATTTCACAGTTTTGCTGTTATGACCATTTCTGCCTCCGACCATTTGGATTTACAATTAACATAAGAGGGTTTCGATATGTACACAGTAGTGTTACAAAGATTAATTAATTGGTTTATTGCTACACTTACACAAACAATATTACGTCAACCCAAGTGAAATCATTCTGATTAGACATTATTAGCAGAATATTGTTGTATATGCACATGAAACAATGACACAAACCATTGTGAAGAACAGACATGTATCTGCTCACATGAAGACCTCCCTCTCCTGTCACACACACCATTCGGGATCAGATCTGTACAATCACTGGATGTGAATAAAAAAAAAAAATTGCCAGCACCTACATCGGAATCGCAAAGGTCACCACCCTGCCATCCCTGCATTCCTCATCTTGTCAGTTTTTTTGTTTTTTTCGTTTTTTTTTCTGTTTGCTTCTCTTTGTGGGTTAACGTGGATGCCCTCCAACATTCTGATGAGTAAGCTGCCTTCTGCTTGCTGGGCAGAAGATCTTAGACATAGTGGAAGATGCTGACAGGGGAAAGCTGATAGCAAGTAGGAAGCAGAGGAGAGTCTGGGAGAGCTGATACAAAGATTAGATTAGATTAGATACTTTATTTAGGACATTTTGGTGTGAGATAGCTTCATCACATGAAACAGATATATAACTATTTAAGTTATATAATAATATGAATATATAATGCTGTGTAAATAATATACAGTACTGGCAGCAATGACCAAAGTCCAGTCATTTCCTCACAGGGAGGCGTTGTATAGTATTACGGCTTAAGAGACAAACGACCTCCTCTGTCTGTCCATGGAGCAGGACAAAGACAGCAGCAACCAGAAAGAAGTGGTCTGATATGTGTATGCTGACAAGTGTCTGAATTAACACTTATGTTCTAAATACATGAAAAATGCCACAAAAATCAAGAAGTCTCCTTATGCCATACAATAACACTCTAGAATTGACATTTGGAATTTCCAAGTATTTCAATGATACCCCATGAAGGGTTAATCTTCTGTTTTATGGACAAGGAGAGACGGTGGCCTGATGAGGCTTCATGGCTTTCAGGTGTGCAGGTAAGTGGTTCCAGCTCCGCCTAGTTCCAGATCCACCACCGGTGAGAAAAAACAGACAAACCCAACAAGGACTATACAGGAGATCCTGACAGTATCTATGACAGATGTATGTTTATCTCATTTCTCCTGCTGCTCTCTTTTCTCTCTTTCTCTGTCCGTACCCGGCTGGCCGTAGGCAGATGGGTCCCTCCATCCTCCAACTGTCTGAAATGTTGAAGATAAATTGCTTCTTAAAACAAGCAAACACATGTTGATTTGTGACACTTTTAACTCACTTTAGGCAGTAAAAATACATGGTGCATACAATATTGATATTGACATATGCACACTTTTTTTCCTTTCTTTATGTAGCCACCTAACAAATCTGAGTCCACTATCTTGTTGCACTGTTTTTGGTCTCTGCAAACTCTGGAGGGATTTATCTGGCTCTTTAGCTGTTAAATGTTGCCTTACCAGCCAGTCTCTAACAGTGTCTGTCTGCTGCTTAGTGCTGAGCAGGCTGCGTACTGTAGAGTTATTTAAAAGAACTGTATCAATTCCACAAATAATTAGTTCATCATTTGACCCTAGTGCAGCGCGTGATGACCACACTTTACATTTAAAACATATTCTTCTTCTTTACATACCTCTAGCTCATTCACTTTGCTTCCTTCCACATAGTTAATCAACAGCCTCCACAACAAAGTGTAATTTAGCCTGTAATTTCCTGCTTTTATTCACTCCTAGGCGTGAAGCATTGTGCTAATCAGACCTGATTGCTTGTTGGTGAGCGCATCTTGGGAGGAAAGATTAATAGCAGGGATTAAGGTGACTTGTTAGAGCAGTTATCAGATCAGATACTAATTCTGTGGTGTTCTTCTTTAAGATCCCGATACACCAAACCAATGTCTAAGAACCAGTGGCAACAAAGGAAAACCAAGTCGTCACCTGACCTTGCCATCATCTTGGAAATTGCGCATGAACACACTGCAGCGAAAAGAAAAACAATGAGAGCTAGGACTAGCTAGGACGCTGTCATATGGAGCAGGCATTTCTTGTGTCAGGGTCTACAGTTTGACATTGTCAAATGAACTCATGAAAATAATTGCGTATTGGAATGTTCTTGTGCTTCATTGTCAATTCAAAATGCTAAGTAAATCAAAAACACACAGTGGCAACAATGCTTGCTGACACTGGCCAGTGGTATCAGCAAAAACACAATCTCTGTTATTAAGTGGAAGATGTGAGCAAAAGCGCATGATAAGTACTTTCAATATGTCACCTTTGGCTCTGGGATATATTTCAAAATCAAGTAATTTTAATCACAAAACCAAGAATTCCTCTCATTTTAAGATGGAAGCGGATGAAATAGCCACATTCCTCCTTCATCTTGGGGATTTGTGGGATGTGGGAGTGAAAAATGTGGGAAGACAGGAAGAGTGTCTGCTAAGTGTGCTGCTCTGCTGAAAGGCAACAAACACCTTGACACTGAAAATGAAAGTGCAAATGAGTGAGAGAATGAGCCAGAAGAATTAAAAGAGGAAGCGTTAGAGGCAGCACAACCTCACCTACAGACATACATTAAGTAGCCAAACACTATCCCTTTACTCACACACCAACATTTGGCACAGATCGACAGCAATATCAGAACAGCAAGACCATTGTATTGCTTTGTCCTTAAAGCATGTAGAGGATCTTATCTGATTGTTCATGGTGCATTTTCCATTTCACCCCATTAGCTTGAAGGAAATCATTTTCTCTATCATCAATCCATAACACTGGAGCATTAAGTCTTTTTCATCTGCAGTTATTTGTCATCTTCCCCACAGTGAATCTGATGTGAAGCCTGATGTTTCCCCTCTGCCTGCCCGACATACTCTGCCTTATGACTTACTAGTAGGAGTCTCTTTGTTCTTATGAAGTAATGAAGCTAATTCAGCTGATATCAAGCTTTGCAGCATTATCAATTTGAGACTATTTTAAGGGAAACGGTTTGTAGCAGCACGAGCCACAACAGGACTTTCCAATAAAATATTGAAAAATGACTTCCATATCTCATTTTCAGTATTTCAAAACATTTTTGAATAAAGAATAAAATCTGTCATTAGTTTCTCAGCTTTTAATGAAGGAATGGATGCACCACAAAACTTCATTCTCAGCTGTGTAGCTCGGTTCAGCGGCTACATTGTGCAGTTTTAAAGTGTAAGCATATTCAAATTAAAGAACGCTGATGTAGCCAGCTTTTCAAAAAGCATGAATGAATACTGTCAGCAGTGGTTGAAAATCAATGTTTTCATTCCCAGCATTTGTGTATACAGTGGATGAATGTGGATTACATTTAAATGATTGATTGTTAGCTTTTAAAAGGAATATGAACCAGACAAAAGGGTTCAGAGATAAATTTGACATTAATACCCAACAGACTTATGAGACAATGTCTGCTGCTGAGTGTGAAACGAACAGGAAGGGTGTGTTTGTTCGCTGCAAGATTGAGTAGAAAGTTCCATTTTAGTCGCAGTGTTTAGCTGCAATGGTCTGTTTAAGACATGGCTAAGTAGTGTTTATGCTCATGTCAAATTGTGAGGTCTCAGTAATCTCCAAGTGCATTACTGTAGGTTGTACATGTTGTTTATCTCAGGTCACCAAAAATGGCTTGCAATTGGAAATGGGACCCGGATTAAAGCCCAAGGTAGACCAGAAGGTATAACGAAAGCACAATATGAATGACCGTCCAGTAAGTTCAGGTGCTAAAATTGAATCAGCCAAGTCTGGCAATAATTACCAGGTCAGCTCACTTTTTCTTCTTTTTCTTTTTTGGTGTTCTGCTGCCAGAACACAGCCAATTGTGTCGAGGTTTCAGTCGGCTCAGTTGAACTGCTGCCTTCCTGGAGTACTGGAGATAATGACTTTTCAGCTGTCTCATTCATGCTGATGCACTCACTTGGAATAAGCCAGTCCTGGTGATTTAGGCATAGGTTAAATGGTAAATGGCCTTGCTTTTATATAGTGCTTTTCTACCTATTGGTACTCAAAGTGCTTTACACTCACAGACACATCTACCCATTCGCTCACACAAGCACAAACAAGCAATTGGGGTGTTCATTGTCTTGCCACATTGCAAGGATTGAACTGCTAACCCTCTGGTTTGTGGACAACCTGCTCTACCTACTGAGCCACAGCCGCATAGTTAAAGATGCACCCTTTGGTCCCCCCACAGTAGGAGGTGTCATCTGGTCTGTGAATTTTACAGAACGCATCAGGAGGAGGGCCCTAGGTCTGCTAGGGATGAGGATGTCTGAAACCCTTCTTAGCCTGTTGTGAAACCAACTTCCATTTTCAGCAGAGGGAAAGTCATGTTTGGATGGATGGAACTCAGTTGTTCACAAAACATTATGGGAAGAATGTATAAAGAGAACTCACAAACACTGCAGTCAGCAGGGTGGAAACAACTCACTGAGCAAAAGACTTAAGTTTCAGTTGTGTTATTTTATAGGAAATTTGCGGGTATTGACTGTGTAAAAAAACAAAAGTGGAATAGACAGACCCACTAAGCAACCCTGCCACACTGCACAAAAACAGTGTGCAAATAAGGTAAAATCCAGTGCCATTTGCTAAGATCCTTAGTCCACTGTTTGTGTATGTGTGTACTGGGAGGTTTAATTTGACCTCGAGCACAGTGACCATTCAGTGAAACAGAGTGACATCTTAGACATCCTCTTGCATGTACATGGTGTTTTTTAAAGGGGAGTCGGAGGATGTCCAAGGTCTGAAATGAGCCCCATCTGTATTTTAATATACATGTGACTTCTAAGCACTCAAGGTTTTACAGTGTTAGGCATCAGCTGCCAAATTGCGCCATCCTGCAAGGTCGTTCCTTGAGATTTTGTTCCCATGCAGTTATGGTTAGCCAACCATTCTCTTTTGTCGTTCCACTGTAACTGAGGAGTGTTTTAGGGTCAGGAGAGTGAAATGAATGTATCTTAAAGAAAATATGTTGCGGTAGTGTAAAATCTTTAGAAAAGTGGCATCATAATCTGATAAAGAATCTAATTAAGCAGAAAACTTTATTTTTTGTTTGTCTGTGTAGAATCTTATCTTTAATCATGAGCTGTCTAGGACTGTCATGCAAATTTATGCAATTAAGGGTTCAGGGAATAACAGTTTAATTTACTACATTTGATAATGACTAAATCTGAATACATCTTTAATTATGCTAATTAATTAAATATAATTGAAATCATCATTATTGCTTGCCAGTTTACTTAGATCCATCTAAGTCATAAATGACTAATTTAATTTATTCTTTTATATTTCACTTCTAGCATTGTGTTGTTTCAATATGTCACAGGTCATAAAAAAAACTACAACTATATATTATCATTGTTTAAAAAGGGTGCAGAGTCAGCACAAATATTAGTTTATAGCTTTCTCATTTCAATTTGCTGTCATCAAAATGGGCACCATATGCCAGGAGCAGTGGGTCTGCAGATGGGGCAGTCAGTGACAAAGTTTATGTTCTGCCTCCCAAACAGGTCTTTGATCAATTTTGAGCACTGACGGATGTTGTTGCAGGGATAATGAGCTCGGCTGTTGTTGACTCAAGTCTGTTGCACTTTCTCAGGTCTGTGAGTGTGCTGGTTAGAGTGAAATGTAATGGTATTATAGTACATCAAGATTCAAAATATCCTCACAGCTGTTTTTAGCATTCCCCTGTTTAACTCTGGCTGTCTTTATGACTCTTTCTGAGTGTGTGTGTGTGTGTGTGTGTGTGTGTGTGTGTGTGTGTGTGTTCTTCTACAAAACTCCCAAGGTCACGTGTGGGCGGAGTAGCCACAAGAAGTGAAGGGTTCACTCACTGGGAAAATATTATTCAGAGTGGGAAGATAATAAAAGCAGTATTGTTTTATATAAAGCACAGATTAACATCTACTCAGCCATCTGACTTTGGGATCTCCAAAACAGATTTAATCAGCCTGTTTGCTCAGAAATTCTTAACCCCATGTGTCACATCAAGTTTTACTGTCTGGTTCTTTAGAGGATGGAGGTCTGCGATTGAGGTCACAAATACTTAGCTTGAGCTGTTTCAGAGGTTTTTGTGATGAGCACTTTGAATTTCTCACAAACCGTGCCGCATTGCCATCACTGTTCCAATCCATGTTTGTTTGATGACGGTCACTTTACACCTCACAGCGGAAGCAATGAATTGATATGAGCCATTCACCACTGTATAATTTCCATTTTCCTCTGTGTGTCTTTGCTGAGAAATAGAAGCAGTCAAATAAGCGACACACTGTTCGTGCAGTTGGCTCATTGTCATGTCCAAACGCAGCGTTTTACAAATGCAGAGGAAGATTAGTGAGCATTCCTCTTTCCCATCCACCCCTCCTTACAAAAAAGATATACCCTTTTGCCCTTTAAGATGTTTGAAGAATACAAAATAGATGACAATATCCTATTAACCATATGAATAGATTCTCAACTTTACTTCAGTTAATTTCCCTGTCATCTTCTACTCTTCATTTTCTCTCCATTTGTATTCACTGCCTATCACGTTCTCTGTGTCACTCACCCTAGTGTCTCTGTTAGCTGACAAGCTAGCTAGTTAATTCACTCAAATGACAACTAGTCTGAATGATATAGCATGACCCCACATGAGCAATTCATTAGATGTCTGGTGGTTGAATGGCATTAAACCATAAGCACTTAAAATGGGGCCTCTGTGGTGCCCTCAAATAAGGTTATGTTTACTATGTTCATGAAAAGACTCTTTGAAATCTTTGTGAAATTCACAACCTCAAAAGTAGGCATATTCATTTGCAAGTTATGACTTTTTTCAGGAATTGTTGAGGAAATGGGAGTTTTTCATTCTTTCATTCATTCATCTTCTGTAACTGCTTGTTCCTGTGAAGGATCACAGGGTTTGCTGTAGCCTATCCCAGTTGTCATCAGGTGAGAGGCGGGGTACACCCTGGACAGGTCTCCAGTCTGTCTCAGGGCCAACACACAGAGACAGACAACCATTCACACTCACATGAACACCTATGGCCAATATAGAATCACCAACCTACCCGGAGAGAACCCATGCAGACCCAGGGAGAACATGCAAACTCCACACAGAAAGGCCCAGTCGGCCCAAGGATTCCAACCCGGGACCTTTTTCATTTTATTTTCAGTGGATGCAAATATATTGTAATTTAGTCTTATTGGGTTTTTGACACCACTGGTGTTAGAGTCATCGATAGCGGTGATGAGACATCTTACAGGGATGAGATCCTGAAACTGTTTGCATAGTGTACTGCAAACAGCCTGTACCTCAAAACTGACTACGTAACTAATCATAAACTTCAAAAGAAACCGTACAGCACCTACCCCTCTTCACATCAGTCTGGACAGGATGGAGAGAATCTTCACCTGTTCCTGGCTGTGCAGATCTCCAAAGACCAGACCTCTGTTGGTACATCTGCACCAACGAAGAAGGCCCAGCAGAGACTGCTTCACATACAAACTGAAGAAGAAACTGAACTGAAGCTTTTGTCCTACTGTGCCACTACAGATAATGTTTTGTCATACTCCATGTCAGTATAATATAGCTGCCTGTAAGAAGAATGAGCTGTACAGGGTGATAAAAGTGTGGAGAACACCCCCAGCTCCTGATGTCTCCCATCAGAAGACACAGAAGCCATAAAATGTGATCTACAAGATACATGTCTGCAGTGCACAGTATTGATAAACCTATATGTTTATGTTCTGTTCTGTCGTGTGTTGGGTTTTTTTGCCGAGCGAGGGGCTGCATAGAAGTGTAGACAGCAGACAGCAGCCCGAGTTCATTGTTTAATTATCTCGCAGAAAAGCCTCCAAACAGTATGTATTCAGGTCAAGAACAAAGATTTCATTGTTTTATGTATGACGCCATCGACTAGACTTCCAAAAAAAATCCAAAGTCGTTCAACCAAAGTCTGGACCAAAAACTTGCACATGAACAATCCACAGAATATAGAAAAAAAAAAAACTAGCATATAAATTCTGCAGCTGTGTGAGATGGAATAATTCATAACTCATACCAGCAGGTGGCTATAATCTGTATTCATCATTCAAGAGACCAAAAAGTTGAAGAAGAAAAAAATAATAACAATAAAAGGTTGAAGTGGTGAGGAGGCAGAATGTACATAATGACATTGATCAGCAGCAGTGCTTTTGGCCAGACAGCTGGAGTGATCTCTATCACTGACATACTTCATGGGAAACACTACAAAAATGATGTTCACAACACAGACTTGTTGTGTTATGCTACGTTGCATTAATGGTTCCTGAAAAACATTTGGTTAGAAGTAGTGTAATTCAAACAATAAACTTGTGAGCATGATCTCACTGCATACACCAGTATCAGTATCAGTATCAGTACTATAAATGTTTTAAAATGTCCTCTATATGGTTTTGAATAATGGTCTGTTAGGTGGGAAGCAGCTGTCATGTTTTGTTTTGCAGCACAAAGCCAGGCAGCTGCAGCCAAGTTAGACAATCAATTTCTGTCAAGTCTGACCAGTTTAACCAGCCTGTTTTGTTGTGTACTGCGCGCCCCCCCATGTTTGTGTTGCCACTGCAAATGAAATCACCTCCAGGCTAAATAAATTACCCATCTATCATTTCAGACATTCTACCATGTCTATATCCTAGCTATCGCTCCGTTGTAAACTTTTTCATTCATTCATTTCATTGCTTCTGTGTCAATTTTTGAACACCCTGGTGAAAACTGAGGGTGTTTGATCGTGTTCGGAAAATGAAAAAAATGACATATTTGTGATATTTGTTTCTGTCTCAACTCCTGAGATGTTCCCCCTTGAAACAGGCCGACCTTGCCCTGCTAATGCCTAATAGTACAAAATCCAATGATCTAATCTTAGTCCTCAAGCTTATCTCTCTCTGCCTGGCAGTCTGCAATAAAGTTGGAAGCACACTTGCCTTATAACATTTACCCCTGCCAAGACCGTATAATGGCTCCCAAGAGAATGTATTTATGAAATTTCCTCTAGGTTTCAATTAAGCAAAAGTAGTAGAGTATGCTGACTCATTTTGAGGCCCAAGTGTGTGATTGAATTTTAAATGTGTGTTTAGTTTATCCGAGAGCAGCCTTGACTAAAAAAAATAAATAAATAAATAAATAAAATGTTAGTATTTGTCCAAATCCCTGCTGATTACTTGATTTTATCCAACATGGTGAATAACACAGGAAGCACACAGACTTTTGAAGGCTAAACTGTGCCTTGTAAGATGACTCAATTATTTTAAATAATGCATTATATAGTCAGAGCAGATGTCCAAAAGAAGCAAAAAAACAACATCCTGCTACAGATGAAATGCATTACAGAATCCTGTTTGAGATAATAATAACACTTTTGTCGCATAGCAAAATGAACATTACTGATCAAAAACAGTGACTCAGCTAGTATTCATGATGTTCTGTGAACATTTTCCATTGCTGGGTGCAGTGCAAATGAGTGACTATGATTTGAATGAACACTTCTTTAGCAGTTTCTTAAAAAACATAACATTATGAAGGATTTTAAAAATGTGCTTCATGAATCGTCATTGACTGAAAGAAACCCCTTTTCCAACCATCTGATGGTAGAGGGGAATCTGCTCTGATAATGTACGCCTCCCAAAACTATTCATGCAGTGACTTGTTGGATGTGCTGTGATTTAATACTTCCATTACTTCATGTATATACAGTGGTATGCAAAGGTTTGGGCACCCCTTAGGAAAATCATTGCATCAGTTTGTCACTTGCTGAGCTTTTGAAGCAGCAACTTTATTTTAACAAATGTTATACCTTATGGAAACAGAAACATCTCAGTAGTGAAATCATTTTCATTGGTCCAACAGAAACATTTTTATGTATATTTAAACAAAAATAGGCATGTGCATAAATTTGGGTACCCCAAAGAAATAATTCCATTAATATTTAATAGACCCTCCTTTTGCTGCAAGAACAGCCTGTAGACGCCTCCTATAGCCACTGACAAGTCCCTGAAGTCTGGCAGGTGGTACTTTGGCCCATTCCTCCATACAAAACACCTCTAGTTCAGTCAGGTTTCAATCCAAATCAATCCATACATTTTCAATGATGTTAAGGTCTGGGGACTGGGATGGCCATTCCAGAAGATTGTACTTGTGCTTCTGCATGAATTCCTTGGTGGATTTTGAACAATGCTTGGGATCACTGTCCTGCTGAAAAATCCAACCCCGGCGTAGCTTCAACTTTGTGACAGATTCTTGAACATTCTTGTCAAGAATCTGCTGATACTGAGAGGAATTCATGTGGCCCTCAACTTTAACAAGGTTTCCAGTCCCTGTGCTAGCCACACAGCCCCATAACATGATGGACCCTCCACCATATTTCACAGTAGGCAATAAGTTCTTCTCATGGAATTCAGTGTGTTTTTTTCACCATGCATACCTCCTCTTGTTCTGACCAAATAACTCCATCTTAGTCTCATCTGACCACAGTATTTTTTTCCAAAATGCTTCTGGCTTGTCCAGATGTGCTCTTGCATACCTCATGCAACTCTTCTTGTGACGAACACTCAGGAAAGGCTTTTTGTGCATCAGCCTTCCAAAGAGCTTTTCCTGGTGCAAAGTGCGCTGGATTGTGGAAAGATGAACAACTACACCATCAGTAGCCAGATGTTCTTGTAGTTCTCTGGAGGTGGTCTGTGGCTTGTCTGTGACCATTCTAACCATCCTTCGTCTGTGTCTTTCCAGTATTTTTTTTGGCCTACCACATCTTTCCTTCACAATGACTGTTCTTCTGGCCTTCCATTTCTGCACCACATTTCTGACTGTGGAAATAGACATCCCAAACCTTCATGATAATTTCTTGTACCCTTCTCCTAATTCATGATAATGAATTATCTTAGTTTCTTGGTCAGTGGAGAGTTGTTTCGATGCCCCCATGTTGCCAGGAGCCTAGGACAAGCACAGCCAGCAACTGCCTCTGTTAAATAGCCTTTTTCATGATTGGTTTTACCTGTCTTTGTAATTGAAGGCCTCACAAGCTAATCAAAGCAGTTTTGGGCTGCAACATGTCAGCTACAAATCCCTACAGGTCTTGAAATCAATGTGATTAAAAGGGTGCCCAAACTTTTGCACGTACCATTTTTTTTTACATTTTAATTTATTATAATAAAACTTTGTAATGATACTCTAAGAATTTTGGTCTGGAAAACACTCAAATGTCTACATCTCTGTAGGAAATAAAATCTTGTTGCTGTGATCGTCTTTTATGAAGTTAGAGCAAATTATTATGAAATTTTAGAGGGGTGCCCAAACTTTTGCATACCACTGTAAATGTAGGCAGGTAGGCCATGTGTGCTTGTTTCCCCACTTGTATGGCTTTACCGTATGACAGGAAGATTTTTGCCCCCAACATCATGCTGTGCAGGCTCCTTGTTTTTTTCAGAATGGATAAGGTAAACCTCAATCATGCAGCAATGTAGCCATGATACCAACATTTTTAGCTCTGCTCTGAACTGGCAGTTTCACCGTCTGTAGCCTTAAATTCAAATGATTAATGAGTGTCTGTGTCTCATTTTTGTAAGTGACTGTGCTTCCAGAACTATGGGATACCTTGAGTGGATGAGGCAGGTGACCTAAAATGGCTTGTAATAAAAGCAGAGGAGCTCAACCATAACCATTTAATTCTTATAACGTCATAAGTGACTGCAAACCTGAACGACTTATTCAGATCCATGGAGAAAGTAATATCTCTAAGACTAAAGGTACAGACACAGCAAACCGACACCTCACACAAAAAGTTGCATTTGAAGGCAAGATTCAAAATTCAAGATTCAAGATTTGTATTGTCATTGTATTTCTATAACGAAATTTTGGTGGCACTTAAAAAACAGAGACAAAACAACCAAAACAAGACGCAACGGCTTGGACACAGTACAGTACAATAAGAAGTTAAACTAAGTTACAATAAAGTATAAAATAGAATATAAAATATAATTAAAAGTGTTGCAGAAATGTAAAAAGTGTCACAGTGAAGGTGCATAGGTAGTAATTAAATAGAAACAAGAGTTAAATAATCAAATAATGGAGGTAGCAGTTGTATCCAGTGTAGTAAACAGTGTTATTGCACATTTGCACATTTTGGGGCTGTGGGGTTGATGAGGGCTACAGCTCTGGGAAAAAAACAGTTCCTCAGCCTACTTGTCCTTGCCTTAATAATCCTGTACCTCTTCCCTGATGGCAATGATACAAACAGTGAGTGTCCAGGGTGGCTGTTGTCCATGCAGATGGCTCGAGCTCTTCTCTGCATACGCTCAGCGTACACAGAGTCTAAGTCTGGGAGCTCACCCGAGACAGATTCCTCTTCTCCTCTGCTGAGCAGCTGCTGTACCACACTGTGCAGCCCTGGCAGAGGATGCTCTCCACAGTGCTTCTGTAGAAATGTCTGAGCAGCCGAGGAGCCAGACCCGCCTTCTTCAGCTTCCTCAGGAAGAACATCCTCTGCTGGGCCTTTTTCACAAGTTTGGAGGTGTTTAGTGCCCATGTCAGATCCTTGGAGATGTGCGTGCCAAGGAATCTAACAGAGTCCACCTGTTCCACCTCCTCACCTCTGATGTGGAGTGGGAGTTGTGGCGCTCTCCTGGTCTATGATGACCTCTTTTGTCTTGGTGGTGTTAAGGACCAGGTCGTTGTCTGAGCACCACTCCTCCAGGTGTTGGACCTCCTGCCTGTAACAGGTCTCATTGTTGTCAGCAATGAGGCCTATCACCGTAGTGTCGTCTGCAAAGTTCACTATGGTGTTGGAGGAGTGAATGGGGGCACAGTCCTGGGTGAAGAGTGTGAAGAGGGCTGGACTGAGCACACAGCCCTGCAGTGTGCCTGTGCTCAGGATTATGGTATTGGATGTCAGGTTCCCCATCCTGACATTTTGAGGCCTGCTGGTCAGGAAGTCCATAGTCCATGAACAGAGTGAGGTTGAGAGTCCAAGGTGTGAGAGTTTGTGGACCAGTTTATGGGGGATCACAGTGTTGAATGCACTGCTGAAGTCCACAAAGAGCATCCTGACATATGTGTTTGGCTGCTCCAGGTGGGTCAAGGCTGTGTGGAGTGTGGTGGAGACATCCTCTGCAGATCTGATTGGCCGGTAAGCTAACTGATGTTCATCTAGGTCTGCAGGGGTGCTGTCCTTGATGTGTGCTTAGACCATCCTCTCAAAGCACTTCATTATGACAGGGGTGAGGGCAACTGGGCCGTAGTCATTAAGTGTTGTGACAGCAGGTTTTTTGGGCACAGGAACAATGGTTGCGGTTAGCGAACACCCCAGCCAGCTGGTCAGCGCAGGACTTCAATAAGCGGCCTGTCACCCCATCCGGTCCGGCTGCTTTTGTGGTGTTGATCCTTCTCAGGGTGGATCTCACCTGGTGCTGCTGGAGGGTAAGTGTCAGCTCCTCCTCCGGCTGCGTCCTCTCAGAGGGCTAGGCTCTTCCTTGCTGCATTTCAAAGTGAGCAAGGAAGAGGTTCAGTGTGTCTGGGAGGTCCCTGTCCTGACCGACCTGTGTGGTGTTGCTTTTGTAGTCAGCACAAAGACTACCACTAATAGCCAGCTGGTACATACATTCTTTGGTGAACAGCCAATCAAAGAAGTCTCTGTCATCGACCCATTCTGCACCAATTCAATGTGCTCAGCTGCATTAAAAGCTGGTGACAGGGATGCAGGAAAAAAAAAAAAAAAAAGGAAGACACTGGGCCAAAAAATGACGATCATCATCTTGATTTGTTTTGGCCTTAAAACTAAAAGGCAATGGTTTACAACTCAAGCAATGTGAAGTATCTTATCCAGTGTCTTGTACTCCTTGATAAAATCATGGGGGAGTATTCAGTCTGTTATATAGTGTGTGCAAGATAATGCAAATACTGGTATCTTTTATGAGTGCAAAAATAATGTCTACAGGTTCATCCTATGGTTTGCTAAAGTTTAGGGAAAAGCTGAAAATACATAGTACATAGTGTATTTGACCTCAGTGGGATTCAGTGGAATTTTAAAAATAGCTCTTCCGATTTCATAAGAAATAATTTCTGATTTTCAGCCTCAGACTTTCAAGCCACCCTATCAACTCTTTTGGAATAGGTTATCCAATATATTTACAAAAGGAGAACAGGCGCAGTTATTCATGTATGAAAGTGATTTACCCAGTCCCAGACTGTTTTTGTAAGGTTCCATTATATCTAGACTGCTTACTTACTTTTTTTTATTAAAGTCAAATCAAGCAGCACAGATGCACAGTCAAGGCTGTCAGAACCAGGCACAGAAAATAAGATTTCTATAGTGCTGGAGATGAAAAAGTGAATTTAATTTTCTTCTATGCTTATTTTATTTACTATCATACGTTAGTATTCATGTGTTTTGTCACTTTATGACATAACTAGTTATCATACTGCATAGCTGAAACATATGTCACATGAGTGTTTCATAGGAAAATTCCTTTGAAAGTTTTTAGACTAATAATAAACAATCAGAAGAAGAACTTTTTAGCATTATCTCATCAGTGCGCATTAAAATAAGTTAACCACAATATTTACAGCCATCATGACTTTGCAGACTGAGAGTTTTTTGCAGAAAAATGATTAAAGTCTGTTTTTCTTTGTCCTTGTATCCATCCATGAATCCATGTAAAAGAATACATCCACAAACTTTAATTCCCTTTTAGTTCAGGGAGCCGGTGCAGGGTCTACATAGAGAAACAAGATACAAGAGAACTAATTCAGCAGCTTTTCACAGCTGACCAAAGCAATATTGCACCACATACGTTTCAGCAGTGGAGCATTGTGTGCACCTCTCAAAGGCACATAACTGCCGGGAGAAAGAAATGAATCAAACGATAACAGAAAGGGAGGACAGAATGAAACTTGCTTTGTTTTGTTGTAGACAAAAGTCCTCTAGTGCAGGAGTATTAATTCATTGTTTAATACTTTTATTTTATTTGCTGTGCACCAGTGATTTACCCTCCTTCTTTGTGAGTGAATAATGCATCAGGGGACAGTAAGCGGGATATAAATGTATTGCAGGTTTCCATTATCCAGTTTACAGTGATTCATGTAGTCAGGGCATACAGCTTAAGGTTATACAGGGCAGGACAGGAAAGGATCCATCATCTGCTTAGTATGGAGCAACTTGGCTTTCTTCTTGACTAGAATATTAAACCACTGTGTGTGTTTCTTCAGAATCAGAATCAGAATCAGAAAGGACTTTATTGCCAAGCATGTTTGTGCATACAAGGAATTTGCCTTGGTGTTGGTACGCATAAAACAAAATAAAATAGAATAAAATAAAATAAATATAGAAACTATATTTAAAATACAAAAATACAAAAACTACAAAATATATACACAGTATATATATATATATATATATATATATTCCACCTGAACTGTTGGGTGATGGTGAGGTTGATGTGTTCGGGGGGCTTGGCATTGTTCAGCAGACGGACTGCGGATGGGAAAAAACTGTTGACCATGCGAGTGGTCCTACACTCGATGGATCCGGCCGTCTGCCAGAGGGGAGTCTGTTAAATATCCGAGGGATCAGCCACAATCTTAGCTGCACGCTTCAGAGTCCTGGAAGCGTACAGCTCGTCCAGAGACTTCAGACTGCAGCCAATCACCTTCTCTGCAGAGCGAATGACACGCTGCAGTCTGCTCTTGTCCTTAGCAGAGGCTGCAGCATACCAGGTGGTGATGGGGCTGGTGAGGATGGACTCAATGATGGCAGTGTAGAAGTGAAACATCATTGACTTTGGCAGGTTGAATTTCTTCAGCTGCCGCAGGAAGTAAATGGTAAATGGCCTTGCTTTTATATAGCGCTTTTCTACCTATTGGTACTCAAAGCGCTTTTACAGTCAGAGACACATCTACTCATTCACTCACACAAGCACTCACACATTCACACACCAGTGCCACGCACTGGGAGCAACTGATGTTCAGTTGCTCGCATGGTCAACTGATGTTCAGCTCCCATTTGAGGTCCTTAGGAGATGATGGTGCCCAGGAAACGGAAGGACTCTACAGTGTTGACTGTAGAGTCAGACAGGATGATGGGGAGGAGTGGGGCTGTGTGCTTCCTGTAATCCACAATCATCTCCACTGTCTTGGAGGCGTTCAGCTCCAGATTGTGGCGGCTACACCAAGTCACCAAGCGGTCAATCTCCAGTCTGTAGGCGCTCTCATCTCCACCTGAGATTCTTGTAGATTTACTTGTCCAAAAACCACTGTTGTATTAATTCATTTAAATTCAGTGCTATAAAACACTTATTGAATTATCTCTGACTTAATTTCTTCATGATCAAAGGTCTTGGGATCTATCAGGGCAGTGATGTGTTGCAGTGAAGTAGATTTGTCATAAGTAGGATTCAGATGCAATAAAAAATGCAAAATAAGTGATTGTTCACAGCCAAACTGAATCTGGGAGGCTGAATATTACGTCTGCCAAGCATTAAAGTGCCGCTCTGAAAAACAGCTGCTCAGAGCTGCTTGCATGACTGGCTTAGTTGTGGCTTAATTCATTTCATCATAAATGTGCCTGTGTGCTGAATGTGTTTTTGAATTAGTCATCATAACCAAATGATCAGATTAGCTGAAAAGATTAACTGAAAATGATAAATGAACCCCCTGGCTTTGAGCTGCTGCTCCTGAAGTTAAAGAATTGTGGAGGGTTGGCAGAGCATTCCCCTTTTTTATTTTACAGCTTTTTCATGTCTGACAGTCTATAAAAGGAGAGGAAAATTCTCTGGCTCCATTCTTCAGCAGGGATGACTCGCAGCGTAAACTCCTTTTAATCCCTCCACAAATGTCTTACCCAGAGCAGGTGAGATATTCAGAGAGAAATGGAGCAGCAAGCCTCCGTCCCAATTCACTATGTTGTCATGTCAGTGGGCCATTGTGAGGTCCAAGCTGCTGAAGTTCCCGGCAGCTTGTTATCGCTGCATGCTTAGTGTGTGCTGGCGGTCAGTGAGCAAGGCCCAAAGAGCCAAGAAGCTGTCAGCAAAGGTCAGCAGCGACACAAACCAGACACAGAAATCATCTGTGTTGTTCAGCTTGTAGGCAGCTTTTTAAGCTTTTAGGAAATACCTTGTCAACTAACGGATGCAGTATGTACTGCAAGTTTATCCTGCTACTTTACAGAAAATATCAGTGTTACTTTATGAGAGAAGCAGAATGACTACTGGAACCAAAACTGCTCACAGTCAAATATTGTTTAGGTGTCTTTGCTTCATCACCGTGTTACATACCTTATGACTCTGTAGTCAAAGGAGAGAGGTATAATCTCATTTCAGTGCGGCTTGTGTTGCTATACAGAGGACTATTTTAATTTAATAAGATAAAGAAATAATTCAGGTAAACTTTTGGTCTTTGAAGGATATAAAAAGGTCATAAAAAGGTTTTATTGTTGATTTCCTTAGGGCAGTGGCACACCTACATGATGGTGTTTTGACAAGCAGGTCAATAAGCCCTCCTGCTCAGATCTCACAGGGTGGCTTTTCAGCTGTTTCAGCACATTTCTGCACTGGAGTGCATTAGTGAGAGAGAGATCACCATGACTGGCTGTCCAGCTCAGCCAAGATTGTTTACAATCACCATAGCCTCCGAGCTAATAGTAGCTCTTTCTCTTTTCCATTTTGATTGATAAATACAGACTACTGCCATCAGCTGGTATGAAGAGTGATTTCCTCTCACTCAGGTGGCGCTATAACAGTCTGTTCTTCTGCAGTCATTACTGTCGCTTCACTGGCAATTCTTTAATGTGGGTTTGATGAGTCTGGACCTTTATAAGGTCTGTGGTTTGGATTTACTGGCATCGTTCGGTAATCTGCTGTCTGCAACCAAATGAATCTCCCTCACTCTCCTCTTTCCCGTCTAGAGTCACAAGCCATTTCAGAGATTACCTAAAACTTCCTAGTAACAGCAATTACTACTGCATGAATTAACCAGGGTCAGTACCTTGGACAGCTCCAGTGATGTCAGCAGGGAGAGCGTCTTACATAGTTACACTTTCTGATGCATTACCTCCAGTACGAGCATGGCAACATTGTCCTAGAACTATAAAGCTTGATAAAGTTTCAAACACAACACAACAAAAAGAGAAATATTCGGAAAACTTTATTAATGCAGCGCCTTATTCATCGTATTAATTCATGTTTCTTCCTCTGCTCCACCTCCACAGGTCACACATGCCTGACTGATGAATTACTTAATACGTTTAATAATGTATAGTCATTAAGATGCTTTATAAATATTAATCTAATAATAATGTGCGAAGAGAAGCAAATTTTCTTTTCTATTAATGTAAATAAGACACACAGAAGCATGGTAATACAGACTGATTCTAGTTTAACCCTCACTGATACTAGCTCAGGGAGTTTTCTTCAGTGAGGCGGATGTTTGCCAACATCATAGTTTTTCCTCTTGGTGAAGGATTGTTGAACCGCTTTTCTTCCCTCCGAGCTGTCATAGAAAAATGTTGGCAACTGCTCAAACAGTGATTTACTGCTGTGCACGGCTGGCTCTCCCGTGACAGCACACTGAAGATGGTTTGAAAAGTGGAAAGAAATATCCAAAATGTAATGCTCTCTGAACTGACGCTTAAGAACAACAACAGTGAAGAGGGAAAACACAAAGAAACAGGCTGTCTAAATCAAAAACAAGACAGTCAAATGTTTGTGACATACAGAGGGACAGGTCAGAGAAAACAGTACAAATCTAACTCATAATACATGCAATATAACAACTGTCAGATGAGCAGACAGCTTGCCATCATTTTAGACAAATTTCAAACAACAACAATTCCTGTAACCTTTGTTTTTTTCTCTGGGCAGGAGTATGAGCAGATACCACCAGTCATTTGGAACAAACAAGTTTAAATTCCAGTGACACACACTTCCTTCCTGGATGGGCGGTTTGATCTATCTATCAACTATGAAATCAAATCAAACAACTACTGTTAGTTGTGTGAATAAAATGACATTATGAAGCACATCATGGCTATAGACTGAAGCACAGCATTCAATTAGAGGACACTGAAGGTGTGCTGTTTCAGCTGGCCTGATAATACACATAATATTGTGATATATAGGACAGACACTGTACCCTGACACTAAACACTCTTGCGTATGCATATCTTTCTTTCTGTTTAGATTTGTGTGAGCATTATCTAAGTCAAGGTGATTACTTTCCTTGTTGCTGCTCCTTAACCTCAGGCTTTCAAGAGGAGGGACAAAAGCCGGGCTAACAGGAAAGGATATGATTCCCAGAATACTTATTTGTCATCATAAGCTATTTGTATGGTAATTTCAGAGTGACAGTGTGGTGCTCTGTGCCTCATAACATGCTCAAAGATGACAATGCTAAGTTGCCAAAGACGTGTAATGCTTACGAAGTTCCCCATCTTTGTGTTTTGGCAAGGTGAAAAATTAAAAGATTAGCACTGCTACAGCACGTGGGACCTTGATTTGTTTTAGGTATTTATGACGGTATTTAGAAGGAGGGTGACTGGAAAATGCCTGTTATACCAGCTTAAGTGGTTTAACAATCAGACATTTACAAGGACTTTTGTTGGAGCCATATTGAATCTGATTTCAAATCTTGTTCTGAGTAAATTATGGGACTACTATTTATAAAAGAAATTGTTATCATTGTAATCATCTAGATCCGTAGCCATCTTAGTTTAAAATGTATAGAGATACTTAAAGATGTTTATTTTATTTTATTTTGATGGGGACGTATGGAATGCGCCTCCCACGGACAGGTGGCTATTTAATTTTGTTGAATGAGCGCTTCGAATCTGTCAGGTGGCGGAGCAAAAAGTTTTCCGACCACACGCTCACACAAATGTTTCGGACCTTGCATACTAAGTTATTCGTTTAGATTTGTCTTGTAATTATAGAAAGTCACCCGGAGATCTAACATCAAACTTGGATGAGTGTCATCTCTGCGCGTGCTTACTCAAATGTGTGTTGGTAACTCTCCACCTTACATCAGCTGGCTAAAGGGAGATACAAAGGATTAGCCATTTCAACTTTGACTTGTGTTTGGTGCAATAAACATAGTAAGAAATGAGAAACAATATTAACCAATACTAAACATGCAGATAATATATAGTCTGGTTTAAATAAGATATGTGTAAATGTAAAACTGAGAAAAATAAAAATAAAATATATAGACCGTACGCTTGAAATATAAACTTAGAGTAGGGTAGCTCAGTATTGAAAACCGCTTTGTGATTAGTGCAGTGGTGCTGTGGTATATAGGTCCAGTTAAGGCTCAGAGCAGATGGATGGCATGTGGATAAAAACTCTGTAAATAGTAAGTGGTGGTAGTAGTGGTTTTGTAAAATACCATTTAATATATATATATATATACATAACTATGCTGTACATTGTTCTTTGGCTGTGACAGTTGACATCAGCGCTTTATGAATCTATGCTTTTTGCCAGCTTCGGAGTCAAAGCTCAGGACAGAACGAGCCTTATTTAAACTGATACTGATCCATCAATATATCCTGTCTGACCTCAACACCACTTGATATTGCAGACACTAGATGTTTGTGAAAACAACAACTAGTCACTACTTAAGTAGTACCCTGTTAGGCACAACTTGTTATACATTACCTTTACTTAGTAAGCGCTTGGCAGCTGGAAAAACAGCGACTTTTTAAGAGATTAACTGTGATTGATATCCGAGGAGAGGAATGAGGAGAATATCTATTCCTAGGATCAACCAAGGATCATATGATCATTATTTTTCCATGAGACGCTGTGTCCAAACCTTGCGTGTTGTTTCTCAGAAAAGCCATACTTCATATTGAAACAGCTACACACACAGACAAAGCCGACCAGGACAAGCCGGTTTTGGTGTGATATAAATACCTGAGTGAGGGGGAAATTTGAACTTGTTTGTTTATGCAGTCAGGAAGCGTTATTCATTGACTTTTATAGCCAGTGTCAGTAAAATCATTAACATTCTTGCATTGAACATACTGTTTATCAGTGAAAGGCTGTCAGGGCCAGCGGAGCCTTCTCTGTTGGTTTTATTAAAAGCTGATTTACATTCTAATATTTTCCCATTCTCCCAGTCTTGTGCTGTCTCTCAGCTGCTGTGTTTGTGGAAGTGTAACTTTGCATTAGAGCTTTTATGTAATCATATTTCAGCTGTCAAGTGTTGTCGGAGTCAAAGAAATCTGCCTGGGCCTTCACAATTAAATCTGCAGGCGGATGAAGCTTGAAATACATGGAAATAATGCTATTCCTTCAACTAATCACAGTTCAAGTTTGTATTCTTAGGCCTTTTCAGTGGCCCACAGTAGCGAGCAGCTGTTGTGAGCTGCACAAGCAAATCGCCCCCCTTAATGTTTTGATAGCTATTTTTGGAACTCTCAGTGGCGGAAGGAGGAGAGGCTATTGATTTGGTTGGAGATCTTCTTAGAAAGACATTGTCACGGTGGACTTTGAAGGAAAAGCTGGATATTGTGAGGAAAGTCTGCCCAGTCCTGGAGCTAGCTAGCCTGACCCAGCCGAGGAAATATTCACAGCAGTGACTATGAACTATATCCTTGGTAGACAGGTTTTCGAGGAGAACTCTAAATTGTTTCTTAAGTTCTGATGAGTAAAGTGAATTATATTTACATATTTTATGTACATTTTTGCCATTCTATTGGGTCGACATTGATGCTTCTGCTAGATATGAGTTATGCAGCACTGGTGCACAGCTGAGTGTGAGGAGATATTGTGAATTGTTCTAAGTGAGGTTCTTGCATTCTAAGTGAAGTTAGTAATGGCATTCATCTCACAATGAGACAAAACATCCTGTTTTATTACTTATCCGTATGTTGTTGATGGTTTCTATAGCAGTGGCATCATAACGATCAATTAACAGGTGTTTTGAATAAGGTTGGAGGTCACTGAGGTCACTGAAGGCCTCCTGTGAAGGGTCGCGGGGTCTGCTGGAGCCTATCCCAGCTGTCACCGGGCAAGAAGCCGGGGAACACCCTGGACAGGTCTCCAGTGTATCAGACAGACAACCATTCACACTCACATTCACACCTATGGCCATTTTAGTATCACCAGTGAACCTAACCAGCATGTCTTTGGACGATGGGAGGAAGCCGGAGTACCCGGAGAGAACCCACACAGACACAGGGAGAACATGCACACTCCACACAGAAAGGCCCAGTCAGCCCATGGATTCGAACCCAGGACGTTCTCACTGTGAGGCACCTCGCCACTGTACATCCACTGTCTCGTTGGATGTAAAAAATTTTGAATGCCTTTATGTCACCTACGGATGATCTGCTTTCTAATTTTTTCACAGGGGAGAAGTCATGGTCCGTGGTCAGCAGGACCCTGACATAAGTTCAATTCTTGTTAGTAAATGACCAAGAGTCCTCCTCCTTCCTTTCTTTCTCTCCTCCTTTATTTTACTTTTTATCAGGGAGAAACATAGCAAGACATTTCAATATCCAAGCTATTACTTTCCCTTTCATTTTACAATATTGTCAATATGAATATTTATGCTGCGGTTTCTATGGAAATCCTCTAAGAGAATTATATTCTCTGCACACCCAGGGTGTTCCTGACAGAACAGCTGCAGTACCAGTCTAAAGCAGTTTTTCCTCATTTGCAGAATCTTGTTTTCATGATCACCCTCAGTAGATGAACATATCAGTGTCACTGAGATTCCCCAGCAGGAAAACTTCAATGTTCCCATATTCAGATAAGTGGTGTCATTGCAATGCCATTTACTGATATTCGGCTGCACATTCAATAGCTATTGTCCAGAACAGGGCCAGAGTAAAGGATGTTTGTACTTTCTTGGACTCAAGCCCTGCGTAGCAACGCTGTTTGCCCTGGCAACAACTGTAATGAGGCAACAATACAGCCTTCGACACTGAAGCTTGTCCGTGCACACAGGGATGTGTGCTGGCTGGAAGATGGAATTGGGATTTAATGGAGCAGCTGAAGCCATAAGTCAATAACAGTTGGTATAAAAACTATGTGGCCAGCTTGTAATAAAATTTTCACACATCAGAGTGAACCGCTGTGGCAATGAGCACGCAGTGTTTTCGACTACTGGGCATTAGGTATATGACTGTCAGTGAGTCATGTGTTTCAGTAAATCATAATCCAATTACCTTAAAATGGACGACCGGCTTGGTGCATGGAGGCCATTGGCTTTGATTATCGGGTTGCCATTTGTGGTGGACCACTGCTGCACCAGTAATCTTATCAAGTCAAAGCCTGTCAGTGCCACTGTATGACAATAAAAATCAAGAGCAAGCAGGGCCACGCCACGTAAATAAATAATAGAGAAAAAAAATAATAAGCAGTGCAATAATTACACTTTGTGCAGTAGATTTCATATAATGGGACTTTAGTGGTGTTTGAGAAGATCTTAGCTTAACAGAGTTTTTTGATTTACAATCTGAGGTAAAGAATATTTTATAGCTCTCTTGATATGCATTAGACATCTGTGTTTACTGTAACTTAGCAAAAGGTCTCATACTCCAGACCTGGGGGAAAGGCACTGAATTGCGATGAGCAAATGCTGCACCAAATGGAACCTAATTGCTTCATTTTGTGCGTGTCAGCCAGCTTGGCTCATTGCACAGTTTTCGTTTTGATGAAAGGTAGCTACAATTTGTTAATCTGATTATCTCCAACAGGAGTGAAATGTTGCAGTTAGGAATGCTTTAATTGTACACAGTTATTCTCCAGGCCTGACAGTACCAGATGTCTGTGTTTAATACTTGCTCTATTTACCACATCATCCACATGGTTTCCTTGGAGACGATGATAAATTGGTTTAATTTCCTTCTGTTAAAAAAAGAAACAACACAAACAAACAAATCTTTGGGTTGTCCTCGCCAAGGTCACATAATTATAACTCGTCATGAAATATTTTTCCAGTGCTTTAGATATTGTCCCTCCAAACCCTAAAGGTGTTCAGCAAAGCTGAACTAAAGTTGCCTTTCAAGCAGTTTCTCTAGGGATGGTTGCTTTCTTGTAGATATGGCCAGAAAAAGCTGCAGCCTACACATACACAATGAATTAGATCCACTGGCTACACAAATCACATTACTTAATTATGTGACTAATCATTTTGGATCTGTGTTTCTAATCAATATCAGTCTGTCTTTTTTTTGTTTTGTTTATTGTGCTTGTATTTCTGCTGTATCAAAAAAATATCTAGGAAAACAAATAAAATCCCAGGCACATTAAAGTCCAAAACACTGTTGGACTGTTGTTTGGACAAAACAAGACATTTAAATCGACTACTTTAGCAGTAGTGGATTTTTAACATTCACAACGTGTGATGCACCAAATAATCTGATAGTGAGGGGCTTTTTTTCTGCAATGAAAACAAAAAATTCATTAGAATATGATGAAGAAACCAAGAAGTGAGAATAATAAAATAACTGTCTGATTATGTCTCTGACCAAAGCAACTGCAAAGTGCTGGAAATTATATCCCATGAAGCACAGGGCCTACTAAGTAACTTGAAACCAGCACTGTTGAATGAGACTCTTCAGCAGGCCAGGTGGGATATACACTATATTACCAAAAGTATTCGCTCACCTGCCTTTACTCATTCTATGAACTGAAGTGCCATCCCATTCCTAACTCATAGAATTCAATATGATGTCGGTCCACCTTTTGCAGCTATTACAGCTTCAACTCTTCTGGGAAGACTGTCCACAAGGTTGAGGAGAGTGTTTATAGGAATTTTTGACCATTCTTCCAAAAGCGCATTGGTGAGGTCACACACTGATGTTGGTCGAGAAGGCCTGGCTCTCAGTCTCCGCTCTAATTCATCCCAAAGGTGTTCTATCGGGTTCAGGTCAGGACTCTGTGCAGGCCAGTCAAGTTCATCCACACCAGACTCTGTCATCCACGTCTTTATGGACCTTGCTTTGTGCACTGGTGCACAGTCATGTTGGAAGAGGAAGGGGCCCGCTCCAAACTGTTCCCACAAGGTTGGGAGCATGGAATTGTCCAAAATGTTTTGGTATCCTGAAGCATTCAATGTTCCTTTCACTGGAACTAAGGGGCCAAGCCCAGCTCCTGAAAAACAACCCCATACCATAATTCCTCCTCCACCAAATTTCACAGTTGGCACAATGCAATCTGAAATATACCGTTCTCCTGGCAACCTCCAAACCCAGACTCGTCCATCAGATTGCCAGATGGAAAAGCGTGATTCATCACTCCAGAGAACGCGTCTCCACTGCTCTAGAGGCCAGTGGCGGCGTGCTTTACACCATTGCATCCGACGCCTTGCATTGCACTTGGTGATGTGTGGCTTGGCTGCAGCTGCTCGGCCATGGAAACCCATTCCATGAAGCTCTCTGCGTACTGTACTTGGGCTAATATGAAGGTCACATGAAGTTTGTAGCTCTGTAGCAATTGACTGTGCAGAAAGTCGGCGACCTCTTTGCACTATGCGCTTCAGCATCCGCTGACCCCTCTCCGTCACTTTACGTGGCCTACCACTTCGTGGCTGAGTTGCTGTTGTTCCCAAACGCTTCCATTTTGTTAGAATAGAGCTGACAGTTGACTGTGGAATATTTAGGAGCGAGGAAATTTCACGACTGGATTTGTTGCACAAGTGGCATCCTATGACAGTTCCACGCTGGAATTCACTGAGCTCCTGAGAGCGGCCCATTCTTTCACAAATGTCTTGTTTCACAGTCTGCATGCCTGAGTGCTTGAATTTATACACCTGGGGCCAGGCCAAGTGATAAGAACACCTGATTCTGATCATTTGAATGGGTGAGCGAATACTTTTGGTAATATAGTGTATAATCCCGCCACTGAGTGGTGGGTCTACCCCGGGGTAACCGTAAACCAGCTACCACCTCAGCTGGCCTCTTTTGATGCGAAGGAGCAGCAGCTCTACTCCATACTCCACCCGGATGTCTGAGCCCCTCATCCCTGTCTCTGATGCTAAGCCCACCCACCCATCTGAAGAACCTCATCTCAGCTGCTTGTAACCACAATGCCATCCTTTCGTTCACTGCCCACAGTTCATGACTATCGGTGAGGGCTGGAATCAAGATCGACAGGTAAATCGAAAGCTTTGCCTTATAACTCAGCACTTTTTTTTACCATGACAGTCCAATATAGTGCTGTGTTTTACCATCACCTGTGAACAGCACCCCAGGACATCCTCACTTGTGGCAGGAACACAATTCTGAGGTTCCCATTCTGGACACTGTGACGGCCTCCAGGGCGGGCCTTAGGTTGTGGGCTGGGAGGCTGTTGTTTTCTGTGTTGTAGGAGCCTGGGAGGTGGAGTCAGATCACAGATGCAGCACACCTGAGGAAGCTGCAGTGGGAGGCCATAAAGCAGGCCTTGGCTCATTCCTCTCTCTCTCTCACCTGGCGGGCCACCTGACAGCTCTGTTGTATGGATTTGGTGTTACACTTTCATACACTGCTCCATTCATTCATATGCTCCAACACAGCATGCACACTGATATGCAGACCTACACACCACTATTTACTTGTTTTGCCTTATTAAATTCATATTATTGGTAGATTTTGTGTGGCTTCCCTTTTTTGTCACGACTGTTTGAGCCAGGTTGTGACAACACCCTCTGCATCCCACCTTCATGTCCATTAATACCATGAGAAGGACTGGGGCATGCTTGACTTTGTGCCAAGGATACAAACACAGCTCTCACTTTGGATATACAGGGACCAGATGGCTACGGCCACTGTACCCCGTAGCCTTTGCCAGGTCCACAAAACACTGTAGATTGGATTGTCAAACTCCCATGATCCCTAAGCAACTCCACGAGAGGTAGTTCAATGTTCGCTGACCAGGGCAGAACCGACATTGTCCCTTTCTGAATCGGAAGTTCGACTATTGGTCGGATACTCCTTTTAGTATCATGAAGTAAACTTTACCCGAGAGGCTGAGTGTGATACCCCAGTAGTTGGAGCACACCATCCAGTTCCCATTTTTGAAGATGGGTACCACCACCCCACTCTGCCACTCTGCAGGGACTGTCCCAGACCTATAGCAATGTAAGTGTCGTGTTGCTGAGTTTTTGATATTTATTCAGTTTAGTCTTTAAGGGTCTGGGGTAGAGGTCGACCGATTAATCGGTTTGGCCGATTAATCGGCGCCGATAGGACGTTTTAAAAGTTGCCGATAGCTGCCAATTTTTTCTCTGAAAAAAAAAACAAAAAAAACTCCGTTCTGTCGCTCTGATCACTGAGGGGCGGGGCTGCTCTTCACACACAGCGAGAGAGAGAGAGCATGGGAGAGAGAGAGAGAGAGCACGGGAGAGAGAGAGAGAAACGCAGCGTGTGCAGCGGCAGCAGAGAGGAGTTAAGTGATTTGTGGAGAAGTCGACTGGACGATAACAAGTGTCATTGTAAGTGAAATAAAACCTTCACAAGTTGAAAGTCAACAAACATAACCTCCTTCGCAGAGGCAGTAAGTACCACTAGTTCAACAAGCATAAACGTGCATCATATTTCAGCATAAACAGCCACATCTCCACCGGCATGATTTAGCCTACATGAGCTTAAGCTAACAACAGTTAGCTTGTTAACAGGCTAAAATGAAAGCTGTCTGTGTGTAGTCTCTTCATCTTAGTTTGCCATGAATCAAAATTTGGGAATTTCTTGTAAATTCTTTAGTTTTAATAAAGAACAGGACTTCCAACTGTGTTGATTTTTTTTCTATTTTGGGGGGGGGGTGTTATCGGGCGATTAATCGGTTATCGTTTTTTTCCTGCTCCAAACTATCGGTATAATATCGGCATTCAAAATACCACTATCGGTCGACCTCTAGTTTGGGGTATTCATCTGGTTATATAGACAATTTTCTACTGTTACTTTGAAAAGTTATTTGTACCATGTCTGTTTTGAATGTGCTTTTTTCCCCCTCAGAGTGATTGCTCGGCCCTCATTTGTTTCACCTTGTTTCACAATTAGTTCTTTGTTTAGTTTTCTTTTTCTTTTCTTCTTCTGTTGGTTGGTCTGTTTTTCTCAGTAATGCTTGATGTTTCTTCATTCCTTGTGTTGTTGTTTTTTGTTTTTTTTTATACTTTGATACCCTGCCTCAACACTTTAAACAAGTTTGGCCTTGCTTTCCTGTGTGTGTCCTGCAGCTGGGCCATCCCCCTTTCTGCACCTGACGCTTGCATGACTCCAGATCTGTTACTGTAGAAACGTAAACCCTCATGTTGAGGTGCACTAACTCCTCAGTTAAAGCCATGCCGTACAGGAGTACATGCTCAGACCTATAATCAATCCTGGCTCTAATGACTGTGGATGTTGTGGTGATTAGTGCTTTCTCCCCAGACAAAACCTGCCCCCACAACAGATGGAGTTACTGCAGCCTGGGGAAGCTTGAGCTCTTGTTTAAACAAATTAGCCAAAGGCAAAACCTTGAATATTTTACTGTTCACTGCACAGATGTGTTCATAAAATCATCCATATCAATGTTCCTGCGCCTGGTCTGCAGTTTCTACCAGATGGCTACAATCAGTCAAGGCAGGACCCGATGAGTGCCGCCGGAGTTTTATTGGTTTAACTGATGGGGATAATGGGTGTTTTTGCTCAGTGAAATGTGCATGCTAATATTGTGGTTATTTCTAGAGCAGGGATTTCTATAAACTGAAGGTGAGTAAACATGTAGTTATACAGTGATCTTACCACTGTGCAAACACATGTTTGCACAAACTGAGCTGGTCTACACTGGCTACAGATCTTAATTTAGACTGCTGTATGTTGTATGTTGACGTGATGACAATAAAAGCTTATGTCCTTGAAATGACAACAAATAAAAAACACAAAAATATTAACACGATCACGTCATGTTTTGAGGTATAAACAGAGGGAAGACATTTAATTGCAAGAAGGCAGCTAAAAATCAAATGTTTAACAAGCAACTGCAGCTAAGCTAATACTGGTGTAGTCAGTCAGTCAGTCATTTTCTATACCCGTTTAGTCCTGTTAGGGGTCACGGGGGTCTGCTGGAGCCTATCCCAGCTGTCATCGAGTGAGAGGCAGGGGTACACCCTGGACAGGTCGCCAGTCCGTCGCAGGGCTAACACAGAGACAGACAACCATTCACACTCACACCTACGGACAGTTTAGAATCACCAATTAACCTAATGAGCATGTCTTTGGATGGTGGGAGGAAGCCGGAGTACCCAGACAGAGGGAGAACATGCAAACTCCACACAGAAATTCGAACCGGTGACCTTCTTGCTGTGAGGCATCAGTGCTAACCACCTTTCCACTGTGCCGCCCTACTGGTGTAATGTGTTCGGTATTTCCAGTCATCTGCAGCAGTATTCTACACTAGTGACAAATGAGACAATGATGACTGGCCCATACCCAGCTGATGAGAGTTGCAATAGTGTTGAGGAGATTAGGTTGTAACAGTCTACATGTCAGGGAGGAAGCACTTTAATTCTGAGCTGAAAATTGCATCCTTTTATCATGGAGTCGATGTTTAAAACGGATACCAAGACTTCTGCCGTGCGTTTGTAGGCTAGACATCAGTGGCCCTAACTGATTATTTTCATTGAGATACTGGGGAAACTAAAATGGTTTACCTCTCTTATTGTCAGTTAGTCAAAGACAGTGTCGTCCAGCACAATGCTACAATGGCTACAGTGTCTAATACTTGGCAGTTGCTTTGGACAGTAACATCCATACTCATCTACAGGCAACCACACTCAACTATAGAGTGCATATAGCGTTGTCATAGCTGTGAAGAAAGACACTGTATATGTGAAACTCTACACCAATACATAGGAAACATAACAGGCCCCTTAAATTGAACCTTGTGGTATTCCACCATTAACCAGGCCAGTAGAGGGTGAGTAACTTGAGGCAAGTTTCTATAATACAATAAAAACTAAAAGGTAATGAACTGTGAAGGTTTGTCCAACCGGTGGTTGGACCCCAAAGCAGGAGACGAAACCGCGTGTTGAAGTCAACCAGGTACAGTTTATTACAACTTGGAAAAATTCCAAGCAAAAACAAAAAATACAAAAAGGCAAACAAAAGGCGTTGGAAACTCCAGGAGTGTAAAGTAAAGAAAACTGAGAACGGCTGCCTGGGCAATTCTCTGTGAGAAAGACCAAGGAGGTTGCACCGACCACGACATGTGGAATTATCTGGCATTGGAGGGAAGCCACAGCCAGCCTTTTAAGGAGTGTTGATTAGTTGATTGATGCAGCTGTGGCAAGAGCTCCTGCCAGGATCCTGCCCAGGTGAGCCTAATGAGGGGAGAGAGAGAGAGAGAGAGAGAGAGAGAGAGAGAGAGAGAGAGAAGGAAAACAACAAAACACCAGCACAGGAAACCCAGGACCATAACAATGAACAGTTTTATGACTTGAAAGTTAAATAGGTATATCTCTTCGATAAAAAGCTTGCTATGTTCCTGTACTGTTTCTGTTCTTTAAAGGAGCATGGAACTCTTTGCAGAAACATAAAAACAGAATGGTGTAACTAACTGCTTGGCTCATGTAGTTCTGTTTTGAGCACACAGAATACTGACCTTGGATATCACATATCCTGACATATGGTCAGTTTATAACTCCATATGTAACACATAGTTGACAGTGTAGCATGTATTAGTGTGGTGACTGATGGCAGTGGTGACTAAAATGACTGCCTGTGTCTTGTGAGTCATTCATTTTATGGTTCAGAGGTCACAACTTGCAGTTGTGATCTCTGAGGCAGCAGCAGCCGTGTCTCTGAAAGGTCAAGGATGGTGAAAGGGAATATCTTGTAAGTTAATACTGTCACACAATTCATATTATGTCACATCCATTTAAACCCTACTAACAAATGGATTTCAGCTTTCAGCTTTCAGTCAGTTTGAGAATAAGAGCATATTTTACAAGGGACACCTGATAAGACTTAAAGCAACATTAGATAGATAGATAGATAGATAGATAGATAGATAGATAGATAGATAGATAGATAGATAGATAGTTTATTAATCCCAAACTGGGAAATTTCTCTGTTGCAGCAGAATTCAGCACCATACATAAATATAACGGTAAAGGTGCTCCGTTGTCTGTCTACTGTGTGGTGGAGAGGGTGGTCAGGGTTATACGTGATTGATAACAGTTTGTTCAGAGTCCTCCTCTCCACCACCGATTCAAAAGTGTCCTGTCTGCAGCCAATAATATTGCCAGCCTTCCTGATTAGTTTGTTCAGTCTGTTGGTATCACTGGCTGTAATGCTGTTCCCCCAGCAGACCACAGCAGAGAAAAGTGTGCTGGCCACAACAGACTGGTATAAAATCTCCAGCATCTTGCTGCACACATTGGAGGATTTCAGTTTCCTTAGGAAATAGAGTCTGCTGCAGCCCTTCTTGTACACAGCTGTACTGTTGGTCCTCCAGTTCAGTCTGTTGTCGATGGTCACTCCTAGATGCATTTTAAGCCTGAAACAAAGAGTGTAGTTCACTTCAAAATCTACCAATCTACGATCAGCAGCTTATTCATCTAACTCCTCAGCTGCAGCAGCAACACATTGATGACATAAATTAAGTGACAGACGAGGATCACTAACCCACCTGCTATACTGCTGTTCATTGCAGTCACTGCAGTTTTTAAAAATTCTGCTGTATAAAAAGTGAGTCCACTACTCTTAAACCATTGTCAGCTATTGACTGTGGGGTCATCTACATGAGTCTTACGTCTGATTAAAACCTTTATGAAGTCATAAACATGTTAAAGATGAATCTCAGACTGAAAACAAAGCATAGTGATTTATAAAATTCTGTAAATTTTCAACCCAGCAGACGTTGATTACATGGTATTGGTATGGAGCATAAAGGCATAAATCACTTAGGCACAAGTGTTGTAAAGAGATGAAAACAGATGTTTGTTTTTGGATTTGTCTGTAGAGAACACCTGTCTTAATTAAACATTTTGTAGAGCTTGTTTGTCAGATATAATCAAGGTGGTTATAACTAAGTAAACTAAACCAAATAAATAAAACAGCAGCTGCAGCTTTTCAGAGGAAAAGTCAACTACATGGGTAAACCTGCCACCGGATTAAATATAGATTAAATGTGTGTCAGGAGCAAAGCTCCCAAATCTCACAACAAATTCAGATGGGGTCCTTATGCTGGTGGGATATTGTTTTAGCCCTCAGAGGAAGAGAGACGGTGTTACGGCTGAAGGTAATTGAGCTGATAGAGCATGTTGATGGGGTATTGACTGCCATGGGAGTTAGACTGAGGAGTGGTACTTCAGGTGCTTCAGATATGGGGTAAAGTTCTTCCTGCCGTCAAGAGATAACAAGGAGCGATTGGGTTTTGAAGTGATTTATAACAGATGGAAACTGATAAATATGAAAAGAGGGTCTTGATGTAATTCCTTAGAGAAGGCAATAAATGAAGACGGTAAAAGCTCCATTATACTGATGGCAGGAGCACTAGGCTTTCCAGTGTTAGCTGTCTCTTATCTTCAGCTCAGGGGTTTCAGACTGTCATTTACTCAGGGAAAATATTTAACCTGTCTCATTATGTCAGGTATCACTTAAACTGTATTTGAAATAGAAACTGTTAAATGTGGGATCTACTCTTGGACTCTGCTGCAGTGGTTTTGTATCATACCTTTATTTACAAATTTTCATTTAAAATACACATTTCAGATAAATGTCAAAGTTGTTAACATAACATGCAATGAACATCAAATTCGACTTCCTCTGGGATTGTAATTATTTTTCTGTTTGTTCGTTCAAGGTTCACTTGCTGAAGGTTTAAAAGACCAAAGGATCAATGCTGCAAACTTCATAGCCTCCAGCCCCATCCAGTGATTTTCCAATGATTGGTTATATATAATGGATGGGTGGATGGTCCATAAAACCAAACACATTTAGTCTTGAGAGCCATAATTACAAACATACTGTTTTTAGCAGTTTTGAAGACATACTATATCCTACAGTTGGTTATATTTAACCCTGCGACCTTTTAACCAAGCGGTTAGAGACGATGAATGAATGAATGAATGAATGGTTATATTTAACTCACAGGGTCAAAACCCTATTACAGCATGTATCGCAAACTGAAGTAGAATGTGAGGCATCAGTATCAGCAGCATGTAAGAAAACATCAGTTGTCTTCATAGTTCGTTCACGTATGCAGCTGCACAGCAGTCTTTGACTATCATCCAACATAAGTGTCCATCTTTGCTCTTGGCTAAATTTTCATTTTACTCCAGCCAAAACGTGAATAATTGGACATTATGGGAGTTCCTTCAAAGAGCAGCCTAAAACTCAAAGGGGTTTGTCGAGTCTTTTGATGTCTTTACATGCTGCACACCACAGTGAGAATGTTTTTATCTGGCTCTTTGTGGGACATATTTGACTGGAACTGTGAATAAATCACCTCACCTTTTAAATGCATGAGTGTGAAGAGCCATAATGATCCCAGCACATCAAACGCTCAACAAGTAGCCCGGCCGTGGCAACACTGGTGTATGAAACACCAGATCAGGGTTAGACAAGTTTGCTCCAATCTGAACGAAGTGGAAGAAGACACAAGAGTAGCATAGAAGTACAAGAGGTCAATCTGTTGTTCTCAGACGCTTGCGGCCATGTCTCCTGCAGCAGGGAGCTGTTGGTGATTTGAGGTGGTGAATTCCTCCCATGGTCTGAGTGACCGCAGGGCATGAACTAAGACTGGCTCCATAATTTATTTTTCAGTTTCACCTGAACTACAGGAACTGGTGGTGCACTCAATCAAAATAAATAGATTTTCAGCTTCAGAATGGTTTCTTACGTCACAGCTACATATATCTATATATTTATATATGTATATATATATACACGCATACACACATATACTCCTAGCTGAACGCATCATCCTCCAGCCTGCCTGTTATATTCAATCATTATAACTCACCTGTAACAGATCTACTGTTGTGTCTCTCAGTTTTATACCACTGTGTTAGATTATATTCATTATCAATATCTCTTGTAACATGCATCAGCTATATCCTGTACTATTATTTATATCATGATTAGAGACATGTATGCTTTAGTCAGGTGTTGGTTTATCTTGTTTGAGTCGGCTTCAAGCAGAAAACTCACTGTATTTCCTTGTCAGTATTGCCCCAGTAGTGTTTTCTCCGAGAATTTCAGGCTAGATTCTGTAAAGCATCTTGAGACTGTTTGTATTGTTATTGTTTTTGACATCATATAACTAAAACTGAAATCGAAATTGAATCGATTGATGCATCTCTATAGTTGCTTGTACAGATTCAGAAAACTTTTTGTCCCAAGGGGCAGTGTTTGGTGCTTCAGTTCCTGAAGCCCCTAAGGGCTATGGCCAACAACAATCACAGAGAGGCATGAGGCATTCTGTGTTTTGACATTGCCACAATTAGATATGCACATGTTAATCACACAAGGAATTTAAAAATATTTAATTTGGGGGTACTCCATTAAAAAACACTGAAAGGCCACACCTCTGTGACCTCTCCATCAGGTCAGTTAGCAGCAAGCTGACAAGATCATACATTCTAGCTAATGACAGCTTTGGAAAAAACACAAACGATAAAGCTGTGCAGTGCAATGCAGTCAAATTTTACTGAAACACTTTAGACAAGACCATCACTTGGGGTCTGAAGCAGAGGACAGTGGGGGTGACACTTAGGAGGAGAGTGAGGAAGACTGCAATTATTAAGACCAAACACCATCTCCTGGTGTTAGTTCCTTGTGTTTCTCATGTTCCAAATGTCTCATTTTGGTCTTGGTCCTCACCAGTTTATGGATTTGTGTGTTTGGATTATCCTGCCATCCCTTGAGTGCCTTTTGCTACTCCTTTGTAAGTTTTCGTTTAAATTCCTTTTGTTGCCAACTCCTGCCTCATTCCTCTGTCTCCTGCATTTAGGTCCAACTTCACCAGAAACCATGACAATGGTTTTCTTTGACAGGATCTCAAGCCACAACTAGGATGAGGAGGGTGTGGAAAACTCAGATGCAAATCATGTGGTTCACTTGGCCCGTCATGCCACGACCTTCAGAACACACTGGGACTGTTTGCAGCTGGGATAAGAGCCAGATCCTCCAAGTCCCATGATGGTCTGCCGGAAAACAGTGGATTTTTTCCCACCAAGTTGGGAGTGAGTTCCTGTCCAAAGTAAAGGAGATCTTGGAGTTATTCCTAAGTGATGGTACAACAGAGCAAGGGATGGACAGCCAGTTTGGTACTGCAGCTGCAGTAATGAGAGCGCTCTTTCAGACTGTCATGGTGAAGAGATAGCAGAGCGGCAAGGCCCAGCTTTTGCATCAACTCTCACATATGGTCATGAACCGAAAGGATGCCATTACAGATGTAAGCAGCTGAAATTAGGTTCCCCTGTAGGGTAGCTGGGCTCGGCATTAGAGGTGAGGGGCTTGACCATACGGAGCTGGTGATCTTTCATGTCAAAAGAGCCCATTGAGGTGCCGTCCAGATATCCCTGGATAAGCGAAGAATATGTAAAAGGAAACAAAAGGCAGTTTTTGATATGCTGCCTCACCCTGTGCAAAAACTTAGGTGGACAAACTCTTAGAAATAGCTGCAGAGTACGATTAAAATGTTACCAGTCTGGATCCAGGAGTATTGCACTCTACAAATTCTCCTTCTGGTATGTTTCGACAGGCCTCTTACTTCATCTTCAGACTATATTCACTTTCATCAGTCCTTATTTCACTTACCTGCAAACAAGCTCATTTAATTAGATTAATTAATTCACCTTCACCACAACAGCTTAGGCCTATGAAGACTGTTTATCTACACCCTGCCATGTGTTCTCTCTTGTCTAAAGTGTTCTAGTAAAATTTAAACATGCTTAATGACTCTGAAAACACTTGACATTATTTCACCTAGAGAGGGTCACAAAGTCAACAATAAAAGGGAGAACAAGTGGGTAGAATATAAATCAATACAAAGGACGAGAAAAAAGCAAGGCTGGTGGTAATTTATTACTGTTTTATAGTTTAGAGAAACAATTTGTGAAACAAATCATTGACCAATATGTTTCCTCCGGTCCTTAACAGACTCTCCTGTTTTCTCTGCCCTTGCATAGTGCGGGAGAACAAGCAGCAGACTTAATGGAGTAGTAAATTGGTGTTGTCAAATGCTGTAAAGAATGCAAATTCAGCATTAATGGGATGTGTCTTCCGTCTCAGTAATGTGCTTCTTTTTCATCATTATGCCCACGCAGAAAATAGCTCTCTTCATCGTAAAAAAGTCACTAGGTTAATGTGGAGAAAACATTAATCACTGATGAGGTGAGGTCAGTTAACACCCCATCATGATATCAGTGTGTTTCACTCAAGTCATTATTATTCAAATCGTGTTTTCATGTTGTGACCAGCTGTGTGACACATCTTTACTGAAAGTTTGTCCATGCAGTTAAACCCATTTCTTGTGCAAGATATATATATATATATATATACACACACACACACACACACACACACACATATATATATTAGATCTGCTTAGTGCTTGTGCGGCTCTGCAGTATATTTGATGTGATGCAAATAAGGCGATGGTTGCCGGTCGATTTTATATCTTCTGATCGGGACCCTATTGTAATAAAATTAACATAATCAATCATGGCATCCTCATTCATTACTGCAGGTTGTCTCTCTTCTGTTTATGTGACAACTTCGAACAGGCTGTATCCTTTGTGAGGAAAGCGTTTGGATGAGTTTGGTCAGATCAGACAGTGACTGCTGGTTGCCAAAATGACATCAGCTTCTGTCAGATTGAAATAAGCATATTACCACTGCACTGAGTGTCTTAAAGGACAGAGAGAGGATGAGAATTGTTGGCTGTTCTCATGCAGTCATTTTCAGAACAACAAATTCAATACCATAGCAGATCTGTCTGTTTAGTAAAGGACATTGTAACTCAGAGTCTTCTATTGCCTGCTGCTGACTCAGGTCTTACAGGCTTAACCCACAGTCTCACACCTTACCAGCTCCTCCAACAAATCATAACTACAAGTAATAGACCTTCAAACTTGGCTTGGAAGCTGTGCAAGGGAAATTTTCCACAACAACTTGGAGAAATGAGCACAAGATTAGACAGACATTGGATAACTAATGACAATATTTTTACATTTTCCGATGGCAAAAACCTTTATCTTAACATGAACACACATTGATCAACCACGACCATCCACCAAGATTAAAACCACTGACAGGTCCAAGTGAATAATATGATCTCATGACATTGCAATGTTCTGCTAGGGAAAAGGTGGTGCATGCATACATGTGGTGTCAATGTAAATCCCAGACAATAGCAGCCAATAAATAAATAAATAAAATGCTTTGGAACAGTTTAAAAGTCAATAACTCAGGGAGCTGACCTGGCCTCAAAACTCAGATCATGAACTGATCTGCAGGACGGGCTGGGACAAAGTCCTCCACTCAACCCATAGGATATAAAGCTCCCAGTCCACTCCCTCACGAGTTAGAACAGTTTGGGACTTTTTGTCACAATATTAGGCAGGAAGTTTTAATGTTGTGACTGAGTAGTTTGGTAAAACTAACACACAAAGATAGATACAACATGTCTAATTGTGGTTTAGCCCACTGAGCTGGCTCTGGCACCTATTCAACAACCACAGCAAGTCAAAACCAAGACATTAATGATTAATAAAACAAAACTAGGTGTTAACATGCCTAACTGCAACTGTTATCGTGTGTTGCAAGGAGGCAGGACCCAAATTGGGGCTATATCTACACACAAAGGATGATAGGTTAATGAGACACAGGTTTAACTTAATGAGCAGAGAAGTATGCACTACGCAGACAAAAGGCAAGCTAGGTGAGTGCAATCACAGGAGCTTAAAGCAAGGCAGGAAATCAAACAGCATATCAAAAGATACCAAAGAAATGTAAGACATTTGTTTAGTAACAATTCATTTGTGTAATTTACAGTACGTTAATAATTAGTTATCATGGTTTATTTTATTTAATGTTCAGGCATTCATGTTCCTATGTGTGGTGCTAAAGTGCAGGGAAGAAGAGACTTCCGGTGTGTTTTTTTTGGTTTTTGTTTTTGGGGGAGAGCAAGAATGCGATCTGGAAACTATGTTGTAGTGCATGGCTCTCTACTAAAAGTCATGAGAAAGAGCTCCAGTGTCTGCATATCCCTTAAGAATACACGCTACACCCACAACACTTACACGCAATAGTGTGATAATTAACTGCAAAACAAACTCCAGCCTGCATGAAAGTCAGTATATTCACAGTTAACCTCTAAAATCACATTAAATATTCCTTATTTTGACAGTTCAATTTGAGAAATTCTGCATTTTTGCTTAATTTAGTTGCATGATATGCATGTGCAAGTGTTTTTCTGCAAGTGCAAAACTGAACACTTGTGTTGTATTGTATTTGCAGCTTCATATTGTGATTTAATTAATTGACACAACACAAAAAACCTTACAAGACGTCTTTGAATGAAAAGGCAACTTTTTTGTCCAACAATACTGTTATTTCAAGATTTTGTTTCTGGTGCAATTCACCATGTGTATAGTACACCAATACAACAGCCAATCTGTGTTAATCATTTGGAGGCTGCAAACTGAAGGGTGTCTCAACCTTATACCCAATGCCTTCTTTTCTCCAGTGCTTCTGAATTCTTTGAGGTATGGTTTCATTTTATTCCCTTTGATGTTTTCCCTGTTGACCCCTTTTCCCTTGAACATCAAGCATTTTAATTCTCTTGGGCTTAAATGATGTTGATGTATGTCTTAACACATACACACTTCACAGAGAACTAACCCATCTAAGCAGACTGCAGAGGACACAAAACCACAATAAATCTGCACCTTCACTCACCACTGATGGAAATGTGACAAGCCTCAGAGTGTGAGAGCAGATCTGATGTTATCTAGTACACTGCCAACACAGATGTGTCATGTTCTCTGTCATGTCTTCTGTCTTGTTCTCGTCTTTTGTGTCTTGTCTTTTATCAGCCTGTTTAGTTCTGTCATGGTTTAGTTTCTTGTGTTTTTGTTGTATCTTAAGTTGCAGTTTTTCATGGTCATTGGTTCTGTTTCCTGTTTTATTTTGTTAAGTCTTTGACTTCCTGTTTGTCATGTCTGTGTGTTCCCTTTTGATTAGATTATTGGTTTCACCTGTGTCTCGTTTTTTGATTTGCTTCACCTGTGTCTTGTCACTCTGTTCCTCGTGTGTGTGTATATATAGCCCTGCTCTTCCCTTTGTTCCTTGTCGTGTCATTGCCGTTTGTTGTTTCATGTTTCATGTACCTTGTTCCATGTTCCTCTCCATAGTTTCATGCCACGTTATGTTAGTGTTTGGTTTTTGTTTTCTTTTGGATATCCTGCCACCTTAGCAGCGTTCTTGGTTTTTTGTGAGTTTTGTTTTCGTTATTAAAATCTGTCTGTGAGGATCCACGACGTCTCCTCCTCCTCCATCACCCTCAGCACCGGCTCCCCCCAGGGCTGTGTGCTGAGCCCCCTCCTGTTCACCCTGCTCACATACGACTGCTCAGCGATTCACCCGAGCTGTCTGATTGTGAAGTTTGCGGACGACACTGCTGTGGTTGGACGTATCGTGAACAACGACGAGTCTGACTACAGGAAGGAGGTGGAACACCTGGAGGGTTGGTGCAGAGAAAACAACCTCTGCATCAACGTGAAGAAGACCAAGGAGATGATCGTGGACTTCAGGAGGAGCAGACACCTCCCCCCTCCCCTGCACATCGGAGGGACAGCGGTGGAAGTGGTCTCGTGCTACAGGTACCTGGGCGTCCACATCTCTGACGACCTCACCTGGAGCACCAACACTTCCTGCCTGATTAGGAAGGCACACCAGCGCCTCTATTTTCTCAGGAGGCTGAGGCGCGCCGGACTGGGGAGCACAGTCCTGACATCTTTCTACAGGTGTGTGGTGGAGAGCGTCCTGTGCTCCTGCATCACTGTGTGGCACGGCAGCTGCTCTGCAGCAGAGAAGAAGGCTCTGCAGAGGGTGGTGAAGCTGCACAGAGGACTGTGGGACACAGTCTACCACCACCACGGACATCTACACCTCCAGATGCAGGAAAAGGGCCACCTGCATCAGGAAAGACCCCACCCACCCCGCACACACACTGTTTGTCCCCCTCCCCTCAGGCAGGAGGCTACGGAGCATTAAAAGCAGGACCACCAGACTGAGGAACAGCTTCTTCCCAGAGGCTGTGAGACTGTCAAATGCTGGAGGATCTTTGTAGCGCCCCCCCCCCCCCCCAAGAGTGAACAATAGTCACCCCCATGGACAGTCTGCATTTGCACTGCACTGTCACTTTAACTCTTTAACTGCATTTGCACACTACCTCAATTGCACAGGACCATCACAGTCAATTTCATAGTTTTTATTTATACAGTTATACAGTTTGTACCGTTAGCTAATTTTATTCTCTATATTTATACTTTTTATATTTATACGTGTCTTTTCTTACTGTGGCTTGAAAACGGGACCAGAGAAACCATTTTCGTTCCTTCATATGTACCAACATGTGTAGAAATGACAAAGAATCCTTGAATCCTTGAAAATGCCTTTTTTGCCAACTTCTCCCTCTGCCTCTCAAAGTCCTGCACTTGGGTCCGAAAACTCCTTTCCTCGCTTACCCTGTTTTGACAAGATGTTCGATTTCATTTTTCACTTATGCAGATGTCGCACAGATCCAATTTGCGACAGATTCTGAAAAATACCAGTGAAGAAAATCAATAAATAATATACCACGTAAGATAAATGTTGGCCGGTTGCTGAAGTCAGTGAAGTGGTCCAGCAAATAAATGATTTCATTGGCTTTGAGTCAGTTTCGTTACTCTGAGATGGTTAACATGGCTTGTGCTCAAGTCTAAAAAGCTGTGTCATTGTTTTAATCTTTCAGTAACACTTTTTTCTGAAGCGTTTTTATTTTTTCAGAGAACAATTATGGATTCACATTTCTTTCTCACTGGCCAAAGAACAGCAGGATTAATTATCTGAACTCTTGTAACAGCATCGACCCAGAGCCACTGCTGTTCTGACTTAAAAATGAAATGTGCTGAAATCTGAGACAGCACTGGCTATGTTTATGGTGTCTACAGTTTGTTGAAGTAACCTACCAATCAGAGCTAAATGCCTCATTTAACTACCTCCATCTGAACAAACATGCCTGATTTAAAGGTGGAAACCACTGTTAATCTACGCAGCAGGAACGTACTGAGATCCAGTCATCTATGAAGGTACATCAAGGTCAGGGATATGTCCAAAAAAAAGGCTAAAATAAAGGCGACTGGACTGTTCTAGACCCCAGTGAGTTTCAGGTAGGCACCACCAACGGATGTTCCACATAAAAAAACTCCCCATCAGTCACAGTGTTATCAGACTGAGTTGTTTCACAGAATGTTGGAAGGTTTAATTTGTTCACCCAGCTAACTCTATTTTTACCTGCAAAATAAAAAAGTTGGGCTGATCTGAGGTCAGTATGTCAGTTTTTTCTAATTACTTTTTAATGCTGATTTGAAACTAAAACAAAGTGCATTTAGTTTATCCTTTGTGTGCAAGGTTTGCATTTTCTTCCTGTGTCTGTGTCTATGTGGGTTCCCACTCCCACCATCCAAAGACATGTTCATTAGCTGTAGATTTGATGTGAGTGTGTGAATGGTTGTGGTTTTCTGTCTCTCTGTGTTAGCCCTGCGATGAACTGGAGACCTGTCCAGGGTGTACCCCTGCCTCTCAACTGATGACAGCTGGGATAGGCTCCAGCAGACCTGCGACCCTTAACAGGAATAAGTGGGTACAGAAGATGAAGACGAACTGGGTGAATGTGTGTATTTGGCCGGTTTTTTTAACAGCATTTGGGGTGGAAACGTTTAGCTGTATCTGGCAACAATAACAACACAACCTTTCAATTCACTTCACTTCACTTCAGTTTATTTATATAGCGTCAGTAACGATACAAGGGTCTCAAGACGCTGTACAACATCTGTTCTGAAACCCCCAGAACAAGACTCCCTTTTAACAGGAAGAAACCTTGAGCAGAACCCAGCTCATGTAGAGGGGCCCATCTACCTAAGGCCAGTCTTTGAGAGACAGAGAAGAGAGAAGAGAGCAGCAGGAGAAACAATATAAACATACATCTGTCATAGATACATATATCTGACTAAAGCATACATGTGGAATCTGATGATGATGCAAATACAACATACAGCTGATGATGTTACAAGATAATTTGAGAATATAAGAAGAATCATAGAAGAAGGCACTTGGATGAGTGGTGAAACATCTTCAGAACCCAATTTCAGTTGCCTCAGTTTTTGCTTTTCTTTGGTTATTATGTTCCATTTGTTTTTCTGAATAAATACTTTTTTTCACACGTTCCCCAAATAGAGTAAACACTGCTTTAAAAACCTTCACAGTCTTCTTTATACTGCTGACACTGCTGTCCTCTGTACTCTTCTACAATGACTGCAGTCTATTACAGTGTAGTAAGTGATGGCCCTGTTGCTTTTATTTCACCAATATGATGCTGCAGAGTTTCATTCAGCATTTCTGTTATTTCCTAAAACACTGTGAGACACATATTATGTATTTTCCTCACACTTCACAAAATAGTACACTCTCTATGATTAAATTATTATTAAGTTCTGGAGAGATTGGAGGGGATTTTCAATCACATTGGGAGGTATGATGTAAACCGTTTAGTAATCCACTTAAACCCTTGATCCAGTAATTTCTCTCTGGTTTTATTAAATGCATAATTTTTGCATATGTTTGCCCCACATGGGGTAAACATTAGGTGTGATTTTATGGGACAGAAATACCGCAGTAGCATAATAATAAGTTGTTCAGAAAAGTGTTTGAAACGGTAAGCAAATGTAATTGATATGAGCAGCACCACTGAAATCTTGGTGTCTTCTGGGGAATTCAATTATTCAATTCATTTCAATTCAATTTTATTTATATAGCGTCAATAACAATACAAATCGTCTCAAGACGCTTTACAAGACCCGGCCTATGTCAGTAGGTTAAGTTAGGGGAAGAAATGCTGAGAACCACTTTGGGGAAGTCTAAAATGTTATATTCTGATTAATGTTTTGAGGTATGTAAACACATGTCATAGGTTCAATTCAGTCATCTTCTATATCCGTTTAGTCATGTTAGGGGTCACGGGGGTCTGCTGGAGCCTATCAAAGCTGTCGGGTCCAATTCAATTCAGTTTCATTTTATTCATAGAGCACCAGAACAATACAAACTGTAACAAGACACTTGACCTGAAACCGCCAGAGTAAGCGTGAAGGCGACATTGTCAAGGAAAAACTCCCTTACAGTACGTTAAATTGCATTGTACCCCAGCAGCCTAGGCCTATAGCAGCATAACTAAGGGATGCCTCAGTCCAACCCAAATTATAAGCTTGATCAAAAAGGAAAGTCTTAAACCTGACCTTAAAAGTAGAGAGGCTGTCTGCCTCCCAAACCCAATCTGGGAGCTTCCACAGCAGTCTAGGTCTCATTTTGTTATAGGGTTTTTTGTTTGTTTGTTTGTTTTTAGAATCTGTTGATATTCGGCCCTTTTGTTAGATCTACTACTTGTTTGTTTTCCAGTCTGTGCAGTTGTCTGCTCCTCTCTAATTAGTTCCACCTGCATCTAATTAACTAATCAGCCCTTGGTGAATATTTAGAGTTTCATCTCTCCCTTTGTCTTTTGTCCATTTCTCTGCATGCATCATCCCAGGATGTTTGCCTGATTAGTTTCCTGGCCTTAACACTTCTTTTCAGTGTCTTTGTCGTAAACTGGATTATCTACTGTTGGATTGTAACTGTATAGACATAGAACCATTTTTGTTACTCATTTTTGTCATCAAAGGTCTCACACTGCAGACCCATTTCGGACCAAACCCAAATTTATTCAGGGTCCATGTAAACAGTTATAATCTCTATTCAGACGAGTCAAAGAAAAGAACGTTAGCTGGATAGCAGAGCAGTAAGGAGGGTCATTGCAGATGTGCATTTGACTTTTCAAGGATTTCATCATTTTTCCCAAAAATGTGTATCTGCTTATATTGAAAACTTAGAGTAGAGATACACAGATCAGCCAACAACATTGAGACCACATAAAATCAGTTTAGGAACAAATGATAATGATAACCAATACAAGGCCTCCAAATTCACTATATCCTAAAACTGATCAAGTATCTGTGGGATGATCCACAGAGGCCCCTCCCCTCAACCCATAGGACCCAAAGGCCCCCACTAACAACATTCTGTTACTAATAACACAGGACACCCTCAGAAGGCCCATGTCCATTCACTGATGAGTCAGAACTGTTTTGGAGGCACAAGGGAGACCTACACAATATTAGTAAGGTGGTAACACAGTGTATAATACAGTCTTACATAATTTAATTTTACCACGTAATAATGTGTTAAACTCAAGGGAAATGTCTTTAGGTCTGTTCAGCATTGACAGAGGAAACAAGTGAACCAGTGAAATGTCAGAAATGTTATCAGACCTGCCCTTTTCATATCGAAGACTTGAATGTTAACGTGGAACTTTGGCATGGCTGAAAATTGAATAAACACGATCTAAAAATCATCTGAGGCAGAAAAATCAATCAATAACTGTCCTGTGTGCTGAAAATCTGTCTCGGTAGACAAACAGACAGATGGGATGGACTGATGCAAGAGCAAAAATATCAAGCTTAACTGTTCAGTTAACTTAGTCACTGTCGAAATGTATCAAACCTGTGGTTTATGTATAAAGACTACGCATAAGTGCTAGACTACAAGAAAAAATGTGTTGTGTGTTTGTTTTTTTAGTGCTGTTCAGAATAGAGAGTCTACATGAACTGAATTACTGAATTTTCATTTATTTATTTTCAGATAATCTTCCTTAATTTGGTTCTTTAATTATTTTAGCAGAGCGTGTTGCTCCAGGTTCAGCTCAACTGCAAAGGGCCTAACATCTGATTCACTCCATTTTCATACTCATAAAACCACATACTGACATCTAGCACTCTTCATGAATGCATCTGCAGTTACTATGTATGTATCAACGTTTGTTCAGGTTTTTCCAGGAACACTTAACTTGACTATTCAAGTATCTATTTTTCAATAACTGTAATTGCTTCTGTGAGTACCGCATAAGTGAAGGATGACATACTGTTGCTGACATAATGTTTACATGTGGCATATATGATTTTGTTGTACTGATGTACAATGACAATAAAGCATAAAACTGGATAACAAGTGATAAAGCACAATGTACAAAAACACATCAGATGCACTGTGTTATAAATAATGTATGATTTGTTGTGTATTCATCAGTTGAAGTGAAAAACATTGTTGTTTCTTTACAGTTTACAGTAAATTCACAACATTTTTCCTGGAATACAGTTGCAGTACAGCAGCAAACTAATGAGCCATAATTATTTTTGATGATAATGAGGGAAAAAAGGAAGAGGAAGCTGCAGATGAAAAGTGTGCTGTATGGTAGACTGCAAGTGTGGCACTCGGTCATACCTGTGAGTTCCTGCTGTGTGGTAACCATGGTTTCCAGATAAGTGCTGGAAATATGAAAGAACACGTTTATATATGGCAACTCTAATAGGTTTAATCTTCATATGTGCTTGTTTGATCAGTTTAAATCACAACATGAGTCATTGTTTTTGGTGATTGGTAATGCAAAAAGAAAACCAGCGGTGTGATAACATCCTCACCTAAGCTCTTATCTTGACAGGGAAATTTCATGTTGAGGGCCCACAGTGTCAGAAGAAAATTTGAGAGTTTGAGAGAATTTCGGTATGCAACTTGTGATGTTGTTGACAACGTAAATCTAACCTAGATGATACATTTCTTCACATTTTATCAGTTGCAAGCTGCACCCTACTTTTGAGCCACTACAACTAATGTATGTTGTGGTTACCCCGATGCACTTCTTTGTTCTTTGTTGTCATGTAACTACTGACAATAGCTATCACTGCTTCGATCATATCCAAGTAATCTGCAGTGTGTTTGCTGATGTTTTCAGAAATGGTAGTGACAGATGTGACTTTATATTTTGTAAGTCAGCGTTTTTTTGGTTATGTCAAAACGACTATAGCTAACATCTTGTGGAGAATTCGTAGATGGGTGGCCCTGGGCTGCCTTCCAGACTCAAAACAAATAATTTTAAGGGCATGTTGATTGTCATTGTGATGTTATAATGTTATCACAGTTTCACTGGAAGGTATAGCCAGAGAGGGTAAAGAGGATTTGATGCTAATGACAGCAAATTACAGATTTCTTTAACTGAACATTGTTGTGTTGCATTTGGGATAATGTAAGTGCACAAGTCAACAAAATGACATTGATTTAGGCACTTTTATACAGCTGTAAGAAGTTGATGCCACGGCTGCAAGTTATTACAGTTTTTCTCGATTGTTTACACACATTTTCTGAAAGCATGATATTCGCAGAACTCTACACACAAATCCAAAAACACACACACAATGGGCAAAACCTCTCAATTCTCCTGCAAAATTAAACTTCACATTCAAAACAATGTTATTTCTTTTCAAAATGGTATTTTGTTTTTTGTTCAGTGTTACACTTACTACAGACAGTGTATACATAAGTGTGTTGTAATGTAAAATATTTAAGAATATTGTTTTTATACTCAGAACACACAAATACATGGTAATAAATATATTTTATTTTTCCCACAAAAACAATGTACACAGTTTAACCAACACAAAGTTCCACATACTGTACAGTGGTCTACATACAGAACAGAAGCATTTACTGTATACAGTTACTGTCTGGCCACAGCACCTCATCCACATCACAAGCAATGTTTTCCCTGGCCCAGCAGCGGGGGAAATATCGCCTAGCATGGCGAATCCAGCCATGAAAAGCATCAACTGCTTTATCTCTACATGCGTCTTCCATAGCTTGGAGAAGGGGTATACGCGTTTGTTGATTTCGGTCATTCACTTTCCATCTCCAGGCAGAGATGTCACCATGATGGTAACATGGTAATGCATGACACCGTGGTGCGTAATCGCTGCACACATTGTGATGTTCCCTCGCGCTGGCCAGGGACTTCAACAATAGCACGCTGCCCGATCATGTTCCTTCCCCTCCTTTGTCTTTTTGTGAGGTTGAATCCAACCTCATCAATGAAGATGAACTGGTGCTCCACTGCAGCCACCTCTAACTCAAGGACTCTCTGAAACACACATGACAATATCAGAAATAGACATGGGAGGGCTCACTATTGTAAAACACAATCATTGTGATTACAATACTGAAATATGTATACAGTAATTTATATAGTGTTGTGAGTATGCATCAATTGTGGGATTGTATAGGACTCACTTGCACACAGTTATATCGCAATTCTTTGACTCTCTCTGAATTGCGTTCCTGACCACCTTGTGTTGGTAATCTTTCAGTTTTGCCAAACAAATAGTAAAATACTCTAAATACTGTGTAGGAATGCAAAGTAGGAATACATTTCCCAAATACTTGAAACATACTTTATTTTTATAGAACAGTCCACGGGCATTTCTGTACTACTGTACTCATTGAGTACTGTATTGATATGCAGCACTGCAATTTTCTATTGAGAGTAGATTTCTTACCTATTCTCATTTTGGAACGTCCGGATAATGGATGCTACAGTGTACCTGCTCAAATTTGGCTGTACTCTTTGCCCAGCCTCCCTCATTGTTAGACCATGGTTGATCACATGGTCAACCAAAGTGGCTCGGATCTCATCAGAGATTACAGTCCTTGGCCTTCCTTGTCCTTGGAATTGTGCTTGTAGTTTAGCAGAATTGGTTCAGGGGGTTGGTGCACGAGTTACATGTTGTAGTCATTGTGTCTCAAGTACCTGTTTTTGTGTGTAAACAATCGAGCAAAACTGTAACAGTAAAACACCTCTTACTGGTTGTCATCATTACTGTACCGCAAACTGGATTCTCTTGTGATCAAATGTTACAACTGTTTTCGTTGTACACTCAATGTTCTCCTGTTAAAAAGCTGCAGTAATCCAACTTCTTTTTCAGAATGCTTCCAGCGTAAGCAAAGCAGATAGCAACTGGGACAGGGATAAATGGGTAAACAGCAGGTAACACCCACACTCAGATAACATCGGCTGTAATTATTTGATATAAGGATCCAGATGTTGCAATGGGCTTTCTCAGGGAAATACATCATTGTGAGATGCTTTGTCCGAACACAGACTTCTGCTATTAGGAACTAAGCTGTGATAAAAGTGCAGTGATTTGCACCTAGATGGGAGCTGTTTTAGTTGTTTATTTTGTGAAATGCTATTAAATACAGACATGATGTAAAGACTAATTGTAAGTACACCACCAGTATATTCAGTTAATAATGAATGCAGTATTTTTCACAATTATAATATTCTACTCTATAATGTTCTCTGTGGGATGTCTTTCTAATTTAGAGGATGACTTCTTTGAAACAAATAAAACATCAGATTGAGGTAGATCCAGAGGAAAGAAGCTGTAATTCAATTCAGTTCAATTCAGTTTTATTTATATAGCGTCAATAACAATACAAATCGTCTCAAGACGCTTTACAAGACCCGGCCTGAAACCCCCAGAGCAAGCCTGAAGGCGACGGTGGCAAGGAAAAACTCCCTTTTAACAGGAAGAAACCTTGAGCAGAACCCAGCTCATATGGAGGGACCCATCTGCCTAAGGCCAGCCGGGTACAGACAGAGAAAGAGAACAGCAAGATAAACATACATCTGTCATAAATACACATATCTGACCAAAGCATACAAGTTAGATGCTATGATTCAAACTAATGATGTTGCATGACAGTTTGAAAATGTAAGAGGAATCATAGGCAGGTTGGAGAATTGTTCATTCAGGCAGGAGTGGATAACAGCAGGATTCCATGGAGACTGGGCAGGCTGATGAGACCACGACAACAGATGTAGTATGGTGCTCCACAGGAAACACTCAACTCCAGGCCAGAGATACTCGGAAGAAGGGAGAGCAGCAGTAAACATTCTACAGTAATAGCACAGAATTGCATGACTAGTAGCAGATAGGAATTTAGAGGGCAGGAGCTCTGTGCCAGAGAAAAAGAAAGTGGAGGACACGAGACTGGAGAGAGAAGAAAGTCCAGCCCTAGCTATAAGCTTGATCAAAAAGGAAAGTCTTAAGCCTGACCTTAAAAATAGAGAGAGTGTCTGTAGAACACAACACACCTCTAGGTGTGAATAATTGATACCATGCCTCTACTCGACAGGGTCAGGAGCAGGGAAAATATCCCTCCAGGCAACTGACAACTTATTCCCTTACTCAGTAGTTACTTTACTCACTAATGCAATGCTGTTGGACCTGGTTCTCTTCAGGGAGGCAGCAACGTCAACATATTGATGACTGCTATGGGAAACTCATAGATCCTCTAAGACCAGATGGAGGGTAATAATTAGAAACAAGAGTCAATTTTCTGCTTGATCTATTACATGCATGTAAATAGATGACAGCATAGAATAGATTTTAAGGTTCTTTTACTTGTTTTTAAGTGTCTTAACAGTCTTGGGCCTTCTTACTTATCTGACTTGCTTTTACCATATCAACCCTCGCGGACCCTGAGGTCCTCCGGCACTGGCCTTTTAATCATACCTAAAGTTAAATCAAAAACACACGGGGAGGCGGCTTTTAGTTATTATGTTGTTCTGTTTTTGCTGTTTTTAGCCTCTGTGAGGCACTTTGGGTTGCTTTTAAAAAGGCATGAAAAGTGCAATATAAATAAAATTTGATTGATTGATCCCATGCTGGTACAAATTTTAGCCCCAAGTAAAAAGCATACAGTAAGTGCATATTTATTGACCTTTCCTTGGTATGGCAATACCTCAACATCAGCTGTACCGGGATATTTCACTACATGTACAGCATAACCCTAGCATGTAGGTCAGTAACACAATAAGTGAAATGTATCCATCATACATGGGTTTTCCTGAATAGGCAGCACATTCATGCTGCTGTGAGGCTGTACAACCAAGTCTGCTCCCAGTAGACCACATATGTAGAACTACTACTGTATTTAATTTGCTATTTTTTGTATTTAATGTTTAGAATGTTTATATCTTATGTGTACTATCCATTACAACTATATGCTGCTGTAACACTGATCATTTCTCCACTGTGGGATAAATAGAGGATTATCTTATCTTATGCTACAGTTGTTATGAATAGTTGCCCTTCTAGTTCACTGTATTGTACTAGAAAGTGTAACTTTTCCCAGATGAATCAGTTACATTGCAAACCCAGATTCACACACCAGTGCCATGCACTAGAAGCTCAGGATCTTGCTCAAGGACTCTTTGGCATGTTGTCCACATCCCGGGGATGGAACCACTCTGGCTTTGGTTGATGCTTTGTAGTTTTTTAGTTTTAGTATTGCTTGTTATCTTGGTTTAGCTGAAAGAATGTTTTAGATGGATGTTGATTCTTGTCAGTCTTATTTAGCTTCCCACCAAATGGTGTGTGTATAATCTTAATTTTATTGCAGGTCAGTCTCCAGCATCCTTCATGACCTTTTGCAAGCTGAGCCATCAGGCCATGCTGCTGCTCAGATCAATATTACTTGTAACAAGGAAGAGGATACCCGACGGCTGGTTGTCATACAGACATACGTATGCATATTTTGTATTATGTAGTGCATATATGTGTTAAGTAGAAGATATTTCATCTTGAAGATAAACTGTTGGTGAGAGCTGGGGTTGGCACCAAATTTTAGTGGTTGCTTTTTTTTTGGCATTTATATATTTATTTCCCACATTTGATTTTACTTTCTGCCCTGCGGATGCTTTAATGTTTTTCTCTTCCAGCTTCACATCATTATGTATAATGGTAACTGTGTTTCAGCAGACGTCCCTCGATCGTGAATCATGTTACTGAGAAACTAAAGAATTTCTCTTTAAAAATGCCCGTGTTCAGATCGCTGACTTCCGATGAGGTTCAGTTGTGGGTTAAATTAACCAACCACTTCCAAGACCAACAACTGCTGCCTCTGTTTTTCCCAGAACAGCAGTGTAATTGACATTATTCAAAATCAATATGGATTTAGTTCTGTTCTGTCCCTGCCAGAGTGGTCGAGAGAAGAATGGTGACTGAAAACCTTCAGACATCTAATTATCGCTTCTATGCACCTGCCACTTTCAATATCACTACAATTAGGCTTCTGCGTTGTGTCATACCTACAAATAGTTGTACCCTTAGCAAAGAGTAGTGGTTGTCACTTTATGTTCTTTCTTTAATGTGGCTCTTAAGTCCCAGGCACAGGATGGACTTCTGAATCATCCTTTATTGTAGCTTTCTACGGTGCCAAGTCAATAATTCTTCTTTAAACTGCTTAATATCTGAAAATGACAGACTTCTCCTGCCGTTATTGTGTGAAAGCTGAAAAGAATATTTATAACCAACGAAGATGGACAGACATGCTTAAGTTTGATTTGCCTCAGTGGATCACTTATTCTTTAGAGCAGCTCTTTACTGGTTTTGATGACAGGACTTAAACCACATGTAGTTAGCTTTCTCATTTTCCCACAGTCATGTAAATGGATGGATGTAAATAGAAGGTAAAGCACAAACAAAGTGGTCAGCGTGATGTTTGATCAGACAGAGGTTTACTTTACCGAACAGCTACCAGGAAAAAAAATAGATTATTGTTCAGTTGTTGGTCATGTGCTGGAGACACATGAGAAACCACATAATGGCATGGCATTCACTGCCTGAGCCTTATCAACAGCAAATATTATATTTGGTGATATGCAGGTCAAAAGCTGCCTAGGCTAAAACTGGACAGTTAAGTTTCGTTAGTAGATAATAGTAACTGTATAACAGTATGTCTGTGACTATATCAATTTGTAATTAGAGCCTGCTGGACAGTGAAATATACCGGTAATCAAATCAGTGTTGATGAAATAATGTTTGTTCAGATAAATCTAAATTACAACCAACATTTTGGTGACAACATTCATTTGCACCTTAAAGTGAAAGATATTTGTTTCCAAATTTTGACCATTCTCAGTACACGTGACTAAATGACTCCTGGATGCTTATTTGTAAGAATTTTAATAGAATGACACATTCTAGGGATGAGATACATCGATTTGAACACATTTAGAGTGCAGTAAATTATGGTCAGGATTTTTAGATGTACCACCCCAGTTTTTCCACACTGCCCCAACTGACATCACCGTCAACGTTGCTGCAAAGTCCCTGTGTAGCTTCTATCGGCCGTAATGATGATACAAATGAAGATAAATGAAGATTGAAAACATGAATTCCCCTGTTCTTCCACTGCAGGAACAAGAAGGCTATGTTGTCAGTAAGATGAAAATCATTGAATATTGGCGAATGGTTGTGCAAATCTGAGTGCACTGGTTTTCATTATAATTTGCATCAGTAGTTTAAAACGACCGTTTTTGATGGATCTTGTTCTGGCTGACAACAAGATGTACTGATGATAGGATTTGCAGGAAGTTGCTGCTCCAAGCCCCAATAAATAGTTCTTAACTGCTAGTAAAACCAAAACATGCAGTTTATTAATTGTCACATCGAGAGCAGGAAGAGAGCACCTTATGTAGAGGAAAAACAGACCCACCACTTTTGCCTTTCTCATCATCAGCACCCGCACACTATATTTACTGACATCAGGACTGTTTGCAGTTAATTTCTAGGAACTTAGGTTGATATTTAAACTGCTGCTGTTGAGCAAATCTTTATCTACAGATTTGTGTACATGAATGTCATCTGTGACTTCACATGTGATGGAGTGAAGATGGCTTCCAGTAAAGGCAAACTGATGATGCAGCAGTCACAGCACCGCCTTTATAGTTACAGGAAAGGTGTTTGCCACATATTTAGTTATTGGTTATCTAAACTGGCAACAGCTCACATTACTTAGTGCTGACTACAATTCCATAGTCAGAGTAAAAGAAATACCTGAGAAACACATGTAGTAACAAGATGACTCATGCTTCCTCTACTACGCTTAGTTTTTTGACCACATTTGAGACTAATCTGATAAAGACACGCTCTCCAAAAAACACTTTGGCAGAATGAGGGGTCGAGAAAACTAACCCCCACACAGTCAGTGACGTGTTGAGTTGAATTTCAAACACCTGAGTAGTGCCTCTGTTTTTAATGCAAAGTCTCTCCCTGCCAGGTTTCATTGCCTTCTGTGAGGCTAACATAACAAATCTGCACACTTAAACTGCTTTGGCGGAGTTTGGGGAGCTAGTAGGGCTTATATAAATTCATTCACTGATGCAGAAACTCCTCAGAGATGTAAAATCCATTATATGGTAGTAGGTAGGAGAAAATTAAAGTTCTACTGAACCAAAACCTCAGAAATGATAAGTGGTCTACTGCAGGAGATACTTTCAGTTGCAAATGTTATTGATGGTGTGGTTATTAGGACTCATTTGATCCATCAGCTCAAAACCCAGTGTGCACCCCCTCTCACCCCCTCTCCCTACCCATACTAAACTGAACGTGGCATAATGCTACGGTTACTGGTGCTGAACTCACAATTACACTGTCTGTGTTTGTGGAGCATTGCGGTTGAGAGGAAGTGAGAGATGCAGAGACTCATACTGCAAACTGATTTTAATGGATTTGTCGGTTACATTAATGACATCGATGAGCAGCAATATGATGAGACCACAGGATTCAGTCTCTGCACAGATAAAAAGAAAAGAAATAAAGAGAGACATGGCCTGGGAGAGATTTCGCTTTTTTGGTTAGCTGGCTTCAAGAACACATGAAGCGCTTCATCCAATATTATTCTAAGAAATATTCTTCTAACAACCTGCAGTTGCTACCATTAAAAAAAACCAAAAAAAACTTTACCGTAGTCATTGCTGGGAAGTTCTGCTCCAAGTAAGGCATGTGTGTACTTAAGCCCTCCCACACATATTGGCAAGAATCCTGATTAGTCTCAAACATGAGGAATCTCTAGTTTGCAATGTTTAATATTAAGTTCTTGTAAAACAAAACTGGTATACAGTGTCTCTTGTGCTTCCCACTAAACTAATTTCTAATCACAATTTCAGATATTTGTTCTTCATGGTAGGAAGATTCTTTGACCATCTGTAAAGCTGACGCTTCAGATGTTTGGCAAGTAAGAGTCAGCATGAGCTCCACGTCTGGTCAGTTGTTAAAATATACTTGATTCTTTTCTTGGAACAGTGGTATTGCTGTGAGAACATCTGGAGTCATCTGGTTTGGTTTTGTGTTTTTCCTGCACAAACTCACTCCTTTAAAAGTTTTGTACTTGTTGAAGTATTTCAAAAACCACAAACAAACATGTAAACAATGCAATCAGCATATGATAAAAAAAAATTGCAACTGAGGATCTATTCAAAAGATTCTCATGTAAGAATTGTGTTAATTATTCACAGACAGTATGCATTTTGTATATTTTTTTTCAAGAACAAGTTGTTCCCTGAAAGATGAATCTCGTTGAGCTGAGATGGTATGTTGATCTGCAGTGGTTCAAGGCTTCAAGTCTCTCCGCTTGTCGGCCCAGAAGGTATTTCACTTCTTCTTTGGATGCTATTAAGCAGCAAGAAAAGAAAAGAAAAAAACACACAAGAGAAATCAATATTTTTCGTAGTTGTTACAAGAAGCAGCAGAAGAGGCGACAGTTAATGGAAGGCTATGATGTTTCCTGAAAAGATGCCTTTATTAGAGAGAGAGAAAAAAGAAGCAGAATCATTCCTCTCCTCTTTGCTTGATGAGCTGAATGGGATGCCAAAAGGTTCTCGTAAAGTCAAGAGCCTGCTGTGTATATAACGGAGGGTGCAGTGCAGAGCAAAACCATTCATTCATTCATTCATTCATGTAACCAATCCCTGTGTTTACGGCATTATAAATGTACCCACCTATTAGGTAGTACCAAATGATTAACCAAGAGCCCAGTTCGTTATTCAAAACCCACCCTTGAATGAGGATGCTTGACCGGATATTTAACCGCCTGCCCCAATCTGACCCACCGTCCGATCCAATTAAAAGCTTCTCCAGTCATAGGAGGCTTTTCCTGGGACCACAGACAGTCATTAGAGGTATTCATCTCCATTTCATTTCCATTTGCTCCAGATGGGTAGCAGAGAGATTCGACGACATTATCTGAAAGCCAAGGAGGGGCGGTGCAGACCGCCATGCAGAGCACAGCCGGATGAAGGTGGAAAGAGGCATTTTAGGAAATTTAAATTCCTTGCTGATGTTAGTGCAGTCAGCAGGTGGGAATTAGTAGTGAATTCCCAATCAGCATACGAAACCTCTGTTAATACAGATTTAACGTGACAGAGTTAAAACCAGCGCTTGGCAAATTGATTCTAAATGAGATGTTGAATCCAGTGGCTTCAACACATTCTTTTTTATGTCCTTGCTCTTAATGCGTCCGTGCATCTAAAATATACACCCATCCATGATTATAAACCCTTCACAGTGATAATGTCTGTAACGAAACCTCAATCACCATGCCTGGGCAGATGGAGCAAGACAGAAGTGCATTTTTCCACATCTCTTCTGGTATTGACTACAAAGGAAGAGAGCTAAAAATGCAGATGTCTGGACAGATGTCTGGACAAATCCTGCCAGGTCTGAGAATTTACGATGCATAGCACTGCACAGAGTTGAGAAAAGCTGGGCAATGAACTTGAAGTGAATTCTGAGAATGCTGCAGTATTTCTGATGAGCCATCTGTTGATGTCATGAGCCGACATACGTCAAGAAAAATTCCACAGCAGAAATACTGAGAACAGCCATGCAGCTAATAAATCAACTCCATATCTATTATAAGGGATGAATGTGTGAGTATATAAACACAAAAAGTTAAGTGGACGAAAAATTAATAAACATGGGTTTGCTGAGCAAGTGAAAATTAAGGAATACCCCCAGACACACAAACCTCGTTGCATGATGCGTCTGGTCATACAGCAGACAGAGAGAGTTCATGGGCAACTACGGCACAACTAACTCAATCTTTGTCTGCAGTCCTTCCTGGGCCGCCTGTTCCTGAATGTTCCCAAGATGTTGCCAAATAATTAGGTAAAATAATTAAGTGTGCCTTAAAAAAGTAAACAACTGGCTGCTCGATTGCTACCAGCATGGAACTGGTTTCTTGCAAGTTAAACATAAGATTGTTTGTTTTAATTTTTACTAAAGACCATGACTTCTGAAGGATCAGGCACAACTCTGAGAGCAGATATAACCTGTATACCTGTAAAGTGCATAGAGCCACAGGTCTGTTTATCCTCTGATTAATTATTAGCAGGTCACGCATGTGCAACTTCACAGTATTCAACCACAGACTGTAAATAAAGATGGATGGCTGAACAGCTCCTCAAAGTGAAGCCAAAGCAAGTAGAGCTCCCCCTGGTGTCTGGCTGCAGTATAGGTTATAACCTCCACGTCCTCCATGTTAGTGGGTGGGTCAAACTAAAACACTGAAATACATGGCGATATAGCAACAGGATGTGAACCCATGCTGACTACAAACCGGTGTGTAATATGGTCCTGTGGGACCATGAGAGTAGTAAAATATAAATAAATAAATGTATATTTCAAAGTGTTGGTTGGTCATCCATAACAAGGCCCCACGTGGCTCCACTCTTGGACCATACTGTGCAGACTCTGGCTGAAAACTAGTAGTACTAGATGGTATACGTATCATAATAAGAAATTAAAAACATCAGAAGCTGTGAGTAGGTGTGTACCAGAGGGGACAAAAGTGACAACTTTTGACTGCTCTCAGCACTAAATGGGTGAGCCGGCAAGATTTCCAATCTCCTAAAAACGTTGGAATTATGAACCGAAGGGTTTCGGGTGCTGCACAACTGGAAGTCTGATACTTACAGCAGCAGCCAGTGCCTGGTCCAGGTCTTCAATGATGTCGGCCTCATCCTCCAGTCCCACAGACAGTCGGATCAGTGTGTCACTGATGCCCAGCACGCTCCTCTCGTTTTCTGGCACTGATGCATGGGTCATAATTGCCCTAAATTATGATAGAGGACAGCATGAGCTATATACACTGTACATCCTGTGGTTTGAATCGAGACTAGGGCAGACACATAGACTTCATAATGGCAGTAATGTGTCTCTATTAAAGGCTGTTTTGAGGGCCTCACAGGGGTCTCTTGGTGATCTCTGCTGCCCCCTTGTGTTTTTTTTTTTTTTTAACACTGCCTGGCCGAAAAATAACAGTCGCCACAAAGAAAAAAAAAGGTCACTCACTCTAATATTTTGTTGGACTGTCTTTAACTTTAATTACGTTGCACATTCTCTGTGGCATCGATCGATTTATTTCCATCCACCAAGATCTTGTATTGATGATGGGAGAGTCTGACCACATGAACCTCCCAAAGGTATCAATAAAGTTGTCTGTCTGTCTGTCTGTCTGTCTGTCTGTCTGTCTGTCTGTCTGTCTGTCTGTCTGTCTGTCTGTCTGTCTGTCAATCCTGGCATTGTCATCTTGCAATATTCCCGTGCCACCAAGGAAGAAAAAAAAGCCATTGATCAAATAACCTGGTCATTCTGTATATCCAGGTAGTCAGCTGACCTCATTCTTTAGACACATAATGTTGCTGAGACCTGAGCAACTGCAGCAACCCCAGATCATAGCACTGCCCTCACAGGCTTGTACAGTAGACATGATGGCTGCATCACTTTATCTGACTCTCTTCTTACCCTGATGCCCCCATCACTCTGGAACAGGGTAAATCTGGACTCATCAGACCACATGATCTTCTTCCATTGCTCCAGAGTCCAATTGAAGCCTTTATTTCCAGTTAGCCTCACTGATTAGTGGTTTTCTTAAGGCTACACAGCTGTTCAGTCCCAATCCCTTGAGTTCCCTTCACATTGTACACGTGGAAATGCTCTTACTGTCACTATGAAACATAGCCCTGAGTTCTACTGTTTCTTTGTCTTTCACCAAACGTTCGATCAATCGGGATTTTTTTTCTGTCCACATTTCTTCCTCGAAGACGATGGTTCCCCACTATCCTTCGAGTTTTTAATATAGTATTCGACAGTTCTTAACCCAGTTTTAGTAGTTTGCCCAATCTCCTTAGATGTTTTCTCTGCTTGATGCGTACCTATGATTTCGACATGTTGTTTAAGAAATGAGAAGCTACTCAGTCCATTAGTTGGTGTTAAGTAACTTGTTGCCAGCTGAAAGATAATCACCCATGCTGTAATTATCTAATAGGAGGGTTATACCTATTTGAATAGTTAAATCCAAGTGGCAACTCTTTTTTGGCCAGGCAGTGTATACTGCAGCTTAGGTTACACTAAATGTTTATTTTTAAACACCATTTCAAAATTAAAACTCTATAGGGATACTTACGGATGTTCAGCTAAACTTTCATAGCCTCCCAGACTCTCAGCTACTGCAAACATCTAAAATAAAAAGACAACAGAGGGAACAGGTCACAAAATAGTGAAAGGACTTAAAGAACAAAGTTGCAAAAAGATAATAAGATGATAAATAACCATTCCGAAACTACTCCAGCCAAACAACATTCCTTGTTTGGATCATATTTGTCATATACGACAAAACGTATACTTCATGTGACATGTGCACCGTGAAAATTATTCTACAGTGTCAACATGGAATAAATGAAACGGTTTCCAATATAAACACATTTCAAAATTTTTGCATGCACTCCTGCACATCTTTGGATGGTTTATAGCATCATTCCATGTGTGAAATATGAACACATCATCTCAGCTCTGGTTATTTTAGCAGGCAGAATAAAATGCCTGCATCAATTCAATTCAATTCAATTCAGTTTTATTTATATAGCGTCAATAACAATACAAATCGTCTCACGACGCTTTACAAGACCCGGCCTGAAACCCCCAGAGCAAGCCTGAAGGCGACGGTGGCAAGGAAAAACTCCCTTTTAACAGGAAGAAACCTTGAGCAGAACCCAGCTCATATGGAGGGACCCATCTGCCTAAGGCCAGCCGGGTACAGACAGAGAAGTAGTTGTGCTACTGAAGTGTTTTGTTCCCGCCTGTGAGGCCTTTGAGACTGGTAATCTGACCCACTTTTTTGTTTCATAATCCCTTCACACTTTGCAACACCTTCCACTTGTCAAACACAATCAAACAGACAAAATATAATAAAATTTACTGGCAAATTACTTTGAGGTTACTGAGGAAGGTGGTGGCATGCTCTAGTTTCCCCTTAATGTAGAAGGTGATCATCCCTGGACAGCCGGTGCATTGTCTCTTCATAAGCTCATGCTGAGGGTGAGACGGCAAGCCTACCATAGAGAGAGATGGAAAACATGAAAAAGCAGTCAGTGAAGTATTAATCCTTTAAACATAGGCAGTGCACACATTTTGCACTTTTGCATGACTTAATTTTAATTTCAGATATATTAGCCACAGACTTTGATGGGTCTTTGAAACCATGGAAAAGCTCACATTTACTCCTTTAGTTTAGTGCTAATCAAATAGCTGCATATGTCGCTGAAAGACGAAAAAACAAAAACGTTAATTGGTATCTGGGAGCCAGTCGTGCATAATTAACAAACTTTGCATACCAAGATAAAAGGAGCAAAAGGTCTTCTTTAGGCATTTTGCTGGCTCGAACCTCAAGAATAAATTGGAGCAAAGAGTGCTGATGAATGCACTTGGATGGAGTTAACATGCTTGATATGTGATGATAAAAAGCTCACAAGCCCTGGTTGGTTTCTTTCAAAAGAATTGGGTAGTGGGCAATTTGTTTTATCAAACTGTAAAATTTCAATTTATTCTTTTGGATGGGAATCTGCAAAAAAAGCAGCATGAAAATGTTGGTTTAGGGCAATGGAGTAAACCTACTCTGGTATTCTTCCAAACACAATTACAGACTTGATTATTATTATTTTGGCACCGTCTTGACAATACTGTAGTATGACATGGGAGGTAAAAGGGATTCATTTCAACTGTGTTACCTGGGAAGATGACACGCTCCACCCTGGGATCGGCCTCCAAGAACTTGGCAGCAGCCATGGCGTTCTTAAAGTGGCGCTCCATCCTCAGGTGTAGCGTCTTCAGTCCACGGTTACACAGGTAGCAGTCAAAGGGAGATGGTACCCCACCCAGTGCTGCACCAATGCAATATCACATTCAGAAAAAATAAAGAGGTTACAAACAAGGCCTCTCAAAACTCCAGATCAGGCAAAGAACTGCATAAACAAACACTTCCTTCTAAAGAGGTTTTGAATTGGTTCAGAACTTTGGCCTCACATGAGGAGCATGTTTTAGTGTTTAATGAGAGAATGTAGGTCAGGGGCAAATAACCAAATCACCAAATACTGAGCGTGGCAGAGAAGGACACTGAATAAAGACCTATGTCTATGTCCTTAAATCGCACTTTATTGCCATAAATGTTACAACTAGAGCAAATGTTTCATAAATAAAAGAATCAAGACATCCAGCACTATTTCACTGTACAGTACATTATACGGTAGAATCAGATGACTCACCATTTTGCAGAAACTTCAGTCGCTCATACAGATCATCCCTGTTCATCGAGACCAGACCCATCACCACGTCACTGTGACCTGCCAAATAAACAGTCCAGTTTAGTTTAGTTAAACTGGAAGATTATATAAATATGTTTCATCTGTATAACTGAACTGTCTATATGTCTGCTGTTGTACTATATACACGGGATCACTTCAAGGAACAAGTAATGTTGCTTTATTCCAAGAATATAACAACCAAAATGTTGCATTATTATTTTGTTGCAGTGCCTGACCATCTGCAATTCATATGTTTATCCATGTAGAACAGCCCTAAATGTGGACTTTATGAAATGCAGACAAGCAATAATTTATTCACCCCATATTAGTTTGTTGACACCTTGTTTTAACCATTTACCTTTGCAGATGCTTATAAGATGTGTAATGTAGGACAAGAATAGTCTCTCAAGTTCTATGGATGTTTGGAAATGTATACTTTTTAAATGTACTCTCTTTGTCTTTCCCCTTTGTCTTAATTTTGAACATCACCAGGTCGCATTAAAGAAGTTTCCAACCTGTTACAACTCCAGGAAACATCATCATTAAAGCAACAATAACCTAATAAATGTTTATGTTAATAAAATTGTTAAATGTATATAAAAAAACCTACCATTCATGTATTTGGTGGCTGAATACATGCAGATGTCAGCGCCTAAAGCCAGGGGGCGCTGAGACAGTACAAGATAAACACATGGGTTAATCATTCCACATGAACTAGAATATGATTGCAGGAAATTATTAAATGGGCGCTTCAGTATCAATAGCACATGAAATGGTCATCTGCCGGTCTCACCTGGAAGTAGGCTGACATGAAGGTGTTGTCCACGACCACCACAATGTCTTTGTTGTGCTCGTGGACCAGATCAGAACAGGTTTTGATGTCCACCACCTTCATCGTAGGATTGGTGGGTGTTTCAATCCACACCAGCTGCACGGACAAAGAGACGACGTCATTTCACTACACCAACATGTTTGGGAGGTGTGAGTCAGACATTTAAGACACTGAAGTGCTGACTCACAATGACTGCTCAGAGTTAACACAAAGAACACACTTAAATGACAATATGCTAGTAGACTTGAGCAAGACTTCAGTGATGGGTTACATTGCACCAGAAATTATAAAGTCTGTCGGAAAAGACGTCAAATAGCTTTGAAAAACAACTCAGTAGTTGATTTTATTTTTGACTTACTTTAGTATTGGCCTTCAGTGCAGCCTTGAGCAGCTCTGGCTGTGTACAGTCAGCAAAAGACACCTCCAGACCAATTTGAGCAGCAATTCTTTGGAAGTAGCGGTTTGTGCCTGGCAGTTAAGAAAGGGAAACGCTGTTAACGGCACTTGACCAACTTGCAATGTGGCTTTACAACGCAAGTCAGTAATCTAGGCATGTCTCACCTCCATACACATCATCCATGCAGACGATTCCATCACCTGCCTTCAGCATGTGAGTGATGGTCACAGTGGCGGCCAGTCCTGAGGCGAGAGAAAGGCCTACAGAGGAAGACCCGCAAAAATTCTTGAGGCTAAAATACTCGCCATTTTTGAAGCATCAAAATTGTGTTCTGGTGTTGTTCAAATATACCCTATCTTTATAGAATATGTCTAACTTACAGTACTGTGCTCCATCCAGAGCTGCAACCGCCTTCTCGAGACAGTTTCTGGTAGGGTTTCCACTTCGGCTGTATTCAAACCCCTACAGGAAGAAATTAGTTTTGGTAGTTCAAGTACCCATACCAGTATCGATTTTTTTTACTGAATTACCCAGTTTTTCCTTTTGTTTAATTTTTTTTAATCTGGATATCAGGTTGCCATTCATTATCTGCAAATCGCCTTTCAGAAAGGTTTTAACAACACGTCATGGAGTTATACAAGCCGACTAGTGAGAGAAACTTAAAATGTAGCTAATACGACCACAAAAACGTTTGTCTTGTCATGTGTATACATCCTATAAGCAAGACAATACATGTCTGTAGCAGTAAACGTAGCCTGAATAGCTCTGAACAGAGTGCGTCGTGTAGTTTACTCTGTGTGAACAAGGCCATCTGTAATTACTCTGTTAATGTTATCTGTTCCAGACGATGGCCTGTTTCCTAGAAGCTCTAACTTTGGTTTCTACAACTCATTTACTGGTTCAAAGACAAGAATTAGGTTGGTTGAGAAATGCACTGAGAAAACAACTTAAGGGCCAGGACTTTTCACACTTCCTGTCTCTCAGTGGTGTATTGAAGTAGAAAAATTAAACTAGTTCTAATCTGACAAGTTCCCTCTAGTTTGTTTCCCATCAGACCAAAGAGCTGCCAGTCTTTTTGAAGGATAAATCAGGTCCTGTGAAAGAAATGTCTCCTCCATGTAAAAACTGGAGTTGTAGTGAGAGTTCTGGGGCATGCTGTCACAGTGAGATCTGATTGATTTATTTATTTATTTTTAAACGACTAATATATACAATCATTTTTGCTGTTAATGGTGTACATATGTCTCAAGGTTAGTCTTAAAACTCTAAAGGTTAGTCCTAAAACCTCTGAACTTTGTAACTCATTTTATGTTATGTACTGTGTGTGCCAGACTTAATAATCATTGACAGATAAACCATCTTAGTTACTGAGAAAATATGACAGTTAGGGTAAAGGAAATCGATACATTTCTCACACAGGCTGTGTTTTGTCCCAGACATGGCCTCGGGGTCACTGCCACATTGCGGGAGGAAATCTAAAGATGGTTTAACTATTGACACAAATGTGGTCATTTGTGGAATTCAACTGGAGGTATGTTCTTTGACACATGCACAGTCACTCACTCATGAAAACCTATTATTTTCTTTATTATTATTATTATTCTTTAATATTTTATTTATTAAAATATATTCACATATAAATGTGGGTATCTATGCAATGCCAGTACCATGACTGCATATATTGTATACTTGTATAGATCTAAAATATGGTATTCATAGTTATAATTACTAAGATATAAAACAAGGAGGTCCAGTACCACATTACTAACAATAAAATATATATAACTATGCAAATAAAAACAACATATATGGTATTGATAGCGCCTTGGGTGAAAAAAAAAAAATAATGTTACACAAGAGAGATATTTTAAATAAATACAAAAAGTTTTAGATGGCGGTTGTTTCTATGTCTGAACTGTGTCTAAATTAAGAAAAAAACATCTGCTTTCTAGCACACGTCAGTCATCGTGTATGACTCTGAAAGGGTTTGTCCATAAACCAGCCTTAAATTACCAGTCATCTCGGGATACTTACGGCGTGGTTTCCTGGCGAGTGCTGCTTGAATGTGGTAGAGAGAGAAATCGGCGGCACCACAGCCATTGATTTCCATTGCTCCGGCTCCTGACCGACGTGTATGGCCTCTGTGGCGAAGGATTTAAAGGCCGTGCTAAAGCCGGCGAACACGTCGCTCTGCTCGCCTTGTTTAAGCGTTGGATCCATGGTAATGCGCTCCTCCAAATGACAGCCAAAAAGAGTACCGTGGTTGAGATTGCGTTACCTCAGCATGGTAAGGAAGAGCCAGTGCCATCGAGTGAGAGAGTTACGACACTCCCATAGACCTCCGTTGTAAAAAATGGCGGCGCTTTTAAACGCCTACTTCCGGATTTGAAGATCGGATTAGTTCCAAACACCGTCATTTGGGCGTTGGACCCCATTCACTTACATTGCTGCGCATTGAATTGTTCCAGGAGTTAAATTGCTGAAATATCGACCTCTTTTGAATTGTCAACTGTCTATATCAGAGGCCCTTTGCGATGCTTATACTGGTCTTCATTTGTATATGCACAGCGTAATTATTTATATTTTATCTTGGTTGTTTCAACCTGTTTTCTAGCATTGCCTGCTAGCTAATTAGCTAGCGCGACTTCCCCTGCTGTGAAGGTAGTTCGGTGATGAGTCGCTATCACCTTTATAGCAACTTTTATTTAGTAGAATTTTGTGATATACTAACTTTTCATTATGTGACGTGTTGGCTGTACTTAATTTGTTGTACTGTCCCTGTTCACTGATATCCAGCGCTACTTGCTGATGCTTGATGAGATGCTGATAGATTGCTATCCCATGCCATGAGCTCGTGATCAGGGTATGTCAAGGCATTGTCGTGACTGGTGATTTGAGCGAAGGTTAATTAATTAGGAATGACGGGGATTTTAGAAGTGAGCTAGCTTCTAGGCGAATTCTGAACGGACCGCCATGGCAGACCTCTTTGCGTTATCACAGAGGTAGGCTAATCCCTCAATCGGAATTTATAAGCAAAATCACGGGAATCAATAGCCTAATACAGCCCAGTTGTGATCAAATTAATATCATGAGACGTCTACCATCAGATGAATCAATGATATGGAAAAGTTAAGTTAGAGCAGCTAAAGCCAGTGCTACTACCCATGCGAACATGAACACTAAGCTTTTTCCTCCAAATATTAAGTTTTTGTTGTCACCCTGCCTCTCAAATGCAAAACTGACATTAACAAAAATGTAATAACAGCTGAAAATGTACTTGGGTGTGTGTTTTATTTTATATTTACCGTTCAATAATGCAATCGCTGCCGTCTGTCCCATAGAAGAACATGACAGCCAGCGTATGTTTGGAACTAATGGGGTTTACATGAACCACGTGACAGCCGTAGCGGCGACATCAAAGAGTGTCGCAACTCTCTCACTCTATGGCACTGGGAAGAGCCATCTGGGCTGGGAGCTGCTCTTGTCCCTCTCAGCCAATCAGCACTCATCAACACGCAGATGACGTCGCCGATTGGCTGTTGAGCAGGGGGTGTCCTTTCCACGTGACCATGCACGTTGTTCGCGTTCTTATGGTCTGTGTTTGCCGTACCGATGACTGATGCAACGTTTCCTGCTCTTTAAGTCAGGGAGGGTGCTCTTTCTGTTTTTTTCAAATAGCTACACTTACTTCACCAAGCAATCTTTTCAGAGTTTAACGGTCACATTTTAAACAAAAACCGTCTTATACTGAAATTCATACGCTTTTCTAATTACATAAAGTAGCAAAAATAACAAAATAGGAAGAAAAAATGTCATCCTCATTGTATACACTTAGTGCAAAACGCAGACTACCTAGCAACTCCGCCGTACGGCTGGAATAGCTGTGCCATGGTACACTGAAACAGTTGCATGATTTTATTCTTCGTTGGAAACACAACAGAGACGTTTTCGTGTGATTCCATTCTTGACCCATAGGGGGAGAAAGTGTTCTTTTATGACACATGAATAGAGGCATTAAAAGTCTGATTGCCCTTATTCTCTGTTAAACATGATAATGCTGATGCTCCATCATTTTGTCTAACATGTGTCAAATGGTGACAGCATCAATGATGTAATAAGATAAGATAAGATAAGATAAGATAATACTTTATTGTCTGTTACACAAGGTTTCAGAAATTTGTCTTTGACAAGGCTCCAGTCACAAGAAAACACATTCACACAGACATATACAAACAGGACATGGGGTATTGAGGTATCGGCGGACTGTGGTGTTCATTTTGTGCTGTTCAGTATGACTATGGCAGAGGGGATGAAGGATTTCTTATAGATGTTTTTACGGGCCAGTGGTACAATAAAACGCCTGCCTGATGGTCGTAGCTGGAAGGAGTGATGGATGGGGTGGGAGAGATCCTCTGTGATCAGGTTGGCTTTCCTGATCACAGAGCGACTGTACAGCTCTGTGATCAGTACAGCTCATCACATCATGAGTGGATGATAGATAAACAACTCCATGTGAACACTCTGATGTAGGAAAAAATCATTATTGTTTCAAGAGAAATTGCATTCATTGTTAAGACATTGAAAAACATTTGGTTTGGTTCCCTTTGCTATACCTTGACATCAGCTAGGACATCATACTATATCAGCCCTTTTTCATCTTTTTATATATATATGTGTTGAAAAGGAAATAAATTGTGTGAGTGGTTCAATGATATCTATTTACTGAAGTAGGTTTAAATACATACAATATAGAGCTCGGGGCATTACATGACTTTGTTTTGTTGACCCCACCATATTGGCAGGAAAACATTGGAGGGATCCCACCAATCTGTTTTCTCGTCCCTGCTTCTTGCAGGTTTTAGCTCATGCAGCCGGAATATTTCTGTTATTAAAGCAAAACAGACTTTGAACTCAGAATCACTTGAGCTAATGTAATTTGTAATGAAAAACACTATAATACAATCATCACTAGCTGTCTCAGACTATTGGACCCTAGTGTAGACAATGAGAATGACAATATTCAACCGAGCTAAAACTAAAATCTAATATGAGATGGCATGCAAACTAGTTCAGTTAGTCTCAACTAAGTATTGCATGGAATTATTGCTTTTCTGACTTTTTATTGACATAATTAAAACAGTGTAGAGTAATACTTTTAGCATCAAAGTTTAATGTAGCCTAATTTAATCTTGACTTGATTATTGTCCCTTACTTCATATATATATATACCCCTCTTGGGGTGGTATCTATGTCATCCTCAAGCTTGGGTGTCTAGGAGTTTCAGGGTTCTGTGCTGTATCTTAGCTGTTCCTAGGACTGCACTCTTCTGGACTGAGGCTTCTGATGTTGTTAGAAGATAAGATAAGATAAGAAGAACCTTTATTCGTCCCGCAATGGGGAAATTGCAGTTCACAACAGCTTACAGAGCAAATAGCAAAATAGCAAAAAAGCCAGAGATAAATAATATATAAGTGGTGGAAATATTGCACAGATTGAGTTATAATATTGCACGGGATTGTAAGAAATGTTATTACACTTATGGTGTAGTACTATTGCACATGTAATGTAGTAATATTGCACATATTATCAGGAGTGTTCATTGTGAAGCCTAACAGCAGCAGGAAGGAAAGACCTTCTGTATCTTTCCTTCACACATCGAGGGTGAAGGATTTCTTATAGATGTTTCTGGGATCTGTTAGATCAACTCCACCAGTTTGGGGGTCACTGCCCCGAGTGCTCCTACTACCACAGGGACCACGCTCGCCTTGACCGTGTTCCTTCTTTCTGATGTTGGCATCTGCTGGTATTGCCACATCTATCACCACTGCCTTCTTCTGCTCTTTGTCTATCACCACTGTGTCTGGTTGGTTAGCCAGGACCTGTTTGTCAGTCTGGAAGCTGAAGTCCCACAGCACCTTGGCCTTGTTGTTCTCAGCCACCTTCTGTGGGGCCCATAGGGATTTGGGTACTTCTATTCCATACTGGGTACAGATGTTCCCGTACACTATTACAGCCACTTGGTTGTGTCTCTCCATGTACGCTGACCCGGCTAGCATCTTACACTCTGCTATTATGTGCTGGATTGTCTCAGGGGCGTCTTTGCATAGTCTGCACCTTGGATCTGATCTGATCACAGACATTTTCCTCACCCGCCTCTCTTGCAGAGCCACCAGCATTGCCAGTGACCCCTCCTACTCCCTACATCCCCTCTTCAGTCTCCTGCCATCAGGAAAAAGGTACTGGCGGCTGTGGCTCAGTAGGTAGAGCGGGTTGTCCACGAACCAGAGGGTTAGCGGTAATGGACCCTTAGCGGTTCAATCCCCGGAATGTGCCACATGTCGAAGTGTCCTTGAGCAAGACACTGAACCCCCAGTTGCTCCCAGTGCGTGGCACTGGTGTGTGAATGTGTGTGTGCTTGTGTGAGTGAATGGGTAGATGTGTCTCTGACTGTAAAAGCGCTTTGAGTACCAATAGGTAGAAAAGCGCTATATAAAAGCAAGGCCATTTACCATTTACCATTTACTGGAGCCTCTGGGCCCGCTCCACCAGACTGCTGAACAGCTTTGTCCATCAGGCTGTCAGGGTGTTGAATCATCAGTAAACAAATAAATAAATACAATGTATTTTTACATAGAAATATCTATCTATCTATCTATCTATCTATCTATCTATCTATCTATCTATCTATCTATCTATCTATATCTTAATCTTTAATTTAGTTTAACTTAATTTTATTTGTTTGTGCGTAATGGGTGCAACAACACCAAAACAATTTCTTGTCTGATTCACAGTTGAATCAACAGCTCTCTGTTATTTGAAACAAATGCCACAATCTTCATGAAGGTAAGACTTGGTGCGGGACTATTATATTAGAATACATTCCCCTTCTCTAGTAATGACCTGACGCATGATGTGCAGTATGAGCGGTTTCAATTAATGACCGATAGTAACCCTTCCTGAACTCTCGCGATAGTACAAGGCGGAAGACATCCTTTTCATACTAGTCAACTGGAGCCGCTTATGTTGTACAGCTACCAGCGACAGTTTTGAACGCCAGGAGAGCGAACTGTTTCTTGTCACCTTAAACCGAGGAACGCGACCTGCTATTTGGTCGTCTTCGAATAAGCTGTAGTTTTTATGCATCCGGTAGAGAAGTAAGTATTTTCATGTTGTGCAATTTTCAGTGTTTGCGTGAAGACTTCCAACTGGCGAATCGCATCAGTTCGCCTGGAGGGTCATCGTCAGCGACGACACCCTCTGCTCCGTTGGCGTCAGCCGTTTAGAAAATGACCGGAGAGAAGATTCGCTCCCTGCGCAAGGATCACAGGCCGAGCAAGGACGAGGATTTACTGGAGCCGGACGAGGAGGCTGCTACCGGGACTTTCACCGCCTCTAAGACGAACAACAAGAGCCGAGCGAGTAAAATATTCAGCAACCACAAGTTAATCAAGTCGTCATCCACACAACTACAACAACAACAACAGAACCAACAGTCACAGATTAATGCTAACACCAACACGCTGCCATCATCGGAAGTTATCGATGACAACAATAAAAACCCTATTATCCGAATAGGGCTGGACTTTCCGGTCCACGAATGTGTCTTTCAAGGAGATGTCCGACGCCTGTCTTCTCTCATACGAACTCAGAATATCGCCCAGAAAGACGTCCATGGTGAGTTTCTCAGCTGTTCATCCCATAAGCCCTGAAGACAGGTCCTAAAAAATATAATCATAAGCCAATTTCAAAGTCCAGTGAAGCTTAGTTTTCGTTAACAGGCCATCAGTCGGCTGACGAAGGCCTGGATAACTAATTTCGCAAATAAGCAATAGCTTAAATGTACCACCCTGCAATTTCTTCAAATCCACTTCATTTAAGGCAGCACAATAGAAAGTGCTTCCACCAGAGGCGCCTGTGGCCTTTCAGCCTTTCAGCCTCAAGCTGTGAAATGCCTAATTTATCACTGATAATTCTGATCTCGAATAAACACCAAAAGATAAGATGATCCACTAACTCTGGTTGATGTATTAGTGTGTCCAGTGTGAACTTTGTAAAGTCCCAGCCTGATAGCAGCTCTTCCACAGGGCAAAGTCTTTTCAGATAACACCACAATAAACCCCTCAACTGACAAAAACATCAAGGTGGTTTCATTCTGGTTCACACATAGAGACAAAAAGATGTCTGTACTTGCACTTAGTGTCAAGACTGGAATGCAGTCTGTATCCAAAGCTCTCGTATGGCGTATGTAACAAAGGATTCAGATAGTGCATGCCTCTGGTATCTGTACTTTTTAAAGGTTGATATGACTCATTGGCATTTGCGTGTTTACTTCCAAGTTAGCTTGGTTTCTAGTTGATACATGCTGAAGCAGAACTGACAGGTTACTGAAATGGGATAGGATGTCTTCGGTTTGTGTATCAGTATACATTCATAACAAGAAGAAAGAAAGGAAGCTTCATTATTTATGTCTCTTTTTTTCTTTGGCACAACATTAGCCACTGCCCTGTCTCTGCAGCTCAACAGTTTTCAGCCACATTAGAGCTACTACCATACAGGCTCTTCTTACCAGGAATGCTTGGCCACCTATCCTGAAGCCTGAAGGAGCTGACCAGGCAACTTGACTTCCTCTAAAAGGAAAGCCTTAATAGGAAACCCAAGCCTTTCCACACCTGGCTAAAATGTTATTTTTCCACTAGTGCATTCCTGATGTGCAGTGTTTCAATGGTGTCTCTTAACAAGCCATGTGCTGTCATGGCTTGTTAATGACAGCACATGTCATTTGGAGTGCAGCAGATTAATAACCTGATTAGGTAGAACATTATGACTTATTGTGAAGGTTCCTTCTGAGGGTGTCCTGTGGTGTCTGGTAGCAGAATGTTGTCAGTGGGGGTCTTTGGTTCATATGAGTTGAGGGGAGGGGCCTCTGTGGATCATCCCACAGACACTTGATCAGTTTGGGATCTAGTGGGATCAGGTCAACGCCTTGTGCTGTTCTTCATGTTTTTATTTGAGTTATTCATCTACCAGAAAGAAAGAGAAAGAGAGAGTTCCTGGTCTGTTCTAGGTGGATGATACATGCCAAAGTAAGATCCACAATGCCAGGTCCAAAAGTTTCCCAGCAACATAGTATTGTCACGAGATGTTCAGTGTTATTTACTTCTCCTGTCAGCAGTTTTAATGTTGCACCTGACCTGTGTATAACAGTAATATAACCTGCCATGGTAGGAGAAGACATAGTAGGCATGCACTTAGCCTATCATTTGGAATTTAGTAGAGTCTGCCTCCTACTTTAAACATCAACTGTGATAGTCCTAGAGGCAAAGTGCTGTTACTGTCAAAGGCAGTATACAAATTCTGTTTTTTTCTCCCCCTTTCTTCAGGAAACACACCGTTGCATCTCGCCGTTATGATGGGACACAAAGGTGAGTAGCGTTGAGACATTTTCCACTGTGTCTTTTATTTTTGTCTATCTCTTTCTGTCTCTGGACAGGAAACCCTTTTTATAGATCATATGTCATCAGTAGGGATTGGATGAAGACAACATTGCAAGAATCAATACCTCCAACAAAAGGATGGTTCAAAGACTAATAGTTTTAAGTTGGTGTGGATAATTCATGAATAGTTTAGATAAGAGCTGTAACTTTCAACTTCCTTAAATGTCATTATTTGATTTCTGCCTGCACATCTCATGCTGAAGAGGTTACTCACTTGTTAGTTTTTACTTGAGTTTAAGGCAGTTAAGCCAAGTTTTTGGTTTGTTTCACCAAGATGCTACACCTCTGTTTGTCAAATAGTGTGTTTGTATAACAACCCAGAATAACATTGAGTTTAGACTGCAGGATGAATATGCCATAATGTATCAAGGCGTTACAGAAACCTTTACATGATTTATTTATTTTTGCACTGGGTCAGGTGATAGCTTGCACATAAAACATTAAGGCTCTGTCCCTAGAACATGCTTTTGAAAAATTAATCTACCCTTTTTTGTTAATTATTATTTTGGAATCAGCCGTTTGGCGAACAGTTGAGGCATTGGATTGCACATATTGCACATCCCCATTTGTTTAGTGTCTGTCAGTGGAGCATGAGTTTCAATTGATTTCACATTCACAAAGTTCAATTCCCTTCACTGGAGCGAAGGCCCTGTCACTACTTATTGGTAATTCAGACAGTGGATTGCTGAAGTGTAGTGGCGGATGGGACGCCGTAGAATTGATTGTGCTAATGAGGTTGCCTATCTCTTGCCTGAGCTGCTGCCCAGTCCTCCAGGGATGCTCAGGCTAGACATGCTGAAGGCGTGCAGCATGAGATCACTGTCTGGGTGTGGCTGCTCTGTTGGGATACAGGGGACAAGCTTTTCTTTGTTTACTATTTTGTGCATGCGCACATTTATTATTTACCAGGGCAGTGATCAGACTTGTGCACAGCAGTGGTCTTTTAACTGTGAGCTTCGAAAAATCTGAACAGGTTAACAGTCCAACGATGAAGAAAAGCCAAACTACAGCATGATGTGGTGCACATTGTTCGTGTTAGAGGTGTGAGAGAGTTTTTCCCTGAAACGTGTTTGCTGTCACGCTCACTCAAAAGACAGAAAATAAAGACCACTGTTAACCGGTTGTAAATGACATTTGATATCTGGCCATAAAGATAATGGACGTTAAAATGGTCAAAGATACAAGAGAGCTGTTCAAGTGAGCGCCTGGCAACAGTTCGCCAGTCTAGCTGAATAGGTCTTCCTCAGAAATGGCACACAGTCATACTTTTTGAGGTATTTTCTTCAAGTATACACATAATGAGACACATTTAGTTTTGTGGAAATTTGAGAATTTAAGGAAATAAAAATGAATTATGTTTTGCTTCAGACTATGATGACTTTGATTGGGTGATCAGTGTGAAAAGAAAAACATTTTAAATATCCACTTAAGCTTGTGCAGTGTTGAAGATGGGGTTTTTAATCACCCACAGAACCTCACAACAAGACACTGTGTGGCTTTGGATTAGTGCTTTATTTTGGCATCTTACTCCACCATTTCTCCGAGTTGTATGAGACTTGAACACAATGTCTGTACAGCTGCTGCACATATGCAATCAACCCAGCAACCCACAGAGACTTGCTTATCAATACTTCACAATGAATTGGACCCCACACTGTGGCTAATGACTTATAGGCTAAATGATGCACCAAGGCTGAAATAATTGATCTGATTAAAATTGACAATCTGCAGTTGATTATTCTTTTCCAGGATCTGACAAGGTTAATACTGAGTCACTGAAATATATACACGGTATTACATTAAAAAATTAACAAATCAGTGAAATTAAACTAAAAAAGAACAGATATTTTGTTGCTGCTTTACCAACAGTAAACTGCAAGTAGATGCAAAGCTAGTAGAGCTTAAACATTAGAATAATATCTTACTGTTTTTATTAGATGTGATAAATTACTTGTTGAAGTGACACAGATCCTGTTACTTCACCAATTACAGCAAACCGGAGACAAGTGCTTATACCTGGACTTGCAAGTAGGACAAAATGTCTGGAGGTTCAAGTTTCACTGAACCTTTTATGCATTGAATGCATTGCCAGTGGAGCAGCTGCATGTCTCTCTCAGAAAGCCTGCACTATGCCTCTGTGACATGGCTTCCATAGAGCTGAGTGTCACAGTAAACATATCAGAAATGGTTTGATTCTATATATAATGGCAGATGCTTACAGTGGTTTTCTCAGAAGGCCCCTGTATGGGGCGAGGAACCATATATGGTAACTTCAGCACGCATTTTAAATTGCGTCCCTGTGCCACATAGTGAGGCTGGGAAGCATGTAGGTTTCACCCAGTCAGTCAGAGAAGATCAAGACAACATTCTCAGGTTAAATCAGGGCCAAATGTGGTCTGCAAGATCCATCTCTGCATGAACACTCAGCTTAACTGCTTTATTAGGTACCAGGAAGAAGTGGTCTGATAATATGTATGATGTGTCTGAATCAGCAGTTGCGTTCTAATGGTCTAAGTAGATGTTTACATTTGTTTCCACTTATGGGCATATATGGTAAATTATTTGACTTTGATTTTCTACCTGAATATTCCAAAAAGGTAAAGTCTTCTTATGCCCTACAGTAACACACTCGGGTGGAAATTTCCAAGTATTTCAGTGCCCCATAGAGGGTTGATCAATTTGTCCGCAAAATCCAACCAATTCTTCTCATTGTACGTGACACACTAGATTCAGAGAAGAAGCTAGCAGGTGTGCAGCCCAGGACACATAGTCTGGCTGCTCTATCCATGCTTATGTAATGTATATCAGTTAAATGTAATTATTACACAATCATTGGATTTAGTAGAGTGATATATATGGGTTGAGGGCCCAGGGGATTGTGAGGGTTACGTCAGAATGCGAGTGCTCGTGCATTTGGTTGCATGTATTTTCTGGCCATCAACTTCTTTTATCAGCTGCCCCAGACTAGAACCCACTCAAAGGTTGGCCTACTGCATAAACACAGAGCTTTGCTGATGTTACAGTGTTTTTGTGATGCACTCTGCGGCTGCATTTTTGCTGCCATTGCAGCTTCTGTAATTAATTAAAGCTCGAGATATGAGTAGTCCAGGTCAGCTTTTGGACAGTATTAGCACTTAACATCCAGATTACGTTGAGTAGAACTGGGCAGAAATTTAGAAAGACATTCATACTTGTCATAATCCAAGTCTAGGTGAACATAGATTTCCCAGCACCTACTTTTTGTTCAATTTGACTGTCATTGTCATGCTTCCATTTTCATTCCTGCTGCACATTACAGCAATGGTGTTGCTAGTAACTGCTTTTTAGGAGAATATAGCCTAACCTACAGTATTTGGTTGCTGTCAAAACATGCCCTTTTATTTCTCTCTAATTACACTCTCTGGATGGTCACACTTCTCTTTGCTGTGTGATTAATATGTTTAGTTAGAAATAGTTTCAAAATATAGTCCTTTTTTTCATTATAAATGTATGAGACCCTGGCCTCTTTCTCATTAATAAATCATAGTGAATATGTAGATAGTTGATGTGGTATTGTTGTGTTCCACTGTCAAAATGCTGCAGTTATTATTTCAGGTGGAATATGCGGGTTTTGGAATTGTTTTCATACTTTTGTTATGCAGGTTAAGCCCGAACATGAGAACAGCCACTAGTTTGAATTTGCTGACATAACTCATTGGGTTAACTCAGAAGCTTGTTGTGAAAAATAGGCTGCGTTGAGAACATCTACGCTGCTTTTGCCAGCCTAAACGATTACTTAACCTCTTCAAAAAACAATACTAGCCCATTCAAGTGAAAGCCCTACATGTCCACTGAGCAGCAGACAGTTAGCAGTTAGCCTCTGCTGTGCATTTGTGTGGTTAGCTGCTCACACTTTGACTGCTCGGGCTGAGACAGAGCTGTACAGACGCCGGCGTGTAATGAATGATGTCATGACAAAACTAACAGCTGAGCCGGAACAACAGGCTTCATTTTTGGCTGCCCATAGTTTGTTGACAAGCTGCCCACAGAGTGGAGGGATTTTGTGCTGATCTAGCCACAAAAAAGCAACAAGGCTCTTTGGCTGTGTGCTGGAATACAAGCACAGTTGTGAGCCTACACAGTACCATTGGATGTCTTTTTACGAGGTTTTGCATTTCATTCCTCAGAATCTATCATCTCTTTACAGCAATATAGACTCTAAAGGAGGGTACTGAGTCTTGTGTAACTGTAGATCTCATATGGCTTGTTGGTTAATGGACCAGCTGTCATTTCAATCCTATACACAGTTGGTCCTTCTGTAACACCAGGATTACTTAATCGCTCATTTGATGCTATAGCAAATGTCCCCAGTCTTTGCATTGGATATGAATTAACTGCAAAGTAGTCACAAACATTTACGGTAATGTCGTCAGATTAAACGGAAACATGCTAAAACGTTTGACCAGGGGTAGGCAGTAAAGCTGTGTCGGTGCTATACTGTAGTATTTTTTCACAAGCTGTTTAACTTGTGGAAAACAGGTATGAACACAAAATCAAACCTGACCAGAGGCTTTTATGTGCATAGTGTCATCATGGCAACATCAAAGATGCTGGCAAGAAGCTTACAGGAAATGTTAAACCCCATAGGAAATAACAATTTTTTTTTTCAAGCATACTGAATGCAAGCTGATAACATTTAAAGGAAAACTATCTTCTGTCTTGCATATCTTGACATGCACTGCTTGGGCAAAAAAGGCCACCGCCTTTAGCTTTGATTACAGCACAAATTTGCTGTGGCATTGTTTTGATAAGTTTCTGTTGCATTCATTTTTCACCAAGATCTTGTATTGATGATGGGAGCGTATGACCACTGCACAAAGCCTTCTCCAGCTCACCTCAAAGATTCTATATTAAGGGTTAAGGTCTGGACTTTGTGGTGGTCAATCCATCTCTGAGCTCCATGAATCCTGGCATTATCATCTTGGTATATGCCCGTGCCATCAGGGAAGAAAAAATATATTGATGGAATAACCTGGTCATTCAGTATATTCAGGTAGTCAGCTGACCTCATTCTTTGGACACATAATGTTGCTGAACCCAGACCTGAGCAACTGCAGCAACCCCAGATCATAGTACTGGCCCCTGGGTGCTACATGCCTAAGTAACATCTACATGAATGCCAGATGCAAAAGTTTCCCAGCAGAACATTGCGTTGTTCAGTGTTGCATATTTTTCTTATCAGTGGTCATAATGTTATGCCTGATTCGGGTGTGTATATATCACTCTGTGGAAATTAACTATAGAGGTGCCAAGACTTTGGATCTGTTTCTAAAAACAACCAGATCTTCAGACTAAAAACAAGTAGATTCTAACTGTGAGTGAAACTAGTGAGTCACATTTGGTAGACACGTACAGTTGTGTTTTAGGTGTGCTTCTATTTTGTTTTTTGTATTGAGTGGTGATATACCTGCCTGCTGTCCTTCTTGCAGAGTGTGCCCATCTGCTGCTGGCCCACAATGCACCAGTGAAGGTGAAAAATGCTCAGGGATGGAGTCCCCTCGCTGAGGCCATTAGCTACGGAGACCGACAGATGAGTAAGTGTTTGTGACTGTCTGACTCGCTCTGCTTGGTTATCCACTGAAACATATATGGTTCTTTACTGAAATATCTCTGGTTTTAGTGATGTTTCACTTTGGGAAAACACTGAGGAAAGAGTTTTGATCAAGATAAAAATCAACAAATGGCTCTGCACATTTTTCTACAGTGCTGCCTACCAGTGAGGCCACGATGCTGGTCTGCCTCCTTTGTCCCCTCAGAGAGAGAGAGGACATTCTTTCAAGCCCTCTGGCTTTTGTGCTGCAGTGAAAGGCAATTCATTAGATATTTCTCTCACTCCTTTTCGGCTGATTAAACTCAAGCCAGTATTTTGCCCATTTTCCACCCACAGTTCATAGTGGTTAGAGTTTTGTCTGGAGATGTTCTATTATTTCACTGTTACTAAGACAAGCAATGAGTTTCACTAATGAGTGCATTTTATTGGTCTGATATTTTGATCATGGGAACAGAAAGGCTGGAGGTTTTGTTCTTTATGGTGGAACTTTCTATCAGTAGTGAAATACAATGTATGAGCATCAACACTGAGCATTCTTAAAGGGAGTAATCTTTAAGTGCCTCCATTGACTGCTTCCCCTAATAAACTCAGGTGTCTTTAGTGACTGAGTCCTCTAATGAACTCTGGTGACATTTTACCTTACCACTGACCTGTTCTCATCTCAACCAGCTTATGTAGACAACTGTGCAAGGCAGCATATGATGCAGTGTGTTTTGCCTTAAAAAACCCTGTGGGGGCAGCCGTGGCCTACTGGTTAGTGCTTTGGGCTTGTGGCTGAAGGGTTGCCGGATGAACCCCCGACCAGTAGAAAGCGGCTGAAGTGCCCTTGAGCAAGGCACCTAACCCCTCACTGCTCCCCGAGCGCCGCTGTAGCATGGCAGCTCACTGCTCCGGGTTAGTGTGTGCTTCACCTGTGTGTTCACTAATTTCACGGATGGGTTAAATGCAGAAATCACATTCCATGTATACACAAGTATACATGGCCAATACCACTAATTATTATTATAAACCAATACAACAATAAAGAAGTACCAGCAATAAAAGCCAACTGGCACGTATGCATTCTTCACCTGTGTGAAAGCAAATTTTCTTCTCGCACTGGGTCGCTAAGCTGAACATCCAATCATAGTCATCACTCTTACAACCGTGTTCTGTTAAGCTAGTGCTAGTAGTGCACACTGTAAAAGACGTAGGGCATGGATGACTTTGCATAACGACAGTCTGTCAGCGTGGTGTGCTATGACCCTTAAAGGCATTGTTCTCTTCTATCCTTGTTTAAAAACCCTGTTCATTTATTGATATGTCTTAATGATGTGTGCACCTTGATGTACAGCGCGTTTGCACCTGGATTTTGTCTGTTAAATGTTAAATGATGCTCTGGGAACATTATGAGGCTGTAAAGAAAACCATCTTTCTTGTTGAGTCACCAGATTAGCACAGAGTGAGTAACCAAATTTAGCCTCTGTAAAATTGTCATTCTGGGAAATCCAGCAGGACTGTACCCATGCATCTTGGTTCTAAACCTGAAAGAGGAATTTGTAGGCATTCTCCTGCTGTCTGCGCCTGCCTGTGTTTGCTAATTTAAGAGATCAGCAGACAGGTGTAGGGTCAGTCTGCCGATCACCTGAATCAGCTACTGTTGCCCTTAAGCAAAAATGGTGCTGTTTAACACTCTTTACCTCTTTGAGATCTTTACTGATGCTCCAATGTGTAAGGTAAGGCTGCTGTGACAGCTCGGCTACAAATGGCTGACTCTGGTTGCTGTTGAACAACCATCCATAAGGGGCGGCTGTGGCTCAATAAGTAGAGCAGGTTGTCCATGAACCAGAGAATTGGCAGTTCTATTCCTGAAATGCGCCACATGTCGAAGTGTCCTTGAGCAAGACACTGAACCCCCAGTTGTCTTTGACTGTAAAGCGCTTTGAGTGCCAATAGGTAGAAAAGCGCTATATAAAAGCAAGGCCATTTACCATTACCATACTTGGTTCTTGAATATGTGGAACTTTACCTGGCTGCCATGATGAAATTACATGGGAAAGGTGCTGAAGGAAACTGACTGTTTTCCCTATTCAGCATAATAAATGCTGAGTCATTTATAGGGCTAGCCTAGCAGAGCTCTGCCTGCAGTTATTCAGTGAGCCTGTTCACTGAATAACTCTTGTATTAAGAACTGATCTGGGCAATCTGATTGCAAGTGGCCAGCTTTAGGTATGTGTGTTCAGACCTGGCGTCAACATGCGTCAGCAAACGCATCTCCAGATCCGATCTCATTTTTGGACTCTGCATGCAAGTATAACCCAACATCATCTGGGGCTCAGTATTTTAACAGCTGATGTCTCTAATGGAACCCTGCTCCAGACCTGACCTCATGACTTTGGCACATTCTTATGTTTTAGTTAGTTAACAGTGACAAGGAAAGAATATTTTAAAAGGCTCTCACTACTAATGATCAAACATCACTTTTCTTTTGCAGATGGTCATTTATAATAGTGAATAGAGTGTGTATAATAGACACACACTATATTTTTTTATGAATCAGGCAAAACTCAACTGATGCAGGAGCTCCCCCTTTGAGTTCAGGGGGTCTTTAATGCGACTCAGGATGCACTACCAAAGGAACACTACCAAAGGAAATGTATGCTAGTTACACCACCTCCAAATGTGGCCAGATATTGGATATCTCAAATGCCATCTTGATGTGTCCTGGGAGTGTGCACACCTGTCTTTTATGCATTGTGATCACCCAGATCCGATCTTAATGCAAGGTTTGAACAGGCCCAGTGTGAGCTGACTCAGCTTTTGTTTGGTTGAGGTGGAGCCCTGGGAGCTTTTGTTTATTTTACATGAGTCTGCCCTGGATAGTCCTGAGAACAAACTAACATTATTTTTGATCCATTTCTAGAAGTCTGTATTCCAGTATTCTTAGATCCTCCTTACCATTTTGAGCAAAACTTGCAATAAATGTGATCATTCAAAAAAAAAAAAAAAAAATCCCATGTTTTTTATTTTTATGTTTGCCACTATATTCCATAGATATCAGCCCACATTTATTTTTACTTAATGCATGTGTCACCTGGAGTTCATTACCTAAAAGTTTTCCATTTGAACAAGGAGACAAAATAGGACCCAAAAATAGATTTTGTTTAGTAAGAGCTATTTCTGTCCTAAATTGCCTTTTGCTCACACAGCTGTGTTTTCAGCTGCAGGAGCTTGCTTAAAGACTGTCTCAGTCATTTTGTTGTTTATTAGACAGAGAACTGCCTTTTCATGTGGGTATCTAACAGTAATGGCCTCAGTAGGTCAGATAAACAGCAAGATTTGACCAGAACTGTTTACTGAACTGTGAATGAAAAAAAGTCTACTTGAGCCCCATACTTTCAAAATGATTGTCTCTTTCATAAGTTTCTGATTTTGATTGTTTCATACCATACTTTAAATTTAAAGAACAATTTGGAATATTTGCCTAATAATAGCGATTAAGAGAATAAAACTGATATATTTATTTGGACGTTATGACTTTAGACCCATCAAATCACCCATGCGACTGTGGCTCAGTAGGTAGAGCGGGTTGTCCACGAACCAGAGGGTTAGCGGTTCGATCCCCGGAATGTGCCACATGTCGAAGTGTCCTTGAGCAAGACACTGAACCCCCAGTTGCTCCCAGTGCGTGGCACTGGTGTGTGATTGTGTGCGTGCTTGTGTGAGTGAATGGGTAGATGTGTCTCTGACTGTAAAAGCGCTTTGAGTACCAATAGGTAGAAAAGCGCTATATAAAAGCAAGGCCATTTACCATTTACCATGTTTAGCCAGTGAGGAAGACATACAAATTGGTGACATTTTAAATGTATGACGTTGCTAACCCTATTAATCCACTACATCATTTTTCATAGATTTCATATTTCACACTTCTGACAACTTCATATTAAAACAAAATGACCAAATCTGCACAGATGTCCCATGTTTTTTTCTGCTTGCTATTTTTTTCAGACAAACCTCTTCGTGCTGCTCTTCAACCAAATTAATTGAGCAGCTTTAAACATTCATTTAATATTCAGATAGGCCTGTTTGCAGCTGCATGCTAGTTCCAGTGTCAGTATCAACTGTTCCCAGATTCACAGACTTGTCAGCAGAACTAATTGTTAAATGGCAGCAGTTTGTTGTGATGTAAAGGCAAAGTTGTCAAGTCTCCTTTCATTAGTGTGTAGAGGCAAAACTACTCAGATCGCTCACTTAATTAATGTCTGAAAGTGCCATGATCAGGGTCTGGGTGAATTAGTGCCAGCATGGAGAGTCAGTTCAGTTTAACGTTGAAGCAGACGACCGTATCCGTTTCTCAGCCTTGTATTGGCCAGATGGTGAGATTGTACTCCTTTTCTTGTCCTGCTGAGAGGTGGCGAGGATCAGGAGGAGCCCCATCCAAAGCTTGTCCACACTCATTAGGCAGCCTGGCCACAAAGACACCCTCCTCATCTTGTAGCTGTGTCTGTTGGCACGTGTGGTGTCATGTGTAAAGTGCGTGCCTGTGCTCTCATTTGGCCTACTTTCACCAATGAGCCCTCTGTCCCCTCTGTGCTGCTGGATAGGGAACACCAGTTAGACAATATGAACAACATGTTTGTGTATGTTGACTCAGAAGGTAGCTCAGGAGGTAGTGAAGCTAATGATTATGCCATATGTCCACTGTTACTTTTAGTCCTTTTAAAATGTAGGCTGGTCAGGTTGTCACAGGCCAAACGCTATCCTGTTTTACAACTGTTCCATGAGTTTATAAGGGTGGCTTCGTCATGTTATGCATTCCCCTCCTGGCATCATCAAAGCACCATAATTATGCTTGTAGGATAAAGAGCTGTGAATGGCCATTAATGTGACCCATTGTGGTTAAAAAGTCTCCTGACAACATGCCTCTCCCCCAGGTCATTAAAGAGGTCACAGGCACAGCTCATTAACAGGATGCGTCATATCTGCAAGGCTTGTTCCCTTTGAACTTACTGGGATGTTTTGATCCCTGCAGGCGATGTGCCAGGATTGGTTGGAGGATGCTGGGAGTGTTCCCAATATATGCTGGCTCCAGGAAGCTGGCTCATCTCTGTGTACTTCAGCTCTTTCCATTGTTCGTAGGATTTGCATGGAGATGTTGTTATAGATAATAGGTGTGACTTAAGGTATATTCTTATGGGCATACTTATGGGCCTGTACAATAACATCAGCTTTCAGTGTATGTCAAGAGATGCAAAATGAATGTATTTCTCTATAATGGTGATAGTGACACATTAATGCAGCATTAATTGTAGCCCCCTTAAAAATGTCTGCCATATGTTAGATACATTTTAGCTGTTGCATGGATAAAGAATTGTGCGGTAACAGTATCTATCATGCACTACAATCTTCTTTAAGAAAAACAAAACACTACTGACCCTCCCAAAACATAGATTGTTTTGGGAGGTGGATTAGATAAGATAAGATAAGATAAGATAGGACTTTATTCATCCCTGTGGGGAAATTAGGGCGTTACAGTGGCAGGAGATTGTAGTACTTTCTAAAGCAGAATGAGTTTTAGCCCTTTAAAGCCAACTCTGAACCAATGACAACCTGGACTTCAGACTTCATGTGAGGAAAAACAGATACATGAATTATCGTGTGGAAAAAGAAACCTCTTGAGCCACTGTTTTTTCCACTCTGCATAAAGCTTCTCTTCATCTCTCTTCCTCCTCTCACAGTCACAGCACTGCTCAGGAAGCTGAAGCAACAATCCAGGGAGAGTGTGGAGGACAAGAGGCCCAAACTCCTGAAAGCCCTCAAAGAGGTATGTAGGTCCTTACAGTTTCTGCTCCTGACATCTTGATGTAGGTCCTTTTAATATACCCCTCTCCACGTCTCCACTCAGCTGTGTGCAGAAAGCAGACACACGGGGTTAGATCTAATAAATGCAATGAGAGTCTGCGGATATAATCATCCCTCCCAGATTTCAGTCAAATTTGTCATTCACAAATTGCTGTCATCACAGCGAAGCAGACCTAGGTCAGACACATGTTATCAACTGGTCAGAGTCAGGCAATAAGGCTAAATGAAGCCTCACTGTGCTCTTGTGTGGCTGTGCACTACGACATCATTTGAACACTCATACTGGAAACATGTGGCTAATCAGTCAAAATGATCTCTCTGTTATTTTGGTCTGCCTGACTGTAAACATTTAGTCATACATACAGTGACGTATATATTTTTCAGAGCAACTGCAAAAGAGCCCTTCTGGATTCTTGTTGTTGTTGCTAAACAGGAAGTTATGGAGGCCAAATTGTAGGTACAATCATCCAGAGATTTTAGTGTCTAGGTCAAAGTGCAGCAACACCACCCCCACAAGAGTTAGAGGAGGAAGTAAGCAGATGAGAAATCTGTGTGCGTGTTTAAAGTGGTCATAACACCTTTCCTAACCTCTCATCTTAGTGTAGATATTCTAATACCTCTAGTTGCTTGACTTTAAATTTAAGCCTACGTTTTGCATGACATGATGAGCTCCTTCCCGGATGACGGGGCAGATTTTTTTTCTGTCATTATCTCTCAGAGATTATCAAGCTCTGGGAATTGATGATCACTCCCAGCCTGACGTCATTACTGAGTGATGGATTCAGACCACTAGTCCCGGTGATGAGTTCAAATACATCTCAGCCTTACAAAGTAATTAAGCTCTAGTGAGTTGTGCCAGTCAGGTGTGATTAGTTATGGACCGACATGGAGGCTCGTCTCATCTAATCAGGTCCACACAAGCGTGGAATGCATTTCCATTTCTATTGGGCACTGATGCCTCCTTTTATTTATACATTTCTGTCTCAAAGCTTTTCCAAAATGCATCTTTTGCCAGAGAAGGCTGGATATACTCTTAATTTTTGTTATGGTCACTAAATCCCTTCAAAAACCATCTAATACCTACAGTGATTAGTGGATCAGTAAATCTGGATGCTGTTCAGTTCTTGGCTATTTACATGAAGTCGTAAAGGATTTGTGACATTAATAGAACATTTGAATTAAGAGAATGGGCATCCACCCTTTTACTTGTGTACTTCTATGTCCTCTTAAGTTTTCTTCATCTTCATTCATAGCTTGGAGACTTTTACTTGGAGCTTCACTGGGATTTCCAGAGTTGGGGTGAGTTACTATCTGCTCTACTAAGACAATGACATAATCCACATTGAAAATTAGCTATGTGCTGGTGTACATCAACATAAAGAAATTGTTTAGGGTTGGGGTCAGTGTTTGTCTGCATACCTTGCATCATGACTTTGAGAAAGAATGAACTGACACACTGTCCTTTAATGCGAAGGTCCCACTTTTTACAGCCATGCCAGTAATTTATGCTCATGCTAGAAGCACAGTTGTTCTCCTAGCTGTACTGACTCTACACACAGTCTATAATGTAGATGGAGGATAATGTGTGGCAGTAGACGAAATGTATCTACTAGAACAGGCGAATCAGCATTTGCTTAGTCTGCACAATAGCAGCTCCAGAGTGTGAGCCAGGACTGACTTCTGTGCACTCACTGTATCTTTGTGAATTATTGACAAAGTGGACGAGGTAATGTAATGCATGCAGTACATTTAAGCTATTTGTATATTTATTTGTAAAAATTGAGGTTGTACATGCTGTAATGGTAACTGTGACAATCATCTTAAAATCCTATTTGTAGATTGTAGAGAGATGAAGATTTACGTGCCGAGTCACGTCTGGTTTAAACCAACACAATCTCATGGATCTGTACTCGCATGAAATAGATTTCTGCCTTTGTGCCCCTGCAGGCCTGTTTAGGCTAAGTGGAGCACTCTGCTGGATTTAAAGAGCCTCTTAATTTTTAACATTTTTTAATCAATGCAAAGCTTCACAGAATTGTTTTGGACAGTTAAAGCACCTTTTCAGTTTGTTGCAGTGATGGAACATCAAGCAGAGTTTCTTGCCTCTGACCTGCTGTGATTTATTAAATATTTAGCTGCAGAGCTACATGTTATTTCTGGTATATAGCACTCTTGTCTACTGGGTCATATGCTCCCGAAGCTTCAAAGTGGATACTTGTCTTAATGTTTGAGTGAGCCGTCTAAAATTAGGCACTGCTGAGACGTTGTACGTGTTCTTACTGTATCTGTTCATGTTGCAGTGCCTTTGCTCTCCAGAATCCTGCCTTCTGATGCATGCAAGATCTACAAGCAAGGCATCAACATCAGGCAAGTGTTTTTCATTTAGATACAATTTTGATGTTTAGAGACACAGAAAGAAAGTTCTAAGAATGCCTTGTAGCAGAAGATATTTACTGTTTTTGCATTGAAGTACACCACCCTGTGGACATCTCATCCAATTAAACAGTTATTCATTGAGAAATGTGTTTAGAGATTCTCTCTTGAGTACTCTCAAGACTTACCTACTTATTTATTTATTTATTTGTCAACTTGCACACAACAACTTATCTTTTCATTGCGTCTTCTTAGTCCAAGTAGACTGTGAAATCAGCTCCTGCAGCAGCGGGAAGCTGAACGAAAGGGCCTCTGTGTGCTGATATGTTACTTCTGTGTTTAAGTTTAAATCAGAGCCCCACAGAGGAGTTACTATTAAGTCTACTGTGCTGACTAGCTTACTTACAAAGAGCATCAGCAGAAATTTGTCACACTGTGACACATGCTAACATGCAGTCACAACAGTGTATCCAGAGTGAGACTGCATTGCCCTGCGGGAAAATAAGCTAACATCATGTAGCATTTAACAGCTTTTAGCTTTAGCTCCCGAAGCATGTACACACACATTAACATGGATTTTCCATGGAGTTATGTGTATGACAAATCAGGCCACCCACCCCTTTATCCCTCACATGCACAGCTATTTTTTACTTTAGATATCATAACATATTATCTAATTGTATTGTACTGTACTGAGTTCATAAAATAGTGTGTTTGTGTCTCTGTGCAGTTAGTAAGTGAGGTAACCTTGATGTGCAGCCTGCTATTATTCTCTAAAACTGCTCCTGGCTGTCTCATTTGGTATTCAGAAAGCCCTCTTATTATCCAGGAGTTGGTAGAGAAAAAGAGAGGGAGAGCGTGAAAGAACAGTCATTTACATTCTAGTGCTTAAAGCGTGTCAGGCATGACATACCTATCCACAGCACCTACCGCTTTGTGTCTGGGCTTCACAAACCGATCAGCTATTCTCTTTGCTGTCATGCTTCATTCCAGGGCCACCCACTTTGACAAGACAAAAAAAAAACAATCTTGAAATGTGTTGCTGGTCTCCCATGGCAGTGATTAGCATACATATTGTCTCTGAAGCTTCAGAGAACAGTTTGCTTTTATTTTGGCTATGATGTAAGCACAAGTAAACCATATCCCAACATTGCCAATTTCTGTCTCATTTTTCTGTCTTTTTGTGCAACATTTTCACCGTGATTCTGTCTTTGTGTGTTCATTATTTGTAGATTGGATACGACCCTGATAGACTTTACGGACATGAAGTGTCAGCGCGGTGACCTCAGTTTCATCTTCAACGGCAATGCCATTCCCTCTGAGTCTTTTGTTGTGCTGGACAATGAACAGAAGGTCTACCAGAGGATACACCATGAGGTGTGTGAGACCCTTGCCTACAAGTTTGCAATATCAAAAATGGTTGCATTAGTGTTGTGGTTTTCCTCTCCCTGCTGGTTTAATAGTAGTATGGAAAACAATGGAGGGGTTTGAATGATGGTGACACTACAGTAAGTCACCTTAGGTCCCTTCTCTGGTAATCATGAATTTTTGAACAGTGGTGGTCCTACATATTTTGATATGCTCAAGTAGAAGCCTGAGGACAGAACAAGACAAAAGGTCAGGGTGGTGCAAACATTATACAGTAAGAAATAATCCTTGGGAGAGTGGCAAGAGACAACATTTTAGCACAATTTAGTTTTTAAGATGTCTAGCTTTTGACCCCCAAGTGTTGGAGGAACCTATAGATATCAGTGATTTGATGGAGAAAGAAATGAAAATGACAAACTGATAAATTTAGCATCTCAGCTATGAATGGATTCTTGCTTTCCACATCACTTACATTTTAGTCCAGAGACTAAAGAGCCCTATTTTTTTCACCTGGCTTTAATGATTTTTTCATTCTGCTTTTCGTCCAGTAATGGCTATATTAAACGTAAAAATGAACAGACGCCTTTAGTCTTACAGTAAAGTGAGTGTTCAGACCCGTGTTAATGCCTCTGTCCTTAATTCTCTGTAGGAGTCTGAGATGGAGACAGAAGAGGAAGTGGACATTCTGATGAGCAGCGACGTTTACTCCGCTACGCTCTCCACCAAGTCCATCACCTTCTCCAGGGCGCAGACCGGCTGGCTGTTCAGAGAAGACAAGACGGTTGGCGTCGCTTGTCGTAGCATTATTACTCCCAACATCTCAGTGTTGGATCATAAGTTTCTGACTGTCCATGGTATTTCTGGAATTTTGAGTGATGCGTTCCAGATACAGAGTTGTGAATTTGATTAGTTCTTTGGAGAAAGCAGGAAACAGAAATTCAGCTTGACACATGGGTCACAGACAGATCACTATAATACGTAACAATGACAACAAATGGTGTGTGTTCTAGATATGCTATTATTCTTTCTTTCTTATTGCACTCCACAGAGAGAGAAAGGTGTCCATCCACTTGGTCTTTATTTGACTTTACTGTAAAAGAAAAATAAGCCATATTTCCAGCCCATTCTGGCCATTAAATATGAAATTTTAGGATGCAATCGGGGAATTTGTTCAGAGTGAGGTGCAAAAACAATTCTTCATACATTTATTATATGAGTCAGTAAACCTCAGGTACTCCAGATGCTGTATTTTTAGTTCTCGTCATTTTTAAATGTTGTTTTGTTATCTAGCTATCTGAACCTTCCTCTGTTAGAGGGTGACTCCTGTCAAGGAACTACAGCTCTGCTATTCTATACTGTAGGCTCCTGACACTTTCCTGATCACAATTTCCTACTACGTCTACCACACTGAGCAGGAAGGATGGTTAATAAATCAGAGGAGAAGCAGTGATAAACCCCAGGAAGCAACCCCAGGTGATAGGCTTAGGGTCAAAAACAACACAGACAGGACGGGAGGGACACGGAGGCAGTGAATAAGATATGAGAGTATTGCTTTCAGTCCTTTTGTTGAGAAGGGAAATTGGCTACTCGGCAGGGGGGGGTTATCATTTATTATCTGTTTCTTCTGTCTCCAGGAGCGCGTGGGAAACTTTCTGGCAGATTTCTACTCCGTAAACGGCCTAGTGCTCGAGTCCAGGAAGAGGCGAGAGCATCTGAGTGAGGAGGACATTTTGAGGAACAAAGCCATCATGGAGAGCCTGAGCAAAGGAGGGAACCTCATAGAGCAGAACTTTGAGGTTTGTCATGTGTCATTAACTTGTGATGTCATAAGTAGGACAGGCATTAAGCTAATGGATCAATCTTTCAAGCTTCAGTGCACCTCACGGTTTATATTGCAGTGTGATGGTTGGTAATGCAGTCTACCTTGCACCATTACATTGCCTACACCCTTTGACATATTTCCACTGTACATCTCAATGTTGATAATATGGCCTTATGTGGGAGCCACTATGACTAACATCCTCCCACTGTGCTGCTGCGCTGTGACAGCACACACCCTGTACCTGAAGCGTGTGTTCTGTGTTACACATCAGATCCCTTTGACTTTTTTAACTGTACTATATTTTAAGTATTTATGTTTGAGTGAAATGTGTACAAGTTGTAGCTGTCACAGAAGCTGTGTTTAATCAAATAAGTGACACAAGGTGCTCTGGGCTCTTTCCAGTTCTTCTGTTTGAGCTATGTCTGATACAGGTTCTACAGGTTTAATGCAGTTATTGACATATACCTTCTGATTGCCACATCTGTGCTGACACATTCTCATTCAGAGATTAAGTTACACCGTGAGTCAGTCACACCTGGCTAAACTTCTGCCGCACTGCACCTATCACTGTTGAGAACAAGTTACACGCTCCATTAATAAACATCCTGTTGACTTACACCTGCAGTGTAACCACCAGTCCAGTCCTGAAACTGTCCTGTCTCGCTGGAACCTTAGGGTAGGGCTTGAGTCTCGCAGACAAAATAAACCCTCACTACTGCACCAGCCCTACAAAGATAAATCATGTAGAAACAGCATGGATTTCTTGACAGACTGTGTCAAGCATGGTTTATTAAAAAATAAAATCCTGTCTGGGCCCCCACTGATGTTTCTTATATATTTTTTTTATTTGTTCAAAATAAAAAAATGTCCCCAATCACTGAGACAGAAGACCCCCACATTTATTATCCATAAATTGGAATTCCAGCACTGCCACCTAGTGGTGATATTTCCAGCACTGCACCTTATTCACCCACCATCCTCTCACTACAGTATGTTCCAGAGTTTGCTTAGCAAGCCCTTGTCTAAGCACCGAGCATAAAGCGCGTCACACAGTGAAGACAAAGCCTCTTCAGCGCTGCCTTTTTCTGCATACTTGTTTTTTTCGGACTCCCCCCTTGTTCTGTGTTGGTCTTTGTTTTATCACAGTGTCCCATGTTGTGTGTCAGTCCTTTTTTACAGAGGTGAATTACTGCTTAGCCATGTCTAAAGTGGAAAAGGTGTGTTTCAAGTTTTGATATGGTGGAAAATGAAAATGGTAGATGGGGAAATCGGGGAGATGAAAAGCTGCTGTGACGTAGTTGTGTTTACTACAGTGAGGGAGACCAGGTCTGTCTGTGGACTCAGGCAAGCATGGAGGGCTTTTAGACAGGGCTTGAAACCATTTGTTTACATGGATGAAGGCTAAACCCCCGGTGCCATGGTGGGGAGGGCAGGGCTGGCATACCAACAGATCAGGGTCTGACGAGCACATAACAAGGCAGCAGGTCTAGAAAACACCAAAACACTTCGGTGATAACTGCAGTGCAGTTTTAAAACTCATAAACTCACACCTCATTTGACTATCACTTGGCACAGGCAGGCGTCTCATCATCGTTTCCACATTATTCTACCCTAGTTGTTTTATAGGCCATTTAGTATAGGCCATCATGGCTGTTTTTTTGTAGATCATTTATTCCATCAGTCACATGTTAAAGTCAGGGCAATTTGAGCTGATTTGGTCTAATTTTACTTATGCAGCCTATAGTATGGTTTTCATGATATATTAAGATGTATCTATTATAATTCCAGAAGCCTTTCCTACTGAAAATCACAGTAGGTGCAGTAGGTTTTAGTGTTACTGTGACAGTTTTATAAAAGAATGTAAAGATACACGTGTTTCCTGCCTCAGCAAACTATACAGTGAAGCATACTGCAATCGAAATGTGTTTTTTATATTTCTATAAGTTAACATTTCCATGTGAATGTGGAAAGGGACAGCGATGTTCAGGATGTAAACTACAATATAGCATATGATGTGGAGCAGTGTCAGGTCTCTGGTATTTGTCCCTCACAGATGTTTAGTGTTATTTTAGCTGTATTCAATGTGAGGCTCCAGAGGCCACAGGTTACTGTGGTTTATTGATGCATCGGGGGCCCCTAGTGGATTCTGCAGGCATAGTTTATCCTGTACGTCAAATCGAGTGTAAAACACAGATACTGTAGCACTATTCACTTTTATCATTTAGTTTGGTCTACCATCAGCATCAGGCTTTTTTGGAACCTTTTAGGAGTTTTAGTCCGTATGTCTGACTTGTTTAATTTGATCTGTTTTCAGCCGGCAAGGAGGCAGTCTCTAACTCCACCTTTACCCAACACTATATCCTGGGAAGAATACATTTCTGCTGACAATGGAAAGTAGGTTATTACAATTTTCTATTAAACATTTAAAGGAAATAATGTCATTTGTTTATGGTTAGTGAATAAAGCACTTAACCGAAAACAAAATTGTAAAACTCTTGATGTCTGTCGTAGATGAATATATGGTGATGATGATGATGAGCACTTCCTCGGTGAGTCTTCATCATGAAATAACATTCCAACTGTCTGCTGTTGTTCTCCCTTCAGAGCGCCTCACCTAGGAAGAGAGCTGGTCTGCAAAGAGAGCAAGAAAAATTTCAAAGCCACAATAGCCATGAGTCAAGACTTCCCTCTGGGCATTGAATCGTGAGTCTTCACTTTAAGCGCCACTCTAGTACTTATTAAAAAGCAGGGAGCAAAAAATAAATAAATCTGCATGTTACTTTCTCCTGGCATATACCTTTAATCAGAGGTGATAAAAAGGTAAATGATGTAGTTGTAAAATAAGTGAACTGATTTGACAATTGTTGACTTGTGTGTAAACGTGTTTAATTCACCCTCAGTTTACTGAATGTTCTGGAGGTGATTGCACCCTTCAAGCACTTTAATAAACTCAGGGAGTTTGTTCAGATGAAGCTCCCCCCTGGCTTTCCAGTCAAACTTGGTAAGGAGAGTTTTATATAAGGGAAATGTTTTCATTTCATAATTTGTTGATATTTGTTGAAAGTTTAATTACATCTGGAACGTGTGTCTCCTGCCACCCTGCAGACATCCCCGTCTTTCCTACGATCACAGCCACGGTGACGTTTCAGGAGTTTCGCTACGATGAGTTTGATGAATCCATTTTTACCATTCCCAGTGATTATAAAGAAGACCCGAGCCGCTTCCCTGACCTTTAACCTCACGCGCTGGACTTTCAGCTGCAAATGAGAAACAAGACCACGTTATGCTCCGAGGCATACAGTTTGTATTCAAATAAAAAGAAAGAAAAATGAAAAAAACAGTGATGACCCCCCTCACTCAAACCTGAACACAGACAGCAACAGGACAAGCAGACACACACAGGGAGGTCGACATCTCCTCGCAGTAACAACCTGTTTGGACGTATAGTGTTGCAGGAAGTGCTGTTAAGAGTCGGATCGTGTCAGCACCGAAAGGGCATTGAAGTTAAAATGAGTATCAACAGAACAGCTGAGTTTCCTGTTAATGGCAAGCAGTTCAGGCGATGCTTTGTATTAAAGTATGTAATTAATGTTTATAAAGGGACTGTCTTAAACTGACCTGTAGTAAAAGCACTGATATTACTGTTTGAGATGCTAGAGAGGAATTCCATTCAAAATTACACCCATTTGCCAGTATATTAGGTACACCAGGAATGCATTCTGATATAACAGTCCTGAACTAAATCCCCCTTCATGACAGTTGCATTGTTCACTTTATGTTGAAATAGCCTACAAAATGTGGCAATTAAACAGTATGATCATTTTGGAGGAAGTAGTTTGTGGCGCTGTTAAACTGCATTGAATTAGACAGATCTTTCTGTTAATTCAGTATGAAAATAATAGAAACATGCGTCAGTATGTAATACAGTACAAAAGTACTACAAACCACAGCCTCCAAAATACAGCTCTCTGTTAATTTAAACAAATACTGAATACCATACAAGTTATAAAGCTAAGATTAACTGCAGGGCTGTTACATTACAATACATTCGTTTTCACTTGTGTACCTAAAGAACTGGCAAATATGTATCATTTTTACCTTATTTTCGTACTATAAAGAAAATCTCAAGGTGCAAAAATATGTAATCATTTTAACTGTGTGATATTCCATTGAAGGTCTGTAAAGTCAAAGAGGACTCTCTTTAAATGTATCAAATCTTAACATTTGCAAAAAAGGTTTAGTCCTCCTGTAGATCAGACACCTAAAAATGATTTTGTGTGTTGAATTTCTACTTTAACTCTGCACATTATAAAACTGTGTGAGTGTGTTTAACAATGGTTTTCAATGAGAGGCATGGGGTAGCATCACAGACCTTTTGGGCTCTGTTTAGATCCACTACAGCTACTTTCAGTTGACTTCGTAGACACTCATTTTGTGATACTGAACTTTCAATCATTGAAGCGTTGCTAGTAATGTTGCAGATTTTTATGGTACAAAAGTCTCTTTGTATGGACAGCAGGGAGTAGAAGTAACGGGCCTTTCTTATGTCACCTTATAAATTATACTGTCCTGCTAAACGATGAAAAGTAGAGGGATGAGCGAGTACAACACATGTTATTTTTACATGTAACATACCAGGTCTCTCCCCTGCACCGTATGTGAATCATGTTTTATCGTCATGTTTTATTTAGTTGTCTTTTTAATCCTCTGTGCTGATGAGTTTCAGACAGGAAGAGTTGTTATCTTTTTAATGTAGCATCACTTGAGTTAATTTGAGAGTTGATTGATTTGTAAATGGTGGAAGTCGCTTTTTTGTACATGTATTATTTTGAAGAAGAAAAAAAGAATCATATAATTTTTGTCTCCATGATAAAACCATGAACCTCCTCCAGATGTGCAGAACCAGTAATCATTTCAGCTGTGTGAAAAGCACAAATCACCAGGGAGAATTCTGTCCATAAAAGCCAGAATGTAGATAGATACATGCTGACAGGTGTCATAATCTCTTGATGTTGAAAGAAACAGGTTTCTGCAGGTTCAGGTGTTCAGTGGCTCAGTTGTTCCTAACATGAATAGTATATCCATATTTAGTATCATAACCAAATTTCATTTCTCACGTGACATTCCTTACAGGTAGGTGTTGGCAGCAAGTGGACGTGTGCCTCCTCACATCATGCTATACATTTTATTTGCTGCTCCTTCTTGACTTCAGCTGCCTGAACGTTTTCTGTAGGAAATTATTCATCTATCGTCATAGTAGTTGGGCAGCAAAAAGACCTGTTGTATAAGTCTGAGACACTATTTTCATATAAAATGTACTAAAATAAAAATCCACATATCTAAGAGTTTGGGCTCCATGTTTTTCCCACATAGACCAGTCAGGCATAACATTAGAACCACCTCCTGGTCTGGTCTAAGTAGGTGGTACATGTCTATATCATCCACATGTAATGTACACTTACCAAGTCCTAAAGTCACAAGATTGTCAATGTTATTCACTTCTCCTGTTGGTGGTCATAGCGTAATGCCTGACCAGTGTACATATCATTAGTAATATGAACTGTGGTAGCTAGGCTAACTATGGGCAAGCATTCTGTTGAGATGTATTACAAAGCAGTACTGTGCTTTTGCAGGATCCACAAGCATTTCTAGTTTTTCTGTCTTTGTTGCGAGTCCATTATTCAGTAGTAGAAACATCTAATCATGGATGTCTAATTAGCTTATAGACACATGCTCCCCATACTGACAACGCAATTACCTCTAGATTAATCTAACTTCAATCTACAGATTAACCTCTTACTATGTTTAATGCAAATAAAACTCATTCACCTTCTTCCAGGTGGTTGTACACAGCTCATTCCTGACTAGTAGTTGCCAGGAAACCAGTGAAGCTTCTTTAAGGGGAAAAACGTGAGCTTTGATATTATCCATTGGTGACACATGTATCTACAGTTTAACCTGATTTTATTTGTTTCCTTTGGAAAACATATTGCAGACAACGTATTTCATTGTAACAACACATTTTAATCTACAATGTACACAAAGGGTCGTAAATAGGAAGGTCAGCAGAGATGACACACGACTGGGTGCATTACAGTTAAAGCAAAATGGTTCATCAACTGAAACAAAGTAGTGCAGGGTGGTGAGTGACTAACAATCCTGACAAGTACAATATTTACAGGTACAGCATTTTACTGTGTATTCTACCGTCAGGAGGACAAAGTTTGAACCAAGGCAACATAACAGAGTCAACAATATCCTTAAAAAGTACAGCAATGACAATTTAAAACCACGTTATCCATATTTTTTGTTTTCTTACGTCTTTACAAAAATGGACTGCTTTTTCTACACCCCGCTTTCACAATGCTTCTACAGTTAAGACAAAAAAATCTGTTTAACTTTGAGCGATCAGGCACAGACATATTGTGGCCTATATTAAAAATATAAAAAGGACAGTGGAAAGATAACACAGTCTGGTTCAGGGCCTTCTTAATCACTCATCTCCATGTCTTCCTGATGGTGATCGTCTCCATTCAGTTTGGACTTTTTGGGGATTTGGCCCTCAGATCTCTCCGTCTCCTCTTGGCCTTTAGGGGACGAGACAGAGTCAGAGTCGCTCTTCCTCTCATCCTCCTCCTCCTCTCCTTCTTTTTCACTGTCATACCCTTGTTCCTCCTCGTCGTAATCCCGGGTTACCTGCACCGTGCAGTGTCACGTTAACGTTGAACTCAAAGACCGTTTTGACATCAAGATTTGATTACATGACAAGATTCTCTCTAAACATACCTTAACATCACCTTTCTCACTGTCAGACTTGCGATCCCGATCTCGCTCCTTGTCTTTACTCTTCTTCTTCTTACTGCTGGAGCGTTCTCGTTCGTCTCTGCTACGGTCCCTGTCCTCCCTCCTGTCTCTATCTCGTTCCTTCTCACGGTCCTTGTCCTTCTTTTTCTCCTTCTTATGGCTGTAAATCAAGCAACAAAACACTTTTTAGTTACTGCACTCTGAATGCCTACGACATGTTCACTGTACTGTACAGCGTTGTTCAAAATAATAGTGTGTTTAAAAAATATATAATACAGATACTGTATAGCTGTAAAATGCTTAAAGATTTAGTTTTCCTGTGAATCACTGAACTGATATTTAGTTACATAACTACTGTTTCTAAGAACAACTTCAGCTTTTGCTTTGCTGCTGTGTTTGGGGTTGTTACCCATTTCAAGGGCATTTCCTCTTGGCATCAGATGACATGACAATGTTCCCATAAGGTGATAATCTTTAGACCAGTCGATGCAAAGGTGCTGTGCAACAATTGTTCTTCTTACAATAATGAAAAGAAAGATTGATAGCACTTTGAACATTTTAGCAACAATCAATATGACTTGTTGGTTATTCTTCAATCCATGTGAATGCTACTTTAACGTTTTCTTCCACGTCTTTCTGGCTCTGGTTGCTCTTTTAAAGGTAATAAGATCATTTTAGCTGAGCAGCCTATTTTCTACACTTCTTTGTATGTTTTCCCCCAATTTAATCAACTTTTAAAGTGCACTGCTCTTCTGAGCAATGTCTGGAATGACCAATTTCCCCAAAAGAGAAATGTTCTTTAAACAGAATGCACATCATTTACTGCCTTTGTCCTTAAACAAGAGGCACAAAGAATGTCCTCACTAACTGCACTCCACACTGCTATTATTTTGAACACACCCCTTTCAATTAGACTCAATTCCACAGAATAATGTCATGACTGTTGATTTTTTTGGTTTTCTATTACTCTACTACACTTAAATTATTCTAAAGTAAATTATATGCCATGTAGAAATATAATCTCTACCAAAAACAGTTACTGATCTGGTTAGTGATGTTGGACTGCTATTATTTTGAACGCAACTGTGTGTAAAATTCGCAGATAGTAGGGCATATGAAAACTTACCGTCTCGGCGAGGGAGATCTGGAGGGCCTCCTCCTGGGAGACCTAGAAGCACTACGGCTTCTCCTGTGCCTCCTGATACATAAATGATGAGGTAAAAAAAAAAAAAACAGATCTTTGAATGACTTGCTGCTGCAACTAGCACAACATGTCTGAACTTTTGAGACCACTCACCGACTGATGCTCCGTGACCTGCGGGCGCTGCTGTAGCTCTTAGGAGGCGTCTTAGACCTTTTCTTAGATTTTTCCTCCTTCCTCCTGTCCCTGTGTTCCAGACATAAGCAAACAGAACAACATTAGTAATAAGGACTACAACTGCAAGCCCAGTGATTGTAACATTAACAACCAAACTCCCTGAATAAAATCAAATCAAATGAGTTATGGGGAGTTGCTGACCTAGATCTACTGCGGCGGCTTCTATCCCGAGAGTGGGTCCTCCTCCTTCGTGGACTCTTGGACCTCCTTCTGCTCCTCGAATGCGACCTACGCCGAGACCTGCTCTTCGAACGTCTGCTCAGATTAAAAAAATCTCACATTTGAAAACACACTAAATCAAGAAACTGAATGTCATCTCTTTTTCATATACACATTGTTACCTGTGCCTTGAGCGAGATCTGGACCGCCTGCGACGTGACCGGGAACGGGAGCGGGAATGTTTGCGCTTGTCATCTTTCTTATCTGCCAAACCAAACACCAAGTTGTAATTGTACCGGACGGTAAAGGCTGACTGGTCACAAAATGGCACGGTTCACTGAACTCAATCCATGTGGTGGTGCAATTCAAGTGCAACAATAATTTGTTTATTTTAAAGTTCTATACACCGCTCCATACTCCGTGTGGCAGGGGCAGTATAAACATTATACTCACTTCCTGGTTCAATGGCAGCAGAGATGAGAGACTGGGCCTCTCTGACTCTCTTCATGGCCTCTTCAATCTCCTTATTGGATGCATCAGTCTTCAGCCCTGGATTCAAGTTCAGCCCTGCCGCTAATGGATTCAATCTGCAAGTGTAATAAATTATTTACGTTGTTCTCACAAACATATGTGCACTGCATAGGCTGTTAAGAGTCTGTACAGTTTCTTACTTGGGGTCCATGGACTGCATGAGCTTCAAGAAGTCTGCAGAAAGAGCCTGGATAAGAAACAAGGAGGATGTTACAGTTATTATCACAAATATATTACATCTGACTCTGCCCATAAAGGTTATTGATCCTCACCTGGGGGTTCATGTTAGGCCCTGGCATTCCCATAGCAGCCATCTGCTCCATGTTGGGAGCTCCTAGGCCTCCGAATGGTGTCCCTCCCATCTGAAATGTTGGACAAAGACATTCAGAATACTCTGCAGAGCCAAATTAAAAATAAATTCAGCTGATTATGATTAACCTGTAAAAACTTACTGATGCCAGAGGATTAGGTGTTGGAAGAAGGCCTCCCCCAGGCATCATTCCTGCCACAGCATTGGCTGGAGCCAGCAGCGACATAGCTTTAGATTCATCAGGAATCACTCCTGGAGAAAAACAGGAACATTTCAGTCCACGCTCAGAGAAAACGTTGACAACACTCAGACAAGACTTGCAGACAAGCCACCTTAGTCTAACTACTCTGTAGTAAAAATACTAAAAATCCACTTTTTTTTTTTGTCTTGTCTGTAAATCTTGGTCCCTGACTTTTTTGTGTGAATGTATGATTGTAGGATTAGCTGCTATGAGCTTAACAGTCACAATACACACTGTGGTCAACACTGCCAAGATTTTATCACCTGTACTTGTTTTTTAAGTCATGAACCAAACGTAAGCAAGCACAGCCAGTTGTCCCGTGGGATGTGCTCTCAACTTTCATTAGATGTTTTATGAACAAGCGACTCGCGCCGGCTGCTTCGCTATAAAGCACACAAAAACATTGAGATACAGAAAACAAAGTTCATGATTTGGGTGTAGACACAAGGGTACATTTCAACATCACTTACCATAACCAATACAAAAACAGAAAAGGCTCAGTTATTTTATCTTTTCTGGCCTTTTGTTGGTGGTTACACACTGTACAATCCCCCACAGTAAGAAACTTACTTGGCAACCAGATAAAGTACTGCTAATCAGATACAGTACTGCTAGGTATTAGCCAACAGTATCTTACAATAAACACTAAACAATGTCAAAGATAAACTACTCTAGACAGCTATGGGCTATTGCCAGCAAAGACATCATGTAAAATATGCCCAAAGCTGAAGAGAACAAATCTGTAAAATCACAGGGAGACTCTTATGAGAGACGACCATCCATGGCTGTGCAATCTGAAAACAGGCTATTTGTAATCTGACATTTTTTTTTACATTTTAAAAAGGGGGGGAGAGAGGGAGAGAGAAAGAGAGACACGCGCACACACACACACACGCACACAACAGAAAGGACACTTGAGAAACAGGATAAGGCTGCAGAAGACAAAACTGTTGGTGGCATTTTCAGCAGGGCCTGGTATATAGGGCTGGCTGAACCAGGAAAAAGAACTGTAAAACACAACAACAAAAGAAACACCACCGTTAAATGTGAGATTCACTCAACTCGTTGAGAGTCATGTGTGGAGAGGGTCAGTTTTAAAAAAAAAAAAAAAAGGCATTTCTACTTAAAACTGTTTATATCTTGTGTGTTAGTGAAAATTTGGGAAAACAAATTGAAAACACAGTGTAAAATAATAAAATTCTTTGGCACATGAAACAAGTAAATGCCAAAGGCAGTTGGTGTTCATTAAGTTTAACAGAGTCCACTGATCATAACTGTTTAGATGATGGTACACACCGTCAGCATCTAGTCTAGCATGCACAGCTGATTAGTCCCGCTTATGCTGCATGCTTTGTGCAGGGATGTCCCGAACATCTGTCTTTCTTTTTGCTCCCATTTAATGTCACAAACACCAAGTCTTGATCCAGTATTTATATTTTTCTTGGTAAAGTAGTTTGTAGCAAACCAAGCTTAAAAACTTAATTCTGTTTGAAAGTGTTTGCCGAATTTATGAGCATTAAGAAAACAGATACACCCACATTTTCATTCATTCAGCTGATTTGAGCCTTTAAGACTGTGGGTCTATTCAGCCAGTCAAGGAAAATACCCATGTGTATGTGCAGGATATTTAATTCTTTTGTTCTATAGCTGCTTTTAAGCACTTTATTTACAACCTTGTAAGAGGTTTTAATACCGTCACAGTTCACACGCTGCAACATGTAAGCTGATATAACTTGGAGGATTCTTTATAGCTTTTCACATGTCTGAAATACTAATATTCCAATGTTCTCAAACCTATGTCTTTACATTGCCTACACTCAGTTACCCAGTCATTAACTTTCAAGCTGTTAGACTCCTTGGCTTCTGGATGACAACCGTGTTCTTGCACAGGGCTCCTCGCAACGTAGTCGATGTTACCGTCTGAACTTCAAGCATTTTTTTGTACACAATGTCGTAACAAGTCCCATCTGAAGGCAGCATTTGTTACATTTCAGTAGATATAGGAGTGTAGTGGCAACAGGTCTACATACATGTATGTATACATACAACATTAATTATATGATCCCAAATATCCCAAGTTTAAAAGGATTTTTTGACAGTTGGTCTTTAGAAGTGTACATCACCTTATAGCTGGGAACTAAATCCAACTGGAATAAGTTCTGTCCTAACAGCTGCTTTGGCCAAAGTACAAGAGGTCTAAATATAAACAGAGGATCAGAAATGGTTCAAGCCTAAGGAAATACTTAAATCAAATGTAAAATTGCCTGGATTGACCAAGAACTGTTCCACCTGCTCGGGGCATCCCTACTTGGGCCTACATGCCTACTAATCGAAATACATTTCATGTGAAAAATAAAAATAAAGAAAAAAATTGAAATTCTTTGAATATGTGGATATGTTCCCTTCACCCTCTCCCCCATTTGATTAAAGAATTGTGTGGCTATTTTTTTGTTTTTATAGATGCCTTAAACAGAGAGAAAAAAAAAGAGTTAATATTTTACTGCAGAACAAGAGAGAGAAGGGGCTTGCGAGCCTGGTGCCATTATTTTTTCTAATCTCCTGATGGCAGCAGAGGACCACTTTCAGCCAGCAAGGAAGGGGCTCTCTGCAAATGACTTGTCCACTATGAAAACCACAACACAAATAACAGAGAGAGAAGTTTACAGCTAGATTGTAAGACATAGACACAAATGTACAATTCCCTTCAACATACCTAGAAATGCCAAGCACTCAAGAGCTTAGCTAGTTTTTCTTGATCATGAAAAAAAAAAAACACCTCACAATGGCTTAGATAGTGCAATTCTATTTAAAAAAAACTATACACCTACACATTGTGATGTATGTTTAGAGACAGCAATATGAGTGACACAGGAGTAAAACAGACACCCACCTTCAGCAAAAGGGACCACGATCAAGGCTCTGTCCACGAAGACCGTGTTAGTCAGATGCTGAGAAACTCCCACCGACTCAGACTCAAGGAATTTTACAAAACAGACACGTGAAGTCACAGGCAAGGGAGAGTCACTGGAAGAAAATACAGATATGTTGTGCAAGGAATACAAACAAGGAGACCCAACATTACTCAAACCGAGCTTTTGAACTCAGGGACAATTAAGACAAAAATGCGATGAGGAGTGTTCCGTCCTGCTCCCTGCATCCCCTCCAAAGTATAAGCCTGAGATAAAACCTTCATTAAAGAAACATTTTTACTAGATTTATGATATTTTGATGTTGACACAAAATTATCTGTTGAGAATTGAACTGACAGGCTTCTAACTTCTCTCCCTCCAGTGGCTAACGACTGTGGCACAAAACCTTTCGGATTATGACAAAACAGTTATTAGCATATCTAACATGTAAAACTCATCCTTGACATCTCCTACCTGTAGAGTAGCCAGGTCTAATTCAATAGAGAAAAATACAAAGCAGAGAACAATTATTTCCTACTACAGCCAATAACATCTTTTAATTATGAACTGCATTTAACAGTAGCTCATAAATGTACACGTGAGACCTGGTGAATCTGAGTCTAAAACAATTTTTTTCTTCCAACTACTTTACTTATATGTAACAAAATTTAGAAAATACTCTAGCTCAGGTCTGTAATGTAAAATTCACAAATTTAATTTAATTTTTCTATACAGGCACATTTGTAAACTTATTCATTTAGATTATGAAATCTCAATGTGGGAAAGACAAACACACAATGTCAAATAATATGACAGTCTACAGGCAACAAAGTTGTGAAACGAGTCAGGTAAACAAATAAATGTCTAGCAACGATGTTGATAAACAATTTACTAGAACGGGTTTTAGTTCTTAAATTACTGCGTTACCTTTTATATTCTTGCAAACTGAATGTCTTTTAGCTTTGTCAAACGTAACAAGACAAGTCGTTTGGCGAACACGTGGTGAACATTTTATTATTATTTAATCTGCTTATAACAGACAACTGATATATACCTCAACGCCGTTATTTTTGCTCATCAATCACAAATTGTTCAACCGATTAATCGACTGTTTCGACATACGTTACAGTTCTCAGAGTTCTCGGAGGTGGAGATTCATTATGTTTTGACATATAAGAGGAAATGGTGTATGTGAGACTCTTATGCGGTAACATTGAGGGGAGTGACTGCTGCTGCATTGACTAAAGACGCGGGCAAACATTAGCATTAGCATGCCGTGCGGCGAGGCCTCCTGGATGCTACAGGCCTCAAATCCGAGCACAGCGTTGGACGCGCAAGAAAACATTTTACACATTGATAGTTTAGGATACTCACTCAGGTGGAAACAGCTTGAGCTCCTCTATGTTTCCGAGGAATCCAAACAGAGTCCTCATTTGTTCGGACGTCGTGCTCGGGGAGACATTTGTCACTTGGATGACGTGCGTGCTGGAATTCATTTTCGCGAGTGCTAATCAAGCTAACTAGCTTATATGCTAGCAACGTGCCCGAATTTATAACAAAAAATGCGAGCGTGGTGCGTTTATAATGAAAGAAATAAACATTAGACGACTGCAAAATCCAACATCCTTCTGGGAGATAGAAGGTGGTCGATATTTGCTGAAGACAACACAACGGCCGTGAGCAGGAAGCAACAATGCCACTGCTGAAACTGTCGTGAGGATTGGATGCAGCTTTCACGTGCAGTTTGGGCGCTCGTACTTAAGCAATGTAACACATTAAATGCGTATTTCACTGACATCGTTTTGAAATATTTAGTGGTGGAGGAAACATTCAGAACATTTCTGGCATAGTTGTTTTTACCACAATATAACGTATGATAATATTATCATCATATTATAATTTTTCAGTTCTTATCAAAAACAGAAGTGGCCTTTAACCGTTAGTAAAACAACGTTAGAGCAATGGAATAATACTGTGTTTCAAAGTTACCAAACAAATAAAATGGATAAAAGTTATAATTAGCATAAAGCAAGTGTATACGGGTACACTGAACTTAAATTATGTTCTGAAATATTACTTCCCATTAACTGTATTTACACTGATATAGAGACAAAGGAAATGCAGAGTATACTTTGCCATTTTCCGATTACACGTAAAGGCAGCATGACTCGGAATACGGCTGAGACGAGAGTAGGCGTGGTTAAGGTTGTATCCCAGGCTCCTGTTGCTAGGATGTTAGCCGGAAGCTTTTGCAACTCTTCTTAGTGCATTTTTAATTTCTCGGAAGTGCATAGTTGTGCAAATTCCATGGTGCATTTATAAGAACAAAGGTGAGTACATGTACAACGATAGTTGTACCGTGCTTTGGTTCGTGTTTGGGTTAACTGACGGAGATTAGTTCCACCACTCACATCCGGGCGCAAAGTCGTTGCTTGCTAACTTAGCCCTCCCGTCTGTGGGCTTGTCAACACGTTGGTGCATTTATTATCATTACAGTTATTTAATATATTATTAATATTTAATATTCCATTGCTGAATGGTTATATTTTTGTGGTTCATGGAGCATAATTCTTTATGCACCGAGGGATCTCGGGACAGTGTAATCACAAACTGTCAAGGAGGAGCTGTAGAGATCACGGACATAAGACAGGCAAGTGGAGGATGTTTGCTTTGTAAGAGTCAGTATTTAGGACAAAACATCGAAAACATTACATATATTACTCTGGAAAATTATCATATTTACAAGGTTCAAATAAAAGTCAGGGACAGCACAGTAACATATAGGTGGAGTAAGAAGTTTATATACATCTTAAATGCATTTAACTCAGTCTTTTCCAATTCTTGGCCTTTATTTCTAGAAAATATTCCCAGGTCAAATGTTTCAGGTAGCCCTCATCAAACTTCTTACGTTAAGTTGCTGGAATGTTTGCCCTCCAGACAGAACTGGTGTGTCTGAGTCAATTTTGCAGGCTGCCTAGGTCACGCATGATTTTGAAGTCTGCTTACAAATGTTCCACAGGAGGTCATGGCTTTGTGATGGTCAAAGTTATGTTGTTTAAGTCATTTTGCTGTGGTTACACAGGTCAGCCACAACATTAAAACCACTGACAAGGGAAGTATATAACATTGTCCCTCTTGTGACAATTCATTGTTCTGCTGGGAAACTTTTGGACCTGACATTCATGTGGATGTTACTTACATGTAGCACCCACTTAGACCAGACCAGGCACCCCCACCCCATAGCAATGACACTCCTTGATGGCAGCAGCCATCCCCAGCAGGATGCAGCCTGACACAGGCACACACAAAAACAGTTTAGAAACAACTCAAAAAACTTGATTGATTGATCTTTTTTTTGTTTGTTTTGGGATAATTGAAAAAGTCAAGTGTTGTGGACATACTCTCTTTTACTTGCAAAAAAAAATGTGATACTGTATTTGGTATTCAAATGACAACTGCTGTGTGCTTGCATGTTTGTACTAGAACTGGACACTACATTATTACTACTATTTAGAAAGTAATGCTGACTCAAGTTTCATAAAGACACATCTATGACATACCAATGCTATTTAGTTATTCAGTTAATCTAAATGTTCATAGTATAATTTCAACACTGCTTGGATAAATTAATACATAGATGGATCTATTGTGATTTTTTCCTGGTTTTGATTGGTAATTTACTGTATTAGTTTCTCACCAAAGTAAACTTAAATTATGATTTTTTTTTCTCTTACAGGAATATGTTGGAAATTTAGTTTCATCTTGAACTCAAATTACACAAAATGGTGACTATTTTCCTATTTACAACCCCATTCTCGTGACACAGACAAGTAGCTATGGGCTTCTTAAGACTCGTAGCCAGAATCATGGGTCGGATCAGTACGTTCAGATCCTATCAATTTGTGCTTCTCCTTGCTGCTGCACTTGCTGTTGTAGCGTTTTACTACTTTGGCTCAGAGAAGCAGAACTTCTCCAGCACCACTAAGAGGATCAAGCAGACCCAAGCCAGCCACAATACCAATAGAAACGATGCTGACCTAACCGTGGACACCAGGATCTCACATACAGCTGGATCTGAAGAACAAGGAGGGGACAATGCAGGAGCAGAGAACAAGGGTTTTCTGTCCTGGAAATCGAGTGCTGACCAACGCTACCATGCACTCATGATGTTCACCAAGGTGGACAAGAGCCGTAGCCTGCAGGATAAGTTCAGAGTGGCCATGCTGTCTATGGTGAAACACGGACACTTCCTGGAAGGGGAAGTGTTGGTGCTTCATTTTGTTAGTGACCAGGCCAGCCAAGAGCTGGGTGAGAGAATGCTACAGGAATTTCTCCAAGGCGCAACTTTTAAATATGAGGTATGTGTGGTTATTAGTTCTGTTTACTACTGACTTTTGAACAGCTGAAACAACACTTTAGACGTTTGTTTTGTTGTCCCATTTGCCTTGTGATACTCAAACATTACAGTTACTGTTTCTCAAACAATGGGGATTTATTTAGCATAATTAACATTTCATAGCCTCTAGATGGGTAAAAGTGCTCACAGTATAACCAGAGTTTAGCTTTTACGAGGTCAATTTGCAATCTTTTGATACACACACCTTTTGGAAAGCCTCAGCCCCAACTTCATTTTCACATGTATTTCAAAGTGGAAGAAATATATAAGAAGATTTTGACAAATGTTGATTGCTTATGCTATTTCTCCAGTTTGATGAGATAAGCAACACTGAGATCCAGATATTAGGCCACAAAATTCTCATAACGGTAACAAAAATGAAGGATCCTAGCTGTATTTTTGAGAACATTAAACTCTAAATTAGTTAATTATATTATTATTAGTTAATATATAGTCAGCGCTTTAAGTTTGGCATTTGAAGTTTGGCAAAACTTGCCCTGGGTCATCTGGAGATCTAGTGTGATCCTGTATTCTGTATACACAAAAGACACTAAAGGTGCACTCTTGTTGACAAAATCCTGGAAGGTATTTACGTTGTTGCTTTTCAAAAAGTGATCAAAAATGTATAGACTGTGTGAGGAAAGTTTCTCACTCTTTTCACTCACTCCACACTCCAAAGACTGTTCAACAATCTGACCAACACTAATGGCGCATTTCCACTAGCACGGCTCGGCTCGGTACGGTACGGCACGGCACGGCTCGGCTCGGTTTGGTTGTGTTTCCATTACAACTGGTGCCTCCTCGACGTGGGCGGGGTCGTCATAACACGGCTGCGCGAAACCGCTGTGACGTCATTTACACGGCGCCGAGCAACGTACAAATCCGGAAGACCTCCCTCTGAATCCGTTCTTCGGCAACCAGAGTCAGGAACGTCTGGACCTCCTCCACCGACCAAGGAGCGGATTTTTTCTGAGAAGCCATCTCGTTCCAAGTCAAAAAGCAGTAAAAAGTGGTGTCTTGTCTCGCGTCTTGTTTTTATTTACATTCTAGGCGGTCGTCGCGCGGTTATGACGCTTCCAGTGACGACACTCATCGGCCAATCAGTGGAAGGCAGTCGGCTGACGTCACGTTTTAGTAACGCTTCGGCTCGCTTGGAACCAGGGCTGAGGTGATACCAAAAATGTACCCGGTTCCAGGTACTGCGTGCTAGTGGAAACACGCAATAGCGCGCCGAGCCGTGCCGTACCGAGCCGAACCGTGCTAGTGGAAATGCGCCATAAGTGAAGCTTCCTGTTCCTTTAATCCAAATTAAAATGAGAAACACATTGGCTGTTGGTGCTGTTTAAAGTTTAAACACATGGGGGCAGTCTTGTTCTGCCAAACCAATCCTTCACTAATGGGATATCCCTCCCTTACTGTGTTCTCTCTGCCAAAACACAGGATTATGTGCTTTCTCTATTCGCTTTCTGTATCTTGCAGTGTCCTGCCCCCTCTCACCTCTTTTGTATTCTCCACAGAGCACACAAACATAACATTGTTTACAAATTACTCATCACTCTTCAAGTCCTCCTCAAGAACAAGAGCTCTCTTTTCCCCTCAGGAATGTCTCATCATATTTAACATGTGCTGTGGATGATGCTCTTTATTATCTTAGGCTGATCCCATTCCGGCTTTGGATTGGTTCAAGGTTGCTCAGTTTCGTAGTTGGCAATTTGGAAGTTCTGAGCCTGCTGGTTGGATTGCATCCCATTCATTTGATTCCCTTTTTTAGGGTTCAAGGGACACAGCTGAAGTGTGTGATGTAAAGTACTGGAAAAGTTAATTGTTTAAATCTGGAACCTCTGTGTGTTTTACGTCATCCACCAATGATTGTTTGATCATTTCTTTGAGTCAGAAAGAATGAAATAGAATAAAGGCATCAGGACTATATATATATATATATATAAAGAAAGTATGGGGTTACAGTCCGTAAACAGACATCATACACACATCAACAGAGGTTATGTAATTACCCTCTCTGCCCTAAGGGGGTCTCAATAGTTCTGCAGTGTAACTTAGAAGTGGTTTCATCATCATTATTTAAAAAATTGGTCTTTCAAGAGGAAAAACTTGTTTTTGCTCAGATGGACAAACTATGAAAAACCATGAGTGTGGTGGGGTCTTATGACCCCACCACACTCTCTCTGTCGAATTAAGACACTAAATGACACCAAAAATCTAAGTTGAATTATCCATAAACTGAAATGGATCCTGGATTGTATCTGCAGTTGTATAGTGTTTGTGTCAGCTTTGTGATGTCGTTTCGGACCACTGCTTTTAAACATTGTGGTTTTAGATCACAAGTCATAAAACAAAATGTTCCAAGACTGACACTAATACTCCCCAGGGCCAGACAGAGGCAGTGTGTATGTGCACATTGACAGACTTGAGGACTCATCTTGAGGCTCATTCCTTTTAATTATTTATCTTTGAGGTGCACGAGGACAACACAGTGGTTAGGCAGTCATTTTAGCCTCCAAGCCGTCCCAGCAGCAGAAAATTCAATGACCATTAGACATCTGCAACAAACAGTCCTTCATAGTCACACTGTCACTGTGCTCATTAGAGCTGACCATCCTTCACACTACACACTGAAGTCTTGAGAATGTTTCTTGTACTGCTAATGACTAAACAGCAGTATGATTAACAGTTTAGTCTCATTTTTTATCTCCTAAAGTAAATATAATAAAAGTCATTAATTAACCTTTAACTCCAAAAGAACATAGCTGAGCTGTATCACGCAACGTTATTGTGGCTCTTATTCTGTGCATAAGTGCTCACAGAGGTCTCAGTTTTCCCCTTGAAGTAGTGCAAAGCAAGTCTGGCAGAATCAAGAAGGGAAATTTTTCTCAGGACTGGCACTCTTTCAAGAAACAGCATAAACGCTGTCAAACATGACCAAGCTTAACTTTGTGCAGATAGTTTGTTTGTTTGTTTGTTTGTGCACTACATTTTTGACTAAATACATTATTGGGGTCCAAAAATCTGTGATCTATAAAAAGTTGGAGGATGGTGAGTAATTGTGCACAGATGTCATTTAAAGTGAACATGAATAATCGAATTTCTTCCAACCAACTGCTATTTCTTTATGTGGCCACATGACCTGGCTTGAATTATGTGTTCAAGTTTCTTAGGTTGATTAGTTAGTGAGATGATTTTGTTTCTTTATCAAACTGAATGTTGCAAAAACATAAGCCATAAGGTACATATATACATACACAGACAGATGATACTTGCAGGGGCTTCAGAAACAAAGGAAAATAATACTTCTACATAAGTCTTGGTGAGCTATGTGACAGTTTAGATTACCTAGCCTTCATACTCTGTCCATATTTTCGGAAATCACAGAGCACAGTTGAATAAGTAATTGAATTGGATTTGTTTTGTTTCTCTGTGAACAGAGTATTAAAATCATACAAAATACAAGAATCCTTCAAAAACAAACACACTGGAAAAGCAGGATTTAGGGTTCACTTTTCAGTTCTGTCTCTTGGACTGTGCATCTTGACAGAGATTGTCAGTGTTAATATTTTGGCTATTCCTGTGAGTTTTGTCTGAGAGCACATGTTAATTTCTAGTCTGGCACTTACACTAGTATTTCATGTGCATACAGACTTATTAATTTACACAACAATTTTCATTAAGTTTATACTTTAAGTGGGTGGGTGCAACCTTTTGCAGATAAATTATACAGGTGCATTTGCAAGATGCAATTCATTGAAACTGCTGTCAGCATTTCAGTATTCTGAATAAATGTTTCTGCATAACTCGGCAGGTTGTGTAACAAGGATTCTGCCAACTGTCATAGTTGACAATCTGATTTTGTGCAGCCTTTGTGTCAATTTTCTTTTTTTCAATTATTCCAACATTGTATGAATAGTAATATCAGCAACAAAAAGGGTATGCCCTAATTTTACTATCATGAAATGTTTCCCCATCATCAAGGTATATTGATCCATTATATAATACAACAGCCATATTGTCCGGATTACATATGAAACTTTTAGACAAATTAACAATCTTTCTATTCTTCTTTAAGCTGGAGTGATAATGTGTGCTTACTGTCTTTTTAGCTGTACACAAGAAGGTAATGATACCTCAGTATCACTGTGTCCAGCCCTCATATAACGCAATCATTAATGTTAGACATTTTGGCTTTTGTGTAGAAAAATGTCCCATGCACCACTGACTTTTATCATAAGGGCTACATGCTATTTGAAACCATATTACTATAACTAAAAACCTCACATGTATGGTATTGATTGATAAAAGTATAGCCAGTTTTACTGTACTTGTACTAATATGATTCTTTTTTGTTCATCTTCCCTGCAGGTGCTCTTTCATGACGTAGTGGCTCTCACACAGAAGCTCTTCCCTATTGTGGAGGCCATGCAGAAGCATTTCAGTGCTGGCTCTGGAGCTTATTACAGTGACTCCATCTTCTTCCTGTCAGTTGCCATGCATCACATCATGCCTGAAAGTAAGACTTCCAGCTTTCTCTCATACTTAGTGATTAAACTGTAGATTTTGGTTAAACCCCTAAATTGCTGTCCTGTAGGGGAAACCCACACATAATCATACTTTTAACGGAGTCAAAGTTTCCCCCAAATTATTACTGTATCACATTATATGTGTAGAAAATTGTACATAATGAGGGCACCACCATCAATATTTTTTTCCAATCTATTAATCTATCAGTTATCTTTTCAATGACTCCTTTTGTTAATTTACCACATAATAATAACTATTACTTCTAAACATTGCAATACTATCCATTAGCTTCTGCTTTGCTGATGCTGCCCTCCTTAATAGAGAGTTGAAGTGTCGCTGCTGAGAGAGGTTAACAGAAGTCTCTGTAATTGTGAATGATCAGGAATTTATTCCGTGCAAATCCATCTATTTTCAATAGCTTCCAAGTTATTGAGAGGTGATATCTGTAATCCTGCAGTGTCAGTTTTGCTTTTTTTAAATCTAAGGAAATCCCTACGGCTATCCAGTTCTTTTGCATACTTTGCTTTAAATTCATGCACATGCTCACTTCACTTAGTTGGCACTACTAATGCACAGCTAGAGAAGGCAGTATGGACAGGTATCTAGCATACATGTGGCATTTTGCAGAGACCCTGGGGAGCCAGGAAGGAAGGATGTGTTCTGTCACTGCTGCCCACATTAGTGCCCCCCGTGCTGGCGCTGACTGATGGCAGCAAGAGCCTCCTGTGTGCTGCTGAGGCTGACTTCAGTGGGTGTGTGGCGACGTAAAAAGGAAAAAAGGATGATATATATATGTGTGTGTGTGTGTGTGTGTGTGTGTGTGTATATATATACATATATATATATATATATAAACAGATTCTTCTTGGAGTGGAAGTTTAAGTGTATGGTTGTCACTCATCTGTCAGGCCAGAAAAGTAATTTGTTTTGTGCACATGGTTTTAAAGGTATTTTTAAGCAGCATTTAGTGTTGTATAAGACAAATGGGACATCCGGAGCTGCGTGTCTGTTGGCGACTCACGTTGCGTCCTTAAAATACTTATTGATCCCACACATGTGTCAGCCTGTCTGCCCTGTGTCCACATCATCACACATTTCTATTTAAAGAAGGCTTTTATCTAGAAAGGGCATAATGTGGTGGTCTTAAGAGAGCCAGGGCGGGGGAGTTGGGGGCGGGAGTGTGTGTTGCTCATACCTAAATCAGTGTTATTTTGACTTTGACTTTACAGGTTTTCTGACAAAGCCTAGTCCGCGAGCGAGCCACACAGCAGACAGGGAACATTGATTCTGATTAATGACATGGTGCGAACAAAAGTGACGTCCACAAAAAATAAAAATGAAAAATAGCAGCTGCAAGTGGGTGGGATGGAAGTTTTAACATTCACAGACTTTTAAAGTGGGAGTGAAGTTTAATTTGGTTGTCAGAAGAGAAATAATGGAACAAACTGTCAGCACTTTGGGTTCAGTGTAAAGCCAAGTATACAGTCTGGTTAGGAAAGAATTTGATGAACATATTTTGAAAATTGCACAGTCCTGTATCGTATTTTTATTAATGCAGTCTAGAGAAATTCTGGAGTGTAGTCTGTTTTCATCTCTGTGTCATTTTCATAAACGGTAGCATAGCAAGGCATCCATCTGCAGAAAGAAAGTGAAAGAGTCGTCAGAGTCCAATGTGCATGTGAGCACACTATATGTGATGATGGAGAAAATGAGATGTGGTTGAAAATTGGGAAACAGAATAAGTCGGCTTTGAGGAAATATTGTTTTATCAAATGTTATGTACGATAAGAATGTCTTCAAAGTTCAGACAAGATTACAAGACAATGTCCAATATGTAAATGAGTTGAAATCAGGAGTCTGTTGTCACCCTTGTGTCCTGGAGGACGAGAATAAAACGGCTCAATGGAAAGCTGTTGTAGAGTAATTGATGTTAAGGGCCCTAAGAAACACTATTTCTGTCAGTGGAAGAAGTGTTTGGACTCCTCTCTAGAGATCTCAACATGCTGGGACTTGAGTCTTGCCCTTTGTTTTCCACTTATGGCAGAAGTTATACTGCTTTGTCACAGTGAATTAGTAGATCATCTGTTATGTTACGAAAACATTTAACGAAAAAAAACCAAAATTGTATATACTGATTTGTTTTCCAGGTTTGAAGCTTTGTAAATGATGACCTGAAATCTGCATGCATATGTTTGTCACACATAATTTGTTGGTTACTCTTTAGGTGAGTTGAGTATACTAACAGTTTCTGTATCTCTGTGGCTGTTGGAGACATGTCTGCAAGCATGTTGCTGAGATTTTGTAACTTTCTGTGCATCTGTGGTTTGACTGGCACGAATGCAAAAAGCAGATCAGTTTCCAAAGGATCAAGAAAAGCATTAGCACAGGATTTCTTGAATGGCACAGGACTCTTGAAGAAGAAAAAACTGGACTCGTATTAAGTCAACTTGCCATTCTTTAACCTTTTTTGAATATACCATCACCTGGATGTCTGAGAATGTAACTAGAGAACCTTTCTGTTTTATTGAAGCAGGAAATACAGAAGCTATGTGATGCGATATATTTAAAAAAGAAACTGCATTTTCTAGTGAATGTTATAAAAGCAGGAACTAATGTGCTACAAATAGGCTGTAAGTGCTCACATCAAGGCAAGTATTAGGGCTTAATGAGGTTGACCCACTTTCTACCTGAAAAATGTGATTTGATGAACAGTGTCCCTGCTTTGTGTGTGTGTTCATGTGTGTGTGGCTCAGTGGAGGCTTAAAACAGGGCCGTCTTATCTGATCAGCACCTCCGGCAAACTCTAACCCACCTTAATGGAATTATTCTTGCTATAAATTTGCAGCATCCATGCACCAAATCAAGACTGACTTAAACCACCACATTCTCTTGTCTATCCATTTATTGATTGCAGTTATTGTAATACATAATAATAACAAAGTATGTAGGGGTTATGTAGCTTTTTCCTTCTAAAACATCATTGGAGAGTTTATTGAAATAAAACAGACTATATGGAGACTTGTGCGTACACAGTCTGCCCAGTTGTAAGTGGATTTCCTTTGACGTCTTGCTTGAATGACCTAGAAATTTGCTGAGGTCTACCATGATAGTTCTCTATCTTGTTCCGGCAAAGATCTTCTGGGCAAAAGCTAAATCCCAAACTTGTCACATGAATGTGTTACACTAAATTTAGGTTTAAATGTGGTAAAAGTTCATTGAAATTTATCAGTGTTTTCTGTAGTGTCATTAGTGTCATGTTTTTCTTATTAGGGACGAAAACACCAGAAGCACCTCTTATACCTTCACAGGGTTTGGTGTTAAGTCATTGGTCTAACATCAAACCCACCACATCACAATGTTGTAACAACTGTAGGCCCTCTTCCTGTTATACGTCCGCTAGTTAAGCCCAGTTAGTGCAAACAAACAGCGCTGACAACGCAGAGATTACTGTTCCTCTCCCCTCTCTGTTGCCACAGTACATGAAGGCATCGCGATGGGCAGCTTCCTTGTTTGAAGAGCATTGAAAACAGGTCGCTCCCGCACTGCTGAGTCATCTTTTTTCTAGCGCATATTTCAACCGGCACTTCAGTATGTTTTTGTGCAAGCCTCTAGTTCAACCTTTGTTGTTTAAAGGTTCACTTGGTTTATTGTGAAAAAGCAGTGACTTTGATTTTTTTTCCCCAAAACAGGCTTTTAATTAGAGATTTCTGGCCTTGCTAACTTCTTCATTGCATTTCACTTGTCTGTTTTTACACCAGTCAAATAAGGCACTGCCATGATCAAAATGTGTGACCACTGATTGCTGCTCAACCAGTTCTTGTTATAATTCACATCTTATTTACTGTGAAGTCTGCAACTCTTACAACAGCTGTCTCATTAGCATTAACAGGGTACAGGTGCATCAAAGATGTTGTCTAATATTATTTGGTACTATGTTGTAAATGATAGAAATGCTGTGCTTGGGTGGAAAACCCATGGTGGAGGAGTTTGAGTGCCCTAAGGAGGGGCTATGCTGTCTGGGGCTTTCTGGCCCTGCTAGCATCTCCCAAACAATTTTACTTAGTTAGGGAAGACATTTTGACAAAACTACTCTAATGCTGTCATTGGGTCCACAGATTTGTGGTCTAGTTTCACATTTGACGTATGGCTTTTCTTTTCTCTGTCGTTGAAGACTTGCTTTCTGGCATGATGGCTCTCTCAGGGTTGCAACTTCATTCATGGACTAATCTCATAGCTGGTGAAATTTCTAATGACTGCAAGTACAAGTCTATGAGGGCTGTATATTTTTTGTACATAACATATTTGTCTGCCATATTCTATTTTTATTCTATTCTATTTTTTTGTATCTTGCACTGTTATTTCCTGCCGCTGTAACGCCCTAATTTCCCCACAGGGACGAATAAAGTCTTATCTTATCTTATCTTAGGTATCTAGTAGCTTGTATGACTAACTAACTGTAGTGCAAACAACCTGTAAAGCCTGTTGCTTTTTATTGTTAAGTAGATTCCTATTTTTGTTGTATCAGCATAGGCAGCATCAATAAAGAGTGCCCATAAATACAGTGGTATGCAAAAGTTTGGGCACCCCTGTAAGATTTCATAATAATTTGCTCTAACTTTATAAAAGACGATCACAGCAACAAGATTTTATTTCCTACAGAGATGTAGACATTTGAGTGTTTTCCAGACCAAAATTCTTAGAGTATCTTTACAAAGTTTTATTATAATAAATTAAAATATAAAAAATGGTATGTGCAAAAGTTTGGGCACCCTTTTAATCACATTGATTTCAAGACCTGTAGGGATTTGTAGCTGGCATGTTGCAGCCCAAAACTGCTTTGCTTAGCTTGTGAGACCTTCAATTACAAAGACAGGTAAAACCAATCATGAAAAAGGCTATTTAACAGAGACAGTTGCTGGCTGTGCTTGTCCTAGGCTCCTGGCAACATGGGGGCATCAAAACAACTCTCCACTGACCAAGAAACTAAGATAATTCATTATCATGAATTAGGAGAAGAACTTATTGCCTACTGTGAAATATGGTGGAGGGTCCATCATGTTATGGGGCTGTGTGGCTAGCACAGGGACTGGAAACCTTGTTAAAGTTGAGGGCCACATGAATTCCTCTCAGTATTAGCAGATTCTTGACAAGAATGTTCAAGACTCTGTCACAAAGTTACGCCGGGGTTGGATTTTTTCAGCAGGACAATGATCCCAAGCACTGTTCAAAATCCACCAAGGAATTCATGCAGAAGCACAAGTACAATCTTCTGGAATGGCCATCCCAGTCCCCAGACCTTAACATCATTGAAAATGTATGGATTGATTTACGCACGGAAGCCAAGAAACCTGACTGAACTAGAGGTGTTTTGTATGGAGGAATGGGTCAAACTGCCACGTGCCAGACTTTAGGGACTTGTCAGTGGCTATAGGAGGCGTCTACAGGCTGTTCTTGCAGCAAAAGGAGGGTCTATTAAATATTAATGGAATTATTTCTTTGGGATACCCAAATTTATGCACATGCCTATTTTTGTTTAAATATTCACAAAAATGTTTCTGTTGGACCAATGAAAATGATTTCACTACTGAGATGTTTCTGTTTCCATAAGGTATAACATTTGTTAAAATAAAGTTGCCGCTTCAAAAGCTCAGCAAGTGACAAACTGATGCAATGATTTTCCTAAGAGGTGCCCAAACTTTTGCATACCACTGTATTTATCCTCAAACTACAGGCAGTCATACTACCTTCAATGGTACACTTTCATCTTACACGGCCGGCATGCACTATCCTCAAGTATTTCCCATCCATTCATCACCTTTTGTGCCCTCAGAGCAGACATATGTGCTGTTTGTCCTTTATATTTCTCCCCACATACTTCAGGCAGTCTCCATACTTTTAGGTCAACGATACCATTAAGAAAAAGTCAAATACACGATTGCAGAGAAACCATTCATAGTCTGTCAAAGCCTGCTCTGATTTCTTCGTAATCTAATATTCTTGGAAAGACTCATAGTTGTGATTATACAGGCATGCTGGCAGTCTCACACATTGATCCTACAGGCATAGCTAACTGTGCTTGTTATTTAATAAGTTCTGTTAAAAGTTATTATTATTCATGATACACTGACTTTCTTCATTGTTCTTTGTTAATTAGCAATCTTAGTTTTTACCAATCAGGCATAACACTGTGACCACCTTCCTAATATTGTATAGGTTTTTCTTGTGCCTCCAAAGTAATCCTGACCCATGAGAGAATGGACATGGTCCTTCTGAGGGTGTCCTGTGGTGTCTGGAAACAGAATGTTGTTAGTGGGATCCTTTGGGTCCTATCGGTTGAGGGGACAGACCTCTGTGGATCAGACTTGTTCCAGTTTGGGATCTAGTGAAGTTGGAGGCCCGATCAACACCTTGTGCAATTCTTCAAGTTTTTTTTTAGTTGTCCGTAAAGCTTTTTTGTGTGTGTGCCTGTGTCAGGTTGTATCCTGCTGGGGATGGCTGCTGCCATCAAGGAGTGTCATCATTGCTATGGGGTGGGTGTGCCTGGTCTGGTCTAGGTGGGTGGGATGTACCACAGTGGTCAATATTATTTACTCGTGTCATTGGTTTTAATGTTGTAGCTGATCGATGTATTTTATTTTACTTTTTTTGCTCCACTTTCAGGTTTGACTCGCATAGTGCAGCTTGACTTGGATCTTAAATACAGGACCAACATCAGGGATCTTTTCCAAGAATTTGACCGGTTTCCTCATGGAGCAGTAATAGGCATCGCCAGAGAGATGCAGCCAGTCTACAGGTAGGAAGTGCTACCCATGCTAGTGATGCTAACACGTAAAGCCAGAAGGTTTCTAAAATGGGAATGTCCAGTCTTTCAGTGTCCACTTACACGAAAGCAGTGTTGTGATAAGCTGACATGCCCAGGAATAACTCTGAGATGTTTCATTTTTTTTCTGACTCAAATTGGATCAAGTGTTTGCATCTGTCAAGAGAAAAGTCTCACTTTGTTTTAGAATCATGTGCAGCCGATTATAAGAGTTAAATTCTAGACTATGAACTGGTCTTTGTTGGGGAGAAATTAAATTGACAGTTGTCACCGGAGTCCAATATTAGCAATCAGGGTTTGATTCACTAGGCAGTTAAAGGTGCAGTAGGCAACTTTTACAAAACTAACTTTCTGTCATTTTTGCTGAAACTGACCCTATGGTCAAGTATAATTGCATGAAGCAGGTCATTTAAAAAAAAAAAAAAATGCTCCTCTGGCCCCACCTAGAGCCTGTAGCGCGATTTGCAAGACATCCACCGCTCCACTCTCAGATGCACCAATCAAGTCCAGGGGTGTATCTAACAGAGTGTCAATCACTGCTCATGGACACGCATTTCATAGCGCCCTCCCCTCCCCCTTCCGTGTGCAGGTTGTGCACGGTCATATATCTACCACATGGCAAATTGATAAAAGTAAACTGTGGAATAAAACGCCACAATCAATGCTTCTAACTGTTACTGATAGCAAACATCACAGATGTAGGCTACTTTCAGAAACATCCTAACCTTGGTTTTGTCCTAAAGTTGACTATTGCTAAATATTTTGACCTAAAGTATAACGACTGTATCGTTGTACTTTACGTCAAATTATTGGGAAATAACAAAGGGTATTATAAAAACTATTTTGTTGTTCTTACGTCGGTGTGTTCCATGCTAGTTTGTTTACTCGCTCTCTCTCGGTTCTCTGCTCGTGCGCAGTATTCCAGGGCCAATATGCACGCACAGACCAGCACAGCAACAGGTTTATCTGTGTGGTTCAGCTGTGTAGGTTCAAGCCACCAGTCTCATTCTTTTGAAATCCAGATGGATTTATTTATTTTGGCTTCTCTTGCATATTCATAGTTTTTATCACATTTTCAATGTGAGAAAGAACATCAGCAGTCTCTCATACCGACTAGGGATCCTCGGCTGTGTTACAAATATGTCTTTCTCTGCAAAATTTCAAAAGTTATAAGGCAGCATTAAACAGAACGAGTAAGTGGATTTTCTCATGGATTGTGTAATGATTGGCATGGCAGGATTTTCATGATAACTAAACTGACAGATTTATAAAATAGCAGCTCAAAGAGAAATACTGGGAGAATCTATGTATAGTTTCGTGGGAGTTGATTTGACAGAGCATGTAGACAGAAAGAGAGCAGCCAGAGATCTTTTTCAGTTTGGGGTTGATCTTGATGTGCTGCAAACTAGACAAAAATGTTAACAAAACTGTTTTTTGTCTAGTTTTGTCAGCAACTTTCAAAGAAGAGTAGCAACATATTACCTGGAAGTTACCATCATCTCTTGAGATACTGCTTGGTATTGCCAGAGGGACATGACTAGCTGATAGGCATGTTCATTTCTGTATCTGCAACACATCATTTTTTTGATGTTTATTTTTTTGTTATTATTATTATTATTATTATTAGTTATATATTGCCAACCCGATGGGCTTAATCTTTTTTTTGTTCAGCACATGTTGTCCCATTATTAATTATAACCACAAACAAGCCACAAACAGCTGAAAATTGCTGTATTATTCAGCAATGCCAGCATGACGTGATGTTTTCATGAATATGTTATTTCAAGTCCTTCGTGCCAAATAAATAAGTGAAGAATTGGCAGGATCTACGCGGAGAGTCGCCACTTGACAGGAATGTTTTGTCCTCATCCTGTGATTCAGATGTGTCTCCAGTCTCTTTGTCAGACGTGTCTGCAGTAAATAAACAATTTGTACGTCCCTCCAACTGACAAACTTGTAACACACAGATAAGATCCAAACAGCCTTCTCTAAATGGATGTTTTATTCTCAGGATCACTGGAAACTTGACAACTAAACTTTTTAAATCCACTTTTACTTCTTGTTGCAGTGTCTCATTGTGGGATGATAGGTGCTCTCAAGTTTTTCAGACGTTATAGACTGCCTTCCCGGACTACTGTTTTTGTCCTAAAGAAAAACAGTAATGTACGTGCACATCACAACAACACCCAACAATAGCATCAAATGCTTGATCAGATTCCTCTCAGACTTGTTCACATTAAGTGTCCTATTATCAGCTATCTTCCGGGCATTTGTCATTTTATTAAAAAATGTTTATGCATTTAAGATGCACTTTTGCTCATGCAAACACAACTTTTAAGGCGCGTGTGCGTGAGTGCATCTGCACACATAAACAAGGGGCTCCGTCGCTCTTTGTTCCTCCACTGATTTTTCCGTCCCTCTCCAAGATAGTAAAACAAACACGCTGCTCCGTTTAGACTACCACACTGTTTTCCACCCAAGCACAGCATCAAAACAGGACGTCACACCGTGCGTGCGTGCGTGCGTGCGTGCGTGCGTGCGTGCGTGCGTGCGTTCGTGCGTTCGTGCGTGCGTGCGTGCGTGCGTGCGTGCGTGCGTGCGTGCGTGATGGTAAGACTATATGATGCAAGGTGGGAGGCTTCATCCAGCAGCTGCTTTCTGGTATAAACACACAGTCAGGTGATTTCCTCTGGGCTCTTAAAGACTGTGTGAATGAAACAATGAATCAGAATGTGCTTGACTTTAGTTACAAAGCCTGTGATGATAATAAATGCACTCTTATTACTGCTTCTACCCTTTCTACTCTTTTGTTTTTTATTCCTTTTTACTAGACATTCTTTATCACGTAATATTACTTGTATCTGAAAAAGATTAATAAGATAGTAGATAGAAGAAGATAGTATTCATATTATACACCGATCAGCCACAACATAAAAACCACTGAGAGGAGAAGTGAACATTGACCATCTTGTGACAGTACAATGTTCTGCTGGGAAACGTTTGGACCTGGCATTCATGTGGATGTTACAGACATGTAGCACCCACCTAGACCAGACCAGGCACCCCCACCCCATAACAATGACACTCCTTGATGGCAGCAGCCATCTCCAGCAGGTTGCAGCCTGACACAGACACACACACAAACAGTTAAGGACCAACTCAGAAAACATGAAGAACAGCACAAGGTGTTGACCTGGCCTCCAAATTCACTAGATCCTAAACTGATCAAGTGTCTGGGATGATCCACAGATGCCCCTCCCCTCAACTCATAGGACCCAAAGGCCCCCACTAACAACATGTTACCAGACACCACAGGGCACCCTCAGAAGGACCATGTCCATTCTCTGATGAGTCACAACTGTTTTGAAGGCACAAATATTAGGAAGGTGGTCATATTGTTATTGTTCATTAACTCAAAATCCCAGCCGTAGAGGAATTTTAATTTTCCAGGACTAATCTTCATTTATGAATAAACTTTATATATAATGTGGTGTTAGTGTTCATGATTTTATGGATTGCAGGCTTGTTGTTGTATCACAAAGTTAAAGTTAGAAAAGTAATTTTTTGTGTGTGCATGTCATACAGTAAATTTTAATGTCAGATTTTAGACATTGAGTTGCAGTTTTCCTGCCAGACACCGGTTGGCTTCGTATCTCCAAACAGATCTGTATGCCTCCCCTGCCACTGTGTTGGCTCAATGGTTTACCAACCCTGGGAATTCCCTGCTGATGTGGAACCTGGACACACTTATTGAAAGCACATGGCAGCGTAGCAGGGGCTTGTACCTAGTATGCCTCACTTTTTTCCAAAATGTCACACAAGCTGTCCTGACCTGGGTGTTTGTCTTTGTTGTAGGGATGTGTGTGAACATATGTGGGTTTTGTTTTGTTTTTTCCACTTTGCAAACGTATGAAGGACAACAAGTGACATATGTGAGCTTCCAGTTTTTAACCTTTAAAGCATAGTTGATGACGAGCATTTAATTTATCTCCTCTGTGAAGGCTTGAGACTCTGAAGGACATTACTGTTAACCAAGAATATCATTAAAAATTCAAGATACTCTTGGTCCACTGTGGTGGACTTCTTTTTTAAATAGAGATGCCTAATGCAGCCTATATTGGTGATTAATATTAATTATAACATTTTGTGGATAATAAAATGTGTTTTACTGGCTCTCCAAAACAAAGCAGCATTTAGAACATAAATCACACAGAAAGAACCTTTGATAAACAGATCTGCTACCAGTTTGTAATCCCTATAAGCTACCTTGTTAGTCATTTGCCAGCAGCCAATGAACTTTGTAGTGTTCATTTTTGAAACACGCTATTAGCAAAGCATCCTCTTCACTGGAGTGTTCTCCTGTGTTGCACAAAGTGGGTTCTTAGCCCTCTCTCTGTTTTGGTGCTAATGGACAGAGCATTATGCAGCAGAACGCATCCTCCCACCAGCCGCATTCAGAGCACATCCTGCCACTGAAAAGTTCATTATTGGGGAAAAATGTCCCATGTCTCTTCCCTCCAGCTGCATTGTAATGTTTTAAAACCCAGGAGACAAGACCCACTTACATAAGTGTCACAGCCACAAACACATACCGAGAGCCTGAAGGAAATGACTCTTTATGCTTTGTGTTTTCAGTCTCCATTGTGTGACACATCCCACGTTTTCCCAGTTTCTGCTGTGAGATGCTACCAAAGAGTGATTCTAAAATATTTTATTTTGCAAGCACGTTCACTGAGACGTCTTTGTTCTTTCATCTGTTCTAATCAGAATCAGGTTTTGACTCTGCTAATGTTCTTGATTGATGATTTTTCACATCATAATCCACCTCTCAGGGACAGGAGCTGCTGAGGGATAAAAAAGCATTTACATTTTTGATCAAAGGCTCATCTTTTCAAAACTAGAATTTTCTTTGGTTTGTGCTGCCAGATGTGATGAAAATTACCAGACATTTCATTTCTGCATGCCACAACCAGACTTTCCTCTGTCAGCTGTCAGCAGAGTGTTTTACACAGCTTTCAGAGAGCAGGCTGTTTCTTGTCCAGAACAAAGTGCAGCACACATTTGGTTGAGATAGCAGCACAGAATGTCCTCGTCACCTGCTAATGCTTTTCATTCTTTCGCTAGCAAGACTAACACTTGACTTGAAAGCTTGACAGTGAAAATTTGGAGACAGAAGAGGATGGAGGTGAGAATTGCAGTAGAAGCACCAATCTAAGCTTGAAGTTTGATTGAGTCTGGTTTGAATGTACTGGCACAGGGGAACAGAAAAAACTAGGGACATTGTGACAGAGAACAGAGCTGCACTCTGTACCACTCAGATCTGACTGAAAACTGAAGTAATTCGTTCCAGAAGAATTACAGCAAGAGAAAATGTATCAGAGTATAAAGTACATTACTCCAAAAAATGAAAGGAACACTTTTTAATCAGAGTATAGCATCAAGTCATTCTGACTTATGGGATATTGATCTGGTCAGTTAAGTAGCAGAGTAGTTTGTTAATGAATTTCAGCTGCTTCACTGTTAATGAAACGAACAACAGGTCCACCAAAGGGGCAACAATGAGACAACCCCCAAAATACGAACTGTTGTACAGATGGAGGCCACTGACATTTTTCCCCAGACATGAAAGGGTCTGGAGACACTGTGGACAGCATTATGCTCCCTGTAAAATCATTCAGCATGACTGGTTTGGAGAGGCGTAGCAATGGTGGGACACACATACCTCTACAGGCTAGACAATGGCACCCGGACTGCCTAGGTATCAGAACGAAATCCTGAAACCCATTGTCAGACCCTACATTGGTGCAGTCGGTGCTGGGTCCCTCCTGGTGCACAGCAATGTCCTGCCTCATGTGGCAAGGGTATGCACGCAGTTCCTGAAGGATGAAGGAATTGATACCATTGACTGACTCCCCGTGCTCACCTGACCTAAATAGAACACTTCTGGGACATTGTATTTCGGTCCATTGAATGCCACCAGGTTGCACCTCATTGTATATAGATATCAGGCATGATTTTTAATGTTCTGTGTTTTCCAAGTGTTCCTTAAATTTAACGTGTAGTGGAGATTGGATAGAGGTAATTTGATTCATAGAGTGCAAATTCCAAAATTGGCCACTTAATATTATCTTCAGATAAACTCAAGAATGCATTCACGCACTAAACATTGGATTCTGTCCCCCATTCCCTTTCCCATTGTGTCTAATAGCCAACATAGTGTCAGTCATATACTGTATTAAATCCATCATGAGACTGAAGTAAATGCAATTTGTTCCACTTTAAACCCTATGTCAAAACAACAAAGAATGGAAAAGTCTGTGTAAATGTTCTCTTACTGACCCTGTTCACCCTGGATGTGTCTCTGGACACGTAGACCCAGTGTATGTCTTTAAAAGCTAAAATGCTCTACAGGGGCCCCAAGTCCCCAGCTACCAAACCAACAGCCTGAGTAAAACTGTGAAGACAAGCTGCAGCTGCTGAATATGGGTCAGTGATAATATTAAAGCTTGACACAGAGAATCTGCTGCTCCCAGTAGATTAGATCAAAAAGCACAAAAGAGAGCAGTATACTATCTATCGACAGTAGATGGCTGAATGACTTGGCCAGCACTAAGAATTATCTCAACTCCATGGTAAGTGTGTGTGTGTGTGTGTGCATAGACTTCCAAGGAAGGGTAGATTCCCATTCATCATAGTGTTCAGTAAGAATGAAACATATTTTTCCAACTGTTTTCTTATGAAAGACAGTATTCTGTACTTTCTTAGAATAAACATTTCACCCAACCCACCACTACTCCAAAAGTTAAAAATAGCACAAGCATGTCTTTCTAATCAATAGTCTCTAAAGACTAGATGGAAGTACATACCACATCCTGGCGACTGTGGCTCAGTAGGTAGAGCGGGTTGTTCACGACCCCAGAATGTGCCACATGTCGAAGTGTCCTTGAGCAAGACACTGAACCCCCAGTTGCTCCCAGTGCGTGGCACTGGTGTGTGAATGTGTGCGTGCTTGTGTGAGTGAATGGGTAGATGTGTCTCTGACTGTAAAAGCGCTTTGAATACCAATAGGTAGAAAAGCGCTATATAAAAGCAAGGCCATTTACATCAACATGAACACTTCAGTAGACGTGACCGTATTCTTTTTCACACGCATTTCTTATTTGTCCCATCTGTTTCTCTTTCAAGATGAGATAAATAAGTTACGCATACTCTTCAGGAGTTCATCAAGCTCAAGAATCAATCAAAAATCATTAGTCTTTATTGTCATTATGAGAACATAATGAAATTTTGCAGAAGCATTTAAATAAAACATTTGTGAAAAATATAAAGCACCCTTAAAAAGAAGAAGAAATGTAGATAAAGTGCAGCTTAGTGCCAAGTCCATGAGATGTTCTGAGTTGCCAAGCTGCCAAACATCCAGAACTGAAAAGAAAGTTATCCTCTTTGGGCCGATGATTTAGTCGTCTTCCGGTGTTTGGCGATCCTTGAGCATCTGTGGCCATCGGTGTACATTTATCCAGTGTGACCTACACCGTTGCAATTGACTTTTCAGATGATTCAGCATGTTGGATTGGTGGTGGAATGCATCACAGAGATAACTAATTGGCTGTTCAGAGACCCAGTGCAGGAGAAGAAAAACAGAAGTGATGGAAGTTCACAGGGCACACCGAAAGCTTTTCTTATTTTTTACATCTTCATCTAATTTGAACGCAAATACATAATGGTCATCAGGACTTAAAACTAATTACCACGATTCAGAGTAGACCAACTATGTTTAATCATTTGTAGCTTTTCATAACCTCCCATCCCATAGTAGCTCTTATGGAGTATTGGAAGTTATTTTCTTTTACACAGCCATAAGTGTGCCAGCCATTGGCTATAGTCTTTGTAGTAGTGGTTAAGTTGCAAATTTGTGGCCTAGATACAAATGGCGTGAAGCGATGTCACAGGTCTGCCTTCATTGCTGGTGGTCAGCTGATATATACCTTGATCAAATGTCTCTTCTCTCTTTTGGCAACTACTTGTGTTGAGTTGTAAAAGTGTAGCCCCGTTCTTCAGTTAACTTCTGTTCTTCTGTTCATGTGGAACTCTATGGTTATATGCATTGCAAAAATTATAACTTGACATGTTGTGTCTCTTTACAAAACAAACTTCCTTGTGTGTCCACACATTGAATTTGTGCATACAAATGTTTGGTGAATGAAGCTCTGTGCCTTAGTGTTGGTATGAGGCTTGTGCTGAGTTGGCACAAGCCTCTGGCACTTCAACATGCTCCGACACTCCTGGACCAACTCTCTTTCTGTGTTTGGCCACAGTGCTGTTTGTTCAGCAAATGTGGACTGAATCAAAGATGTCTCTCATTTTTATGAATATAGAGCAGATGGTACATACATTCAAGGAGGCAATATTTTCCCTATTTTTCCCTGTATAGCATGTTAACTACTGTGTGTCCCTCTCCATGTGAGCTGGGTTCTGCTCAAGGTTTCATCCTGTTACAAGGGAGTTTTTCCTTGCCACTGTCGCCTTCAGGCTTGCTCTGTCAAGAAATAAATTATTGTGGAAGCTTGGTGATGCAATGACTACTTGCAAGAAGACCTTACCGGTAATAACGCTGGTTCAGTGTTGCTCAATGAATGACTCATCCAGCTCGCCCCTTTAATCAGCAGCTCTCCTGATGACACACAATAACACGATAATACAGCCAGTTCACATCATTCAAGAGACATCATAAACAGCAATACTATTCATAAAGTTAGGCAGAATATGCACTTGCAGTTTTTTTTTTTTTGCCAAAATACAAGGCCAAAATACTCTAACGGGACCCTTAAAATTAGATTCTTTGCCAAGACTATCACAAAACCCAAAGTACTACTTGGTCACAGGCCATGTAGTTTGCTAGTTGGATGGTTAATTCAAGCTCACACCTATTTTCTTGTTTCCTCAGACACACCTTCTGGCAGTATCGTAAGGAGAACCCTCAGACCAAAGTAGGAGAACCTCCTCCTGATGGTCTCCCAGGCTTCAACAGTGGAGTGATGTTATTGAACTTAGGTGCTATGAGGAACTCTGCCCTCTATGAGCAGCTATTGGAGCCCAGCAATGTGGCCAAACTAGCGGATCAGTATCGCTTCAGGGGTCACCTTGGCGACCAGGACTTCTTCACCATGATTGGTATGGAGCATCCTGAACTGTTTTATCCTCTGGCCTGCGGCTGGAACCGGCAGCTATGCACCTGGTGGAGGGACCACGGGTACGGAGACGTGTTCCAGTTGTATTATCGCTGTGATGGTCCCGTCTATATATACCACGGGAACTGTAATTCCCCTATACCAGAAGACTGAACTTTGGCCTGGCCTGATACTGGAGCGCAAAAGGAGTGTATGTCATCAACTCAGTAGATGTAAAATAAGTAATTGTACATTTATGGCAGCTGACTTTCTTGATTGAATACACACAACATGCCCCCTGCTGGTCAAGGGGATACTGAAGGGCCCTCTCATCCAGCAGACTTACGGGCCTTTTTCTGAGTCTTTTTAGAATAAGTGGACATTGACGCTGAGAGCTGCTCTGTGTTACAGTGCAAGTTACTTCATCAAAGCAGGCATGTTTCTTCAAATACTAATAAAATGAAATTAGGATATCCATCAACTCTGAGGTTCGGTCTGACAGATCCATTCATTTGAGTGGTTATCAGATGCCTGCATAATTCACAACATTACCAGGAAGGATTGTACCATTCCTCGTCACTTTATTATTAATATTATTATTATTTATTTTTTATTTTTTTGTCGGCAAACAAAAGTTTGATTATTTACATCACTTTGAGTTCAACTCTATGGCAGTGGCCTTCAGCATCGGGACCACTGCTACATCTGTGTTGCCCTGATGCAAAGTAGTACGGGGGTTAATGTGAGAATGAGCGCAGTCAGTGTTAAGTCTGATGTCAAGTTATTTTTCTTTTTATTAATATAGAAATAGATTTTAACAAAGTCTGATGTTTTGATGACAATCTACAAGGCCACTATCTCCAGGATCTCAAACTTTCCAAGAACAGCCCAAGTTAACCCTGCCTCTTCCATGCGATGTATGAGCTATGAGAAAAACAGAATTGTTTACTAGTGGACTCCTTCTTTCCCAGCACATGAGACACAACGAACTGTGTCACAGCTCCTCCAAACACATCTTTGCAGATATGAACGCAAGAGTGAAAATAAATTACTTTCAAAAGGTGGACAGGGAGGTCATAGAGATAATGGTTAGTACTGATGGCACTGAAGGCTTTTGTTCGTGCCCAGTATTTGCTGAGGCCAAACACAAGCACCTCAAAAAGAGCACTGCAGCAGGGAGCATGACTGTAGACGCTGACCCACTTCTGAGTTTTCTTGCCGTGCTTGCTGAACTGACTGTCAAGATCCAAAGAACCATCAACAGTCTATATTCATCACTCAGGAAATTGTCGGAGGCGATGTACATTTGAACACTGTAATTCATTACTGTCTGGCTGCCCAAATAACTCTTTAAAAAGCCTCCAACTGATTCAAAATGCCGCAGCAAGAGCATTGACAGGAATTGGCAAAAGAGATCATATTACTCCAGTTTTAGCTTCTCTTCACTGGCTCCCCTTAAAGTCTAGAATAGAATTCAAAATAAATAAAAAACAAATAAATAAAATTTACTGTACCATTTAACTTGCTGGCCCCGATTCTACATACAAGCATATACATCATATGCGTTGAAGCATGTCGAAGCAACTCACAAAACATGATAAAAAAACAGATAAATTAGATAGTGTATGACAGGTCCGAAAAAGGAGATCTATACATACACGCAAATTTGCATACACATACATATCCTCCCCTTCACAATTACCAATGCAATCAAGGCTGAAGTGATTCCCGCGAGTCCCAAATTCTTTACTACAAATGGTCAATCCAACATAACATCAGCATGGTTGATATCCAACCTCTCCACGTGTGCTAGAAAAGGCTTCCACGTGTCATAAAATTTCTGGCCGCACCCTCTTGTAGAGTAGCGGATCTTCTCAAGCGTCAGGTGGTGTAAAAGGTCAACGACCCACATCTTAAAGGTTGGATGGTATGTCTCCTTCCACCTAAGAAGTATCAATCGTCTGGCGATAAGAGATGCAAAAGCTATTATATTCTTTGCGTGTCGACTGTAATGAGTGTCTTGTGTACTTACTCCGAATATTGCGGTAACGGCAGAGGATTCTATAGATGTCTGTAAAACATCTGATAATGTTTTAAATATTGCACTCCAGAAGTTTTTTAATTTTGAGCAAAACCAGAACATATGTGAAAGGGTAGCTGGTGTTTGTTTGCATCGGTCGCAGATAGGATTGAAGCCGGGTATAAACCTTGCTAGTCTTACTTTAGACCAGTGGAGGCGATGTAGAATCTTGAATTGAATAACTGTGTGCCGCAAACAAATTGAAGAAGTATGTATTCTATCTAAAGCTTTTCCCCAAGTTTCTTCAGGGAGTTCTAGCCCCAAATCATCCTCCCATTGTTTTTTAATGATGTCAAGGGTTCCAGATTATATGTATTTAGTAGGGAATAGACTTTCCCAATAGTCCCCTTGGAACCTTGATGAAGTCTCAGAATGGTATCTAAGAGTGAATGGGGTGGCTGCGATGGGAATTGAGTAAATGACGCTGTTACAAAGCTGCGAAGTTGTAAGAATCTAAAGAACTGAGACTTGGGAATGTCAAATTTTAATCTTAACTGATCAAAAGATGCAAAGTCTAGAATAGAATTTAAAATCCTCCTCCTTACATACAAGGCCCTCAAAGGCCTAGCTCCATCATATCTTAAAGACCTCATTGTACCATATCATCCCAACAGATCACTTCGGTCTGAAAGTGCAGGTCTACTTGTGGTTCCTAGAATTTCAAAGAGTAGAATGGGAGGTAGAGCTTTCAGCTATCAGGCTCCTCTCCTGTGGAACCAGCTCCCAGTTTGGGTTCGTGAAGCAGACACTCTATTTTTAAGGTCAGGCTTAAGACTTTCCTTTTTGTTCAAGCTTATAGTTAGGGCTGGACTAAACCATCCCTTAGTTATGCTGCTATAGGCCTAGGCTGCTGGGGGACAATGCACCAAACACATGTTCTCCTTCTTTCTTCTCTCTCCACTCTCGTGTCCTCCACTTTCTTCTTCTCTGGCACAGAGCTCTTGTCCTCTTATTTCCTATCTGCTGCTAGTCATGCAATTCTGTGCTATTACTATGTAGAATGTTTACTGCTGCTCTCCCTTCTTCCGAGTATCTCTGGCCTGGAGTTGAGTGTTTCCTGTGGAGCTCCATACTACATCTGTTGTCGTGGTCTCATCATTCTGCCCAGTCTCCATGGAATCCTGCTGTTATCCACTCCTACCTGAATGAACAATTCTCCAACCTGCCGATGATTCCCCTTATATTTTCAAACTGTCATGCAACATCATTAGTTTGTATCATAGCATCCCACTTGTATGCTTTGGTCAGATATGTGTATTTATGACAGATGTATGTTTATCTTGCTGTTCTCTTTCTCTGTCTGTACCCGGCTGGCCTTAGACAGATAGGTCCCTCCATATGAGCTGGGTTCTGCTCAAGGTTTCTTCCTGTTAAAAGGGAGTTTTTCCTTGCCACCGTCACCTTCAGGCTTGCTCTGGGGGTTTCAGGCCGGGTCTTGTAAAGCGTCTTGAGACGATTTGTATTGTTATTGACGCTATATAAATAAAACTGAATTGAATTGAACACACATGTGCACCCAGAGAGAGTGAAGCGGCACCATCACTGGACTCAAAGGAAGGTTACAGGAGAAACTTGAGAATAAACATTATTCCAAATCAATACACTTCTTTTGAACTGCCCTTGAAACTGTTGCAGGCAAACTGATTTCATTCATTAATTCATTCATTCATCTATCTTCTTTACCACTTGTCCTGTGAAGGGTCGTAGGTTGCTTAATATTCTCTGCATATTCTTCCACATTTACAATGTCAAACACATGGTTTATCACCAAGGGCTCTAGAAGCGTGTTAGATTTATATTACTGGATCTCTTATTATATCAACACCTTGTATATTTGGCCAGTCGACTGTTAATTTACATTTTTAGTTTCTGATCTATTTCCTCCTCCTCAGGCAACAATTTGCTTTCCTTTTCCAGTGCAAATGTTAAAATTGCTCGAGATAGGTAATCCATGAAAGTGAAAGCATCAGTTGTTTTGTTTTGTTTCCTCCAAGCAGAATGTAGTTGTGTGTATTAGATCAAATATTGGAAAACCCATTGCTGTTCAGTAGAAAATTCTCCATCCTTTAAATAGGGCAGCACTGAATCTGTAAAATGGCCGCAGCTAACAGTTTTTTTAATAATGGTAATATAACAACAGTTCTAATAGTTGTAATTTCTCCCACATGATGGATGGTTGTGTATCATCTAAAAGCCTACATGTTGTTATACTGAATAATGGTTTCTTCTACCCAATGAACTAAATGTGCAAAACCCTGGTTTCATCATTTAATTTTTTTTCTTTTATATGTGTCCATTCACTTACGTCAAACACAAACTTTTTTAGAGATACAGTTTGCATTGAATGAACATTTCTTTATATACCAGAGCTACAGATGTTTGCACATGAGTATGAAATAATTTCATTACCAAATGTAGAAGCAGCTTTACATGCTTTACATTTTCCCATGATGGAAATTTTGTAAACTATAATTTTTATTTTTTATTTTTTTTATTTCTTCTGAATAAATTATATGATCAGTTTTGGTTTTAAGGAAACTAATACGAAACACATACACAAGTTATTGTTTGTTCCTGTTGTCAGTAAGTGGCTTGCCTTAGAGCTGATCTTTTAGTCACTTAGGAGTTAGAATGAGATGGTAAGAAAAACATTTATGTTAATAGAGCACTCTCACATTTCCCATTACGCACTAAACGCTTGTTCCCAGTTTGCTGTCTGCTGCAAGCTAGACATAACCTATTTCTGTCACTCAAATTTGCAAACATACCCAGCTGGTGCTCCACAGACAGAAAAATCAATCAGCACTGACCCCTCACATTAACACAATTTAGTTCACACCTGAACTTAAAGTGCACCTTGTATCCAGATGTTAAAATGTATTAATGTGGTATTCATGTCCAGTCAATCACAAAATTGACATATCTTCTGAACATCTACATTCTTCTGAATGCCTGTCAGACAAAAAAAATGATTTTAGGAGAAGACAATGCATATTTGTGCATTTCCTGCTGGGGTGAAGAGTTACATTCCATGCGTCACTGTGAACATGTACAGTGAATACATCCTAATGCCTTCTCATGACTCTCCATGACTGCAAATTTAGGATATTGTCTGTGACTGTTCATTCAATATTGAAAATATAAACTCCAGTGGCTTTTTAGACCTTCAGTAATTCCAGTGCCTGGCCTTGTATTTCAGTTATATCTTGAATGGAATTACATTAGGCTGGGTGTAACAACCCTGGGTTGTCCAGCATATTATTGTGCTGTCTTTTCCAAAAATCCCTGAACAGTTTTTACCCTCAGGGTGAGCAACAAAAACTGGTATGGGCTGGTGTAGCTTTGACACACAGCAGCATTGAGCCTCATCCAAGAGGAGGTAGCTCAGTCAAGAGCTTAAAGGTTTCTCTGCAGCTCTGCTACACATTGACAAAGAAGAGAAGACAATGCAGAATATTGTTGCTGTGACTACCAATCAGTGATGACAATCGGTAAATGGTAAATGGCCTTGCTTTTATATAGCGCTTTTCTACCTATTGGTACTCAAATCGCTTTTATAGTCACACAAGCACTCACACATTCACACACCAGTGCCACGCACTGGGAGCAACTGGGGGGTTCAGTGTCTTGCTCAAGGACACTTCAGCACGTGGCACATTCCAGGGATCAAACGGGTTCTGGTTCGTGGACAACCCGCTCTACTTACTGAGCCACAGCCGCCAGTTACTCATTACTACAGTCAAAGCAAGCAGAAACATAACGAGACAGACAGATATGTGTAGGAGCCCATGCTTGTACATAGCAGCTATTTAAATGTGACAATTGAAACTTTTTTGTCTGAAACACTAGTTTGTTTTTCATGGTGCCACAACAGCCACAACATTGAAACCACCTGCCTTATATTTGCTAATATGTCTTGCTTGTGACTCCTTTGCGTCTTATGGATTGAGGGGATGGGTCTTGATTAATTTGGGATCTGGGGAGTTTTGGTCAGCACATGTTTTTGAGCAGTTCCTAAGCAGTTTTTATGGTGTGGCAACAACATTGCCCCGCTGGGGATGGCTGCTGCTGATGAGGAGTGTTTTTGCTATGAGGTGAGTATTTGGGTTTGTTGAATGGGTCTAAGTTGCATCCACATGAGTGCCAGAACCAAAGATCTCTTAGAAGAACAGTGCATTGTCACATGACGATCTATGTTATTGACTTCTTGAGTAGTTTTAATTATGTTAGATGGCTGATTAGTATGTAGTCTAGCACTGTAATATAAAATGTTTGCTTTTACATACAGTATTTTATTTCATTCTATTTTCTTTGTGACTGTAACAAGTTGAGCTCCTGAACATGGCTAATTTGCAAACCATTTTACTGTAATGATAATGGTATGTTGCACATTGCAGCATAAATTTGCATTTGCTTTTGATATTATTCCAATGAAACTTGTCAAATCTCACACACAACATTTTTATTTCCCAAGAGGTTAAAGATCAGCATAGGGTTTTGGAGGTTAGTCGTCGCTAATACCAATAGATAGTGATGAATGATCAATTTATTCATAGGAATTTATTTGATGACTTCAACTCATTCGCTCCATGGACTATACAGCCTTCTCAACTGACCACCAAAGGAGACCTTACACAGAAATACCTGAATGGACAGAGGTCAGCAGGCCATCGACAGTAACATCCAGATGGTGACTTCAAAAACTGTTCACACTGAACTGAAAAGGCTTGAGGCAAACAGCCATGCACTCTGAGGCGCGTACGTTTTCTTTTGCTTTTACAGTTGTGGTTTGATGCAGTCATTTGTTTAATTTCAACTCGGTTCCATAATTAACACAGAAAAAATTCATTATCAAATATGTTTATTATAGAGTTTATATTCAAGTTTTATTCAAGTTTTTAGCCTCACAGATATATTTTGAAGGCACTTTTATATCAAACTACTTTTGATTGTCATTAACATTTCTTGTATTATGAGATAAACCAAACAACTTAGAGAAGCTGAGAGATCCTGCTCCTGACACACCTCGGTAAGGCAGAGACCACATACGTCATCCCTCTTCCCAGTCAGTATTCACATCAACAGGTTCTGGTTAAAAATAAGAGTATGTGGGCACAACTGACACAATAATAAATCAAATTGCTGTCTTATGGAGAAAGCTGTTTTGGCAGAAAGAGTAAGCTAATTGAAATTCACCAGACTGTGCTCAGGGTATGTCCAATTTGAACATTGAAACCATATCAAATTCAAAGCAAACTGCATTCTCTGGCTCTGAAACACATTCACCTGACTGGTGCTGTTCATGATCCATGTGACTGCGCAAGACTAAATTATTTTGTGACCCTATACATACTGTATGCAAATATGTTCGCACCGAGTATTTTAACCTCTATATGTGTGGGTGTGAGTGAGCACAGCTGGCACAGTGCTCCAGAAGAAAATGTAGGTCAGCATCTGAGTTCTCATCCACTCTCTGTCTCTCTCTTTCTTTCTCACCCACTTTCCCTCTGTGGTGTCTCTCACCTCTCCCACCACCAGTCCCACTATGCAGACTGCCCACTATGCGGGTAGACAGACAGATAGACAGATAGACAGATAGACAGATAGATAGATAGATAGATAGATAGATAGATAGATAGATAGATAGATAGATAGATAGATAGATAGATAGATAGATGCAGTTCTGCTGCAGCTAATGGGGATCCAAATAAACAATAAACAATAAATCTCTGTTAGGCTGTTGTAACAGGGGCTGGATGGTGTTAAATGCACTGGAAAAGTCAAAAACATGATCCTCACAGCATATGTGTATACATATATATATATATATACACACATATATATACAGTATATACATATATATATTCTACGAGTCTATTGCTACAGCACTGATCTCATCACAGAATAGATGTCAATAGTTGGAAATTAATCTGTTTCAATATAGACAAATATCAGCTGCTATATATTAATATCTTTCATGTGAACAGTATTTTGAATCATAGCAGGTTAAAACAACCCCCAGAATACTGGGAAATGCCCTAGTGCTCCAGACAGACTCTGAGCATACATCTGTTATTATTAAGTTATCTGACATTTCCAAATGAAACAGAAAATGTATTCTGTAGGTTTACAGGCATTTGTACTAGTAAACTCTATAAACTGCTGGCTGTACATTCCTTCTACAAATGTCAACTAATTTCATCAGTAACAGACCCAAAGTCTGTAAAACACTGATTTACCTAAAACTACTTTAAACAATGACCCTAGCATCAATTGTCTGCTTCATGGTAGCAGCACAATAATATTGTACCTTTATAAGTGAATACTGTCACTGTGGTATATTTTCACATTCTAAATTCAACTGCAGTCGGATCCCCTGCTCCTGTGTCCCAGTTTACAAAATGCTATTATCTTTTTCCCAAGGCCTCTGACTCACCTTTACACTGTCAATATGCATGAAAGTGTTTCATACAGAGGACAGTGAAAAAAGCTGCTGAACCCTTATCATTTCCTGACAACTAAATAGTCTTTCAACAAAGGCCAGTGTCAATGTGCACGTCAGCAGTGAGAAACATTAAATGTCGCTGCTGTCGTATAATGCCTTCATGTGTCTGTGGATTCTGTAGCTTCACAATCCAGAATGCCTGGAGAACACGTCTAAACACACAACCCCATCCGCTGGGAGAGATGTTGACTGTTCACAAAACAGCATGAAACAGTGTGCAGATGATCTTCTTTCTCTTTCTTTGACTCTCTATTTCTCCTTTTCATCATACTCTTGTCATTCTGCCCAAGGTTTTGCATGTGACACAAATTAACATGCACTCACACCATCACCATCTGTGGCCTTCGGAGAGATTGCCCTGTTTCCTGCTTCTCTGTGTCAGAACAGCTGTAACTTCTAAACAAAAGGGAAGATTATGATGACAGCAAAGGATCATTTCATGAATCGCAAAGGATGAAACATCAGCCCAAATGGCTTGAAAACAGACCAGTGTCTGTCAGCATCATTTACACGCTTCATTAGATGAACGCCTGCTGAACTGCACAGTTTTATAATGTGTCTCATATGCACTGAGTTAATAAACTCTTATCACAGCAGACACTCATTTACAGCAACACCAGAAGAACCAGGGATCTGTACATGAAGATTACTGACAAGTACAGTGCAAAGGTGGCAACAAATAATAATGATGTCCTGTTAGAAGACAGATGAGTATTCGACAGTAGCTAACCTGAGGAACTGATGGACACTTCTTATTTGCAAATTTGCTCTTAATTATCTTAAATCATAATTGTAATATAGATTCCTCTAAACCTCTGTCATGGCTACCAAATGTCACATTCTCTGCCATTTATGAAATAATATTCACTCTAATAATTTCAGGCTCACTACTATATCTGTAGCAATTTAAGGAATTGCAAACAACTGAAAATGATTTGAAGATATATGCAGACAGATACTATTTTATTTTATTTTACTGACGAATCTCTAATTCAATTATTTTCTTATTTTTTGTCTTATTGTTTTTACAGTGAAATGATCCTTACTGAGAAAATATGATATAAAATATAATCTACCTTGTAGTGTATATCAACATGGTGTTAATAAATAATGTGCACAGTATCAACCTATGCTGCAGAGTCAGTGTACGCAAATTATTTAACATGTCAGATGGCAGATTAAATTCAATTCAATTCAGTTTTATTTATATAGCGTCAATAACAATACAGATCGTCTCAAGACGCTTTACAAAAATGTAATGAGGTTTCTAAGTAGTGAACATAGTATAGAGTGAAGTCACTATCAAACAACATGTTACAAAAACCCTCACAGGCAGTATTCATACATTACAGTTCAAATACAGCAGCATCAAGAGCACAAAAACCCTTGAGACATGTAAGCCCCTTTTTTTCAATCTGTTCGCCTTTTAGCCATGTGAATGACACAGCACAAACTATATGCGATCAGGTGGGAACAGCAGATTAATTTGGAAGGTGCGGCAGAAACCACAGGGAACATGCTGCCACACAATGAGCAGACGGCGAGTTATATGAACAGACTGTCTCAAGATGCTACACCTAGACATATTACAACCGTTTATTCCCAAGATATGGAATCACAATGTCGTCGTCAAACTGTGAACACTGGCCGGAAGGCTGACCCACATAATATATGGCTCTGTCTAGTGAGAAATTAGGTCTCTGTGTTGCCCTACTTGAAAGTCCAGGGTGAAAAATGTCCATGTCAACATCTTATCTTGTATTTATCTGATTAATCTGATTTAAAATCAGATGAGGCAAATTACTCTGTTTAGATAAGGTTTGACTATTTTGTCTTCAGTACAGTTCAATTCATTATATTATTTCTTTGAAAGGAGACCCTATTGTAATTATATTTTTTTGAAATTCTAGGAACCACAAATAGGCCTGCACTTTCAGGCCAAAGTGATCTGTTGGGATGATATGGTACAATGTTATGATATGGCACAAATATGATGGAGCTAGGTCTTCAAGGGCCTTGTATGTAAGGAGGAGGATTTTAAATTTTATTCTAGATTTTAAAGGAAAAACAGTGAAGAGATGCTAAAACTGTAGTAATATGATTTATCTTGCTAATTCCTGTCAATGATAGATAGATAGATAGATAGATAGATAGATAGATAGATAGATAGATAGATAGATAGATAGATAGATAGATAGATAGATAGATAGATAGATAGATAGATAGATAGATAGATACTTTATTAATCCCAGGGGAAATTCAGCATCCAGTAGCAGTGACATACATTGAAACATACAATACAAAAACTATATAAAAAATACATATAAAAAAAAAATAGAATAGTGACTAGGAATAAAATGTTTTGTACAGCTATATAAGATGTTTTGTACAGGTATAAACTATGTTAAAAATGATGTTAAAAATATAAAGTGACCAGTAGAAGTTATATAAATATGAAAGCTACAGAATGAATGAAATCAGATGATGTGTCCATTGTCTATTGTGTCTCCTGCCATCACTGAGAGCTGTTGTACAGTCTGATGGCCAGGGGGACGAAAGAGTTTTTAAGTCTGTTGGTTGAGCAGGACTGAGACAGCAGCCTGCCACTGAACACACTCCTCTGCCTGATGAAGGTGTTGTGCAGAGGGTGGTGGGCGTTGTCCAGTATGAACAGCAGTTTGTCCAGGGTCCTTCTCTCTGCCACTGTCACCAGAGAGTCCAGCTCTGTGCCCACCACTGAGCCAGCCCTCCTCACCAGTCTGTCCACTCGAGCGACGTCCCTCTTCTTGCTGCTTCCTCCCCAGCAAACCACAGCATAGAAGAGGACGCTGGCCACCACAGACTGGTAAAACATCTGCAGCAGTTTTTTGCAGACGTTGAAGGACCCCAGCCTTCTCAGGAAGTACAGACGACTCTGTCCTTTCCTGTGGAGTGTGTCCATGCAAGAAGTCCAGTCCAGCCTGTCGTCCAGCTGCAGCCCCAGATATTTGTAAGTCCGAACCACCTCCACATCGACCCCACAGGTTGGAGATGTGATTTCTTCCTTCTGAAGAATGCTCTTGCTGCAGCATTTTAAATCAATCGGAGGCTTTTTAAAGAGCTATTTGAGCAGTCAGACAGTAATGAATTACAGTATTCCAGCCTGGAAATCACAAATGCATGAATTAGTTTTACAGCATCACTCTGAGACAGGATGTTCCTAATTTTGACGATATTACGCAGTTGAAATATCGTCAACATTAGGATCATCCTGTCTCAGAGTGATGCTAAATGCCTAGCTTCTTCATATGTTAAAGACCTCATTGTACCATATCATCCCAACAGATCACTTCGGTCTGAAAGTACAGGCCTATGTGTGATTCCTAGAATTTAATCTAGTCATGCAATTGTGTGCTATTACTGTATAGAATGTTAACTGCTGTGTGTCCCTTCCCCCCAGGCAGTTCTGGTTACTTGCTTGAGAATTAAAGGACATATCCTCATTGAAGATAACACCAAGGTTGTTCACAGTAGTACTGGAGGCCAAGGTAATTCTATCCAAATAAACCAAGTGACCTGCCGAATAAAATTACTTCTGTTGTGTCTGAGTTTAAGAGTAAAAAAATTGCAGGTCACCCAAGCCTTTGCATCTTTAAGGCATGCTTTCAGTTTCATCTGGTTTCATGGATAAATATAGCTGTGTCATCTGCATAGCAATAGAATATACTGTGTTTTGAAAAAATATTGCTGATGGGACACGTATATGTATATGTATATATGTGTAACGTGCAGAGTATTGGTCCTAGCACAGAACCCTGAGGAACTCCATAACTTACTTTTGTAAAAAAAAAATCAAAAAAAATAAATAAATCATTGTTGACATGGACAAACTAGAATCTGACAGATAAGATTCAAACCAGTCTAATGCAGTTCCATTAATCTTGATCACACTGTCAAGTCTCTGTAGTAAAGGATTGTGATCAATAGTGTCAAATGCAACACTAAGATCTAGCAGAACAAGTATAGAGACAACTCTCTGAAGCCATGAGAAGATTATTAGTAACTTTAACCAGAGCTGTTTCTGCACTCTGATGAACTTCAAACAAACCATTCCTGTTTAAATTTTCACACAACTGATCAGCAACAAGTTTTTTTCTAGAATTTTAGAAATATTAGCAAGATTGAAAATTGGTCTATAGTTGGCTTAAGTAAGAGTTTAATTACAGCAATCTTAAAAGGCACATATACTGTTAATAAAGACAAATGCATCTGGTTTAATACAGAGGTGTTCATTAATAGAAAAACATCTTTAAGCAATTTAGTTGGGATTGGATCTAGAAGACAAGTTGATGGTTTAGATCCTGTAATTGTTGAAGTGAGCTCGGAAAGATCTACTGGAGAAAAGGGTTCCAGATACTGAATAGGTCTTACAGAGGTTTCTAATGTCACTGTACTTACATCTTTGACAGCTGTCAGAAGAATGCCTTGAATTTTTTCACTAAAGAGGGCTAAAGAAATAGATGAGCAGATTCCTTGAAGGCCAGAACATTTTCCATTAAACGTTGCCACAACTGTTTGATCTATCCAGTAAGTGGTCACTTCCTTGACGTAAGTGTCTCTAACTGAACTTCCAGTTTCCTCTAGGCTTGCCAGGTTCAGGCACTGCTGTGCGTCTACGTGTTTCAGAATACACAGTGAAAGCTGCTGGGTCAGTGAGCTTCTGGGGGACTGCCTAACAATAACATGTAAGGATTTATAACCCCTTAGTGTATAACATATCTTAAGTTGTAATAAATAAGATTTTTCTGAAAACTGCCATTCACATCCAATGTAAATAAGTTTAAGTCTGAGGTTTTCAGTGATTTATGAAAGATTAGGCCAGTTAAAGCAGATATTTTCATTGTTGTTACTAATTAAATGAGTGTGCTTATATAAACACAGGTATAATTCCAGAAATTTGTGACAATAAAAAAAAACTACTGGATGTGAATTCAGACATGCTACTTCTTTCACCTTTACTCAACTCTGTGAATTCCTGTCAGCCAAGTCTGAGGTCATGGTGGCCATGACTGAGCAAATCTCCCATCACTACAGTGGAGATTGATCTGTTAAAATAAATGGGTTTCCAAAAAAGAGATGGCATTTCAAAAGTCAAACTAGGCCAACTGAAACCTGCAAATTTTACTCTTGATTATTAGACTAGGTGTTTTTAAATGTTTCATAGTTAAAAGCAGAAGTCACATGAATTTTGCTTAGTCTTAACTAATTCAGCTTGTATAACTCCATCAAAGCATCATAATGTGAATGACCCAGATGTTAAATAGTCTTAGTGAACTGGTCGGTGGAGCTCATAAGGACCTAAAGAGCTGACAGTATGTCTATTTCCCTTTGAAAGAGTAAGACTGGATAATTCTTTTATGGTTATATATCAGGTTAATCCCAAATGTGCGTGCTGAGAATTGATAGTTCAATAATTTAAGTTCAGAGCTGTATGTGTCAGTTACCTGATGAGACAGAAAATGTTGACCTGTTTTTGTGGTATTTTTTGCTGTAAAGTTTGCTTCCGGTGAGATGATAATATGGCATTTCCGGGGGTTTGCAGAAAGAGCTGTCTAGCATGTGAGTGTGAGTGTATTGGTTCAATGTAATCCTAAAGAATGGCCATGCTTACAAAACAGACTTGGTCTGCATGTACTGATTTAATAATGCCGTTCTTACCCATTTCTCATACTCATAACAATTAAATGATGCAGCTGTTACATGCACAGAAACACATTAGCACATGTAGGCATGTGCATACACACATGTAAGTGACTGATGTGAATACCCCAGAGTCTGAGAGCAAAGCCAGTTTGTCATAATGAGGCCCTGTTATGTTGACCCTTGTCTGTGCGTCAAGCAAGATATAAGACCCGATCAGCAGAAGTAGGTCAGTGTGCTACAGTCCATGCAACAGGCAAGTAGTGGAGAAGCTCCAGGGGTGATTAACAGGCACTCAGGATCACTAGTGCATATATCACAAGTGCAGCAGGCTATATAAGAGGACGACGGTACTTAGGTCGCACTTAGGGTGCCATCTGTATAAGTCTGACTTTGGTTTCATTTTGTCCTCATATATAACATTTTTCATCACAGCTACAGTTTCATTGCATATCAAACAGACACACGTCTCGTTTTCTATGAAAAAATATAAATTTTCCCACTGTGCTCACTTGCTATCTTGTGTTTCTTTGGTTCAACTATTTTTCGTCAACTGTGGCAAAAGTATTCTTTGATTAATCTCATTTTGTGGAGAGCCTGCAGTGTTAATGGCAACAGCTGGTGTAGATTCACAATGGTAACAGCTAGTCCGCAGGCTCTAGTTTGGACACACTTAATCTAATACACGATCCTTTTTTGCATTATCAAATGCTTTCTGAATGGATATTTGCAAAAATGTTAGAAACTTTATGAGCTGAGACTTCACTTAATTTTGAATGCAGCCATACAATCTTGTAACTCAGTAAGTAGTTACTTTGAAACTTAGTGATGGCACTGGTATCAGCAGGTGCAACTTGCTACAAGGATATAGGGCCTTCATTTCAGAGGAAGTATAGGTTCATGAGTAGTATCAACAAAATAAACCAAAACTATAATTTGTTCCATTGGTTGAACATTAAAAAAATCACTATATGGTCATGACATTTAAGATCCCTACAGGTTGAATTTTTGACCAGTTGTTGACCATGTACATATTAACATATTAACATGCGACACTGATTCTATGTGTAAGTTAAATAAGCAGGCTAGTTTGCCAATACAGGTGCACTCACGTGCTTAATGGGTACTCAAACCATCAATGTAACAATGTAAAGTTGTTATTAGCATTTAAGCTAAAGCTATCGTGCTTGCATTATATTTCAGGTCAAAGCTGATCAATCTGAGGTTAATGATGCTGAATGAAGTCAGACACTGCAGAAATGAGTATGATATGGCCATAGTAAGCTTAGCTAATGACTTAGTTTTACTTTTCATCCATCCCACATATCCTTTCTCAAAAGTCATGATCAGAGGTACTCAGAATCTGTATGTGAAGACCAAAGAAAAGTAAACTTGATGATTACTGTTTGAGCTTTTTTGTTTTTTTTGTCTTATTTTTATTTATTTATTTATTTAGTCTTTCTGATGTTGTTCAGCCAAACTTCAGTCTTCCATTTTACTGTCCTGATATCGGCATAATATTTTCTAGTGCACGTGAGAAATATGTCCACACTGTGACGGTTTGTCCAACTGGTGGTTGGACCCCAAAGCAGGAGACGAAACCGCGTGTGGAAGTCACCCAGGTACAGTTTATTACAACAACAAAATTCCAAGCAAAAACAAAAAAATACAAAAAGGCAAACAAAAGGCGCTGGAAACTCCAGGAGTGTAAACTAAAGAAAACTGAGAACGGCTGCCTGGGCAGGACTCTGGCGAAACAATTCTTTGTGAGGAAGACCGAGGAGGTTGCACTAACCACGACATGTGGAATTATCTGGCATTGGAGGGAGTGTTGATTAGCAGAGTGATTGCAGCTGTGTTGTGAGCTCCTGCCAGGATCCTGCCCAGGTGAGCCTAATGAGGGAGAGAGAGAGAGAGAGAGAGAGAGAGAGAGAGAGAGAGAGAGAGAGAAGGAAAACAACAAAACACTGACACTGGAAACCCAGGACCATAACACACACAACTGTATACTACTTAGAAGCCTGTGTCGGAGTTCAGTCAATCCATCAATCATTAGTCATGGGTTGATCCTGGTTAAACATTAGTTTTTGAGGACTGAAGGAGCCATGTCACCCAAACCTTTATTATTCTTGCTGCACAAACGATGCACTACAATAAATGCCTGTATAGTGTAGTGCATCTATGTACATATGTATCTATATATCTATGTAGGACACTCCTGTCCTCCAGAAACTTCACTGGCTCCCAGTTCCACAACGTATTCAGTTCAAAATCCTCCTCCTCACACACAAAGCCCTCCATAACCAGGCCCCCTCCTATCTCACTGACCTGCTCCATCACCACAATCCTTCCCGCAGCCTCCGTTCATGTGATGCAAACCTCCTTACTCCGCCACTCATGACCAAGCATCGAACCTGGGGCGACAGAGCCTTCTCTGCAGCTGCCCCTTCCCTCTGGAAATCTCTCCCCAAACACATCCACGACTGTACCGACCTTACCACCTTCAAATCCCTGACAAAAACACACCTTTTTAAAATTGCTTTTAATGTATAGCTCAGTTTATTTTTTTTATGTTACATTTCACATTGTTTTGTTAATTTGATGTTCTTTCTTATGTAAAGTGTCTTGATTGGCTAAGAAAAAAAGTTTACGCCTGCTTAACCTTCACAAATGCCAGCATCAGACTGACACTTCATATTACCGGCTTCCAATTGATGATTTTGTTGACTTAGTCACTTAATCAGTATCAAGTCAGAGTCAGTTGTGGCAAATTTATGTACTTTTGGTTAACATACGCTAACCCCATGTGCATGCTCCCTGTTTACTCAACACTGACTTATTTCACTACCTAAAAACAAACCAAGCTCCTTCTCTAATATCACAACCCTGACCGTGGGCTTCATCTGTTTTTGTGAAATGAGCTGTATCTGCCATTTTTTCCCAAATACTCCTGCTCAGCCTGGATTGTAGAGTATTTTATCTGGTTTATGGGGTCAAATCTTTGCGTGAATCTGACACACTATTTCTGGAGTAAGTTCTGTTTGCAGTTTTCTATTCTTTTCCACAGTGGACAGAGTGGGGTTACACAATAATGTAGGCCATGTCACTCACTTAAGATGCTGGAGGGTATTTTGATTTTTAACACGCTCTGCGAGAAAAGAAAACTGATTACCAGGGTTTAAAGGACGAAGGCCACGAGTGACATCAGCCGCCTGAGTGACGCAGAAAGAACTGAAAGACAGAAAAATGATGAGGGGTGATGCTTGCAGGTGATTTGCAGACTGATTATATCTCTCGTCAGGCTTGTCATGAACAGATGCAAGAGAAAAGGTCTGTGTGACTGCCAGTTCTAAGAGTCAAAGATTTTAATTTCCCCTGACAAGCACAGAGGCGTTTTGTTGACACTGCTGGTGAAAAGTACCGGCCTCCACCAGACTGATCCACATTCTGCACTGAAAAAGCACAAATTTTATAGCCACATTCGCACCGAATACGGCTATAAAAGAGCACACCTCTTCCTCTACTTGTGTTTATGTCTGCTCTGTCAGATGAGCCTATTGTGTGAAAAGAGGGATGACTAGTGAAAATTGCTCCTCTGTCTTTGTAGATACTTTGGAAAGCAGCAAGGTGCCCAGCAAAATACTGGTGGTGCTTAAAATGTGCAGCTATTTTATCAATGATGCAATCTGTGCAGTACATTTTGTTCCACTTCACACTAAAAGGTCTTATTAAGTTTAAATCAGCAGCGAAGCAAATAGTCGTTTGTTGAGTTCAGTGAAATTTCTCCCAGCTTCAATGTGAATAGCAGATTACAAAGCCCCACATTAACAAGGCTACCTGAACATAGTGCAACCAAAGGGGTTCGACACAGGTGACCTTGTTGCATATGAGGAATCCAGCCTGCATTTTAAGACAACAGAGAGTCCTTGTGTGAGTGTAAACGCTACCCAAATATACCTCCTTTTTAAATTGCTGTGATGATGTGTGTGCCTACTGTGTGCGGCTCAAATCCTGCTATGAATGTAATCTGACACACACGTGGCACAACACGTTTTTCTGTGATCATATACAGAACATAGTCAGCCATTATGCCTACAGTCAAGTTTTCAGCTGGCCGTCCATCAACAACGATTACTCAGCTGGGCAAATTCTACCACTAATGTGTGTATTCTGATGGCTTGAGTCTTGTTGAAATACTACCTGAGGCAAAATGTAGCTAAACAGCTAAAAGATGGTTGATTATATTAATAAGTTAATCATCCACGCAAGACAACACTCTTCATCTCGTGATGTCTCTGTCTGGTAAATTTAAGCCCCCAAACTGCAGATAATTACAAGGAGCTCTATTTATTTTTATTGTGCTGCAGCTCTCAAGGCAAGGCACTTGGCAGTCATAAAACTTGTTGTCTATTGCATTTCAACAGACTAAATTAAAAAATGGAAAATGAAGTTGACAAAAATGCATTAGTGTAGTATCGAAACAACCTGTGTTTGGTATTATTTTGTCATCTTCTACAGCAATATTGTTAAAAAACAATGAATCATTATGATTAATTTGACTCTGTCCTCTTCTGGTTAACCGTTCATTCTTGTTTGTCTTGTGGCGCACAGCAGGTGCAGCCCAGCACACACTGGATAAATGGTAGAATAGGTGTTTTTCCCCATAAACAACTTGATTGTTTCTACTTTAGTATCAGGCGCAAAAGAATGTAGTTTCAGTGAAGGACAGAGTTGGTTGTTATATTTTAGCCCCTGGTACAGTTAAGTTATATCTTATCAGATATTTATCAGATTTTCTTTTCATTTGCTTGCTTGGGTGCCTTTAAACACTTGATCACTTGCTCAGTAGCAGTACAACCAGCCGTCCCACTCCCATGGAAGCGCTACTTCCTCCATCTGCCCCAGAGAGGTTGCCAGTTTAGCCCTGGCACAGCTCCCTGTCCAGCCACCCAACTCTGCTGTGACTTCTGCTCGAGCAACACTGGCCATGGCAACTCTCGTTGACCGTACCTTATAATACTGTATTGTATTTGGTATAGATACTTTTGTGCATGTAGTTCTTAATTCAACTAAATTGCATTCAGTCATATCCTGTATTAGTTGAAATCTAGGAAGAAGATATGAAAAGATAATTTTGTACCAAGAAATTTAAAGTATCTCTGTCAGGCACACCGTGTACATGAATGCATGCCCTCACATGCATGCACAAAGTACACAGCTGCTCTGAAAACCCACATACAGCCAAATACACACATAGCCCTATTTGTCTACCACTGTTTCTCCTGCATGCTGAGATTGCAGCTAATGGTGATGGTATTTGGCTCTTCTTGGAATTGCAAATGGATGCTGCTGTGCTTCCAGTTAATTGTGTTATGTAACTTTGGTCACAGCTCATTATTTATGGCTACCACTGCAGGGGAAGTTTGATTTATCAATCCCAGTTTGAGCACAGCTGCTCTCTTCCCGGTTCAGCCAGCACTGCAGCTTGGGCTGCTGGCCTTGTTAGCAGGAGGTAGCAGAACATGTTGTTTGTTGTTGTGTGAATTGTTACTTGTCATCTGCGTTTAGTCTATCCATGAAGTTCTCTGAGCCCACCGTGGTCTGGTTATGCTGAAATTACATTTGCTTGGAGCATGCTTTATTTGTGCTCTGATGCAAGCTCTGTTGCTGCTAATGAAATGAGCCAATCCATTTCTCCCCCCCTTTCTGGTTTCAGACACTAACGATGGGTCCATGCAGAGCATTGATTACTGCTGGTGAGCACTGACAAAGAGGAGATAAAGTGAAAGTTATGCAGACAAAATTTCCAACCTTCTGCTTTGAAGACACTGTACAGTTTTTATGCATTAAAGTGGTTACAAAGGATTTGTCTTAATATACATTGGCTCATCATTCCTTTACTACTATTAGCCTTAAATCAGTGATGACTAAACTAAAGTAAAACTAAAAGAGCATTTAGTAAACATTGTTCTTTTAAATACTTCTCGTGTTGCTGATCAATATCACAGTGAAAAGGGTTGCTTAACAGAACTGTTAATTGCATGCTGATCTCTAAACAGTCCAGACCCATACATAATTTAATAGAGGAACGATTTCCAATACCCCACAGCATTCTCTACTTTTAACCTCTTCTACTTCTCACCTGACTAACAATTCCCTTTCCCCTCTCTACTGTTTTCTACAGCGTTCCCTGCAATTACTCCTAATCCTCTGTTTAGCCTTGTTTTGCAATCAATCCTTTTTTCTGTCTCTCACGCTCAGTGTTCTGAAGTTGTTTCCCTTGTTTTTAACACACTGACATACATTTCTGAATTGGTGACCTACATCCACAACTCTTGGCTTTCGTCATCCACTCTAGCAACCGCCCTCTCTCCTCTATTTTTTTCATTACTCTCCATCTCTTGCTCTCATCTTCTTCCTTGGTGCTGAATATGACTCATGGCCAGGAGACTCAGCCATTAGTTCCAGCTGAGATGGACGAGAAATAAATGGTAAATGGTCTTGTTCTCATATAGCATCTTTCTATCTGCTGGTACTCAAAGCACTCTACAGTAATGGACACATCCATTAATTTGCTCACACAAGCACACAGACATTCAAACACACCAATGCCAACGCTTACGGATCCCCTCGGAAGAGCTGGAAAGCGTTGCGGTGGAGAGGGATATCTGGAGTTCCTTACTTAGCCTGTTGCCACTGCGACCTGACCACAAAAAACAAAATTGAAGGCATGCATTATGGCCTGGCTTGTTACTTTGTTAGATGACCAGCCTAGCACTAATAAGTCATGAGATGTGATACATGGACCTTACAGTATCTAGCAGTTGCAACATATTATTTCATAGATCATGAGGAATGAGACCACTCTTTTTGAAACATTTCCACATTACGTTTTTAGACTTGTGTTCAGTATGCTTGATAAATAGCAGTCTCAGTTTGCATTTGGGGCAACTAGGGCAGCTCAGTTCCACATAGTGTAGACATTTAGAACCCAAGTTTGAACTTGTGCTTTTGCAGTGTCAGATGCAGTTGCAGATGCATCTTTATCTGAACCCACTTGTGTGCAGTGAAAGTGCTGATGTTCAGAAATAGCACTCATCATCACAGCGCGGTCACTTCATGCTGTCACTTCAAACCATGAGATCTCCACGAGAGCGGGCTAACTTGATGAAGATGGAGTTTTTTTCAAAATGAAAATACCTGATCGTTGCATTAATGATGAGTTGTTGTTCATTTAGGAAATATGGTGAAATGCATTTACTTTAAATACCCTGAAAATGTTTACTGTATTCACACACAGTCCCCATACAGTTAACACGGACTATTTTTTCAATGAAGCCTTCCCCCTTCCATCTCCTGTTGTTTCAACATCCGCCTTATTCATTTGATATTTTCCCAAGTCACTCACAGGATCTGCAGCCACACTGACAACCTGTACACGTGATGTGGTGTAATCAGCAGAGTAAAAAAGCTCTTATGTTATCACATGTGCTTGACACATGCGCTGAATTTGATGAGAAACAAGAGGAGGAAAACTAGATCTTTGCACCTCTCCTCCTCCACCTGTGTGTCTTTCTGGCTTCCAGCTGCAAAACAACAGTTTACTATGATGGCGGAAATGGTCTGCTGCTGTATGTTTCCTTCTCTTATCCCTGTGCTTCTTTTGGTAAATCTTCCTATTTTTATCTCGTGCCATCTGTGCTGTCCTATCCTTAATTTTCTTCATCTAAACTGCCCTATATTTTCTATTTTCTTTTGTCTTTCTGTTTCTTTCTCTCCTCTTCTTCTCCTTTCATTACCCATTTGTCTTCTCCTAATCCCTACATTTTCCTTCTCTTACTATTTTTGCCGCCCTCACCCTCATTCTCTTTCTCTCTGAGCTGCTGACTGATGCCTTCCTGTGTGGTAGGTGATCAATCAGCCCTGTTTTTTTCCTCCTCACAAGGCACCAGGCTGCAACAGCAGGCAGGTGTGACACAAGCACGTGTCAACCCCAGCACTCCACCTCCTGTGAATCCACTCACAAACCCCACCTCTACTGCTCAGCTGTCAGTGTGCCCTTGAGTTTTTGCTTGATCGTATGTGTTTATGGAGTATTTATTAATATAAACCCAGCAAGCAGACTGTGAAGAACATATTGAGAGGATTCAGACATCATGCTTTGTACAAAGCAATGATATTATGCACACAAGCCTAAAGTTATAGAATCCATATCCAGTTTGTGAAGTAAAACTGTGATGGTAATTGTTAGTTAAAGAGCTGGGTAGTATACAGGTTTTTTCACCCAACTCCTCCTCTTTGCTGTAAGCAGCACCATCCAAAGAGGCATCAGCTTTAATGTTTTTTGAGGTGGATCTCCTTCCCAGCAGTCAAGGCCCGGTTTAAGAGCATTGCTGCCTCCGAGCAATGTCATTGCAGCTTTAGATCTGTGAGGGCTCTATAGGTGAGCAATAATCCACACCAGCGTACTTTCTATAACCGTCATACCATCCATCCCAAGCTCCAGTAGTATTCTAAATAGATATGCTCATTACATCAAACTGTAGACATAAAATTGTTTTAGTGACCTTGAAGGGGATGTATTTGCAAAATGCACTCTTTCATTATACTTAACCTAATTCTATGACTCCATTCAGACCAGAAAAATATGAGAAAGGGTCGTACCTTTGTTTCTGTCTTTTCTCCGTAGATCCAAAAATAATGTGTCATTCCTGTTTGGAACTGCTGGTTGTGGATAAGCCCGTCCCTGGCTTGTTCAAGATAATACTGGTGAACTTAGAAATGAAGAACTTGGCTAAAGAGATAAAACTGTTTTTGTGCCAGGCTGTAAATATGTTTATTTCTGCTGTAAAGTTTGACATTTTGATATGGAGTTCTATGAAGCACTGGCACTGGCACTAGCATGCAAGGACTTTTTGGCACTTAGGTGTTGTCTTCATCCCCAGATGTTGGGAAAGCCGTGTTATGAAAGGGGGTGTGGGCAGCAATGACTCATTTACATTTAAAACTACAGACCCTGAGACAGCCTGTTAGGAACAGAGGAAAAGGCAGGGCTATACCGGCATGGTAGAATTAATAGTATCAGTGTGATATTCTGAGCTGAACCTTGAACATGTTCTGGAGACATGTGAGAAATACATCAACTTGTTTATAAGGAGTCTAGTATAGGACATTATGTCTGCAGAGATTCTCAGTTATCTAGGTCATAGTGTATCTAAAAATAAAGCGCTGAACTTGGAGTTTCCTGAATGGATTCTACTGCCAAATGACTGGTGTGGAGTTTAGGTATTCATTTGTTTTTAGGTATGCATTTTTTAATTTTTATGTTACCAACAAAAATCTAAACTTCCTTACCATTCATTTAGAAATGTAGATGCCACTTGTGTGGCATATCAGCTCATGTCCAGTTACCTGTGTTTTGGCTTTGTACTTTAAGGGACTTTTAAGTAAATGTGAATTTCTTTTGCATTTTCATGGATAATAAAGTGTATACATCCTCAGTAAGTGCTTCTGTAGGTAGACACAGGATTAAAATCATACTTTTTTAATCCTGTGTCTACCTACTACCTTATGCTGCATAACCAAACGGCTTTAGTCGTTGTTTATTTAGTGCATTCTGATTGTCCAACCTTGCTATCAAAGACTTGTCTCAGTTACTGCCTTCTTCTTACTTCCTGAAGAGTGTGTTACAGTGCAGTGATGCTAAACTGTAATGAAGTATCTCTCTGGATTTTATGTAGAGTTATGATGGCTTTCTCTCTCTCTCTCTGGATTTTATGTAGAGTTATGATGGCTTTGCTTTTGTTCATCTCTATTTCACCTACTAAGCATTAGGCTTGTAGTCAAGACCGCCTAAACCGAAACCAAGACACTACCAAGACCAGAGAGTATCAAGACCAAGACAAGACCAAGACCAAGAGCAAGACAGACCAAGTCAAGACCAAGACTAGTTCAGCTCGAGACCGAGGCCGAGGCCAAGACCAAAAAAAAACTTCTACACTTCTACTCTATAAGGTCCGATGTTGTTCAGAATCTGTAGCCTAAACTATTTTGCAGCTGTAGTGGCATGATAGGCTCATAGGGCCACACAGAAGAGGACAACCATTATACATACCACATCCAACATTTAATAAAATATATAATAATAAAATAAGGCTGCATTGAATGATGATCATGTAGGCACGAGAGAGATTAAGCCTGTGTGTATTCTCACGGTCACGGATTGACAGACTGTGTGCAGTGACACCGTACCGTACTGTTAAAATTTGCATATTGCAGAATGCGTCTTATTGTTAGTTGTGTGGCAAACAAACTCTTTATGGTCCGTAAAACCAAACCTGACGACTGACGAATTCGCCAACATTTTGCGTGAGAGGACAAGCGGCAACGCCTTCTGTGTCACAAAATGCATGAGATTTTTTAATGATATCAAAAAAAAAAACAAAAAAAAACTCTGCCTGCCTTTCCCTTCGAGACCTCTCGGCCAGTCCGAGACATTGCGAAACCAAGAGACACAAGACCGAGACCAAAGACTGTCGAGGCCGTGACAAGACCAAGACCACGAAAAAGTGGTCTTGAGACCGGTCTCAAGACCAAGACCGGTCTCAAGAACTACAAGTCTACTAAGCATTGAATGTTCACTGAGAAGGATGCATTTGAACACACTAAACACACTCATACTTGACTTACATATAAGTAACAACCATGTCCATTCAATTGTGTGTGGCTCAATGGGATGTGAGCCCATCATTAATCTAGGTCTGACTTCTCATATACTTTGCTCTAAATGCTAATCTCATTCACTTTTTCCCCATTTCCAATTAAAAATAATTCACATTAAGTGGAATACTTATTTGGCCAGTGAATATATCTGAATTGTCAAATTGGACTAAAGAGGCTTTGAACACAATTATTCTTTCATTTAATATTTCAGATGAAAAAGAGAAGAGAAATCTCATATCACAGCTTACCCATCATGCTTGCGTTTGTCGCTATTCTGTTGAATTTTGCACCACTTTATCACCTGCTCTTGTCTTCTGAGGTGACCTGTTCTTGTAGAGGTGATATGACATTCTGTGTTTCTGCTGTCTGAGTGAGAGACTAAAAAAAGACTGAGCTCATTAGTTTCATTTGGAACGTGTATATTAAACTGTGAAAAAAGTTCAGTTACCTGAACGTGCTCAAAATACACTTACATTTATTTATACCTGTGTAAACTTCACTTGTCCAATTCAACTCAATTCAATTTCATTATATAGCCTCAATAACAATACAAATCGTCTCAAGACGCTTTACAAAACCCGGCCTGAAACCCCTAGAGCAGTGATCCTCACTATTTTTCAAGAGCCACATTGGCAGTGCAAAATCAAAAGGCGAGCCACTTTTTACGATTTCAATATTTATTTAGAAAAACTTGAAGCCTCTATTTTCTTCTTCTCTTCTCTTTTATTTCCTTTTCTGAGCACCACTTGTGCTAACAGCAACAACAAATGGCCAGTGGATTAGTGGCCAAACCATTTTGTGTTGGGGATTTAACCACTATTTCAAGGACAATTAGGAAGAAAACAAATAAAAAGCTTTTATGTAACTCAAATATTACATATTTTTTCCCACAAATATTCCTATGTTATTATCATTTTTTTTTAATTATTCCATAATTTAATGAGGGCCCAGTTCTGGGGCCCCCTCTATCCTGGGCCCGGGACAGCAGACCCGTTTGTCCCCCCCTATCGGCGGGCGTGAAGTCATCTTTGTGTATTTCTACATATAAATTGGACATCCCACAAAAATAAATAACACGGCCAATACATTTTCATTTAAGACCAGATTTACTATAATGAGCCTGTTTCTGTCAATTTTTTTTTTTTCATTAAAAACCGGTCCATATTGTGTTTTACCCTAGCTAGCGGAGCTTACGTCGCCTGCCTGCAATCGTGTGTTGCAGTCAAGTTTTGTAAACAATGCCACATGGCCACTTTCCGTGATTCAGCTGCGTGAAATGTATTACAACTTATCGCCACGAGATGACAGTTTAAGTAGCATTGCCGATAAATAGTGGATTGCAATTAAAGTCAAGTGGCAGTGTGATACTGTAAGCTACCATGCGAGCCGCCAGTTATAGCTTGACGAGCCGCATGCGGCTTGCGAGCTGCGCAATGAGTAACTGTGCCCTAGAGCAAGCCTGAAGGCGGGGATGGCAAGGAAAAACTCCCTTTTAACAGGAAGAAACCTTGAGCAGAACCCAGCTCATATGGAGGGACCCATCTGCCTAAGGCCAGCCGGGTACAGACAGAGAAAGAGAACAGCAAGATAAACATACATCTGTCATAAATACACATATCTGACTAAAGCATACAAGTGGAATCTCATGATAAAAACTGATGATGTTACATGACAATTTGAAAATGTAAGGAATCATAGGGACACACAGCAGTAAACATTCTATATAGTAAAAGCACCAAATTGCATGACTAGTAGTAGATAGAAAATCAGAGGACAAGATCTCTGTGCCAGAGAAAAGAAAATGGAGGATGTGATAGAGGAGAGAAAAGAAAGAAGGAGGACATGTGCATCGTCATGTGCATTGTCCCCCAGCAGGATAGGCCTATAGCAGCATAACTTGTGAATATTTTTCCCCTTGATTTGTCACATTTGCCTCTCACAATGGTGTTATGTGCACCAGTTTTAGATTTGCCCATATCCCAAATGAATGTTTTACTGTTGTGTTTGTAAAGTTTTAAATGCTTTTTAAGCAAATTAAGAAGAGAAAGTGAATGCTGCATTTGTGTCTTCAAGGGTGGAGGCTGTCCAAATAACTGTCCAAAAAGCCTCCAAGATGAGTCAAAACAGCATTGACAGGACTTACCAAAACAAATAATATTTATCCTTCTCTTTATTGGGTCCCTTAAATCTTGAATAGAATTTAAAATTCTTTTCCTTACATATAAAACCCTTAAAGATCTTGCTCCATCATATCTTAAAGACTTTGCTTTTAGTTAGGACTGGCTCAGGTGACACTGAACTATCACTTAGTTATGCTGCTATAGGCCTAGGCTGCTGAGCTCCTGTTCTCTAATCTATTTTCTCTGGCACCGAGCTCTTCTCTGTTACTGCGCAAGTGTTTGTGTGTTATTACTGTATAGCATATTAACTGCTGTGTCCCATTCTCATCTCCTCTGTTTGTCTTGTTCCTTGTGCTGCTCTCTTCTCTCTCCTTTCCTGTCTCTACCCGGCTGGTTTCAAGCAGATGGGTCCCTCCATATGGGCCGTAGGAGTGACTGTGAATGGTTGTCTGTCTCTCTGTGTTAGCCTCACAACAGACTGGAGACCTGTCAAGGGTGTACCCCTGCCTCTTCCACGATGACAGCTGGGATAGGCTCCAGCAGACCCCATGACCCTTAACAGGAAAAAGTGGGTACAAAAGATGAATGAATTGATTAATTAATTAATAAATTAATGAATGCATATTTACACTTGGGCAGTGTCAGACAGTGTCAGACATTGTCAGAGTTTCTCTGCACCTCTACAAAATAAACACGCAAAAAAATAATGATGCACCATTGATGCATGCAGGTATTAGATGACACCAGAACTGACTCAGAATCACTGCAATGTAAAGAACCACCTTGACAAAGCTCCAAACTATGATTCATCAGGTTTGGCAACAGCTTGCTGGGGTCAGGGGACAGAGTGCCGGGACAAAAACTAGTTATTGTCTCTCAGAATGTGACCTGCTTCTTGAACAGAACATCACATGAGGAGTCCACCTACAGACCAAAATAGAGAAAGACTAAGAGAGGATCAGGTGATCTTCAACTTAGCTCAGTTGCAATACAGACTTTTGGAATCCAGGTTTACTGGACGAGATTTGCCAAAGATATCATTTCAGTCCTTTGATGGAAGAGAAAGGCAAGGAGAGAGAGAGTGTGTGAGAGAGAGATAGAGATTCCTCAGAGAAGGAGAGCGGGCACACCTTGCTGCCCAGTATGTATTAACATGCGTGTGCCTTGATCACAGTGAGTGATCAAGGCACACGCAGACACACAGACACAGGCACATACACTGTATATAACTAATATAATGATTTATTTTATTGTACTTTAATACTTTGCTTTGGCAATATTGTTTTTAAAGAAATGTCATGCTAATAAAGCCCATTTTGAATATGAGTTTGAGAGTGAGAAACGGTTAGAAAATGTAAAAGAGGTAGCATCTTCTCATTCTGTCCAACTGACACTGATCTCTAGAGTGAAAGAGTGAGGGCAAGAGTTTGTGCCTATTTCTCAGGTCAGTCAATATTGAGCAACACTACATACAGTAAATCAAACTGTATTACCATTATTGTTTTAAGTATTTTCACTAAAGATCACCAATTTTTATCATTTGTCTGTGAACACATTTAATAATACATCCTAATTATAATATAATTACAAATAAGAAACCAACCACAAAAAAAGTAGGTGGAACTGTGACACATCAAGGTTGTGTTTTCTTTTTTGCATCTATTGGCCTACACCTGATACCAGTGTTTGGAGCTTGTTAGCCAACATTTGAGCACAGATTCTTCAGTTAGAATGTCCACCACCAGTGTTTGACCTGTGGTCCAGATCTACAGCTCATTACAGCCATTTGTGGTCAGCGCTGTCATCTTAAATCCCACTCAGCTACCTGTCTCATCCCTTCCACTCGTACATTTGCCTGTGCCCTCTCTCCCTTTCTCTCAGACAGTGCACTGGCTGATATCCAGCTCCACCTGCCACATCAAACGGTTCCCTACATTCCTGCAGTAATGTACTTTGTTTCCTGCATTTTCTCATTTGCATAACTATTTTTCATAACTTCTTTGGCATTTTATGCAATCTGCTATTCAGCTGGGCTCCAGTGAAGTGTAACTGGAGGCACCACAGGCATGAAATGTAAGATACACGTAAAGAAATAATAATAGCAGCATTGTCATACCTTAATGTCCCCTTTTCTTCTATGCTGTATCATTTTCTCGAGGGCTGTAAGTGAAAATAATGCATGCTTTTTGAAACTTTTTAAACAACATTTGGACATGGACTGATCAGACAACTTCTACTAGTCACCTTTTCCTTTAAGCTTTGTGAAGAAAATGACTTAAGCTTTGTGGAGAAAATGTATTAAATCACTATTCAAGCTTGTCAGATTTCTTAAGTTGTGCATTGTGTCATTCTATTTTATGCTTTTTAAATAAAAACTGCTACATACACGTTTTTAGACTGTTGAGTAGGAAATTAAAGGATGCACATGAGACCATTTGGGTTAAGATTATTTAGATTATTTAAATGGATATAAAAACCAATACGCGGTTTCGACTTCTGCGTCAAATTGACACAGAAGCTAAACCTTCAGTCAATCATTAGTGATGTTACTTATGTAACCATTAATGCACTTCCTGTGCATTAATGCAAAAGTGACTGAAGATGTTTGATGATTTATTTATTTTTTTCATTTTTTACAGAAAAACATCACTCACGAGCGTTCACGAGCAAAAACTACTTTGAATTTTCAAATTCAATTCAATTCAAAGTGGGCTTTATTGGCATGAAAGTTTCTTAACAAAACAATATTGCCAAAGCAAATCAAAAAACTCTCCTTCAGTGAGATCAGTGTGTGACTGGCAGGTTCAGGTCCCCTAGTTACTAAAGCAGGACATAGAATCCAGGAGCAGTTTTTGTTTGATTCAATCAGAAAAACTTACAACACTTACAAAACTAAGTACTGAATTTTTGAACTTGAATATCATCTTTACTACTGACTGGAATGACTGAATGAAATGACATCAGCCACAGTTTAATAGTTTGTACTGCAAAATATTGTAGAACTGAGTAACTATCAAGTTAGTGTTTTTAATACCTCAGTTTACATGTTACATGACAGAGTAGGAAAATGCTGGTCTATTCTATTGTAAGTGGAGATATATTCAAGTGATCATAATGAGTGAAAATAATGAGTTAAATGTTCTACAACAGTTACTAAGTGATTGTTTATGTTCAAAAAAGTTCAAAATGTCCTAGCTGTCAAGTTAATAGTAGTGACAGATTCACACCCTGAGGTGATGTTTGGAATGTTCATTGGCGTCCAGGCCATGTTCTTGATGTGGAAGAAAGATGATTCTCATTGGGGTACATATTCATTCACTAAACTTGCAGCACATCACCACTGTTATAATATTGGAACTAAGTCTAAAAATAACTTTGATTTGATTCGATTTAATTGAGTGTACCTGAATAAGTGTGAGAGAGTAAAACGAAATGTGAGGGGTCAGAGATCAGATCTCTCAAATACATCCTGGGGTGTTCACACCAGAATTTTACATGATCAAATTAACAAGTTCAGAACTTAAAGTAAGGTCTGAACAGCCACTTAGAGTCTCTATTCAATGATTCTCAATAGGTTTATGACCTGTCCTATACTGGCTTTGTTGAAGTGTGTGGTTCCAGTTCCTATCTGGGACAGCAGTCACACTGTGCTACACTTTGTGTGCCCCATACAAAAATACAATACAAAAATTGTCAGAGCTCCTTAGATTCCCCTCTGCTATGTTGTGCCAAAGTTTTGTCCTGAGGGATGTAGGCTACTTTACACCCTCAGCCTGGGTGTGATCTCATTATGGTCTTATTGGCTGGCTGTTAATATACACTGTTGCCAGGGTGAATGTGGGGTCATGGCACTGAGAGGTTTCCTAACGCCTTGCAATGTGGATGTTAATTGGTGCTCCAGTCATCTGGGGATGGCTCACCGTCTGCAGTGTAATTGGGAAAAGCGGAGTGTTGGTCAGACGAGCCGCTGTTCTCTGTCTTTTCCTTAGTCTGCCTTTCTCATAATTAACTTTCAACCATTTGCTGCTTCATGTGGATAATTTTGTATGAAACATAGAAGACATTTTTAATGGATACTGTTCTAATTTGTAGTGCTTCATGAATTATTAAGATGTGAGTGCACTTTGTGCTACATTTTGTTTGTATGAAGAGTGCTATACAAATACAGTCTGACTGATTGATTGATTGGTTGATTGATTGATTGATTGATTGATTGATTGATTGATTGATTGATTGATTGATTGGAGACTGGGCCAGAGAGAAAGATGGAAGAACAATGGAGAGGGACTTTTAAATATGTCTGCAGTTTCCAGGGTGATATGGAAGCGGCAGTGTCTTACTGTTCTAAATTTTGCATTACTCAACTCAACTCAACTTTATTTATAAAGCATGTTAAAACAACCACAGCTGAAAGAAAGTGCTATACATAGGTAAGACAGATTACTAGAAACAGTAAAACAATAAAAAAAAAATTAAACTATAAAAAACAATAAAAAAAAGCACTAAACAAAAGCACAAAAACAGGGTCTCATGCTGGGTTGAAAGCCAATGAATAAACATGGGTTTTAATACTAGTTTTAAAAACTTGCTTTACACATGCCCATGTGGACTTGCAACAAGACAGTGACTGCTGAAATTTTTTTTTAGGTTGTTGCCAAACAGACATAAGGTCTGTTTAAATTGTCAGAACGTTTTGGTGGTTATACTGCTCTCTCATTCATTACATTAAAGTGTATTTGCAGAAATATGCACAAGTTACCAACTAGCTAATCAAGGGAGTGTAATTGAAAATATTTAATGTAGAATCAGCTATTGCTTATACTGACTAGAAATACTGTTGTCTACAAAGATTCTCAGTCATGCAAACAAAGGCAACGGTTTGAGGTTTCTTGAAGATATTGTTGACTTTTCAGCCTCTTACAACACAGTCATCGCTCCCTAAGTTTAACCTCCAGACACATTTCTGATCATTAATGGACTGTAAGAAAACCACTGAATGTGCAAAGAAGACTTCAGATGAATAACATAACATAAAATGATAAGATAAATTTGCAGTCAGAATTTGTGAGTATGGGGTTGTTTACAGAAGGCTCCACCTACAAATGTTACAAATTATACAAATACTAAATCTTTTGGTCATCATATTCTAATCAGCTCATCCCTGAGTCCAAGTGGATGATTCTGCCAACTGGAAGAGATTCACGTTTACTGGATTGAGGCCGATGGACAGATGTCAGAACACAATGAGGCAGCCTCAGTTTACAGAAGAAATGTTGCAAGTCTAACAAGATGCTTGTAAGCTCCTACCTGCCAAGTGCTGTAAAAGGTATACACAATTGAACCTAGGAGAGTGGGTTCTGTTATTTCAGTTTTAGTGCCTAAAACCTTTCATCGTTGCACAGATAGGAGCTATTTATGCTGTGTCAGAAGGGCCTGATATCAGTTGTATTAAAACAGGATGCGTGAGGCTCAGATGTTGTTCTGCACCAATAACATTCACGGCAACAACAAAAAAGACTTACAAGACATACCATAGCAGCCAATCACTCACTTCCCTGTCTGTGTATATAGGCTGCTACTAATTACATCTCGAGCCAGGCCCTCATCAGTAGCAGCTGAGAGGCCCCACCAAGAGAAACCCGCAATACTTCAGCTTTATGCATCTTTAAGTTATTTCATCTTATATTGCTGAATTGCTAAAACGTATGTCACAACCTGGAAAAGCTTTTAAATTTGTAAAGATGTCTCTCAACAAATGAACTGAAAGACTGACTGGGGGGTGGGGTCAGAAGAGGTTCTGAACAAACTAAGGCACATTTTAAAACTATTGTGGCTGTGCACAGGGGATGTGTTGCTTCAGTTACCATTGGCACACGTGTACACTGCAATACAGAAAATCCTGTTTAAATACTAGATCGGTGAAAACTATTAACGTAATACTATATGGCTACTTAGGTTAGTGCGACTGCAATCATGTCAACATTATGATAACACCTGAGATTTGAGGCACTCTTTAATGAGTTGATCTTTTTTTCCTCCCCTTCTTTGGTTGGAAGGAGGCACCTGAGGAGTAAATTACTGACACTAACTTGCGCCTAACTTCTAATATTGTGAAAGTATATAGCCAAAGAAGTGCAGCCATAGAATACAGTTGACAAGCAAGCATTTAAAGAAATGTTGCAAAGTTTACCGACGGCATTGAAATTGTTCTCAATCATTTCTTTCAATTAACAACTAAAACTTCAAGACTGTGATTGTACTACCTAAAGAAAGTACCCTTAGACCTTAATGGTAAATATTGGTTAAAAAAAAAAAAAAGCACTTAGGAATGCAACAAGTGTTTTGAGTTGAGTGTTTTATGTGCTCTCATGTCAAAATCAAGTTACCTGGACTGGACAATACTGATAAGTCAAATTGTGTGTTTTTATGGTTTACTAATTTGATCATTTTGTGCAAAATTGGCCATGATTTCATTTCGCTCCTTTTTTTATCTACCTGTCCTTCTTACACTCGTGCCAGTGCATGCAGACAGGCCAACCTAGTTGTAGGGGTGAACTCCATCCCTCCACGTGATCTCTGCGTTATTTTAATCATCAGTCAGAGCCCTTTAGTGAATTGCATTTGCCCATGGCTGACTGGCAGCTTGCTGCTTGGCTGAGCGTGTGGACAAAGGGATGATGTGAGAGTGGGGTGAATGTTATCGTCTTTGTTGTAGTGAAAGAACAACAGGATCTCAACATTTGAAAAAGTGGTGAATGGAAAACTTCCAACTCTGTATAGATACAGCACGTGCAAAAGGGTACGAATATTACAAAAGAAAATCTATCTCTATCCACTGAACTCAGTAAGTAAATAAAAGACACAATATAAAAAGGACTGCTAATCCTACCGTTAATACGCATTCTCTGTATTTCAAACCAGGATTTCTTCAGTCTGATTTAAATAAACCAATAGATTTTATGGCCTGAGGGACGAACGACCTGCTCAATCTGTCTGTGGAGCAAGACAGACACAGCAGCCTCTAGCTGAAAGAAGCTTCTCTTTCTGACCATGGTGTTGTGTAGAGGGTGGTGGACATTGTTCATGAAAGACCAGATTTTGTTCAAGGTCCTTGCATCTGCCACTGATGTCAGGGACTCTAGCTCGGCCCCTCTTCTGTATGTTTGTCCAGCCATAAAGTTCACCTTCTTCTTCATGCTGCCTCCCCAGCACACCACAGCATAGAAGAAAGTACTTGCACTGACAGTCTGATGGAACTTGCACATGTGTGAGAGCAGATTCCAGATTCCAGGCTACTTTCACTTTCATCGAAGGAAAATACATCTGTTTTGTTTTTGATTTGGTGCATATTTGTCAATTTCTCTGCGGGAACCTCCCAAAGGGATCAATAAAGTTGTCTATCTATCTATCTATCTATCAATTTATCTATTTATTTTTTAAGACACATTAGCAGAAATAAAATTAACTTGAATATTAAACTTTGCCTATTTTGTTACCACCACAGAATAAAAGGTTTCTTTTTGGATTTAAAATTTTAAATCAAATAACATGAAATACCGCAAAATGCAAAATCAAAAAAGCATCTTGCTAAATGATATGATGACGGGAGGATTGGTGGTACAATATTAAAACATAAGTTGGTTTTATGATAACTATTGACAACTATTTATTTCTTGTTACTGGATGGCGCACGAGACATCCAGTAACACCCAGAGACGAACAGAGCCGTCAGTTCATTTTGTGTAATATAACAATGACTCAAAATAAACAACCAGATTCAGTTCAACAGCGTCATCCCCTAGAAGAATAAGTAGTGCTGCAACAAATTTCAATCCGTTTACATGGGAGGTACTGTGTAAGAGTGTAGTATGATTTCATTAGAAGTAACATTTCAAGTTAAAAATGAAACGCTTGCAGTCATTTATGGTGCTCCCTCAGTCGATATTCAAGGCTATAGTGATGGATGACAGCAAACTGTCTTGTCTTTATCTCTCCATAAAGACAAAGGGAGAAGAACATCATGTCTTTCCTAAGAAAACTAATCAGCTCTAAACAGCCAGAGGCCATCAGGAAAGCCATTTGCAGACCAAAACATTTTTTTTTTCATACTACAGTGCATCATCAAGACACTGCAATGTAAGATATATTTACAGTTTTTACCCAGAATTCAAATTAAAGTAATGTTTTATCAATGGAGAAAATGTATTAAGTTTTACAGTGTGCCCCACCTCTCTGTTCAGAGTTTCTACAAAGACAAATGACAGGCTCACATCACAGCTTGCAGTGGATGCACGTGCCACCTCTATCCGTGTTGCAGAAGTCTTGGAAAAAAAATTTTTTTTATTCACATGCTGCAGTGAAACCAGCTATTACCTTCCTCTCGCTCCTCTTTTTTTTCATGGCAGTGCACAAATTGAAGAGTATTCACTTTTCTGAAGGCAACCTTAGGGTTAGAATCTACAGGAAATTGAGGTGTTGAAATAGGCCATGGATGGTGACAGTCACATGTGAATCATTCTGTTTCTCAGGCTGCAGACGAGTGACATAAGGATGTGCACAATAAATCTTTAATTTGCTTTGCAGCACAGTATCTTACCTGCAAGTGGTGTCAGCCATGAGTAATAATTATTCGTCGCTCAGGCTGCAGGGTTCTGTCACAATTTGTACACGTGCTGTTTTTCATAGGCTTACAGTCATCCCTACAATAACCCTAAAACATGAAACCTTAATTGTTCTTACTGAACTGTGTGACTAAAAGTTTGTAAAAGAATCCTATCCAGACCCTCTGCCCATCACTGAACATCTGCAGCTCACATGAAACATGCTCACAGCCATTGTTGCTGAAAACACAATTGGAATATCGTCAGGCCATTTTCTAAGCTTTTGTGTTTTCTTTTGTGTGAACGTGCAGGAAGAAAATGGTGCATTATCCACAATATGCTGTTTGTGTTGTGGGACATGGCGTCAAGGTGACTTGATAAAAGAAAGACCAGGCTCATTCTGTCTTTGACTTCCAATTCTTTATTTTTCATACTTTCTTTCATACCTCCATAACAGCCGTAGCTGAAGGCTTTGTGTTTTCAAGTTTTCAATCCCAATCACGTGACATCTTAAAAACAAATTTCCTTTAAATAAGTCAGACACATCCATATTGTTTTAAGGATGAACTGATCAGAAATTGGTGATCACACAATTTTGGCAAGGATCTAAGGATCTAATTACATCCAGCAGGATAAAATGATCAAATGCCAACTTCAGTGTGAGAAACTGGAACTCAACTGCTGACAACAGCATTCAACTGAGGCAGCTATTTGCATAAAGGCTTAAAGCTTATTACAAGCATCCTTTTTATTTTGTGAACTCCAGTAGTTGAACTGGATTTGTTTTTGGTAATTTGCTCTTCAAATGTCTGTCACAAAATGCAAATTGGCACTTTGTGGCAATTAAGTATAGTCATAATTTACAAAAGCTTTTCAGACTTGGACAGACACACATCTTGAAGATCTTTCAAAAGTGCTGTCATGATAGTATCTTATACATTTTCATCCTCAGCAGCTTACAGGTCATTGTAAAATGATTGTACATAAGACAAACTATCACCCTAAATTACAGACAGTAAAGCTTTGGGGAAATGGAAGGTGGAGTATATGTTTCCTACACTATGCATTTCTCACCAAACTGTCTGGCTGCGAATAAGAGGGTCACTTTAGCATCAACTCACTTCAGTGTTGCAGCAGTGAATCAGGAATTAAAGTCGAAAAACTTCAGACTGAAGCTAGTGAGAACAGTTACTGATATACATTTAGGTAGCTTTTTCTGACTACACGTGAAGGTTGTCCACTCTAATTATCTGAGCTTGGCTCAGGTTAAGTCCCTCAGTGAGTTCAAGAGATAAAGTGTTATGACCCAGCTCAAGGACATAAACAAAGTGCAGACACATGACGGAGTTACATACAGATAAGGGTTTATTATGTTATGTAGTCTTCTCAGGTGTGGCTGATTAAGGGATCCTCCAGGAGCCTTGAAAATGATCCTACCCCATCTTCCAAGATATGCTAAAACTGATGCCTTTACATATTACACAGCATTTCAACACCAGAAACATACAATACAAAACATGTTGCATGACCCACACAATGGAAAGCACAGAAGGCACAAACCAAATGATTACTTTCACCAAGTTACTACCATAGCAACAAGTAATCCCAACACAATGAACTGTCCTCACCACAGCCTAATGGTCACACACACACACACACACACACACACACACACACATACCTCTTACACATTCAATGAAGCCAAGTGACCTAACATCAAATGGAAAAGCCACACTCACAACAAATGTGGCACTACACCACACAAAAGTTACTGCCTTCACCCAACTAGAAACATCACAACATTAGCAACCAAAACTGGGCCAACTCCCCTACAACACTAAAGGTCACACGCACACAGAACAACTAATGTTGACACAGTGGGCATGTTCACATAGAATTCCTCCTGTCAGCTCACCCAAAATATCCCCATCTTAACAAAGAACAAGGTAAAAACAACCAACGAATTCTACCACATGCCACCACATAATTTGAGGTTCTTACTCACAGTTAGACTGTTCCAGAACTTCCCTGGTTTCCTCTCTACCTAACAGACTGAAATTCTAAATAAGTAGTTCTCAACTAGTTTTCACCAGCTTTACTGGGGACACCAGGGGCTACCCCAGGGTTACAGCACAAAAAAATAAAGTGGTAAAGTAGTAATGGTAACCACTGGAATGCTCCACGGCTTAATACACCAGACACATTCTAAAACATGCAAAATTACCTCATTTGGCAACATTAGCTTGACCCTACTGATGTCTAAGTAAAAAATCCCAATTCTCACTCCAAGAAAAACAAAAAAAATAGCTCCAAAAAATATCCCACATGAGCTGCCATTTATGTTATGACCTGGCAAATACCAGGCCACCACACCAAGCCGCCAGTTTGATGCCATATTCCTTGAGGTGACTTGAGGTGACTTGAGGTGACGTCACATTCTGCCTTTGTTGCTGGTAGTTCTTTGAAGCCAGTTTTGTGTCTGAAATCAATTTAATAAAAATGGGCTTTGCAGTCTTTTTTATTTATGATGTAAACATGTATTTTAACTTTATTTTAGTGTGACCCAGTCCTTTCAATTTCAGTCATTTTGCCCATGTCTATTTGCTTTGTAGACATTAAACAGATGATATACCTGGACATTATGCTGATTGCCATTGTTCCATTATGGTTAACCCTGATGCCTCACAGTGAGAAGGAGTTGAGTTTGTATGTTCTCCCTGTGTCTGTGTGGGTCCTCTCTGGGTGCTGGGTTTAGGTTAAACAGTGATTCCAAAATACTTCGGCCTAAATTGGGCGTAGGTGTGAGTGTGAATGGTTGTCTGTCTCTCCGTGTTAGCCCTGCAATAGACTGGCAACCTGTCCAGGGTGTACCCCACCTCTTGCTTTTTGACAGCTGGGATAGGCTCCTGCAGACCCCTGTGACCTTTAACAGGAATAAGCAGGTACAGAAGATGACTAAATTTTATTAGTGTATGAATGTGAGCTGAAACTTTACTACAGTGTAATAAATTTAACTGTTGCCATCTAGTGTTATTTCTAAAAGCTGTAATGAGCACCAGCAGTATAGGTCACCGGACACCTTTACAAGCTGCAGCTTCACACTTTCCTCTGTACTGCAGATTGCTGTGCTCTGAAAGGCGTCGATTTGACGATGAAAGTGATTTTATGTGGAATTTTAATTTTTTTTTCCTCAATCCATTTAAATTAGATTATATTTGCAAAAGAATCCCAAACCTGACTGTAGGCTGCATAACAATGAGCAGCCTCATCCCTTTTCAATTCAATCGATTTTAAATGAATACTTGATAAATATATCCTCAAATATCACATCAAAGAGAAATATAAATAGTATATATACAAAGGTATGCTTCATTCATGGCAAGTTTCACCCCAAATGTTTGCTTGTTGTGTTGCCTGTCTCACACTGTTTTCCATCAGTTGTTTTTGTGCTCTGTTTGTTCTCATTGCACATGATTACATCTGCGTATATTCAGAATGCATTAGTCTAAACCCCAGCTCAGTAACCGCTGTATGGGGAGTATGATTGCATTACAGCCACAGGATCAATAGTCTTAGACCCACACACACAAGGCAATAGTAAATCAATCGGTCTTTGGAGTAAAGAAGAACCCCAGAAGAGCCAAAGCAGCCCGGACACTCCCCATACATAATGAGAAAGTGAATTATGTGTTTTACGAGAGTGACCACATTCTAAGTGATAAGAACTCAGATCCTCAGATCCTGGACGACCTTGACCCTCTTTTTCATTAGCATGCTTCCATTTTATCCCACAGTTCTTTTTGTATTTTTATATATTGTTGTATTTTATATATAGTTTTATGCATACCAACACCAAGGCAAATTCCTTGTATGTACAAACATGCTTACCAATAAAGTATTTTCAGATTTAGATTCTGAATGTGATTTTACTGTGGTGTGTGATGTAGTGAAAGGAATCAGCACTGCTTTCCATGGCTGCTGTATGCAGTTTGTTACAGGTTACATGACAAACACAGTATATGTGTTTGTGTCACTTAATAGGCAATAAATAATAGTTATGTGCTCAGTATCCAGAATACAATTTTAAATAACCATGTGTGAAATAATAATAATAATAATAATAATGGGACAAATATGTTAAACAACAACAACAATATGAAAATTTAAACATGTGAGTTTTATTTAAAAAATAAAATAAAATAAAATAAATCAACCCTATAGCTATTTGAATGGAAAAATATCTTTACAGACATAAAGTATTAACTGTATGAGAATGTGAATATGTTTACTTCTGCTTTTTGTACAACATTAGTTACTGAGCTGTATTCAACACTAACTGGTTCAGTTCAGTTCAATCTGATGTGAAAAACACTTGAGATATAAAAGAGGAAAGAGTCAAACACAGACAATAGCTTTGCTTGACTCTTCTGCTCTCCACATCTTTCATCTCCACCTTATGCAGTCGCTGTAACTTACATGTGGCTGAGCCCTGGCACTGACGAGGCCTCCTAAATGAGACCATTGTATCTTCTGTATCAGTGCTGTCTCACAACATCTTCATGTTTCGCAGCCGCATCATGAACTTTGATCCGAGAAATTACATATTCGGCCCTGTAAGGACCTGGGTAACCCTCACACACAGCGGGCTTTGTGTTCATGTTACTCAAGACTGTAACAGATCAGACATGCAGACTTGGGAAAAGAAAGAGCTAATGGCTGTTTGTGTCCTGCAATCTGAATCAGTTTACATCATCAGGATATACCCTTAGCTGTCTCTTATCATCACATTATATATGTTTATGTAACTTGATTTCAGGTGCCATAGTATACTCTTTCATTTGGCTTTATGTTGTGATAAACAGAAGAGTAATGGTGATACATGTCATACAAGTCATGTCATGATAACAAAATGAATCTAATTGGTTGTAAGACGATCTCATATCCCAAGCCATGTTACCAGACTCTGATTCTAATCAGCTGCACATTTCTCACATTTGCTTATAATATTTTATAAACCCAGTCAGCATCATTTTTCAAGAACCAAGTATATTTGTTAGTTCTAACCCCAGAAAGCAATTTCAACACTTACTGTAATAAGGAGCTTTAGAACACATCTCATAATTGAGTTTGTATCATTGACTTTGTGTAAAGATGAATAAGCCCCAGTCATTTTTCAGAGTTACAATTTAAAAGAAGAAGGTCTTCAATATTCCTTTGTCCAGCTTTTGGACAATATTCACACTTGGCATCATGCTATGTTTCAACTGCATCTCGAGTAACATGATCAGATTGCACTGGCCTGCACTCAGTAGTACATGTGCTGCAGAGATAGATAAAACCTCTTTACTGTGCCACACACACGTGTGAAAGCAAAAGAGGCACAGAGACAGCCAAGGACAGGATGTGTTATTCACTCCACAATGAGAAATACACCTTTGAAAACATGGCAACAATAAACAATTAAAATGAAAGATTCTCAATTGATGTTTCATGTAACAATACAGGGCCAAAACATACCACTGGAACATTAGAACTACATTACCATGCATCCTTCATGCAGCAAAATCCAGTAAAGCAAGGTTTAGTAAGAAATATTTCAGTACTGAAGCTTTTCCAAAAGGTGCTTCATGTAAATCATACCTCTACTCACGCTCCATACCACTCATAACAAGTGATAGTTATGTATTGCTCCTATTAGTGCAGATGAACTGCTGCTCTTTTGTGAGATGGCGATTTTTCTGCCAATGATGTGATTATTTGAATCCAAACAGACAGAACCTTTTGTTTTGTATCTGATTGCATATAAAGATGAGCATTAAATGCTAAATTTGATTGTTTTTGTAAATGAAATCAGAGATGTCACATTTCTCATATGACGCGAATTATCTCTTTCATTCATTGCCTGAACAGATCATCAGTTTACATTTCATTTAATAAAACTGTTTCATTTCTGTCAGTAATGTCTGTAACTCCGTTTGAGGTATCCTTATTTGGATGGAGAGAGATGCTCTGGGACTAGTAAGGTCATAAAATGGAATCAGGTGAAGAACATCAGCAGGAAATGGGGCACTTTTGAGCAAGTGTTTTGCTATGGTGGTGCAGTTCAATATCCTGTATCATTAAAGAGTGACAATAAAAACAGGAATGTGTTTAACAGTCTGATAATACCATGAGTACTTGTCTTTCACCTTTAGCGCCTCAGTCGGTTTGCAGTCGCATAAAATGAAAATAAGGTGCATTCAACTGCTGCCATTCATCTTTAGAAATTCACATGTTTGCCATTCAGAAGCTCAAAATACACTGGAAAGGCCACTGCATCGAATGAGATAGGAAATCATTCATCTGCTCTCCATTCAGTCAATGGTTTTCAAGAGTTGGGCTGACGATAAGCACTTCACATGGTCCATTCAGTGGCTGTTTCACTGAGGTCAAGATTTGTGTTTTCCACACTGTTGGCACGTTTCACACGTTGCATGAGAGGCTCAACAAGTCAGCCAAAGAGACCTCTCTGATTGGTCAATGACCAGTACACATGAAGAAAAAAACCTTTATTAATATTTAATATTTCCACAATAACATAATCACCTAGAATAAAGAAGCTGTAGTTGAACTAATCAGCATGCCAGCTCTGTTTTATAGTTTGTAACTCTTCATAGCCCCTCCCAGCTTGTAGTAGTTCTTCTGAGTTATTTATTTCCCAGAGGAGCGGAAGATACAACATTGGTTGGTTTTGTGTCCGTACCATAATTCTGAGTGATTTTGGTGACAGGGGCTAGTTTAAACACATGTAATGTATGTTTGAACCGGACAGTGAATGGTAACTAGTTCTGTATTTCCATAGTGGTAACGGTACCCTGTGGTAGTCAAAGTGCTTTACAGTCACAATGGCACACCTACCCACTTGTTCACAAAAACACACAAATTCACACACGAGTGCCAAGCACTGGGATCAACTTGGAGTTCAGTGTCTTGTTCAAAGACATTTAGGCATGTGGTCTCTTCACTGAAGGATCAAACCACTAACCATCTGGTTTTTGGACAACTCACTCTTCTGATGAAGCTACTCAGATGGCAAAACATCTTCAAGAAACTGTACAGTTGTCTTTCTTTTGTGTTTTTGCACTACTATACTATACTGCAAATCCTGCAATAACATACTTTGGGGAATCAAAAAGCAAACACAACATGTTTAAACTGATAGTGCAAACTTATGAGCAAACACCTGGAAAGCAGCATTATAACATACTGCAGAGGGATATATTTGGCCACCTGTGAGTCAAAATTTAAAAACTGTATTTATCTCTTTTCCTGCTAAATGCTCCACTGTGTTCAAATCTACTCTCAAACTGTGTGTGCTGTATAGAGCTGAGCGTGTCCTGTGGGTTTCTAAAGCTTTTAGACTGAAAACAGCTTACGTTACTACTAGTTAAAATTACTCACCTGCACAACTGCGACATACACATACACATATTGTACATTTAAACATACAGTACACACACATACACTTTAATACCATTATCTCCATACAAACATTTGTACAAAATATCCCACTCAACCTTTGTGCTGGCAAATGATAACTTATGAACATTTATTGCCACACTGTTGTTACCACTCTGGTGCTGAGTGGACGTGTGTGTAAGCAGTGGTCCTATTACCTTCTCGCCTGGTTCAGAGAAATTAAATTAGGAGGTGCACGGCAAAATATATACCTAAAAATAGACGCACGCACACAAGGCACATAGGAATAACAAGCTGTGTGGGGGTGACAGGAAGAGCAAGCTGAGAACTACTGGATAAAGCACTGCAGTGCTGAAAATTTTTAACAAACTAAAAAACAAAAACAAAGCTTAAATACTTGAAGGCCAGTTATTATTTTCACTAGCCTTGCTGTGCATTGATGCACAGATTATTCTAGATATGTGAATACACTCCTGATCAAAATTCTAAGACCAGTTGAAAAATTGCTAGAAATTTCATTTTGCACTGTTGGACCTTTCTAGGTTTGAAGGTAAGTAGTGTTTCAGAATGCAAAAGGAAGAAATGAGAGTGAGCATCAAGCATGCCGAAACAAATTTTTGAGGTGATTAACACGAATGGCGCAGCTACTCATTACTGAGTCCCTTTTTGAAAAATGTATGTCTATTTTAGGGTTTTTTTCTTTTTTCTTTTTTTTAGATGTGGTCTTAAACTTTTGATCAGCTGATGAACAGCCTATTTCAGTTTAATGGTTGGTTGCAATAAATTGCTTACTCAATTTTTTCTTGTCTCACTCCAATTTTTTTCTTTTTGCATTTTGAAGCACTGCTTAGAACCTTCTTAAGATCCAACAATGCAAAATGAAAATTCTGACCAACTGGTTGTTCCCAGTTTTTTTCAGGGGGAAGTATTGAGTGAGTGTTCACGCCTTTGGGGAAGAAGCTGTTCTTCAGTCTGCTGGTTATGGCTGTGATGCTTTTGTACCTTTTCTGTGATGGAGGAGGTAAAAACAGTCCATTACCGGGGTGGGTGGGATCTGTAGCATCCGGCTGGCCCTCTTTCGGACTCGTTTTGCATGGACTGAGTCCAAATCTGAGAGGACCCCCCCACAATCCCTGCAATTTTTATCACACGAGCTAAGTCCCTCCTGTAATGTACAGCATTATTTCTGTGAAAAGTTCCACAGCCACCCAGTTTATAAAGACACACCAAACATTTAAAGAAACTGAATGTCATCATTTCTGTTTATTGCTCTTTTCTTTTAGTTTGACATGTTTGAAAATCTAAGCACCAACTCAAAATTATCCATCCACTCATCCTAAACTAAACCTGTGATTTTAATTAAATCCATGTCCTGAATTATAAACTGGTTGCCCATGGACTTGACAGAATGAGCTCTCTGGGTAAAAATGACTTCTTTCCAAAGGTCTGAGCCTCCAGCAGGTTTTCAAGGACAGCAAAGATGCACAAAAATACAACAGCCATCCAGCAAACAGCATGGTGTTAGCCTCAATCCTAATAGGGTCATTAATAATGAAAGGCGGAGTTAGAAGTGCCAGGCTTTCACTCAGCAGATAAGGTGGACTTTTCAAGACAACAACAGGCAGCTAGATTCAATTGGGATTGTGTAACTCCAGACATCAACCCCCAAAATGTTTTTGTTTGTTTGTTTGTTTGTTTTGTTTCTTTTTTAGGTGTGAGGTAACAAATGAATGGCCACAAAGCCTTGTGCTTTTTTCTGATGGCCTCCTTTGAGAGTTGCTTAAGTGCAGCTGCTCTTGTCTGGTAACTCTATCAGAGTGAATACACCGCGGACCTGATCTCTGAAGACCCCAGGTTCTGAGCAGCCTTAATCCTCAGGCAGCTCATATCAAATAGGAGCAGCCACAGCAGATACAGAGGCCTTCAACCCTGTATTCTACTGAAAAATGTATTACCTTATTGTACACACTGTGTAAACCAATCAGGTCTTTTGCTGAAAAACTGACAGAAAATAAACTAGAAATGATTAAATTTAGACTATTTTATTTTTACACTTACACAGTTTTGTTCTTTGATGCCTGCTTTGAATCGTAAAGGTTAAAAAAGGTAGATGATGATTAAATTGACCTGAAATGTTTGTGTTATAAAGATGCATGTGTGTATTTTCTATTCACTTCACATGCAATTATTTTTGCAGTAACTATTATTAGTTTACATATACATAAGACATAAAATATAAGACATTGTTTATTTATCCCACGTATGGTACCTAGTAATGCTACTAGTGTTGTAGTAGACCGCATTTTCAGATCATGGTCTTGTCTCGGAATCGACCGCATTTTTACTCGGCCTTGTCTCGTTCTTGGGATTTTTTGTCAAGACCAGTTGAGACCAAGTGATTTTTTTTTTTTTTTTTTTTTTTTTTTTTCAATGATGCGAAGAATTTCTCCACGTCGGGTTTACTTTATCACCCGAAATCCAAACATCGAGATTGCTATGCTAAATATGAGGGATGCGACAGCGACCACGTAGTGAGCGTGCTTGCTTGCCGACGTGCTGCGGAACGCGGTTACAGGCAGGGTTAGTAATGTCGATCGCCATCGACCGGTAGATCTCGAAGGTAGTGCGGGTAGATCGCGTGCCATTGAAATTTTAGTCTGAAACATTCATCCGTTGCAACTCCAAAACAAACAGCAAGACAAACTTTCATCTTTATTTATTTTTACTTTATATTTCCAACATACCCTTCAGCGGCATAAATCCACAGCCACGCACAACAATGAAGACCACCGTCTTTCTTAAAGAGACAGCGCTATTTTTCTAAAGGTGCAGTGCACCAATTTTTCTTGATAAAAAGAAAAGAAAAGATGGATAGTTCTTTTAACACTGTAGTAACAATAATATGACAATTAATGTGAAAGTTCATTTTCAGTTTCAGCCAAGAATTTTCATTTCAGTACATGTCTAATATAAAACAATAACATAAAACTAATTAAAACTGTTTCACCAATGTATAGGCCTATGTGTGTGTATATAACCATCTAAACATTTGGTTATATCCAGGGCTCTCAAGTTATGATTATGATTAGGTTATTATTTGGAGATTTTGTTGGTTTTTGGACGGGAGTGAGGGTGAAGTGTGTTTGAAGATTGGCCAGTTGGCCCTGCCAACAGTTTGAAATAAATTTATTTTTCAATATGACAAACAGACTAATGCTTCACTTTATACAGTTCGGTCTCGGTCTTGGTCTCGCCCCTCCTCGGTCTTGGTCTTGACTCCGTCTCGCCCCCTCAAAGTCTTGGTCTTGTCTTGGTCTCGGTATGCTCTGGTCTTGGTCTTGACTCGGTCTCGGGTTAGGTGGTCTTGACTATAACACTAAATGCTACCTCATGGGGGCATCCCAAATTCTGCTCTTCTCTGAAATGAACTATTCCTAAATATAATGCAAAATTTTATATTAACAGTCAACACAACTGATATAATAAATGTGAATGTGGAATGTCAAAAGATAAATAAATCCACAGGAACATTAAAATACAGTATTTGATAATGTTGCTCTATATCTGCTATAGTCTTTGTAACATCCAACTATATACAATCAAGTTTAAAAAGATATGAAGAAATGATGTCAGTGTTGCTGTTTAAACAAAACATGTCAGAGTTATTATAATTGTCACAAATTTGCAACACTTTCAAATCACATAGCTAAAGGAAAGAGGGATTGTAACTGCAGAGCTGCAATCTTTTAGTTTGGCATTCCACGGTATGACTCTCAGGAATGCTTGGTTGTGGTGTTACTTACATCATAAAACAAGGAGTCCACTGTAAGGGATTTAACACTGCCCACTGGACATCCTGAGCAATATACAGGAAGAAGCAGAGATGAATCAATCAACACAACATCTGCACTGTAATCTGCAAAGCCCCCCTGCACTGGGAAAAGCCCCCATTAAAACACTTTACACTGGACGCTAATGGGCACATGTAAATCCACTGCACATGCGCTAATGCACACACACATAGAGTGCATTCATGTGCACTTAAGTAATATGATTATCAGCTGCTATTGGCAGTAACCTAAATCTCTGAAATGCCATCTGAATGAAAGACCCAGGTTGCTTTGTCGGGTTGGAGGATTACGAAAACCTCAAGATAACAAGGTACACTCCTAATGTGGAAACCTGATTATACAGAAATGTTTAAGCTTAACTAAAGTACCATATTGTACTGAAGCCAAAACATTTTAGACTCTGCCTGTGAGTAAACAAAACTGCTTTGGTGCATTGTATCTGAAGCTTTAAAGTATTAAACAATGTAGTTCCAACAACTGAAAAATATACCAAGATACTGTATAGAATGTTTACTATGTATATATGCTTTTAGATTGTTGCTGCACAGGTCTAACAAAGTAACTTGCCAATTCGGAAACTTCTTATTACCCAACAATAGACTGGATGTTCCAACAATGACCCAACGTGTTGGCACATGCAAATTTAATTTCCCTGTGAATACAAGGAATATTGGTTCATTGAAGAATCATTTTATTGTGTTTGAATTCACTGAGTGTAAAAGGCACCTTTCTTTCTCATGTTTCAGTGCTCCTGCAAACTCCTAAGAGCAGCATTATTTTAGCAGAATTTCTGAATCTTCCAGGAACCATTAACCCGGTGAACGCTCTCAGGCAGACAGAGGTTCATTTCTGAAAACAAATACTCTCTGAAACCTCTTTCGGAGCCAGCAGGCTGTACACTGTGTGTTCAGACATGTGATTATGTCACTAATTCAGGACGTTGCCCCAAGTCAGCTTAACGCTGTAGCTAATGTCAGTACATTAGAGCTGAATGTCATTATTGATTATTGCATTGGCCTGCGGAACAAATGCAGTCACAAATTAAGGTGTGACCACATCCATCATCACCAGTGCCTGCTGAGCCCTGATGGAATCAGAGCTAGTCTTGTCTGCACTGAGCCATGAAGACAAATGCATGGGTGAGCCTGAGGTCCACTAAGGCCCTCAACGGCCCCTCTGGATGTTGCGTATGTGGGTCAGAAATATATCCAAACAGCCATGTGCCAGATTTAGCAGATTCCTGCCATTGTTTGCAATCGACGCAGAGCATGAGAAGTGATCGAGTGAGGCTTGTTAGAGAGTGCGCCCTCTCTGAGGCTTCATCAAAGTCCTTTGAAAGTCAGAGAAGAGCCTCTCTGTAGGAGGAAATGATGTTCCGCTCCATTGTTCAAGGACATGGTGGGGAAAGGGTTTATTGCTTCTTAGTAATCGGTAGGACATATTTGTGGAGCTTTCTATGGGGACTACATTAACACAGGGTGACTACCATGTCTAATTATTGTATCAGCAGCCCATTCTTAGCAAGCTAATGAGTCAGTTTGAACACAAAGCTCAAGTATACAGTGCACACGGTAATAATTAGGGTGAAACAAAGTTTAGATCAGAGTAAAATTTGGAAAGGAAAGACAATCTCCAGCTAGTCATCACGAATCTCCTCAAATCAGCAATGATTGCATTTATCAAAATTAACAAGATAAATGGGGCTTTAAGAGCAGCACTTTCTCACACATGACTGGAAAGATCACATAAGCAGCCCAGAAAAACATTACATCCACTTTTTTATGTAATAATGAGGTTTCAGGCCGGGTCTTGTAAAGCGTCTTGAGACGATTTGTATTGTTATTGACGCTACATAAATAAAATTGAATTGAATTGAATTGAATTGAACTTGTGGACTGTGACTGTACAACATTTTGAAGATCCGAACAGACAAAACCATGGCAGGGACCTTGCTTGAAGGGTTCACTCTGACTCAGCAGTATTTTGTTATGTGTGTAATTTTTTGAAATCACGAGCAGTTAGGATTAAAGGTGAATGGGAAAAAAGTGCCTTTGAAATTTGGTCCAAATAGCACAACCTGTACTTTGAACAACAATCTGTCTTCAGCAAGAAAATCAGCAATTTCAGAAGACCTTGTTAATATATCCCTTGTCAGTCATGTTTTAAGACAATGATACATTTTCCAGCCTTTTGCATCATGCTTACAAAATCCCACTTACTTTATGAAACCCTGCTTTCTTTTCTTTCTCCTAACATGACTGTGTTGTCACCACTCCCTTGTCATATATTAAAGCATGTCTCCCCACTGGAGACGTTTCAAGGATTTTTCCTCCTTGGCAACCTACTCCACTATTGTCCACCAACTCAAAACATCTGGGCTATAAAAATACACTTTTTATGTCATAGGTTTTCATGTTTGGATAGTATGCTCTGTTCAAGGGCGACTATTTAAAGGCAAAGCTAGTGTACTACTGACATTTGTTTAATTAAATGTAACATTTGCCTAGTAATGAACAATCTATTTTTATTACTCTGTTCAGTTCAAGGAATAAAAATACTGGCTTAACAAGAATCTTATACTCTTACAGGGAAGTGTAAGGGAAACAAAGAAGGCTGACACTCCTTTTTTCTTGAGGGTATGAGGTCACAGATAATACATTAACTGCTTCCTACAGCTGAAAAACTTTAAGCAGAAATACCAGATACAGTATTTGTTCTCAAAACATGACTTGGAAAGGAGATGAATCAATCATCTGTGTCGTAGTGAGAATATCACTACGACACATCTCCCGCAAACCCATAAGTGTTGTTTTATGGTAACATTTTACCACTTAAGTAGGCAAGTTACCTTATGGCCTTGGGGCCATGACACATCAAGCCGATGGTCGTTTTTTCCAGGTTTGTTAGCAAGCATCTATAGACCTAGTTGTTACAGTATTTCCATCAACGTTGGCACTTCAAGAAAACTGGAAGAGAGAAAAAAAGTTCATACCAAACACTCTTTTTGTTTTGTGTCTATAGCTGATAAACTGTAGACAAACTGATCAAAATGGTTCACGTAAGACCTGCTCTGCGCTAGGTTTGTGACACAGACCTGTGACAACGGAGCCCACTATTTTTTAGAGATAAGAACATACCTGATTATCCACTTCCTGTCCACTGTAGGAGCTTTTGGAAATCAGGCTGGAACCATGGCTATAAATGATTAATCAATTATTAAAGTAGTTGTTTTGGAAGTAGTTTGTTTTCTAATAATGATAAATAATCTGCTGTTTTTATTGAAACAACTGTTTAATTAAACAACATCATTATGGACACATATTGAAGCCCATTTTTTGCTCTGTCATACTAGATCTCTGTATCTGAGACTGTAACTACTATTATTTGCATCACAGCTGAAAAACAGATTGATATCGTGAACACAGCTGTCAAGCTTGTCCAATTCCCAGTGTTACAAAAAGGTTCAAATTGACTTGCAACATAAAGGACACACTGTCAACATTTCCAGGTACAATACAGTTAATACTGACCACAACGTCAACCAGGCAGTGGCTGAGGTCCTCATTACCTGGATGAGCTGCTCACACTGCTTTTCTCTCAGTAATCAAACATGCATGTGTACCATTTTCCAGGTTAAATCTATATCAAGACATCTTGATCTGGGTGTGACATTTAAGAAACAATGAGGCATGGTCCTGTTTTGTTTGACAATAGTCATATGTGATAGCTGGTGTTACTAGCTGAGGTCAAAGAAAGTCAGCAATATCAATCAGGGAAAAGCACGCTCGATCGGGTCATCTACAGTGATACAGAATTTATACTTTCAATGTCAAAGACAGTACATCGACTTTTGTATTTTATTTAAAAAACAAAAAACAAAACCCACAGCTTAGGAACATAATTTGTCTGGTGTCACCTCTATTATTTTCTCCCAATCTCCTGTCAAAAATATTATTTTTTGTGATTACACAATCACAACATGTGTATAAAAGAGAAAAAATATCAAAAATGAAGGGAAATGGGGTTGATGTTGTTCCACTAAACAACAAAATAGAGTATGGGACCTGTCCAAAGCAAACACGTTCTGAAACCAAGTGGAAAACAAGAAACAGTTTCCAGCATGAATAGATAAGTAATGGTTTTGAATTTTCTAATATTTTCCGTGACCCTGTTTGGTTTTTCATGTATTACCTGTTCTTATTTTGTTCTACCATAGTGTTACCCCTTTGCTTCTTGGATTAGTTTCTCTTTCACCCTTTCTCTCACCTCCTCAAACCCTGTGATAGACCTGTCCAGGGTGTACCCAGCCTCTCGCCCAAATACAGCTGCTTGAACCACTCACCTCAGTTATGGGTGGAGGAGTTTGAGTCCCCTAATGATCCTAAGGACTATGCTGTCTGGGGCATTTTGTCGCTGGTAGGGTGTCCCAAGGCAGATCGGTCTTATACGATGGGGTCTCGTAAGGCCCAGTCTGAACTGGAGACATGGACTCACCTCCCTGTGGGCCCACCAACTGTAGGAGGAGCATGAAGGATCGGGCAGCAGACCAAGGTGGGGTCCTTTGATCTTCAGTTATAGAAGACTTGGGACATAGAATGTCACCTCTCTGCTGGGGGAAGTAGCCAGAGCTTGTGTGCTCCAGGTGAGAGGCAGAGGGCTGGGGTGGGCTTCTTGCTTGCCCCCGGATTCTCTGCCTGCATGTTAGCACAGGGAAGTATTAACTCCTCCACTATTGTGTGCGGCTTTTTACATTGTGCCACTCGACAACTTTATATGGGGCGAGTTGAGCATTTGCTGGCATGGATGCAGCTTTAGTAATGAGAGACTGTGGAGCACGGCAGTTTACGAGTTTTTGCAGGCTGGACGGGCTCAGCCTTAGAGATAGGGACATACGAGAGGGAACTGCTCCTCCGTGTCGAAGGGAGGCAGTTGATGTGACTAGGGCATCTGGTAAGGATCCCTCCCAGACGCCTCCCAGGAGAAGTCTATAAGCCGACCCCCCCAGGAGGAGACCTCGAGGCTTTCTCTTATCTGGGAATGGGAATGCCTGGGGATTCCTCTGATATAAGTTGCTGGGGAGAGGGCTGTCTGGACTTCCCTGCTGCTGCTGCCCCTGAGACTACCACATGGGGGGTCAGGGTTCAAATCCCGGCCGGGGCAAAAATACAATTGCAGCCAGTGAGGAACCAGGGACATAGATGGACAAGGGTGGAAAACACTATATGAGCAACCCCAGAGAGAAGGGATACATGCAGTGAATGGGCCAGCAAATGGTTACTTCGAAACCCACAATCAAGGCTAAAAATGTAACAGCTGAACAGTGCAGTGTCCCAACATCCGCAATACAAAACGCAATACAATGCTACGGAAAGGGGGACCCAGGACAACAGGACCAATAAGCTGATACACAGTACAGCAACAATAATCCTTGAAATGCTTGGATACATGATGTCCTCAAATCATAACAGGCAGCATCCACCATGGAGGATACGGTCAAGATAAGGGCAGCAGCACTGGCCTCCTGGTTAAAGAGATACACCAAGAAGGCAGAGGTCAGGAGAATAAACAAGCTATTCTCCACAGTAAATAACCGGTCAGACCCACCAAGAACTGAGGTGGAAGAATACTGGAAAGCCATATGGAAAGAGGGGCATCACACAAACAGACAAACCTGTGCACCGCCTGGACCGACTACAAGACAGCTTACGACTCAATGCCATACCCATGGATACTGGAATGTCTGGAACTGTATAAGATCACAGGAACCTAAGGGCCTTCATCCAGAACTCGATGGGAATGTGGAAGACAACCCTAGAGGCCAACTCAAAGCCAATTGCCCAAGTCAACATCAAATGTGGCATATACCGAGGAGATGCACTAGCACCACTGCTGTTCTGCATAGGTCTGAACCCCCTCAGCCAGATCATCACAAAGAGAGGTTACGGGTACCAATTCCAAAGTGGAGCAGCAATTAGCCACCTGCTCTATATGGATATCAAGCTGTACTCCAGAAATGAGCGAGAAATCAACTCACTGTTCCACACCAACAGGATCTACAGCAACAACACAGGGATGTCATTCGGATTGGAAAGAGCTTAATGCCTGCTGTGAGGTAGTCAGGATGTAGTGCTGTGGGTTTAACAAGTGGGATTAAAATAATTTAATCTCATTCACACTGGATTGTTTGGAGCTAAATGTTCTTTTTACATCACAGCTTGTATGATAAGGAAAGCCTAGTCAGGATTGACTGATATTTAAAATAAAAAAGTGCCTGTAAAAATACTAGCACATAATTCACATGCACTGCTTTGCCAAATTAATTTGATTACATCTTTGAAATCTCCCTTTATTTAAACTCTTAATGCTCTTTTTGTAGTCAAAACGGACTGATGACGGTTGTTAACTTTAGCATATCTGCATAAAACCATCTGCCAAATTCATTCATTCATCTTCTGTATCTGCTTGTCCTGTAAAGACGTAGACTTAGATTTAGACTTAGACTTAAATAAACTTTATTCATCCACAAGGGAAATTGTTTGGTCACAGTAGCAGTAACACTCTTAAGAACCAGAGATAAAGGAAGTTTTAATAAAATAGAATAATATAAAATAAAATAAAAATAAGTAAATAAAAACTAGTAAATCCAAAAAAGGTTTCAAAAAAGGCAACTGGACTTGTAGATTTTGGAGAAGACGTTTCACCACTCATCCGAGTAGCTTCTTCAGTTCTGAGGGACTGGTGGGAAGTCTGTAAAACTAGTAAAGTAAATAAGACAGTCCAAGCAAAATGTACAAATTGTACAAATTAGCATACTCGTATATAAACAAATGTACAAGAAATAGAGATGGACGAATATATATTGTATATACAAGGATGATAGTAGGTGCAATAGTGTCCATTACCATGACTAACATGGAGTTATCTGTTACAGAAAGGTGAGTTGTTGTAGAGCTGGACAGAGAATGGTATGAAAGTAGACCTGTAGCGTTCAGTGTGGGAGCAGAGCTGGATCAGTCTGTTTGAGAATAAGCTCCTCTGCCATTCAATTGTCTGGTGTAGTGGATGTGATAGATTGTCCATGATGGAGAGCAGTTTGTCTAGTGTCCTCCTGTCCCTCACTGAGACAAACGTCTCCAACTCACTGCCAATGACATGACCAGCCTTTTGGATCAATTTGTTAATCCTACTTATGTCCCTTTTGCTGGTGCTGCTCCCCAAACAAACCACAGCAAAGTACAGAGCACACGCAACAACAGTCTGGTAGAAAAGCTCCAGCAGCTCGCTGCATACGTTGAAAGACCTCAGCTTCCTCAGGAAGTAGAGTCTACTCAGTCCCTTCTTGTACACAGCATCACTGTTGTCCCTCTCAGTCCAGTCTACTATTCATGTGAACGCCCAGGTACTTATAGTGGTCCACTGCTTCCACATCCAGACCCTGGATGGTGATGGGCTCCACTGGTGTCCTCTTCCTCTTGAAGTAAGTGACCAGCTCCTTGGTCTTGTCCACATTCAGGAGTAGGTGGTTTGCCTGGGACCACTCTACAAAGTCTGCGATCAGTGTCCTGTACTCCTCATGTCCATCACTAATACTGCAGAGAGAACTTCTGCAGGTGGCAGGACCCAGAGCTATACTGGAAATGAGAGGTGTAAAGAGTGAACAGAAATGGAGACAGGACAGTCCCCTGTAGTGCCCCCACATTACAGTCACAGACAGGGAGCCCCCCAGCCGCACAAACTGGGGTCGTCAGATAAGTAATCAGCAAGAGGGTTGGAGGGGAGGCTGGAAGCTGACCCTGGACAGGTGTCCAGTCTATCTCAGGACTAACACAGAGAGACAGACAACCATTCACACTCACATTCACACCAACGGCCATTTTGTATAATGTAGGTATGAATTTGTAGGTATGAATTTGAACCAAGCTAAAGCTCATCTTTATGCAGATGACACTATCTTGTACACTTCTGCTAAGTCACTGAAAGAAGCAATTCATAATTTACAGTCTGCCTTTGGTCAGGTACAAAAATCTCTGGTAGGGTTAAAATTGATATTAAATGCTCAAAAAACAAAATCAATGTTTTTTACACGCTCATTTTCTCCTATAGATTTTACTATTTTAACACAAAATGGTACTCCAATAGAGAGAGTAACTTCCTACAAATACCTAGGTATTTGGCTTGATTAGAAATTGTCTTTTAGGGTACATATTGAGAGCCTTTTAAAAAAAACTCAGACCCAAGTTAGGTTTTTATTTTAGATTAAAGAAGTGCTTTCCTTACTCAGCAAGGAAAAGGTTGGTGCAGAGCACATTCTTATCAGTGTTGGATTACGACGACCTAATTTATATGCACTCCTCTTCATCTTTATTAAAAAAACTAGATGTATTGTACCACTCAGCCTTGCGTTTCATTACAGGTGCAGCAGCCAGGACTCACCACTGCATTCTGTATGAAACTGTACAATGGTCTTCCCTCTCCCTTAGAAGAAAATTTCATCTATTGATTTTCACTGCCAAAGCTCTAATGGGAACGCCTACATCTCAGATTTACTTTCATACCATAACAGTGTTTATAGGACAAAGTCATCAGAAAAGATAATACTGGTTACTCCATCAACAAGAACAGAACTGGGGAAAACAGCTTTCTCATGTTATGCACCAAAACTCTGGAATGAACTTCAAAACACCCTAAATTTAGAATCACTTCCACCTTTCAATATTTTTAAAAACCTGTTAAAGTCAACTCTGACAGAACAGTGTAACTGTTTTTAACTAAGTGCCCTTAAACAATGTTGTATAAGTCTGTATTAGCTTAAGTCAAGTGTAATGTCTTGTTTGTGTTTTAGTATGTTTAATGTATGTACAGAGATTTGTGGTATAACATGGAACCCTCTTTGTACATGTTCTTTTCTTTTTTTTTTTTGTAACTTTTTGCCGCCAGTCTTGGCCAGGACTCCCTGGGAGAAGAGTTACTGTAACTCAATGGGACTTTTCCTGGTTAAATAAAGGTTAAATAAAAAATAAAAAAATTTTTAGAATCACCAATTAACTTAATGAGCATGTCTTTGGATGCTTGAGTACCGGGAGAGAACCCACACAGACATAGGGAGAACATGCAAACTCTGCCAAATTCTGTTAATGATGATAAAGGTGTGTAGTAAGTGATCATCATTTCTCATTTTATTGCTCAAAATTAAGTATTCACTCTCACTGTCCCTCCTATGTAAGTCAACTTCTTGTTCCGTTTAGTTCCCCTTATTTACTGACACATCAAATAAATCTGTCGCAGGTCTTTGCAATATAAAGCTCCATCTGATTCGAATAATCTCCCCCTCATTTGAGATCCATTACCTCCATTGACGTCCATTACCTCCAACAACCTGTTCATGTTTTTAATTTGAGTACAGTTTTCCATTATTCATTTCATTTTTTTTAATATATTTATTTATTTTTATTTACTGTATGTTTGTAGTATTATTTTATGCATTATATGTTTGTATCTCTGTTTTTGTGTGTTACTTGTGTACTTAGGACCCCCTTGAAAATGAGATGCTACATCTCAAGGGGCTATCCCTCAATAACTTCAAATTCAGTTAAGTACTACCACTATTAGCTGAGTAATACAAATCTCTGTGAAAATCCTGAAGACCTAATTCTGTTAAACAAAGTGTAGTTCTTATCCTTCAGTGAATTCTGAGAAAAATAAAAATCTTTTCAAACAAAAATATCACAGCTCACATTACTCCAGCAACTTAATAATAGTGTCACTGATTGAGAAGTTTAACTGACTGCTACCACAGACATCTCTTAGTGATGATATAGGACTGATTAAGTCTAGTGTGTGTTAATTTGATGTGCTTCAACACAGCATACAGTAATAGAGCTGAATGTGCATTGATCTTTTATTATACTTGGACTATGGATATTATTAGGTTTACAGTCATGGTCACACATTTACAGTTTTTTTATCATCTGCAGCTTTCATGTCACACACAAGATAACGCATGATTCAGGAGGAAAGCAGGCAGAATATAACACACTATGTTCCCTGTTTAAAAATATTACACCATCAACATAGTTTGCATTGTTTGCAGTGAGGTGTACTAAAAGATGGAAGTTTAGTTCAAATTCAAAGTCACTTCCGAGGAGTTAAATACTGTGAGAGCTTGACTGAGTGTGCCTTATTTTGATGGTGAGGATCCGCCAGGCCAATAGATCGGCTCCCAGATGATGTCACCTTTTCGTCTGAAAGGAATTTATCAGTGAGGTCAGACCAGAATATTGGGCATGTTATTTTCCATGGCAGCTGTCTTTTTCTCACTGACTGTGACACATTAGTGCGCAGTGTGGTGGTCATACTTTTCAACTTCTACAGTCTACTCCACCTTCAGCAATAGCAATGTAATTCAGCAAGTGATAAAAAGAGCTGTGCACTGCACTCAGATGTTAAATAAAATAAAAACAAAGTATGCAATTAACACTTTAATGTCAAGCATTTGTTCTTTTATACATTTGTGTTCATTTTGTCTTGCTTTGATCCAAATAGGCTACAGTAATTGTTTACATTTTTAAATCATGTGGCTTAATTTGATTTTAAGTGAAGTACTCAAAGTCATGCTGCATTAATCCAAGGCAGTGTCTTCCCAAAATGTTTGACGTGCCAATTTCCGCATCTATAACACACACATCTGGGAGCTTTGTCTGTGAATGAATGTCTAGTTTGAGTTGACCTACTTCAGGGAATTGCTCCGCACCTGCTTCATTCTCATTATGAGGAATTTGCTGCTTCTGATTTGTTTGATAAATTGTTTAATGTCAGCTGCAGTGTAAACACATTAAGTGAAGGTGTGAACATATGTATAACCTTGTTAAATACTGTCATTCTATTTGTGATTTCCTGGCTATTGTCTTGCTCCTTAGTTTTTATTCTATTTTGTTTATATACATGTTACATATATGTATTTCTTATTTATTTTAATCTATTTTTTTGTACATTCTTATCTTGAATTTGCTGCACCATAGGCCTTTGAGGAAACAAATTTCAATCTGTACAGCTGACCTCTTGATGTGACTTTTTTTCTGATGGTAAACCCAGTGTAGGTAATACCAAAAGGTATGTCATAATGAGAGCATCTGAATTTGACATGATGTTTTTCAATAATAGATATGGACATTACACTGAATCTCAGTAAGGCCAGTTTAGGTAGTGAATGGCTCAGCCCAAAGCTGATGGACTTTACCCAGAGATAAATGTTATGGATTAAAGAACCAATAAGAGGTGCCGACTGGGACTGATTTTTCATCCAGTTCGTGGGGTTTCTTTTGATTTTAATGCTCAGTTTCAGATTTCTCAGATTTATAGTCTATATCTACATCTATATATACATGGATACATCTATATCTATATATTTTTTCCTTTGTTCAGTAATAATGAATTCCAATCTAATCTTTTATGATTAAACTCATGGTGAAGAGATGAATATTGTTTTTTATAAAGGCCTATGTGTTGTTGCTAGCCCAGAGCAGTGTTTAGTTTTACAATGAAATTTAGGTTTGAATCAATAAAAAATGTAAAGTGAGGATGGAGAGCTTTGTGATTTTAGCTCTTACTAAGTTGAACTATATTTTCTCTTACACTTATTTCAGTTTAAATTCAAGTTTCTAAACACCTATAAGAGAAGCGAACTTCCCTCAGCCCTTCTTCATCTTCACTCAACTTCCCATCCACCTCAAAGGTTATCTGCATCGTATGACAAAAGGCCAAAAAGCACCTTATCATTTAGTTTCTTTCAGCTGAAATGCAGGAGCATTACTAGTGTGTGAAATCATCTTAACTTAAATATCATGCAGCCTTCTTGGTGGGCTAAAGTGAAATGGTTAGATACTCTGTATCACGGTTCCTCTACGAATCCACTTGAGTTATTTCCTCCTTATTAAGGTTCACCCTGCGGTTGTAGCTTTCTTAGCAGGGCTGAGAGTTGGCCTGGCTCTGACTGATAAAACTTTTTACACCCTGCAGGTTCACTTTCATGTTATTATCTTTCTCAAGAAATTTTTAGTCATTAAGTGTTTTCTTAATAAGGAGACCTTAGATCAAACAGCATTGTGTGTTTAAATGCACTTAAAAAGTAATCTAAAAGTTATAAACTTTAACATTTGTGTTTCAGAGCTCAATTTCCCTTTGTTCCTCATTTAGTTCGATTTTTATTATATTCTCAGTTGTCCTATTTGTCATTTGATCAATAAGATTGTCAAAATTAGCATCCCTATTTACCCAAAACACAAGGCAGTGTTCAGTTTGCTCGTATATAACCAAAAACACGTAGGAAGACAATCAAATAGTACAATTTAGTAGTTATGCTTCAGTAACTGATCGAAGAGCTTTGTTCTGAAGGGACGTTCTGAAGTTCAGTGTGGGTGGCTCAGGTCATCGCCATCTTGGTAGTGCCTGTCTCCCTTGCTGATTCAAAAATGGGTAAAGAAGTGAGAGGAACTGAGGCGGGCTGGTGATGCCAAGGCCGACAGCTAGTTACATTAAAGCCTTATAATTTAAATTGTGGTTAACATTGTGGTAGGCATAGCACACAGCTTTTGCAATTACTGATCATGTGATTTGTGTGGTAGGCCAAATGAACAGGGTGAAATGTACTATATGGAGTCCACTATTAATATTTTTTTATGCTTTACACATCATAGATCATTAAGCTCAGAGCAGCAGGAACTGGAATATCAGTCTGAGCCTGGCCTGGTGCTTAAAGAGCAGATCGCCAAGCGGATGATGCCAAGGCTGCTGTCTCTCTAATCTGCTTCCAGCCTATTTTCTTCACAGCTGTCTCATTTACCCTCACCATATCGTGATTGCCATTAGTCGAATACCTGCCACGTGAAAATGCCATCAGCTGCACTGAACGTAGCAGCTCTGGAAACACACATCCTCTAAAGGTCTGTTAATACCAGTTCGTGCAGTGATGGAATGCCATGTCACCACATAATGTGCGAGGGTAAAGATTTGATGTGCTGCGTCAGGCACTTTATTGGAGGAATGGATCGTGAAAGTGTGCTGATATCATCAATGAAAAACACCACACACGTGAGACTGAGGGATGTATTATTCTGGGGAAGCTATTAATCTCTTGTAACAGCGTAATTAGCTGCAGAAGAGCCATATATGCATGGCCTCATTGTGCCTTGTGTGTATAGAGAAGTTATTTGGATGATGAATTCACCTTATAATAGCATGCGTTCCATTAACTGCACTGTCCTTATTTTCATCACAATAAAACAATGTACACAGTAGTCCCTGAATATATTGCATGTGCATGTATGTCTGGAAGCATGACAGTTTGTTCTGTTTCATAACAATGGACGGTCATGAGGTCCTTGAACAAGAGAAAGGTCTAAATCTGCCAGAGGACAAACACACACAAAAAATGGATAGTGCAGAGATGGGAAACTGGCCCTGGCCTCTTTAATGAAGGCTTTTTCTCCTTCTCTCTCTTTATGTGCAAGGTGACCTTATCCATTACTGATTACAAATCCTGCAGGAGATGATCACTGCCACCAGCATCCAGATCACACCGTCCGGTCAATGTGAGCCTATTGAGAGTTTTGGTATTGATCCTGAGTGGAAACCTCTCTCAATACAGATTTCTCCCTTTGTGCTTTTTTTTTTTTTTTTTTTTTTTTAGGAAAGGCTGATGGAGTCTTTTGTGAATGGTATAAAACTATAACTGGCTTATTTAATATGATATTTAAGTAGTAGTAGTAATGACTTCATCAGCTTATTTACCAATAAAATTGTTGGCATTAGAGAAAACATTCGAGGCATTCTTCCGACGACTGTCAAAGATGGAAGTACAGTGACTTTAGAAATTTCTGTTAGACCTTATCAACATCTGGAATCCTTCTCCCCAGTAGATCTTCTCGAGCTATCTTCAATAATTAAATCATCTAAACCATCAACCTGTCTTCTAGATCAAATCCCAATTAAATTGCTCAAAGATGTTCTTCCATTAATTAACACCTCCATATTGAACCAGATAAATTTATCTTTATTAACAGGATATGTGCCTCAGTCTTTTACGATTGCTGAAATTAAGCCCCTACTTAAGAAAGCCACTCTAGATCCAAATGTTTTAGCCAACTATAGACCAATCTCCAACCTTCCTTTTATTTCCAAACTTCTAGAAAAAGTTGTTGCTAATCAGTTGTGTGACCACTTAAACAGGAATGGTCTGTTTGAAGAGTTTCAGTCAGGTTTTAGAGTTCATCATAGTACAGAAACAGCTCTGGTTAAAGTTACCAATGATCTCCTCATGGCTTCAGATAGTGGACTTGTCTCTATACTGGTTCTGCTAGATCTTAGTGCTGCATTTGACACTATTGATCATAATATTCTACTACAGAGACTTGAAAGTGAGATCCAGATTAAAGGAACTGCATTAGATTGGTTTGAATCCTATCTGTCTGACAGATTCCAGTTTGTTCATATCAACCATGATTCCTCTACTTATACAAAAGTAAGTTATGGCGTTCCTCAGGGTTCTGTGCTAGGACCAATTCTCTTCACTTTATACATGTTGCCATTAGGGAAGATTATTAGAAAACATGGCATAAACTTCCATTGTTACGCAGATGTCACCCAGCTATATTTATCTATGAAACCAGATGAAACTAATCAGCTGGTTAAACTCCAAGCATGCCTTAAAGACATAAAGGCTTGGATGACCTGTAATTTCTTACTCTTGAACTCAGACAAAACAGAAGTTATTGTATTTGGTCCTAAGCATCTCAGAGATTCATTATCTAATCACGTGGTTTCTTTGGATGGCATTACCTTGGCCTCCAGTACTACTGTGAAAAACCTTGGTGTTATATTTGATGAGGATATGTCCTTTAAATGTCACATTAAGCAAGTAACCAGGACTGCCTTCTTTCATCTAAGTAATATCATCAAAATTAGGAACATCCTGTCTCAGAGTGACGCTGAGAAACTAGTTCATGCATTTGTGTCTTCCAGACTGGATTATTGTAATTCATTACTGTCTGGCTGCCCAAATAACTCTTTAAAAAGCCTCCAACTGATTCAAAATGCTGCAGCAAGAGCATTGACAGGAATTAGCAAGAGAGATCATATTACTCCAGTTTTAGCTTCTCTTCACTGGCTCCCCTTAAAGTCTAGAATAGAATTTAAAATCCTCCTCCTTACATACAAGGCCCTCAAAGGCCTAGCTCCATCATATCTTAAAGACCTCATTGTACCATATCATCCCAACAGATCACTTTGGTCTGAAAGTGCAGGCCTACTTGTGGTTCCTAGAATTTCAAAGAGTAGAATGGGAGGTAGAGCTTTCAGCTATCAGGCTCCTCTCCTGTGGAACACTCTCTCTATTTTTAAGGTCAGGCTTAAGACTTTCCTTTTTGATCAAGCTTATAGTTAGGGCTAGACTAAACCATTTCTTAGTTATGCTGCTATAGGCCTAGGCTGCTGGGGGACAATGCACCAAACACATGTTCGCCTTCTTTCTTCTCTCTCCTCTCTCGTGTCCTACACTTTCTTTTTCTCTGGCACAAAGCTCCTGCCCTCTAAATTCCTATCTGCTACTAGTCATGCATTTCTGTGCTATTACTATGTAGAATGTTTACTGCTGCTCTCCCTTCTTCCGAGTATCTCTGGCCTGGAGTTGAGTGTTTCCTGTGGAGCTCCATACTACATCTGTTGTCGTGGTCTCATCAGCCTGCCCAGTCTCCATGGAATCCTGCTGTTATCCACTCCTACCTGAATGAACAATTCTCCAACCTGCCTATGATTCCTCTTACATTTTCAAACTGTCATGTAACATCATTAGTCTGAATCATAGCATCCAACTTGTATGCTTTAGTCAGATATGTGTATTTATGACAGATGTATGTTTATCTTGCTGTTCTCTTTCTCTGTCTGTACCCGGCTGGCCTTAGGCAGATGGGTCCCTCCATATGAGCTGGGTTCTGCTCAAGGTTTCTTCCTGTTAAAAGGGAGTTTTTCCTTGCCACCGTCGCCTTCAGGCTTGCTCTGGGGGTTTCAGGCCGGGTCTTGCGTCTTGAGACGATTTGTATTGTTATTGACGCTATATAAATAAAACTGAATTGAATTGAATTGAATTCAAAATGATATGACCAGAGGCTCTGATTTCAGTTCACATACTCCAGCTCTACCCCATATTTCATAAGCAGTTTCTACATAATATTGTAATTATACATTGTAAATATTGTAAATACTGAAACATGTAAGCACAACACAACTATGTAAATTCTTGTATGTTTGAGCAAGGAATGAAATGCCTACTACTACAGGACTGCTACAGCTGATTAGGGGCACGCTTGGTTGATTACTTAGAGTCTCTCTTCACTGAAAGAAAAAATATATATATATTTCATTTCCTATATCATCTGGGGCGGCATATCGGCGAGGGGGTTAGCACTGATGCCTCACAGCGAGAAGGTCCCAGGTTCGAATACATGGGCCAACTGGGCCTTTCTGAGTTTGCATGTGTTCCCTGTGTCTGCATGGGTTCTCTCCGGGTACTCCAGCTTCCTCCCAGCATCCAAAGACATGCTGGTTAGGTTCATTGGTGATTCTAAATTGGCCGTGGGTGTGCATGTGAGTGTGAATGGTTGTCTGTCTCTGTGTTACCCTGTGATAGGCTGGAGACCTGTCCAGGGTGTACCCCGCCTCTCATCCGATGACAGCTGTAAAAGGCTCCAGCAGACCCCACGACCCTTCACAGGACTTAAAAAGACCTCAGAAGACATTATCAGTGTAATCAAAGTGGCAGGGAATGGCAGAAAAAGTCTTATTCTTCTATGGTCGTCATCTCCCTCCAGCATAATGGTCCATTATATGGACGCTATATAAAATCACTTTACATACAGTGCCTGACACCAGCTGTTATGTGGAATCAGCGACGTGAGGACCAACTGAACAAACTGCCTTAAGGCTATTCCCAAACAACTGCCTCGAACAGCTGCAGGGAATCCACCATCCAGAAAAAAGATATCATGATAAAACCACCAAATTAAACGGTGAAACATGTCAGCCATGCCGCAGGTACTTACTGACTTAAATTAAATTCTCAACTTGGGGTCAACACTATCAAATCTCATTCTACACTGATAGCAACAGATGCCTGTCATCAATAAATGAAGTAAGCTTATTGTTCAGAATATTAAAAATATTAAGGCAAGCTGTCAAGTAAACCCTCTTTTGAGTTCAAATGTTTTCTTTAATACTTAGCAAAGTGTGTGGAAAATGTGTGCTGGGTCATAGTTTCTTTCTCACTATTGTAAAAGGCACTGTACCATAGGAAAATGAACGTACCTGGTTGTTTTTCAGGTACTTTGTCAGATTTTAGAATCTTTTTAATCTCCTTAGTGGGTAACCAGTGAGAAGTCTGACAGTAGTGTTTGGTGATTGGTTGAATATATGAATATGAAGCACCAGCAACTGGCATTTAAAAAAAGAAAATCCAAACCTTGGTAAAATGTTATTCTTGGACTGACATTGAGGTCCTGGCTTTATCACGACTACAGACAAAGGTATATGTTTCATAGATCTGACTGGACAACAGAAACAGACGAGAGATCTTTTCTGCTGAAACCAGCATTGATGAGTTTAATTGTATCCCAGTTCTGATATTATTTATATTGAACCTTTGATTGAGTAAGAGCAGTATGGTGCGTCAGCCAGTCAGTAGCAAAATCAAAATATTGGCAAAATTTTAAGACAGATCACTAAATCAGTAAATTGTTCCAAATAATTTCTTGTTTTGCTTGCTTGTATCTTGCAGCCCATAGAGGATAATATTATTTGTAAACGTGATTTCTGCACAAATAGAAATAAAATGAATCCATTCTCAACACTGACTTGCATTTGTTGACTGGTAGCTGAGATGACAAAATATACTGTCACATCAAGATATCAATCAGGCATAACATTATGACCACCTTCCTAATATTATGTATGTTTCCCTTTTCCCTCCAAAACAGTTGTGACTCATTAGAGACTTGACATGGGCCTTCTGAGGGTGTTCCGTGGTGTCCGTCAACAGAAATACTGGGCACCACAGGGCTGAGGGGAGGGGCCTCTGTGGACCATCATACAGAAACTTGATCAGTTTGGGATAGTGAATTTGAAGGCCAGATTAACACCTTGGGCTGTTCTTCATGTTCTTCATTTTTTAGTTGTTCCCAAGCTGTTTTTGTGTGTGTGTGTGTGTGTCAGGCTGCATCCTGCTGGGGATGGCTGCTGGCATCAGAGAGTGTCACTGCTATGGGGTGGGGGTACCTGGTCTGGTCTAGGTGGGTGCTACATGTCTAAGTAAGATCCACATGAATGCCAGGTCCAACCATCTTGTGACAATTTCACTGAATTGTCACAAGATGGTTGATGTTATTTAGTTCGCCTGTCAGTGGTTTACATATTATACTTGATCGGTGTGTCTTCCTTAAATACTTGGACAGTTTGGGATCCCAGGCCTCTCTTTTGCTTAACTGGTAATGAGTGGAGCTGCAGCTAAAGTCAGCAGCTGTTGTTGTCTTTAATCACACACCGAATTAGACACTGTAAGTGTGACCTGCTATTATTTCACTATATTGACACTGCTCACCTGATGCAAACTGTGTGCAATAAATTCAGTAACCCTTCTGAGGTGACGTTTATCCCTCTGAGCACTTGCACCAAGGCCAAACACACAGTCAGAGTGAACAACGCTGATAGTTGGGGCAGTCTGACATTAATTCAACAGACATAGCAGCTGACCCAAGGATGACCGCTCTGATGACGTCTATCTTTTGGCTCTGAAACAGTTGCACATAGAGAATAAGGCTTGTAATGTTTAATAGACATAAGCATTTGCTTTTTAAACCATGCACAGCTGCTCGTCTGGCTACATTTAAAAAATAACAAAAAATATGGCCAAGTAAAACCATTATGCCTCTCTTTTATTGCTATTAAGATGTATTTATGTCTGCTGTCTAGGCATGAATAAATAAAGAGTGTGCAAAATAGTGGACAGTGTTTTTATTTTTCATCCATACAAAGAGACATACACAACTGCACTATTAATACGATGAACTGAGTTTTCATTGGATGTTCACTCTCTAATGTGGAAAAACTCTTTTTTTATGAGTCATCCTCCATGTGCGGAAATTCCACTATGCGCTGCTGACCCTCTCTGCAGATGTTTCCTCTCTGTGTTGTTGTTGTTGTTCTCCCTCAGCACCCTGGGGTCCGTTCGTCTTAGCTTGCAGCCAGGCCAGCCGCAGCCATGTTAGCTATCTACGTTAACAATGCATTTTAAAAGGTACACAGGTGCTCCTGGAAAAGAATGTGTGTGCTTGAGTGTTTGCCAACTGTGTGTTATACAACATGGTTGAACAGAAAGCAAGTATCTCTGCACAGCTGGCACTTTCCTAAAATTTAAAAAGTGCATTCATGCAAGAAGTTATATTTTAGAAACAAAAATTAGGCAGCTTAAACAGAAAAACTTTTTTGGCTTGTTCTCTCATCCTAGTTGTCAGATGTATAAGGTAGGATATATAGTGTTTTGAGAAAAGATGTATACAAATCAATATTGTACTGAACATGTATTGCTTGTTTTCTGCCATGTATCTCATGGCCAAAGTTGCTTTTTTTGTCAGTATTTGTATTTGTAGTGTGTGTGTGGCAGCCACAGCAGATGTCCACCACCAGTGTCAGGATTTGTTTTGTTCACAATCTTTTGTTCACAATTTTACACTTACACCTACAAATAATAACACTACACATGGGCTTTTATGTTCAGATTCTATATATTTTTTCCATTTACAGTTTGTTGATTTGGGTTCACACAATTTGGCATTCTGTTCATGGTTTTTACCATTTACTTTGTTTGAGCTCCTCTGGCAAAAGGCCTGAACCCTGGCTGAGAAGTGGAGAAAACCATTCAAAATATGGAAGAAGGGGGACCAGACTGAAACAATCTTAAAGTAATGTTTAGTTAGTTTAAGTATGTTAGATTTTTTTTTATGTTTGATAAGTTTGGTTAAGTTGAGCCATGTCGGGAACAAGAGGAAACAAAGTCCCCAAGCTAGCCCAGACAGATAAAGCGGGACAAACAGACAATGAAGGTGAGGAGGTGGGGCAAGTGGCATTAAGGATGCATTAAGCATTAAGGATTAAGGATGAAGAGAGCAGGGACCCTGCAAACATTCTCTTTGACCCCAGCCAAACATTCTTAACACAAAATATAAAGCTCTTCAACATCAGTTTAGCCTTCTTCAGTTGAAGGTGCAGGCTCAGGCCCAAGGCTCTCCCAGGCTGAGGCCTGCACCATAGGCTACATGGAGCACCAATGTCATTCCAGAGACTCATGGATAACGTACAGAATGGTCTGTCATCTTTTACACGTGGTCTTTGAGCGTTTCCACAATGCAGGGCTAATGGTCAATTCCGCCAAGTGCACCCTTGCCTAAGCAGAGCCAGAGTACCCGAGCTAAGTCATTGTGTAGCCGGTGTGGCTCAACACTCGTTCTGTTACGATCTCTGCGTTGTGTCTTGGTTCAAGAATGAGACAGGACACTTCACTGTCGGCCAGGAATTTATTGTTCCTCCAACTGTGCACAAACACATTAATGTTAGTACAGCAACTCCTTATCACAGGGATTAACATACACCTTTCCTCAGCGGAGCGTAACACAACTCAGACACGCGAGTAATTCTGTTTTACAGATGTTCCAACTTCATAGAAAAATAAAAAAAGAGATGTACTACTAATGGCGACAGTTTTACCATTACTTCATGTGAATTAATAATATCAATGCTGGCATGAATTGAAACTCGAACGATGCGTATTAAAGAATAAACGCAAAAATGAATGACACAAAACAGAAAGAGGGAGATTACATACCTGTGCACAAACACATTAATGTTAGTACAGCAACTCCTTATCACAGGGATTAACATACACCTTCAAAAGGAAAGAGCAGAGCGCAAAAGCCAATATTAGAAACCGTCTAGCTTAGCTTAACCAGAGATCGGTAGTTAGCATACTTCTTAAAAGTGCTGCACACAGCAAAATACGTCTACATTATATACACACACAATGAAAAGTACTCCCAACAATGTGCGACAATTTTAATTGTCTAGCTCTGTACAAGTTAATTACATGTTTTACCCACTGTTTTAGGAGCATTAACGTAAGCTTACCTTTCCTCAGCGGAGCGTAACACAACTGAGGAAAGTGGCGCTAAATCACTAGTGTACCAACATCTGTGACTGTCAAAATAAAAGCACATTTAGCAAAATAAAATCCCCCTCAAAGGAACTCACAATAAAGGATAAATATGTAAAAAAAAAAAAAAAAAAAAAAGAACAATGGTGGATTCTGGTGAAATATAAACACATTAAATCTACACACCTGTTACAATTGCTAATGGCATGATCAAGCCTCAGGTCCAGAAGATCCAGGCTATCCAAACCTGCCCTCTGCCACAGGTCGGAAGCCAACAAAAATCCTTTTTTTGGGATGGCAGGTTGGTACCACAGATTTATACTAATTACTACTAATTATTCTACCAGCTTCTGTACTTACAGTTATGACCAGTCTCGAGAGACCCAACCAGCTTCTGTGGTCAGAAGAAGCAAAGAATGCCTATGAAGACATACAGCAGACCCTGATGGACATCCTGTGTTGCACTACCGTGACTTTCAGTAGCCCTTTGTTTTGCAAGTGGCTTGGGTGCAGTACTTCTCCAAGGCCCTCCAGAGGATCACCATCCCATTGCCTTTATAAGCTGGAAGCTGTACCCTAGGGACACCCACTACTACAGTGGAGAAAGAATTTTGTGCGATCAAACCAAAAGACCCGTATTGGAGCAAGTGACAAGTTTATTGGTTTGAGACAAGAGGAGTGAATGGAGCTGGCGGTGGTATCGCTGGAGAGAGCTGAAGACTGCAGATGGACGGACGGAGCTGGTGGAGATCAAAAGGCGAGGTGTAGCAGGATTTGACGAGGAGATGGGTCCGGGGAGCTGGAGACAAAACACAGGAAAATTAGCTTACGAAGCTCAAGGGAAAAAAGGCTAGAATCGCTACCTACAAACTATACCACTGAGGTAAGCTGACGATCTGGCGACGAGTGGATGAATGAACCAGGCTTAAGTAGATGGGAAGAGTAGGTGGCTGATGAGGCTCCATTGAATGCAGGTGTGAATGCAGGTGACTCCAGCTCCGCCAAGCTCCAGACCAACCTCAGGGAAAAGACAAAACCAAACAAACCAGGAAACGTAGATCCTGACAAAATGGACTTTGGACTCCCTGAGATATTCCCTCCTGGGAAGACTATTCACCCTGGAGACCGACCATAAGGTCCTGAAATGGTTGGACAGGATGAAGGACATGAACAGCAGAATAACCTGCTGGTACCTGCCTATGCAGGCCTACATGTTCGAGGAGTGTGTTGAATAGAGTGTATGGAACATTTAAGTACACTAAAGATAAATGCATTTTCAGTGCTAATGTGATTGGTTGAGTCTGTGACATAAAACGGGTTATTGGTTAAAAGAAAAGGAATGTGCAGTGCAGAGAAAATACCTGATATGAGCTTCATTCCTTTTCTCCTTGTTGTTATCTTCTATCACCAAAGACAGATCTTCAGAAACCTGTTTCGTGATGCGTCTGCTTGTGCGCACATGCACGAGTGTGTGTGTGTGTGTTTCAGCAGAGGACATGTTGCCCTTTTCCTGCCTCACTGTTCTCCCATTCTTAAATGTCACGTGCATGGAGCACACACAGAAAGAAAGCAGTCTCGTGGGCCACGGTAGTATAAATCCGATTTTGAACTGTGAGCCCAGACCTTTCTCTGTGGAAGTAAATATACCCCAGCTTCAGGTATTTATAGGAGTCATGAATGATTTTCCGTCAGTGCACAGGGCCATGTATTTCTAAAGATAGGGTGCACCGACTGTGTCTGCCTAACGAGGTGCCCTGATTTTCAACCAAAATGGAAACGGGAACACGCTAACAGACTCTATTAATTTTGGATGTTTCTTGTGAAGGCACAGGGATATTCTCAAAAATCATTTCTTTGATTTTAAAATATAATAGGTTGTTATTTTTCAGATTTTTCTCGTATGAAATGGAAAGGTTGTTGTTATTTTTTCATTTATTTTTGTGCCTATTACAAACAGAAAGCACAGAGAGAAAGCAGCCTGTTAAAACAGTTTAGGATCTTCACAAGACAGCAACCAAAAATTGAAAGCATAGCTTAACAGTCTTTCCTATCACCTTGAAAACCTTATCTAATTATGCAGACTGCAATAAATCATGAAATATGTTCTGAGAACAATATTTTGATCACATACTGCGTAACATGTTCAGTCAGACTTTTATTTTAAGCCCATCTGTTAAATCTACATTCAGAAACCTTTACTGCAAACACAATTTGCCTTTTTTAAAGGTTTAGTATTTTTGGTCTAGTTGTGTGTGCTTTGTTTGATCCCTCCCCTGCTAGGCACTGGTCCCGTGCACAGCAGGGTTTCCTTAGACATAGCAGGAAGCCAACAGATCAATGAGAAGCTCATCAAAAAATTTCTAGGTTGTTGGGCACTTGCAAGGACACACATCTTCAAAACAGTCAAATTCCCAGTAAAGACTGGCATCACATCCTGAATCAGGCCTGTAGTCATTTTGCATTTTCAAAATACACTGCCTGACCACAAAATAGTCGCCACCAAAAAAAAGGTCACACACTCTAATATTTTCAACTGTCTTTAGCTTTAATTACAGCATGCATTTGCAGTGGCATTTTTACAGTGTCTCAAGATTTATTTCCATCCAGTGTTGCATTCAATTTTCCCCAAGATCTTCTATTGATGATGGAGAGTCTGACCACTGCACAAAGCCTTCTCCAGCACATCCCAAAGATTCTCAATGGGGTTAAGGTCTGGACTCTGTGGTGGCCAATCCATACGTGAAAATGATGTCTCATGCTCCCTGAACCACATTTTCACAGTCTGAGCCCCATGAATCGTGGCATTGTCATCTTGGAATATGGCTGTAACACCAGGGAAGAAAAAATCCATTGATGGAATAACCTGCTCTTTCAGTATATTCAGTATACCTCATTCTTTGGACACATAATGTTGCTGAACCTAGACCTGAACAACTGCAGCAACTCCAGATCATAGTCAATAGAGCAATTCAATTCAATTTTGTTTATTTAGCATAAATAACAATACAAATTGTACATGCCTAGTAACAGATAAGAAATTAGAGGACAATAGCTCGGTGCCACAGAAAAGAAAGTGGCGGATAGGAGGTCTGTATGAAAGAGAAGAGAGTAGAAGACATGTGCTCAGTGCATTGTCCCCCAGCAGCCATAGGCCTATTACACTATAACTAAGAGATGGTCCACTCCAGCCCTAATACCTTGATCAAAAAGAAAACTCTTATGAATAGTATTGGACTTAGCACAGAACCCAGAGGAACTCCATAACTTTTGTGTAATTAGAAGAGTCATTGTTGACATGGGCAAACTAGAATCTGTCTGACATGCAGTTCCTTTAACCTTGATCACAATGTCAAGTCTCTGTAGTAAAATATTGTGATCAGTAGTGTCAAATGCAGCACCAAGATCTAGCAGAACAAGTACAGAGACAAGTCCATTGTTTGAAGCCATTGTTGGTAACTTTAACCAGAGTTGTTTCTCTGCCACTGTACTTACATCTTTGACAGCTGTCAGAAGGATGCCTTGATTTTTTCTCTAATGCCTACAATTTTAATTGTAAAGTCATTACTACTAAGGGCTAAGGGAATAGGTGACTGTTTGTCATTCACTCATCTTCTGTAACTGGTTGCCCTGTGTCGTGGGGGGTGCCAGAGCCTATCCCAACTGTCATCGGGCAAGAGGTGGGGTACACCCTGGACAGGTCACCAGTCTATTGCAGGACTAACACTGAGAGACAGACAACCATTCACACTCACATGCACTACGGCCAGTTTAGAATTACCAGTTAACCTAACCAGCATGTCTTTGGATGGTGGGAGGAACCCAGGACACAGGAGGAACATGCAGACTCCACACAGAAAGACCCATGGATTCAAACCCAGAACCTTCTTGATGTGAAGCATCAGTGCTACCCAGCACCCCACTGTGCCACACTCTTTGTTACTTTATCATAATATTAATTATATTTGTCATCAGAGGAAGAACAATACACAAACAACAAGAAGCTAATGTAAGTGAATTAGTAAGAAGGCTATTGTTAGTCTGTGTAGCAGAGAGCAGGACACTTAAAAAACTAACGTGCATCCTGGACAATGCCACCCACCCTCTGCACACAACCATCAGTAGCCAGAGAAGCACCTTCAGCAAGAGGCTGCTCCTCCCAAGGTGCAGGACTAATAGACTGAGGAACTCCTTTGTCCCCCCGTGCCATCAAACTCTTTAACCACCACTCACTTGGGGGGAGGAGGACAGAAAGAAAAGGGCCTGAATGACTTTTTGAATTTAACCTACAACAGTAATGTGCAATACAATGTACCCGGTATTTCTATATTTATGCAACAACCATCTATGTATAGTCACAGTATTTATTTTTTATTACTATTATTCTTTATTGGGTGTTTTTTTGGTATTTGGGCTTATTGTACTGTTTTTTCTTACATGTATGTCTGACAGTGCTGTATGCGATGGAGATGTCAATTTGATGTCAAAACCTCCCAAAGGGATCATTAAAGTTATCTATCTATCTATCTATCTATCTATCTATCTATCTATCTATCTATCTATCTATCTATCTATCTATCTATTTTTATATATATATATACAAATATAGACTGGTTTTCTCCTCCTCTTTATTTTAACCCCAAGACTCCTCTGACAGCACAACAATATGTTTTTCTTAGATGGCCAGTGTAGTTGTAGATATGGTTGTGGAAAAGACATTAGTCTTAGGGTCAAATCATTGGCATGCCGAGAAAACATCTAAGGAGACTGTAGAAACTACTAAAACTGGGTTAAGAACTGTCCAACGCATTAATAAAAACTGGAAGAATAATGGGGGACCATTGTCTTTGAGGAAGCCAGCGTTTAGCTTTTAGCTTGTACTGTATCTAATTTGAATACATCACTGAATACTATGTCTGCAAAGCAGAACTGATCAATCCGTTATCTGTGCAGACACACATTAATGATTCATTAATACAATACCTACTTCCTCCAAAATGCAGTTGTTCCTCCTTCTAGTTCGCACATGCTGACCTGTTGAGGTTCCTCAGGAGAAGTGGTTTGATTTCAGCAGATTACATCAGTCGGTGTGTAAGAGTGAATTTGTATTCTTAGTGGGCTGTGCAGATGACAGGTAAATCCCCAGTATGTCTTCGAAAGAGTACAGTTTTAAGAAAATGTTACAATAATGTTTTGATGGAATTTAAAAGATCAGATTGTATAATGTATTGCTGCTTCTTGTCCTGTTTTTACTTCTATTGTATCCAGATGATGAGTTAGGGCAGTTCATCTCTTATGTCTTCATTTTGTTTAATTTATTTATTATTTTATAATTTGAACAGCCACATCAAGGGTGACCATAAACAGAGAGAAATGTATGTCGGATGTATGTTTTATAATTAACCAGAGACCAAGTGTGCCTGCATGATGTTCTTTCTATTTTTTGAACGTCTTTGTTTCTGTGTCTAATCAGTGTCAGTCCCAGTGTTCAACACCTCCAGTTCTACAAAGTAGTTAAAAAAATGCCTCTAGCTTTTTATTCTTATTCAGGATCATTGTGTGACACAACTAGCAATCATTGGCTGACTCTTTATTATATCAGTAAAAAAAAAAGTTGGCTTTGCCCCTCTACCTCTCAGACTCATAAAGATTCGGGTGATAAAACTGGCCTGCACAGACATTAACCGAGCACTGAACATCCCTGGTGTATAACACTTAAAGTTTCAGTGAACACAGCGGCAGAGCGGTCATTAGCGTATGCCACCATTATAATGTGACTTTTAACTACATCTAATCAAGTGTGCTTTCATAAACTGCTGGGAAGTTCCACATAACGCTTCAACCTTTGTGCATCAAACACTGATTTCCCCAGGGAATTGAAAAAGGGGAAGCATGCTTCTTTGCAGAAGGTGACAGCTATAGTGAGTTTGGTTTCAGTTAAAGAAGGGGAAAACAACAAAAGAACTTCATCACCGCAATCCACTTCTCCATCTGAAACCTCCTTACTTCAGCAGAGAGATGATACCATCCCCTGTTGGGCCGTCCTCATCATATAGCTCATCATCTCTTGAGCGCGTCACCAGTTCTTAGAAAGGCCTGAGGATGAACATTGAACAGGATGCATCACTGAATCCTTCCTCAAGAAATTACTGTAAAGTCCAATGAACCAGATAATGTTGTTTCTAAACCAAGTTAGTGCATATTTTCTAGGATGGACTGTCTCAAATAGAGAAAAAGAATTCTAAGCTTGCTTAGAGTTAAGCAGATCATATTAAGAACTGAAAAGAAATTACATTTTGTATTTCCATTTCCAGTCTCATCAGAATATAATACACAAAGTCACAGACTGGGTGTGGAAATGGGTCACTTCCTACCTACCTACAGACAGAAGGGAAGTTAGAGGCTGTGGCTCAGTAGGTAGAGCAGGTTGCTCATAAACCAGTTAGCAGTTCACTCCCCTAAATGTGCCACGTGCTGACGTGTCCTTGAGACACTGAATCCCCAGTTGCTCCCAGTGCATGTCACTGGTGTGTGAATGTGCTTGTGTGGGCAAATGGGTAAATGCTTTTGTGACTGCTTTGAGTACCAATAGGTAAAAAAGCGCCATATAAAAACCAAGTTTGTTTGGTCATATGCCTGTGGTTGTTTCCTTTCCAGTTCAAGCCAGCCTTTGAACCAATCCAAAGGGTAAAGCGCTCTTGGCTTACTGAAAGACTACACAAGATGGTCCAAGTACTCTTCAAATTCAACTTACGAAAACAGTTCAAATGCCCTGATGTGTTGTTGCCCCACACGTTTTATCGTTTTATCGAGGACACATCGAGAGGTGTGGACATGGAACAGCCTGGTATCCCAGAATGTATTCCTTGGACATCATCAAGTGTTGTGCTGTTCCGCTTAGAAAATAATACTCAGTCCTCCTGTACTGCACTGTACCACACTGTACTTCAGTGCTGAACTTGTCAAGTCTATACTACCAAGTACACAAGCTGAACTCTATTAGTTAGACTTGACGAAGCAAAGGAGAGTAAAAGTAAAGTCCTTCATCTCTGTGACTCTGTGACAGAAAAACACTCATACTGAAAATTTTCCCATGACAAAATTCAAACCATCTGAAAACAGAGTTTTCTCATAGCTCTCCCTTTAAAAGATGCTCCTTCAGTGCAACAACAAGGAGCAGCATCTCTGAATAATACAGAAGGTCAGGATTACCTGTTCCCTTCTGATTTCATCCAAAACTGTATGGGTCCTACTCGTTGTAATGGCTTTCCCCAAAGTAGGCTTGCCTTCTTTCTAAAAGAAGGTCTAGGCCTGTTATGGTATATATGAATCGTGACTGCTGCTGAAAATACAGTTTTAAAGATATCCATACACTGTGTGGTATTGAAAATTATATTAATATTTCATCTATGTGCAAAACAATTTTTTAGTAGTACAGTGTTTAAATGAGGAACATAAGAGATCTTTATATTATAACCTTTACACAGACTGCAATCTTCCTCTTATTTTGTTCTCTTTTTGAAATGTTTGTAAATATCAATGAAGTGCAGCTACTAATGTAATACTGCAAATTGTTCTGATACAAATCATGTCAAGATAAAATGGATGCGCACATGTGAGTGTTTCTGTGTTGCTTTAGTGAGGGATGCAAAAAATTGGATTACCAAAAATCATGTGGCAACAAATCAGCTGTTTTGTGAATCAGCAAGAGCAGTTGCGTCATGAAATTGCATTCATCAGAATTCCATTGCACAGCTCCCAAAATATGTAAACAGTAACGGTAAAATGACCATGAAAAAGGCCTGCCGTTTACAGGAGAAATAACTTTGAAAAGGGGAGTGTCGCCACCGAAAAGTGGCGTCACTCCCAAAGATCACAGCTGGGGCAAAGGTTGGGGTTCTGGTGCAATATAAGGTTATAAGTTTTAAGAGGCTCAAAGGTTACTGAGGATACGCAGTCCTGACAAGTGAATGTATAGAGTAACTTATCGAAATCTTTCTGAATGAAAGTAAGTGTGCTGGAAACAAGTGGAAAAATCACTGTTGCTGTGCTGAAATTCTGTTCCTCTATTTGTCACTTCCTTTCAGGTCATGAAGAGGTTACCCTGCATCCTACAATAGAGATGCAATCCATAGAGATTACACATAACTTTTATTTAGGAATAAAAAATGCAGATAAATATCAAGCAGGTATTGTCAGGGTTTCACTATCAACCAAAGAAATCACTGAAGCAATCATCTGACGTCTGCAAAGCATATGAGGTCACTGTGAGTTATATTAGCCCTGTATACCAGAGCCACACTTTTAACCTTGCATGTTAGCTCAACAACATTCTACCGCCATTGTGCTGCCACTAGTGTGTGTTGCTGTGCAGCAAACATGCAGCACCCTGTGAGGCAGCTGGCCCTGAATCAAACCGGTAACTGATTAGACTCCAAAAGATTTTTAACAGTCAGCAGATCATCCTGGTAGATTGCACAACTTGCACATGAAAGCGGATTTGGTTTAGTGGTGCCAAAAATTCTCATTTGATTACACTCACAGCAGCAGGCATAATGGTGCATTAATGTTATCTATTATGCCAGGAGACCTGTGCATGGTGTGTGTCTACCTTCTTTGTATAGTAACACAAAACAACAATAATAATAATAATGAATAAGAGATGTCAGGCAAGTGTTCTTAATGCATTTAACTGTCAGCAACTCCTGCAAGGGCCCCAGTGTTTTACATACTTGCTAGTCAATAGACCACACTGTTGCAATACATGACATTCATTTGGGGAAATGGCCTTATTTCAAGTGATTATAACTTGAGTTATAGTTTAAACACTATGCTATGGTTAGAGCACATTCATCGGCAGCTGCAGTGATTAGAACATTAGCTGGTTAATGGATCAACAGAAAAAGAACCGATAAGTGCTTGGTCATCCATTTCACATTTAAGCCGTTTTAGAACATTCTCTTCTGTAGCTTCAGAAAACAAGACATTTCAAGGCCCCATCTAGGTGTTATCATTTATAGAGAATATTATTAAATAAGAAAAATAGTCAGTAAAATAGTTACTAATGGAATGATATTTACTTTAAAAACTATTAACATAACATTTTTATGTTACCTATAGCTGGATGTTTCCTGTCAGTATTTAATGTAGCTAGCTTTAGCAATCTAGCATTAAATTAGATGAGAATATTTTTCATATTTGCCAGATGTTGGATAACTTGCCATAGGTTACTACAGACATTCCATTAAAGTTGGTATTAATCCAAAAAGGCAGAACTGGTGGAGTTTCATAGGGAGTTATTGCTGGTTTAGCACTTGACGGACAGAGAATAAATATTCACTTAAGGCCTGGATACACTAAACCGATGTGAAAGAACTACCCAAGTGTGATATCACTTCATTTTGCAAAGACAAATAACCGACTAGCTTGTATGTTGTTGAACAATGTGCAGCTGGAAACCGTCACTGAATCCCCATCTGCTCTGTTTCTCATGGTCAAACTGTTAAGTATCAGCAGTATTCCTAAAATATCTTTAAAAGTAGAATAGAGATAATATCTTTCTTTGGGGTGATATCAGTGTCACAGATGTTTCAAAGCATCAAAAAACATTCAGGCAAGTTTTGAGGGTGAGAAAACATGTTCTCATCATGTCAAGAGTTTGATTGCTTTTAAACATCTCTAAAGGTTTATTCCTGGATTTGAGGTTTAGAGCAAGAGGAGTCAGGACCCCTGTGCTTATCTTTGATGCTTTTAGTCCTCTACTTAAACTGAGCTGCTGCTAAGAATACCACTTGTACACTCCACTCACTCTACAGACACACGCACATTTCCAAAAAGCTGGAGTTGTGGTGCTCGTGTTGGTCACTGTGAGCATGACCACTAACTGCAGCAGGTAAAAACCATCTATATATCACAGGCATTGCGTAATCTGCAAGGAAGGGGTAATGGAAAGACTGCATATTTCAGTTCTCCAGCAAAGTTCATCTGTTTGGGATCCATGATTTGAAATAGAAAATGGGGGCACAGGTAATATAACAAGAGGTTAAGTAGATGTTTAAAAATCTGTGTTAATGTAACAAAAAATTGCTGAGTCAGCAGCACTGCCAGCATCTTTATGCACAATATCCTGTTACTTCAATGGCCCTTTGTGTTATATTTGATCAAAAGGAACAATCTATTACTGTCCCATTTTAAACAAAGCTCTGGGGTTCACCACCAGGTTTGTTGTCTTCATTGTCAAACACCTCTGGAGGCCTTTTTTCCGGAGCCACTAAGGACACAAGCCAGAGCCAGCAGTAGATTGAAAGCCAGGATCCACTGCTTTCTTTCTTTTTGCTCTAGGCTGCATCCTGAGGTCATTGGGGGGGGGCTACTGGAAATAGCCTAGACATGCAGGCCAAGTCGGAGCGGAGTGCTGCTGGTGTTGTCTCCTGTACGACTTCCTCAGCTATGCTGCTAATCAGCAGAGACAGAGGGGGATGCAGGACAGGAGCCAGACATGGATCAGGCTCTGCTGGGTGGGGCGGGCGTCTGGCGTGTGTGGAGTACATTGGTATATATCTGAGTGTGCGTGCTTTCTTTGTGCATGTGAGCACATGTAGAGAGGAGACAAGGGAGTGGCACATTTCACTTGACTCCTTCCACACACCTTAACCCAGAGGTGGAAACACAACAACAATTGTTCAAGTTGTCTATCTATTCACCGCTCTTATCAAATTAATTAATCTTTTTGGTTCTATTTTGCGGATGGTTGTGTTTAAAGTTTTTTTTTTTTTTTTTCATTTTAGTTTTAAATATTGTGTAAAGATTTTTGTTTTTTAGTTAAAATGAAGAAGTTGAAACAACAGCAGGTATACCTAAACCAGATACAACAATAGGGTAAATGAATGATCAATTAGTAATATATAGCAAATTTATTAGGATTAAATGTATCATACTGTACGTGAGTCACAAGGGCAAGAATGCAGAAGGCACTATTTTTTACTTTAAGTTCATGTTGATGATAAATCTTGTTTAACCAAGTAGGAATTTGAATGTTAGAATTAAGCTTTATATTGTGCTATTAATGTTTAAAAGAATTAATTTTATTAAATTTCATTTAGTGCAGCTCAACTGACTCTCTGTTATATAGATTTGATTACTCATTCCATCATAGCAACGTTAAACGTTGCTAACAACTAGCTACACTAGAGTGCCATGTTGAAATTAGACCTGACTGTGTGTTTCCCTAGTCACACATATAGTAACAAAACAAACATTTCCCTTATAGCACAAACAAAATGATCAGCAATAGCACAAACGATTCAGGTAGTGGGAATGTTTTTCATTCACTTCACTTTCACTCCTTTTCTGAATGCAGTCATTCTCTAATTAATCAAAAAGTTTTCCCACCCACCACTTAAATTCTAGATCTGTGTTCTTTCTCTCTGTGCTCCACTTAGCCAATTAGAGTGTAGTGCTCAACAACTGAACCATGCAGCCATCTGACCTTTTTTCTCTGACCTCCTTTTCCCTAACTACACAATATGAAGGTATTGAACATGGAACACTTCTGCATGATTTTAAAGTAAAGCTGTTTTTGGTCTGGTGCTTTCACCAGATGACTCTACTGTGTGCTCCTTGCGTTTGGTTGTAGTTTTAGCTCATGGAGAAATGCTTGCAGCAAATTTGGATTCCTGTCCTGTGACTGTTCAGTCAACACTTCCTGAGAACACGCTGTCTTACTTCTCCGGTTTCTGATTTCTGGATACATATTATGTATCTGGATATATATGATTAAGCAAGTTGGCAAACTTCAATATGTTCAAATAAATTTCAACACATTTTTTTTTTAAATTCCTGATTCCTTAAATATCGATTTAAATGAACAGAAGGACCGTCATTTTCTTTTTTTCCCCCCACTTTTAAAGGTCATTATTCCAATTTGCCAATTATTTATTTATTAGAAATATTAATTGGTTATAGCCCTCAGTGCTAACATTATTTACTGCAACATACTAATGTTAACAAATAAATAAATCTCACATTCAGTGCTCGCTGAAAAATTGGCCATCTACCCAAAAAGGTTCTTGTCCACACTCATTCTCACCTTCTGTGTGGATGTGTGAGGTGGTGCTTTCAATACTCCCTGATTTGACATGATAATTGAAAAAATGTCCTATAGTTAGGATTTTTTTAATCATGTGACATTTCTCTGTGATATTTATCCTTAAGTTTGTGATTCTGTTTTCTGAGTCCAGCTTAACTAAAAAGAAAAAACAAAACTCCTGCACACTGTCTATATCACTATGAAATATGTCTACTGATGTTTTATTCTGCTTTTTTTCCTGTCAGACTTATCATATACTGTATATTCATTCATTCATTCATTCATTCATTCAATTATCTTCTGTATCCACTTAAGGGTCGTGGGGGTCTGCTGGAGCCTATCCCAGCTGTCAGCGGGCGAGAGCCAGGGGTACACCCTGGAGAGGTCACCAGTCTATCGCAGGGCCAACACAGAGACAGAGAACCATTCACACTCACATGCACACCTACTGCCAATTTAGAATCAATGAACCTAACCAGCATGTCTTTGGATGGTGGGAGGAAGCTGGAGTACCCAGAGAGAACCCACACAGACACAGGGAGAACATGCAAACTACACACAGAAAGGCCCAGTCGGCCCATGGATTCAAACCTCAGCGCTAACCACTTCACCACTGTGTCGCCCTATCATATATAATAAACTTTATTTGTGCCTTTTCTATGAAAATGATGTATAACCCTGTATTTTCTTTTTTAGTATTATTATTTTAGTTTGACAGGAGGGTATTGATCTATCTCAGGCTTTCTCTCTTCTTCCATATTACAGACGGATTTGACCAAAAACTGGTGGATTGTGGCATTTCAGCATTGTAATTTCAGAATAAAACTAATTAGCTTTCAGGGAGTGCTGCATCATTTGCTGATTCGTTAGACTGCAAGGCCCTTATGATATCAGTTTATTGTGCTGGAACAGCTGATAAGACTGTCGGCTAAGTGATTAAAAGTAGACAGAGAGACAGTGTTAGCTCTGTCACATTGTGCTCCTGGTTGCTCTCCAGGATCATCAACTCTGCTTCTTATATTTGTGCAAAGATTTCCAAAACTGTTCTCCTAATTCATAATCCTGAACCATCAGTTAATTATCTCTTGACAGAGTCACTGTCTCAAGTACCAACTCCACAAATATGTGAGTGAAAACGTCGATTTGAAATTTATGAAGAAGACAACAACACCTCCAGCTGATTCTACAATCCACCATTTGCAGAACGACACACATACAGAGTCAGGGCAACATAACAGGGCTTTAATATTTATAGTGTGGTGATGTGTGAGAGGTGATGAATGAATCGAGACAAAGAAAACAGAGAGGTGGCAGATGAGACAGTGGAGGAAGTTAAAGAAACACACCCACATTCACTTAAAACTCTGTCCTGTTTCCTGTTTACAGTGTCATGAAAGCTATTTTGGTCCACTAGACTTATAAAGCAACTTCAACAGTAGAGCTCTTTAAAGTGGAAAAAACAGACGTTCAGACTAAAGACACACAATACAGTCCCAAATGTCTCTTATATGTTTCCTGTTTGTTAGCTCAAGTGATTCAAATTCCGATTAATTTAATTTCTACACCAATCTCCACATTTTGCAGTTAATTCATTAAACACATTGTTGTGTTGTGGTGATTGTCTGCACAGTCACAGATCACAACATTTTCAACTCTTCAAATATAACCTCTATTTTCCCCATTACACTATTAATCCAGAAATACTCTGATGTCTCAGAAGATTAAATTGAAAAATAAATAAATAAATAATCCATTTGGGTTTTTTAAAAGTGTAGATCTGAGGCCATCACTGCAACAACTGATGAAATTCTGGAAAAGATTCTTCTGAAGCTTGTGATTGGCCAAGGGCATTTGTTTTCTCTTTTTTGTTACAAGCTTTGACAACAGAAGAAAGGAAAATGTGCTCACTCTATATTTGGAGGCATGTCAAAGGTTACATGGGAGGCTGAAGAGTGCAGGTCACTGAATGAAGGAAAACATTTCAGTGCAACAGTCTGTTCTGGCCCCACTGCCATCCGCCCCGACGCCTGTTTATCAGTCACACTTCCTGTATGCTGTGTGTGTCTGTTCAGTGTTGTGCAGTTGTATTGATGTGTTTGTGAACTCATTGCTCTGCCTCTGCCCCCCTCGCTGCATTTGTTTTTAATGTCCCTGTCTGTCCCAGGAACACACAAACACTCAAAAGAGACATACATTCCAGCAGATAAATCGCAACTCTGTGAGTGTGTCAGCTCACACCCGGGAGGCTGCAGTGTCTGAACATTAGAGAAGAATAAGGCAAGGAAGTGGGACTCAAACAAACACACTAAAAAGGCAATCTATAGACATGAAGTCACAATCTGCACCACAAAAGTAGTACAGAGTAGTAGAACAACAGAAAACAAGACGCATATAGGTATTCCCTTTTGTGACTTTCTGGTATCCTTCAGGTCACATTAACCCAGGACATAGACATAGGTTTTAGAACAATTCTGAAATAAATTTTTACTCTATAAACCATTAACATATACAGTATTGCCTTTATCTGAATTTCAAACAATAGAAATAACATACACCGACCAGGCATGACATTGTGACCACATTCCTAATATTGTGTAGCTCTCCCTTGTGACTCCAAAGTGTTGTGACTCATCAGAGAATGGACATGTGCCTTAAGGGTGTTCTGTGGCAGCAGAATGTTGTTAGTTGTTGTCGTTAGGCCTTTGGGTCCTATGAGTTGAGGGGAGGGGCCTCTGTGGATTATCCCACAGATACTTAGACCTCGTCCACACGTAAGAAAACGATCTTTTCCCCCTCCGATTTCCCTGGCATCTTTTCAAGAATATCTGTTTCCACACGGATCCGTCTCAGCATGACTCAAAACGCTACTTCATATTCCAGGCCTATAGGTGGCACTGTTTCGGTTTCAGAAATTCACCAAAAACAGAGAGGAAGAGGCGGAGCATGCGCATAAAGCTTGAGTGCTGTTTATAAATCGGTTAACACAGTTAACAAAGGAAGTGTGATTAGTTTTTTGACGTGTAGTCGACTCCCCTCTTGACCAGTTGACAGCAGCAAGGATGAGGATGCCAAAGTAGGCAATTAAATGCATGATGTCATCTTCCACTGGTCACTGAAAACACATCTCTCCTCAATCACAGCCCTTTCACTCTGCGTCACTGTGGCACATAGTTAAATTTCTGGGGAGGTGCACACGGAGACCTTATGGAGGGAATCTTTGTCTCTCTCACAAACACACAAATATATGGAACAATTAAATGGATCCACTTGTCAATGTGCCAGCAAGGCTTTCTGAATGTCAGATTGTGGATTGTGGCTGGAAAATCATCTAAATTTAACTTTTATACAAAGTGTCTTTGATGATAATAATATTATCCAGTCATGAATTTATTATATAAACTGACCATGGACTTGCACACAAGCATGAATAATAAATGAGCACAAGAAAGCTGATACACACATGTATTCATTCTCCAGACTCTAAAGTGTTTATTAAAGGTGTGATAAATGACACCCAACAGCAACATTATTTGTTCTCAGGGGAGGACTCCCTCACAGCTGAACTGAATCTCCTCCAACTCGGTTGTTGTTGTTGCTGCTGCAGCTGGTTTTAATTGAGTTACTGCATATGCAATGCTTGATAATAGAAAGGGTCTTCTGACCCACTTTCACCTTCTATACGGTCTTATTCCATCTCTAGGGGGGGATTTGGCAAATGACTCAAACAGTCAACAACATTTAAAGACATTTCTTCACGCCTAATCAGCATCAAGCCATGTCTGTGGTATTGTCTGTGTTGAATCTCAAAGGACTTGCCATAATGCGTCTAGCCACTCTAGATTTACACATGTGAATAAGTCATACCAGCTTTGTACCACCCCAATGGAATGTGCATGAGTACTAATATCAACAGTGCAACCTGATTCCTGTGTCTGATACTTTGCAGCCCTTTACCCTCTAAATGCCAGTGTTGCTAATGGAGTTTCTCACATGTTTTAGACTTCAAATGTCACTTTTAAATTCACATGCAACCATGTGATATTTTTCCTATTTTCTTCCCACATCATGACTCCATAAGATATGGCCATAATGGTGTCCAGTGAAATCCTCTTAGCTCTGCAATGCACAGATTACATAAGTAGAGGATTATAGCAACCCTTTTCATTAATTAGTTTGGTTTAATGTCTTTCTTTCACCATCTATTTTGTGTGGGTGGAACAGTGACTGTCTGAACTGCTTATAAAGATCCCTTCACATTTTTTGACAAGCCTACTTTAACCGCTATAAAGTTTCACTTCTCTTTTCTTTGAAGAAGTCACAGGTCATATAGCAGGCCAGAACAACAATCAAAAAGCGATGTATCAGAAGGTTGGTAACTTAATGTCAAACTCACCCACAGAGCTACTGTATATTCAGGGGGACCCATTTGGAGTCTAGTGAGACTTGAACATGTTGGCAAGAGTTGAATCAAAACACCACCCTTACAATTAACAGTCAGTCTACTGCAGCTACCTATTATTTTCCCTGCTTCCAACTATGATATACATTAATAAGCTGCATTTTGGTGTACCGTCTTGAGAGTAAGCTCCTGTTGTACTTCATTCCGTCTCCTCCCCTTTGAACTTTGTTCTGACTTTCTTTCAAGCTAATAGAGGATTGCTAAGGACTTCAGAGAAGCCAGATATGAGCGGCTTCAAATTCCAGTCTGCACGGCAGTGTCGAGGAGAGCAGGTTAGACAGGAGGGTGGAGCCATGTGACTTCTCTGGTGACAGATGGGAACAAAACCCATAAGAGCCCCCCCTTCCAAACAGAGCCTGGCTTAGTCGCACATGTCCAGAGCTAGACTTTATTTTGATAGTGTTACATGCAAATATACAAAGAATGTGTATTGGCATTTGCTACAACAAATGCAACACAGACAAATACACTGTTAGATGATAATGGAAACCCCAATATTTATGATTTATATCTCGGAAAAGGGAGTTGTTATGCAGACCAGGGCAGAAGTAAATAAAAAAATATGAGCAAAAATGAGCAAAAATCCTAATAGTGTTTCATTTTTTATCTTTTATTTATTTATTTTTTGGTTCAAACATTGTTGAAACTGAAGTATTTTTGAGCTGATGAAACACAGGCATTATTAATGCTTTAGCTGTGCTACCGGGTGTTTATGATTTTTGCAAAACTGTTGCAACTAAAATTTATGTCTGCAGATACAAACCAGGACAAACATTTAGCAAGAATTATGCATTTCAATTTACAGCAAAAAAGAAAAAAAAACAATCAGAACTTTCCCACAGCAGTGTTTTTGTTGGTTTTGCACAGACACGGACCACAAAGCTTTGCTGTAAAGTATGCACACACACGCACACACACTCACTCAAACACAAGTCCAATCCCTTTTAAGCGCAAGAATCCTGACCGTGAGCATTCCTGTCGCACAGCGTTAGAACCATTTGCTTATTAGAGCAAACAATGGTATCTTTCAATTTCATTTTCATAAGCTGGAAGATTATAGAGCAATGTGCTTATCCTCTGTGTCTAGTTCAATACGCTGCAGTTCCTCTGCTTTCCCACGTCTGATAGGCCCCCTGATGTACCGTATGTGAGTTTGGTGAAGTGATGCGTTTGGACACTGCTCGTCTTTCTAGTGGGCTGCAACATAAGTTAATTTCTGATACTGTGAAAAATGTTGTGTGAGAAATAAATGCAGAGGACCTTATTACTTATTACTTAATGGAATGTTGCTGATGTGGCTGGCATCTCTTCACCTCATATCACTATGGTACCATTACCCACATTAAAGAACATCCACTTAGGTATAATTACAGAGGAACGCCTGTTCACACCTACTTTAATAACCTGCAGCACCCGAAAGTCAACATTGCTGTGTCACTATTAACTAAATGCTGGTTCAAATTATGAACTCAGTAGCTGCACCTGAAAAATGATTAAAGACACAAAGCACAAATACAATCGTATATGCTCACTATACATATGTATAAATAGCATGTAAATGACACAGATATGCCAGTTAAGCTGCTTCACAATGCCACGTAATGTATTTGCATGTAGAAGTGCTTTCACGAATATGTATTGAAACTGTATTTATGTATGGCTATTTGCTGCAGAGGGGGTTCATTTTCTTTTAGTGAAAATCCTCGCAGATGCAGCTGCAGCATTGTATATGCATGTGCACAAGAGGGATTGTGTGAGCTTGTTTGTGTGGTGTCTCAAATTCTTTGTGTGTGTGTGTGTTTCCAGGTGGAGGAAAGAGGGGGCAGTTTGCAGCAGGAGAATGAAACGAAGGAAACGGGAAGGAAATGACGAGGGCTTGTTCTCTGAAACTGCAAAACTGCCACTCTCCATTTGCCATCCTGTGTGGAAAATTGGACACACGCACACACACACACACACGTACACGGCTTACTGTTTTTGTTGACTGTGATGGAAAACAGGATCTGAGGCACAAAATGAGAAACACTGAACATAGAGGATTAAGAGTGAGAATCGATAAAGATGACTGAACATGTGAAGAAAAAAGTTCAGGTAGATAAATATAATAAACAGAAATAAGAAACACTACACAGGAAAAGTTAAATGGTTATGAGACGCTTGCATTCACCAGAGTTCTATTACTCTCTAAGCAGGAATCTCACAACAGCTGATAACTTTTTTGCTCTCGGGGAGTCAGCATCCCAATTTTTCAGCTGTCACCTCTTTTTGCAAGTAAGCCCTTAAACATCAAGCCTTTTTATTGAGAGGGTGCAAGGTAAATCATGCACAAATAAGGCGAGGCAGTTATTCCACGTAAACATCGCTGCTGTCACCACAACACTGCATGGCCTGGATCAAAAAGGAAATATTCCCCATTTACTTTGACCAGCCTGTAGCGTCCCATCAGCAGCATGTGCAGCTATGAATGTAAATCAGAAAAGCTACATTGATTTAACAATATTCGTCTTTCACCCTAACATTCAGGGCGAACATGATTCATTCGTAAAAGCAGACATAAAAACAAGAAAGGAATGTCAGTGGAAGGTCAAAGGGCACTACAAGAATGCCTCTGGTATGTTTGTTATCACATGCCTACACATAAATGTGCATAATAATAACGTGTATGTGTGAGCTTGCACAGAGAAGAAGTCTCTGTTCAGAACAATCTTTCAGTTCCGACATGCTGCTTTGATTTATTTTGTCTTCTCTGTGAACATAATGCCTCCAGAGAATGAGAATTTCAGATTTGATTCAAAAGTGATCCCTTGTGTGTGTGTAGCTTCCGTCTTCTATCTTACTGCATCTGCGTTCAAACGAGTGCTTGTCCAGTCGGGATGTTTGCTCTTGAGTCAGGTTGTGTTTGTGTCTTTGGATGCAGTTATACAATTATTCTTTTAACCATCAGGCTATGGCACAAACCAAATACAGTACACGTTATCCTGTGCTGTGATTGCATATTGTACCACATGGACATTTTGGCAAGACATAAGAAACAATGACAATTGAACTAAAGATAACAAAAGGCATATGAATGTGCCTTGAGTTAATGTGAACTGCTATTTGCTTTCTAACACTCTTAATCTGTGTAGCGAAATCTGCTTTCTCCTAATAGTTAATCAAAGGCAAAGTCCAATGTTTCCATGTGGTTCCAAGAACATGATGTAAGGTAACTCTGTCACAGGAAAATGCCCTGGTGAAGAAAAAGTGCTGTTTTTTTTATTTCCTTAGCAATTGCAGCATGGGGGATATAATTAAGATTTTGTAGTTGGAATGGAATGCAATTACTAACTTCAAATATCTTCTAGAAACATGGAAACGCATTGGAATCACAGTTAAATCTGTGTTCAAATCAAAAGTCACACATTTGTACCTAAGGTTTACCTTTCAGGTAAGTTACAGGACAAAGTGGACATGGCTGCAGCCAAGGGCACTGTGCATTCCCTAGACGTTGTGCATGTGAGTGCTCTGTTGTTTCCTGCAGCTTGTGGCCTGTGTGTTAAGAGGCTTTAAGAGGCTTGGAGGAGATGAGCTGCCATCTGGCTAAATCCTGAACAGCCAGCCATACACGGCAGGTGGGGAATATGTTGACACCGCTGATGTGTTGTGATGTAGCACAGGACTGCTGATTACTCGGTACCTGGTTTATGTTTTCTGGGAGATGATTAGCTAGCAATGATGACACACTGTAATATCAGTAGAGAAACGATAGAGATTTTTATGATGGTATATTTACCCCTTTCTAGCTTACACAGAATATATATACAACAAAACAGTTGGAAAATGTATGTAAGCAGCTGTGATTGTAAAGCTATATATAAACAAGGCCATTTACCATTTACCTGTCATTCAAATTGCTGTGAACAAAAATATGGACACTAAGCCTTGATATAATAAACATTAACGTACAGTAGGCATGAATGGGAAAATCTGCTATAGGGACCAAGACCCCCTTCTGTACCAGGCTATAAATGTGATTATTTCTGCTGTAATGTTGGACATTTTAACATGGCAGTCTGTGGCAATCCCTTAAGAAGCCATTCTCAAGTGGCCATTTGATGAAATGCAGTTTGTTGGCTTCATTTTTTTCAGACCCGGCTGCTTGAGTATTACACAGGAAGTATCACTCTGTCTATTAGAAGTTGCAATAAAATTGAATGTTCAGTGTTTTGTTAAAATATCTAAATGAAAATTAGAACTTTTCTCAGTGTAACCATAATAACAGCAATCCACTGTTGTTGCTGGCATGCTGCATTTTCTGTTTGTACCTCAGGGACAGATTGGAATTGCAGCACATTGTGCAGCATTTGCTGTTTACAGTTTCATACACCATATCTGTGTCAACTACAGTGAAATCATGGAGGGGACATGCTACTAGTCTTCTCATGCCTGTCACAATCACTGCATTTTATCTTCCCAGATCAGTTTAATCTGTTGCTGTTATGGGAATGACAGCTTGTCTTTGTTTAAAATATTTAAAGGTAAGCTGCACCCACACTGGCAGTCACTGTCGTGTCATTCAGCCATGTAGACAATCAGTCCTGCCAATAGACTGATTCAAAGAGATCTGAATGCTTAAGGATGTACTGTACATACAGCATATTTTTACACTTGTGTCATTTTGTATTTGTGTTAGTCTGATTGTAAGAATTGTTTTTTTAGATGAGACAACAACAGATAAACTGGCATTGCTTAGAACAAAATACCCTGTTTTGTATATAATCCCCTACAGGGACACGCGTGATTTTCCAGATACACTGTGCTGAATGCTGCTCTCTTCATGCAGTTTCTTCTGACCACCTGATTATGCGAGCATGGTGGAGAGGTCAGTAGGTATCACCATCATCCCTAACCCTAACCCTGTCGTCAAGCTTGTGACTCTAAATAGGGAAACTGCAGTCACTTGCAAAGTGTTCATGAGCAAGGCAGTTAGCCCATCTGGTGCCGGACGAGAGATTTCTTTTAAAAAAAAAAACATAAAAAATGTGGATGTCAAATGATAACATGAAGCAGTGATTTGAACAGCACAACTGCCACAGTCTGTTGATATGTGGCTGCAGCATGCCTCCACACAATGCACTGCATTGAATTGATCTGAACATAGAGGTCAGGTTGTACCTATCAGCAACAAAACCAGTCTGTTACAGGTCGAGCAGCTGATGGAAAATACTGAATTGATTGGTCTGATCAATTACTCTGAGCTCTACAAGTCTCTCAGTAAATATGTCACTGTGTTCACTGTCACTTATGTGTACCGAATAACAACATTGTGACATCTTCGGACAATTCAGTCTTCTGCTGGGAAACTTTTGGACCTGGCATTCATGTGGGTGTTATTCAGACATGTAGCACCCACCTAGGCCAGACCAGGCACCCCCACCCCATAGCAATGACACTCCTTGATGGCAGCAGACATCTCCAGCAGGATGCAGCCTGACACAGGCACACACACGAGAACACTTCAGGAACAACTGAAAAAAACAAAACAAACAAACAAAAAAAATACATGAAGAACAGCACAAGGTGTTGACCTGGCCTCCAAATTCACTAGATCCCAAACTGATCAAGTGTCTGTGGTATGATCCACAGAGGCCCCTCAACCCATAGGACCCAAAGGGCATGACAGGACACTTTCAGAAGGCCCATGTTCACTCTTATGAATTAGAACTATTTTGCAGGCACAAGGGAGACCTACACAATATTAGGAAGGTGGTCATAATGTTATACCTGATTGATGTATAGCTCAAGGCTCAACAGAAGGCATTGCCTTTGGAGCTTTGATAATATGTCATGTTAAGATAACAGACAGTCATAAAATCACAGCAAGGAATTTGTATAGCAGCTCAAACCTCAGGCTGCTGCATTGGTTTCCTGACAGTATTTGATACAGGAAAGACACATATGTGTATTTCAATGGGATTTCCTTAAACTTGGACTGGACAGATCTTGAAAACATGCTGCTCTATCTGGTGAATGAGATTTCCAAAAACAGTTCACTTTGGTAAATAAACATGGGATTAGAGAAAAACATGGAGGGGTAGCTGTACCCTTAGTCTCCCCTAACACAAAACGTGCTGATGGGTAACTCATTAAAATGAAAAATAAATAAATAATAATAGAAAATCTTATTTTGGATTCTGCTTTCTGCTTAAGAAGTCTGTCTGTCTGAGGGTCACCCCATGATTTTCTTCCTCTCCTCCGTTATTATTCCATTTCCTCCCCGTGAACGGAAAGACCGAAATAACCCTGCTGAAATCTATGGCTCTCCAGGGGCACAGCTTTTGTGTCGAAGTGGAAAACAAGAGCGGCGGTAGCTGAACGGTAGTGCAAGAGCTAGAGTTTTGAGGCCTCATGGGGCTCAGACCATAGTTACAGACACGGCTCACTACATGATCAGACTGTATGGAGACCAACTGAGAAGTGTCATGTGAGACACTCAGCATGTGAGATTCACAGAGGAAATTGTAACCTGGAGGTAGAATGATGGGTGCACAGATGGGATATTGTGTATCTGCAGCAGTAAACTGATGAGACTGAGGTTCAAATCCAGTATCTGGGACACTACCATGAAACCCACAAAACCCACAAAAAAATGTCAGTAGGTTCACCATGGAAATCTGTATGGAAATTGACGACCTCCACACTATAAACTGTCCAAGGACCCCCTGCTGTCTACCCTGTGACAGTCTACGACAGCTAGTTTGGACTGGGGGAATAGGATATGTAAGACTTTGCTGTGGCTGGTGATTCTGCCTTTGGAAATTTTAAATTTTCTGTTAATTTAGGATCCAATCTATTTTTATGGCTGGTATATTGTGCTTTGTTTTTTGCCAGCAGGCAGTGCATCCATCTGAATGTTTCCAGGCAGAGTCCCTTTTAATGAATGCACTTTCTTAATAATTAATTGATGCTTGTCTTACTCTGCCCGCCTCCACTTCAGCTAGAGCAGCACCTTAGGGAGCGTGAAACACTGTGTAAAACAGGTGAGCCTGAAAATGACTTACAGAAAAAAGTGGCATCCTTACACACAGAGTTCACTTGCCTGCAAAGACACACTTACATACAATACAGTACTGCTGGAACACAGCTGTCAGATTCAAGCTAACAAGCACTGAGGCTCTCACCATAATAGATTTCTTTCTCTCTTTCCATCTCTCTGTCTGTCTCACACACCCGCTTGCATTCCTGCTAATGTCATAGGTGGACTTAGACACTGACACTGTCTGACACTGTCTGTCCATGAAAGCCAGTGTCCAAACACACTATCTTTCATAAAAATAAGCTCACCACAATTTTGCCTTCATGGTCTGCTGCCTTTAATTCTATGTTGTGAATAAGGTTACCTCCAACAGTGCAATTCTGCAGCTGAAGTGTGTGTTAATTACACACCTCTGAGCTTCAAATAGTAGTTTCATGCATCCAGGTCCTCCTCACCTTCCCCCACTTCTGAGGTACAGCCTTCATGCACCATCTAATTATGATCTGAGGACATGCTGGGGCTTGTCACTCCCTCCAACTATAACATGACATTCATTTTTATGTTTCCACCGCTAAGAATAGGTCACTATCCCTCTGTGGTCTGATGTAAGCCCTCTGACGTCTCTCGTGCTGCTGGTGTAATCAGATCCCGGCACACTAACAGCTCTGGTGTTTTCCCAGCTCATCTCATGCATTATAGACGAACAGATTTTGTAGCATTGCTCAGAATTAGACTGACTGGCACCAGTGGTGATCTGGCACACTGATGGCCTGCGGTGCCACTCAACTAGCAAATAATTAGAAAACTCTGCACTTCTGTTTCCGTGTCTGGATAGATTGTGACTGCCAGGTCCATTTGTTGTTTGTCCAGGGATAACTTAAGTGTGCTTAAAAGTGTAATCAGAGCTGTTCTGTCAGTGAGGTATAGTGTGGTTCATTTTAATGAGGGCTTTAATGCGTTGACACTGCACCACCAAAGACAGCAATGAGTGGCAGATTCCCAGAGATAGCTATATAAATTGAGATTTTAGTAGCTTGTACTGTTTTAAGCTGATTATATCAGTGTTTATATTACTTTTTATTTTTTTGATACGCAAGATTCGAGATTCAGTATGTTGTCACTGTCATAAATACAGCATAAAGAACAGTTTAGACCATATGATCCCATCTTACATAGCAAGTCTCACTGACTAAAAAACAATTAATTTTTAAATTGAATGAATTAAAAATCATACACAAGCTTAAAAGGATTAAAATGTTATGAGTTTTATTTGACTGTATGCGCAAAATGAGATTAGATACGAGGCCATAGCTCTTAGACTAAACCACCTAGCTGTGTAGGGAACACTTAAAATTGTCTCCATAGTGACACATCTGTGGTAAACTGGTACTTTTGAAAGGTGGCCATTTTGTATGACGTGTACTTCTGCTTTCAGTCCTTTCAAATGTCTGCTGATTGTTTCATACTGTAGTTGAATGCCAATCATTTGATAGTGTAGTTCAGCCTATTTTATATGTATTCAAAAATAAATGCTTGCTTCACATCCAGTAAATACATAAGTTATTTTGATGAATGAATAACAGCTGCAGGACTGAAACGATTAGTCCTCTTTCTCCAGAAGATACATTTGTAGACATTTTAATTAATGAATCACTGAGGTCATTTGCAAGGCAAACCCATTTTCTGATTATTGAAGATTTGTGACTCTTCTTTGTCTTATGTGATACTTGTTCTTAATTGTTTTTAGTTAAGGTGAATTCACATATTTCAGTAAATTCAAACACATAAAACATACAGTGAACATACATACAGACAATAGTTGTTTTTCACTATCATCGGTCACAGAGAAAAATAAATATTCTTCTGTCATTTCCTCAACAACAATTTAGTTATTTAAAACACAGTTTTCTTTTCTAATGGACAATGTTCTTTCCTGCACTGTCTTTACCTGTGACTCACATGTCTGACAGTGGGTCAAGCAAACACTTTTGTGTTTGTTCAAGAAAAAGCAAACGTGACAAGTGAATATCAACGACCTCTTTTTTTATGTCCTCTCTTATCGGTCAGGAACTCTGCTTTCTCCCTTGGCAGTTTGAAACATGTTCTGCAACCACTTGTTATCAACAAACACTTTCAGGCCTTTAATTGTGTGAATGGGCTGGCTGCACATGCGCCTGATATCCAGGTTACCATGGAAGATTGCGAGACCACGATTGCTATTGCAGAGGTGGGATACAACAAAGGCGGTATGAGAATGTAGGTCAGGGAGACACATTCATCTATAAATGGACTGAGCATCAGTAAAAGGCAAGCAGCAGCAGCAGCAGCAGCAGCAGCAGCAGCAGACAAATGGCCTGCTGCTCTGTCTTTGTATTTATGTGGTTACAGTGCTAGCTCTCCACTAATTACATTAAACGGGGCACAAGCTCATGATGTCATGCTGTCTTAGTAGGAGGGGAAAACTTCCTGGTGTAGACAGAGCACACCACATGAGGAAGAGGAACTAAATGTGTGGGTGCTGAGCGCTCAGCTCACCAGCACAACCACCATTTGACAAACCACAAATAAGGCAATGACGGTCTCTGTTTGGAGCATTTGTATCTGCAGAAAACACATCAATTGATAATGAGCTTCGGCGAGTCTTTTTATAGGACTCACCGTGTCACTGGCTGAAAATACACTAACCTTCTGCCTTGGGATCTAAGTCTGAGGTGGGAGTTTTTTTGTTTTTAGCGAGAACGTCATCATAGCCAGTAGAACTGTGTGAGCCGGTGAAGTGAAATCTGTCTTGATAACAATCCCCATATCCACCTCCTCTGTGCAGCAGTCAGTCTGTTTTCTCTCTCTTTGTGTGTTATTCGGCTCTGCTTGTGCACAACATCATTGCTGATAGTGAGAATGTATGGATGCTGTGGAGGTACATCTCTGCATGCTATATGAATCTGGGCTTTTGCTGTTGCAGACACACACACACACACACACACCATATGTGACATATGTGGAGAGAGAGAGAGAGAGAGAGAGAGAGAGAGAGAGAGAGAGAGAGAGAGAGAGAGAGAGAGAGAGTTTTAGCTGCTGTCTGAGAGACGGCAATGACAGTGATAGTCTTCTACATTTAGTGCAGCAGGAGGAGTGGTGGCACTGCTGCTAAGTCACATCCTCCACTGACCACAGGTCACATGTGGTGGCATGGCTACTGATTCTGCCTCTCTCATCACGTGCTGGGCCTGCTGAGGTTACATTTAATATGAGGAACTAAACTAAAATTCTGTAGTGACCATTTATAGCCCATTTATAAGGTGATATTTTGAGAGGCACACAACACTATAGATCCGTATTTTTAGTAGGGCAAATGTAAGTGAAATGTATTGCTTGCTTCAAAACATACAGTTGTGTAAATGATGTTTTGTTTTGTTTGTTTTGTTGTTTGTCTCACTTAAATGTTTCAGATCAAACTAATTTAAATATTAGTCAAAGATATGCAGATTTTAAATGAAGATTTTCATTTTTAAGGGAAAACAAAATCCAAACCTACATGACACCCGTGTGAAAAAGTGACTGCCCCCTAAACCTAATAACTGGCTGGGCCACCCTTTTGGCCCAGTCATCTTTGCAGAATTGTTGTAATTCTGCAATGAGGTTTTTGAGCATGAACTGCCTTTTTAAGGTCATGCCACAGCATCTCAGTATCCCAATGCCCCTTTTTCATTTTGTGTTTACTTGTGTTATCTTTGTCTTATATTTCAATTTGTTTGATGATCTAAAACATTTATGTGACCAAAATGCACCAAAAATAAGAAATCAGGAAGGAGGCAAACACCCATTCACACCACTGTACATTACATTTATCATTGCAGAATGCAGAGTTATAATAATGTTTTTAATGTTAAAATATCATTGGTCTCACCAATGGAGAACAGGCGTAAAACCAAATCATAAAGAGTCAGTGTGTTATTAAAAGAGTGACTGCTACTTCATCCCTGAGTGACCCATGTGGTGCAAGCTTGTGCCTGTGCCTTCCTTGAGGCCAGAGAGAATGAATGGGCCTTCAGAACCTTAACTAAATAACTGTTCCCTGAAAATTAAAAAATGTTAAAGATCAGTTCAACGCTATCGAAATACATATTTACAGCAACACTGATACTCTGGTTGTGTTATACTGTTTGGTCTCTACATGTGACTTTTAACCAGCAGAGCAAATCTGACCTGGTTTTGACTCTTAAGGTAAATCCTTACTCGCATTAAAGAGCACTGAAAGAAAACACAGACCTGCTGTACATATAACATTCAACAACTTAAAAACATTTTCTTTTTTTTATTGACAATTCTATGAGGTTCAACAAACCACATTATATATATATATATATATATATATATTTTTTTTAAAAATAACATTTTTATATTTTAAACATCTTTACATCTTACATAAAGGCATTTTTCTTTTGCACAGCAAAGATATGACATTTATGTTTCAGGCAACATACCAACAGTATGTACATGGTAGTCAACATAATACTTAAATGAATTTCACAACAGTGCAAAATCAAATAAATGAATAGGGTGACAGGAATATTAGGGATGATTGTTTACAGCCACTCAAAAAATAAGAACAGAATGGGCTCTAAAAAAAGAAATGGTCTTTTTTCAGATCATGTTTGCAGCCAGATCTAGAGGGGGGGGGAAATAATGCTATTTTCAAGTGACAAAAACGTTAGGTAAACAAGCTTGATGCTACAACAAATCCTCTTAAATAAACAAAGTCATGGAATCATGGAATTAGTGCCGTGCGTCCTAAGGCGCATTGGGACCTTGTCGGTCCAACCAGTTATCTCTCAAACAGGCATGCACTTGTTGTCATTGTTTTTCTGTGTTTGCACCATCTTAAAATATCATTTGGTAGCCCAATTACTGGGTTACTCCGTGTGGCAGTAAGAACCTCAGATGATCTTTTCTGGTTCATCTCAATTAGTCGTAGTGGCACAGATTAGACAAACACTTTCCAACACAAAGTTAAAGACATAGGAAATATTTCTTGCGACATCGTGGCTCAACAAACATATGCGCCCAGAAAAGCCTAAAGTTATTCAGGCAATTTCTTGCACCTTCACCTCTTCAAACCCGTTAGTGATTGGAAGTGGCTCCTGGTTGCTTTCAATGGAGGATTCACTCCCCGTGCTCTCCCCAGAGAGGAGTCTGGTGACTCTGAGGTCAGCTTTCAGTGTCTGCACGTCGTTTCCTATGCTCATTTCTCCCAAGTCATTAATAATCTGAGTCAACTCCTGTTTACCGTTGGAAACACAATCATGGTCTGTGTCTAGGATGTCCTCACACTCAAAGTGCATCGCTTTCTCCTCCTCTTCCTCACCGACCAAGTCCTCTGTGATGGAGCCCAGCTTCGGCGCGCTCCGACTGCGCTCCACCGGAGGTTTGTAGTAACACTGTCCGTTCAGCAGCTTCCTAAGGGGAACTAACGGGATGGTTTGCTCTCCTATGAGCTGCTGCTGCTGGTGCCTGGCATCGTCTCTCCGCTTGAGTCTTTTGAACTCGGCCAGGGCTGTGGCCGATGTCTGATAAAGAAGCAGCGCCATGGCCTTTGCCTTCTCCGGCTTGGACACCAACACTGCGTGGCAGCGCAGCATCACGGCCTTATGCTTCATCTCGTGCCTGTAAATCCAAGCGAAAATCTTGGGTAGACGTGGGTCCGCGACGCAGTAGGTTATCCGGTGCAGCAAGTACAAGTGGCCCGGCCTCCTCGCCTTGTCATCCACATGCACCATACGGATGCCCTGCGAGCTGATGGTCAGCCGCATCTTGGTGCCGTTTTTGCCCATATCGCTTTTGCCCCATATCTTGCTCACCGCAACGTCTGTGCAGCCGTCTCCTTTAGACTGGATAGTGGTGGCATTCCCCAGGTAGAGCACTGTGTAAGTGGGGTCCTCGCTGGTGATCTTCACCTTTTTCCTCTTTGACTTGAACATGCTGCCCACCCTGTTGATCGCGCTCTCGGGGCAGGACTTGGCGAATGAGGTGAGCGCAGAGTAGTTGAGACTCACCGCATAGCCCTTCTGTTTGGACTGCTTGTCTTCCTCAATCAGGTCGAATTTATTCTTCTTCCAAGGCAGCATTTTATCGTTGTTTCCAGTCAACAGCAACACTAAGAGAGAAAGAAAAAATAAACTTTATACCACTACTAAAGGCTAGAGAGGCGTTTACTGCCTGTGAGGTCATTTATGAGCTACTCTATGTGAACTGAACGCAAAAACAGCGTACTTCATTTGTCCATCTTCTAAAGTACTCTGGTCCATTGTGATGTCTGCCGCCCTATGTCATCGCAAAGCAAAGTACAGTCTGCTGAACTGAGGAGAGTTTCTTGGGTAATATACCGGGAGAAACCATTTCAGCGTGACTGCAGGGGGGGGCTAAACCAAGTGAGAATAAACTTGGACTGTCGGGTTCATTCGCAATTGGCATAATGCTGTACACAGCTAAAATGGATATATGTACTATTATTTATAAACTATAGTAAACATAAATACATAAATTATATTTATTTAGACCAAGATTCCTAAAAAAAATTTTATAACATATGTAATAACAAAACATTGGTTAACTAGGACTTTACTACGACTCTAGTAATCTTTGATATTTTCACTTTATAGAGAGAAAAAAATGACCGCAGTAAAAAAAAAAAACCCCAAAAAACCCAAAAAAACTTTAGGATTATAATTGATGGGGAAACAAAATTATTACGTTTATAATTTACAACTGTATATTTCCTGAGTGGTATTGTTTAATTCCGTTTTTTAATTGGAATAAAATAAATGTTTCCCTAATAAATTCCTCTTCATTGCTCTCCTCCTGAAGTCCATCTATAAACTTTAAATAGTTTCTTATATCACACTCAAAATACACCAAAGTAGTAACGCAGGAGCAGTATTTATTAGTCCATGTCAGAGTCATTATATCGATTTATATGTCAGTCAGTCATTTTCTATATCCGTTTAGTCCTGTAAGGGGTCAGGGGGGTCTGCTGGAACCTAGTATATACAGTCAATGGGGTACACCCTGGACAGGTCGCCAGTCCATCGCAGGGCCGATTTATATGGGAAAACGTAAAATACCAATTTTGACGTTGCTGTTTTATGCTGCCATCTTTTGGTTCTCACCAGAAGTGCACGTGCTTATCCTATATCTCTTTGTGTGACAGTAAAAGATCATTTGTGCGTTATTTTCTGTGTTTTTATAGTCCAAAAATATTTTGACAGTTTCAGCCTCTGTTTAAATAATTGCTTCCTAATAATTAGGGCCATATTTACATATTTCTATGTTGTTATGCTATCGGAACGTGTTGTTTTTGTAACACTCTGTTTCTTCGGGGTACATTTATGTGCTGGACAGTAGATCGGAATAAACCATAACTACGTAATCATCTATATCTACTATTAACTGATTTAATAACGTATTTTAATTATTTAAGGGAGAAATTACTTCGTTTTAATATACTAACGGTCTGTTTTAGTATAGGTCTTTCTCCGATTTACAAAACAGGTTCGTTGTAACTTTCATTATTCGAGAGTACAGTGGTTTGTTCCACTTCCGCTCTTTACGACAACAACGTAGTGCACATGGAGCTCAGTTGCTAGTGGGAGAAATAGTTTCGGGACACAACTATATTTCTGTATTTTTTGTAAAGTGACAACATCAGAAGTTATTATGGGTAAGAAGAAGGCCGGCGGAGGAGGCGGACTGGGCAGAGCCCTGATAAAGGAGAGACTTCAGACAAGCCGAGGAAACAAGAGGGCCGACTCATGGGTATGACATGGAAAGAACTAGCTTATATTAAACTCTTTTAAATGAGTCGCGTGGACAGTTAAATGGCGGTGCGTGACATATTAATATGTCCAAAACTATTATGACCTAAAGTACCGTCCAACTTCTTCACTTCACCCAGGGGTCGGGATATGCCTAAACAGTTCGCATAACGTTACTTTCGCTAAACCTTTCTAAGTAGAAAATTCCTATTTTAGTTAGTTCACTTAGACTGCAGGTTTATTTGGAAGAAGAGTCAAAATTATTTCTTTTTTTCTTAGCTGGTGAACAGGCTGTACAAGCCAGTAACATTTATTTTGTTCATATCTCATAATGCATTGACTGTAGGCTTGTTAGCGTTTCTCAGTTGGACAGGGCCTCTAAATGTGTTTTGCCCTGGATCTTGGCACAAGGGATTGTAACATCTAATCCTGTGTATTAACAAATTTTCTTAATTTTGTTGACTTGCTTATTAGGATTGTGGATTTAAAGATCTAGACTCTGTTTTCAATAAATAGAAGCTGTGAGTGGCCTTTGTTTTACATTTCCAGCTCCACACCAGTGAACTGAATGATGGATACGATTGGGGACGGCTGAACCTGCAGTCAGTGACAGAACAAAGCTCCATGGATGACTTTCTGGCCACTGCTGAACTGGCAGGAACAGAGTTTGTTGCAGGTAAGTAATACTGAACTCATGTATGGTTTTTGGCTTGTGTGTTGTACACTTTTGTTGTGGCGGAATACTGTATATGATTTTCATTTACTAAAAAAATTGTACCCATTTCTCCAAATACAAAGGTCAAGTAGAATTTTATTATCATTTCAACCATATTTAGCCAGTGAGATGAAAAAACGTTCCTCCAGGACCATGGAGCTAAATGAAGACATGGGTCTAAATACAATACAATACAAGTGACTGAGCATAAAATGCGTGTGTGCAAGCTTATACATAGTGCAGTGCCAACTGCAAAGACAGTCAATCCAATACAGACAGTACAAAAAAGACACTAGACAATAACAATCTTCTAGACAGCAGCAGAGAGTAGTGCCGATTAATAAGCAGACTAACAGAGTATGAGTAAGGGTGATTGTAAACATTTGACCAATTAGCAGATTAGTGTGTGCAAAAGATGCAAATAAGTGTGCAAAGGGCTGGATATAGGCTATGAGTCACACATGTTTTATTGGACTGCCTTTAGCTTTGATTACAGCACACATTCACTGTGGCATTGTTTTGATAAGCTTCTGCAGTGTCATAAGATTTATTTCCATCCCTTTCCAAGCCCTCTCCAGCACATCCCAAAGATTCTCAATGGGGTAAAGGTCTGGACTCTGTGGGTGCCAATCCATGTGTGAAAATTATCTCTCATGTTCCCTGAACCACAATTTAATCCTCCCCAGGCTTGTACAGTAGACACTAGGCATGATGGGTGCATCACTTCACATGCCTCTCTTCTTATCCTGATGCCCCCATCACTCTGGAACAGGGTAAATCTGGACTCATCAGACCACATGACCTTCTTTCATTGCTCCAGAGTCCAATCTTTATGCTCCCTGGCAAACTGAAGTATTTTTTTCCAGTTAGCCTCACCGATTAGTGGTTTACTTAAGGTTACACAGCTGTTCAGTCCCAATCCCTTGACTTCCCTTCCCTTTTTTTGTCGTTTCAGAGAAACTAAATATCAAGTTTGTGCCAGCTGAAGCTAGAGCAGGCTTATTAACAGCTGAGGAGAAAACCAGGCTGAAGAAGTTGCATAAAGACAACGAGCATTTCCTCAGAATTCCTCGACGGTAAGTTGAACAGATCTGCTTAATTTCTTACACATTATGTGCATGACCTACAGATTAGGTATTTCCATGTCTTCTCATTTTAAGCCCCCACTGGGATGGAAGCACCAGCCCAGATGCCCTTCAGCATGCAGAGAAAGATAGCTTCTTGGAGTGGAGACGAGAGCTTGCACAGTATGTAATATCGTTTCTATTAAGAGTTAACAGTGTCACATCTTCATTAACTTTGTACCATGCAGGGGTTTGTTACATTTTCTAACATATACTTTATGATACATCTGTGTCGTATAACTGACGTGAGTTATTTAATTAATTACAATTGTTGTTTTTAAAGACTGGAAGAGGAACAGAAGTTGATTCTCACCCCATTTGAGAGGAACCTTGAATTCTGGAGACAGCTGTGGAGGGTGATTGAGAGGAGGTAACAGCAAAATTGATGTTGTGCTATGAGTTCTTACTTGTCTCTAATGAGGAATGTATTTTCTTTATTTGTTGTTAATGCAAAATCATTTTTGATTTTTCTTAGCGATATCGTCGTCCAAATTGTTGATGCCAGAAATCCTATGCTGTTCAGATGTCTTGACCTGGTAAATAAATGTTTGTATGCTTCTCGCTGACAGGCCTGCTTTACAATACACATATATAGGGGAAAATGACAAGTGTTTGTTTTTTGTGCTAGTTGATTGTAACCAGGTTGTAAATAGAGCTGGAGGATGCAAAAAGAAAAAAACTGAAGCAAGAAACAATAAATAAAGACAATTATTAGAAAACTGCATTTAATCTGAAACAGGCTGTTCAGCTCATCAAATGTTAAAGACCATAGCCTTAAAAAGGCAAAGTCTCCTCACAAATCTGGCTTTTATGTCATCTTCTTAGGCACAACGGAAATTGCTTGGTCACAGTAGCTCAGTTATACACACAAAACATTCTTGACAACCACTAGTAAAAAGAAAAACAGGTAAAGATAGTTACAAAAATAAAATAAACATACAAGAAGATGTAAGAAATACACACAGTAGTATCTATTATTTACGCATAAATAAATAAAATAAAATCTGGAAACTCGGCTCTCAAATATACAAAAAATATAAACACAGTATTATACAACAACCAGAACGTTTACACTGGGTTTGATGTGTTCATGGGGGGACTTGGCATTGTTCATCAGTAGCACTATGGATGGGAAAGAACTGTTAGCTATGCGAGTGGTGAGTCTGCCAGAGGGGAGTCTGTTAAATAGTTTGTGTCCAGGGTGAGAGGGATCAGCCGCAATCTTAGCTGCACGCTTCAGAGTCCTTTAAGCGTACAGCTTGTCGAGAGACTTCAGACTGCAGCCAGTCACCTCTGCAGAGCAAATGAGACGCTGCAGCCTGCTAGTCCTTAGCAGAGACTGCAGCATACCAGGTGGTGATGGAGTTGGTGAGGATGGACTCAATGATGGCAGTGTAGAAGTGAAACATCATTGTCTTCGGCAGGTTGAATTTCTTCAGCTGCCGCAGGAAGTGCATCCTCTTTTAAATAGGGCACTGTGTTCATCTCACATTTGAGGTCCTGGGAGATAATGGTGCCCAGGAAATGGAAGGAGTCCACAGTGTTGACTGTAGAGTCACACAGGATGATGGGGAGGAGTGGGGTTGTGTTCTTCCTGCAGTCCATGATCAACTCCAGGTTGTGGCAGCTGCACCAAGTCACCAGGGAGATGAGCAGAGGTCAGAAGACACAGCCTTTAGGGGAACTGGTACTTATATTAGTCCACTACTTCCACCTCCAGCCCCTGGATCCCTGGAGCCTTGCTTCCATTATGATATTTATTTAAAATTTCCTTAAAGATCCTGTTGGCTATGGGACAAATGAGTCAAGGAGAAGGCCCAAAAACATTTCACCTGTGCTGAGCCAGATGATCCGGTGGGCTGTCTGTGAAGACTGATCCTTAACCCAAATGAAGGCCCCTACTGATGCTGACTGTGACCCAACAACATCAGCAAGAGAAGAGCTTAATGAACAAAAATGTCTTCATTGAAAGGTGGAAGAAACTTTGATTCTCTGACGAGAAAAACCTTAACCTGAACGGTCCTGATGGCTTACAACATTACTGCATGACAAAAAGAAGCCACTGGAGATGTTTTGTATGCACCACAGTGTAGAAGCATCTGAGGCGCTTTCTCCTTCAATGGAACAATGGAGCTTCAGGTTGTACATGGGGTGTCAAACTGGCTGGCTATGAGGAGATGTTTTTCTCCCAATTCTTAAGCTTTTGTTTAGGTGTGTACATGTTCAAAGTGCTGATGCCTTCATTTTTACAGTACCCACTTTGAATTTAATCTAATTTTATGTTATTTAATTACATGCTAGTAAATGAATATGTTAGTCAGTAAACCTTTTTCTGTGATCAGCTTAAATACTGTACTATCAATGTCAGTGTAAACTTGTCATGTATGTTCTAGTCACTGAAATACTTGTTTCCTGTTGTGTGCCTCCAGGAGTCATATGTGAAAGAAGTGTCGGGGGATAAGGTGAACATGCTTCTTGTGAACAAGGCTGATCTATTGACCAGGGAGCAGAGGCGAGCCTGGGCCAAATACTTTGCAAAAGAGGGGCTGAGGGCAGTTTTCTGGTCTGCCCTGGCTGAAAGCGACAGGCTGGATGCAGAGGACAAGGTGAGGAGGTGGAAGTGGAAGCTTGACAACTGTTGGATTATACTGTCAAAAGAATTAAAGGAAAAAAAATTTATTTAGAGTAAAGTATGAAGTTAACTCAACTTCTGGGCTATTGATCTAGTCAGTAAGTAGCAGAGGGGGTTGTTAATGAATTTCAGCTGTTCTGGTTTTAATGGAATTAACAACAGGTGCGCTAGAGGGGCAGCAATGAGACGACCTCCAAAACAGGTATGGTATTACAGGTACAGGTGGAAGCCACTGACATTTTTTCGCTCTTCATCTTCTCTGACAGTTTTCGCTATTTTTGCATTTGGCGAGGGTCGGTGTCATTATTGGTAGCATGAGGCAATACTTGGATCCTACAGAGCAGGGGTGTCAAACTCACTTCAGTTCTGTTTTTAGTTTATTATGTTTCTGTCCATCTTGCTCCACCAGGTTGTCCCTTGGACTATCTAGAACAAAGGTCTCAAACTGATCCGTGAAAGGGCCATATGGCTGCAGGTTTTCATTCCAACCTTGCAGCAGCACACCTGACTTGGTTCAATCAATCAACTGAACTGCCTTCACGCAGTCATTTCAGGTGTCCTCTTGCTTGATTGGAACAAAAACTTGCCAGCCACACCCACTGCATGGGTGCTGCATGGTTGGAATGAAAACCTGGTCTAGAAGCTCAGTGATGTCCTTGTCCAGATTTAGGAGATGATGTTCCAGGACACCACATGTTGTCTCATTAGGAGTATGCCCCAACATATAAGCATGTGAGGGCCATACAAACTAATCAGTACCATTTTGAGTTGCAAAATGGGCTAGTCTGCCACGTCATTTTTTTCACTCATTGGGTTGTTTTTGAATTCTGCCCTCTGTATGTCTATCATTTTCATTTCCATTAAATGTGATAGCATTCTTTCATTCCTAACAAATTACCCACTCAATATCAGTGTAGATATCAAGCCTTAGTATCAAAATTTGATACATTTTCAAAGTGTTCCTTTGAAGCAGTGTAATTATGTTATAACATAACATAACTTTGTGGGCCCACATTCCTTCTTGCTAGACACATGGATTTTATCAGTTTGTGTTGATAAATAAAAGTCAAACTCTTGAGCATCTTGCTGTTGTTTAATAATAGTGATACATGTCTCCTCTCACAGGGCATGGAAGTGGACAGTCCAGAGAGTGTAGAGAGTGATGTAGAGGAGGAAGGACATCCAGATAATGAGGACTCCAGCCAGAAAGGGGCAGATATAGAGGAGGAGAGAGAAGAGAGTTGTGCAGAGGAAGAGCAGCAGGAAAACACAACTGTTGATGAGGAGGACTGGCACACCTGTTCAGAAGACGAAGAAGCAGAACAGGGGACCTCTGGTTCATCGAATGAACCTTTCCACAACTCCAGCCGATTGCTGCGCAAGGATGAGCTGCTGAACATGTTTAAGTCTGTTCACAATGGGCCCAAGTGTAAAGAAGGACAGCTGACAGTGGGACTGGTAGGTAAAAAGTTCTGTCTATATATCAAAGACATCCTGTGAGTTTTCAGATTGCGTTACTCACTTAAATTGTTAAAGGCTGTTGCAGAATTTACCAGGACTGTTTGTTTGTTGTTGGAAAAAGGTTTTGTAACTCATGCTTAGAAAAATCCTTATGAACTGTTTGAGTTAAAGTGAGTGGTTTCTGCAGTACTTATTTATTTTAGCAAGTGCATTTTTGTCCTGCATGAATTCAATAGGTTGGGTATCCGAATGTGGGAAAGAGTTCTACCATCAACACTATTTTAAGGGACAAGAAGGTGTCTGTTTCAGCCACTCCTGGACACACTAAGCACTTTCAGGTACAGTGCTACAAGCTATATGAATTCACGTGATGGATTCCATCGGCAAAGCATTTATGGTTGCATTTGTTGCTCTGCTTTTCATAGACTCTATATGTGGAGCCAGGCCTGTGTCTGTGTGACTGCCCTGGCCTCGTCATGCCATCATTTGTTTCCACCAAAGCTGAGATGATTTGCTCTGGGATTTTGCCCATCGACCAGATGAGAGATCACGTCCCTGCTGTCTCCCTTATATCTTTTAAATAATATAGAGTTCTGCGTTTGATTAATACTATAATGCGCATAAGTTCACACAGTTCATTTCCTTAATGCATTTGTCACATTTGTCAAACAATCCCTCGGCATGTGTTAGAAGGTACCTACGGCATCAACATCATCAGACCACGAGAAGATGAAGATCCTGACAGGCCCCCGTCCTCCGAGGAGCTGCTAATGGCTTATGGCTGTAAGACTGTCAAACATTTTAAATGTTTGTATATAAAATATGTCTGTATAGGTTCTCAGTCATCCAGGTCATGGTAATCCAAAAAAGTTTTCAAAAAAGGGCAACTGGACTTGTAGATTTTGGAGAAGACGTTTCACCACTCATCCGAGTAGCTTCTTCAGTTCTGAGGGACTGGTGGGAAGTCTGAGGTTTAAATAGGAACTCCTCCTGAGAAACATTGCTTGTTATGCTAATAACCTGAAACTGGTGCAGCTATTCCCACTAACGACTGGGTACTTACCTGTTGTGAGGGGGGGACTAAAAATCTACAAGTCCAGTTGCCCTTTTTTGAAAACTTTTTTTGGGCATTACAGCATTCAACTATGAAATCTAAAACGCATTTTTATATAACACGTGAAACACTGTTTCGACAAGTGTTCTACAATCTGCTAGTCTAACTAGTTGTGCGTATGTGAAGAACTTTGTTGGGCACTGTTTAAACTATACGTTGTGCTAAAAGTTGGTTGGATAAAGTAATTTGTTCTGTTTTCTGTTTCAGACATGAGAGGTTTCATGACATCACACGGCCAACCTGATCAGCCCAGATCAGCCCGGTACATCCTGAAGGATTATGTCAGCGTAAGTTTTGTTTACATCAGTTGTTGGTTGAAAAAATGTGTTGTCTTTCTAATTTTTGGTTATTTTTCGGCATTATGTCGTCTGAATTTGCTTTAAATGTAACCAGCCTTTAGAGGCCGTGAGTTGCAACATTAGGTACATTTTATGTAAACTTGTTTTGTAACCACTAATGAAGAAAGAGAAATGTTTTATTATTTGAACCAACAGTTACAGTATCGTCATCCTGAATAAAATGCTGTTTGGCTAATAAAGTTTACTTCTCACAGGGCAAGCTGCTGTACTGCCACCCCCCACCACATATTAAAGCTGAAGACTTCCAGCCACAGCACAGCAAGTTCCAGAGAAGAGACCTAGGAAGCTGTGAGCTCTCCACCAACAACCCACGGAAAATCAAGAGAATTGAAAATGTAGTTGACAAGAACTTCTTCCATCAGGTAAAATATGTTTACTGACTTCTTATTTATTAAGAATTTAAGTTGTCAGAGATTAAATCCTTTATCGTTGGTGGACTTTAGGAGAATGTGCGGGCACTTTCCAAAGGAGTTCAGTCCGTCATGGGCTACAAACCGGGGAGCGGCCCCGTCGGCCCAGGTAAAGCTGAATCTGAGACGGCAGTGGGCAAACCCTGGAAAAAACATGGGAACAGGAACAAGAAGGAGAAAGTGCGTCGGATTACTAAGCATCTGGATGCCTGACCTGACCTGATGAAGTGAAATCAAAGCTTTTGAAATTACTGTAATTTCAGCTGGTGTGGAAATTGCTAAAGTACAGGTCACATGTGATCCCATGGGGATTACTATCTAGTAGACTATAGGTAGATAAAGGCCCCTTAATCCTGTGAGTATGGAGGGCTCAGGCTGTCTTGATATTAACTAATGATATGTCCGTTTTGTATTGCTCTGGTTTAAAGATCACATTGGTCCAATGCATTCCATTAACTGGATCACCTGATGCACAGCAACTAATGGACTCAACATCCTCATGTGAGAAATTTATAGTATAAAAATACAGTCTCACTCAGAAGGCACATCACAGAGCCTTTATTAAACAGTTAAGTTGGTATTGAATACTGCTTTTTATCAACATTAAGTGATGATCTTTCCAACATGAGTTATGGAATAAAATGAATGTTTTCATGTTGGTGTGTCCTTTTTTTGCTACATTTCCATGGACTTATTTTTAAGTAGTGCTGCACAGTGTTATGTTTGAAGGGGGAAAAAAAGCTGATTAATATTTGGAATGATTTGGAGCTTGTGAATTTCACTGTATGACAAGCATATGCAAGGTGTAAACATTTTTTGTTTACACCAATAATAATAAAAAAAAATGTATAATACACAGTGGAATGCGAAATATCCACTGGCTCCAAAAATCTTTTAAAAACTTGGGTCATCTTACATTTATGTAAAACTCCAATATCTTTACCGACTTTGTATGCGTAATTTGAAAGATTCCTAATAGTATAACTGGTCCTTGCCGTGATCTTGGTGCAAATCATGCAAGTCATAGGTGGATGTTTTTCAACCTCCAACATTCGTATTTTTTTCTTGGGTCTTTTTTTTTTTTTTTAACGGGTAAGCCCCTCCTCCCTACCTCCAGGATGCTGCTCTGCGTTAGACGGCGCTTGCACGATTAAAAATGCCATGAGATATTTCTTTCGCTAGATGATAAAGTTTTCCTGACAAAATGGACAAAAGCACACTGAACGATGGTGATCAGTTCCGAGGAAGCCCAAACAATTTCCTGACGTGTCTGGTTACTTTTTGGGTCGATTCACTCACCACCTGTTTTTCTCGTGACGCAAACAAACTTTGCGTCTCCTCTGGTCTCACCTTGCTTTCTGCGCTCCTCTTGCTGCTGTCATGTCTGCTGTAAGTACATTCCGATTCATTATACACCCCAGTTTGAACCATAAACATTAAACTGTGGTAACATTTTAAGGGTCGTGAGTCACAAGCGCAAATTTCGGGGAGAAAATGCGCGAGAAAGCATCATTGCTTGCTACTGCTTCCTCGGTAACCTATGCAGCACAGTAGGAGCCATTCTGTCCAGACAGCTGCATATTCAGGTGACATACTTTTTACTAAAGTACTTTTAATCATTTGCAGGCATTAATTGTAACGTACTGCCTCCTCTGTAGATTTTTATGAGCGCCTTTGCTGCTGCTGTGGATGTATTGAACTGTATTTTCTGCTGCTGTCCACTGATCCTCTGCTGGAACTCGAAAGCAGGTAGTGAAATTCCACGTCTCGCTGTTGCAAACCTTATCATTCTTAGACAATCAAACTAATGTACCACGTTCAAACAAAGTGCAATAGGTAGCACAGGTGTTTCAGATACCGGCATCCACCTGGCCAAGGCCTTTAGGCAAAACAGCAAAGAGACTTATCAGAGACAGTCTGTAGATAACCAATGAACAGGAGACATGTTGAAACAGTTTCTAACTGTAAATATCTTTTGGAACACTCCCTTAGAGAAGAGGCTGCGGCTGTTGAAGAGGCGGAGAAGGCAGCATCTGCTGGCTGTGTGTGTGTTAATGGTGGTTGCAGGAGGTTTTCTGAAGTCCAGAGTCACCCACCCTCCTGCATTTGGGCATGTCAGGGGGAGGACACTGCTGCAGGACCCTCTTCAAGTCTACAGCTGGAGTCCGTCAATGGTGTGGTCAACTGACAACGAATGTGCTTAGTGAACATTGAAATGTGTTGAAATATGAAAAGCGCATAGACTAATTGCATGCCAGTGGATACAATACAGTTAGTCTGTGTGCCTTTAGACATGAGTCACACTCCGCAGTATTGACCAGTTCTTAACCTGTGTTCACTGTGAAGTACATGCTGTTTTGTGGGATTGATGTTACTCACTGTGGTGTGTTTAGACTAGCCTTACCTTCATGTTGTATATGAGATGATAACTTAAACCTGTTCTCCTAAAGGACTATACAGAATGCCTGGGATACATACTTGGGCTGCTGTCCTTTGTCATTGCCTTTACCTCCAAGTTCCCTGCTCTCTGCAGAGCAGTAAGTGACCAAATAATACATCTTTAGCAAAACAGTTTCCATTGTTAAATACATTTTAAGGCAGTGACATTTATTTTCTCTAGTGCAGAGGACAGGTGCTAAGCCAGGTCTGTATCCTTTCTGGACTGCTGTGCTCACTGGCTGGTGGCCTGTACACGACTGCCATACTCTTCCACGACACTCAGCTTGGGTATCTTTTGAGAGTCATGCCGTGGCTTCTGTCATCAATAGGCTGTGCCACCCTGGAACTTCTCGTATCCTTTTATGACACAGTATAATCATGTTTTACTCACTCTGTTGTAAGATGGGTGATGCTGGCATTAGCAACTCAATATTGATTCAACTTGTGAAAACATGCACATGTTCTAAACAGAAAAGATACTGAGTGATCAACAGAATGACTGAAGAGATGGAAGTCAGAGTATCACTAATGTCTATAAAGTGATATTGGCGTATGTACAGTAGATTAGTGATCATGTTTATGCTTGGTGTGGTTGCAGATAAACAGCGCCTAAGGACAGAAAAAGCAAGCTAATGTCTCAAGCAAAGCTGTTGTAGTGGTTTTAAACTGTATATAGTAGTAGTATTATGTAAGTGTCCGGTCACAGATTTCTCCTAACACCTACATTTTTATGCCTCAAGTTGATAGTTGGGCTGTAAAAAAAGGACCGATAAAACAGACAGTCTTGCCACGCATATCTATTTTCTATTATACTTTGGCTACACTGCAAGGCCAGAAACATTGGCCGTTGGTTGAGGAATCTTTTGATCGTTTAAATAAATCAACAACAAGAAAACAGTCCAACCTCTGGGAAATGCAGTGTGGAAACAAACTAAATAGAACTTCATAAAATATACACTGATCAGGCATAACATTATGACCACTGACAGGTGAAGTGAATAACACTAATATTTCTTTATCACAACACCTGTTAGTGGGCGGGATTTAATAGGCATATTTCGTCCTTAGAGTTGATGTGTTAGAGACAGGAAAAACAGACAAACATAAGGGTTTGCGAAAGTATGACATCCAAATAGTGAGATTAGATGACTCAGTCAGAGCATCTGCAAAATTGCTTGTCTTGTGTGGCGTTCCCTGTCTGCAGTAGTCAGTATCTATCAAAAATGGACCAAGGAAGGCGCAGAGTCAGAGTCATGGGCCGCAAAGGCTCATTGATATATGTGGGGAGCGAAGGCTGGCCCATGCGGTCTGATTCAATAGACCAGCTACTGTAGTTCAAATTGTTGAAGTTAATGCTGGTGTCAGAATACTTGTTACGATGAGGCTGTATAGTCGCAGACCCATCAGGGTGCCCGTGCTGACCCCTGTCCACTGTCGAAAATGACAACAATAGATACGTGAGCATCAGAACTGGACCACGGAGCAATGGAAGAAGTATGTTTTCTTTTACATCATGTGGATGGCCAGATGGATGTACGTCACTTACATGAGGAACACATGATATCAAGATGTACTATGGGAAGAAGGCAAGCTGGTGGCAGCAGTGTGATGCATTTTTGACCTCATACACCCTTTCATGGAAACTGTATTCCCTGCAAACTGTGGCCCTGCTACAAAGCAAAAAGGGTTCAGGAATGGTTGAGGGGCACAGCAACAAGTTTGATGTGTTTACTCGGCCTCCAAATTCCCCTATATCTCAGTTCATTCGAGTATCTATGGGATGGAGCAGAAAGATGTTGGCAGCAGGTGGGGGCTTCATAGAGGCTTTGGGCCAGATACCACAACACACTTCTTCAGGGGTCTAGTGGAGTCCATGCCCTGAAGCGTCAAGGCTGTTTTGGCAGCTAATGGGGGACCAACACAATATTAGGAAGGTGGTCATAATGTTATGCATGATCGGTGTATAATACAACTCATCTACATTTAGATGAGTTGTTTGAATGTGTATAAATAGTACTGATGTGGGATTTGTTGAACTTCACCCTGCATTGCTAGATTTTAGTCACCTATTGGTGCAAGAGACAGACCAGGCATCGGTCTGTGAAGGCATCTCCAGACACAGAAAGACTTTTACGTGGCTTCCCAGCTGAGGATGATGCTGTTGTGAAAAGACAGAGAAAAACACAAATACCTTCAACAGCACAAACAAAAGTAAGCTAGTCTATCCTGAATTATACACGAGTTCTGCAAGATGTGAGTCATTTGCATAATATGTAAGTCTTTGTTTGAATATGGAAGTAGTCAATCTTTGTCTTCATAGGTAAAAAATGTGCAGAAAATTACAGAGATGGGCCGTTATATGGATGTCAGTAGTCAACCTCAACAAAAAGTAAGTAAAGAATCTTTTGCAGAAGACACTTGACATGAAGTCTTCCCTGCATATTTTCTTGACATCATTCAATCATTATTCTAGCAAATGGATGTTTTTACTTTTTGTTTGGAGATGGCCCTTAAGGAGGTGAGATTGCCTAAGAAGGAGGTGGAGAACTGGCCTCTCGGCAGAATGGTACGAATGATCAGAGTCGACAGCCTTTGCTCTGCAGATACATCTTATGACTCTTCAACGGACAGCTCTGATCTGGAGGTGGGTTGGAGTGCTCAGTTTTGAATTTCCTCTTGTCTTAAAACTGGCACATATACACTGAACAGATAAAGTTTTGGCATGTACTTGCCACAAAGCCCCACTAGGCGGTGACAGCATACTGACTCAGAAGGATGTGTGGTAAACCTTATGTAAAACCATGAATAAGTGTAACTGGGTGTTTAATGCTGCTGGTGCTGTTGTTGCTTGTGTCATGTGTCCTTGTATGAACTGCTGTGTTGACTTGAATCTGTCACATTTGTTGCTTTTTAAAGCAAGTCTTGGCCTGCACAATGCAGCATTAAAGTTTATGAAGAGGTGAAAGTGGAGACTGATGTTATCTGATGAATGCCTGACTGAAAGCATTTTGCTGTTTTTACTATGTTTCCCTGGGGATAAACAGGAAAATTTGATGTCTTGCAGAGCCTAATGTGATTTTGACTCATTGTGATAAAAATACACCTGGAGATAGCATGATAGAATTGTCATCATGACTGCCATGTTTCCAAACATTTGATTTAGTGGCACTGGGTTTTCTTATTATTTACTGTAAGGAATGGCATTTACATGTCTACATGTTAAAATCCAACAGTTAGAAAAACTGAAGAATAAGAAGAAGTAATGGTGAGGACAGTGATTATTCTGTGTACATAGTACTTTCCACATGTGACTCTGGGGAAGTAAGTCAGAAGACAACTGTCAGAGAAGACAAAAGTCAGCATGTTCTTGTGGGACTGATGAGTTGTACTCTGTGTAGAGGTGTGTGTGTGCGTGCATGCTTGTGTGTATGGGGGTTTGTGGCTAAAATTGAAACGAAGGGCAGGCTCTGGATTTTAACTTTTGTCATGCAGTTTACATTTGTGCTTGGATTGAAATTTAATTTTAGTAGGTGGTTCATCTCTATAAGTTCTCCTCTTTGAATCACATAGTTGGAGTTTGTAATGGGAGCAAAACTACAAGCTTTTTCTTTTTTTGGGCCTTGATGCTTGCAACGACAAGAACAACTCCCTTACTGTGCTGCAGTAGAAAGCCAGACTATGAAGGATGTAATTTAATCAGAAACAAAGCCAAATAGTGCAAGCACAAACAATTGCAGGTTGACAGTGTTTACCAGACAGGAAAAAGCAAATGACGGGCATTCTCTTAGCACAGTTACTGCATTAAAGACTAAGAGGGATTCAACAAAGTGTTATATGGTGTATGTTTAAAGAATACAACTTCATTTTATAGTGAAAACTGTTCCTCTTGCACCTAATCTAATCTCAGGTTCAACTGGCTTAGGCAGGTTTGTTAGCTGTACACACTACAAGTACCTCCAGATATTCAATGTGCCACCATCGGGGTCATATGTCCGGAGATGTTTCACTTAACTAAGCTGAGAGAGTACCGACGATGTCAGCTCAATGGTGTCATGTTGAATATCTGAAGTAAGAAATGTAGTGCCACCAATTTTGCAGCAGTATTCAAATTGGGTGCTGTGTCAAAGGGCCGAAATAACGTTGTGATTACATAATTTGTAGGGGCATCTGGGGTACCTAGTAAAAGGCAGATGATTCAGTAAGCAGGGGACAGGGACATCTATAAACTTAAGCTAATAATAGGTAATCTTTGCAACTCTATTTAGGAGAAAAATTCAGCGCTGACAGTCACTATGACTTATAGTTTGAAAAGAAGGTGTTTGCCTAATGATATAATGGAAAGTTGGTTTCCTGACAGTTTAACTTTGGGTCTAATGTTTAATCCCAAATGCACAGAACTCTGGATGGGTTCATGGAACTGTCACTTTTTAATCAGTTTCAGTGCATACAAACCTAGGAGTTACCTATAACTGCTGGGAGAAGAAAGAATGTTTTACTTTGCCTTGTCTTGTGCACTGTCCTTAACCATATGCGTCTGTAACATGGCAAATTTCCCCACTGTGGGATGAATTAAAGGATTATCTTATATCTCATTTACATTAATAACAGTTTTATGAGCTTTACTTTACATGATATAACCATAATCGCCACTCATGGGAAAACACAAAAAACTTCTGCAGTGTGCTGCCTGCCTAAAGTGAGCAGTCTCTGCAGCCAGTGGCTTTAAGTCTCTATTGTGCTGTGTGTTTCTTGCATATTTCTGCTGAGTGCCGGTCCTTGGCCAGGGGTACAGTGATGGGTGGATTTGTTTGAGAGTTGCCATGTGGCCCAATTGTTCTGCTGTAAAGGATCTTTGATTAAAGACCAACACTGGGCTGGGTCTGTCTGCCTAGGAAGTCGTGCAAAATGGGTGCCTTGTCTATAGGGGGCCAGTGCTACCCTCTGCTATTTCGGGAGATGTTTAAGGTCTCTAGTGTGATGCCTGTTGGCCAGGAATTTAACTGTGTGAACAATGCTAAACCTTTTGCATTGTAGTAGCTCAGCGGAGGATTCCATGCAGTAATAGCCAACAGACCAGCAAAACAAACTCGATCTAACAGGATCTATAATATTACAATCATTGCTGAATAATAATAATAATAATAATACATTTTATATATAGGCGCCTTTCACGACACTCAAGGTCACCGTACAAAATTGTTTAAAATAAAACACAGTTCAAATGCACAAAATAGTGAGACTATGGAATGGAGTAGGCCTGTCTGAATAAATAAGTTTTGAGTTGAGATTTGAAGGTTGTGACTGAGTCTGTATTTTTTAAGTGTTCAGGGAGGGGCAGGGGGCTGAGTGGGAGAAGGCTCTAAACCCTATGGTGGTAATGCGAGCAGGTGGGATGGTGAGTTGCTGTGATGAGGATGACCTAAGTGTGCTGACAGGAATGTTTATTTGGAGCAGATTAGTGAGGTACTAAGGGGCGAGGTTGTTTAATGCCTTGAAGGTGAGAAGTAGGATTTTGTAGTTGATACGGAATTTGACAGGAAGCCAGTGGAGTTGCTGCAGGACTGGTGTTATGTGACTTATGGAGGGGGTTCTAGTGATGATACGTGTGGCGTAGTTTTGAACCTGTTGTAGCTTATGAACGGATTTGTCAGGTAAACCAAATAAGAGGGAGTTGAAATAGTCCAGACGGAACGTGACCAGCCTATGGACAGGGGTGGCAGTATTTTCAGGTGAGAGGGATAGACAGAGACGGGAGATACTGCGTAGGTGAAAATGGGCTGAATGGGTAATGTTGTTAATATGAGAATGGAAAGAAAGTGTGGTGTCAAGGATGACTCCCAGACTCTTAACCTGGGGAGAGGGGGAGACTGGGGAATTGTCAATTTGAATAGAGAAGTTATTTATATTGGATAGGGTGGTTTTGGTGATGAGAAGAATTTCAGTTTTACTACTGTTGAGTTTGAGGAAGTTGGTGGAGAACCAGGTTCTGATTTCCTGAATACAGTCAGAGAGGTAAGTGGGTGGACAGATGGAGTTGGGTTTGGTGGACAAGTAGAGCTGGGTGTCATCCGCATAACAGTGTAAATTAATATACACCTATGAAATATCTGGCCAAGGGGGATGAGGTAGACGATGAATAGAAGAGGACCAAGAACAGAGCCTTGGGGAACACCAGAGAAAAGGGGGGATGGGTGGGAGTGCGGCCAGAGAGATATGAGATACAGATGGAGGCTAGTCTATGGATGAGAATGGAGTGGGAGATAATTCAATTCAATTCAATTCAGTTTTATTTATATAGCGTCAATAACCATACAAATCGTCTCAAGACGCTTTACAAGACCCGGCCTGAAACCCCCAGAGCAAGCCTGAAGGCGACGGTGGCAAGGAAAAACTCCCTTTTAACAGGAAGAAACCTTGAGCAGAACCCAGCTCATATGGAGGGACCCATCTGCCTAAGGCCAGCCGGGTACAGACAGAGAAAGAGAACAGCAAGATAAACATACATCTGTCATAAATACACATATCTGACTAAAGCATACAAGTGGGATGCTATGATATAAACTGATGATGTTACATGACAGTTTGAAAATGTAAGGGGAATCATAGGCAGGTTGGAGAATTGTTCATTCAGGAAGGAGTGGATAACAACAGGATTCCATGGAGACTGGGCAGGCTGATGAGACCACGACAACAGATGTAGTATGGAGCTCCACAGGAAACACTCAACTCCAGGCCAGAGAAACTCGGAAGAAGGGAGAGCAGCAGTAAACATTCTACAGTAATAGCACAGAATTGCATGACTAGTAGCAGATAGGAATTTAGAGGACAGGAGCTCTGTGCCAGAGAAAAGAAAGTGGAGGACACGAGAGAGGAGAGAGAAGAGAGAAGGAGAACATGTGTTTGGGGCATTGTCCCTCAGCAGCCTAGGCCTATAGCAGCATAACTAAGGGATGGTTTAGTCCAGCCCTAACTATAAGCTGATCAAAAAGGAAAGTCTTAAGCCTGACCTTAAAAATAGATAGTATCTGCTTCCCGAACCCAAACTGGGAGCTGGTTCCACAGGAGAGGAGCCTGATAACTGAAAGCTCTACCTCCCATTCTACTTTTTGAAATTCTAGGAACCACAAGTAGGCCAGTACTTTCAGACCGAAGTGATCTGTTGGGATGATATGGTACAATGAGGTCTTTAAGATATGATGGAGCTAGGCCTTTGAGGGCCTTGTATGTAAGGAGGAGGATTTTAAATTATATTCTAGACTTTAAGGGGAGCCAGTGAAGAGAAGCTAAAACTGGAGTAATATGATCTCTTTTGCTAATTCCTGTCAATGCTCTTGCTGCGGCATTTTGAATCAGTTGGAGGCTTTTAAAAGAGTTATTTGGGCAGCCAGACAGTAATGAATTACTGTAATCCAGTCTGGAAGACACAAATGCATGAACTAGTTTCTCAGCATCATTCTGAGACAGGATGTTCCTAATTTTGATGATATTACGTAGATGAAAGAAGGCAGTCCTGGTTACTTGCTTAATGTGACATTTAAAGGACATATCCTCGTCAACTATAACACCAAGGTTTTTCACAGTATTACTGGAGGCCAAGGTAATGCCATCCAAAGAAACCACGTGATTAGATAAAGAATCTCTTAGATGCTTAGGACCAAATGTCTGAATTTAAGAGTAAGAAATTACACGCCATCCAAGCCTTTATGTCTTTATGGCATGCTTGGAGTTTAACCAGCTGATTAGTTTCATCAGGTTTCATAGATAAATATAGCTGGGTGTCATCGGCGTAGCAATGGAAGTTTATGCCATGTTTTCTAATAATCTTCCCTAATGGCAACATGTATAATGTGAAGAGAATTGGTCCTAGCACAGAACCCTGAGGAACTCCATAACTTACTTTTGTATAAGTAGAGGAATCATGGTTGACATGAACAAACTGGAATCTGTCAGACAGATAGGATTCAAACCAATCTAATGCAGTTCCTTTAATCTGGATCTCACTTTCAAGTCTCTGTAGTAAAATATTATGATCAATAGTGTCAAATGCAGCACTAAGATCTAGCAGAACTAGTATAGAGACAAGTCCACTATCTGAAGCCATGAGGAGATCATTGGTAACTTTAACCAGAGCTGTTTCTGTACTATGATAAACTCTAAAACCTGACTGAAACTCTTCAGACAGACCATTCCTGTTTAAGTGGTCACATAACTGATTAGCAACAACTTTTTCTAGAATTTTGGAAATAAAAGGAAGGTTGGAGATTGGTCTATAGTTGGCTAAAACATTTGGATCTAGAGTGGCTTTCTGAAGTAGGGGCTTAATTACAGCAATCTTAAAAGACTGAGGCACATATCCTGTTAATAAAGATACATTTATCTGGTTCAATATGGAGGTGTTAATTAATGGAAGAACTTCTTTGAGCAATTTAATTGGGATTGGATCTAGAAGACAGGTTGATAGTGTCAAATGCTGCGGTTAGGTCAAGAAGAAGGAGAATTGAAAGGAGTCCCGAATCAGCGGCCATAAGGAAGTCATTGGTGATTTTTAACAGGGCTGTTTCTGTGCTGTGTAAAGGGCGAAAACCAGATTGGAATTGTTCATATAGGTTATTGTTGGAGCGGTGGACATGGATCTGGGATGCAACTATTTTTTCAAGAAAAAAAATGTGAGTATGTTGAGTCTCTGAGACAATTACTACATACACTGTAAGAATATGTACATACACATTCTTGCACCACAAATGTATAAGTGGTACTTGAAGTGTATTTTCTAGAATTGTTTAGCAAACTGCAGCCACCTTTGTCTCAGAGGCGTATATTAATTTTGCATTCAAAACAACATTCTCAAATTTTTGGATCCCTCTCTCCCCGCTTCTTCTTTTCGTCCCAAGCAGCACTGTATATTTTGGCTGTTGATTTGAACATGAATTGTGGTGCTCACTGAAGCCAATCAGAGCATACTGGGCTTTTTGGGATTGGGACAGCCTCTCTGATTGTGTTTTTATGAGTATTGCGTTAATATGCAAAAGAAAATACCTCTGCTAGATGTTTCATGGTGACTTTAAAGCTGTTTTTGACTAGCTAGCACTATGTAGCTTTTGGCTTCAGGTTTATTATTTTTCCATTTACCAGGATACACATACTGGATATATGTTCTCTTGACTTGTAGCAAGTAAGCATGGATGTAAACATTGCCAGTTTTCAAATCATCAGCTCCACAGGGCACTTTTAATGTCTTCCTCAAAAATCCTTTGACCTATTTATTTTTTTCCAGTGGGATTTTGAAGCTGCGAATGCACAGTGGAGTCAACAAACAGTAAAACAACAAGAGGGGAATGAGTTTCCACTACAAGAGTGGATAACAAAGCCCAAACCCCTTAACTTCTGTTCCATGTCTGGACACCCACAGAAGACTCTGTCTGGTACAAAAGAGGATGAATCCACTGTAAGCTTGGCTAAATGAACTCCTATTCACACACACACACTTGGTGCATTCCTTTGAGATTGAATAAAAAGTGCAAACATTGGCTTGTTATCTGTCTTGTTTTACAGGGTGGTTGTATGCATTCTGCAGCTTTGTCTCTAATTTATGACACAGTTGTGCAGCAGCAACTACTGCTAAGATTAAGCCCTCTGAGAACTCAGATCAGTTGGGAAGCTTTGCAGAAAATACCTTCCCTAATAAAACATTATTACTCCCCTGCTGCCACTCAAGGTTATTGGGTCACATCCTGTATTTTGCTAGTCAACCTGGGTTATCAGGGCTCGACTGGGAAAAGGGACAGCAGAGCAGATAAGCACCAGACTAGACGGCCAGGGCTTGTCCGTCCTCTCCATCATTCAGCAGACCTCTGTCGCTCTGTCTTCTCTGAGGCTTTACAAGATGAATCTGGAACAACATACCAGGGCATTTTTAACTGAATGGACTTCCTAAGGACTGATAACAAAACAATACACAGATTAGAGAAAAGTTACAAACCTCATTTTACTCCGCCCTGTTACATTTCCTCGAGTGACATGTCTGAGACAAATGACTGGGAAACAAATAATGAGATGCAACAGACTAATTATTAAATATTGAATATTAGTGTAATTTAGCAGCTTGTTCTTGGCTGTAAACATGCACCACTAGTTTTGACTAGTGTAATGTTCAGTACATTTTTAGTTATGTGATCTGAACTCATTAGGTCAATCTTTCTTGAAGATTATGAGCAACCTGTGGAAAATAACCAAAGTCTGTTGTATCATTTGAGACATATGAGGAATTAAGTGTGTACTGTATTTCATGGAAACATGTAATTGCTTTCAAAATGTGTTTGTTTTGCGTGTGGATTTGTCAACATTCATTATGTCATAAAATCTCTCTCAATATTGCAAACATGCCTTCAACCAATATGCCCCAGTCCGGCTGATAATAGAGATACAGTTAACCATTAATACTTGGGATGTGACTAATGATCCCACAATGTAAATTTATTAGCAGTGCTTTCTTGGTACTTACAGGCAGATCAGTTGTTGCTTTATGTGGTAAATCTTAAGATCCGTCATTACACAGATAATGGGAGTTTAACTGTCTTTTGTTGTAATGTTTGTCTCCTGAATCTTACCACATATTTCTTTTGTTATCTATTTGTCTGTATGGCTATTGTATACCTGAGAATGTGAACTTCTTGGAGTTAGAGCTGTTTCAGGGGTATGAGCCTATTACAAATGCTGAGCTAGGATTTCTCATTCTCTGGGCCTCATCGTTGTCCCTTCTGAGACTGGGCCAAAGGAAAACAAACTGTGCATCCCACATGAAAAGGTGGAATTATTTTTGCAAAAGTGACAGAGAGCCTGGATTAGCACATCTGAAGCAGCAGTGGGGAACAGGCCTTTCTGTTTTTCTTGGCATGTGCGTCACCGATCGCTCCACTGCAGAGGACATGGAAGATGCTGAGAGGTTTGAACCTGCGGGACATTTTGTTCACCTTTTAAGTTGGCCAGAAGAGGAGGAGGAGGGACAGGTATGACACAACAGTTGGAGTGAATAATCCACGAATAAATCAGAAGTTAAACACTCAGTAATGAATACAAAATTGTTACTTAATAACTGAAAAAAATATTGTATAAAAGTGAGACGCTTAACTATTACTAAGGGATCGCAGATTTCACATATGAAGATAACATTTTTCTTGTCACACATGTCTTTTGCAGCTCGGAAGACCGTTATTTAAGGTAGAAAAATATGTTGATACAATTATCTGAGATTTAGATTTAGATTCAGAAAACTTTATTTGGTGAAATTTAAGGCACAAGTGAGTAGCTTTCCATGATACAAGATACAAAAAAAGTTAAGGCAGGCAGACATACACTTGTCCAAGACAGGGAGGGTGAAAGACCCATAAAGGACGAAAAAAAAAAAAAAGTAAGAACAATAAAAACGAGAGAAAAACTGGTCAACTGCACGAGCAGGTTACAATTTCTTACAGAACGATTACATCACTATCTCATCATTATATAACGTGTAATGTACATTTTTGCACTCGTTATTCAAAGCTGTAACACGTGGCAGTAAATAGTATAACAGCTGATATTGTGCTTTATAAAACTATTAAATTGGTAATATTTGTAATATTTTTGCAAACTTCACCAGACTTACCCAAACTAATGCAGTGAAGGTGGGACTGGGTAATTCATACGCATTTTCCTCGATTATCTCTGAATCATGTTAACAATAAAGTTTTATTATAGCATTTTTGTGCCAGCATTACACTGCGCTGTGACAAAGAACGTGTCATTACTTCATCAGCAGCACATCAATGAGTATCTTGTCTTTGCAGAAAAGACCTAAACGTGTGGGGCTCCAGATAAGTTTTGCACACTTACAAAACCTTGATAAATGCCACTCACTTAATCAATGTTTCTTGATAAATAACCTTTAAATAAGGTTCACAATTAACCATTCAATTTTAGTTATGGGTTATAGTTGACTGCATTACACTGTGCTGAATGTGTCATTACTTAATCACTAGCTCACCATTAGGTGTCTTTTCTTTGCAGTAGTCGTCATTGAAAGTTGTACGTAGACCATAGCAGTAAATGAGCGCCCTTTCATAGCAGTCATAGAGTTACGGGCTCACTGTTGGTGATGTCACGACATGTCACTTCCTGCCGTCAGACAGCCAGTTCAGGCCAGTTCACTACCGCTGTAGTACTCAGTCTGTCCCACTGAGCTGTCAACACGGCAACCTTCTACTGTTCCCGTTTGTTGCGACAACATTTTACTATTAAACTTAGCCCATTTTCCTCATCAACGACGTTTTCCTTCAGATAACAGGAGCTCTCTTCTCACTATGACTCGAAGGTGATCTTCAGAGTGTCCAGGTGGTTCTGGGTGAGTGTGTTACTCTGAAATGTGCTTTGCGGTTTTGCCTACATCGCTGTCATCATCACCCATGTGTCAGTTGCTACCAAGCAGTGCTAAAACTAAAGCGGTAGCTAGCTGGTGCGTGTACGGACGTCAGCCTTCTTCTTCCTGTGGTAGGGCTGGGAAACGTGCCACGGTTGCTGTTGAAACGTTCGTTTGGAATCGTGGTTTATAAAATCCAAACCGAGAACGACAACGGTTAACACATGGACACTGTTATCAAGCTACCCACTAAGTAGTAGGCTAACAATGAAGCTTAGCTAACGTTAGCTAGCTAGCAAACATCCAGCGACGTCTTCTCAGCTTCCCGATGAAACAGCCTTTAGCTGCCGGGGGCTTGTAGCCATGATTCATTGTCAGCAATTTGGCATTTAACACCACCATGCATTTTTCTCTATTGTGTTACCATTAGCTAGCGAATAATAAACTGAGCAAGTGTTTACCTTGTTTGATATTGCACAGATGTGACATGTGGCAGTTTGGTCTTTAAATGCTTTACAAAGTTGTTTTCCTTTTCCTGGCTGACAACAGTAATCGGGGCTATACAGTATTCGATGTTATTTTATTAGTATATTAAAATACGATTATATAGACGCTTTATATTTGCCAACACCTCCTTTCTGACAGCTTCAATACTCTCGAACACCTGCCACAAACTGATCTGGTTTCCATCTAGTCAGCTTCGTGAAATCATCTGCATCTTTGCAGCTCATTTTCATCTTGCACATATTAAATTCAGCTGCAGTGTAAGAAAATATGCCACTAAAACAACTGTTTCATCCACTGCTGGATTTGATGAATCGTATTTAATCCCCGTGGGTTATATGTAAGTAAATAGTTTTTTATCGTTGTGTTAACTCAAAGTAATGATGCATGTGAAGGAGTTAATTGAAACAATTCATAATATGTGAGCTATGTGCTCACTTGCCAGTTCATGAGGAGTCCTAGTAACGAATGCAACTAATATAGCAGTCCTGCACTGTATCTTCGTTTCATGGTATTCAGCAATTCTTTTCTTTATAAATTAACTGCAGGAGCCATTGATTCAGATGTGTTTTTATTTTGGAGGCAGAGTTTTGTAGTACTATTTAATTATATTGTGTTATACTGACACATGTTTCTTTTATGCTGACAATCTCATTTTAGTCAGTGGTACTAGGCCGTATAACAGAAACACTTTTGGGTTTAGTTCATCCAGTTTAACAGCACCACAAACTACATCCTCCAAAGTGGCCATACAGTGGAAGTACCGCCTTTCTGTTTCTGTTTCTATATGGATATACGATGATCTAATTATCTCCTGATCGAGTGCAAATAACACAGAAGTTATGTGGGTGATTGTCATTTATGCTGGAAATGAGGTCCAGGTCGTAAAAAGCAGTAGTTCCCCTTTACTATCCGTGCTGGGCCAGCAGGTGACCAGCTCTAGGTACGTGTGTTAAGACCTACTGTTAAATGCATCTCCAGCCAGCTCTCCAGATCTGTTCTGTTTCGTGCTTTTTGTGCAAAAAAAAAAACTTTGACCACATTTTAACAGCAGCTGTCTCAAATGGGTCTCTACTGCTGTTCCAGAACAGGGCCTCAGTTTTATTCAAGGTCTGGGCTTTCTACAAGCCTTCTGTCAAAAATGAACACCGAATTAATCTTTAGGAGCTGGCCTTACACTTTCATCACTTTACATTTTCTGTTGGTTTTACAGTCCTTGTATGGACGGTTAATGCCTTGGAAAGTTGCAGATTTGTGTAACATTCTGCTTTGGCTTTGTGATGTAGATGTTGCCAGCATAAATACAAATCATACAGAGCATCTCAACACATCTTTATTCATCATCTATTATGTTTTCTTTTTATCTATTAACAGGTGCAGGCCTGTACACTTAATCTTCGTTTTCCATGCTGCCACAGTGTAGGTTGGGAGATAATTACTTTGTCTGGCTTTAATGAGTGTATGACCTTTGAGTTGAGAGGAATAATATACACATTCATTGTTTTGAGATTTTGTTCCTTCAGTCCTTCATATGATGAACAGTTACCCACATAACCATTGCAGCCTTTGCAATGGTATTCCTCTGGCCTTTGAGCCAGTGCCTCAAAAGTTTTCACAGGTGGGCTTAAAGACATTGGCCTGTGATGGAAGGCCTGCCAGTGTTGATTCAGAATAGAGATGAGAAATAGCCTGACATGGTAAAAGTCCTCTCAGCAGCCTAGGACTGTTTGGTGTGGGACTCCCAGAGCAGTGTGATAGAGAAACACATCTTTCTAGTGCTGATATAGCAGTTTGCCTCCTATAAAACCAGGACAAACTAGGGGCTGCATCAATGAAAGTAAGAACACTGAATGAAAACAGAAACAACTGTAAAATTTAATAGGCTAATGCAAACCTGAGGGTGAGGTCCCCTGGCAGCTGTTGGAAAGATTGAGCGTGTCAGAGTCTGTATCTAACAAAGTTCAGGATCCCTTTTACATACAAAAAAATGGCAAACAATTTAACACAGTTGTTGATTAAACAACAAATACATCTGGAATTATTTGTGATGGTTTTACAGCTGTTAAACTAATGTAACAGGAGAAAAGTTTTGAAAATTGACTATTATCTGTGTACATATAAAACACAAATGGCAAAAAAATAAATTACACTTTTGCTTTGAAAATAACCTGGAATACTTCCTGATATACTCATATGACATATGGATGCCTCCGAGAAGACGGGTGAGGAGCCCAGTGGGTCATTGCAGCAAACTAGCAGCATGTCATCAAGTGTGTGGAAATACTTTACTAGTAAGCCCTGAAATACAACAAAAGTACCATTGCCATGCACACTCATCTGCAAAGTCATCCGCTAACGCTAGCACAGGAATAATCCAGATCCTCTCGACAGGCATTCAGTTAACAAATCAGCAGATTGACAATTTGCTGGAGAATTTCATTTTCAAAATTATTACACCGTTAGCTACAGTACAATGAGAAAGCTTTACAGAAATACTGCAATTTTTTTCAACATGTCTGCACTTTACTGACTTACAGCACACTGTGGAGTACAATTAAATGCTATTCATGTTGCAGATTTATGTAGGCTATACATATCTGCAGCACAGAGTATGTAGCACATGAGCTGTTTGTTCTCAGTATATGTATTCAAGTTAAGAATATAAATTTCATTGTTGCAAATTATTGCATTCTACTCTATTTTTACTATTGAGGTCATCAGTGATTATTCAGTGTTGACTTGACTTTCATGACATAATAGTCGACTTTAAAAACTGGAACTTGTGCAACCCCTATTGTGAAATAATGAATCATTCACTGACCTGTTACATCCATACAGAAATATTATTTCTCACTCAGGGTCACTATGCACCAGTAAGGAACTCTACGAAGTTCTGTAAGTGCTGTAATCTATCGCATAGTTGTTTAAGCAGTTTTTCATAGACTGTCTAGCAATGCTACTGTTAATCCTAAAGCATGTGGTCAGACTTAAAATTCAGCACACTTTTGATCTGTAGGATTAAAGATTTTTCCCAGCCTTTTCAGTCCAGTTCCCCTCTCATAGTTTTCCCCTCTGTTTTCCACTTTCTGATCTGATACTTATATTTAACTCCCTTTCCCCCACATTGAAGGTAGTAGCACCAGTTCTTATTCTCATCATCAGATGTCGTTCCATTGATTTGCCAAGATTTCCACCATTATACTCATCTTTTTAAATAAGCAATGGAGGTCTTTATTTATTCTGCACACCTGAAAAATAGACGATGGTTAGTAAGGTAAATATGGTTTTGTTGTCAAAGTTGTAAGTTAAGGCAGTTCTGTAGGAGCAAAGGTAGTTTTATGCAAGACACCAAGGCAACGGCCGTCCTCTTGCCTGTGTCAGGCCTTCAGTGAACCGAGGTTTAGCAGTGTGTCTTGCACCATTTTCACTAGTAATTTGATTCAGCTTGTTGATATTTGGCAGAACAAGTTGGTCAGAAATCTCGTTCTGCCAAATATCAACAAGCTGAATGCCAAACCAGTGTACGAGAAGAGAAACGGATGTGAAGAAAGTAAATCCAAAAATATCCCAAAAAAAGGCAACTGGACAAGAGTTTTTTGAGAAGACATTTCACCACTCTTCTCTTCAGTTCCAGTCCTTCCGAGAAGAACTTTGAGGAAGAATTTCAGTTCTAGGAAGAGCTAGAACTGAAGTGAGTGAAACCTCACAGTACATAATTAAAAATTCAGAACTTAAAACAAATGACAATGTACTCAGCTATTTAAAGCATGTGGAAGAAACCAGAAGCAGGAAGAAATCTTGAGCAGAACCTATCTCACATTGAAACAGCAGGAGGAACGGGATCTGACTAAAGAAGAAATGTGATACAAGTACGAGATATAGCTGATGATGTTAATGAAAGATTGATAATAAATGAAAAACACTTGTCCTTGACAGCAGTTGTTCTATCAGAGTTAGCTGCTATAATGATTGAATATAGTCGGTATCATTGGCAGGTTAGAGAATGTTGCATTTAGGTCGGAGTGGATAACTGCATGGTATGGAGATTGGGCAGCTTGATGAGACCAGGACCACAGATGAGTAGTTTGGAGCTCCACAGAACAGATACATCCAACTCCAGGCCAGAGACACTCAAACGAAGATGAAAGAGATGGGGAGAGGAGAGGGACACATAGCTATTAACATTCTTTACATATCTATGATGCACTGGAAGCCGATGGTGTTGGGTTGTTGAGCAATGGATATTTTCTGCTTTGATTATTGACTTTGATTGATTCATACATTCATGAGATTGCACTTAGTTTGACGTTTGAGAAGAAGGAGGTTCTGTTATGTTTTTAGTGGTGTAACTGGAGGTGGTTGGGCTCTTGCTACACCTGTTCCGTATGTATGAATCTAAAATAAAGTTTTGTTTTTACATGTTAATAGAATTTGTTCCGATTAATGATGTTAGTAGTGGCAGTCAGCTCTTGAAGCTCGCTGAGGAAGAGTGTTTAGCTAGACAGAAGAAGGGCAGGTGGCCAAAGATTTTTTTTTTAAGAGAGGCCACAGTGACAAATAGCACAACTGGCTCATGATGGAGAACAAAGCTCAACTGTAATACCCCATGAGTAGGAGGGGAAGTGATAAAGAAAGCACATTGAGTGCAGAGTATGTAGGCAACAAAACACTTTTTCCTCCAAATGCTTCCATGAATTATAGACTAATGTCATTAGGTCATGGCTCATTGTTCACCTTTTCCTTTTTGTCTGTGTGTTGAAGAACAGGGCAGAAAGGGAAAGCAGAATATGTCTAGTCTTAGATAGCCTTCAATCTTTATTTGTATATCTTTGTTCTGATCATGTTCAGGTATTTAAAAGTGTCTGAACACTAAGAAGATACTTTTGAATTAAATCCCACAACTTAAAACAGTGAGTGGATTTAATCATTGTGTTGGACCGAAAACGTATATCTTAAAGCACAATTGCCTTGCGCATTCCAACTTTTGAAATGTAAGCATTTATGTGGCTGACTTAAATAAATATATTAATAATAACAGTTAATGAATCCAAGAGAAAAACTGACAGTACAGTCAAGTAAACTACCAATTTATTGTATATGTTTATAATCCTCTCACAACCTACTGTCATTGGGTTGTGTAAAAGCTGTATTTGAATGAAGGACGCTTTAGGACTTGAATGACTATTTGTGTTTCTACAGCTGTTTGGTTCGGTAGATTTTTTTTTCTCCTTTTATAGTTTCTGTTTCAGGAACAGTGATGATTGTCATGTTTAATCTCGTTTGAAAAAAACATCAACAGCTGCCCCATGGTTTATTTTTTCCCCAAGCTAACATTGCCTAATAATACAGTAGCAGACTAATCAAATGAGCGACAACAATGTGGCTTTAGGCTGGGCTCGAAGAACCTATAAATATCTCTGCCGTGATGCTGACTCTTAGAGGCCCCAAACAGGGTCCTCGATTTTTGTGACTAGGTACACTGCTTTATGCTGTCTTTATTTTTCAGAACAGGGCGTTGTTTGTTGCTGTCTCTTCATAGTTTCTACTAGAGAAATTTATGTGAAATTTATTATGTCTCTCGCATGCAAATAGGACAAGGCTTGTGAATCTGTGAGAGTCAGGGAAGTTCCTTCATTCCAGTCAGTATGAAGTCACAGTTAATTTCTCAAGGTATTACTCATTATGTTGACACTTACAGTTCTGAGGTTTTTAAGTCACTGTGCAAAATCCTGTAATTACAGGGACTGAAGCATCAAATGAACAGGGTGGCACTGAGCAGGATTAGAAATGACCAAAGTCCTTATGACCTAGTGTTAACAGCAAGGTAAATTAGTTAAAGTTTTAAAATCTGCACACAGACTGTACAATTTAGTATGTCATTTGATTTTGTTATGGTTCACTGTGTCTACTGTGGCAAATGCCAAAAATAATGATGATTGTTACTACAGTAAGAACATGATTAAAAACAACATCAAGAAAAAAACAACCCCAGTAATTACTCTGTAAGACTCTGAACTTTATATACTCAGGTATAAAAGTCTCAATAAACTTGACTGCAGCAGTGTCTGGAGCATTGTTACATTCAGTGCAAGTTCCCCATGGTTGGCCCTTGATTGACCCGTACAGTGTGAGCAACGATTTAGTTGCAGGTTCTACTTTTGCAGGAAAACTAAATTAAGTTAATTCGGTATATAAAATAATAAAAGCAGCACAGTGTATGTCAGTTTTACAGGCTAACCATAAAAGCATTTTATAGCTCATAGACGCATTGCCATGTTTTACATGGAACGAATATGTAGACACAAATAGACTATTTGTGCGTAAATCGTGCAATTGGCACATCATGCATATGGCTTTACTTTTATTCAGCACTGAATTGGGAAAAAATACTTTTTGAGATTTTAAAACTGAGCTTTAGTGGAAAGACCTATGTTATGTTAACCTGTGTTTGTAATGTCCCCCAGGGTTCCAGGTTGGTGTGGTGAGACAACAAGCTAACTGGGGAGAAGAACCGCCTGGGGCATATCGTCCCTGGCTCTCAAGGTAAGAGAACCAGAATGATTCTAGGACTTGAGATGGTATGGGGTGTTATATTTAAGATGGGGTAATATTCAAGTGAGTATTCTCACTCAGTGAATTAAACACACATGTTGAAATATACAGAATATGGGAAAACCAGCAGAACAGCCCTCAAACTGTCCAGAAGCTTCTCACAACTTTAAGTTGCTGTTTTGGTCTCTAAGCAAGCTTGGACTAATTATTATGTTTGCCAACTTTGTAGTTATCATCTGGCATTTTTTGTAGCTTTCAGCGTCCTGTGTAGCTATGTTATACACAGTTATTGACATTCATCTCACAAGACAACAGGGGTCCTAGACTAATTGCACTGCAATTATTTTTTTGTTTTTTTTTGTTTGTTTTTTAAAAAAACTTCTGTTGTTTATTTGTTCTGTTCTTGCATTCCTGAGTGAAATGAGATATTAAACTGCATACATTTCAGTAAAGACACTGGAATATTAGGGTGTTCTAAAACTTTTTATAGGTAGCATATGTATACTGTTCCAAATATTAATAGAACAAAGTGATGCATTACTTGTGAATTTTTAATCAAAGCAGCATCAGGAGATCAGTTCAGAGTTACACTGTGCTCACAATAATTGCAGATATTGCTGTATAAAATGTATACGTATCCATTTAGATACGTATACATTCAACCATTCCATGCTTGTCTCCAGCTTCAGTTAACATGTAACATATTGGTACTTCAGCCATAAATAGGGTCAACTTGCCTAATGTGTCAGCCACAAACTCTTAACTTCGCTCTGTTGTCTGTGTGGATTCTACAAGTTACAACTCTCTTATCTGAACTGAGACTACATAACAATCTTAGTTTTAATGACCACATACATTTTGTATTTTCAGATCCTTTTGGGCTGCTTCTACTTGTGTGTCACCATTCTAGGGCAGAAATCTTTTTAATGGTGTCCATGATGCACCCGTTGTTGGCTTTTCCAGTCATATCAGAAACCAGAGAGGGAATGCTTAGCTCTGGGCAGGGGGGCTGCCATTGTAAAATAGTAGGAAGGGCTTGGTCCTGAGTAAAATATCCCGCTGCATGCCAGAGAAAAAGTCCACCCAGGTGCAGCAAGCAGATAAGATCTGATTGCGAGAGGCAATGATACAGGATCATTGGGTTTTGTAGAATAGCAGGAGTGATAAAAGGATAGCCCTATGAGCAGTATTGGTACAGTAACTATCCCAGTGTGTGTCATTTCAAATGTACAGAAGTAGGACTGTGTTTGTGGAATCATTCCATTCTGTGACTTTACAATACACAGACAAGCTGAGCCTAGTTTTGCTATGGCTCCATTGGTTTGAAGCAAGTTTACTGTGTGAACAAAGAAGGAAGTTGACTAAGTTTGGCTAAGTCAAATTTGACTTGATTGGAAGTTACAGAACAAAGCTCCCCCATTCAGAAGACAGGCTGGCATCATAGCAGGGCATGGAAGTATATCACTTGAGGTTCCACAGTAGCCACAGTTAAATTCTGTGTGTACCCAATTGACTAATGGTTTGTCAACCTGGTAAACCACTATAACTCTTAAAACTCACTGTGTGTTTCCTTCTATTCAAACATTAATTTAGACTTTTTTATGTAACCAATACAATATATGAATAAGAAAACAAAGTTAATCACCGGCAGTTAGTCTAGTGTAATTTTTCCTAAAACTGATGACCCTCTCTGTCAAGGCAGAATTTTGATCCACTATATAGTTACTGCATCTGCCTTGGCAGCTGGCTAGTCCTCAGGAATGAGCTTGGTAATGGGTAACTCACACATCTGATGACTCAACTGGTCCATATGTGGGTTTGTTGACACCCTTTAGAAATCATCTCAGGAGGTCTGAGGTCAAGAAACTGTTTGCGAAGTCCCGTGAATCCTTGAAGATTGAACATACCTTGTAGATTCTGTGTGAGGTATTTTGTAACCATAATGAATGCAGAGCTGGGTTTTTCATTTTTCCAGCTTTTACATAATTTTATAATGGAGATAAATAATAAAAAAATGTCTGTTGTTTCCGAAACACGGTAGTGGCAGTTGTTCATGAAAAACACAGAACATTTTCCACATTTCACTCGTTTGCATTATATCTCTTGAAAGGATCCTCTGACCAGTTCTGTTCTTGTGTTGGCAGTTACTAAGGAAGGGGCTTGGCAAACTGTTTCTGCACCATGGAGAAGGAAGACCTAAAGATCCTCAATAAGGGGGAAGAGGAGGAGTTGGTATGCTTCTTTTTCTTTTTTAATCAGTGCCATTGTGAGAGTTATTACTTACTGGACCATGGTCTTCTATCGTTTCCCATATTTTTTAGGAGCTGCAGGGCTACCGTCTGTGTCGTTGGCGGCTGGCCCTGGTGGGCCTCGGGGTACTGTGTACAGGGGGCTTCCTCCTCCTGCTTCTTTATTGGATGCCAGAATGGTGTGTCAAGTCTACCTGCACCCGTACCACAGCCCGTGATGCCGAAGTGGTGTTGATGCGCTCCACGGTATGTAGCAGGTTGATCAACAGAAAGTGAATCATAAACTACATGGAGAATCAGTAACTCATTTCAGGCATTCTTTCCATCAAATATTGGTCAACGAGTAGTATGTTATTGTCAGCATTTATGGCTCTTTTCACTGATAAAACCCAGACCACGACGTTCAGAAAGATGAAAAAACTGCTGTTGTGTTTTGCCCTCAAATAATAAATTTAGTAAGGTTTCTCAAAAGTGAACTTGTTTATTGTCGACCAGGATGAATTCCGTCGCTGGTTCCTGGCTAGGGTGCGAGTGATGCTGGCCCCGGGGAGCAACCCCTTCCACAGCCTGGAGACCCAGACCACCTCCCCTTCCTCTCCCTGCTGCCCCTTCCCCTCCCCTGCCTCCCCCCCTCTGGCCAACGGACACACCCCTCACCCCTCCGATGGCAGCCCCGCTCAGGAGCTCATCAGAAAATATGCCGACTACCAGCCCATGCAGGTAGGATCAACTCCAGTCACTATTGCTTTGTTTCCAAAGTAGATGGAAGGATTGTCATGTTTGAATAGACACAGAGACACATGCACTATTTGTGGGGCTGCACTGCATAGCTAGACAGTATAATGTTATGGAAATTTGTGAAATAAATGTTAACTTTCTCTCTTACTTTTGCCCCTCTTCTTTGGTTTCCTCTCAGATTCGCTATTTTACCTTCCATAGCACAAAGTATTACTGGAATGACGAGGTGCAGAACTTTAAGGTTTTAAAGTAAGTATCTTTTAACTATCTGCAGAAAATGCATTGGTGATTTGATACGTGTTTGTATTTGTTGGTGCATATCTGCTGCAGAAAACGCTGTAAATAAGCCTGTTTGATCATGATACCTAAATCTGTAAACCTTTTATGTTGACAAATGAATACCCTTGTAAGAAAAAAAGCAAAACAAGCTTTTCCATGTGCAGCATTTGTAAAGCTCTGCTATGTGTAATAAAAAGTGTCCACCTATACTCCCTCTATAGTGGCCTGGAGGATCTGCACGTCAACTGCTCCACCCTTCACTCGGAGCACAGCACAGGCCTGACCAGGAACCAGCAGGAATACAGGTAATAAATAGATAGATCACACATAACTTTGCAGGAGGAGTGCACTCACTGATTTTTCTGTTGTTTGAGTTGTTTGTGTTGTAGCTGTAAATTATAATCCCTTTGTCCTGACTTGTGGTGCACCTGCACCAAGACAATAAAATGCAAAAAAGAACCCATGTTGTTTATTTTAAAACATTTCTATAGAAATAACTAGTGAAAATAATTAAGCCAAATGTGTACACTCCAACGTCAAACTTAAACATTCTTCTTAAGTATGAAATAAAGTGTTTCCTCCACCTCCATAATTAAATTAACCTTCACAGTGAGCAGTGCAATTTTAGATTCAGAGCTGCAGAACTTGTTGCAGCCTGTTTGTGAAAATGTTGGAGGTGCTGGAATTTGCTTTTTGTTTTGAAATGTCTATTTCAAGAGCATATATAAAAAGACTATTCTATTTACATCACAGATTGCACCAAACTGAGGTAGTATTGCACTGAACCTAATGTCCTGTTACAAATATTTTGGGGCACAGGATTTTATATTTGATTTATTATTATTTTTTAATTTTATTTTTAAATTTCTTTCACCTCTTGACAGGAGACTGTTCTTTGGAGTGAATGAAATTGCAGTGAAAGTGCCTTCTGTTTTCAAGCTGCTTATCAAAGAGGTAAAGCCAAGTTCACATTAACATATGGGGCATTTTCTTTACTGGGATTTAAATTTTCTTTGAATGAGACGGCTTGTTAATTTGTGTCCTTATCTCATTTTATTTGAGTGCATACTGTCATTCTCAACAGCCTCTTAGCCAAATATTAATGACTTGATTTTTGACTTTTTGCAGCATTTTTTATGAACATATAATACAGGTACACAAGTATATTTCCCCTTTTGCATTTTTTTTTTGTAATCTTCTATGAGTGCTAAAATGATGCAACAGTTATTGCAGCTGAAAATAATTATTTGCAATTCTACTTTCAAGTTGAACCTAGGACATTTATGTGCTTAAAAGTATTTCCTTTAGTTCTTTTAAAATTCAAAGTGAAGAAACTGAACTATTGCTGCAATAGACCATTGACTGTAAATAAAAATGGAAGGCGGAACAGCTCCTCAAAAGTGAAGCTAAAGCAAGAAGAGCTCCCCCTGGTGACTGGCTGCAGTATAGGTCCTCCGTATTTGTAGATGGGACTTGGAAAAAACAAACTAAAATACTAAAATTTTAATGTCAAATAATTTTTATAGGATACTTTAGGTAGGTAATATGATGCTGATACATGTTCAGTTGTCAGTTTTTTCTGAAGTGTTGTTTTAGTTGGTTATTTACAGAATGTGACATAATGATGACCACCAGTATCCATGCCAACAACTCTGTAAACTGCCCCATAGGACTGTGATGGCATAAAAACATAAATGAGTACAGTGTATAATACAACATTTTTTGTAACCATTTGAAGTAGAGCAGAAGGTGGGGACGCATTGTCCATATATACTGTCTATGCAACTGACGCATAGGACTGTTTATCTTATGTTGTCTGATATTTGTCAGTTCTATTGTGACCAATGCAGTTCTACCAGTTAATCTGTTTAAATGCTAATTAAAGACAGCTATTTGAATATTATACTTAATATAACTACAAGAAGAGTACTTTGTTTAGGGCAAATACTACACTAAGGTGTCTTCTTGACTGATAGTCATGTGTGACACACTCACACTGAACAACTTGTATTACAAAGTAATTATTTAGGGTGTCTCATTTAGGTACACCCTCAACACTGCTTGTTGTGTATAGAGAAGTGTGTAAATGTGCTGCGCGTATTTATTTTAAAGTACATAAAGGTATACATGTTTTGTAGATAAAATTATGCACACATATATTAGAAGAGTTATGTTAAGTCAGATTAATTATCCTGGCAGCTTCTTGGTTATGTCCTTAAGCAGAGACCTCTTTATTTGCCACACTAATGACATTCTCTGTCTCCTCCTGCAGGTCCTCAACCCTTTCTACATCTTCCAGCTTTTCAGTGTGATCCTGTGGAGTGCCGATGAGTATTACTACTATGCTGTGGCCATTGTTTTCATGTCGGTCATATCCATAGCTACCTCTCTGTACACCATCAAAAAGGTGAGACTGGAAAAATTGTCAAATCTCTGTAAGACCTGCTGTATTTATCACAACTTACAAATTTGTCAGGACCAGTTTTGTTCAGGACCAGTAACACACACACACACACACACACACACACACGCATGCACAATACACACATATAATCTAGAGATCTACATATGTATAATCACGCAAAAACAGTTTAAAAAATAATAATATATTGTCCACTTATGTATCATGCAGCCATGGTGTTTGCTTCTTTTCTTGTTACGACACGTTGGTGACAGCTTGCTTTTGATTTTCTGCCCATATGTTTGATTGTTGTCCTTCTATTGTTTTGTCCATCTGTCTATACATACTTTTATCCAGAGCAAAATCATCATGACAGTTCATTACTGTCAGCGATTTTGATGACCACTGACTTGTTGTAAAGTTTTGGTATTAGTTCAGAAATGTACTGGTTTCATTTGGAAAATCCCTTGATTTCTACAGGCTTAAATAAAATGGATAATATATATATATATTATGATATGATCTATATCATTTGGTCAGTATGTCATTAAACCAGTTAGACAGCATGGAAGTGTAATTAAATCGCAGATTACCCTTCACATTGGTGCATCATCGGTGCAACAATTACTTTTGTATTGTTATACTTTTAGTGTGGGAGAAAGAAAATCAGATCAAATGATTAGTGTATGAACTGAGTACCAAAACAATAAATGTACCAAATAATGCATATTGAGTGTAAAGGTTTTTTTTTTTAAATAGTTGTTTACCCATTACTGCATGCGTCACAGTTTCTGTAATACTCCAGTACTATGACGGACACATCCGCTGCCCCAGTCATGTTTAATCCCGGGTTTTCAGGCTAACATAAAGGCTCATCTACACACGGTCTGCTGCCTCATAGTTCCCAAACTCAAATGAAAACAGCCTTGTACTCACACACGTGTTCATGGGAATGAAGCTCATTGAAGTGTTATCATCACTGTTTTTTTTTTCTGTCTTTCTCTTTCTCCAGCAATACATCATGCTTCACGACATGGTGGCAGCTCACAGTATTGTCCGTGTGTCCGTATGCCGAGCGAATAATGGTTTGTTGAACTTTTATTTGTGTCTTTTTTTCATAGATTGCCTCTCTAGACTCATTCAAGTAGTAACACACAGCATGTATTGCTTTCTAAACCTGCCTGAAGACATTTTTTTCAGCTTCTGTGCTTGGCTAGACTCAATTACACAGTCACCCTGCTTTGGCTGCCCTCCATATTGGCTGCTACAGTGAGACAATGCAGAGTCAGGGATAGGCAGTGGGTCTAAACACTCTTTTGTGTCTCTTCACACAATTTAAATGGTGTTTGCAGACCCATGCAATGATCTTATTATCCATTATTGTCATCAGTGTCTGATAATGTTTATGGATCACACTTTTTACCTTGAAGCACGTTCTCTTCTAATGTCCATGCTCTTTTCTTCTCTGCCTGTTTTTGTTTAATGCACACGGTTCCATTCTCACTGCTCTGTGTCCTGCTCTGCCTCTTCCTTGCAGATATCGAAGAGATTTTGTCTACAGATCTGGTGCCTGGTGATGTAATAGTTATTCCCAGCAATGGGACCATCATGCCATGTGATGCTGTGCTGGTCAGCGGCACCTGCATTGTCAATGAAAGCATGCTTACAGGTTAGCTGTTGGTATATTTGATATGTGTAAGAACATATTTTCCTGAATAGCTCCTTCAGCCAGTCCTAATATCAATCTACCCTCTCTTTCAGGTGAAAGTGTTCCTGTGACAAAAACCAACCTCCCAAACCCAACACCAGGTGATAGGGGGGAGGATGTTGATACCGCCTACAACACAGAAGAGCATAAGAGACATACACTCTTCTGTGGCACCAATGTCATCCAAACCCGATTCTACACAGGCGAACTGGTCAAGGCTGTAGTGGTCCGTACAGGTCAGTCTTAAACACCTTAATGTTTGAATTAGTTTTTTATGTTCTTGATCCTTTTTAGAGATATTGGGATAATATCACACTGAGATATTCAAATGAAATATTTATGTTTAAGATTTCCTGATAGGCACAATTTCTGGTGTAATCTTATACAGGTTTTATTCTTTGCAGGAGATTGTTATCCATAGAGTGAGCTTAGTGAAGGTGACTGAAACACAATGTTTTGCTGCAGACAAACGACAACAGAAACCAATATTTTCATACAGACAGCTGGATATTTTATGCAAGTCACTAAATATGAGTCATGTTCAGACCTTTGTTGGAGAATTTTCCCAGAGGTCTTGTCTCAAAGGAAAGTATGAAATAGCATCATCAAAAACTCTACTCTCTTCATCGCCCAGGTTTCAGCACAGCCAAAGGCCAGCTGGTGCGCTCCATCCTCTATCCCAAACCCACCGACTTCAAGCTGTACCGTGATGCCTACCTCTTCCTGTTGTGTCTGGTGGCTGTGGCTGGAATCGGCTTTGTATACTCCATTGTCCTCAGTATCATGAACAAGGTAAACTAGAAGGTGAAAACTACATTAGACAAATGTAATGTTTTGATTTAGGGTCACCATGACTTCACAGTTGCTACAGTAAAGTTGTGCATACAATATTAGTCTATTTGTGCATCATGTTGGGTAATGCAAATCTTCAAAGCCTAACTGATACTTTTGAATTTGTTAGTTTTTGTTTACCTTGGAAGTGGTATGTCATAACTGCCAACAATCCGACCTGCAATGTGCTCAGTATAACAGTGTAAGCTGTTGACCACTGGCCAGTCCACTATGCCTGAGGCTTAATTTGAATTAAAAGATTTTGTCCCTACTGTGTTTCAAAAGCAAGCACACAGTAACTCCCCTATGTTTCTCTTCTAGCATGTTAGCATCACATTGTACAGCAGATCAATGAAATCCTTCTTCTGTAATCTGATAAATCTGATAATCAGTGACTGGTGCTTTGGCACTAGATTGGTCTAAATATTTTCTGTGTCTTTTCAGTTTGCGAGGCATTGATCTTGTATGTCTCACTGGGCAGGTACATCCAAAAAGTTTGGATTTGCTCAAAAAAATCATCACATTTTCAGTCAGATAATTTCCTTTTCAAGTCAATACTGTTTATATAAAGTCTAGTGAATTGTCAAAAACAGATGTTCAGTTATCCACTGTGGTCAGAGGAAAAATATTTTCTTCTCTGGTTGCAGTGTGCAAAAGATTTCCTAACAGTAGACGTCACTGTAATACATGTCTACATATCTGTGTGCTGTAGTACATGAACTGCTTGATAAATTGTTCTTAGGCTTTTGGTAGTATTATCACCAGACCACCAGAAGACAAAAATAAGTGGGTTTCTACATCTTAAATGCCACACATCTTAAGGCGCTTATATGGTTCTGCGGGACCTAAATGCAACAACGTAGCCAAGCCAGTGTGAGCCATTTATACTTGTGCGCTCGTCAGTCTGGTTCGCTCTGTAACAACACCACCCAAACACTAGGCTGCGTTGTCTTTATTGCGCGGTTTATTTTTGTTTCTCCTTCCTGTTTCGCTTTCAACAGTGGTGACTGAAACTTTCACACGAGTTATACAAATGTCTGTATTTCCAAACGTCCTCAGTTCTTTACCAATTCTTTATTTGATCCATAACAATCACTTTAAAAAACTATGTAGTGAAAAAGCAGCTGGAAATACTAGTGCAAACACAGGACTACCTAGCAGACCAATCGCAGCTCTTGCACGTGCAGCGAGTAGCTACATTTCTGGGGAGGTGCATGTCAAGCGCTAGGCTCTGCGTTGGTGTGGGAATGCTGTTCTATAGTCTGATGAGTTTTCTTCTTTTTACCTGTCAGGTGCCAGCTAAAACCATCATCATTGAGTCTTTGGACATCATCACCATCACTGTGCCACCAGCGCTGCCAGCCGCCATGACCGCTGGCATTGTGTACGCCCAGCGACGCCTGAAACACATTGGCATTTTCTGTATCAGCCCGCAGAGGATCAATATCTGTGGGCAGATCAATCTGGTTTGCTTTGACAAAGTGAGTTTTTTCACTTATTCAGATTATAGCAAACAAAACACACATGAATGAACAGCAGTAGGACGAGAAGGTTTTGAGTGACAAAAGAACTTGAGTCATACACAGTGGTTTGAAAAAGTGTTTGTCTCCTTGTGATTTCTTTTTTTTTTTTGCATGTTTGTCACACCTAAATGTTTCAGATCATCAAACATATTTAAATATAAGATAACACAAGTAAACACAATATGCAGTTTTTAAATTAAGGTTTTCTTCTAGATTTATCTAGAAAAACTGCATTGCCCTGCGTGCCCAAGACAAGGTTTAGAGTGCACTAGTCAAAGTCCTGACCTGAATCTTATTGAGATGCTGTAGCATGACCTTAAAAAGGTGGTTTATGGTCAAAAACCTCTTTGCAGATGAGTGGGCCAAAATTCCTCCACAGTGCTGCAAAATACTCATTGCAAGTTACCACACACGCTTGATTGCAGTTCTTGCTGCTAAAGGTGGCCCAACCAGTTATTAGGTTTAGGGGGTAATCGCTTGTAGGTTTGGATTTTGTTTTCCCTTAATGATAAAACCTTCATTTTAAAACTGCATTTTGTATTATCTTTGACTAATATTTAAATTAGTTTGAAACATTTAAGTGACTTCATGCAAAATGGGGAATGGGGCAAACTGTAACACCAGTGTAGTTAATGTTTAGGATCAGTAAGTGTTGATTTAATCAGAATCAGAAATGACTTTCTTGCCAGGCATGTTTGTACATACAAGGAATTTGCTTTGGTGTTGTCACACATAAAATAAAATAACATATAGAAACTATAGAACTTGCTCTCAGATACACTATATTACCAAAAGTATTCGCTCACCTGCCTTTACTCATTCTATGAACTGAAGTGCCATCCCATTCCTAAATAGAATTCAATATGATGTCGGTCCACCTTTTGCAGCTATTACAGCTTCAACTCTTCTGGGAAGACTGTCCACAAGGTTGAGGAGAGTGTTTATAGGAATTTTTGACCATTCTTCCAAAAGCGCATTGGTGAGGTCACACACTGATGTTGGTCGAGAAGGCCTGGCTCTCAGTCTCCGCTCTAATTCATCCCAAAGGTGTTCTATCGGGTTCAGGTCAGGACTCTGTGCAGGCCAGTCAAGTTCATCCACACCAGACTCTGTCATCCACGTCTTTATGGACCTTGCTTTGTGCACTGGTGCACAGTCATGTTGGAAGAGGAAGGGGCCCGCTCCAAACTGTTCCCACAAGGTTGGGAGCATGGAATTGTCCAAAATGTTTTGGTATCCTGAAGCATTCAATGTTCCTTTCACTGGAACTAAGGGGCCAAGCCCAGCTCCTGAAAAACAGCCCCATACCATAATTCCTCCTCCACCAAATTTCACAGTTGGCACAATGCAATCTGAAATGTACCGTTCTCCTGGCAACCTCCAAACCCAGACTCGTCCATCAGATTGCCAGATGGAAAAGCGTGATTCATCACTCCAGAGAACGCGTCTCCACTGCTCTAGAGGCCAGTGGCGGCGTGCTTTACACCATTGCATCCGACGCCTTGCATTGCACTTGGTGATGTGTGGCTTGGCTGCAGCTGCTCGGCCATGGAAACCCATTCCATGAAGCTCTCTGCGTACTGTACTTGGGCTAATCTGAAGGTCACATGAAGTTTGTAGCTCTGTAGCAATTGACTGTGCAGAAAGTCGGCGACCTCTTTGCACTATGCGCTTCAGCATCCGCTGACCCCTCTCCGTCACTTTACGTGGCCTACCACTTCGTGGCTGAGTTGCTGTTGTTCCCAAACGCTTCCATTTTGTTATAATAGAGCTGACAGTTGACTGTGGAATATTTAGGAGCGAGGAAATTTCACGACTGGATTTGTTGCACAAGTGGCATCCTATGACAGTTCCACGCTGGAATTCACTGAGCTCCTGAGAGCGGCCCATTCTTTCACAAATGTCTTGTTTCACAGTCTGCATGCCTGAGTGCTTGAATTTATACACCTGGGGCCAGGCCAAGTGATTAGAACACCTGATTCTGATCAATTGAATGGGTGAGCGAATACTTTTGGTAATATAGTGTATATAAGAGTACAAAAATACAAAACAATATATACACTGTATGTATATATTTCACCACAACATTTACTGTGGGATGGTAGTGGGTTTGATGTGTTTATGGGGGTGGCTTGGCATTGTTAGAGCTAAATTTGGTTGTGTTTCTCATTTCTTCTTCTAGACTGGAACTCTAACAGAAGATGGATTAGACCTGTGGGGAGTCCAGAGAGTTGAGAATGGCAGGTATGGCAGGACCCATAAATACTGACCCAACTGTAGTGATGTTCTAGTGTTGCTGTTTAGATTTTAGTTATACCAGAATGTATTTTACTATGGTTCTGAATCTCATTTGAAAACGGTGAGAGTAGTTGGGAGTTTCTTATGTGATTATCTCAAAACATCTCAAGTAAAATTTAGAAGCTACATGAAATCAGTGCACTGATAAAATATTTGTACAATCTGAAAACTTCATCACATATTGTAATGCATGGTGGTTAAACGGTATGAATCTTATTACTGCCCAAAATTATGAATTGTAGTTGTAGATTAGGTGGTTCATATTTCTAATGTATTAATCTCTAATACTGTGTAGACTGTTGTGGTACATTTTTTTTATACGTCATTTAATTATTTTTATTCACATAAAAAATGTCCTTATTCCTTATTGTATTGATATGACACCTTTTTTTTGTGAGTGAAACATCTATTCCCTTGTCCATTCTGCTTCTCTAGTTTCCACCTGTCAGAAGAAAATGCCTACAAGGAGAATCTTGTCAAATCCCAGTTTGTGGCGTGCATGGCCACCTGCCACTCTCTAACCAAAATAGAAGGCCAGCTGTCTGGAGATCCACTGGACCTAAAAATGTTTGAGGCTACAGGCTGGGTGAGTTGTTCTGTATCTAGCCATAAACTTAACGCCGGTGAGCGCAGCACAGTGTCACATAGATCAGTTTGGTAACCTTTAATTGTTGTATAGGGATCAAAAGCGGACTTTAGACTTTACATAATCATACATTACATCATATACCTGATATTGGGTCATTTTCCAAAACATTTGTGACTTTTCTGAAACGGAACATTACTTTATAAAAACACCTGTGTTTAATCAACAGCTGTCACTGTGTGATGCTTTAGTAATGTATTTATTTATTCATTCATGTATTTTTATTTATTTTATTTTATTTACATTCATTGCTCAGATCCTAGAGGAGGCCACTGAAGAGGAAACCTCTCTCCACAACCGTATCATGCCCACTGTAGTTAAACCCCCAAAGCAACTGTTGCCCCCAGAGCCCACCGTATCACCAGAACAGGACATGGTATGTTGAGCAAATCTGTAAATAAATCAATAAATATTAATGAACGCTACCATCATAACATAAAAGTAGCTATTTATTGTTTATCTAAATAACTGGTTTGCTTGTTTTTTTCTTTGTATAGGAACTCTATGAGCTCTCGGTAAGTAGTCTTTTTTTTTTTAATACAGTAATTATAATTTAGTTTAATTTTGTTTTCTTCAGAATGAATTGTTGACGTTGTTTTTTTTACACATTTCAAAAATTAAGAATAAATAGTATCCTTATGTTGGTGATGTATTGTAATGATGTTTAAGGTGAGATTTTTAAAACATTATTATTCTGTAGGTTTTAGTTAAATTTGTCTGAAATGGAGATGCTTTTATGTCTGTGGTTTCCCTGAAATCTTTTAACTTTCAGCACATAAGTATTTTGCCTTTATCTTCTCTTTGATATAAATGATTAATTCTGTTGTTTTGTCTTGTCTTGTGTCTTTGCGTGTGCAGTCGGCGTATGAGATTGGTATTGTGCGCCAGTTTCCCTTTTCCTCAGGCCTTCAAAGGATGAGTGTGGTTGCTCGTTTACTGGGGGAGAAACGTATGGATGCCTACACAAAGGGGGCACCAGAAGTGGTCGCTAGTCTCTGCAAGAAAGAGACAGGTAAGCTGTCGGTGCAGCTTATTTGATGGGATGGATGGATGGATGGATAGATGGATAGATGGATAGATGGATGGATAGTACAATGCACAGTGAAATGTATTGTTGTACCTGTAGCCAGTAGTAAAAAGTCTGACTAACTGCACAAATCTCTTTAATATGCAGTGCCAGAAAACTTTGCAGAGGTTTTGGAAGGCTACACTAAGCAGGGTTTCAGAGTCATTGCCCTGGCTCATCGTCGACTTGAGTCCAAACTCACCTGGCACAAGGTCCAGAACATCAGCAGGTAATGTATTGATGTATATTGGTGATGTTATTATTTTTGACCATCACTTTTAACCTTTTGTAAGAATTTAAACCTAGTCTTGTACTTCACACTGCTGCCTTTAAAGGGTTATATCTGTGGGACTCCATGAAATGCTCTAAATATTACCGTTACTACTATCTAAAATTTGATGAAGAAGAAGTTAGTTACTAGGAACAATTGTATGTGTATGTTAGGTGCTTTGTTAAATACATGCGTGCATATCTTTTGTTTTCTTTTCTTTTTTTTAAACTAGGGATCACATAGAGGCGAACATGGAGTTCCTGGGTCTTATCATCATGCAGAACAAGCTAAAAGCAGAAACCCCAGGAGTTCTGCAGGACCTTCATCGAGCCAACATCCGCACTGTCATGGTTACTGGTTAGAGCGACACAATAACAACAAGCCAAAATTATTCAGTCACCACAATCAATGGCAAATTTCACACAGATACTGTTCATGGACTTGAACATTACTGAAAGTTCATGGTGTTATGAAAACATAATCTGAAAAGCGGGAAAATCAAAGTATTAGATTTATTAATAGATTATTTGCTTGATCTACTTTCCAGGTGACAACATGCTGACTGCTATCTCTGTGGCCCGGGACTGTGGGATGATCCCCCCTCAGGACACAGTCATTATTGCTGAGGCTGTGCCTCCCCATGATGGAAAAGCCGCCAAGATCACCTGGAGATATGCTGACAAACCTAGCAAGACATCTCGCCTCGAGGTGAAGCAATATGGTGGTTGCTTACATGAATACAAATACATTTGTTTACGAAATGTAATTCATTACAGCAGACTAATAAAATATCACCTTTTAAAAACTGTTTTTGCAATTCTTAATTATTTATGTAGTTCAACACTTCAGTTTTGTTTTATTTATGTAGTAATGCACTGATCTGATCCTTACTACCTTACTACTTCTACTACAGGAAGTGAATATAAGCCTGGAAGATGTGTGTCACGTAGACGAGCCCAAAACACAAGAGATGTACCACTTTGCTATGAATGGAAAATCCTTTGCTGTAATCGCTGAGCATTTCCCTGATGTGCTTCAAAAGGTACGTGATCTTTAAACTGAAAATAAAACTTACAGTTTAGTTGTAATTGGAGCAGAAACCTGCTGTACCATCGGAGCTATCATATACATGATACCTAGCTGTGGTTGTGTGTTCTTCCCTGTAGCTTGTGCTGCATGGGACCGTATTTGCCAGGATGGCGCCCGACCAGAAAACCCAGCTCATTGAGGCACTGCAGGGAGTCGAGTGAGTTTTTAATTCAAACACATGATGTACACGATGATGTACTGACAAATAACCTTTAGTGTTTGAGTCTAACACTAAGTTAAAAGTAACAAAGAGTAAAAATAAGAAATTATTTGTGTGAAAAATTGTTTTTTTTCCCTATCCTTATCATTCATAATTTGCTCACAGCTACTTTGTGGGGATGTGTGGAGACGGCGCAAATGACTGTGGGGTAAGTACACTTAATTCAAGTTTTTAATTTGTGTGAAAATAACACCTTGATATGAACATATCTTGACTGTATCTGTTTTAACTTACACAGGCGCTGAAAAGAGCTCATGGTGGAATCTCCCTGTCTGAGCTCGAAGCCTCAGTAGCCTCCCCCTTTACCTCAAGGACCCCCAACATATCCTGCGTCCCTAGCCTCATCAGGTTTTTTTTTTAACCTTCCTTTTATCAACAAGTTGTTCCATAATTAGTAAACAAAAAGTCAAAATGATGAACAAAAAATATGAATGCATGAAAATGGTCACTTTCTAGTTACAATGTTATCAGAAACATAGAATGTTTGTATGAATATGACAGTTTGAAAAATACTACTTAAATTGCATGTACACTACCGTTCAAAAGTTTGGGGTCACATTGAAATGTCCTTATTTTTGAAGGAAAAGCACTGTACTTTTCAATGAAGATAACTTTAAACTAGTCTTAACTTTAAAGAAATACACTCTATACATTGATAATGTGGTAAATGACTATTCTAGCTGCAAATGTCTGGTTTTTGGTGCAATATCTACATAGGTGTATAGAGGCCTAGTTCCAGCCACTATCACTCCAGTGTTCTAATGATGAAATGTGTTTGCTCATTGGCTCAGAAGGCTAACTGATGATTAGAAAACCCTTGTGCAATCATGTTCACACATCTGAAAACAGTTTAGCTCTTTACAGAAGCTACAAAACTGATCTTCCTTTGAGCAGATTGAGTTTCTGGAGCATTACATTTGTGGGGTCAATTAAACGCTCAAAATGGCCAGAAAAAGAGAACTTTCATCTGAAACTCGACAGTCTATTCTTGTTCTTCGAAATGAAGGCTATTCCATGCGAGAAATTGCTAAGAAATTGAAGATTTCCTACAACGGTGTGTACTACTCCCTTCAGAGGACAGCACAAACAGGCTCTAACCAGAGTAGAAAAAGAAGTGGGAGGCCGCGTAGCACAACTGTGCAAGAAGATAAGTTCATTAGAGTCTCTAGTTTGAGAAACAGACGCCTCGCAGGTCCCCAACTGGCATCTTCATTAAATAGTACCCGCAAAACACCAGTGTCAACATCTACAGTGAAGAGGCGGCTGCGGGATTCTGGGCATCAGGGCAGAGTGGCAAAGAAAAAGCCATATCTGAGACTGGCCAATAAAAGAAAAAGATTAAGATGGGCAAAAGAACACAGACATTGGACAGGGGAAGACTGGAAAAAAGTGTTGTGGACGGACGAATCTAAGTTTGAGGTGTTTGGATCACAAAGAAGAATGTTTGTGAGACGCAGAACAAATGAAAAGATGCTGGAAGAATGCCTGACGCCATCTGTTAAGCATGGTGGAGGTAATGTGATGGTCTGGGGTTGCTTTGGTGCTGGTAAGGTGGGAGATTTGTACAGGGTAAAAGGGATTCTGAATAAGGAAGGCTATCACTCCATTTTGCAACGCCATGCCATACCCAGTGGACAGCGCTTGATTGGAGCCAATTTCATCCTACAACAGGACAATGACCCTAAACACACCTCCAAATTGTGCAAGAACTATTTAGAGCAGAAGCAGGAAGCTCATATTCTATCGGTGATGGAGTGGCCAGCGCAGTCACCAGATCTGAACCCCATTGAGCTGTTGTGGGAGCAGCTTGACCGTATGGTACGCAAGAAGTGCCCATCCAACCAATCCAACTTGTGGGAGCTGCTTCTGGAAGCGTGGGGTGCAATTTCTCCAGATTACCTCAACAAATTAACAGCTAGAATGTATGTACTGCATAGTGTCAGTTCAGTTTATTTATATAGCATCAATAACAATATAAATCGTCTTAAGACGGTTTACAATTCCTGGCCTGAAACCCCCAGAACAAGCCTGTTCCTTGGCAACAGTGCCAAGGAACTCCCCTTTAACAGGAAGAGAGCTTGAGCAGAACCCAGCTCATATAGAGTGACCCATCTGCCTAAGGCCGGCCGGGTACAGACAGAAAAGACAGCAGGAGAAGCGAGATAAACATACTTCTGTACTACATACAGTACCAGTTAAAAGTTTGGACAAACCTTTTCATTAATGTTTTTTCTTCATTTCCATGACTGTTTACATTGTAGATTCTCACTGAAAGCATCTTAACTATGGATGAAAATCCATGAACACATATGGAATTATGTAGTAAACAAAAAAGTGTGAAGTAACTCCAGATGTGATTTCCTCAAAGTAGCCCCCTTTGTTTTGTTGACAGCACTGCAAACAGACTTCTCTCAAAGAGCTTCATGATGCAGACACCTGAAATGGTTTTTACCTCACAGGTGTGCATTGTCAGGGTTCATTTGTAGAATTTCTTGCCTTCTTAATGGGGTTGGGACCATCAGTTGATTTGTACAGAAGTCAGGTTGGTTCACAGCTGACATCCCTATTTGACAACTGTTAGAATCCATATTATGGGAAGAACCAATCAAACGACAATGGTCCATCATTACTTTAAGAACTGAAGGTCAGTCAGTGCGGAAAATTATAAAAACTTTGAATGTGTCCCCAAGTGCAGTGTAAAAATCCATCAAGCACTATGATGAAACTGGCTCACATGAGGACTGCCCCAGGAAAGGAAGACCAAGAGTCACTGTTGCTGCTGAGGATAAGTTCATCTGAGTCACCAACCTCAGAAAGTGCTGTCATCTTTCACAGGCGGCTTGTGCAGACCTTTTACTTCTTTGTAGAAGTTAACAGCACTTCAGATTAGAGCCCAGCTCAAAGCCACACAGACTTCTAGTAGCAGACACATCTCTAATCAGCTGTTAGAGGAGACTGTACCAATCAGGCATTTATGGTCAAGTAGCTGCTAGAAAACCACTACTAGGGAAAAGCAACAAGCAGAAGAGAATTGTTTGTGGTTGAAACACAAGGAATGGACAATAGCCCAGTGGAAATCTGTGCTTTGGTCTGATGAGTCCTAATTTGAGATCTTTGCTTCCAACCAGCAGTAATCAAAGCAAATGGTGGCTATTTATCTAAAATATGAATCATATTTAGTGCTATTTCACACTTTTTTTGTTTACTACATAATTCCACATGTGTCGATTCGTAGTTTTGATGCATTCAGCGAAAATCTACAATGTAAATAATAATGAAAATAAAGAAAAAACATTAAATGAGAGGTTGTGTCCAGACTTTTGACTGATAGTGTACATCTGATGATGAGACAAATGTAACATACACATATGATGTTACATGATATTTGAGAATATAAGAGGAATCATAGGCAGGTTGGAGAATTGTTTGTTCTAGTAGGAGTGGATAACTGCAGGATCCCATGAAGACTGGGCAGGCTGATGAGACCACATCATGTGTTTAAATTAAGGAGAGGGTGAAGAGTCAAATTCAGGTTTCCTCTGTGTTGCCAGTTTGTCCTGTTCAGCTACTTAAGGTGTTAATGATACAGATTAACAGGTACACCATTCTTGACACCTGTGGGCATTTAGGTTTCTGGTGGGGAGAGCTATACATTGATCAAAGTGTCTGCTTTGTTCTGTTCTGTTTTAGGGAGGGCCGTGCTGCTCTTATCACCTCCTTCTGTGTGTTCAAGTTTATGGCCCTCTACAGCATCATTCAGTACATCAGCGTCACTCTCCTGTACTCTGTACGTAATACCACCTCTACAGCAGCTATGGAGTTAATGAAGACATCTGTGACCTGTACTAACTGTTTTTGCTTTTTCTTTTCCTAGATCCTCAGTAACCTTGGCGATTTCCAGTTCCTCTTCATTGACATCGCTATCATTCTCCTTATTGTCTTTACCAGTAAGTACAAGGAAAAATAACAAAGCTAAGGTGTTATGTATTTTCTTTCACAGTTCATTCTGTCTTTTGCTTTGACGTTTCATAACCAATGCATTTCCCTCATCTCCCTCATTTCCTGTTTTTTCCCCCCCTCTTCATCATTTCCCCTGTCCTTACTCCTCTTCAGTGAGTCTGAACCCAGCGTGGAAAGAACTGGTGTCACGTCGTCCCCCATCAGGTCTGATCTCAGGGCCTCTGCTGTTTTCTGTGCTGACCCAGATCCTCATCTGCTTGGGCTTCCAGACAATAACATTCCTATGGGTCCGCCAGCAGCCCTGGTACACAGTCTGGACACCGCTTACAGAGTGAGTAGCTTCTCTTATTTTTAATATGGAGCAGCTAAACTAAAAATATCTCTTCACTGGAGAATAACTAAAACATTGTCATGTGCATACTTGGTTCTGTATGTCAGCCACAGACTAAAAATGTCCCTCGATAATTTCTCACCCAGCGTCTGCAACCTCACATCCCACATTAATGTGTCCGACCTCAACGACACAGAAATCGACGACCATAACATCCAAAACTATGAGAACACCAGCCTCTTCTACGTCTCCTGCTTCCAGTACCTCATTGTTGCCATTGTTTTCTCCAAGGGCAAACCTTTCAGGCAGCCTAGCTACAAGAACTGTAAGAAACTTCCTTCTTAAAACTAATACATGTGTCTTGAAATAGTTACAGTTATACTTCTGTGTTGTAATTGTGTTTTTGTGCTTGTGTGTCCTCTCCACAGGGCCTTTTGTGCTGTCTGCTGTGAGCTTGTATTTTTTCCTGCTATTCATCTTGTTCCACCCTGTTGAAAGGATAGATGAGTTTTTAGAGGTATGGAGACATTAAAAATGCCCTTTGGTAGACTGGTTAGTTTTTATCGCATCAAGCTCTACGTTCTCTTAATGTTTCTGATGTTTCATTAATGCACTGAAGTGTTGCAGACAGGTTTGTGGTCACCACAGTAATGAGCATTTCTCCCTCTGTGCAGATTGTTTGTATCCCATATGAATGGAGGATAAAACTTCTTCTCATCATTGTAGTCAATGCCTTGGTGTCCATTTTGGTTGAGGTAAGGGACACAGCAACACACGCTAACAGTAAATGTTTTTTTTTTCATGTTTTGTTTTTCTTTTTTTCATGCAGTGTGCTCATCTTTGTCTCATTTAGCTTTTCAGCAGGATCAATCTTTTGTGAGGTGAAATTATGACGCAAAGTTGGATGGTCTTAAAAGACCAACTGATTTCTGCTATAGTAGTGTGTAACCTGTAGGTTGGCTTCTGAAATTTCTCAAAGCAGCATATTTTTGTGTTTTCTAACAGTTTTTCAATAGAAAGATGCTTTTTATGAATATTGTTTCTGCACTGTTTCACAACAACCTGCTGACTCAGTGGGTCCGTATCACTGTGTCTGGCTACCCTTGCATACATGCACTACTTACCATTCACCCTAGACCCTTTAATCTTTTAACTGAATTAAAAAACAAAATAAATCTGCACAAAAAGTTCAGTATGTATGAGCCAGTAGTATTCACGCACTCTCTTCTCACTAATACGTTTCATTTTAACCTCACCTGTAAGATTAACACACAGCTTCACAGAATAAAAAGTTGACATACATAATGTCTTAAAGCTGTGACTCTAAAAATCAGTTGACGTCCTCTGTGAGGGGGTAAAAAAAAACAAAAAAAACAAAACAGCAAGAGCTATGTGAAATCAAATTAGCCTCTCTGTAATTCTTTCCCCTGCCCACTGCGCTATTCCATAGACCTTCATCCTTGACATCGTCTTATGGAAGCTTGTGTTCAGCCGAGACAAACAGGGCAACTTTGGCGTCACCCCTCCCGCCAAGACACCACAGGTTGGGAAAAACTGACACCTTCTTCTCTAGCCCTTTTATTTCCTATTGTGTGGTGTTCCCTCCCTCTGTCCCAGCTTCTTTCTCTAATGTTTACAGAGCACACTTTTCTAATGTAACTGCTAACCAAGACCTGCATGTGTGAGACCCCTGTCTCATTCTGACCTGTACTCCGCTTTATATGTCTCCTGATGGGCTTGATAACGATTCCAATTTGACTCAAAGACACATGTTGTACTGAACATAACTGCAAGCTATTTTCAATTTAGAAGCTACTGGTGGTCTTTTTGCACAATCAGTGTTAAATTTTAGGCGGAAGAAAAATGTTTAAAGTCGTCTGTCAGAATGTGGTAGGGTTCAACTTCTCTTCCAGCCAGATACAGAAAAATACAAGAAGCAGCAGAAGAAATCATTTGAATCCCAGCATGATGTATTACAACTTCAGCCTTTATGTGAAATAAACCCTTAAGGTGGTGACAACTGAGAAGACATTTCTGTTGTATAGCTTTATGATGCTGGTCTAGACAGAACTGCGTGAATTTGTTGTGACACTGTGAATGATCCACATAAATATTTATAAAAAATATATGTTGGATACTTATTTAGTTAAAACCATTCAGCTCTGTTTTCTGTGATCACATACCTTTAGTTATTTTTTTGTGCGACGCAGAGGGCTCTACTGTTACATCGTAATATAAAAGGAAAATGTTTTAATGAATAGCTTGGAGCCAGGTATTGTCTATTTAAAAAAAAAAATGCAAGAAAACATAAAATGAAATGGGATTGGGCCTTAGATTGGCTGATGCTCAATGCTGAATGATCAGGATCAGATTGGGGGGTGGGGGGAAACACTTCTTTGGGACATCCCTGGCGGAATTACAGTTTGTAAAGTTCTTAACCAAGTTAGAGCGTTAGATCTCCCACTTTTTGCCAAGTACTATTTCTGTTTTTCACCTGTCCACTGTGTATCCAGTTCCCTGCTTAGCTGTATTTGCTGCACTCTTTTATGTCCTAGCTCAGCTGTCAACACTGCATAGTGTTTCCTATCAAACACAGTGTGCTTTAAAATGAAAGCAGTCTAATTAATAAATTAATGTCTGTGTTAGGGTTACTATATTAAATTTTTAGTTGGATTCCATTGTTTGTTTCGTTTTATCTTTGCCTCCATGAGCTTGTTTTTAAGAGGAGGTTTAGTCTTCTAGCCATCTACCGCCAGCTCCTTCTAACTCTTATCATGCTGAATTTTGTTTTGATTGAATTGCACGTAGTTACCAGTGTAAATAAAAACAGCACTTCTTCAGTTTTGTATTTTGCATGCAGCTCTTGTAGTAGCATTAACTGTTGTCTTGGTTTGTGAGTGTAAGTGTTTAGAAAGTCTGAACAATTAATGTGTGACACAAATTCATGACAATTCTTCCTTTTTCCGATATTTATTTATCTGTTTATTTTGGCGCTGTGGTATTTTCAGGGGGGCATTGACCTGCGGGCGCACAAATGTTTGTCCTGGCTCTGCTGTCCAAGCAAGATGACACCCAAAGCTCGCTACATGCATCTGGCACAGGAGCTCAGTGTGGACCCCGACTGGCCTCCAAAGCCAACAACCACCATTGAAGCCAAACCCAGCCCAGAAAATGGCTCCACCTCTCAGATCATAGTGAGCTCCTAGCAAACCCACAATTTTTGACAACTCTCCAGGAAACAAGCATATAAGGTGTATTGCATATGAGAAAATGCCCAGTCACCATATTTAAATGAAACTGAAACATGGGAATTAGTTTTCTCCTCCGCTTTTGCATCTAAAACTGCAATATTGTTGCAAAAACCATAGGATAACACACAAGTACCAAATACAGTTATATTTCAGTTCTCACTGTTCTTGCTGTCACTCGCTCACCCGCTCTCAGGTCTCTTTTTGTTAAAAGTAATTTAAGAGATGTTGCAATTCAATCTCATCCTGTATTGCCATTTCTGTTTACCAAAGTTGAGCAGCATTCAGCTTAGGCTGCAAGGAAAATGGATTAGCCCAGTCAAGTTAGTGCACAGACCCCTTCAGACAGTACAGGTTCAATGCCCTCACACTGTCTGTGAGGTACAGAGTGTAACAGAGAGCCCAAGTCCAGCTAAATGTCCTGTCAGACCAGTAGAACATTACAGAGGGTGTTTAACACTAGACGCTAGTTATTTTTCTATAACTGACATAAAACTCTTCAGATTTTATTTTCACAATACTATTTTCAGATTCAAATAGCCTGTGCAAGTCTTTGATGCAGACATTAGAAAAGTAGAGATTTTAGTGTAGAAGAAAGTTGCACTTTGGCCCTCCAAAGTAAAATTCAGTCTGTTTGTGTTTCTCATTTCCGCACATGATTTGGATGAGTAGTGTAGGCTTTGCTGCTATGTAGTGATCTTATAGAGCTGATGTACTATACATATACATAAAGTAATTTTAATGTGATTTACCCTGTGGTGAGTCCTCAGTAGAGAGCATAAAAAGATTGAACAGTTTTCCATGCCGTTGGGGATGAATAAATGAATAAAGAGATCATGATTCATCATGATGCATATCTTATTGGATATGAAAAGGCATTTTACACATCTCAACAAGTATATAGGAGGAATTGTCCATATTTTGTATGGCTTGGAAATTATTTCTGGTCAAAACTTTCATATACAGTTCAGACGCTATGAAAAAGTAAAACATGTAAAGAGAACTGTCAGTGTTCTTGTGCATAGGCATCTGCAGGCTGATGAGTGTGGCAGGTTGCTCATTGTATTCTCTCTCCTCAGTTAACCTTTAGGGTGATGTGGAGCCAATCATATCATAAATATGATCTGCTGCATAACCATATTAGTGGTTGGGCTCTGTTAGTCCATGGAACAGGAAACCTCTGAAACTGCTGACTGATTTCTCATCAACAATTAAATGTTTTCATTTCACCCCATCATGATACGTGTTAGCATATTATGCTAATAACTGACTGGGAACAACATGACCTTTCTTACGGCGCATCTCTCTCAGCCCATGCTTTTTTACCCCAGTAATATGGGTCTATGAACATTAAACTTGTAGTTTTCATAACTTCTCATAATTAGAAAATGATTTGTTTACTAGTGCGCAGTGAGCATTTTACAGTCGTGGGCTGCTATTGTGGTCTTGTGATTGCATCTGTCAGCATGTCCTGTCGGCAGAAAACATACAGACGTGCATGAAGCCAGCATCCAGTCATCACATTCTGTAGACAATTGCAATACTAATATACAGCATTACTGTAGAGTTAAGAAAAATCCACATTAAAGTGTCCATATTTAAAATAAATAAATACACACACACACGCATATGCACCTGAAACAGCATGCATCAGGCTGGTCATTGAGGACAGTGAACCACATACATGAGATCATGTACTGAAAACAGAAGTTCTACTTAAATTTACTTACTAAACATGATTTCTTCCTATGGAAGACTGATTAATAGTGTGAGACTATAGTAGATTGACACACGTCATCCACTTGCCCCTCCTGCACACTCTGCATAAGTTGGATGGTGATTGCACATCTGTATCCATGTATTACACGGAGGCTTCCTGCATAGAGACGTAAGGGCTATTTTTTATGTTCACTACTTTTTCTTTTGCATTTAAAGTGATGCTCGCTGAAATCCATAATCACCCACACTCTATTTTGTAGGCGTAATAGCTTTTATTTTATTGTCTCTAAAAAAGGTTGTTTGAGTTCTCTTAAAGACTTTTCCTTGCTCCTTGGAAAGGACTTTTTGATTCCAAATGACAGGTGGGGAGTTTAGGTTTTTATTTTGAGCATCTGTGGGATCTGAGACTTACGGCCAAGTATCACTTTAAAACAAAGATGGCAACTCACATGTACTGGTTTACCAGTGTCTTTATAACTAATTGTAGACTTTTCATAGCAACCTGCCTTTCATGAACTGTACAGTTTTTAATTTTCCGAGTGCTTGAATGTCACATTTAAATGCAATGGATGACATTAAGCAAATGATTACTCCCAACATCTGGCACAGACGCTGAATTATCTGACACCATGTGTTTTACACACCACATTTATCAAGTCTGAAAAGTTTTATTTTAGATTTCTTGTGACAAGTAAAACATTGCTCAGTTCTAAAAGGCATTGTTCATTGAGATACATGTAATATGACACATTCATATAAAAATTTAGCTTTAAAGACGAGCTGAAATGTGACATGTGACCGTAGATTTCATGGATGCATTGTTATTTTTTATTTATTTTTTATTTTTTGCAAAACAATTATGAGAAGAAGGACGATGTGAACAGATGAGAAGTACAAGTGTTTTTTGCCAGATTTAAACACTCCTTATGTGCCCAAATATTGGCCGCTTATGTAAGGTTCCATGTTTTTCTTTATCATGAAACCTATGGAAACAGAGATTGAATGTCATGCAAAGAACTAAATTTTTAAAGAAATGCAATACTAAAATTCTTGATTTATTTTCCAAAGACTTTCATCACACGTGTGCTGTTTGTGAGGAAACAAATGTAGTACGGATCTGAATACATTTTAGTCCTGTCAAATCTGATTTGACACAGCAGACGTCAACTTTCACAGGTGATGAAAATATTAGAGATTGAATTTTGTCTGTATATATGAGATTTCTAGTGTGTGCATAAAAGTAAAAATTTTGTTTCACATCCCCCCCGCCCCCCACACACACACACACTATGTTTTTCGAATAATTAAAGGGCTGGTGTGTCTTTTTCTACTTTTTTGGTACTGTGTTACAATCAGTTGTCTACTTTTGATTTGTACTGTCTGTTGGCTTTATTTGTACTATGGTTGTTATGGAGTTATGTTGTCTTAGGTCTTATTTGGGCATGGATACTGGACATTTATTTCACAGTTTAATCAGTTATTGCAAAGTATGATTGGAACACTTGGGCAGACGATGTGCACCAGATATCTATTTCAGAGTTTGATTTCAGTTGAATTGGATCAGTTAGACAATTGTTTTTTGTTGTTGTTCTCTTTTACTGCAATGCTTTGTATTAAACTGAGATTCTGACACAAAAAGGGAATTCAGCTTTAGTGTATTTGGCACCTGCGCTTAATGCAGTCAGAATTTAAGCAACAATGTGACAATCTTTGTTTGTCCGATTATCCAATGTATGTGTTTAACTTTATTTTGTGTAGGCCTTTTTTAAAACTCTCTGCATCCATGTAAAAAATAAAATGTAATTGGCGAGCAGAATGTACATTGCTGTTCAATATTGGCAGCCTATTGTAGAAGTGATTATATTGCTGCTATGGGCAAAATGTTTCAGCCTCAGCTGTGTCATAGTCTGTGCACCTTCATACAGGAAATTCACTTAAAGATGTGTAAAGTATAAATACTACAGCGTTTCTTCTCTGATAGTTTTGCCTTTTACTGTAACACAGCTTTATCAAAGCAATGGATTTTATTCTGAAACCTCTATGCTCTTATACAGGTACAACATACCAACTTTTCACAGTTAGCATTGGCCTCTTACTCACATGGTGTATTCTAAACAAATCATTGAACGGCATTTAGATTGGCTCCACCACTGAGTAAATGAAGACTCATGGATGTCGTTTCCTCAGGGAACTGTGACTATTTGTAAAGAACAGAAAACACAAATAAAATTTGAAACCCAAACCTGAATCAAGATATGCTGTTGGTAAAATGTTTTAATACTGTCCAACTATATGTATGCTCTTTCAGAAGAGTTTATTTGATGTGCTTAGTATTTTCAGATTACTTCAAGAGGCTCTCCTGGGGTGTAATCTTTTTTTTTTTTTTTTTTTCATTGGCAGAGGTATACTTTTTTTTTGTACTTATAATTTATTTTTTATTTATTTTAATTCCTGTTTCCCCGAGGACTGAATTTCAGATTTATCTTGATTTCATTCTGTTTAATAAATGTTCTCAAAGCAGTTCTGCATGTCTGCAAATTCTTTCATACCGTTGCACACAATTTGATTTAAATAGCATCAATGACAGTTTAAACATACGGCCCACAGGCCAAAACTGGTCGCCAGAGCATCTAATCTGGCCTGTGGCATGAATTTGCGAAGTGCAAAATGCAGAAATGACATAGAAAACTACTAGTATTTGTGAATGTTCATTCAGTATATGGAAAGTCCTATGTTCAACATGGTTCCTGAACACATCACAGTCTTTTGTCATAAATAATATGGATAGGTGTCAATCAGTTTGATTAGCCAATTAGTTACGTTCAACTTAACGGATTTTCGAGGTGGACTGAGAGGAAAGAGACGGCTGCCAGAGCAAGTACTAAGGCACTGGTGGCAAGGACAAACTCCCTTTTAACAGGAAGAGACCCATTTGCTTGAAGGAGACAGAAAGAGAGAAGAGAGGAGAGCAACAGGAGGAACAAGATGATGAATACCTCTGAAATACATCTGAATAAAACATACAAGCAGCATATAATCATGATACAAACAAGAGTACATGTATAGGTGATTACTTGTCACCTGAAATTGTTCATTAATAAAAAAGGTTTGATGGATAAATAGAGCTAGCATTCAAAATATTTATTGTAGAAATGTTTGATTGGTGGGCGGCACAGTGGCGAGGTGGTTAGCACTGATGCCTCACAGCGAGAAGGTCACCGGTTCGAATCCATGGGCCGGCTGGCCTTTCTGTGCGGAGTTTGCATGTTCTCCCTGTGTCTGCGTGGGTTCTCTCCGGGTACTCCGGCTTCCTCCCACCATCCAAAGACATGCTTGTTAGGTTAATTGGTGATTCTAAATTGCCCGTAGGTGTGCATGTGAGTGTGAATGTTGGCCCTGCGATGGACTGGCGACCTGTCCAGGGTGTACCCCTGCCTCTCGCCTGATGACAGCTGAGAGGCACCAGCAGACCCCCGTGACCCCTAACAGGACTAAACGGGTTTAGAAAATTACTGACTGACTGTTTAATTGGTCCCCCACCAGCCTAGGCCTATAGCAACCAAACAAAGGGATGGTTTAGGGTCACTTAATCCAGTCACTTAATCCAGTCATAAAGGAAAGACTGAAGGCTCAACCCAAGTAGACACCATGGGAATGTCCAGCCGTCATACCGCTCAGGAAGGAGATGGGTTCTATGTCCCAGAGATGAACGTGTTTTGGTCAATCAACCCCAGAACAAAAGCTAAAGACCTTGTCAAGATGATGACTGAAGCTAGTAAGAGATTGTCATTCTCTACAGTGAAATGAGTCCTCTACTGACATGGGCTGAAAGACCACTCATCAAGGAAGAAGCCAAAAGCAACATAAAAAAAAAAGCCAGATTACAGTTTGCTAATACTCACAGGGGCAAAGACCTTCATTTTGGAGACATGTCCTGTAGTCTGAAACTTAAGTGGAACTGTTTGGCCATAATGACCATCGTTACATTTGGAGGAAAAGGGGGAGAGTTTGTACGACTGAGAATGCAGACTGTTGTGAGAAGCTTGTGGAAGAATACCCAAAACGTTTGACCCAAGTCATACAGTGTAGAGGCAATGCAGCCAAATACTTATTATTAGACCACCCTTGCTTTCTTCAATTTCTTGTTCAGTTTAATGCCTGGTACAACTAAAGGTATTAGCTGAAGAATACTAGAGGAAGAAGAATAACTAGTAACTGGTCTGACCATCAAATTTACATCTTTATCAGTCATGTTATCTGTTTTTACATATTTAAATGTGCAGCTGACATGTAGCACAGGATGCACAAGTTTAAGACTATCCACTTAATTTGTGATATTCGTATGTTAGAAATTTAAAGCAGGATACAATTGACTAAACATATGTAATGCATATTAGGAGCATTACACAAATGAAAATGCACTACACAAGTGTTAAGTGTTTTATTTAAAAGTTATGTTATAATATAAATGTGTGCCCCTTAAGCCGGGAGTCTGCGAAACTTGGTTATGTTCTCAATGACAATAAAGACACTTGATTATTGATAACAAATGCATTGTAAAGTAATAGTCCTGCTTTAATGTTATAATTTGCAGTATATGTTCAAACAGCATAATAAAGGCAGTAATTCAGCAACATCATGATCATGTTTGAGCATGATCATGATGTAGTTTGTGGTGCTGGTAAACAACTGAAATGAATTAAACACAAATGTGTTTGTGTTATTGAGTCTTGCCCACTGACTAGGTGGGGATGTCAAAATAAGAGAAACATGTGTCAGCACAACACAATGCATTTCAAAATAACTAAAAACCGCAGCCAGCTGAACTGGCAGGTCAGGGTATATTATTTGTATAAACAGTCTATGTTCGTAGCTACGTATCGCGATACATAGGAACGATTTTCTCTGATACGTTTTTGTCAGTGCTGATTTGGAGGTAGTACCGTTGACAGGAAAAGGGCTGTCATTCTGGCTGTGTCCTTGTAGGCTAACGAGCTAGCTAGCTACTATAACAAGCAAGCAAATGTGTCCCATTTGGCAAAATGAATTAAATTGTGCCTGAAGAGTGAATTTGAGAGAGATTGACTTTTACTAGCTGTTGACAGCATCATGCTACGTGTCGGGAGTAAAGCTGCCTGGTGAGTTTTATGTTTGAGCTAACGGTAGTTGGAGCTAGCTGTGGTGGAAGGGAAGCACATATGTAGCTGGCTTTCTGACAGCTGAGGGCAGCCTAGTTAGCTTTGAGTATAGTAATGTGATCTGTCGTCCAAGCTGAAACGACACATATTTAGCTAATGCTATGTTACCCGGATGCACAACAACCTCTGCCCACACATTTAATTATAATATTATAAGCTGTAAAGCTGCGGGCACTACCGTTAAAGAGTTCGACGTTAGTTAGCCAGGTAACTGATTAGCTAGGTAGCTAACTCGGGTTGTTGGTGAATTTGTTTTAATCTAGGCACAATAGTCTCCTATCATCTGAAAACAGCTGATTATTGCAGACCACTGTAATCTAGCTTGACTGGTTAATGAACGTTCGTAATTGGTTTATATACATACATTTGCCATTTCATTAGGTGCAGTACTTTAAACGAAAGCATTCTAATATATGCTCATAAACACAGGTTGACGCACTTTTCTATTATTTTAAGAACTCTATTGTAGTCAGTGGACTAGACCAAATAACAGAAACACTAACATTCATTATCACCTAGTGTACCTGAGTGTAATGTATCTGAATTTTGACTGCTGGCAAATTACTTCAAAATATGTGCCCCTCTGTTTTTGTGAGTAATACTGCTTCCCGTGGTGCTACATTGTACCAAAAATACTATTTTATTAGGGCGAGTAAACATCAACTGATCTATAGCTACACCTAATGATGATGATAAACTCACTGGCTGCAGTGAAGAGATCTCACATCATTATCTTTAGACTGTCAATCACTTCTACTAATAATACACTACCTGTATTATCTGATTTTCTTCCTGCTGTTAACAAGCTATTTAACCCCAGCTGATGAAATTAGTAGCTTCTCATTTATCCAAAAAAATTCTCATTTCTTAAACAGTCACGTTGAAAGACACATCCCATGGTCATGGAAAAAAAAAATGTTAATGTCAAGCAGAGAAAACATCTAAGGAGATTGTAGAAACGGCTAAAACTGGGTTAAGAACTGTCCAATGCATTATTAGAAACTGGAAGGAGAGTGGGGAACCATCAGGAAAAAATGTGGTTGGAAAAAAATCCTGACTGATCGTGACCATTTAAAGGTTTGGGGAAATTAAATCGAAGAAAAACAACAGAACTCAGCATTGTGTCTAATAATGAAAGTAAGAGTATTTCCACATGCATTTCCATACAATGCGAAGGGAACCAAAGGGATTGGGACTAAACATCTGTGTAGCCTTAAGAAAACCACTATCAGTGAGGATAACTGGTAAAAAGTCTTCAGTTTGCTAGGGAGCATAATGATTGAAGAAGGTCATGTGGTCTGATGAGTCCAGATTTACCCTGTTCCAGAGTGATGGGGCATCAGGGTAAGAAGAGAGGCAGATGAAGTGATGCAGCCATCAGGCCTAGTGTCTACTGTACAAGCCTGTACAAGAGCTATGATCTGGGGTTGCTGCAGTTGCTCAGGTCTAGGTTCAGCAACATTATGTGTCCAAAGAATGAGATCAGCTGACTACCTGAATACACTGAATGACCAGGTTATTCCATCAATGGATTTTTTTCTTCCCCATCCTTTCTTCGTACCGGGCATATTCCAAGATGACAATGCCAGGATTCATCAGGCTCAGATTGTGAAAGAGTAGTTCAGGGAGCATTAGACATCATTTTCACATATGGATTAGCCATACCTTAACCCCATTGAGAATCTTTGGGATGCGGGACTTGGCACAGTGGTCAGACTCTCGCATCATCAGTACAAGATCTTGGTGAAAATTAAATGCAATACTGGATGGAAATAAATCTTGAGGCATTGAAGCTTACTGAAACAATGCCACAGCAATGCATGCTGGAATCAAAGGTGGTCCAATGAAATATTAGAGTGTGTGACCTTTTTTTTGGCAAGGCAGTGTACTAACTAATACAAGCTTTAGATTTAGTGTATTATTCTCTGGATGTTGTGTTGTGCTCTGTCCAGTACTTGCAACTGCATTGATAATAATTATGTGTAATCTCAGCATGGCCTGTAGGAACCTGGTTTCCACCAACATGGGGGTGAGATTTCGGGTACCGTTGCAGAAGCTGCACCCTCTGTCCCGTGCCATCCACCACCGCTACTTGGGAAACACCAACCCTCAGAGACCTCCTCATCGCACAGCAGCCCGCTATTTCACCTCCATGTCTCGATTGCCCATGCGGCAACCTAAGCCTCCTCCGGGTTCAGGGGGGCAAAATTACCAGCAACAGCGCAACTTCTGGGTGGCCCGCCTCGCTGCTCGGCTGCTGAAACTCAGATACATTCTGCTGGGCTCAGCAGTGGGAGGAGGTTACACAGCTAAGAAGGTTAGTATTGAGTGTTATTCAACATTAATTGTTACAGACCATTGTTGTTTTGCCATCCTTGCTTGGGTGCATTTTTCCATACTGTTCTAGCGAGGATACACTTTGGAAAATTGCAGATGGTAAAAGAAAAAACGTGTCATTTTATCTCTAGACCTACGAAGAGTGGAAAGACATGCTGCCTGATTTTAGTGAATACAACTGGGTCATTCCTGATTTTGTCTGGGAACTCGGTGAACAAATCGATCTTGGTAAGAGGTGTAATATTAATGTGCTAATATTGTATGCAACATTGTTTTCCTGCCAGTTGCACTATGAGATACACCTCGAGCTTTTCTGTCTTCACCAACAAACTCCTCTGTTTTATCCACAGATAAACTGGCCAAAGCTCTACCAGAGATGGAGGAAATAGCCAAACTATTACCTGACCTAGACAAAATAGGAGAGAACTTCACTTTCATCAAAAGTCTCCTTAACTCTGGTGAGTTAAAAGAACATCAACTTTGCCTTTATAAATCGAAGGACACCATCTGTTAAGGGTGTACTCTCAGCATTTGACAGCTTCTGAATAAGTGACCACTTGATTTGAAGCTCTGGAACAGCAGCATTGCATTAATACACATAATTTAGCTCTGTCCCTGGTTTGACCACCATCCCTCTGCTTCTGTCTTTCATGATTTATATCTTGTGTTATCCCACCCCCACCCCTTCTCCTTTCCTCCTCCACTTCATTCTTTACAGGTGTGAGTTTGGGTAGTGAAGTCAAAGGAGCTTCTGGTCTGCATCTGTTGTTAGGTGTGTAAACCCCACACTCAGTAGTGTTGCCCCTCTTTTCTTTCTGTCTTCGTTTGACCAGCATTGTGCTTCAACCTCGCCATGATTTGGTAGCCAAACCTCTATTTGGGATGTGTGCTGCCAGGTTGCAGACCAGTGCAGCTGTCAACAATGGCACTTTTCATGGTTAATAGAGATTCTGTTGTGTTGTGTGGCAAGGAGAAGGGGAGGCAGTAGCAGCAAACAAAATAACTTTAATGAAAACTGTCTAAATCTGGAATAAAAAGTGCTGCAGGGTAGGCAGAGTAATCCAAAAACTCAGTTAGACAAATCTCAGAATACAGGGAAGCACAAGGAACTGAACTAAAACACTAGGGAAAAAAGGGAAAGGCAGGACTATATACGCACACAGGCAGAAGGGTAAATGAGAGGGAGGAACATACGAGGAGAAACGGAACAGACAGGAAGTGTAGCAGAACACAAAACAACAAGGAAGTGCTGCTTACAAAACTGAAATCGCCTCAACTGCATTTAATTGCAGATCAATTTTGTTTGTCAGTAGTATATTCCCCTCTTCTCCTTTTACCTTCTTTAACCTGCCTTTCCTTGGCTGTGCTTATCCTATCTGTATGATTTTTGCTTCCTTTGACTTCCACCCTTCCTCTCACCTGGTCTTCATGGGTTTCTGCTTCCTTTAATTACACTGCCATCACTAATATTTGAATGACCTCTTTCTGGCTTTAGTCATTTGCACTCAAATGTTTGGAAAATGTGCACTAAATACAGGTTGCTTGGGACATCCATTTAGGTTTGAAACTCTTGACAAATTCAAATGTTCTTATTACAATACATTTATTAAAAGGTAATGTAAAGTGGTGTGTGGAGAGGTATAAACTTCAAAAGTCATTTGTACAGAAGTTAGCAAGGCCAGACAGGACCTTTTTCTTTTGTAATTTCTACATAATCATTTATTTCTGTGAATATTACATTTGACCAAACAGCACTTGGATAATGTTGGACTTTTCTAAATGCCTGGCACATTTATATGGTTACGAAGACTTCACATCCTGCATGACACTAACAGCATCTTGATTTTTTATGTGACCATGCTATCAGAGGTGACAAACCTCTAAATGTATTTTTTTTGCACATTTTTTCATTCGGTCACTTGAGGAGTCCCAACTGCACTCATATTTCTTGTGGATATATTTCCTTTTACAGGAACCAGTTATATAATAAATGTGTTCTCTAATGTCTTATTCTGTAGTTAAAAGGAAAGTTCATGGTGAAATCAGTCACTCACTAATTCAGTAATCATAAAAAATAACTTAAAAACTTAGTTGTACTACTCCATTGATGTTGAGAAGAAAACAATAATACATTTTTGGTTGCTTACAGTTGTAGTATGACAGTTGATGTAATATTAAATTAGACTTTTGGTTTTATATGCTGGTTTTATGTCTATACATCCGTGTACTGTTTCAGTGCAAACATTTCCACATTTAAACTTGACTCACACAGATTTTTATCTTTCTAATCACAAGTATACCACATTTTGGAGCCATTTAGCATCTTACCTGTTGACATTAAGCGTGTTTATGTTTAGTACACAATAGTCTTAATGCATTGTCCTTAATGTAACATTATTTTGGTTTGTCATGTCTTTTCTGGTAGATACCTCAGGCAATCCTTCACTAAAAGCCACGGATTCTTCTGCAGCACATGATGCTGGTGACAAGCAATACAGAAAGGCAAGTTTATGAAACCCGTTGACCCTTCTCAGTTTTTGTGCTCTGACTCACTCCGCTCCTGTCTGCGGCATGGCTACTTTATGCTTCAGTGGCAGATGCCGTAATCATTTGAATTAAAATCACAGAAACTTGAACATGAATTCATATTATTACCGCTATAATGACATGTTACGCCAGACAAGTTGTAAAAAGTTACCCTTCTTTATACGAAATATACAAATTGTGCAAAGCATTTGATTCGATCATTTCTTCTGAAAGTGAAATGTTTCACTCTGGCAACCATTCTATAATAAATATAAACATTTCAGTCCCTTTTCAGTGAGAAAAATCTCACTGAAACAGTTGGGTTAGGTTAGGTGTAAGTGTCAATACAGGGAAGTTTGCTGTTGAGTATTACACAACAGGAGGGACTGTGTACAAACTGTACTGCTATAACAGTGTATTGCCCCAGAGTTTACACAATTTGGTATGTATGATAAGCCACTTTGCCACTGAATCAAAAAGTTCCTTAATGCTTATCATGAATTTTTACTTTCTCCCCTCCAGAACTCTTGTTCATGCACACAGTTACTTCTCTTAGCTTTTTCTAAGTAACTTTCTGTGACAAATTATTTCATATTCACATTTGTTTCTGTTTTTTCTTGATCATTTTGTATTTTGTCCTGATCAATGTTTCCATGTTCTATATTTATATGTTTTTGTATATTTCAACTCTGTGCAACTTAAACGATACAAATGACGTGAAGGTCTGACAGCGAAAATGAATAATAAATGCATTTAAAAAAATTATTTTCCTTTCCTATGCCCTGCTTTTAGTCTGCAGTCGTCATCACCAACATGAACTTGACTTCCATAAGTTCATGTTTCTCTTCAAAAAACAATTAACAGGTATAATATGTAAATTTCAAGTGAGTGAAAAGACAAAAGACAACACAAAATTGGAGAAATATTTCATGTTGGAGACACATGAACCAAGGAAGATTCCACCTGCTGTTCAGTGTGCTTTACCCCAATAGATATGCTTTCTTTGCTTTTTAATCAGTATTTCCAGCATAATCATACCAGCTGTGCTCAGAGCTGTCTCACAATATGGTCAATGTAACGAACATCAGTTACATAATTTCTCCACAGTGATGAATAATGGTGAGAAAAAACAACAGATCCACTGTTGTTGCTGCTGGCTGAGATGCACTAGCTGTGGAATTATATGCCTATTCTGCCTCCAGTCTGGCAAAGTTTGGCATCTCCCTTTTGTGTTTGAGAGAGAGAGACTTTGTTGGGTTGCCCTGGTAATGGTGGCAAGTTTATTGAGGTCAAGGATGTCTGTTCCTGGAGCTTTAGCCTGAACAGCGCCAGTGACTGAGACAGAGGCCAGGTTTCCTCTGTTGTAGCCCAGTGTTGGGGTGCAGGATTGGCCTGCATGGCTGACTGGACCATTGGCCAGTTATTGTATTTGTTGCCCCCCCTACCTCTCTCTCACTATGACATACCCCGGCAGGGTCTGCTTGGCGAACTCGTTCTTATTCAGCAGCAGATCCAGCGGCACGAGGAGGAAGTTCGGCGGGCTGCTGCAGCCAGTAGTGTGCGTCCCCCAGAGCCTGCTCCCAGTCCACCTCCGAACCCCAGCCAATATCAACAGAAACGCAAGGTGAAGGTCCCTCCCCAGTTAGATCTGCCCTATCTTATACATAGCTCCTAAAAGGCCACATCTATGTATATTGTAGGACTATTTAATTTCAACTGTAGTTTAGACAAAACATTAGAGTTACTTAACACCAGGTTGAAAAACTGTGCTTCACTGGCATCTCTGATAAAAGCCTGTTACACCTCTGAGTACAGCCATTTGGACTGATGGGTGTGGTCAGAAGTATACTTCTGCTGTAATCGCACTCAATACTAATCTCAACGTACTCATATAGATTAACATATACTGGGCTGTTGCAAGGTCAGAAGTCAACCAAGTGAAGGTCAGAAAAAGAATTTTCAACTGATGTTAAGTTGATCCTAAGAATAGAACTGGAAAAATATCAGTATTAAAGCAAAATGAATGTGTCTTGCAATGAAGAATTTAAAATTCATACTTTCGCTTAAACTCAACGTCAACTAATTTATTATTTCTTAATATGCACAAGAAAGACACCACTACATGGATAATTCATAAACACAATAATACAATCCAGTTCTGTTGCCATGTAATAAATACATAGTCTTCATTATACTTATAACAGCTTATATTTTTAAAATCTTTTGTTCTTAGTTTGAAGTAATAACAATTTTTTTTTAGGAATTTTTCCCAGAGGATATGTCTTACCCTCATTTAAACTTGTAAATCCATATTAATTGGCCTGTCAGTATATCTTAGCCTGTCCTCAATGGCACCCGACAGTAGTCTCCACCTATCACCCTGTAGTCTTGTCAGGCTGTGTAAGATTTGCCTTGCCAGTGGGCTGTAGGAGGGGCATGCATTGATCTTGAAAGCAGGATTTGAGAAAGATGGCGACTAGCTCTGCTACATCCTGTCATGCTAGTGGCTACATGATCATTAGCAGTACTGCATAAATGTATGGAAACGTGGAAAGTGGCAACCTTCAGCATGGTGTGAGCTGCACTTTGAAACTACCATGAATGGACCTAACTTTCACCAAAGAGTGTATTACTTTGTCAGCCATGGAGGGGAATCAGTACACCTCTATAGCTAGATATAGAAGGTATTTTAAAGCCTAATTCTTGTCCCAGTTGAGTAGCAGAGAAATGGTGCTTAATGAACTGGTTTGGTGTGTCTTTCTGTTAAATTCCTTTCCTTCTGTTGCCACAATCCATCTGTCCATGTGCTGTTTGGTCTGCTTTCTGTCTTCTCTCTCATTCTGTCAAACTTTTTGCAAATCTATAAAAAAAAATACTGTCAAATGATCCAGTTATGCAAACACAATGTCGTAACTTAAATGATTTTGTGATTCAGATTGTACAGGGATGTGATTTGTGCCTGTTTGTGAATCTTTTTTGAGCAAAATAGAAAAGTATTGTCTGCCTGAAATATTTGTTCTTTTCTGTATGCATTTTCCTGACTCTGATTCTCTCTGTAATACAGTGTGCTCGTACTGAACCTTTGTGGTGCTGGTGGGATTTAATTGTTGGTAACTGGGTTGTTGTAGCAAGAAGCTCTTCATTTTAAAACAGAACAGAAGCTTTAACACAACTTGTTTCTGTTCTTTTTCTTTGTTTCTGCTACAACTTGTAGTCTTCAGACAAAGAAAGGGTAGACCAGCTTCAAGAAGAACTGCTACGTACACAGGTATAGTGGGACATGTCCAAATTTCTGTTTGCTAAAATCTAAACTAGGATTCTTTACAACCAAATCTTACTGGAACAGGTGTTTTGCTCAAATCTGGTTATATATATATATATATATATATATATATAAAGAGTGTTATATATTTAAGTGTTTTCTGCTTTTGTATGTTTTATTTCATTGTGAAATCATCTAAAAGTCTAACCATTAAGGTTAGACTTTGTTTGTCATGGTGAAGTGTTGACTCTGAACATGTTCATGTATAAGTGATTGTTGATTGGACACTACTGTTTGTCCCTTAGTTAAAATATCAACGCATGCTAGAGAGACTGGAGAAGGAAAATAAAGAATTAAGGAAAGTTGTCCTTCAAAAAGACGATAAGGGGATTCACCAAAGGAAAGTGAAGGTAGGTAACATATATAAACAAACACACGAAACACAATGGGACTCGCATCGCCCACCTCTTTTCCCTGATGTGGAGCTTCAGTACATGTTATTGATGTTTATTATTACTGTGTGCAGAAATCCCTCATTGACTTGTATTCTGAAGTCCTGGACATCTTGTCTGATTACGATGCCAACTATAACACCCAGGACCACTTACCAAGGGTAAGGAGCAGATTGTCATAAATTTTATGTTGTTATATTTATTTTGCTATTTATTTAGTGGCAACTTTACTTTTCTAAACATATATCATTAATCATAGTTTACTTAGTTCTTAATAATATTCCATATTATCACTTTTTTCCCCGCTGTTCTTCGTGAGTATAGCTGGATCCTTTTCTTATCTGTCCTCTATTATTCTATTAGTGTTCACAGTCTCTGGCCACTTTTTCTAACTGTTTCAGGTGGTTGTGGTTGGGGATCAGAGTGCTGGGAAGACCAGTGTGCTAGAGATGATAGCCCAGGCCAGGATCTTCCCCAGGGGCTCAGGAGAAATGATGACACGCTCTCCTGTCAAGGTATGTGTGGCTGGAGTGTGCTCATGTAATTTAAAATGTGATTCAGGAAAGATTTGCACATATACTGTTAGGCAGAATTTCTTGTCATGGTATGATCATGAAATGATACAGATGTCTTAATCATGCAGAATGAACAGGGATTTCTTTCAGTGTTTTGGGAAGTTTAAATGAGCCCAGATAGATTTTTAGTACGTATGAGCCCCTGGTCTTTCTTCAGGTAACACTAAGCGAAGGCCCACACCACGTGGCTATGTTCAAGGACAGTGGCCGGGAGTTTGACCTTACCAAGGAGGAAGATGTAAGTCAGTCATTAGTCTATCTAGCATGATTTACAGGTGTCACCTAGTTGGCTCTTCAAACCATTGAATGTGATATTTTCCTGTGTCCTGCAGCTGGCTGCGCTGAGGCATGAGATTGAGCTGAGGATGAGGAAGAGTGTGAAGGAGGGTCAAACAGTGAGCTCCGAGGTTGGACATAGAGCTTAACTTCCAATTTCTAATGAACCTGCGTATTTGATTGTGTAATGTGTCATAAAATAATCAAGTTTATTGATTGATTATTATTATTTTTTTTATTATTATTTTAGACCATATCCTTGAGTGTTAAAGGCCCTGGCATCCAGAGGATGGTACTTGTTGATTTACCAGGTGTTATCAGTGTGAGTATTAATAAAGATGTGGTTCCTATAACTATTCTTTTAGTAATGTGTACCTATGTTTGTTTTTTATTCTACTCTTTTTTTTTTAACTGTACAATGCTATACAAGCTGTATAGGATGACTGTTGACAAACAGGAAAAATAAGGGCATGAAATAAATATATTATTCTGTTTAATATGTGTAGACCTAATCGCACTATATGAAGACTTACTCATACATACAACAAATTGTTCATAAATGCAATCTTTAATCGTTACATAATGTATGTCTTCATCAGACGGTGACTACAGGCATGGCATCAGACACTAAAGAAACCATCTTCAGCATCAGCAAGGCCTACATGCAAAACCCCAATGCAATAATCCTCTGTATTCAGGGTAAGCCAACAGCACACTGTTGCCTTTAACAGAAGTCATAAAGGCCGGAGCTATTGCAGTGAGTAGGTGATCTGTAACATGACTTGACCTTCTTTACCCTTGTCCAGATGGCAGTGTGGATGCAGAGCGTAGCATTGTAACAGACTTAGTTAGCCAGATGGATCCTCAGGGGAAGAGGACCATCTTTGTCCTGACCAAAGTGGACTTGGCTGAGAAGAACCTGGCCAGTCCAAGCAGAGTAAGAAAGCTCAACAATTCCAGAACTGTTATAAAATATTACTTTACATGACTGATGATAAATTGATTTATTCTAAACACTGATTAAATCAGTCATAGTCATAACAGAATGTTTATCACTTTGATTGAAACAGTTTGCAGTTACTCCACAAGAGGGCACTCACTCCTTTTAATTTAACCTAAAGGCCCCTTAGTGAAGAAGTGTTGGAGAGCTTCATGCAGCAGAAGGGAGAAACTCTCATGTCTTTTTTTTATACCCTTTCAGATCCAGCAAATAGTAGAAGGCAAGCTGTTTCCAATGAAAGCACTGGGCTACTTTGCTGTAGTGACGGGAAAAGGTAACTTCTGTTACTGAGTAGTCCAGCATGCTGTGCTTACTTAAAGTGACTTTAATGATGGCTTTTAAGTCATGATCATGCTCCAGTTCTCTAACTTTACTTGATCACACCTGGAGTTGTAACTTATGCCTTACATTATTTAGTATTGTGTCGTAATTCACTAAATCTGTATATTCTTGTTATGAATTTCTTCCTCTACTTCATCTGTTGTGCTTATCTCCAGGGAGCACTGGTGAAAGTATAGACTCCATTAAAGATTATGAAGAAGACTTTTTCCAGAACTCCAGATTACTAAGGCAAGTAATGCCATATATCCAACAACCACTAATGTTTCATTGAATTAATAATTTTAAAGATGAACATTGAAAGTTGAAAATTGTTTTATATATGTTACTAGGGACGGCATGCTGAAGGCTCACCAGGTGACCACAAAGAACTTGAGTCTGGCCGTCTCTGACTGCTTCTGGAAGATGGTCAGGGAGTCCGTGGAACAGCAAGCTGATGTCTTCAAAGGTACGATTACACCTTCACCCAAGATAGTTTTGACTAAATCAGTAAATATATGCCTTTTAGTTATAGTTATGTCCTGTTTTTACTGATGTAAGTTGAAAATGTCGTATTTTCCATTAACTGTGAAAGGACCGGGTGATTGTACTCTTCTGCTTCTGACTCCTCAGTCTCCTTGTATTGGTCTTTTTCAGCCCATTCAACCACACTTCTCCACCCCTGTGTCCTGCCTTCCAAGTACAATTAGTCTAGACAATCACAAGCCCATTGCTAACAGCAGAGGAGATTTATGACCATGAGACTGCAGTTCCCATAAGCCTATTGTGTTGCGTATCGATCTATATCCCATCAAATCACACAAAGCCGGCTTCCATCCTCCATTCTTAGCGCCAGCATGGCTCCACAAACCAGCAATTAGCCTAATCTCCACTGTGAATAGGGAGCTGTGGACAGTGGCAGCAGGCTTGTGTATGTGTCCCTGTCTCTCTGTGCATATGTCAGAGCTAAAACTCTGACTTTTGATAAAGAGTGTATGATTGTCCCCATTGCCTCTCTTCCTAAGGGACTAGTTAAGTGAGGGAGTCTGCAAAGTCCTCATACACCATTATTGTAGAAATTCATTTGAAACTTAACCTTGATGACATTCATTTTAGTGTTCAGTTATTTTACTTTATAAACGTAAAATGTTACACATTAAAGTTGAAAAGGTTTGTTCAAATGAAATTTGGATTATCAGTGTCCTTAATGGACTAGCAGTTAGAGAATCCCCCTACATCTTTGGCTGAAGTGCACTTGAGAACAGCACATAACCCCTGAAACTGCTCCCTGAGTGCAGCACAAGTGGTTACCCACTGCTCCAACTGTGTTCCTTGTTTGTATGAATGTATGCCTTAACAAATTGAGGATAAAATAAAGGATACAATTTCTTCATTTTTATTTCCCAAGCGTCACGATTCAACCTGGAGACAGAGTGGAAGAACAACTACCCTCGGCTTAGAGAGCTCGACAGGGTAAGAAATGTTAACAGTCAACAGCAAGTCAATTTAAATGTCACTTCGTGTGGGTAAAAAAGGGATGGCTCTTTTGTGACCTGGTTTTGATAATTTATTATTGTAATGAAAAAGGTATTAACATATGTTCTTTCATATTTTGCAGAATGAACTCTTTGAAAAGGCCAAAAATGAAATCTTGGATGAAGTCATTAGTTTGAGTCAAGTGACCGCACAACATTGGTAAGTGTTAACATCTTGGGTTCTGTTGGTTCAAAGTACTGTTTTTTTACTGTTTCCTCTATTGAATATTTTTTTATTAATGAGGCCGTGTAAGTACAAGGTGGTATGATGATGTGTTTACAGAGCAATTTTAAAACAATCTGCAGATCTCTTTTTATAGTTATACCTTTATATATAGTTATACCTCCGCAACAATGAGTAATGAAATGTATGCATGGTCTAGTGACTGTCCCAAGTGTGCTTGCCGTCAGTTTGCCCAAATCAATACTCTGGATGTGAGCAGGGGTGGCCCTGTTAGCCAGCCAACAGCCAGCCAGCAGTATTGGAGATAGCTCTTATTGACAGTGAGAAGTGTTGGCTGGAACAAAAGGGGGGCCTAATGAAATATGAGCTTGTGTATATGATAAATGACAGAGGAGCAATCCTGCTTTGGCCTCAGGGGAACTCAAGATTCGGAGGGGAACTCAGGGTTTTGTTCCATGGTCACGCTGCCATGGAGAGTGTGAGTGGAGAGGCTGTTAGTTCCTGACAGGGTGGTAGTACAGGTCTGCTGGAATTTACAGTCAAGTGTAAAGCCACTACTTCTGTCTACACAAGTGAAAGCATCTCAGCCAACAACAATACCTCTTCGCTCATTGTCTTCCTTTCCCTCTGGGTCACTTAACTCAGCCAAATACCTGAAAGCATCGTGGTTCATATACTCTTGTTTGTTACATCCATCTAACATCAGTAAGTGAAAATAGCAAACCACATCTTGAAGATGTTAACATGTGTCCTTCTGATGTTTAAGCTGGCAGCACCTTAAGCATGTAACTAGAACAACCAAGCTACAGAGGGTGGTACAAATCACTTTTCATCTCTTCTCATTTCTCTCCTTCTCTTCTTGCAGGGAAGCTATTCTGCAGAAGAAGCTCTGGGAACGTGTTTCCACCCATGTTATTGAGAACATTTACCTTCCTGCTGCCCAAACCATGGATTCTGGTACCTTTAACACCACTGTGGACATTAAGCTCAAACAGTGGACTGACAAGCAGCTTCCAAACAAAGCACTGGAGGTACAGAGGCTCTCTGTCTGTCTCTATGCAACTTGTCAAATTATAATTTAATTTTAAATTGTTGAATGAATTTTTGGCATGACTCATTGCTCTTTTTATAGTTTTTAAGTGCTTTTTATTTTTTTTTTAAACTATATTAGGAAAACTATTGTAATATAAGCCCTCCTCTTTATACCTTACCCCATCAGGTTGCCTGGGAGACTTTGCAGGAGGAGTTTGCCCGCTTCATGGCTGAATACAAAGGCAAAGACCAGGATGACATATTTGACAAGCTAAAGGAGGCTGTAAAGGATGAGAGTATCAAGAGGCACAAATGGAATGAGAGGGCCATGGACAGTCTGGTAAACACCCAGCATATCCACTCATCTTGGATGCAAGGATACAGAGATCACACACACTTGTTGATCCATCTTCTCCAAGAGCTAAGATTTGGGCATAGAAGCTAACAAATGGAACATGTCATTCTTGTCATAATATGAATTGCTATTACCTTGCAGCTCAGCTAATAATATGATTTTCTCCTTGTCTTGTGTCTGGTTCTGTTAGAGGGTGATCCAGCACAATGCCCTTGAAGACCGTTCCATCACAGACAAGCCCCAGTGGGATGCAGCAATCCAGTTCATGGAAGAAACCTTGCAGTCCCGCCTCAAAGACAGTATGTTCGCTATGATAACTGTATACATTGTCATAAACTAAACTGTTACATTGTTAGAATAATTCATAGGGCTATAGAGGTGCAGAGAAGTTGGTAAAGTAAAACATTGAAACTGTCCAGTGTGATGTGTGAAAACAACAAAAGAAAGCTTAATTTCTATTAATAATGTCAAAAAGAATTTGTGTTTATGTGTCATTTATGGTACCGCCAGCAAGTTTGCACATTTCCTCTCCTTTAAGAAACAAGAATAGCAGTGAAAAATGGTGAGGTTTAACTTCTGAAACCTGCGAATGAAATTCTTATTTTTGCCCCTGACAATACAGTCACATGCCGGTCCTAAAGAGCTTTGAAAACTTAGACAAGATACAAAATATCACAAACGAATTTTAGGAATAGGACAAGTGGTCATGCATTTATTCTTCTCTTACTTTTAATTCTCCAAGGTTAGAGGATAAGAAAGTTATGCCTCATTTTGTATCTACTTTGCCTTCTTCTCTTCTTGTAGCTGAATCAGTAATCAAAGACATGGTGGGCCCAGATTGGAAGCAGAGGTGGCTATACTGGAAGAACCGTACACCAGATCAGGTCAGAATTGCATTGTGTTCTTAGAAACCCTGTCCAGTTTGCTACTGGGCACCTGTAACTGTATAGTGGAAGACTTACAAACACATGTATCAGGTACTAATTGTACACCAGTTGCAACATTAGTGCAGATTCCAACATAGCTTATACATCCCAGCACGATACTTTTCATTGCCTTACCTACTAATAAAACGGTGCTCATTTGCTTTTCTATGACCTTGTAGCACATTCGAAATGAAACAAAAAATGAGCTGGACCGCTTGCTGAAGCTGCACGATGACCACACTGCATATCTGGCCAATGACGAGGTCACCACAGTCAGGAAGAACTTGGAGGGTCGAGGAGTAGAAGTTGACCCAGTGCTGGTGAGATTAGTACATTTAATTATCTAAATATGGATTTGGGTATGTTAGTGTTTGATAATCTTTGGTATTTTCAGTTCAGACATTTTTTTTGTGATCACCTATTAACTACTGAGTTCATACCTTGGCAGATCAAGGACACGTGGCATCAGCTATATCGCCGACACTTCTTGCAGAAAGCGGTGTCCCACTGTAACTTTTGCAAGAGAGGTTTCTTCCACTACCAGAGACATTTTGTTGACTCTGAGGTGAGTTGAGAGAATACATATTTTCCTCTAGATTTATTTCATCTTTGTTTAAAGTGACTGTGTGAGAATGTTGAACTATGTTCTTGCATGTTCTTTCAGTTGGACTGCAATGACGTGGTGCTGTTTTGGAGGATCCAGAGGATGCTCGTTATCACAGGCAACACTCTCCGACAGCAGCTCACCAACACTGAAGGTAAGGATGGGGGACTTATTTATCCTAGTTATCCCGATGATCAATAAATGTTCAATATTGAAATTGATCTTACAACCATGTACTTTATGCATATGCATTATGCATTGTGAAACAGTTCTTCTCTTGCCTATTTTAGTGATCTTAAAATATCTTGATCATATAGATTAAACAGAGCTTCAAAAGGAAAAATTGATACTCTGTTGTTAGCGTGTGTGTTTAATTTGTCTTCTCAGTGCGCCGGTTGGAGAAAAATGTGAAGGAGGTGCTGGATGACTTTGGAGAAGACATGGAGAAGAAGACGCAGCTCATCACTGGCCGCCGAGTCCAGCTGGCTGAGGATCTCAGTAAGACACACAAACATTTGCGTAGTAGAAAACACTCATCTGCTAAAAATTCTACAAGGATGCGTATTGCCACCACTGTTTTTTTAGGGATTATGCAGGTGATTTGAATTATATAACAGTCATACAAACTGCAATAGTAATGCAACATGATCACATTAAGGGAATTCTCAAAACCGTCAGAAGGTGGCATTGGTGCCATAGGAATTCATATTGACTAATTTGACATGAGATTATTTCACTTCGTCTGCTTTTGATTCCGCTTTGTTTGTTACACTCACATGGCAATTTGTATATAAGTCACAATGCTTCTATGTCTTATAAGATTTAAAAATTAGCTCTTTGTCCAATATTTTCAGGACTAAACCAGGGATTAAGTCAGGCCCTTGTCAATGTGCAACACATAGTATATATATATTTTGAAAGCTTAATTTCTTGGGATTAGAATGATGACATATTGAGATCTGCAATATTCTGGGAGGCTTTAACTGGCACATGGGATAGAAGGCAGTGATGCTCTCTGTTAACTCTGCCGATTAGATGCAACACAATTTAAAGATATCCTATATCCTAAAAGACAACCCCAGATTTGTGCCTCTGTTTTTCTTCAAACCCCCCATCTTACATACTTACACACATTGGGGAATTTCAGTTGTTTTTTGTGCAGTAATAATTCATGTTGTTGTGACACCACTCCAGGATGGGACAGTGGCATGGTTGTTACCACTGATCTCTCTGGGTACTCTGGCTTCCTCCCACCATTCAAAGACATGCTCATTAGGTTCACTGGTGATTCTAAAGTGGCCGTAGATGTTCAATTAGAAAAATGCAAAAAAACTCCAAAAGTCTTAGGTGTTCCCACCAATATATTAAAAACTTTCAATAACAAAGTGCTGACACCTACTTTAAAAAAACATTTGCGCAGAGTTATATTTAAGTTACATGAGTGTTGATCATTTTTTAAGCTTGTGAGTCATAGGCTGGAAAATCCTTGTTTGCAGAGGTCATGAACCAGACTCAAAACACATGGTATTACAAATGAATGTTTCTGTGCTTCTCATTTGTTGTGTGCATGTGTGGGATGTGGCGTGATGCTCATGAGTCAGTACCAACTTTGCTCTGGTCTCAGTTTGAGCCTGAAGTTAATGGTAACCAGAGATGGATGGAAAGGATTTCTTTGCTTTTGGCCTTACTTTGTTCAGGGAGACGCGCATGCCACAAACTAGCGCTCTAGTTGTTGAGTATTAGTCATGTCCAGACCTGTGTACATATTGTCTGGTGTTTCCATCTTTTTTTGATTTACCCGCAACGAAAGCCACACAGGCTGCTGAGCAGTACCCTCAGATAATAGGTTTTCACTAATATTAGGATATAAAGTAGGATTCAAAGTAGAATCACTACAGAGCCCCCCGCTCCATGATCTCTGGAAGACCTGTGTGAACTTGTGCTGTTGCTTAACTGTGAATGTGAATTTGCAAAATAGATTCCGCGTTAGTACAGGAATTCCTCTAGTTTTTAACAGGACACAGTTTGTGCTGTTTGTGTAGGGTCCTATAAAGCTTCTAATAGTCACCAGTCTGCTTTTTTAAGGATTCTAATTAAAAGCTGGAGGTGTCTGCAGTTTTGGTTTCATTCAGCAAAGCTCTGCTTGCTAAGCAAAGTTCACTAAGTGGCATACATAGTTTGCTGCCATTTCAGAAATCTGCATACTACACACACACACACACACACACACACATAATGTAACACACAAATAATTTATGTTTTCACAGAAGCACTCACTGACAAGCTTTGTGTAATTAACACACAAAGTACCTACCCCAAGGTAGAATTTGCACTTGCATACCACAAAAAAGTATTTCTCAGTTTATGTGCAATGTACGTGTCATTACCATATCGTACTTGATTAAGTTGCCTTTTGGATCCAATTACGCAAATCAGATTTAAGCTGAGATCAGAGAAACTTTCTACTTTTTACAGTAAAATTTTAAAACTTCTAGTTTCAGTCTCAACAATACAGTAAATCATCCTGTGAAGGTGAAATATCCAAAATAATTGCCAATGACAAAAACACATTTTTGAATGAAGTGATTTATTTTTGTATTTTATGAATATCTGTCTACCTTTCTATATTTCTATTTTGTGAGTCATTTTGTAGTGACTCCCTTTCTCCGGAGTAATTTCATTCTGCTGTCTTTTCTCTGCTGCTTGGTAATCTTTTAGATAGATAGATAGATAGATAGATAGATAGATAGATAGATAGATAGATAGATAGATAGATAGATAGATAGATAGATAGATAGATAGATAGATAGATACTTTATTAATCCCGGGGGAAATTCAAGTCCCGGGGGAAATTCAATTCAATATTTTATATGTTTTATATTCAGGGTCTTTAATTAATAGTTAATCACAAAAGAGAATGCAGAAAAGCACAGGTAAAATAAATCTTGTTGGATTGTTCATTTAAATATTCAGTTTAATATCATAAAAGATAATTTTACTTCTCTAATTTAATCTCACCCCATCATAACATGTTTTCTTTGAAACAGTTGATGAGTTTTTTGTCTTATTTTACTTATAAAGTGAATTCCATACAAAGGTCTATCATTCCAAACTCTATGTACTCTGTAAAGATCTAACATTCCCAGCATTCACTTTAAATGAGTTTTACCCCTTCACTATCGGTATCACATTTGAGAGTGACATCCAGCCTTCTTGATGTGATAACCCCAACATTTTTATATAAAGTAAAAAAAAAAAAAAACTGTGTGTGAACCCATTTCTTAAAAAAAGAAAAAAAGAAAAAAAAGAAAAACGGGATTGGATCCCCCGCAACCTCAAAACTATAAACCCATTATCAAGCTGCCTAGAAAATCTAGAAAAAAATGTTTCCAAGCAGCCCGTATCTGTGCTTGAAAACTCAGCCTTTAAAAGCTTTCAGTCTGGTTTGACAACGATTTGAGTTCAACCCTGGTTCAACCCTATGGCTTTCTCCCACCGTCCAAAGACATGCTCGTTAGGTTCATTGGTGATTCGAAATTGGCCATACTGTTTTCATTTCCTATGCAGTTTCCTGTGGCACTAGCCCAGAGGAGAGGAGCGAACACAGAGTCTTCTCTCCATTCCTTACTCTGTCAGGAATGCCCAGACCTGCCTGGCCTTGCAAATTCTATATGCAAGTCAATCCCAAACTTTTCTTAACAGGCTTGACTTTTCCACTTCCCACATTCAAAGACTCCCCTCACTAATAGATGTGGGAATGTAGTTGGAATCTGTCACAGGATCCTACAAATCCCAGTAGAACCACACCTGTGAATTTTTACTCTCATGGGCTCACAGGGTCCAAGCACGGGAACTAGGTAACTTTGCAGGCTCAGTTTTTCTGTTTATTTGTAACAATTCTATTATTTGTGTCACAGAGTAAGCTTCGGGGTTTGTATCCGCACCAGTAAAAGCAGCCAGGAGTTGGGGTTTACATATTTTATAATGTGTAACAGTTCTTTAAATGTTTTAAAGGTTCAAAGCATCCAATGCAGTGAGTCTATTCAGTTCTTCTTCCCTGTACTACCGATTCTACTGTAATTTCATAAAATGGCCCACAAAAATTCAGATGACATTTATAAAGACTAATTTATCCCTCTATATTGAAATATACCACTCTTCATGCCCAAATTGAAGTTGAAATTTTAGATAGATAGATAGATACATACATACATACATACATACATACATACTTACTTACTTACTTACTTACTTACTTACTTACTTACTTACTTACTCACTTACTCACTTACTTACTTACTTACTTACTTACTTTATTAATCCCGGGGGAAATTCAAGCATCCAGTAGCAGTAAACATACATTGAACATACAATATTATAGTGATGTCAGATTTTTCTTTTCAGTCAAGAAAATGTGTAACTGTTTTTGCTTTGCCAGTCTGTCAGGTTGAGTTAGTGAATAAGCAGAGGATCTGACACATTAGCTGTCTTGACACAGGGCTTTCTGTGTAATGCAGCCCAGACCCAAGTGTGTGGGCGTGGGTATGCGGATCCATCAGTCTAGACTGAATTTCATGGGTGATGGGCAGACTTGGTGACATGCTTTGAAGCAGGAAGTGAGCGAGCTTACTTGGGGCAAAGTTTTATTTCAAGCATAAACTTTGCACTGGCAGTTTTCTGTGAAAAATGGTCAAATTTGTGGTGCTCCTTAATTAGATTTTAGAGTGTTGCGGCAGGTTTTAGCTTTAGTGATTCTTGATTAGCCTTCCCAGTGAGGTACTGGAATTCCATGTTTAGCCACTGTGGCCTGACTCCAGATACGGGTGGGGGAGAATACAATAATTACTGCATTCAGTACATTCTGTCTTTTGAAGAAGGGCATTTCATCTATTCTCAGTCTTTAGTAGCTTTTAGTAGTCTTTCAGTCATACCAACCTTTCACAGTTGTTTTTATTGAATATAAAATCACAGTTGTTGAAATAAGGGGCTAAGAACACTTACTAGGAGTTCCATACAAATCTTTGTCATCGTGCAGGACTCTACAGAAAAACAGATTTCAATTAATGCATTATGAAATCATCTTTCTTCAGAGGTGGTGCTTCCTCTTCGTTCTTCAGACCTTTTAAGACAGCAGGTCATGTTGCCTCAGGCCCACACTATGGCCTGAACCACAGGTCACCAAACTAATTCCACAGGCTACTTGATCCAAATAGCGGCTGTTTAACTGATCCCGTCCTCCTGTTCTTTCCCTTGACAGAAAGAAAGAAAAAGAATGAGAATTCTGAGGGGAGAGCCCACCTTCACCTGACAGCCTCTCGTAGAAGTAAAGAAAGGAAGAGAGGAGGGTAGACTGGAGAAAGGATAAACACACTTAACAAAGGCAGAAATGTTCTCCCAGGGGCAGTCAGCTGTTAAGCCCTATTTGCCCCTACACGCATTCAGGCCCCGCATTGCTCAGGTTACAAATACAGGTCAGGTGCGTGCGTCAGTGAGTGCGTGAAAGCACCGTTAATGAATAGTACAGTGTACACTTCAAGGCACTGTGTGTGTTTGTCAGCGTGTGCCAGACCAGCTGTATGGCACAGTGCCGTCTCTGGAGCTAAGCCCAGGCCTAATGTGCAAGCACAGGCCTCTTCGGAGACCACTGGGCGCTTGGCTGCTTCATTGGCCCTCATAGAAACTGTGCTTTGTGTGTGTGTGTTGTACTGGAAAAAGTACTGTGGTGCTTGGTTTGAGAAAGTGCAGTATACCAGAGTGTTTCCAAAAACACTGCTGTTTTATGAAGTGTTCATTATCATCAATAGTATTTTTACACTTTACACTCATCAACAAAAATAAGCAAGTCACCTTTTTGTTGTGTCAGTAAATAAGTGCATTCAACAAATGTCATTTCTAATGCATTAGAGTGCCACCCCTCTTTACATTTAAAGCAGGTGTTGGTAGGGTTTAATGGTTATGTTAAAATCAAGTTTACTGTTTTTAAATTTCTGCAATATTACATTTGAGTTTACCCGTTATTACCATGACTGTGACTACATGCTCCATATTTCTCTAACTGTGACCCCACAGGCTTTCGCTTTGCTTACAGTGTTTGCAAAATGTTACATACCTCTTTCACATGACACAGTGTTCATGTCAGGAGGTATCAGTTTTCAGATATCACTCCCTTCTTGGTGGCTTTTTATCCGCCTGGTCAGTGTTTGTGTACAGTGCACTGGCAACAGCACCTGAACACACACACACACACACACACACACACACACACACACACACACACACACACACACACACGCACACACACACACACACACAAATACACATTAGTACTATGTGTGTGAGCACCCATCACCCAATCCAAAAACTCATATAAGTCCTCCCAAGGATGGGACTGACTTTAAACCTCAATCAGGGAAGACATTAATGGAGTGTATACATTAAAGTATATCTTGATTTCTTCAGAGGTCTAGTAGTGTGTTCAGAAAAATAAACCTCTTACTCCCATGATTTCACAAAAGTTATCTTTTATAAATCAGTCTGTCAATACAATATTTGTTTGTAGAATCCATTGCCAAGATCTTATTGGAATATGCAGTGTATATTTACCCTAAAGGTTAACAAGTGCGACTCATAGTGATCTGTTTCTGAATGTTTGAGTGCACAATACAGTTAGTTTCCACCACTCAGAGATGTGTTTGTCAGTATATTTAGACTATTTTCTCTTTTATTTTCATCAGTTTCTTGGGTCACTGTTGACAAGGCGTGATTTTCATTAATCACTTAAAGTTGATCATGTATATGTGTATATGTGTATTTTTGGACACCAAAAACAAGAACATTCGTATCTCACTTAGGGTGCTGGCACAGGAAAGATCCAGATGAACACCTGGCTGCCGCACAACCTGGTACAATTAGTTCATCGTCTTTACTGGAGACTTGTTGGCACTCATGAATGCAACAATGTGGGGGAAAATTATGGATCTCATCTTTTGTGTGGGGAGGTTATTTGAGGGTTAAGGAATGAAAAGTGTCAACAGAAGGTGCTCTGAAAACGATGATAATGTGTGAAGTGTTTGCACGTTCACACATGCAGTCACTTTCTCCTTTTTCTCGCGTGGAAGCAGAGTACAATAAAGGCTCTGGTTGTCTGGGCTTGCTCACCGGAATGCCCTCCCAGCCTCACGCTCACTTTGTTTCCTTTCATCTCCTCCCCCTCGTCCTCCTTTGAGCGGCTTCCTCCACAGTGATTAGTGAGGGCTCAATGAGAAGTGATCCTCTGTTCTCTTCTGCTGTAAGGGATGACGTATCTTCTTAAAGTGTCGTGTGCACATGTGCCTTGAGAGAAAGTAGCAGAGAGTGTCGTATGCTATTGCTCGTGCACACCCTTCAGCAAGTTCACAATTTCTTTGTGTCTTTAAGGGCATATTTTGAGTAGGCATTAATTTTGTTACTCTCTTGACAATCATCATTGTCCTGAATAAATCTTTGAAACAGACTCTACAAACAAAACATCATAGAATCTGCCTAACTGGTCATTTTCTTCAACTAGCTACTTATACTCCTTTACCTCCCACTTATTTTCCACCTTTGTTGCTTTTGTCTGTAACCTTGTCATCACCACTCTTTCTTCCATAATCTACATTGTCTCTTAACTAAACCTACACTTGTTACTGGTGTGGTTCTGTAAACTGAAAAACTTCATCATGTTACAATATAAGTTTATTTTTTCCCACAGAGGAGGAAGAGTTGCTGCCAAATGATATGTTTTCTTCTTGGGAGTGTCAAGCACACTAACAGTAGATCCTGAGCTGTCATAACACGGCAGTTCTTTCTGCATTTCATTGCGTTTTGTTGTGGGAAAGTGAATGAATGCACTTCTCCCAAAGTACATGTTTTAAATATTTTATGTTATGGTGACTCTTTTTGGACTGTGTCAACTTTTTAGTGAAGAAGGTAATTAATCAGTTGTTGAAACTCTGTACATTAGCTCAGTTTGAACTGTACATTACGGTAATACATCTGTGGTGCTTAAACATTCATTTAAACCCAACAGCAATTATTTCATGTGTGTGTTGTGTATTTTAGATTCCAGCCAATCAAGAGGTGATAATGGAAGTGGTGATAAAGAAATAAAACTTGGAAGGAGATTGGTAGGCCATCTTTCATCCTCCTCAGGCACATATAGAGTGTTAAGTGTGGGGAAAATAGGAAAGACAAAGATGTGGAGTGATGGAATTGGAAAGCTTCTGTTCATGTTTCCAGCTTAATTTGGTTGTACCACCAAGTGCGCGTGTATCTGTGTCATCCTCAAGCTCAGGTCCTCTACCAGGGGCCTGGGAGTTTGAGGGTTCTTAGCTGTTCCTAGGACTCTTCTGGACAGGCTTCTGATGTTCCTGGGATCTGCTGGAGACATTCACTGCCCCGAGTGCTCCTACTACCATGAGAACCACGCTCGTCTTGACCTTCCACATCTGCTCGGGCTGTTCTTTCAACCCTTGGTACTTTTCAACCTTTTCTTGTTCCTTCATTCTGATGTTGGCATCTGCTGGTATCGCCACATCTATCACCACCGCCTTCTTCTGCTCTTTGTCTACCACCACTATGTCCGGTTGGTTAGCCAGGACCTGTTTGGATAGTAGCCTTGATGCTCACTAGTCCTTGGCTTCCCTCTTTCTGCTTAGTGTATAGTGTATTAGGGGTGAAACCCTCCGTGCATGGTGAGGAGCTTTCTTGTCTTGATGTCTGTGGCTTCATTCTCCTCCTTTGGCCAGCTTATGATCCCAGCAGGCTGATGACTGGTATTGCGTACATGTTGATGGCTTGGATCTTGTTCCTGCCATTTAGCTGACTTTTCAGGACCTGCTCACTCTCTGGAGGTATTTGGTTGTGGTTGACTTTCTTGTGGCTTCCTCATGGTTTCTGTTAGCCTGTGGGATACCAAGGTACTTGTAGCTGTCTTGGATATCACCTATGTTGCCCACTGACCTATATACACACGTACATACGTGCGTTTATGAGTGTGTTGGTTGTAAATAGAAATACAATACAATAGTGAAGTGTAGTAATATTCATCCAATCCTATGTCACCTTTTCAGGAAATATTGTATTACCATATTTTAACACCAGCTGTCCAGTAAGTTCAGCCTGTGTGGGCTTGTATATGCCTTTTCACCTTAGGGCTGGATGAGGGGCCTGTCTTTTCTCTCTCTTTCCTCCATGTTTGATTGTCTTGTTTGCAGTTTTTGGTTTATTGAGAGCAAACTGAGCTAAATGGAGTTATCAACAGGTAGTCCTGTAGCAATGTTTACTGGCATGCCCTTACTGTGAAGTTCCATCAGCAGTTGACCTTTACCACACACTGATTCAGTAGAGTGAAGTTTTTCTGAAGGACTATTACAACATCTCAGTTTAAACCAGACTTGTCAGCCTAACATCCTCAAGCCCAAGAGGGCACTCAAGATTGGTTGCTACTTAGTCTCAGTAAAGTTATTCATCTGAGTGTAAAAGGTAAGTCTTAGAAAACCCCAGACCTCTGACCTGTTGTGATTTACACAAGGTATGAGAAGACTTACTGTCATTATTTTTTAAAGTATAGGAAGGGGTGGTGACTGTTTACTGACATTTTTGGATGATAAGTTCCAGGTAGTCTGTGTTTCTTTTCTGTTGCATGTTTCAGTTAAACCCATCCGACTAACAGCTTTGTCTTCCTAATGTTGTCACCATTGTCCTAATCTTTACAACCTCCTGCACCAAAATCTTGATGTCCCACCCTTCAAATGCACAAGCAATACAGCATAAAAAAAAACAGCATCACATGACACAGCTATCACCTGGCTGTTTTCATAGGCTTCTTTCGCTACATTTTGCTATTTTGTTTAGTCTGCCCCCTGGCTTATTTTAGGCTTTTAATCTTTGACCAGTTTAGACCTAAGTATGACTCTTCCCTGGTTAAGCTGCTCTCTCCAAGGTATCTGTTTTCTAAATAAGAGTTCTGAATTCAAGTGTTGATTCATTGGTCTGTCACTGACATGGCGTTTAGGCCGTCGACATTCCTGCTCTCCCTCCGTCCAAGTCTCCCTAGTGGGCTAGTTTTTATAGCATGACAATTCAGATTTGGGACAAATCAAGCAGCATGCAGAGGAAAAAGAGTTTTCTGCTTGTTACATTAAGAGATCTGCTTTCACAGAAGGAAACAGCAAAGCATTTAAACGTTTACTGTCCCACCTACACTTTGACCTTGGCGGTTGTGCGATATAAAAAGTTTCTCTATGAATGATCACCCCTTTGGACAGGAACCAACCCCCTCACCACAGGCTCTCCAGTGACCATGCTGTGAACCGCTGCTCTCTTGTCGGTAGTACATTTCAGAGCAGCATGTTAAAGAAGCTTCAACCTTGGCACCAAACTTCATGCTTTGAAATCTTCCTGTTGCCACTTCTGCATAACAGCCACCCTTTCTTTATGGTTCCCTCCCTTTTACATCCAGTGAAGAAGAGTGGCCATCTCCCTAAGGAAGGGGATTTTTTTTTCTTCTTCTTCTCAGTAAGTTGCAGGTCTCCCCGTCTTTTCCCTCTCATCTTTTCTCTCCTCTGTTCCCCCTCTCTTCTGTGTTGGCTACTTGTCCAGCAGGGCTACACAGTCTAATTACAGGTCAATTAAAGGCTTTCTGGCTCAGTCCTCCTTCTACTAGCGCTTCGGCCATAGCAGGCTTAGGGGACTCTACAGAGTGCGAGTGAATGAGATATCATTTCATGTGGAGATCAGCCGAGAGAAGGCCTTGAAAGAGAGGATTTGGGGAAAAGGCTCCCCTCTCTTTCTTCAGTCTGCCAGAGTCTCTCCACCCTTGGCAACTTACACACCACCAAGCATCTTAAAGAAGGGGCCTCTGGGAGAGAGGCCAGAGGATTATGGGAATATTCATGACCAGATAAAGGGGTGATCGGTTGAATGACTGTGTTTTGGGGCTCATCTCTTTGGTAAACAGGAGCCTAAATGGAGTTTTAGGTCGCTGTTCCCACTGCTCACTGAGGAACAAGCAATGGTGACTCTGTCCACTGTTTTTGTAGCATTTCCACAGGACAGAGAAGAGAAAGCTTAGTTGTGGCGTATTCTTTCTCTTACTGCTGTCTTTTCGTAGCAAACAGATGGTGCTGGGTGAATTAAATATCCGTTTCTCACAGTTTTTATCCATAGAATATTGCCATGTCTCAAATATGTGATTCACATTGTCCTCCTGAAAGCTGCTGAGGGCTCATTTTGAAGTCATTAAGCATGTAAGGAAATAGTAGATGGGTTGTTTTTGTGTTTTGATCTATGTGCAAAATGTCATGATGGGTATTTAATGTACATGTAATTAGGTACAAGTGAAAGTTTTTTTTTTTTTTGATCAGGGATGATGGCTAGTACTTTAAACCTATCCTGCTATTATATTGTCTTCTACACATCTGAAACTGTTAATTACTCAAACAAACTTATTCCAGCTGATATATACTTAAATGTATTCACTGAAATAATACCACGCAAATGCTTCACAGTTATCCTCTGTTAGACCAGGTACAAAAGGACCTTATACATGTTTCTAGTAGTAATATACAGAACAGTTGGTCTGGCGTATGTCTAAAGTTAGACCATCATGGTATATCCAAAAAGCTAAAGCAAGGGCATCTGGACTTGTAGACTTTAAAAGTTGTTAGGATCTTATGAATCATGAATCATGAATCCTTGATCCTTGAAAGCTGTGGGATGAGTGTGTCCTATTAATGGCCATGTTCTCTTGTCACCTGGATTTAACTAGCGAATAGTTATAAGCCTCCCATTGGATATTTACTGCATGGGTGATTATCTTTCAGTTGACAACGCATTATTAAAAAAAAGTAAGGATAGTGGGGAACAGTTGTCTTCCAGGAAAAAATCCTGAAAAAATCCTGATTGTGAACGGCGATCACTTATATGTTTGGTGAAAGCTAATGGAAGAAAAACAATAGTAGAACTCAGGGCTATGTTTCATAGTGACAGTAAGAGCATTTCCACACATACAATGTGAAAGGAACTCAAGGGATTGGGACTGAACAGCTGTGTAGCCTTAAGAAAACCTCTAATCAGTGAGGCTAACCAGAAAAAAAGGCTTCAATTTTCTAAGGATTGGACTCATTGGAGCAATGGAAAAAGGTCATGAGGTCTGATGAGTCCAGATTTACCCTGTTTCAGAGTGATGGGGGCGTCAGGGTAAGAAAAGAGGCAGATGAAGTGATGCACCCATCATGTCTAGTGTCTACTGTACAAGCCTGTGAGGGCAGTGCTATGATCTGGGGTTGCTGCAGTTGCTCAGCTCTAGGTTCAGCAACATTATGTGTCCAAAGAATGAGGTCAGCTGACTACCTGAACATACTGAATGACAAGGTTATTCCATCAATGGATGGGAATATTCCAAGATGACAATGTCAGGATTAACGGGCCTCAAATTGTGAAACAGTGGTTCAGGGAGCAGGAGACATCGTTTTCACACATGGATTGGCCACCAGAAGGTCCAGACCTTAACCCCATTGAGAATCTTTAGGATTTGCTGGAGAAGGCTTTACGCAGTGGTCAGACTCAATAATACAAGATCTTGGTGAAAAAGTAATGTAACGATGGATGGAAATAAATCATTGCAGAATTTTTTTGAAACAATGTCGTGGCAACTTTTTTTTTTGGCCAGACAGTGTATTTGACCTGTGTAAAGCGAATCAGTCTATATTTGTAAAGCTGAGGCTCCATAGGGCACCTTTTCCTCAGCCACATCTAAACCTAGTTGGAAGCTTTGAAGCTTGAGCCAGGGGATTTCCCATGTTTTTGATTGTCTGACAGACACACCAACCTCACACCAACCTTTCTTCAGGTCAGACAGATGTTGATAATCCTGCTGTGATTGGCTTGGATTGAGTTAAGGTATCCTGTGGTCAGGGCTCACAGCCTACGTAGCTGAATTCTTGTTAGCTGCCTTAAAGCTGTGCCCTGCGGTGGGCTGAGTGTTGGAATGGCGTACCACAGGGTTATGTTTCATTCTGCTCCACACCTGCTTCAGTGACTTGTCAATATGCCCCTTGACAGGTCCCTTTAATGCCTCCATTAGGTGTTATAATCTTCCCCTAACGCCCTGCCAGTTTGCCTGAGTGTGTTAACAGAGTATCAAAGGCTGGGGATTTTTTTCCCCTGCCATCTGCCAGTGGTGAATGTGTAGGAAGGTACAAAGAGGTGGAGGTGGTTTGACTTTTCTGCTCTTGCTGGTTTTCAAGACGCTGGGCCGGTTACGTGTGCGTGTCTTTCTCCACCGAGCTTTTCTGGCTGTTTGTCAGTCTCCTTCATTTCTGCCTACTTGTGTGTGTTATATTTTTGTTGGGTTATTCAGATCTTCTCAGCTTTGCCAGTGTTTCAGAATGTAAGTGGGGTGTGCCTTCATCTATCAAGGAAAAGATACCTCTGCAGTCATGCTCTCATCAAAGGGGGGCTGCATATGATATTTAGTTTCACTCCAAATCACGCACACAGTTATCACCTTTGTGTTGACCTGAAATGGACACTTAGGACTGTGCTTCACTGAGGTCCAGGCCACAATAATTTATCATCCTGAAAATGGACAAGTCTTTTAAAGCTCTGTTTTCAGTGGGCCTCCTCGTAGGAAAACAAATGACAATAGTTTGCCTATGGATCTCGTGTTGCTGATTGATCAAGATAGAGCAGTGCTGGTTTGTTCTTCAGAGCTGGTGTTTGAGTTTGTGCTTGGGGGAGATCCAGACAGATTAGTGAGGGTGACAGGGAAGCTAGAGAGCCAGCCAGGCCTAGAGGTACAGCTGGCATTGCAAGCCGTGGCTTCCTTTTCTCTGCTTGCCCTACAGACTTCCTTCAGCCACTGTTTAATTAGAGATTAAGACTGCTTTAGATGGCTCGCTCATCTCGTGTGACATTACATGTCAGGTGGAAGGATTGCTCCTCTTATCCAGTCTCTGGACAATGGGAGTTTAATCATGAAAAGAAGTGAGTGAATGTTTTTACAGTAGGACCCCCCCCCATGTGAAATGTTGTTATGGTGTCTCGTTCTGTCCATTAACAATGTGCCCAGGAGGTACATACTGTAAAAAGGAAATGTAAGAGCTTTGATGTGGTCCGTGCTAAACTGGGAAAAGGTACATAAGGCTTCATCATTGGATGTGTGATGGAAATCTGCCTTGAGGTTTGGCTGTAACTGTCAGACAGAACAGATCTGGTCCTTGAAATACATTTTTTAAGGAGCTGAATTATATATACTAGTATCCATGCTGTTGTCACTTCCTTCCATACTTACTGCATCTTTTACTTTTTTGCTTAACCACAAAATGTCTAAATATGCTGTAGTGGACATCAAGATCCAGACTGAAAAAACTTCCTATGCAAGATATCAGAAGTTTAGGACTTTAACTAACAACTACGTCCGTTATCAATGAATCTGCCATTTGAGTTTGTATTTAATGTCACAAGAAATTAGACCACAATTCAACAAAGCAAAGGCCTTCAGTTTTCTGGGAGCAACCAATGATCTTTAATAGTAATTTATATACTGATTACTTTAATGTTTAATTGTTTAAGCTGTGAAGTCTGAGATTATAACAAAAAGTACTCATTTCAGAGGCCAAACTGACATCTTCACATTTTCTGGTTTACAGTGATTTAAGTATAGAAAGGTGGATTTTAGTACTAGGAAAGATGATCAGACTCAGTTTCTTCTGTTTGTAAAGACAAAGTCAAGCAGCCTAACTGCAACAAGTGAATTTTATAATTTTATTTAAATTAAACATTAAATAAATGGTTAAAATTGTTGCTAACTTGTTTTTTTCTTTTTTCTCCAGAGAAAGTCCGTGAGATCCAGGAGAAACTTGAAGCCTTCATAGAAGCTCTTCACAAGGAGAAATAAGAGAACAAGGTATTTGCTTCGGACGAGTGCATTTTACCAAATAACTAGATGGAAATGATCTTATGTAGTGCATCATAAAAAAAAACACACAAAAAAAAAACAAATAAATAAAAATCAAGCATAAATTGTTGTTATTTTTCTTTCCATCCTTCACAGAGCAGTTGAAAGATTTGGAGAGAAGCAGAGAAATGCACTGAACAAAGGAAACTCAGTCGTGAAATGTCTTCTCCCTATGCCATCTCCCCTTGGCCCTGCACAACACTCACCTTATTTCACAACCAATGACTTGGCTTCCACTGATCGAGAGATGGACCTGAACAGAAAGATGAGATGGAGGCACAGTTTTCAGGCTTTCTCTTTAATTTTCCTTTTTCTCATGTTAATTTTCTTGGAGTCAAGAGGGTGTTTTGAGCACAGAAACACAGGTGGGTCAGAAGGAAAAAATGAAGCGTGCACAGCGCTGTCAACTTGTTTTCAATAAATGAGAAATGTGTATGTTCATCTCCCCCTTAATTATTTTTTTTATTATTATTATTATTTGCATATGTGTGATTGTACAAGTCTATACAAAAAACATCACTGGCACAGGTACTGACGGATTAAATAGCCTTGAATTTCATACCTTTATCTGACCTGGCGCTCCTAAAACACGCCAAGTTTTTGCAAATTATAGTTCAAAAGATTGTTTTAGTTGCACTTTTGATCAAAAGCACTTGAGTTATCCCTCCAAGATGTAACTGCATTAAACATATACTCTTAAAATAAGATTAGTCTGTCTATTCAAAAATTGCAGAATAGCAATTACCCTGTTCAATATTCGACCCCACAAAGCTTCCTGTTGTAACAACATAACCACTACTCATTGACAGAATTACCAAATATCGTCAGCTCTCACAGTGTTGGAGACAATGCTTTTGTTTTCTTTCTTTTTTTTTCTTCTAATTGGGTTTATTTGACAAAATATTCTGTTTGTATATCTGCCAAATGCACAAAATGGCTCATGTCTGTCCGTGCTGTTCCATCATTGTGTAATTGCATGTTGCAACAGCCTGGTAATTATACGACTTATGAACTAAGGTAGAAAATGGAATTAAATACAGGCAGGGATTAAGCTGAAAATGTGTGCTTTTTACTTGCTGATTCTCCTACTGGTTGCTGTTCAGGGCCAGATGTCCCCACTTGATGCTCCCAATCTTTTCTTGCCTTCAAGCCCTCCTGCCACCCATCCACCCTCTCTGCACCACCATCACCATTCTTACTCTGTCCATCACCCATGCAGACATAATTTATCCATCTTAAAAAAAACTGTCTAAAAAGGATTCCGGACCCTGTTGATCCTAATCCTAATTATCCATTCATATGTGTATATGGGTACATGCCGTATATTCTGTACAGGTAAATGTAATGGGTAGTCACAGCATCATGATCATGTATGTGCAGAGCAAGCCACTTGTGAAATAAAAAGATGGTGAGCTGGTTCCGAAACATATTTTATGTTGTAGAAAGTAATGTTTGCATGGTGTACCCCATCAGATGTGCTTTATTTATTAAATCTGTGTTTAAAATAAAATTGACATAAATAAAAAAAGACCTTTTTCATGACGTCTCAGCTTGTCACATCAGCATTAATCAGATCTGTCTTACTAGTGGCGTTGTGTTTCTTGGAACCAAAGCCACCACTTTGGTTAAGAGTGGAACATAAAGTCAGATTGATTTTGCACATTCTTTCCTTGTCTTCTATGTCAGGGACTCCAGCTCTGGCCCCACCACATACCCAGCCCTCCATATAAGTTTGTCCAGCTGCTAGATACCCTTCTTCTAAGTGCTGCCTCCCCAACACACCACAGCGTAGAAGAGACACTGGCAATGATGGTTTGGTAGAACATCTTCAGCAGCTTCTGGCAGATGTTAAAGGACCATAGCCTCTTGAGGAAATGGAGACGGCTCTGACCTTTCATGTACACTGAGTCTATGTTAGCTAACCAGTCCAGTTTGTGATCTAGCTGTACACCCAAGTACTTAAAAGGTCTGAACCACCTCTACACACTCCTTGTTGATGGTTACAGGCACCAGCTTCTTGGTTTTGGTTGTGTTGAAGACAGTCTGCTCTGCCTTAATGAAACAAAGGTGTTCTCCAGGTTCTTCAGCCACATATGGCTTCCATATAAGGAGGTTAATATACGTATTGACATTCATGAATATCGTGAATAAAAACAAACTCCCATAGGAGTTGCACCAAGTATTTCACTAGAAACACGTGAGATAATGGCAGGTTGTATATGTCGTGTTCTTTGTGAGTCCTGAAAAGAAGCTCAGCAGCAGAGCCATGGAATGCTGGCGTTAAAGATTCTGACTGCTGTTTCAATCAGGTTTCAATCAAGTTCATCATAATATAGAAACAGGTCTGGTGTAAAAAGTTACAAACGGGCAATGTGACTCAGCCCTGCCCAGTCTTCATGGTTGGCACTCCACTCCTACTTGAATAAACAATTATTCAACCTGCCTATGATGCTGCTTAGGTTTAATCATATCAGCTAACTCACCTATAATAACAGCTTTATTGATATTCATAACCAAACTATCATGTGACTTCATCAGCTGTATGTTGTATTTGTGTCATCATCAGATTCTACATGTATGCTTTCTCTCTCTCTCTGTTCGTTTCAGTTCTCACAAGTGTTAGCTAGCACGTTACTCCACTTCACACCTGCAATTTTTTATCTTCCTCAGCAATGCCAGTAGATCCTTGAACCATCACACAGCAACCTGTTCGACCTTTTATCAGCAATTTCAGATACTCCTCTGTCCTCTTCTTCATGACCGCCACCGCCAGCATCACATGATTCTTGCTAGTAGCTGTTTGTCTCCAGAAGTGGAGGAAGTTAAGCCGAATCACAACAACAAACAAACAAACAAAAATATTCATGTTACCTGAGTGGTTACTGTCACTTGAAAGTGTAATTAGAAATGCAATTATTAACCTCTAAGCACTTTCTATCAGCTCCCCATGTGATGTGGAAAAAAGCAATTTGCTAAGTAGAACTGTCAACAATATTTAGTTGAGGAAATATTCAAGTAGACTATTCCAGATTGTGTACTTGATGCCAAGTCACATTTCATACAGTATATCCATGCATTGTTTCACTCTCAGTTTTGGAGAGCTATGTTCAATAGTCTGGGATGTTATGCTGCAGCTGTTTGTTGCCGGATGCAGTGACCTGTGTGCTGAAGTGATGAGGCCTCTGCTCCAGGTCTGGGCAAACTCTCAAGAGTATTTAACTATGTAGGCTGCTATCTCATCTCAGTGCAGGCTGAAAGTACGCTGCAGCCTGAGGCAGCAGTGAGAAGGAGAGGCAGGCAGGTCTAACTGATTAATAAGTCAGAGTCCGGAGGTCCTCCTTTACTTCTGGGCATCCTCTCTCCTTTCACAAGAGCCTAGTTGTTACTGCATCTCCACATTGCTCAAAGGGTAGCAGGGTGGGAAGGGATGAATGTGGGGGAAGGGCCTCATCCTAACTGCCATCACCTGGGGCTTACACATGAAGAACACTGCATCTCGTCAAATTGCTGTTCCTGTGCCGCTATTATATTCAGCTGTTTTCTTGAAAAAACCCTAATGACTCTGCAGCAGCCATGAAAAGAAAGGGGAAAAGTCAACCTCCAGCAGAAGGCCTTTGTGCCATCAGATAGCCACGTTCTGGGAGGAGGGAGGCTGGCCTGGGACACACTATAACCTATTAGCATCTGCAAAGGCCGTCACGTTGACTAATAGCCAACGCCACAACGGCACAGTGGCTCAGTTTGTGTTTTCCCTCAATCCTCCTTTATGCTGGTGACACAAAAGCAGTCAGGCCAGACCTGTCAAATGTGCCACAGCAGTGGACATGCACAAAGCTTCATTTCTAGTCTTTCTGAAGAAAAAGAAAGGACAGATCTTGTTCCTTCATTTTTTTAATCCCCCACCTACTCACGCAGACACATGCAGGGCCTTTTGGCAGGGGGAGTAGTGCACCGCCACTACTCCCCCTATTCACTACTCATCTACCGAGATGATGAAAACCTTGAATAAGTCTAAGAAAAGGGCTATAAGTTGTGGGGATGGGTGTTTTCTGTCAGTAGCAGCCGTGTTTGCATTTGGTTGCCTTTTTGTTGGCGGCACAGGCTTTGTTCTCATCTCTCTGTCTCCTCTGTTATCAAGTTGTTGGCTGACATTGTGGGGGATTCAGACAACCAGATTAACGTATGTGGCCGTCACCCGATGAGATTATGGCAAGTACTATAGAGCAGCTAGAAGATCCTCTGATGGACAGTGGTGTAGGATATCCACTTTAAGATTGGTAAATTTCTCTTTGCAAGATGCTTTAGAGAAATTTAGCAATGAATAGTTTTTATTATAATTTATTAATCATCTACACACCAAGTGCAGTAGACAAATCAATGTCTGGCAACTAGCATCGGTTCTCATTGGTACACTTGAACTCTTTTTTAAGGAACTTAAATATCTTTCACAATTTTCCACAATTTCCTCATATAAAAGTAAGTGATGCTCAAGGTGCTTTAAAAGGTGCTCAGCATACATTGAGAACAACTTTGGGTTAATCCTTTGGTTGGCCAGGGATTTAATCACTAACAGTATGATTAATTAACAACCTGCTGTACCTCCTGGGCCTCAACTGCCCAGACAGACGCCATGATTTTCAGATCAAGACTATTTTGCAGGGCTCCCTGCTCTTCAAGTCTCTGCTTGCATGTTTTGGAGTGTTAGAATGGCCTGGTAGCGGCTGGACTGAAACGGGATTCTTGAAGCTCAGCTGAGGTGCAGAGCAACCAAGTGTTTAACAAAAAAAAAGGACTTATAACACTTAGCAAAAGAAAATGATCACTACTGCATTTTGGTGGCCCAAACTCTGGTTTCTGGGCCTGGGCCTGGTCTGTGTGCACAGGCTCCCTTTTATAGGCTGCTACTAGTTACATTTCAAACCCTAGCTCTGAACAGGTGGGCTCCCTGCCCAGATCCACCTTACAGTATCCTAGGTTAAATTATATACTGTAAATAAACAAATATCCTATACTCACTTTTATCCTCCTCATTTAAAATAATAATAATAAAAAACCTTATATACCAAACATTCACTCAGAGCAGTTATTTACCATCTTCAAACATTTGCTACCCCCTTCTTCAGTTATTCTAATGGTCTCTCCCGGGACCTGAATGCATTCAGGCCTCCAGCAGACTCTTTTAGGCTGAACACCTGAGGAGACAGCAAAGGTAAGAAACATAAGGTTTCAAAATATACAGACAGATTGCACCAGTAAAACACTACCCAATGTTTTCAGCCAATGTGTCTCTCTTCACAGGACAGGCCCTCATCAGAAGCAGCTGAGAGGCCCCACCAACCAGTGAAGAGGACCTTCATCACTTGGACAGCATTTTCATGTTGTAGAATGACTCTGGAACCGACAAGCATCCCTGATGCTATGTGTGATAACAAACATCTTAACAAACATCATTAGTGCTACATTTCAAAGGCAGTGGATTGACATGCTATCTTTCAGAAAACGGTAGCTCTTCAGTGTAGTTTCTAAACGTTCACTTTTAAAGAAAGATTCTTGAAGAAATTACTAATTCCATCATCTTCACTCCTTCTCTGACAACATGCCTCGATACAAATGCACATATTTCTGCCTCAGATGGACGACTGGGATTGCTTCACGTGGAAAATGCTATTTATTTTCTGAGTTTTAGATTTAATTTGTAAGACCTTATAACATTTTTGAGGACAGTTGTTAAAAAACAGTCAGGGTTGTTTTTTAATCACTTTAATTTTGAGTGCTGCATATGTAAAATACAATAAATAAGTACAAATCTGCAATAAAGTAACCATAACAAACACTGATAGCACATAAGGCCATCTGACTGACTCTAAGCACATCCTAACTTCTTGTTATAGCCTATATAGGAAAGTGGCATAATATGTAAAAGCACAGTTAGTGTCATTTATCAGTTCTTCAGTCATCAAGTGCAGATAAATACAGTGGATGTAAATCTAACACTTTCTGCCCCTGGAGACAAACTGCCACTGTTGCATCACCACTGATGAATCTTATCAGGGGCTTGTTGAAGCAACAGGCTTCCTTCTCCATTTCAGCCAACAAAACCTTCTACTGTCCCCAGGGCCCGCTGCTTTCTGCCCTGCAGAGAATAGCGTCACAATTGGCCTTTGTGTTCATTATGTTGGAGCCATCTTCCCATTGCGCTGTGGGGTCCATTCCAATGCTGAATTAGGCCCATGGGGATTTTAGCCAAGTCACAGAGGTCACTGACCTTCCTTGTCACATCCCCAACACACACGCACATATATACAGAGAGCCCTGTTCTTACTCTGTGTGCAATAAATTATCGCAGGACTCAGTGCTTACATTTTAGTAACTGAAGGGGGCTCGACCGTGTGAATCTTGTGGTGGTCCTGTAGCTATGTATGTGTATATGTGTGTGCGTGTGCATGAGTCTGTGTATGTCCAAAGGAGTGGTAAGGCAGAGAACCACTACATGTTCTCACCATTCAAAGTCTGACATACACCCAGAAAGAATCCATTAAATGACCTCATCCTCTCACAGCCTGGGACGTCATAAATGAATTAGGCCATTGTGGAGCAAGAAAGCCTCTATTAATAATTCCCTTATGAACGATATTTTCCTACTTCGCTCACACAGTAGATCAGCTGTTTGAAAGAAAAAACAAACAAACACCAAACTACCACTTCCAATGTCATGTTAAAGGCTGACCTTCAAACCTCAGACTGTCTGTAATTAGTGGGAACAATAAAAACCTGCAAGGAGCTTTCAACTTCACCTATCAGCTAGAAATGTAGTTATACTCTATGTGCTAATTACAGTAGCATTATTTTTTTAATAAAATACTTTATTCTAATGAGGATCTTTCTCATGTCAAATTGCTACTCAATTAAAATATCCTCTTGTAGAGATTGGACAGTCTTTCTGTAAGGTTTGGGCTCGGTTTGGTTTGGTTTAGGTGACTTCTACAACAAACTTACCATTTTCAATTGCACAGATCAAAAATATTTATTTACATCATCAGGGTTTATCTGTGAAAAAAAAAAGAAGAAAAGATTAATGTACCAACATTCACATGCAACAACTGTTATTTTCTGCACCCGACAGCATCTTAATTGTTAGTGTACAAAAGATACAGACATCCAGAATTACATTAATATTCATTATTTGGATAAATACTGACTGACACTAAGAATAAAAGTATAACTTAGTGGAAAACATGCTCAAATAGAAGACAGAGAAATAAATGTGTGTGTGTGCGTGTATGTAGCAAAGGGGTGGGAAGTTTCCTCTGCTGAAAAGAGATATGCAATGTTGCCATGGAAAAACCGATCGCCGCGCAAACTGTTTCTTAATCGAGTGGTGGCCTTGGTGAGAGGGAGGGATGTGGAGCTTTTAGCACAAGAAGCGGCTCTGCGCTTGCATGGATTTAGTGGGATTATGTGAGCCTTCATGGCAACCATGAGGCCAGCAGGTGAGGGCCGGGCTCAGCTGCCTTAGCCTTTAGGTAAACAGAGCGGAGGGTTGCCAGATCCTGGCTGCGTTGCCAGGCTGAAATTGTATCAGTCTGCACTACTTACGTCAGTCACAGTGATCTGCCGCCTCCTGTGAAGCGGCAGTGACAGGGGGCAACACTTATTGCTGGATAGGGGACTCTGAGGACCGGCTTTCATCGTCTAAGTGCCACAGTGAGGCCAAACCAAAAACGGTCTGGCGACATTACTTGACTGGTCAACAATAGTATCTTAGCAGGCACTGAAACCAAAAGCAAACACACAGCAAAGCTGAGTGTGAATGTCTGCGCTGAGGAGGCTCAGTTTCATTAGCAGCATCATCCGTTAAACTTGGACAGAAACGACAACACCTTTGGTAAAGTGATCAAGTTACTGAGCTTTTGTCTCTTTTCAGGAAGTGCTGATCTTATTTTCACTCAGCTTGTACTTTCAATCAGATTTGCATGCTCAAACAGGCCTGTTTTACACGTGTTGAACAGTAAAACAGGCTTATGTTATAAATGGTTCAGTGTGTTTTCCCAGAACACTTTGACTTGCCTGACATCACAACAGATTAGGACAAGAGAATTGCCATGCAACTTATTCATTGTTTTAAGGAATCCTTGCACATTAGTTTCACATACAAAAAGTGGTCATTCGACTTTCACATAACCTTGGTTTAAATAAATTGAAAATTGGATTAAGCCGGAAGATGTTGATTAAATGTTGACATTGAATGATGAACAGCTCAGGGAAGATGATTTGTACAAAATGAACAAGATGAGGATCTTTGTCTTTGTCTGCTAATGTGGGTATGAGATGCACATGACGTAGTGAAAAAATGCTGAATGACTAAATATTGCTCTAGTGGTCAGTGTGTATGACTATAAACTTGGCTCTTTCTTCACCCTACCTATTGTAAAACTAAATCAAACTTTCAAATTAAAATCCACCTCTGTCATGTCACTGTTGCGCTCCTCCCCCGCTGCAGCCTCCCTGTTTGATCACCTGCTGGTCAGCCGTATCTGAGCTGAAAGGCCACTGCTCTGCACTGCTGACCTCCCGACCTCCTGCAACCTCCACACTCCTCCTCTCTGCACCAGCAAATATTGAACCAGTCAGTCAAGGTGTCTGTGCAGTCCACTGAGTGGTTGGCTGTTGTCGTAAAACAGCTTTACTACTGGACAACAGCAGGCAGTGTTTAAATAATTGAAATAACCTTTAATTAAACCTGGTTTATCCTTTCATTTTTGCACCAACACTGTAAACTATGTTTATATAGAACACACTGATTTTCAGGTGAAGTATCACAGCCAAACTTTTGCCCTAGGCAAATCTAAGCACTGATGATTGGTTTGCCGTTGTTTATTTTACTATCATCTATCAAGTTCCAAGTTATATTCAGCTTCAAATCACTATGTAGATGCTATACACACAGTGTACAGTAAAAGATTTATTCCATCCCATATTTAAATCAGATCTTAGAATATGTGAAGATTGCTCTCTAGGATTAACTAAATCCTTAACTTTTTTCAGTGTGCTGTTGACATGTGCAATGAATACTCTATAACCTACAATGGAAGGAAATAGTTGTTCTGATCTAGAAAATGTGCTGAAAATCAATAACCTATCAATAGAAAACAATACATTACTATAATTTCTATGTTATCTGTAGCAGTTATTACTATATAATATTAGAATGCTCAGTTTCCATAATGTGCATCAGCATGGTGCATGTGTGTGCATTTGAGTTCTTGAGTTTTGTTTGCTAATGAGATTGTTCCCTTTAGATAAACAGTTGTTTCTCTGAGCTATCCCCTTGCTTTATATGTGTGTGTCCTTCCTCCTTTGCAGTGTGTGTGTGTGTGTTTGTGATGCTGGGTGCTCAGGAATGTTTGCTCTGCCAACATTCACTGACTGTAACCGTTGTCTCTCCAGTCTTGAGTGAAACAGACACTCGGCAGCCTTTTATCAGCCAGACACGGACGGTCCTTTTAAGAGGAGGAGGGTAAATAAGGACTTTGATAGGTGCATAATGTGGTCGAAAGGCACAAGGCCTGACGGTGCCTGAGCAAACAGGGTTGTGGAAGCCTAAACGCACACACATGCACACAGAGAAGAGCGCGCTCAGAACAACAGAGAGCAGAATCAACAGTTGAAATAAAGAAGAAATGTGTGAGTTTTTCTTCATCTCTCACCGTTTTAAGCCAGCAGCTTATAGACCTCTACACTCTACACTCAGGATGGTGGGATCAGTCTGTCTTAAGGTTTAATTTAACAGAACTTTTAAATTAGTCATTTCTCAAGTCAAATATGAACGATAATAGATCTGAGATTCATTTTTTTAATAACTTTTCCCATTATTCATGTGGTTCCTGATTGTCAGTTTGTGTTTGTGTCTCTGTCCACTGTAACTTTATGGACAGTGGCAAAAGTTAAAGGTGACACAACAGGCAGGTTGCATCCATTGCAAAGCAGTATTAGTGTAAATCAGCATAAGTGGTGCAAAACCAATAAAGCAGTCAATAAATACCTAGTATAATAAACAAAAGTAGACCATAAAAAATAGTATTTGTAAAAACGATCTACATGAAAGTAAACCTAATATTGTTCAAAATATATGTTTTGCTTTTACAAAGTATCTCTCCTTTACAGCAATGTATCTCTGCGCCATCACCTGTAGGGCTCCTCCTCCATGCTTTACATTTCTACTTACAGACAAAACAGATGGACAAGACAAAACACACTCTTCCGCATCCTCTCATATCACATCCATAAAAATGCAGCAGGTTTATCTTCACAAGCACACATTCATTCATTCACATTCGTTTAAACACCCGCAGAACACACACACACACACTCCCTGATGTCTCCAGGGGCCAATTAAGATAGTCTATATACCTTGAAGCATGTGCACCGAAACGCGCCCCAGCCTCTCCTTCCCCCTGAATCACCACCAAACACCATCGTGTCCTGCCCCCCACAGACCCTTTGACCCCTGACACACGACCTCTGTGCTGAATGATTACACACAAGGGTGTCAGAGCGAGAACCCAATCACACGCACACACACACTCACCCTCGGCTGTGCACACTGAACTGAACAGTAAAAACAAATGTATGGACCAGTGGTCACATACAAGGCCTCTCACTACACACACACACACACACATGCAGCTGGGAGGTGAGGGGTTAGTTGTGGGTCGCAGGTTAATACAGTCCAAATGGACAGGACAACTGCAGGATGCAGGGGGCGCTGTGGAGGTGAGGAGAGGCTCATGGGGTCGGGGTTGATGTGCATCACTGAGACGCACAAATAAATTAAATATTATATTTGACTTCATGAAGCATACTTTAAAATGTGGATTATATGAAGGAACAGAGGAGATATGGAGGGAGGACTGAAGTGATCATAGAAGACAGATCCTGATGTTATCCTGGTCAGCTATGTAAAAATAACTTATCTATTAATCTTCATGTGTGCCACTTCATGTATGCCTCTCTAGACGTTTATGACACTCGGTATGTTGAATACCTTTATGTGTCTTTATAGGAAATAATGTAAAACTAGCCTACTGTGTTTTTGTCTGAAGCAGTTCTCTTTGTTAAGTAGAAGTGTTTCAACATTTTTATAGTTGTATCAGTTATATATGTCTCCACCTACAAATCTTGCAAAAGCAATTTAGTTTTTAAAAAGGAAAAAATGTGAATTGTTGCAAGCTGGTGGTCAGTGTATGAGGACATCAAAGGGATCAGCTCAGTGGTGGCAACACTGGGAGGAGGATAAGACCAGACCCGGCCAACAAAACTAAGCCCCACCTGAAAGGCAGGCAGGCCCAGTAATACGGGATCATCCCTAGTGTAATTCCTCCCTCCTGGCCCCCAACAAAGAGACCTGGGACATAAGTTCCACATCTGGGGGAGGAAAGGAGGTTTAAGGGAAGGTCTGGTGGTCCGTCAGCCTATGACCAGGTCGTCATGCCAACGACACACATGTACACACACTGCACGCAACAGTCCGGAGCCCTCTTGCCCTCTTTTATCCCCCCATATTCTGATCAGCCACGTTGGGCTGTGTATTGTGTGGCGACGTGTCAAAACATGGCGGAAGATCAGAGGTCAGCTTGGCCACTGACCTGGGCCCCTAGCAACCTCCTCAGTGGCTCAGTAAGAGGGGAGTCATTGGATGTGGGTGGTGTCCAACCACGGCTCTGTCCCTCTGTGACAGGTCCGGTTCCTAATCGGCTCAGAAAGCAGTCGGAGGCCGGACACCGGCCGGTATTGTCCAGCTGCATCTGAAAGGCCTAATGCTGAAAGGCTGGGGCAGGACAAGGTCAGACTGGCCACAGCGCTCTGCTGCCTTTCAAATGCTACCGATACCCTCCTTCATTGTAGTCAGGTCTGCACGGCGAGCACCCAGCCATGGACAATATCAGGCATGGTAGTAACCAGAGGATGTCACTGATCTTGATGAGTGCATCAGCTAAGTTTTAAGAACATAAATTATCATCTGGGTATTCAGTAATGGCACATACTATCCAGGTTAGCAATTTTTCAAGCTGCTTCGCACACAAACACATAGCTCACAGCTTCTGATGTCTTCAGATTGCATTAAGAGACTATTAGAGCCAACAACCAGACTAATTTCATCAAGCATCTCTTGCTAACTTTTATCACACACTAATCACATATTCAGCAAAACACATAAAGATCAATGAGGTGTGATGTGGTAGAATGCAAAGCCACTGAGGGTTCTCTGAGGACCAGGGAGGGGGAAAATAACATATTTTGTTTTTGTGATTAATAAATAAGGCTCCATGAGAGGCAAAACTGCTGAGGATAATGTCAATTTCAGTTTACATAAGAATCTTATGTTCAGATGTTTTCTATTCCAGAAAACTTGTCTAATGTGGTAGTTAGTTTAATTTATATTGCCAGCTTATCAGTTATATTTCCTGTAGTGCTGAACTGAATTTCTACACAAGCTCCCAGAATTCATTTTGCAATTGCAGTGTTATGTTATATATGTTATCTTATCCAAAAACGTAACCTGCAAAAAATAAGACCCAAGTTTTATAAAACTTTCTAGTAAGTAGTTTTCTTGTCACCCGTCCTCCCTGCTGCTTTACCAACTCTTTCTATGCTGTCAAGTCTTGATAGGCGACACAAGACAGTGACATTCTGCAGCAGCTGGAATAGGGCTCTAAATGAGTATACCTTAATGAAGTGGACTTTTCAAACACACTCTCAAAGGAAAGGTGACATCCCGGACTCCTCGGCTCTTGTTGCTTCACAGGCTAACAGGACCTGCCAATGAAATTGTCTCTTTTTCCTCTTGCTGCCAAGAGAAGGGAGAGCAATTACATTCAATTGGAATCCGCAGTAATGCTGGGACCTGGGCCCCTGGAGGCCCTGGCGGTCCGGATGTTTAATCATCATCTGACCTAGTTGCTGCTTCTGATAAATGGGCCTGGGGAGGGAAAGTGTTCGCTGGTCATTAATCTACAGTCAGATGGGGACAAGCACACACGGTTGCCGTCAAGTTAATTGGCCACTTATTTTAGCACGAGCGAGAGGCTAAGGCGAGATGGAGATGGATGTTCCTCGGCTGATCCATAATTCGACCCTCCGGGGTACTAATACAAGCAAAACAAACAGAATAGGAGATGGTGAAGAGCATAAGAGTAGCATCTCTGAGGAGATCTGAAGTATTTCCACAACTCCATGGTACATACAGTACAGAAGTCCATAGCAGAGGCCAGAACTGGCTTCCTGGTTAAATTTGACAGCCCTTGCCTCATTTATGGTGTAATATGATAAAACTCTTTCATAGGAGAAAAAGAAAATCTTGGCAAACTTCCTAACTCTCACTATGTCACAAAGACAAAATGCTGAATTACAAGAATGTGCTCAGGCTTCTTATCTATCTTATCTCTTCCACTCCTGTGTGTCCTTTCACCCTGGCTATCCAATCAGGTTGTAGCGAGGGCTAGCAGTTGTCCAGGTGGCTGCCTGCCTGATGGATGATGGGAACAGAGAGGGTTGTCCCGGGTGTGATAAGGACCATATCTTGACGGGAGCTTCCTCTCCAAGACTGAGTTCAGCCACACAGTGTTGACAGAGAGACGGATGTGTGGACAGGTGGCTGGATGGATGGATGGATGGATGGATGGATGGATGGATAGATGCTGGATGGAAGGATGGATGGATGGATGGATGGGGGGAAACAGCTATGAGGGAACAAGACACAACCTGTTGCTGTGTGTTATCAGTCCACCTCTTGACCCCTGCATTTTTTGCCTTTTCTCTCAGTCCAGCCTGAGCATGGAGCTGGTGTATCAGCATCAGTGTGAAACTGAGCCAGTATCCAGTATCCATTTTGGAGTCAGAGCTGATACATAGTTATTTTACTGAAATCCCTGCAATGTAAAAAGACAGAAGACCTCTGAGTAGATGGTGTAAGAGGCAAAAGGAGGGAGAATCTTCTGTGTGGACGATGAAAAGCATTTCAGACCAGGGACAGCTGCTGTGGTTTGTGTCCCCTCATAATACCCAGATTTTCCTCACTGACAATGATGTCAATGAGGAAATCCAAATAGTCGCTGAGAGACAGAAGATGGGCCCTACTGTCTGAGGCACTACAAAAAATCCATTGAGACTTTGAAACTAAGTTTAACCATTTATTAACAACTAAGAAGATAATCAACTCATGATAACGTGCTCTAAAATCTAACCAAAAAATAGTCACAGTGATCAAAATTAACGGTCAACAAAAAATATGACAACCCACTTGCTCACTCTCTCTCTCTCTCCCTCTCTAACAAAAAATCAACAGGTGAATATCAACTAATATACCCACCCATAAACACGTGACTCACTATTCCCCCAATAAATATAATGACATAAACAATATCCTAATAAACACAAAAACCCAAATAGGTCTGTGAAGGTTCTCAGTCATCCAGGACTTTTTTGGACAAAAATCCAGGGGCGTCGCTAGGGATTTTGGGCCACATGAAAAGAATCTTTACAGGGTCCCCCAACACAGCGGCGACAATTTTTGATGCTATTTTACATACAATTATGCTTTTTTTTTTTTTTTTAACACTTTATTTGTAATTTTCCAATCACCATACAAAACAATTATATTCTCTATTTTACAAATAGTCAAAGAAAAACAATCCCGACAATAAGCAGGTTGGAGACGAGAAACAGAGACAAATCAAACCCACGATCAACGTGACAAACTCATCATAGACAAACAAAAACAAACAAAACCTAAAAAAACAACAACAGCAGGTGCACCTAATACAACTTGTAACAGTATTGGTCAAGGGTAGGTGTAATCATTCAGAGTCCAGTTCCAGACCAGGTAAATTGTTCACATACGTTATTAAAGGGTCCCAGGTTTTGTGGAATCTGCTGATGGAACCGTTGAGGGTACATCTGATCTTTTCCATCCTAAGATTCTGCATAACGTCCCTAATCCAGTGGTGATGTGATGGAGGAGTTGCGGCCTTCCACTTAAATAAGATCAGACGTCTAGCTAGTAATGAGGAAAAGGCAATAACCCTCTGTAAATGAGCAGGGGGAACAGATCCCGTTGGATCAGAAAACCAACCGAAAACAGCAACTAAAGGAGACGGTAAGATGTTATAAGCATAAGCACTAGAGATGACGTCAAAGAAGGATGACCAGAAAGGAACAAGTTTCGGACAAGACCAGAACATATGATAGGAAGTAGCTGGGGTCTGTTTACATCTGTCGCATAATGGGTCCACATTCGGGAACATTCTTGCTAATTTAGCTTTTGAGAAGTGTAGTCTATGCAATACTTTAAACTGTATCAAAGCATGTCTAGAACATATGGAAGAAGAGTGGATCCTAGTAAGAGCCAAATCCCATTCGTCATCGGACAGCTGAGCCCCCAAGTCATTTTTCCACTGTTCTCGAATATGTGAAATAGAGTGGTTGCAGCTATCCATAATATGGGAATATATAAATGATATTCTGCTTTTATTCAGCCTATTGACCCTTAATAGGGAGTCCAGACAGGAAGGAGGGGGAAGAGTAGGAAAATTGGCAAACTTTTTACGAGTAAAATCTCGAATCTGCAAGTATCGCAAAAAATGATTATTATTCAGACCGAATTTTCTGGATCGCTGTTCAAAGCTAGCAAAAGTATTATTGACATACAGGTCCTCTATACTATGAATACCCCTATCATACCAAATATTGAAGCCACTGTCCAATAAAGATGGTTGAAATAAGTGATTACGCATTATTGGCGAGTGAATAGAAATATTCTGAATACCCAGACATCTTTTAAACTGGTTCACGATACGTAGGATTGAGTTACAATTATATTATCTTTAATATTATTAACCAGTGATGGCACAGGAGCACAAAGTAAGGCAGGGAGTGAGTGTGGGCTGCTTGTAACCTTTTCAATCTGGAGCCAAGCAGGTATCCTATCCTTCCAATCTTTTAGCCACAGAGAAGTGGCATTAAAATTTGCAGCCCAGTAATACGTACACAAATTTGGAGGTGAAGGCCCACCTACTCCTTTTGGTCTTTCCATAAATTCTTTTCTTATGCGAGCTGATTTATTATTCCATATGAAGGAGGAAACCATTTGATTGAATGTCTTAAAAAAAGATTGTGGTATGAAAACAGGCAATGCCTGAAACAAATATAGAAACTTTGGCACAATGTTCATCTTTACAGAATTCGTTCTCCCGATGAGAGAGAGATGCAAAATTGACCATCTTTTAATATCTTGTTTACACTGTTCCAGCAGAGGAGTGAGGTTGCTTTTAAACAGACAGTAATAGGATTGGGTGACTTTTACACCTAGATATGTAAAGGACTCCGCGGCTAACTTAAATGGCAGATTGGGATATTCTCTAGCATTACTTTTAATGGGGAAGTATTCACTTTTATTCAAATTTAGCTTATATCCAGATATGTTTCCAAATTCCTGCAAAACTCTAAGAATTTCAGGGATAGATGTGATAGGGTTGGTAACATATAACAATAAATCGTCCGCATAAAGCGAGACAGTATGAGTCAGGCCACCATGTGAGATACCTTGTATACTATTATTACATCTGAGAGCTATAGCAAGTGGTTCTATAGCTAGAACAAAAAGCAACGGACTCACTGGATCCCCTTGTTTCGTCCCTCTGTGAAGAGGAAAGTACTCGGATGAGATACCATTGGTACAAACTGAGGCAGTTGGGCCAGTGTAAATGAGCTTGATAAGTTGAATAAAATAAGGGCCCAAATCTGTTAAGTGTATGAAAAAGATAATTCCACTCAACCCGATCAAACGCCTTTTCGGCATCAAGCGATATTACTGCTTCTGGGGACGGAGTGTTAGATTCAGTATAAATGATATTAAACAATCGTCTCAAGTTAAAATAGGATTGTCTACCTTGGACAAACCCAGTCTGGTCCCCAGAGATGATATAGGGAAGAATTGTCTCAAGACGGAGTGCAATGACTTTTGAGAACACTTTACCATCACAGTTTGTCAAGCTAATTGGTCTGTACGATGAACAATCACAAGGATCCTTATTCTTTTTTAATAACAGTGTAATAGATGCCTGGCAAAGCGTAGGTGGAAGAGGGTTATTCTCTAGTGCTTTTGCATAAACTGAGAGAAGAAGAGGGGCAAGTTTATCTTTGAATTTTTTATAAAAATCAGTTGGAAACCCATCCGGGCTGGGGACCTTTCCACTCTGAAGGGACATGATTGCATTGTTAATTTCCTCCAGCGTCAGATTTTGTTCCAATCGCTCTTTAGAGTCAGAATCAATTGTAGGAATGCTCAGATTAGAAAAAAAATGTCAAATTGGTTGTGATCCGGTGTTGAGTCTGAAGAATATAATTTAGAATAGAACTCTTTAAAGCAGTTATTAATAGTCTGATGATCCTCTGTTGAGGAACCATCTGGTAGCATAATTTGCAAAATAATACGGGACGCTGCTCTTTGGCGGAGTTGATTGGCTAATAGTTTGGAAGGTTTATCGCCCTCTTCATAGAATCTACTACGGGATTTAAGGATGAGCCTTTCTGCTTGGGTGGTAGTTAGGAGATCGATTTCAGTTTGTATGCTTACTCTCCTCCTAATCAGATCAGGGGTCGGAGAGCCAGCTATGAGTCCGTCCAAAGTCTTAATTTCTAAAGATAGTTCCTCAATATTCTTGTACTTTGTCTTCCTAATATGGGCAGAGCGGGAAATAATCTGCCCTCTGAGATATGCTTTAAGTGTTTCCCAAAGGGTTGAGGCTGAGATACCATCAGTCCTGTTTACCTGCAGAAAAAAATCTATTTGTTCTGTAATGAACTTTACAAAGTCTGAATCTGCCAGCAGGAGCGTGTCAAGCTGCCACGTCCGTTTTGTCCTCTGAGTCGGAAGAGTTACTTTAATACTCACCGGGGCATGGTCAGAAATAATGATTGGGTCATATTTACAATCTGTAATGACACTCAGCAAATAGGGGTCAACTAAAAAAAAATCTATCCTGGAAAATGACTTGTGTACATTAGAGTAATACGAATACTCCCTCTTGGTTGGGTGTTTAAATCTCCATGGGTCTATAAGTTTATGCATGTCTATGAACGATTGGATTGTTTGCGCGGATTTAGATGGTCTCGGTACAAACTGGGAAGAACGATCCCAGGTAGAGTCCAATACCAGGTTGTAATCCCCAGACATAATCAAGTGATGACTATCTAGATTAGGAATGGAGTTTAGCATCCTTTTAAAAAAATGATCATCATCAAAGTTCGGGCCGTAGATATTAACCAGTACTAAGCGAAGTTGAAACAGCTCCCCCACAACCATCACATACCTGCCGTTTGGATCCAAGATAGTGTTTGACACAATGAAGGGAATCTTTTTGTGAATGAGTATAGCTACTCCTCTACCTTTACAGTTAAATTGCGAGTGAAACATTTGCCCTACCCATTCTTTATGAATTTTTGATTGGTCTCGATTTAAAAGGTGGGTTTCCTGTAGGAAGGCAATACCAACCCCGAGATGTTGTAGGCGAGAGAGAACCCTTTTTCTTTTGTTTGCCTGATTCAAACCCTTAACATTCCAGCTGATAATTTTCATGTCATCTTTACCTAGAACAAAATTTGAATTACCCTGTGCCATTAGAACCACTCAAGAAATACAAGTGTCTACCCCATTTAGATAATAGAAAAAAACAAGTAGGTGCACGAGCTGTATACAAAACAAATAACACATCAAAACTACTACATATAACATATAAACAGGCCTTAAAAAGGCTACCCCCCTAGCAAACTTCAAACTGCTGCAAACTTGCATTTGCGTGCTACCCGCAATATTGGAAACATTTCTGAACCATTAATGAACCTCTCCAATAGTATAGGGTATTAAATGACTGGTGATGTACTTTCACATTGTTGAAACCAAAATAACTATAGGCCATTGAAAGTCAGTGTAACGAGATCGGTGGTGATCATAAAATAAAAATAAATAAAAAATATAAACTAAAAAAATGGGTCCAAATAATAATAATAAAAAAAAAAATTTAGGAGGGCGTACATACACTCACCGGCCACTTTATTAGGTACACCTGTCCAACTGCTCGTTAACACTTAATTTCTAATCAGCCAATCACATGGCGGCAACTCAGTGCATTTAGGCATGTAGACATGGTCAAGACAATCTCCTGCAGTTCAAACCGAGCATCAGTATGGGGAAGAAAGGTGATTTGAGTGACTTTGAACGTGGCATGGTTGTTGGTGCCAGAAGGGCTGGTCTGAGTATTTCAGAAACTGCTGATCTACTGGGATTTTCACGCACAACCATCTCTAGGGTTTACAGAGAATGGTCCGAAAAAGAAAAAATATCCAGTGAGCGGCAGTTTTGTGGGCGGAAATGCCTTGTTGATGCCAGAGGTCAGAGGAGAATGGCCAGACTGGTTCGAGCTGATAGAAAGGCAACAGTGACTCAAATAACCACCCGTTACAACCAAGGTAGGCAGAAGAGCATCTCTGAACGCACAGTACGTCGAACTTTGAGGCAGATGGGCTACAGCAGCAGAAGACCACGCCGGGTGCCACTCCTTTCAGCTAAGAACAGGAAACTGAGGCTACAATTTGCACAAGCTCATCGAAATTGGACTGATGAGTCTCGATTTCTGCTGCGACATTCGGATGGTAGGGTCAGAATTTGGCGTCAACAACATGAAAGCATGGATCCATCCTGCCTTGTATCAACGGTTCAGGCTGGTGGTGGTGGTGTAATGGTGTGGGGAATATTTTCTTGGCACTCTTTGGGCCCCTTGGTACTAATTGAGCATCGTTGCAACGCCACAGCCTACCTGAGTATTGTTGCTGACCATGTCCATCCCTTTATGACCACAATGTACCCAACTTCTGATGGCTACTTTCAGCAGGATAATGCGCCATGTCATAAAGCTGGAATCATCTCAGACTGGTTTCTTGAACATGACAATGAGTTCACTGTACTCAAATGGCCTCCACAGTCACCAGATCTCATCCAATAGGACTTATGGTGGAACGGAGATTCGCATCATGGATGTGCAAAAATCTGCGCCACGTGTGATGCCATCATGTCAATATTCCAGCACCTTGTTGAATCTATGCCATGAAGAATTGAGGCAGTTCTGAAGGCAAAAGGGGGTCCAACCCGTTACCAGCATGGTGTACCTAATAAAGTGGCCGGTGAGTGTATGTGGCGTTACATGTGACGTGTACACGCATTCACACAAAATAAAAACGTCCATCGCCACATAAACAGTACTGATGAAATAATACTATGAAAAATACATAAAAAAAATACTGTCAATAATATTGACATAATAACCATATCTAGTAATAGCACCATCTCTTTTAATTAGTTATTTGCATTTTGACCCGATCATCAATATTACCTCAATCACCATCTTCTGTAGCGTTTGAAACGGAGCTCCCGTCATCAGCAGTAACAATTTTATTGACATAAGTCAGTGCCGCCGCGGGGTCGGTGAACTTCATGCGTCTCCCGTTGTGTGTAAACTGCAGAGTGGCTGGGTAGTAAAGGCCGAACTGGATCTTTGCGGAGTGGAGCTTCTTTTTAGCCTCGTAGAAGGCTGCGCGGCGTTTGTTGACATCCGGGCTGTAATCAGGAAAGATGTAGAATCTTGATCCGTTGTAAGAAAGCGGGCCCTTCTGCCTGGCGAGGCGTAGGATCAACTCCTTAGTTTGAAAGTGGTGGAGCTTGACAATGAACGGCCATGGTCTATTGTCGGCAACTGCTGGTTTTGGGGCCAAACTTCTGTGGGCTCTGTCCACCGATGGTAACTTCTCAAAACGGTCTTCACCAAGCACATCAATGAGCAGCCTGGTAATGAACTCCGATGGTCGCGAGCCCTCTGCATCTTCTGGTATCCCCACAATACGTATATTCTGCCGTCTGGTGTAGTTTTCCAAGTACGCTACCTTCTCCTTCAAGGCAGCGTTTTCTTTAACGAGTGAAGATTGGGAAGTTTCCACGCTGCCAAGTCTCTTATCAAACTCGTTCATACCGTCCTCTACATCAGTAATTCGTTGGCAATATACACTCAGAATCGAGTGCAGAGAGGCAATAGACGCCCGGTTCTCCTCCCGAAATGAATTAATAGAGGTTTGCACCGCAGTGACTGCATTAGCCAGCGCTTCCAAATTGCTAGCATTTGCATCTGTTTCTTTGCTAACGCTATCCGAGGAGTCCGAGCTGCCTCTCCCACTTTGTTGTTTGGACGGTTTGGGAGGCATTTGTCCACCCGTGAGGTAAAAAAAGTCACTTAATTTGTGTTTCCAAAGAAATTTGAACGGTTACGAGGTCAAAAATGTAGATATTTAACAGATTTCTCCGGGAGCTGTGGAAGACACGTCTACTCACTACTCATGCTCAAGCGCGCCCCAATTATGCATTTTAATGGTATTTATGACTATCATACCATATTTGTGAAAGCAGAACATTTCTGTATTATAATTTCATAATCATTAGGGGCCTCTCTGGGCCCCCCTCAATCATGGGCCCCTAGAATTTGTCTCCTTTAACCCCCTTTTGGCACCCCAGCAAAAACCCAAACAATATCCCTTAACCTTACTACTACCAGACATATAAAATGCATTAATGGCTCCTACAGATATATTTATTTCACATTTTAGGTAGAGGAGGCAGTTGGTCTCGTTCATCACCTCGAGAGATCACACATGTTGCCTTTAAAGATCTGTTTTAGTGGGTGAACATTTTCTGTACAGAATGTCTGTCAGTTTCGGTCATGGTGTGATGTGTCACCATCTGGATTTTCTTAGTGTTAGCGCTGTATGGCTTATGCTCGCCTTGGCAAATATGAGGAATTGGACTGAACACCAGGGGTCTGATCAATATGATCAATTCAGGCGTCACTGCCCCGTGCAACCTAATTCCAGCTAATTGGAACTTTTCACACATATCTCCAAAGCAGAATGCCTTCTTTAATGAGCATGACTGCTTTCAGTCTCTGATCTATGGCCAGCAGTGGGAGCCTGGCCTGGCTGACCTACTTGGTCCCGGGTGGTCAACGCTGAGCAGGACGCAGCTCCTTCTTCAACTACAGTGAATAGCTGCTCATCCCCTGTTCTCTGCAGGAGGTTTTCTGAGCTCCAGGACTGACCCCACAGGAGAACAGCTGACCGAGCAGGGTCAGGTAGCAGAGTCAACAACCCTCTACTGACCTCCACGACAGCGCCGTGCCCTTCGGCCACCGCCCTCTGCTGCTCTGACCCTTCTCAGGCCTGGATAGGCTCCATGCGGTGAGTCAGGGGGTCAGTCTCCTGGAGCCTCATTGTAGCAGCCACTGACCAACGATAAAAGAATTTGTGGTCAAGCTTCAGGGGCCATAGGAGCATGAAAGTGAGGGGATAGTCGTACCCCTGCCGCTGAAGTCTAATTTGGCAGGATGCTGGTACGTGAAGCCAGAGACGCTGGACCAACAATGGCTCTGCTCTGGTAAACAATAATGTTTGTGCAAGGTCTCTTTCTTGGGGCCAATCTAGCTCTCACAAAGCCCATCTGGCATCAATAAGTTGTCCTGAGATGCTATTCAGGACATCAGTCTTCATTTTGTGTGGCTTTTCAGCAAAGGTCCTCTCTGGATGCTCAGTGCCCAGTATAGGCTAATACTTAAAAAGTGACAGATGCTATAAATCTAAAGTTTTGGAGATGATGTCACCATATATGACATCTACCAGCTATTACATTTAAGATTCCATGCTGCCCTGCATGGAGGTGTAAAAAGTCTGTTTCTGTAGAAAGGAAATGAAACGTTGTTAGTAGTTTTTAAATCCAGTTTAAGTCAGAACGATATCTTCATTCTGGAATAAGAAAGTGAAATTATTTTAAGGGAAAACTTATCTGAATATGTGAACAAAATGAATATGCTATGATGGGTGATGTGAGCATATGTCTTGGTTGATGTAAGAATGAGTTTGTGATGAAGAACTACAGAAAACCTGTCTTGTACGAAGATAGAAGCTAAGCTAATAAGTTGCGTAAAGATTGGACATAAGGAGAAACTGCTCTGTTCTTCAGTTCTGGGGCGGCTGTAGCTCAGTAGATAGAGCGGGTTATCTATGAACCAGAGGGTTAGCGGTTTGATCCCCGAAATGTGTCATATGCCAAAGTGTCCTTGAGCAAGCATGTGGCAATCGTCTGTGAATGTGTGTGTGCTTTTGTGAGCGAATGTGTAGATGCATCTGTATTTGTTCTTTTGTCTCCTTCTTTTGACTCCTCAGTGATGCTGTAAATGCTGTATTACGTTTACACTGACTTCATGTTTTTCATGGCTGCATCATTTCATCAAATGGAAAGCAGTGATGTCTTGTCCATCCATGTATATACATTTTTACATTTGGCACACTGCCCTGGTTTGTAATGACTGTATCCCTGACAGGTTGCTGCCTGATCAGGTGTTGACAGTAGTAGATGTTGGTACTTTGGTCCAAAGCAGAACAGTTCACAGACTTTCCTCAATGTTCTGAGAAAGTCTCACACTTAAAAACCTCCTCATTCATGATTGATTCAGGCCAATATGACTCATGTCTTTTAAACGGAGGAATGTGGGAGGAGGTTTGGAACAAGATGGCCAGTGAGTATTTTGTTCTCATTGCTGGTGCTGGGCTGACTGGGCTGGGGTGAATAGTCAGGAGGCTAATTAATAAGAGTGGGAGAAAGAAAGAGAGCTTGAGATTGGAGGAAATGAGCACAGCAAGTGGCAGATAGAAGCCAGGACTCTCTCTCTTTCTCTCTCTCTCTCTCTCTCTCTCTCTCTCTCTCTCTCTCTCTCTCTCTCTCTCTCTCTCTCTCTCTCTCTGTTCTTCTTCTTCTTCTTCTTCTTTTCTGTGACCCTCTCTCTGGGTCTCTTGCCCGATCTGGGACAGGAAATAGGATTGTTTGTGACCAGCACGTGTGATCCATAGCCCAGCATTTTTTGCTCTCCTGAGGGCCAGGCAGGAAGTGGCCAGGCGTGGGCTGTGACCTCTGGGTAATGAGCAAGGACCCTCAGGGGGAACTGCTGCCTGCCGCCACGTTCTCCACTTACATACACACATGCACATACTGGAACACATAGACACACATGCATGCATGTGGAGACAGTAGACTCTGCTGAACCGCTGCTGTATCTGATTTTGAGTGTGAGTCTGAATCCCCAATGAGAGAATGCAGGTGATGTTTGTGTTTAAATAATATGAAGGTCACACAGCTGAGCTACACTGTGCATACAGAAGGGCAGCAGGGCAGTGTGGGAAGTCGTCTTTCAAATGCACTTTATAAATAAATGGTAAAAACTAGTGGAGTCTAGCCTGTTGTCATTACTTTTTTTGTACTTATGGACAACAACTATTGTTTTAAAGATGAAGAGAAGAGAAAGACAAGAGAGTGAGCAAGGTGATCTAATTTTAATCATGGGCAACAACAAGATAAAAACTTACAGGAGAAATGGTTTATGAAACAACATGAGAACTTACGTTTTGAAAAATTTAATAAGTTGTACATTTCAGTTGCAGCAGCATTCAACACCATACATACATATAAAAAAAGCTAAAATCAACAATATGAGTAAAAATAGAGAACTATAAAAAGAACAAAAAGTATACACAGTATACAAAGTATTAAAAGTGAATATTAAAGAAATGTTAAATTAGCATGTATACACAATATTAACATGTATTAAAAGTGAATATTAAAAAGAAATGTTAAATTAGCATGTCCAAGGTCTCATCTGTCACACACAGATGAGGAGTTGTACAGACTGATGGCTTGGGGTAGGAAAGATTTCCTGTAGCGTTCTTTGAGACAACGCAGTTGTCTGAGCCTTCTGGAGAAGGTGCTCTGTTGTCTGTCTATTGCGTGGTGGAGAGGGTGGTCAGGGTTATACGTGATTGATAACAGTTTGTTCAGAGTCCTCCTCTCCACCACTGATTCAAAAATGTCCTGTCTGTAGCCAATAATATTGCCAGCCTTCCCGATCAGTTTGTTCAGTCTGTTGGCATCACTGGCTGTAATGCTGTTCACCAGTCTGGCAGTCAAACAGTGGGATAACAAGGACTAATTCAGTGGTCCATCATGGTGGGATTGACGTTTGTGTGTGTGGTGGTGCTGGCTGCTGGTGGGGGCTGTCAGCGGGGCAACCCGCCAGGTTCCCAGGGCACCCTCTGCAGACCACTTGAGACGAAGAGAAAGAGAAAAGAGGGGGCAAGTGCAGAGGAGAGAGTAAAGAAGGGAGAGTCATTCCCAAAACACAAAAACCTGAGGCCACAAGTCAGTCAGGATGCATTCAGATCCCATGCAGGTAGCTAGGCCGAAGAGAAGCCAAATTGTCCTTTGTGACACAAGGACCATTCAGTGGGAACAGGATGCTGTCTGCGGGATGTCCCAGACCCCTCGGCGCTGTATTGTAGTGTGTGTGCTTCAGTGTTTGTGCTTGCGTGTCTGGCCCAGTGTTGACTTTTTGGGAAAGATTGACGAGGGAGGACTTGGCTCTCTTCTCTGTCAAACATCTGACAGTGAATGACAAACTCAGTTAACCAGTGTAGAGATTTGAAGGAGGTGTCTCGTGCGACAATAGGAGCCCTATTTTGACATATGGCCGTGATGAATGTATGGCAAACAAATCTCTTTTGCGGTTTTGAGACAGTGGCAGACAGGTTAGAGACAGTCTGAGAAAGAAACAGACAGTGTGGGGAGACAGAGTGTCCAAAGAGACACATAAACAAAAGATGGAAGTGCAGTCAGAGGTTCTAGCTGATGCATTAAAGGGTCAGTTGTTCACCCAAATTACAACACATCATTTTTCCTCTAACACAAAATAATAATTCACATTGGTCTGAATCATCTTGCTAGACTGGAGAATTAATGAATTTGTGAAATGGTAGTTATCATGTCTTCCTAAGACAATATAGTTCACCAAGATACTACATAGGGATTAATACTCTTTTTAACTTCTTGTTAAAATGTTTATATTGAACTCAGGGTAGAAATTAGCTACCAAACAAACTAGGATTAGATGATATGACACCAGAGATACACCAGAGATACAAGCAACTAATTTAAGCTGCTTGTACTTTACTTTTAGAATTTTTGCAAACACACCAATTTTTTATTTTTTTATTTTTTCAGTATATTCGACTGTGCTTCAGAGAGAGTTAGAGTATATTATTTTACCATCTTGCCTTTATTTGACAATGAAGGTCAGCACTTGATCTGGATATATACATAAATCAGTTCAAACTTCTGACAGTAATACAACAGTAAAGGTATATAAGGTACCTTAAATAAGGTAAGGAGAGAGACAATTAGTAAAGTGAGTACTTTTCATTTTAGTTATAATTCTAAGCCTCTTTACCTATGCAGAATTTTCAAGCAGAGCTGTTAAAAACAGAAGTGACTTCAAACTAATAAATACCAAAAAGTGGTAAAACATATTGAGTATTATGTATTTGTAATGAGTTAAACATTGTTGGAGTTATACATAGACTAGTGCATGTCTCTATGTTCTTCTATGTTCATATGTATGTATGGGTGTTCTCTGAATACTTGATTCACCCTGTACACATATCCCCACGTCAACTTCACGGATAATACGTGATTGTGTGATCACTAGCGGGGATTTCTCAAGGTCATGTTTAAGCTTTAACTGCAGTCAGCTCTGTTTCTCATCTGTCCTCTGTGACTTCTTTGAAAGCCCTTATGAATGGCACTGGCAGTTTGTGGTGGTACAGGCTGAGTTATACATCAGGCCCTCCTCTCATTCCTTGGCTATACCATCATAAAACATATCTCACCCCCACCCGACCACCAGTCTTACATTTCAGAAACTTAGAGTTTCCTGGCACATATTTTAAAGTTCAGGTGCTGAAAGCAGCAACATGGCTGAGAGACAGGAGGGCATGCCCCACACAAAATAATGAATTTATGTCAGCTAAAATCAGAACAAGGGGGGAGGCGGTTCTGTGCTTGTGTGTGTGTTCATCCCCATGACTACAACGATGAAAACATGCACTTCCTTGCACTGTGAGCCCATATAAGGGGGCTGCTGGGCCAAGCCCTGCTCAACAATACCTTTAATGTCATAGCTCAGTGACGGTTCTTTGTGTAAAAGGCGGCGCGCTGTGAACCACACAGAAACTCAAAAGCAAAATGGATTAGAATATGAGAGAAGAGATGACTGAATCAAACTCTGTGGATTGGAGGAGATTATCTGAAGGGATTATGGGAGAAATGACACACTAATTACTTTCAGTTGGGGTATGGGACGAATTTGAGTTTAAAAGCTTTTTTATTTGAGGAAGGTGTGTGCATGCAGACATTTTGTGAATTACTTTTGATACAGTGTCTTCTGTGCATTTGAATTTCAATATACCGTACAGAAGAGATGCAGTGACTGTACAGAAATAATGTGAGCTGATCACAAAAACTAAACTGAACTATTACAGAATAAGATATAAGTAAATAAATGGTTGAAGACAAATCTTCCCTATATTGAACTTGTCACTCCTTTCTCAGTTAGATATCTTTTGGTTTTAGGAAATAAACAATTTAAAAACAGTAACACAGGGGTTTTTTTCTGTCGCTTTTGAATCCAAAAGATTAGCAATTGAATCCAGATAATAATCATGGAATCATAATGACAATGATCTTCAATTGTTTCTTTAGTCTTCCATATTACTCTATACTAAATTCATTTTAAAAAATGTTCATTTAAAGTAAATTAAACTCAATGTATATACAATATATTTGACCACAAAAAGGACATTAAAACCAAAATTTGTATACATGTCTTTGCCTGCTCTTTGAAGCATCAGCTAATCCTTTGCACAATGTTTACAATTTAAAATACACAAAATCTACATCTTTGTACAACCACTGAAAATGTAGAAGTAGTTTTTACAGAGTGGCTGTTAAAAACAAGTCAAACATCGCCTGATACTAACTGATACTAACTCCTGATCTGTATCTACTCCAGTATACCAGTCTATCCCATCATGTTTGTTAGGAATTCAAACTTAAGTTAAGCACTTTAAATGAAACAACGGCAATCAACTCAGACATACTACATTCTGACTTTGTGACTTCCACTCCTGTTGACCCAATGCTTGTCTCTCACTGTTAATTATTTGACCAAACTGGAGTTGAGGCGCTTAAAGGACGTCTTTTCAGGAGTTTGCTCTGCTCTCCAGGTCTCCAATTAGTCTTAAAGGAGCCCAGGAAGGATAACAGAGACAAAAGAGGAAAAAAAGGGAGCAGGAGTCCAAAAGAAAAACAAAACACAACAATCAACAAGACCTCCTGGCGTCCTTGTGGGGGAGGACACACACATATATATGCCTCCTCCTGTCCCTCACAAACTTTGTGGTGTTTTCAGAGCTCTGGCCGTCACTGTGGAAACCTGGAGCTTCTGTCGTTCATTTCATGCATTCACTTCCCTTCCTCCCTTCTCTCATCTCATGCACACACACACACAAATGCTGACATCCCCCCAGTCCCTAGCTTCTCCCGCCCCTCCATTCACGCCCTCCCTTCTTCCTGGGCTAAAACAAAGCATGGGGCTGAATGGGCTCTGAGGTAGGTAAATGTATTCAGTGACACTGGCCGGATGATTCCATTCTGTGCCAGCCCTGTAACATTTGTTTCAGGCCTTGTCTGAGGGAAGGGACAGCGTGTTGGGCCTTTTGTCCCTCATGCCCTCTGCACAGCCCTGCAGTTAATGGTGGCCTTGTCCCAGGCTGCTGGACCAGAAACCTGCAGCCCCATGGGACGGTAAGACATGGGGAGATGGTAAGAAATGTGGGGAAGCTGTGTGTGTGTGTGTGTGTGTGTGTGTGTGTGTGTGTGTGTGTGTGTGTGTGTGTTTAGCTGGTTAACCCAACTCAGATGTTTCCATAAGATCATCTGTGTGTCCAACATGCTTTAAGTGGAGACTATGGCTCAGCTGGTTCTCTCTGCTCTCCTGGACGTTCACAAATCCATCAAATCTACACATTTAGCCCATTATTTAGTCAGTACATCCTTTTCTTTTATTTTCTTCTCTTTTCTTACTTTTATTCTCATTTCCAGCATAAAACTCTCAGTCTTTTCTCTTTATTTTATCCACTCTGAGCCATGAGTGGTCCAGCCAATGGGCCAGGTGCATGTGGAGTGGGTGAACTTGATCACTGGGAGGGGGGGGGGGCACCCCACTGCTATCTGTCTGAAGAGAGGGCCCCCAGTGTTTAGCTGTGAGGGTCCCCGCTCTTTCACTGCCATCCGCTCTAGAGAGCATCTTCACTTCTGTTTTGTGTGTCTCCCTCGCTGGGAGAAGAGTGGACTTCAGGGCAGAAGACTATACCACACTTGACTCTCATAATCTGCTCAACACCAAAAGACCTGAAGCCTCAGCTGGTCTATGAGTAGAGCGTAACTTCTAGTGCTTTCTACTGACGTTTTGATTGAACTATTTTATTCATTCGTCTGAAACATTGCATTATTGGAGCAGAAGTCAGACAAATAATTACTGGCTGACAATTTTTTTTGAACATGTGTAACATCCTTTGCTGCCTTAGTTAATAGGTGATGTATGCCCATTTAAACTATCAGCTTTGTTGGATCACTAAATTACATTATTTTGTGTAGGAAGTTGGATTTCTCGTAGACATTGGTGAAACAAAAATTTAAAGTTTTTCCAGGGGAAAAGTAATAGTTATGCTGTGAAACATTCAGTTGCAAATAGGGAAAATGCATAAATGCATAAATCAGCAAAGCAAGTAAACATACAGTTGAGAGAGAAAGTTCAGTTGTAACTACTTTTATACAGAGTTGCATATTCTGATGTAAGATCTGATAAAAATAATCAAATCTATCTATACTTTGTATCACACATTTAACTGGTAGCTATAGCTGTCAGATAAATGTGGTGAAGAATAAAAAGAATGGCCCTCTGAAATGTTATGTACTGATAGTTTAATGTGACATATAAAGGCAACCAATAAATCCAAATTGTCTTAAACTACTGGAGTCACAGTCAATTACTGCTTGTAGACGAGAAGTTACAGTATTTAATACGTCACATTAGATGCACCTGTTCATATGCATGCAGTCAAATCATGTGTAATCTAATTCTTTTGATTATGTGATGGAATGTAAAAAATTATACCAACTTTCTGAGGCTCTTGTTCAGAGAACATTGTATTCCCACAAGGTCTACTTTAATTGGTTCTTGAATTTTGCAAGGTCTCTCATTTCTAAACATTTACAAGTGGAATAACTACATTTATGAATTGCAGATTTTTCAGTGACACAACTCATTGTCAATCATAAAATTGAGTCTCGATCTGCCAGTCGTCCTTGGTGAGATTTCATTACCATAAACTTGCCCCAGCACTGAAAAGTCTGTCTGCTATTATGCCAGGAATCCCAGAGTATCTGTGCCTTTGTGTAAGCGGGTGTGTATATTCATAAGAGCCAAAACCAAATCCACCCCTCTCTCTCTCTCAGTGTTCGGCAACAAAATCAGCTCTTGTATTGGGGGCCAGCACTACAAACAGTGTGTGAGGGGATTAGTGGCTCCTTGACTGCTCCTTCAAACGCACACACCCAGCATGGCTGCCTCGATTATGACTAATAGATACCCTGAAAATTAGTCTGAAATAAAAGGGAGGAACACCAAGGGCTTTTCCCAGGGACGAATTTGACCACACGTCCATCAAAAATGTATTCTAAAATCCAAAACCCAACCAAAGCCGGAATGGAAGCCATCCTAGAGTGTTGTGCTAGCTTGCTAAGCCAGGCTTTGTGTTTCTATTGCTTTCATTGAGGCTCGGAGTGCAATAATAATGATTAGAGACTTTAGAGGCTAGATTAAAGTGAGGACAGGACAGAGCAGTTTAGTGTGTGAAGTAATTTCAGGGCAGCTGAGCAGGTTTCTTAAAGGGGAAATTTCTCTGAACAACAGTGAAAAGGACACAGGACTCCATTCAGCTAAGGACAGGGCTGCCCTCAGATCAAACTAATCAAACTAGCACGTTGGGAATGTAAACACATTAAACTGTAAGGGAAATTTACATGAAACTGACACACAAGCCCCACCTTACACCTCACCAAAACACGCTGCACTGGGCTGTGTTTTCAGTGAAGCTGCAGGCTGTGCAAGGTGATCCTGTATTATCTTGGCTGCCTTTACTCGGCAGGTGAAAGTGCTGTGAGGCTGACGGCTTAACATGGCTGCTGTAGAGCGGCAGCAGAGACGCAGGGTTCAGAGAGAAGCTGAGAGGCAGAGACACCCACTGCATCTCAAATGACAGCCACTGCAGAGGCAGGACACAAAGGCCAAGGTGCGTCAAAATGCTGCAAGTCTATATCTCCCTGAAGAATACAGTGAATGGTTCAGAGACGGTTTAGAGAGCAATACTGCTTTTTTACAATTCATGGGGTTGGTGACTTCATATGTACAAAACCAGTGCGGGACACAGAGGTGTGGTGGTTAGCACTGATGGCTCACTGCAAGAAGATTCTGGGTTCGTATACACTAGCCTAGTGGGGCCTGTTCTCCCTGTGTCTGCATGGGTTCGCTTTGGGTACTCAGCTTTCTCCCACAGTCCAAAGACATGCTTGTTAGATTAAGTTGTCATTCTAATTTGGCCATAGGTGTTCGTGTGAATGGCTGTCTGTCTCACTGTCTTAGCCCTGTGATAGACTGTCCAGTGAACAACCTCCATAATTCTGTAGTGACATCAGTCATCATGTACAGAGTGGTCTGCTGGAACAGTGACATCACAGAGAGGAACAGGAAGAAGCTGGTAAAGATCATCAGGAAGTCCAGCTCTGTCCTGGGCTGCCCCTTGGACTCAGTGAGAGAGGTGGGTGACAGGAGAGTCCTCCATGCTGGACAATGAATCCCATCCCCTGCATGGTGACCTGACAGGACTGAGGAGCAGCTTCAGTGACAGACTTTATTATAGCTCTGTCATTTCTGCATGCTGTTGCAAACTGCAACATAAAGGTTTTTCTTATCTTATCTTCTTATCTTATCCCAGATTTCACCCAGTCACAGCTGGGATAGGCTCCAGTCCCCCTACCACCCTAAAGAGGACAAGTGGTTACAGAAAATGATGAAAAAATTGATTTTTAGTCCCAGTTAAATTCTGACCTGAACTACCACCATACGGGAAACTACTTGCTAATATGTGCTCATATTATAGCTGTACCATTATTTTTTCATTGTTTGTCACAGGCTGCATTTGTTCTTTTTATTTCACATAAAAATATGTGAAATAAAAAGGGGACTGATATTGAAAATTACTTTCAGCTACAAGAACATGTACACTGGACACTGCTTCTTCAGGTTTAGGTGATTTAATAAAGCAAACAGAAGACTAAATACATTCTGTAACGATACTTATGTGCAATGCCAAAAGACAGTTTGTTAATAATATCAAAATTTAACCTGAGTAGTAGTCAGACACAAAAGGCAGTGACAGTTACAATGAATGAATGAATGAATGAATGAATAATTATGCTGGAATGTCTTCTAAACCGTGAAAAAGCAGACAAACTTCTTCTCCTGATAGTTTCAGTATCAACACCGAACACCAAACAAACTGTTACTCAAAGTGAGTAAGTGAGTTTTTGCTGGAATAAAAAGCATACCCCCCCAATAAATTATAAAGACACAAATCAAACACACGTTTTAAATGTATATGTTACTGCCAAGACTATCCCTCCCCACTCACAGCCCAGGATTCCCCTCAAATATCCTCTAATTCCCAACTGGAGCTGATAACAAAGCCGTACGGGATGCCAACAAAGCCCCAGGAGAGCCCAAAATATCCCCTACCAGCTACTTCTTCCTCCTTCAGGCAGAATAACCCCCTTTCCTGCCAGATTTCCTTGTCTGTTCATCTCATGCCAGACAATATGTTTTTCAGAGAATGTGAAACTCTGTGCAGATGTGCCCTCTGGGACATATGCTCATCGTATAGGTTTGGGATAAAGGGAGAACGATTAGAAGGGAAGGTAATTCAAGCATGAAAAGTAGAAAGAGTATCTTATCCGGAGACCTGGGTCCAGTTCCCTCTGCACGTGGCTTCCACACCTCCTGGCTCAGTTGTGTTTTTCTTGTGCTTTGGGAAATGTGACAATCAGTGCTGCTTTCACCAGGATCTGGGGTCAAGTTGCTGCCGAATCACTTAATTCCACAGGCGAACATGGTCAGTAAAAAATAAAACATAGAATAAGCTGCTGAGAAAAAAAAAAGTTTCATTATTAAAATCTGTGAATGTGAAAAATTTCCCTCAACTTTAGTCTCAAGTTGTCTGTGAAGACTGTTTTTCATCCAGCGCACTATATATCTAAACAAAACTAAAACAAAAGCAACTGTACTTGATTGCGTTTTCTTGTAGATGTTTCACCACGCATCCATGAAGTCACTGAGATGAGTGTTAAAATGTATTCAGAATATCTGAATCGAGGCCAGTTGCCTTTGATGTTTGCATTGCATCACTTAGTCTCAATGTTTCTAAAATTTTAATGACACCATGTAATTAATTTGAAATTAATTAGTCTGGTCTTCTTGTCTCATCCTAAGAAATTCATGCAGAGCAGATGATTAAATCATTGACAGTTAAACTCTTAAATGTTGTTTGTCTAATTTGGTTTAAGCTAACTTGTTGATCTTAGCACAGCTTGTCTACGTACCAAATATGTTGCACATGTAGGTGCTGTATACTTCTGACGTATGCAGGAAGACACCTGCACATACACATAAGCATTACACAAGAACTCCTTTTTTTAATTATTTATTATCTTTGCACATCTACATAAATATAGTCCTGTTTTTCCTGTTGTGTTTTATTGGATTGTGTAACATTGATTTCTCCTACAGGGGATCAGTAACTTCTTTATTTCTTTACTTCTTTACTTATCTTATTTTCTTTTTGACGTTCAATTCAACTTTGACACTTTTGTTTAAAAACAGAGTTAATAGTTGATTTTGATCAGATGTGTGGCCTTTATTAATGTAGAAAGTGAGCCTAATATTACCAAGTTGATTACATGCAGTTGAAGTTATCGAGGCAGAAGAAGATTAGTTATGAAGAAAAACATTTAGAGCAGAAACAACAACAGCAACTAATATATGAATTGTGTTACATTACAGTTCAATATGCCTTCGGATCAAGCCAGCTAGAATTGGCCGGTAGATGTTGTTCATATGTTCACCACTAGAGGGAAGTGTTGGCTCTGAATGGTCACTGAAACGCAGAGGTGAGTGGGCGCGGATCTAGGGCAGCTTCCTCTCAGCAGTATGGATTCCTCAGCAGCTCACAGCGTGTATGCATGAGTGTAAATAACAAACAGCATTAAAAACCGTTAATATCACCCAGTCAGAGCACCAGATCAGCAGCAATTACAGAAATTGCTCCCACCTGGAGAGTGTTGGGTAATCAAGTCTACTAAACATTTCACCTGAAAATACAAACATTTTGTTGATTTGAGAGTTGCACCATTTTAGGCCTATGTATGGCTGAAAGATAAGTATATTATGGTTTAATAATGGTGAGGAACAGCTGACAACACTGTCCAGTCTCAAACATTAGTCACCTTAGTTCATTTGTTTGAAAACTCTTTCAGCTATTTGCTAACACTGTTTCTCTCACTCCACTTTGACTATTAAACTATCATTTTGAGTCATGGTAACTGTGATGTGTGTATGCATGCTGTTTCAAAAGTAGGCTATGCAGTGTGAGTGTGTACCTAAAGGCTATATACACTTTTCCCTGTCTATTCTAAGATTTGGACCTTCAAAGTCTGCTTCTACCTTTGAATGCGGCATCTAAGGTCTACAACCTTCAGAAGACCAGGAGGCCCGTGTTTACTCCAGGGATTACATTACCACTCCAGAGACGCACTGCAGCATTACCCAAGGTAAAGCCTCTGCCGCTGAAGACCGCAGTGACCGGTTCAGGGTGGGTTCGGGGGACTTCATGGTGAGCCCTTCTTTTCTGCTGCGTTCATCCTTCCGGGGAGTGTGTTGACTCAGATGGGACAAGTAAACAGAACCAGGGTGAAGGCATGTGGGTGCTCCATTCTCATGAAACCCTGGCCTAGTGGATTAGGCTAATGCAGGCCCGTGAGGGGTTCGGGAGGGGGGGTGTTGTAGTGCGGCCTTCCCTGACAGGAGGTGATGGATTAGGGCTTTGTCAGGGCCCATGTCAGCCTGAGGGACTCAGTGATGAAGGAAGGAGGGGAGGCAGAGTGGAGATCAGGGCCCAGGGTCTGCCCAATCCTGGGATCAGCAACATGTTGACAAGGGATTATCCCGATTGGTGTGTTGCTGCAGGAGCTGAGGCATCATAGACATACAGGGAGAAAGGTAGCAAGTATACAGGTGCCAAACAGTGATGGCATTTGAGAGGAGTCACAGATGTTTTTTATTACAGCAGAAACAATACTTCTCAGTCATGTGTCATATTGCAGGATTCCATGTCAACCAGTGAGACCAGTCAGATAAAAAATAGTAACATGTGACATCAGCGACCATTAGAAATGAAAAACTTTCTTTTAGTGGCACCACACTGAGAACTGCTTATTTAACGGCAACCATAAATCTGCACGCATTAGCGGAGATCGGGTTACCGTAAGTGCTGGCGATAGGATGCTGGTGGCATGATATCTCAGCCACATTTGCCTACTCTGTTGAAATGTGAAAACCAGACTGTTTCCTTTTACTGGTTCCCTTTGAAATTCCGCTCACTTGACCCTCCCTCTGCTTCGATTTTACTGCACGCTCAGGTTTATTTCTGGAAACCTCCCACACTCCTCAGCTTGTTTAAGACGCCTGCCTAAGTGTGCCTTTTGTTTATTTTGCCAGCCGGGACAAAAAGTAAAGTGAAGTGATTAAGCAGTCGCATTAGGTCTTGCACACCCCAAGAAAAACCACAAGGAACATTTGGAGGGAGACTCGTCAAGTCCGCAGTTGTTGGTAGTGTTGAACAGAGGTGTCTGGAGGAGGAATAAATTACTTGGCACTATCAGCCACTGGCCCCATCTCCACATCTGGGCTTTGTCTGATGTTATTAAATGTGAAAAATGAGTTCTGCTCATGATGTTACGGTAAATGATACAGCGTGACATTTTGTGCTACAAGAGCTTTCTATCATCTAGACTAGGAACATAAAACGATACTCTGAGGAGGCTGGATATTTGTTATTTAACTCTGCACGTTGTAGCCATTAACGCATGCCTTAGAAGAAGGATTTGAAGGCTACACTGTTTTCGTCTGAAACACAAATGATTCGTTTTACATTTTCACACGATGAGAAAAGGAGCAAGGGAGGCAGGGGGAGAAAAGGGATGAGAGTGAGACGTAATTGTGAGAGATAGTGACTGACATGTGACAAGGAGGCACTGATCCGTCTCTTGACGAACTTGTCACCTTACCACGCTCCATGTGTCAGGGCCTGGCACACCCTGTGTCAAGCGTGGGTGGCCTCCTGACACGCGTTTGAGTGTGTATGTCATGTCCGTCTGGGGTGAAACCGCTCCTGAGCAGACACCCACGTAATGACACTGACACAGTGCCATCAGGCTCACCACCAAGCCCAGACGGAGTCCCTGGCAAACCTTTATCTCTTCCCTCGGATTTCTCTCAACCTCTCACCCTTCCCGTTGCTTGCTTTTCCTCTCCTAGTCTGTCACTCATTGGTTGAGTACAGCCACAGTCATTAACTAGCAATTTAAGTCTGAATGATTGTATTTAATGTAATTATGACCATGAGTAACAGAGAGAGAAGTTGTCCCAGCTCTTGAACTCATCTTAAATGAACCTTGCTCTGTAAATTCAAAGTACCTCCCCCACTGTCAGTGAGGAAAGTGCCAGCCAGCCCTACACAGGCGTCACTCATAGACATCAATCTGTAATTGCTTGCTAGCTAGAGCTGCTGTGTAGTTTCTGACGTGGCTCTGTGGCGTTGGCTGCGCCAACAGAAAAAGGGATCAGAGATTTAATGCCTGGCCTTAGCTCCAGAGCCTCTCTTTCTGCTCTATTGACAAACCTTTTTTTTCTTTTTCTTTTTTGCTGGCTTCAATTATTTTCTGGGCTTCTGCACATCTAAACTGCACAGGTTGTTGGAAGGCAGACATTATTGCCATGAATTAAAAGCATCCCTTATGTTAGTTGTAGTGCTGTATCTGGGCCTGGCAGGTACTCAGTACATAAGCTGTTGTTTTTTGCTGCAAAAAGTACTACATAGACCCCATTAATTCAGTGGGAAATTTGGAGCACTGTCATTCATATTCACTGAGGAAGGCCTCATGTCTTCACATAACAGATGTCGATGCATTTGCTGACACACTATATATTCATTCCGGTGTATTCCTGCAGGTGTGTATGTAGGCGGTGATCTCCCTGTGATGCACCCACTCAGCACAAAGAATAGGAGAATAGGAGGAGGAGGAGGAGGAGGAGGAGGAGGAGGAGGAGGAGGAGGAGGAGGAGGAGGAGGACAGCGTCTTTAGTGACAATAACCCCCCTCTGGTTGTTCTCCGTGGGTGTGGGCGGGGAACATTTAAAGACCCTTCAGCCCCTGGCAAGACCCCCCGAAGATGCTCCACATTCTGAGGATGACTACCTGCCCAGGAGCTCTCTCTGCCCATCTGTTTCCTTCAGAGGCTGTTGGAGAGATTCCCTCCTTTTCCCTCTTTCACCACAGTGCTGCTGGAGTGGCAGCAGGCTCCCACACACACACACACACACACCAACCCAATGGGTGATTGCCGACTCAGCCCCTCACTAGGCTGACAGTGCAAACGGAGCAAGGCAGGAGGTAAAGAGTGTGTGAGCGTATGTGTCTGTCTCTGGGAGGGTGCGGGATGCTGTTGTATTTGCAGGAGAATGAGTCGGTGTGTGTTTGTGAATGTGGGAGTTGGTGATTGAGCATTCATTAGTGTTGATGGATGTGTGTGTGTGTGGGTGTTTGTGTGAGCGGCTGGATACATGTGTAGGAGGTGGAGGGCGTGTGTGGGTTTGTAAGAAAGAATTCAGTGGGTGGCTGTGGGTGTTTCACCGAGTGGGAGGTGGTTTACTAATATGCATAAATTCCTCATATAAGGACTTTAAATATAAAAACATTATTGTCATTAATAGTGTTTCAGATTTTTTTGTTTCAGATTTAAAAATTTTAAACTTGTCATATTTACTCAGTTATCATAGAAATGTAAATTAGCTGAGCGCTTATAGGAACATTATATTCTTTATCCTATGGAAAATCTGCCAGACAAGGTCATCTGTATATTGTAGCCGACACTTTCATCTGTTTGGCATAAATATTCAGCTTTGGGATACTTTGGCCTTACGTGAACACTTCCACCATAAAAGTCTAATGCCAACGTGTGGGTGTGTTTTATCAGCAAAGTGCCCAGCATGGCAGCTATTAGTACCATTATTCCCATAAGCGCGGGCTGTAGGAACAGGCACAATGTGACCTTCATCCCCGTCCCAGAGTGCTCAGCCCATTAGTCCAATTTACTCAGCTGTCAAACTCCAAAATCACACTAGCATTCATTGTGAGAGCAGCAGGTTAAAAGAAGAAAGGCATTCTGCATTCCTCTCACCCACTTGGTTTTAAACCTCATACAGAAACTTGCTGAATAAACCTTCGTCTCTGTCCAGTGGTGAGAAATTGAACCTCATCCCCCTCTGTCAGTGGGAGGATGACTGTAGATGAGTTAGCTAAACACTTTCTGGCAAGCAGGCACACCGCCGGCTGCACACGCACGAGGCCTGCAGGCGTGGGAAAGACCTGACTCTGATAATAAGCAGCAATTGGCCCTTCTAACCTCTGCAGGCGTTGGCTGGGGCTAGTTGTCTCTTTCCTCCTAACTTGTTTTCTCTCTTTCTTTCTCGCTGTGAGCGGAGGACTCTGGAGAGGAGTTTCAGCCAGGGAGAGGCTCACAGCTGTGGCTGCGAGGTCTAGGTGTGTTTATTTGGGCAAGCACAACCATAATAAGCTCCAGCCAGGCACTGCTCCTGAGGACTGGGGCCACCGCCGCTGTGGTGCTTTTCATCCTGACAATGGGGAAAGTGCTCTGACCGAGGCGGGACACATTTACCATACAACAGCTGCCTCATCTGTGGGGGAGGAAGTGCACTGCAAATGTGGACAGGATGGATGGTTCGTGTTCACACACCTACTCCTGTCATACAGTTGTTCACCCATGCTTGGCTGTCAGTGAATGAGTTCCTTTGTTTAGTATGAGAAAGTTTGCCTGCTGAGTGGAAACCCCGCTGGGCAAAGGTCCAGAATGAGTACAGTGTTACTTGAAATAAGTCCTGTGTGTAATGTGAATTAACAGAACTGAATACAGTGCTAAAATAATTCATATATGATCATATGATTTTGATGGTAGGCACATGTTTTGTCACAACTGTAACTATAATATGAAACCAACTTTGGGCCATTTAAAACCTGTTACTGAGGTAATCTGTACTGAGAATCTTCAGCCCTTTTATATGCAGAATATCAACATCCCAGTCCTGCTTTACTCATCATTCTGTTGTTCAGTGACCTCCCAATTAAATGGTTCATTCCGCACCATGCAGAGTTGCATAGGTGTGCTCTAACTGACAGCTCCCCACCCATTAGCCCCTCTAGCTGCCAATCAGTTCTCCTACCTCGGTCGCCTCTTCTCTGCTGCAGCTTCTTTCATCTGTTCTCCCAGATTGTTAAGTTGACAGATGAATAGCTGCACTGCTTATCTTGCCTACCCCGCCTTTCCACCCATGGCCGAAGTCACATGTAATACTCTTCCTATGCCCTAGGCTTCCCTTAATATTCTTTCTTAATTTGACCTCTCAGAACCAAGATCTCTTTTGACCAAGATTTATCACTCCATCCATTCTTAATTAGCAACATCTTTCTTACAATTTGCTACACAGCCCCTGCCAGTCAGTCAGCACCTGATGTAAAAGCTCTAAATGTGTTTGCCTGGCCCCTCTTGGCTCTGTCTGTTGGGGAACTGCATGGTGCCACAAAGAGAGGCACGTTTCAGGGTAGCCGAGAGGTGAAGCAGGTGCTGTGGCTGTAGCTCGAGGAGGGGCAGCTGTCCGTCAGACTTGCTGCATCGGAACACACCATGTATGGCCAAACCACTGCCTGGCAGCCAAACTGGTGGTCGGGGTCAACAGTATTGCCTTTTTGTTCTTTGTCTTGTTGGAATTAATTTGACCAATTTTATTTCAAATTCATTCTTCTTTTTTATCAGATTGTTTTCATTAGCCTAATAAAAAATGTGTCTGTAACAAGCAACAGGTGGCAAAATACAGTATTTGCCACATCTGCCTCCTTTCCTCAGCCCCCTAGTTTGTTCTATGTGCAGGATCTTCCCTATGGGGGGGCCTCAATTCAAAGCCCCCCCACCCGACTCACACTCAAAATTAAAATGCAAAAATGCAGACTGCCCCATGAGATTCCTCTACATCATTTGCTACCCTGCCACTAACCCCTAAAGCATCTCTCAGAGCTTTGACAGCAAGTGGGAGACTTCTGACAGGGCGCATTGATCTCCTGGCTGGGAAAGAAGTTGCCCTGACAATAGAGAACATGTGTCCGTTTTTAGGACAAGCCTTAACTTGTCTGACCCCCTCATTTGGGATGTGCCCACAGAAAAGCTGTCCCTTGTGTAGAGCAAACTATTTCATCTGCTCAGACAGGAATTTGGTTTCTGGTGATATTTTATTGGTCTGACTTATTCAAAGTAACGTTGACATGACTGTGTTTTGTTTTCATCAAAATAATGAACACAAACATTTGTCTTTGATTCAGCAATCTACGGTTTTGTGCACTTTGGTTGGTGGGTTGGTTTCTGGGCTGTTTTGGGGCTCCTTTAAAGCAGCAGCAGGGGAAATTGTATTATTGTCTGTGTGTGATTAGGTAGCTCTGTTCTGTTGCTGTTTCTACTATGTGAACATTAAATAAGAGTCAGCCCACTTTTGAAATGTCTTTGATAGATGATATGAATTGCTAGATTCTTCTATGCTGCTTTGAAAGCATTCTGGTTAGATTAATAACAATGGGACATACCTTAGTAGGAAGATGGGTTAGTTTACATTTGGTTTTGGCTGCAACAGGGATTGTTGCCGTATTACACATTACATTAGTTGTTAAAAAACTACAGTTTTACATTGTAATGTGCACTGAGATCAGAGCTGTGCATGACTGAGACACAGTTGGCTTCTGCATGTGGTGGATTTGGCTCTCTATGTTAAGTCTGCATGTATGAGAAAAACACGAAGATCTGATTCACCTTGATAAAACTGAACTGGGAGATCTGACATGTGTGCATCTGTTCTCCACAGCCCATACAGTATTGGACTGGACCATTTAAAGAATGAGCAGCAGCAGGTTAGTCAAGGCTTTCCCCATCCCTGGGTATGTTCTCCAGCTACTTCTGTGGAATCCCATAGTATGTTAAGGCCTGAAGAAATGCATCAGGTCAGATCCTTGAACCACCTGAATGGATGAAACAAAGGTGCAGTGGAAGTAGTAACACCATAGTAACTGACGGCAGCTACCATGCAGTAGGATCAGTTACAAGCTTAAGTGTAACATCTGTTGGCTGGAACTTTGCTAGAATCAAACTAATCACCACAATACTCTGGTGCGAAACATACAACCTGCTCCAACATCTAACAAATAATAATTTTATATGACAAGATGAGAAATAGGTTTGTTTCCATGCCTCTGTGCTTCTGTTCTTATATAATAATAAACATGCAAAGCAAAATTTCCATGACCTAAGTGAACACCTCTGGGTATTCAGAATAAGCAGCTGTTTCTGTTTCCGAAAGCAGCTTTTTGATCGATGTCATTGATTGTATCCCAATCGTATCGCCAAGCTTGCACATGCTCATCATGGCGGGTGAAATGGATCAGATCTACTCATCAGTGTTGACGTCTGTGAAGTACTTGCTAAAATAGTCACTCATTACATCAAGACGAAAGGTGATAAAGTAATGCGTGACATTCACTGCCAGCTCAGTTAATAGTGTGAACATGTCATCTATTCAGAGCAGCAGTTTTATTCTCCAAATTGTGCTTTCTCATCTTTAATGTTTGGGTGACTGATATCACTGCTTGTGTGCACATGAGGTGCCGTTTACAAGAGGTTAGAGGGTAATCAAAGAAAAATACAAAGCCAGAAATAAATGGTATTGTTAAGCCTTTCAAAAGATACTCACCTCAAAACTTCAAAATGTTTCCAATTTGAGTCATAGAAATTGTTAAAAACAGTACATAACAGAAGTATATAATTATAAGCTCTCAGTTAGCAAAAAGTCTTTGCTGGGCTCTTGGTGATGTTGATTTTGACAATTGTGAAAGGTCCAAAATGCATTTCCCCATCCACCTTTTCTCAGTGGCTGAACCAGTCTTTGGGCAGGACAAGTGCAGGAAATTCTCCCTCCTTCACGCTCACCATCTAGCTATACGTCTGTATCCACCATGACCCACTCAGTTCTAGTCACCATGGAACTGTAAACCTATATAAACCATGTTTTAGAGAGATGCACTGAGTCATGGAGTGAAAGACAAAACAGCCAAATGAGGACAGTCCATGCAGTCTGAAGGCTGTGTTTTAGCCACTAATGCATCCATTTAGGTAATAAATGTATGAGGTTTGAGGTAGCCCCGTGGCTCAACAAATCCCCTTCATAACATTCAGTTATGCAGCATATTTCAGTAATTTTTCCATAGAAATAATTGCTGTTTTTTTTTAAGTCGCTGTTTATTCGTGGTTCATTTCCAGTGGACACACATTATAACTTGTAAAACAAGTATTAACATATTAAAGTGCATGTTTTTTTGATTTTTAGAAGTAGAAACAATGGAAAAAACAGAAATCAAAATGAGCAAAATGTGCGACAGTTCTTTTTTTGTTACAGTTTGAAATAAATTAAATTGTGGTATTTGCAAATGAATCATATAATGCTATTTTGCACTCTATTAGGGAAAGTTTACTTACTACTTTGGTATTTGCAAATCTACTACAGCGGATGTGCAATTTTATCTAAATGTTTACTTGGCCTTCCAGATCCTCCACACTTCACACTAAATGCCATTTCTTTTTTTGAGACAGTGGAAATCACAATCGCTAAAAACACTGTGGCTGTTGAGTGTTTGGGAATTCAGCTCTCAGCTCTCAGCTCTAACTGGCTGACACTAAAAATGATAACTGTCTGATTCCCAATGACTCCAATGCCAGCATCGCAAATAAACTAACTTGCACATGCCACAGTTACTGTTTCTTTTTTATGTATCATATTTTAGAAGCTGAATAAAGTTATTGTTCAGTAACATTTGAAAAACATTTAATGTCTGTTTGCTGCAGAATTTGAAATAACTAACTAGCTAACTAACTATGTAAAATGCAAAGGGGTGCCTTATATGCACACATCAGTATAAAAATGAATGCCTGACAATGCTCCTTTTCTCCTTTTTGTTATTTTTAAATCGTGATCATATTATAATTCATCACATATTCTTTTGAATCCCATGTTCAGTTCCTGTTTTACAGCTTCAGTTATTTAGCAGTTCCCGTGTCAATAATGGCTTTCATTAGCTTTCAGCTTATTGGAGCCTTTACATGATGCTTTTGTGTGTCTTTAGCTTGTATTTTGTTTTAACTTCTAGAATATATAGATCTCAGATTTAAGCATCCAGTGCTGCTCTTTTTGTGTAAATATTCAAGAAAAGAATGCTTTGAGTCATCTCATCCTGTCGGATACTGCAGTTAATTGACGACATCCCTCCTTGCGTCACTCACTGCACCACAAGCTGAAGTGTGGATAGTGTGCGCGAAGACGACAGCAAATGTTCTGGTGAGAGGTGGGAGGGTGGTGAGAGTCGCTTTCATCCTCTTGTGAAATGAATTTGTGTTCTGATAAAAAACTGCACAGCTTGGGTGATACACCAGGCAGCACGATCTTGAGGGCTCCAACCTGCATGGCAGCTCACGCAAGACATGTTTTAGTCCAGACATTTGTCTGGTTTGCCTTTTTTACATATGGGCTGTGATTCTCCAGTTTTTATGTGGCTGTTTATTTGCTGATTGAGTTTGATGGTCAAGCATCTGTGCAAATTAGTAGTGTTATGTAGCTGTTATTAAAGTGGAAGACATTGAGTTGTTTATCTGTATGCAACTACATGATTTTATTTTTAGCACAGAGGTACTTACCAAATCACTGTTTCCACCTCCATTACATCTGTGACCTCAGAAAACACAAACACATTAACCACTGTCATTCTCTGATGTTCACCTCAATTCAGAGCCTGGGGTCACACTCAAAAATCAGTACCTTGTTTTATATTTGTCTCAGTCAGCCTGGCCACTGTCTCTGCAAGCAGGGGTTTCTAAATACTTGAGGACAGAGTGGATCATCCACATGTGCTGATTTCTGGGCTCTTCTTCAGTGTGGGAAATGGCTTTATAGATGTCTTATTCCCCAGATGATAATTAATCTTTGAAGGGACATGTGTCAGATGTAGTGACATCTAGTGGCGAGATTGTGTCCAACTGAATATTCCATCAGTCTTTCATTTCCAGTCATGTAGGAGAACCTAAGGTGGAGGCTAAAAATGTGAAAAACTTCTCACTAGACAACATTCTTGTCCTGCGAGGACTTGAAGGTGCAAAATAGTAGGCTCCGTGAACCAGGTTTGCTACCTGTATAGATATAAAAGGCTTATTCTAAACACTTATAAACACATATAATCTGTTAATTGTACATTAATGAAAATATAAACTATGGAACTTATATTGCATTCATGCCAGTTGATCTCCTATAATCATGTTAACCTTTAATGAATGACTAGTTTTGTTCTCTGTCCTTTTACTTCTTCAGCATTCATAGATCCCGTCTGTTGTCTAACCAGTGTCCAACACAGAAGTCTGGTATTTCAAGTTCACCTGTGAGATATCACTTTGGCATTTTGAGGCTCTCCTATTTACAGAGTAGTTATCTTTCTGGAAAAAAAATCACATTGGTTCTCATAGCCTCAGTGACATTCTCCAGTTCCTCTCAAACATGAATCAATACACTGCTTTGCTGATGCAGTAAAGTTAATCTCTCCTCCAGCTCCATTTTGTGTACATCAGGACTTTGATGTGGTGTCAGACCCGAGACGTGGCTCACTTGTTGTCAGTCTGTGTGAAAGCATTTCCACCTATGGCCATAGCTGTGAGATAACTGAAGGATGTATGAAATATAAGTCAGAGAGGGCCAGAGGCCGGGCAGCAGCTCAGACAGGGAGCTGACCAGCTGTTGACCTAATATCACCAAAGGGTCTACAAGGCCAACCTCATATGATTCACATGTACTACAACCTATCTGAGTTTTTGACACTGTAGCTATGGTGCGTAGATAACTGATGTGCACCTAACTGATGTGCACCTCCCCAGAAATGCTCTTGAGAAAGAGCTGTAATTAGTCTGTCTGATAGTAGTGTGTTTCTGCCTTAGTATTTCTGTCTGCTTCTACATCCCCGCATTTTTCTAATTGATTGTTTTGGATCAATAAAGATGGAACACATCGAGGACAGGTTAACTGAGGAGCTTCAGAGATAGAAACATTTATGACTCTTCTTTGTTGAAATTTCAATGAAAGTTTCAGTCACCGTTGTTGAAAGTGAAGCAGGAAGTGGAAAGTAAGGCAGACATAGAAACAAAAGACACAGCACCAACTAGCATTTGGGTGTTGTTTTTACAGAGTGTGCCAGACTGACGAGCGCACAAGTATAAATGGCTCGCAGTGGTATAGGCTATGTGTGTAAGTTACAGCGTCTATGTCCCACAGAGGTATAAACCACACATGACCTACTGTGTGTGTTCAGTTATATTGTTAGCTTCCACTGGTTACTGATGGCAGTTGGGAGAAAAACCTTGCAGATGTTGAGTGAAGACGTTTGTGCAGCTTTCTTCCGTGATTTTATTTAACAAAGAGGAGTATACATGCTGGCCAGTCTAGCATTAAGGCTCAAGAGTTTTATCCCAAATCTATGAAGTGTTTTGCAAGTGACAACCAACCTGTCAGCAGACAGACTTTGTGAACTAGCCGGGTGTGTTGGAATGTGTGAGTAAAACGAGGCCTCTCTATTAACATGTTCTTTATCTCTAATTAATTCTCTGGTGGTTACTGATTGACCCTGTTACACCTGGGTGGATATGCCAGAGCTTTTATCAGCCTCATGGGGCGAGAACAGCTCTTTTGATTTAAATCCACCTTGATTCTCCAACTTAACCATAGGGTAGAAAGAGTTTACAATGCAACCCTGGCTGACACTAGTGAGCTGAGATTATTTTGGAAGCAGAGTGGTGTAGAGAGCACATTAGTGTACCCTTATAGTCCTGATTGATAATACCAGTCTGACTACCTGGGGTTCAATTCTTATTCTTCCCTAAGCTACCAGAATAGCCATTCTTTGATGGCTTAAAATTAATTACCAATTTACAGAGTCTATAACTTTATTTTTAACTCCATCTTAAGCTGTGTGCTGTTATCTGGCACCAATTTAAAGTGATCATCAACGCATTTTTTTAGTTAACTGGGAAATGGTACGTACCCAATTAGAGGAAATCAGGTGCAAGTAAGAGGGATCAGGTTGGATGATGAATCCTGAAATAAAATCCACATAATAAGGAACTTTCACATTCAGTGCTCTTAATTAGTGTGTTTTCTTTTGCCTGAAGTCTTCTAGTTTTATACTGAGTCTATACTTAAATTATTAAAAGGATCATGATTCTTCCCGTCTTTACTGAACTGCACCATTGTGCATGAGAGACTGATTACTAGAGGCTCAGCAAGGGTTTTTGGGAGCCACATGTTAGGCTTGTTCAAAACGCTGGTCTCCTGAGGAGAGGTTAAGGAGAGGCATCAGCACCTCCCTAGGCGCTGCAGACTTGCTCTTTGCCACCGTGTCATCCATCCTGGAACCTAATCAAGTTATTATATCAACAAATCTCCCATCAGGGGCCGTACTGCTGACACTTTTAGAAAGCCGCCCACAGAGGGACAACAAATTTCAAGCAGCAGGGGCGTTGCTAAGAGAAGAGCTGAGGCACCTGTAAAGGTCTCCTCTCCTGCCCACATAGAGGGCACCCCCACTGGGCATCACACTGCTCTCTGGTCCCTGGTCAACCACGATGCACAAGAGCGTGGACGCAGGAACCATAGTTAATTCTGTTCACAATTGGCCGAGGACACAATGGAAGCAGTATATCACAGACTGTCAATAAATTTAAAAGCAACCCACAACAATTAGCTGAAAGGGCACCAGGGTTTTGTGGACACCGGCCTCAGCTCTTTGCGCCAGCAGAGACAAACGGTCCACCCACGTTCAAATAGCAGCTGGTTATTCTGCAGAGAATACATTCGCAGACTCCTGTGGATTACCACATGACCTTTAAGTGTGTCCCCCAAAAATAAACCACATGCTGAGCCATCTGTCAAGGGATGTTTTATGACACTATGAATGTGGGAAATATTGTCCAATAGTTTTTCTTCATGGCATTGTAGAATCACATATTTTGTTCATTCCATGCTTTACGTTATTGGTAGTATGCGTCTGCCAGCTGTTTCTCTTGATGTTTTATGATGCTGATGGCAAACGTTTACTTTCTGTGATGATACAAGACAAGTTGAGCTGATAATTTCTAACATTTGAATATTGGTTTTCTTAACAAACTCTTGATTTTACTAAATGACTCTAATGTAAGTCATCACTGAGTCCTGGATAGCATAATGTCATCTTTATTTGATTTGTGTGTGATCATTTTGAAAAGGCTTTGTTTACATCGTCTGTGCAGCCCTAAACTCATGCAGTATGAAAAACAAATGGCATCTTTGATTTGGGCTAGTGGGTATGAAGTCCATCTGTTCACAATACCTCAACAAGAACAAAACACCCCTCAGGGCAATCAAAGTCTGCCTGCATCCATGACCGAAAAACATGGACACCACAAAACTTATTTCTGAACAAAACTGTCCCAATTTGATGGAACAAATTAAATAGGCTGGCAGGATATAAACCCTTTGCAACAAGATGACTGATCAAGCTTGTCTTTAAAGTTTTCTAGAAATGTGAGCTCTCCCAGGTTTTGTTCATTACCAGAAGGTTTCAGGGGAAGCATTCAAAGGGAAAACAAAAGATGACTCAGTAGAATCTTATTTGTGAAATTGAATGTATTCAAAAGTCTTTAAAAAAGCTGGCAGTTAGAGTCAAGAAGTTCAGCTGTTGTGTGAGATAAGTAAAGCATGAACATATTGTGCCTTTGGAGAAACTATGACTAGATTTAAGGTGCAGCCTCTTTGCATTCTCTTCACCCAGTGTGTCTATAAATCATTTGTCTGGCCACCACTTTTCTCCAATACTGACCAGCTAAACCAAGAGCCAAGCCTATGTCCGGACAAGGACCTGACCTGTGAACCTTGGCCGAAGCCCCTGGGCCAATGGGGCGAGGCAGCCAGGGCTACCTGCTGCTCTGGCATAATGAAATTGGACACAGCTATCAGGATGATTGAGCACACTGAATTCTCCACGCTGACCACTCTGTTGGCTGCTGACCATAGCAGCCAAGTCTGGCTTCAGCCCCTCCAGAGTGTAAGCAAAAAGCCCTTTTGATATTATGTCACAGATGCCTTTTTTTTCTTCATCTCCCCCCGCATCCAAATTGAGTTTTAAAGCATCTTATGTGTTGCTTTGGTCCTTTTCAAAGGGTCATGGTAAAGACGCTGTTTGTCAAAGTAGCATCTTTATGCAGTGAAACACGCTTCAGAATTTTAGCATATTTTTATTTAATATGCTAAAACTTAATTAATGACTAACGTAATTCATGGGCAATTCATCAAACCATCAAGCAAATCTGCAAGAAAGACTCTGCAGGATGCAAACCCTGTGAAGCCCTGCCACTGTTTGGCAATCAAGAGAAAAGGTGTGCCAGTGATTCCCCGCCTAGTTCGATGCAAACTAAAGGCATATTACTACCCCGATCCCCCCACCACCACCACCACCAACACACCTGAGGGACCCCCTCCAAGTCAACAAAATTAGCATCCTCCATGTCCTGTGGAGTATAACTCTAAATGCAAACAAATGCATCTGACTGACAGGCAGCTTAGGCAAATGACTTGTTTGGGGAGCTGGCAGGGTCTCTTCGGGCTTACAGAAAGGCTGAGTGAATTTCAGCTGGGAGCGTTTGCATTACAGAACAGCGTGAGAAAGAGAGCAGCACCTGGATATTGCTCACCTGATTTTGCAGAGGATATGTTAAGAGTGAGATTTAGAATTTCCAACATCACAGGTTTATACGGCCCAGCTGGGATGTTAGAAGATGTGTAGAGAGTCGTGGTGTTAATGTGGTGGGAGTTAAATAAAACTGCATAGTAATGTCACCATTTTCATGGTACTGGCCATAAAGGGATTGCTGACCTATAACAGCTATGCAGATAATTAGTCATCATCCATCATATGCATATTATCTGACCACCTGTCGAATATTTTGACAAGCATATTAGTTTTGGATACATTAGACTCAAAAATACTTTCTAGTGTAGCAAACCTTCAATGCTAAGTATGAAACTGGGTCAAAATACAGTTTTTGACATTTTGACACGTTATCTGACAGTTATCTGTTCTTTTAGTTCTGTACAAATGTGTCCATGCTTCTGTTTTATGGCCATTGGTCTTTTGTAAATAAATAAATTAAAATTAATAAAGTAATGGAAGAATTTGTCTGGCAACCTCACTATGTAATTACCTATTGTGATGTCTTTCAAAAACCCCAAGTCTTGTCGTCAAACCATTTTCTATATGGGGCAGTAGTTCCCATTACTCATCTCTGGAGAAGTTTAGTTTGGGGTCCTGTCATTTTGAAAGGGGCCATAGACTTGATATAATGTCCTGTGTCTTTTGCAAGGATTGAGGAAGAGAGAAGGAGGTGCCCGTGGCATTATGTCCTAACTGGCCAATCTGAACAGACAAACTGATAGCTGTCTGCTTTGTCAACAGAGGAGAATTTAAGGGATGAACTGAGCGCCAACGACCAGATGAGGACAGAGATGGATGGAAGAGAGGTCACAGGCTTCTTCTGGCCAACGGGTCCAGCTTCTTATCTCTGACCCTCACAGGCCAATTGATTGGCTGTGGAGCATTAGTCATCAGCTAAATCCAGGTCTTTGCTTTCTTCTCCATCCCTTGCCCCCAGGCAAGGCATTGTAAGCTTTCATGTATGTGCCACTGTATGAAGATGGATGAACGTTCAGGGCTACACCAGACTATCATATACGGTCATCTTGTCCTAAGAGCAAATAGTTGTTCACTTTACATTTCTGTTTAGTTTCTGACTCAGACTGATTTTCTTATTTAATTCTGTTCTATTGAAATGGATCGTTTTTTTGGCAGTTGTTACATTAAAGGTTGGGGGGATCGCAGTAATGCTGGCCATTATTTAACGAGAGCACACTATGGCTTTCTGCTTTCTTTGATTGTATGAATGCTGAATTTTTTAAGTTATCATAGATGCACCAATGCTTTCAAAACCTGCATTGAATCACCATTAATCGAGACATGCTTTCAAATTCATTTTGGAAGGCACGGAAACATTCAAATTAGGGGGATTAGAAACATTTGCACAGCTCAAGTGTGTTGGCACATAGATTGAGCAACCTAAATTCATCCCCTTCTTCTTCCTTCATCTCACTGTTGTCTCCCCAATATTCCTGTCATTATATTACTTTGCCACAAGAGAAACCAGCATGTAAAAACTAGAAAGCCCTGTTTTAACAATCAGAGACCAAAGTAAATTTGACCCTAGAAGTTGCATCATGAAGAAGGAAGCAAGAAGGAAAGCTATACAACAATACAATACGAGGAATGCTGTACAACACCAGTCTGAGTCTATAATAACTTTGTGTGCTTTTTTGCACAAACCACTACCTCACCATCTCATAGTTTAAGAAATTATTTATTTGAAAATGCATAACACCACCACACTGTATATACAGAATGTCTTTATATTTCAGAGTATTGTTATTTTTTGTATGTAGGTTTCAGATTTCTATTACTTTTTAGTAACTTTTCCCTGTCGAAGTCGTCATTGTTTTCTGTATATACATTTTGCTAATTTCCGTACTACTGTGACAAGGAAATTTCCCATGCATCATGTGTCATTCAAGTAGATGAACCTAGAAGAGTGCTTGTCTCAAAATGGCTATAGTATTTAAACTGCCTGGCAGGGGGATGGGATCACTTGACTTTACATGGCTCGAGGGGCTGTAGACAGAAATTATGGTGCCCTGCGGGGTAGCCATTAGGGCACAAGACAAGGGGAGCCAAGAGGATGTCTGCACTCCAGGCATCTAATCCAGTACCACGGGCCCTGCTTAGCAAAGGACAAGTTCCACAACTCCTTGGCTGATTTGGGTTCTAGCAGGTGGTTTATTCAACCAACAATCAGCCATCCCTGCGGTTTGGCTACTTTTGTGGCTGAATTAAGCTCATAGGAGCATTGACTCTGACACATTAACTCAAATAGAAAAATCAGCAGGGACACCTTTTTTCACCGTGGTTATTGTTTCATTTTTCACTCGAGACGTGGACAACATCCAAATCCTGACTTAATCTGTGGATCTTTTCACACATTGTCAACAGCAAAGAAGATTGAAAAGCCCTGCATGAGATAACAAATTGTCTAAATGACATAGCCTGTTGGTAGTCAGTAGCAAATGCTAGCCACAGTTGATACATTGATGTGAAGGGCCACTGTGTTTACTCCAGCCTTCAACGTGGTTTACTTTTTCTCATTATATGCCTCTTCTGTTCTCAGTTCTTTGGCCTGTGAGCATCTGCTTAGTGCTCTTCTTAGCGGAGTTTTCACTGCTTCACCTTTTAATCTTGGTTTTTGGAGTCCATCTTCTTATCTGGAAGCTTTGAGCTGCTGCATGAGAGTGAAATTAATTGTGTGTTAAGCAGAGTGGAATTAATGGCTTGCACTGAAACCTGTGGCCACGGCTGGCTTAGCTGTTCGCAGATCCCCCCCTGATCCTACTTGTTACAGGAGCTTGGCCATTGTAGATGGTGAGATGATTGTGTGGTTTCAGCCTCTTGTCTCTGTCTCTTTTGTCTTTTGGGGGAGTACAGAGATCTCTCCTTTTGTCTGCCTCCATGTTCCTTTCAGGTGGTATCACAGCTGGTCCCTTTAATTCACTCAGGACATCATGTGACCCTACCCCCCAGGAGGGTACTGTAAACACACTCTGACATACATGTACTGTACCTAAATAGACAGTTTGGTTACTTTCCACATTTTGAACACTGAATATGATCATATTCAAATTCCAACTTCCAAGTGCTTAGCAAAGAAAAGTTTTGGCAAACGCTATGAGTCAGGTTTACAAATGCATCAAGTTGTCCCCGGGAATCCCCACTATGTAGTGTCTAGCCATCTGCCCACTCTAAAGATGCCAACTCATTGAGCTCTGCAAATACAACCACTATACAGTCAGACAATTACCCTAAACAGCTTGGTAATGGGTTTATGGCATCTAGAATGATGCCCCACAAAATAAAACTACAGGATCCCCACAAAAACCTTACATGGCTGTAAATATGTATTAACCAGAAAATGGGCCTTGTGTGGGATCATTTAGAAGAGACAAAGACTGGCCCTCAGACAAAGAGGCAAGATGCTGTAAGAAAGAGGGTATTCTACTTAGCTAATGAGTTGCTCCATAGAAATGTTAAAAGATGGGTCTTTAGGAAGAGCGGTTGGCCCACTGGTTGGGCCTGATAAAGTGTAAAATGTGTAGGTCCAGTCACTATGCCTACTGTCCATTGTGACCATGCTAATTCACCCCCTAGTTATGTCTCAGAGGGTTTTTATTGCAGTGTGAAGCGGAAGGGGGGACAAAGTCATTATTAGGTGGAAAGGGTCTGATAAACCTGGAGAGAAAGAGCCTTTGTTGAGTGTTCATTCTTAAGGAGTCTCCAAGAGAAGCACCCTTCTCCAGCCACAAATAAAAATAAAACAACAAACCAATTTCCCTCGGGGTCCTTCAGCGTAAAGACCCATGTTAGACAGTTCTCTTCATAAAGAGAAGTGGTCAGCCATTGGAATGATATGACAGCGAAACCATTGTCAGGTGAAGATCATATAAGGACACTGACATCAAAACCTACAGGCCAGTCTCCAGTTTGAGTGAGATGAACACAAAATTCTTTAAGAATGATCACAATTAAAACGCAAAACTGAGGAAAAATGAAATACATACCTTTGTATATCTTAAAAATGCCATGACATGGTGGTGCTACTAGTGCCATATGACTGTTTTTTCCTTGACCCTTCATTTTCACATCTAAATGGCTGAATGAGGGGGATATCAGTGTTTTCGTTTTCGGGGAGATGGGTACTTGGAGATTATACCACCGATTGAAATGTAAAACAGCTATTGCAATTACCCATAACCTCAGAGCGAAACTTGCCTGAAACAATACAACTAGTTTCAAAGGCTAAGAGGCAGGCGCTTCCTTGAGAGGCACACATAGATAACAAGAAAGGTAAAGGTAAAGGAAGAGAACATTTTTTATTTTTTTTTAATCTTTCCTTGCAGTGATATAGGCAACAGAGGAGCACCCTCAAGCAAATCTTTCTTTAGTGGGTAATGAAATTGTTAAGCATATAATGTGAACCCACAGTAGTTTGTGATTTATTTATTTCAACATCTTATTTGATAAGATATTGAATTATAGCATTATAATTATTGCATAATAATATGCAGGAATTGGACTAAAGTTACAGCTAGTGTTAAAGTGGAACTGTAGAAAATAATTTGTTCTGTTTCAAACTGTCGTGTCATAAGTTATGTGAGGATTAGTCCTCCCTGACCTGCCATGTTCTGCTGTTTAATGGAGCTGTGAAAGATCTGTTCAGCCGAGGACAGCTGGATTTAACACATATTTGCATGTTAATGTGCCCGACATAATCAGGCAAAGATATGGGATCAGAGCAACTGTTACCTTTTAAAAGAGCCCTGGTCCCATTTTCTTTTACCAGGGAGGTCTTTTGGCTATAGGAATTAGCAAAGTGCACCGCTTGTGTCTCGGAATGGGGGGGACCAGTACCACACACACACCTAAGGGTACGCATAATCTCTCCATCCTTGATTCATCCAGATGGATAGGTTTCTCTCTCTGTTTTGATGTTCGCTGCTGTCCCCTTAATTCCAGCCTTTAATTACGTTGTGTGTCGGCACAGAGATCTCAGCTTGCCCTCAGCCCACTTGAGAAAGACCTAGATCCTAAATCTGTTACGCCAGCATCCCTAGTATGAAGGACAGATGTGGGCTATAAACCAATCTGCTCCCTGAGGTGTTTGCTGTCTCCATCCTCTCTGTCAACACACTACTTTCTATACCACTCTGTCAGCCTCTGTTAGCCTCTGTTAAAATGGTAGATGCCAAAGGGGATTGTTTGATGTTTGACTGGCTGTTGTCATTTGGGCTTTTGAAAGGGCTAAAAGTATGGGCCTTAAGTTGGCCTTAAGGCCTAACAAGTACTCTTTGCATGTGTTTGAATGGATGTGCATAACCGGCCTGAAGATGAGCTTTGATGAAGAAGCAGCGTTTGGGGTAAACACGTTGGGAGTGAATTGTCCACTCTGTTGCTCAATAAATGAGAAAGGTCAAGCAGCTTATAGTGAACTTGTTGTAACTTTAGATGATACACCTGTTTACTGTAGTACTTACCTGTTTACTGTGGTACTTACCTGTTTACTGTAGTACTTACATTCTTTTTTTACTACAGGCTGCAGGTACAACATTTCACTGTGCATTGTACTATGTATAACTGTGCATGTGACAAATAAACTTATAATAAATTTAAATAAACTTATTTTGTATTTAGGCTCAATCACAATCACTGAATTCTGACATAAACAATGGTTTCATAATGTACAGGACTTTGAATTACTTAATACTCCAGTTGTTAAAAGTTAATGATACTAGGACTGTGATATAGAATCTATATCACTAATCTTTTCAAATCTGTTTGCATGACATAAATATGGAGCACATTTTGTGTATATTCTCCCCATTTGTTACATCTTTTGCATCTAAATCACAGAAACAAGTTGTTGCTTTGCAGAGAGCTCTTTGTTGGTCATATAAGCCTTACCTTGTTCTTTTTCTCTCCCCTTGGGCCACTGCTTCTCAGCTGATGTTGTATTAGAAGTACATTACTATCAAAAGTCACCTGAGTTACATGAAGTGTGTTTTTCCCATTATCTTCTTAACTGATTCTCAGTCTGAAATGATGGTTGTAAATTTTGGCGAGGATGCACAGCCAGGCAAACAGCCACACATCTACCCTTGCTGTGCAGCACAAAGGCCTTATTTAAGTGAACAATGCCTCAGCAGAGAAGATGGGTGCCAGTGTTTGGAGAAGGAAGCTGTGATGCAAACCACTGCTTTAGCCTGAAGGTGTGAAACAAACACATTAACACCTCTTAAGCCTGGCGACACACTACCTGGTGGGCATGGCAAGTCCACAATGTAGCAGCAGGAGTGCTCATTCGCGTCATTCTCCATTCAGCTACTTCTCATGGGGGCAACCCATCAGCTGACCCACATTTCATGGTAACATGACAGGCAGGAGTTTGTGTTTGATAACATCTGCAGTAGATGATGAGCCAAGTCCTGTGACTTGTGTGGCTATTTTATGGTCTTCCTCTGGCTATGCTCCAGTTTGCAGTTTAGTTTAATGGTAGCTACAGGCAGTTTTCTGTGGTCATGTGGCTTGACGTGTGATGCCGATGCATATAGCCATCACTGTAATAACGCAGATATTGGATTTAGTGACAAATAGCAGCAGCCTGTGCAGTTTATCTGCATGAATACTAATCAAGAGACATTCTGCTGTTGAGACATTCTATGGACAAATGAATGTAAGACTAAATAAAATATCAGCAAATAAATCGCATTTATAGTAAACAGTTGGTTTTCTGTTGAACTTAACTTTAAAGGTAAGCTACTTCACGTTATGTCTGGAGTCTTTTCCTCTGAGTTTTGACCAACTCTTTAAAAAGTTGTAAGTCCATGGTCTAAAAAACTCAAGAGTGCAAACTTTGTTTTTATGTTAAAAACAGTTCCTACACATGAAAACTGAAAATGACTTTTTATTGGGGTGGATTGTTATTAAGTAGAGGCTTTGTTATGAATTAATCTATTAATAATTCTCCTTTTCGGCCTCCCCCACAAATCCCTCCATAAGCTTCAAATGGTCCACAACTCAGCGGCTCGCATTATCACCAAAACCCCCTAATTTCACCACATCACACCCGTATTGCAGCATCTCCACTGGCTCCCAGTCAAATTCCGCATCGACTTCAAGATTCTTCTCCACACCTTCAAGGCCATGCATAACCTCGCCCTCCCCCCTTACCTCTCGGATCTCCTCCATATTGTCACCCCCTCCCGCTCCCTCAGATCCTCCTCCTCTATCCACCTCTCTGTGCCCTCAGCCCGCCTCAGTACCATGGGGAGCAGAGCCTTCAGCTGCTCTGCTCCCCAACTCTGGAACTCACTCCAACCGGACATCTGTAACATTGACTCTCTCCCTCTCTTTAAATCCAGACTCAAAACCCACCTCTTCCAGAAAGCCTATCCACCGTGACTGCAATACTACATTTGTTTCTTCTGTCTTGTTTTGTGTCTGTATGTTTTTGTAAAGTGTCCTTGGGAGTCCTGAAAGGCTCTTATGAATAAAATGTATTATTATTATTATTAATCACATTTTAATCACATAACAATATTTGGCCCTAAAAGTCCAAAAGTAACATCTTTTAATTTAAATGGATTTTAGTGGACGACTGAATCAAATAGTAGAGATAGATATGAATATTGTAAACTCAAGCTCTATTCAAAATAGTAGAAAAAGAAAAAAAATATCCCTGGCCAAAACTGAGCAGACCTAAAGTTAAAGTGCCATTTTAAGTATTCTTTTTAACAGTATTGACTTCAAAGGGGGAAAAAAAGTCTGGGCTGCCGACACGTCTTGTCCGGCTTCCATCAGGTACTTTTTTTTTAAATAAAATTTGCCTTCCATCAGTCCTAGCAACGTACTTTCACCCAATTCCTCCATTTTGGTAGCCGTTAGCCAAGCTCTGACTTGTGCATCAGTGTAATTGGTGTACCTAGGATATCTGACAAAAGTTCTGCTTTGTTTGGAATGTAAACGGCGATTAAATGCGCTATTTTTTTTTAAATGAATTGGAATTAACGTCCCTACCTCTGTACAAGATGCTAAGATATCTGAGAGCTGCCATTCATTGTGGTTATGGCCAGTCATAAAACAGATGATAAGTATAGCTTTAAAATGTGGCACATCTATACTACTGACGTAATGGCTGTTTAATGTGAGTGTCCAATCCGGGTTTAGTGTGTAAGTGGTTGCTGATTGCCAAATGCAGACCAGGTCTCCTCCCCATGGACACATCTAGAGGCTGGTGTAAGACAGGGCCAAGACCCAGTTCCCTATACACCATCTATACCTTCCTTTCCTCCTCAATATTCCGATGTCTCCTTTCATCCATTTCTTTGTTCTGTCATTATTTTATGAGGGAATATGAAGATGGTCATTTTGGGTGAGAGGTGCCCGGATCACAAGGGGAGTGGAGTGTGCCATCCATCAGACGCCTCTGCCCTCGTTGTCTCCTAATGATGATATCACTGGAGCCAGGCGTGCAGCACACACACCCTTGCAGACGCACACACACACATTTCATGTCGCCTCGCCTCAGGCTGCTTGTCTACCAGGCTGCTCAGGTGACTCACAGTGGCCTTGATGGAGTGTGTCACCGTGGAGTCTGGTGTCTGCATGAGTCTGGGTGTGCGTGGCGTCAGTGTGTGTGTGCCTAAGTACAGCTGAACGCATTGGTGATGGAGCATGATTTACCCAGTGACACCCCAGAGTGCACCTCCCTTATGAACTCATCTGTGACTCAACTAATAGCTAAACCTGCCACCGATTTAGCCGTGGCCTAATCACCCCACGACCCCACTGCAGGTTTATTGAGGCACAACAGTGTGCATCCGTCAGCTGGCATCTGGAAAGTAGCGGGTGCTGGATGTGTTAATGTGCTCATGCACATAGTTTTATAAATTCTGTTGCTTTTAGGAGGCCTCACTCAGTGAAATCACCATGAGCATCCTATGACTGCCATTAAAGTCAGCAGGTATGAAGGATCATTAAAAGTAAGGAGCCCTCGTCACAGGATATTTACTAATGAGTGATCATCGCCTGACAAGATATTTAAATGACTGAAGCTCTCTGTGAGCAATATGTGTTCCGGTGCTTTACGCTATGAATGGCAATGATGTTAGATTTAATTGCAAAACACAGAAGCGTATTTTACTTTATGGCCTGATTTTAACACTATGTGTGTGTGAATTAAATGGTCGGTTAGACTTGTGACGGGTCAAAGTACCGTCTTATCGTCAAGAGTGGGTGAACCTGCCCGCCTGCTGTTGGGTGATGTTTATAGTCCTTATCAGGTTCCACAGCAACCATGTGCACACACACACATGCGCGCGCGCGCACACACACACACACTCTCAACCTACAAGCCTCTACCCTCTTGATTGCTTAAGTGGTAGAAACTAAGAAAATACACACTCACATACACACTACACATTTGTGCACAGAGGCCTCTGCCCTCTTGATTGCTTTAGTGGCAAAAACTGCACGCAAACTAAACAAACATATGTTCAGACACACATAAGCATAAACACACACGGCCCCTCTGGCCTCTCAGTCTTTTCCCACACTGATAAAGATCAGCAGCATGCCATAAAACACAGCCTTGGATCACAGGGCACAACAGAGGCCCTCCTCTCCTCCCTCAGCCCACTTAGATCACTCGCAGCTCGCAGGTCTGATAAGATGACCATGGTGTCTCTCTTTGCCCTCTACAGCACCTCATCCCCTCTCTGCTGCTTCTTCTGTGTGCCGCCTTGTCTTCACCTGTCTACCTCATCGTCCTCTTAAATTATTAGATATTATAAATAAAATCTGTCATACCTTTAACTATCCACAATTCCGATGAATGTTATGATACCTATTATCCAAATCTAAAGGTAAAACCATGCCTCACTAGCAATAACCTTCCTGTTTCCTCGATCTCATCCTCACATAATCAGCATGACCTCACCTCAAAGAAAAAAAGTTTCTGTGCACACAGACTTCACCATCCTGCCCTTAGTAGATTTTCAAGTTGAAATATCTCGGCTATTTCTATGATGTCATGATTTTTATGTCCAGTTAATGGGTAGCAAAGGAAACTGATTGTTGTGTGTTCTGCAGATTATTTACTGGTGTTTGAGTGTGTCCAGCCCTTTGCCAGCTGTAAATCTGTTGCCCTCTCTTGACCCTCGCAGCAGTATAAAGCCACGCTTCCTCTGGCAGGACAGCTAAGTCGGCTTTATTAGAGGCTGCACAGTTTTAGGCGGTACTGATTGTTTTAGTATGTTTTAGTAGGCGGGAGTTTGTGTAAATAATTATTACACCCTAATTCAGTGATACTGAAGGACATGCAGCTATACATAGAGGATGCAAATGGTATCTGTACTTTTGTATTTAAACATTTCTACTGTTGGCAAAAAAACAAACAAAAAAAAACCTTTTAACTCTTTCAGCTACTCTCACTTGGGTTTTGAGAAACGAAACATAATTAGTAACCATAACACCTGCAAATTATTGATATTTCTTTATCAGTCTCAAACTTGCAAACATATCTCACAATGATTGACTGACAGCCACTTTGTTTAATTGCCAGCAAGGCTAGCAAAGGATGCACTCCTCTAGTTATTCAGAAGTCTGTGGGGCGTGTAACCATATCATACAATAAAGGAGTGAAGGGAGTAGAAGTAGCAAATATTCACCATGGTCATTAACCCTCAGATATGACATGTAAGACTGCTTAACAACTATAAAACACTGATAAAGGACGCACTGCTGCAAAATACAAGTCGGTGTGTTCTTAAGTTTCTTTTTAGTTTGATGTTTTGTTTTCAGGCTCTTTATCACTGTTTTACACACAATCGCAGCAGTGGATATGCCAAGAAAACTCTGCATCTTTACCACAGGACATTTTCTGAAGAACTAAAAGAAAGTACCACAAAGAAACCTGCATCTCTGAATATCTACGTGGCTTTGTTCCACAAACATGTGGGATAAGACAGCAAAAAAAGGGTAAAATAAAATGCCATTGACTGCCTTGATTGTGATGGAAGGGTGCGCATGCGTGTGTGTGTGGCTGTGTTTGGTGTGTGTGTCCATGATGATGGGGATTCCCAGCACAAGGCTTAGAGCCAGATATGGGAGTGTGGGAATGAGACTGAGGGCTGGCAGGCTAACAAGGTTTAACACAGGAGGGGGAGGCCCAAACCAATATAGCAGCACAGAGACTGCTTATTCAACCATCATAGTGAGCCAGGACGACGTGTGTGTATGTGTGCGTGCATGTGTACATGTATATTTTTGCGAGCAAAACCCATGGCCACTTATTCTTGAGTTGAGTTGAGTTAAATAGCACCCATCCTTGGACTTGGTATGAAACACACACACACACACACACACCCACACACACACACACACACACACACACACACACTCACACACACACACACACACACCCACACACACACACACTATTCTTCTAAGTCTTCCTCTCTTTCTCCCCAGGGACATTTGTATTTTATTTGTGTGGGGGTATTTGGCGCAGTCTGTGTATTGATGTGGAGAAGGGAGATTTGGATGGGTTGTGGATCTGCTCTTGGCGCCTGGCTTGCACTCAGGGTAGCTGTGTGAGTGAGTGAGTGAGTGAGTGAGTGAGTGAGTGAGTGAGTGAGTGAGTGAGTGAGTGAGTGAGTGCTCAGAAATTACTCTGTTACAGACATAACAAACACGGATACGTTCACCAATATATCGTCCATATGAGGATGCGTTTGACTTATTGTTTCTCGAAATCAGTCTTAGCAGCCATTAGTAATTATGTTAATGAGTAAAAATAATACGGATCTATCAAATAGAAGGAATATCATGGATGTACTTGGCTTGTTGAATCTGGAGGGGTGGTTTTGGGGTCACCTCAGGTGAGTAAGGCTAGATCCCAGGGTTGATATGTAGATCTGAGGCACATGGGATCTGATCGGAGGTCAGCTATACGTGACGCTCTCGACGTCTCTGACAGGAAACAGCAGACCTCTGTGTCTTCCTCCAGCTGGCAGACAGATCAGGAGGGCTGCCTAAGTCATCAGCACAGTGTGTCTGTGTGTGTCAGCACACATGTTTTATGATATGTGGGTATGCTGGGTGAAACACGGCAGGTGTAAGGAGTATATTTTTAGGCCCTGTTGCGGAGGAGAATGGGATGATTGACACGCACGTTGTTTTAAAACCTGCTGACTCGGGTAAGAGACAAAAACACACACAAACAAGGAAAAAGCCAAGTATGGTCTGATGAGCGCAGATAAATCTGGCTGTCTGGGGGGAGACAGGCTGTGATCACAGTGCACACCAGCGAAAATCTGATTTGACATCCTTTCTTTCCACTTGGAAATTACCACACTGAAATCCCAGACTGTGACTGAGACAACAATACAGACATCTGAAGACTGACTGTAATACAAAACAAAATATTTAACAAATGGAGAAGCGAAAGCAGAGTGGAGGAGCAGTAAAATTATCTGATTTTAGACTACAGAAAAAGGAATGAAAGAATGACAGTCGTCACAGAAAAAAGACCTGGCTATCTGTAAGCAGGGATCATGTGAAGCTACAGTGAATTGTTTTTTATGTGGAATACAAGCTCTTTACTACGGTAAGAGGAGAGTGGCCAGTTGTGTGCACTATTAGGGAGATTGGTAGTTGGATCCCAGATTTGGTATGTGTAGCAACTATCTGGCTTTGCTGGAAAACATCACAGAAACTCAGAGGGCAGCCACAGAGGGCAGCCACAACTCTTAGTCCTCAAAGCGTTAAAAGTGGTGTACATACATACAAAGAGAACGATGTCAGTGTTTGTGTTTGAGAGGAAGAGGCAGAGTAAGGGGAAACGGGAGGCAGAGATAAACACACAAAGAGACAGAGGGAAAGAGCAGCCTCCCTCCTTCTCGGGGCATCTTAGCGGGTCCTGATGAGGGGGATGCCTGTGTGAGTGTGAATACAGTATGTGCGTATTGTGGAGGGCTTGGTGTTGGCATAGAAACTGTCTGCAGGAAGTGGCAGTTCCAGGCGGAGATCTGTTGGCAGATGCTTTCCTCTCACTTCCTGTGTGCTGTGAGGCAGGCAGGCACGTGCACAAACACACATGCATGCGCAGACACACACTCACACAGGGTTGGAGTGGGGCAGGGCGCTTGCATGGAGAGTTGTCCAACGAAATGAGAGAGAGCGAAGGAGGGAGGCATGGAGGGAAGGAGGGAAGGAGGGAGGAGGGAGTTCAGCAGAGAGCAGCACTTTCCCACAGTCTGGGGATTTGACACATGGCTCTCACACATTCCTCAGCCCTGCGGCCGACCAAGCACCCGCACTCAGGGAAAGGAGGGAGAGAGAGAGGGGGACGGAAAGAGAGAGGAAGCTTTCACCCTTGTCGCTCACAAACAATATAAAGTTATGGAAGGGAAGCAGAGTCTGTTCACATGTGGGACATGTGTGTGTTTCCACGTGTGTTTGCCTAAGGCACCAGTGTTTAAAGCTTAATATTTGGTCGGGTTCGACTCTGACAAGTCGCCTGTTCAGATGACTTCAAATGGCTTTCAGCCTGTTGCCAGAAAGACAACAAACACATTAATGACTCTTCAAACACACTGCAGTCTTTTTACAGCTATAGAAACCACAATGTTAACTTGTTATGATTAAGGGGCTTTTCTTTGTGAATTTCCAGTAATGTTTCTGTGCAAGCTGTCATCTTGTGGCAGTGACATCGTTGTTAAAATACCTAATATGAAAATTAAGTACACTAGTACGCCGTAACAGTTGGAGGTTGTCTGATGTTACTGCAAATTTTAGATGTCTTCTTATAGATCACCACCACCACCAAGATATATAAATCAACACTGATCTTTTCTTTTTTATCTTAATATTTAGCTACAGGAGATATATGAATAATCATAAACTCTAAACATACAACTGTATATCTCTTCAATATATTCTTCAGTATAATGGATATATGGTCGTCTAATTCTTGGATGGGCTAGTGCTACTAAGTAGTAAAACCATATAAGATAGCACTGTGGAAATCACATTTAGGATGCAAGATGTCCACTTCAGGTTGAGGTTCTGTCATAATAGTCTAATATTTCATCATGCACTTAGTTTAACTCTTTCTCTACCACAGTACCAAATACCATAATACCAATGTAATATTCACAAAGTATTGATTTCAACAACTTGGTTGCACCCTTAACTTTGTAGAAGGCCATTTGAATGGAAATCTCTATACTTCTCTCTTTATGATCAGCATCTTCTTCTTTGATGTAATCCATTTACTTCAGTTCATTATGCTCAAGGAAAAGAGTAACACGATGTGCTAATTTCTGTATAATGTATACAACTAGCCCACAATGAAAAGGAAAGGAGTTGTGTGATACTTATTTAACCCTTTTGCCTACCTTGTACAGTTTGGCCTTTGATGCTGTGTCTGGGGGTCCATCCTGTCATCCTCCACCCTCATTTAACCCCTCCCAAACCACGACATCAGCTTCCATTGCTTCTGTATATGAAAGTTCTGCTTGGCGGGCTTTTAAAAGGAAGTCAATCTCCTTGAAAATCACAATGCAGCCTGGGAAGAGGTGCTTTGCAAAGCTGCAACAGCGGGCCCCCTCCAGTAGACACGCAGACCACCCATATGTGCTCATGATTGAGTGTGTGTTAATGTGCGCGAGTGCATGCAAGTGCCAGACCTGACAAGCAGGAAAGGAAGTGGTCACAAGAAAAACCTGGGATGGAGAGAGCACAAAATGGAAAGACAAATAGGCCAAATCTTTTCTTACTACAGTGTCCATCCAATTCAGAGGATCCCAAATTTCCAGTTAGAATGTCCCTTCTCCTTTTTTACCCACCCTCTCTCGTTTTCCTGCTTTCATGCTTGGGGACAAAATTAGAACATACGAATCTTTGTGTCTGTGTTTCTCATTTGTGAGAGAATCAACACACTGGGGAAGAATATGTGGTTGCCTATGGTTCAGGCAGTGAATTGTGCGCTGGCGTTTGATGCTGATAAAGTGACAACAAAGCATCCTCATAGGGGAATCAGTAGGGGGACAAAGCAGTCCTGCTCTGCTGCACTGACACCTTGACACTGCAACTTCCTGCTAATTAAGAGCTGGCAGTCTCTTGCCTGTCACCACATCCTCAGCCTGTCCGTGTTTATATGTGCGTGTGTGTTAGAGGCTGGAGAGGTCGCATAGACTGATGAGTCAGGGCAGTTGAGATAGGAAGGGATGGGTGGGAATGAACATTTTAGTTTTAGTGTGTGTGTAAGAGAAGACACGTTTCTGCAGTACATGCTGGTCTAGGTGTGGTTTGCTACTTGAGTGTCTCTCATCCTTTGCCAGTTTTGTACGTGTGTTTTTGTCAATAGAGGTGTCAGGAAACCAGCTGCTGAACAGCTTAGTGTGCTAATAAAAGACAGAGGATGATATGAAGACTGGTTGCAGAAATCACCTGCATGTTGGGAGGGAACAAGGAAAGGGTTCATTTTTATCAAGATATCAGATATCAAACATCACAAACGATCACACATGTTGCTTTTGTATTGGCTATTATCTAAATATGCATGTATATGTGTGCACATATTATGACACATACTGTCCACTGCATACTGGGAATACCACACAGGAGCTGCAGTTTTGGAGATGCTCTGAGCCAGCCATGTAGCCATCATAATTTGGCCTATATCAAACTATCTCAAAACCTTATGCTTGTCCATTTTTCCTGCTTCGAACACATCAACTTTGATCACGTATCAGATCGTTTGCTTGTCTGTCATTTGGTGTGTATTGGTACATGTAAGTTAATGTGTGTGCCGGTGTACTGGCATTTGTGTGATTGGGCCATTCTCAAACACTGAGTTAGGACTGTGGTCACGGTGGCCTCAATGTAGGCCAGTGGCGACTGTTTTCCAGTGATGTCTGAAGTTTTTAGAGGCAGCTGGAGTACTCTTTCCAGATTCCAAATGAAAAGAAATGTCTGTCTTGCTCAGCCATCACCAAGAGCAGATAACAGTGGCAAAATAACACAGAAAATCACACATATGAGTCTTTAATTTTAGGGACGTGGATGTGGAGGGCTTTGATGTTTCTTCAAGATGTTTTTGTGTGGTGTGGCGAATGCCATGCACCACAAAACCGTTCTCCCCCTGGTGTGTGAAGGCAAGGGATTAACAGTTTCTAAGTCCTTCTAAGGAAACCTGTTTGATGTGAGGGCCCAATTACCATAGGGGAGCTTAGAGACAGGGCGGGGTGTATGCGTGTTCGTGTTGGAGGGGGTCCATCTGTGGCAAGTCTGATGACCGCACAGTCTACTCCTTGACTCTCATTTAAGCCTCCTTGTTCCACCCTTGCCAGATAGTGTTTGTGTTGCAATGTCAGGGGTTTTCAGTGGTACCATATAGATATTTGCTCCACAGAGGTAGGATCCCAGCTTTGAGCCCCTGTGGCTTTAAGTGTAAACTGATGCTTTGCATGAAAATAACTAGCTTATGACTAAATAATTTGTTGTTTGCACATCACCGACTGGAGGCCATATTGTATCTTCTCAGGAAAGAAAAGTCTTCATGTCTACAAAATACTGGGCCACTTCTTATAACTGTACAGATATGGCCAAGTTTTTCCTCCCATGGTGATACTGAGTAGATCCAGATCCACTGAGGTATCCACAGGTACGAAACACATGGAAGACACGTTCCATCTTGCTTATGTTTCATTTGGTGCAGAGTTCCCATTAAAAGAAATGAGGAGGATGTTTTGACGCAAGTTTAAGTAAGGAGCAGTTCACTTCAGACGAGAAAGGAGGGAATGGAAGAGGCCGAGAGCTAAAAAAAGCCAAAAAAAAAAAAAACGTTAAGAATGCTTTCCTGTCATTCAGGCCTGTATCTGAACAAGAGTAAATATTTGGCTTGTGGGCAGGGAAGAGGTTGAATTTGTTAGTGAACATGCGGTGCATGTGCCTATGTCTGAGTGTGTGTGTTCAGGGCCAATTGTGAAGTTTGTACAGGAGGAGTGTGTGTGAACATGAGAATAAATGTAACTACGTTTATGCAAGTCTTCACTGAGAAATAGCGTTTATACTTAGCTTTAGCTATTTTAGCTATTTTGCTATTAGCTAGGCAGTGAACATAGTACTCATTTTCTGGATGACAAGTATTAAACAAAATCAGTTTGAAGCACCTCGACAAGGTGACCTTCCCCTGAACCTCAGTGGGATAGGCTGATAACGCCGTGATCTAACCTTGGCTCTAATCAGTCTCAAATGGAGCATGATCTGCATCTGCTCTCACAAGCCTTTTTGTAAGAAGGGGGCAGGTCTTTATGGGAGATTTGGTGTAAGGGACTATCCCGTCAGTCAGAGCTTGTCTGGACGAAATCTGGGAACCAAGTTCACCCACTCACCAGCCACCTGTCATCTTCTTACCAGACAGACTACTTCTCCTGAGGTCCTTCAATACATTCATAATATGAGAGAGGACCATGACCAACTGAGACGAGATGTGCAACGCCTTACAGAAGTCATCTCCAGCTCTCCTGTATTAGCTCCACAGCATACCATATCACGGTTCAAACTGCCTGAAGATGAGACGTCATCCACACCTGCGCACGCTAGTAACCTGGTGCCATTCAGAGGTCATGAGGACCCACATCAGTATGGAAGTGCCCCACAGGTGTCAGTCAGGGATAAGTCTCCACACTCACAGGACAGTCCGCATGACATGATCGAGGAGCTCACTCACAGTCTAAAGGGAGCAGGGTTGCACAGGCAGGGCACAGCACAGTCACCATCATCTTCTGGTGAGTCATCCCCTCAATCTCAAGACTTCCCCCTACCCACGACAAAGGGTGAGAAGCTCCCTCCAACTCAGCGGTCAACCGCTGGGGGATGGCCACAGCAGCTCTATCAAGAACAACGTACTTCGTGCCCTACAGCTGGTGCTGTTTCCAGTCAGCCTATAGACAGTCACCGTCCTCATCATAGTGCTACAATCAAACAGCCTGATAGCAGGGATCCTCTTGAGATTGATGATGTTTATGGTCGCCGTGACACCAGCTACAGTCAGCCTGCCAGATCTCATAGACTGCCTAGTCTTAGAGCCTGCTATGATGATAACTACAACAGACAAGATCACAAGTATCCTTCACCTGATCACCGCACTGGTCCTGACGGTCGTTACCGTCCTGCTAATGAATATGGCTATTATAGTCATACTGATCAGTACAGGCACTGGGATAATCACTATCCTGGTGAGCCTTGTCGGTATCCACCAGATCGCCTGCAACCAAATGACTGGCCTCAGACTCCACCCCCTCTCAGTAGACCCTCACTGGCGGAGACTTATCGTGGACCTCAGCCAACAATCCCTGATCTCGTGCATGAGGACCCACGTGAGTTTGCAAGATTGAAGTTAGCGTTAGACAACATACTCCCGGTTAACGCTCCAGAACACTTCAAGTTTCAGATATTGACAAATCACCTGAAGTGTGAAGAAGCATTGCTCATCGCTGATTCATACAGCAACAGTCCCTTCCCATTTCATGACACCATGAGAGCACTCACTGAGATGTACGGTCAACCTCAACATCTGGCTTTGAAGCGGATCACCAAACTGATGGACGGACCTAACATCAGGAGTGGTGACATCCGAGCTTTCAAGACATTCGCACTCCAAATCAGAGCACTAGTGGGCATGTTGCACCAGTTGGGAGAACAGGGTCGGACAGAGTTGAGGTGTGGCTCACATGTATCTCGCCTCTTAGCTAAGTTGCCATATGACTTAAGAGCCAACTTCCAGAGATTTGTGAATCCCATCCACACTCCCTTACCAACATTGCTTGACCTAGCTGAGTGGCTTGAGTATGAAGTGCGTGTCCAGGTGATCGGAGACCAGTACTGTGACCACTCAGACAAGGAAAAACCAGCTCCACGGAAGGAGAAGCGTTTTGAGTACAAACCTCATAAGACTACGACTATTCTCCACGGGAGTGAACAGAAGGGAAAGTCAGAGAAAGACACACAGGATAAACCAAAGAAGTACTGCCCATTCTGCGACACTGTCCAGCACTACTTGAATCAGTGCAGTAACTTCAAACTGTTGTCAAGTGAACAGAAGACAGAGTGGATCAAAGCAAACAAGAGGTGCTGGAGATGCGGTCGTGAGCATCAAGCGGCTAAGTGTAACCTCAAAGCCAAGTGCAAACAGTGTGAACGACGGCACCTTGAAGTTCTGCATGAAGTCAACACCAGCCAAAATGTGTCAGCATCTGGTAAGCCCAGCACAACTGAAGAAAGCACCTGCTTGGTAAGTTCCATCTCCGAGACTCTTTATGTAGACCGACCAACCAGTAGCAGCCAGGTCCTACTCAAGTTGAGTCGCGTCATCCTTTAGAGTGGTACCAAGGCGATTGAAACCTATGCTGTATTGGACGATGGTTCGGAGCGTACCATACTCCTGTGTGAGGCGGCGGATCGCTTGGGGCTTCAAGGAGAACCTGAGGACCTAGCACTCCGCACTGTCCGACAAGAAGTTTGCACCATCCATGGTGCTACGGTGTCATTCTCTGTGGCTCCTGCAGAACAGCCTGGCAAGTCCTTCCAGATACACAGAGCCTTCACCGCCAAGGAACTTGGCCTCGCCCGCCATACCTACCCAGTAAAAGCCCTACAGGAAAGGTACCGTCATCTCAAGGACTTGCCACTGCCGGACATTAGGGAGGTACAGCCACTGCTGCTCATTGGGTCCGGTAATCCACATCTTATCACTCCAGTAGAGCCAGTACGCCTGGGCCCTCCCGGTGGACCTGCTGCTGTGCGGACCAGACTCGGATGGACTCTACAAGGACCCTCAAGAGTCCTGCGTCACCAGTTACCACCACAGCAGTGCCTTTTCACTTCCTGTGCCTCGCCAGAAGCCAAGCTCTTCAGCCATGTCGAGAGACTGTGGCAAATGGATATTTTACCATATCGGAGCGAGCGACTGATTACCAGGTCCAGACAAGACACAGAGGCCCTCCGAAGGCTAGAGGAGAAGACAGTCAGGGTTACAGTGGACGGAGTAAGGCGCTACGCCACCCCATTACTATGGAAGGAGAATCTTCCTCCGCTCCATGCTACACAGGAGGCAGTCCTTCCTCAGCTACGTGGGACAGAGAGGCGGCTAGCCAGACAACCAGAAAGGGCGGCAGCTTACTCCAAGGAGATCCAGAAACTTCTCGAGGCTGGCTATATCACACCCGTGTCACCTGCAGAGGCTGCAAAGTGCAACCATTCCTGGTTCATCCCGCACCACATGGTGCACCACAATGGCAAAGACAGGATAGTCTTCAATTGCTCCTTCACATTCGATGGCCAGAGTCTGAACGACCACCTCCTGCCAGGACCCACACTGGGAGCCAGTCTGTTGGGAGTCCTCCTTAGGTTCCGGGAACACCCAGTCGCTATTAGTAGTGATGTGAAAGGAATGTTCCACCAGGTCCGGCTACTTGAAGAAGACAAACCCTTCCTCTGCTTCGTGTGGCGAGACATGAAGGTAGATGAGAAACCTACTGTCTACAAATGGCAGGTGCTCCCTTTTGGGACTACATGCAGCCCGTGCTGCGCCATCTTCGCACTTCAGTCCCACGTCCAGAAGCACACCGAGCCAGAAGAGGATGTACGTTTGGCTGTGGAACGCAACTTCTACGTTGATAACTATTTGCAGAGTCTCCCCTCGGAAGTCCAAGCTAAGAAGTTAGTGGACCGCCTGCAGTCTCTTCTCATGGAGGGTGGCTTTGAACTGCGGCAATGGGCTAGTAATGTTCCTGCAGTCATTGACCACTTACCAATAGAGTCTCGGTCAGAGAGCAGCATACTCTGGTTTTCCCAAGAGTCAGCTGATCCTCAAGAGCGCACTCTAGGACTCGTGTGGCAGTGCAAGTCTGATACACTTCGATACAAGCATCACCCGAGCGAAAGGCCAGAGCCAACCATGCGCAACATCTATCGCCTGCTTGCCCAGCAGTACGACCCTCTCGGATTCCTTATCCCGTACACCACCAGAGCCAAGATCATCGTGCAACACCTCTGGGACAAGAAAAGAGGATGGGACGATCCTCACTTACCAGAAGATCTGCTCCAAGCCTGGTGTCTGTGGGAAAGTGAACTGTCCCAGCTGTCACAAATAACGCTGCCAAGATGCTACACCGACCCATGCTTGGATTGTAGCAACAGCGTTCGTAGTATTCATGTGTAATGTGACGCTTCGGAACGTGCATATTGGTCTGTGGCATACCTGCGCACTAACAAAGGTGAAGGACAAGTCAATGTGGCCTTCTTGGCTGCAAGGTCAAGAGTGGCGCCCAAGAAGCAACTCTCAATCCCCAGACTGGAACTGTGCGGCGCTCTAACAGGAGCGCAGTTGGCTTCGATCTTGAAGAAGGAGCTCACTCTTGACATCCAGGAGGTGGTGTACCGGACAGACTCGACTACAGTACTCAACTGGCTCCATTCCGACTCATGCCGGTACAAAGTGTTTGTGGGAACCAGAGTTGCAGAAATACAAGAACTCTCAGACCCAGCATCCTGGTGATATATCAACTCAGGGACCAACCCCGCTGATGATATTACGAGAGGGAAGACACTGGTTCAGCTTGCTGGAGAGAATCGCTGGAGCCGAGGGCCACCCTTTCTTCAACTGCAGGCCAACCACTGGTCGAAGGCACCAGTGGGAGAAGCTACAGAGGAAGTAGAGGAGCTGAGGAAGACAGTGTTCTGCGGACTGTTAGTGGGGTCAACCAGTCCCGCGATACCCGACATCCAACAGTTCAACACTTACCAGGAACTCCTGAAAGCCACCACGCAGTCGCTGCACGGGACGGCCCCTATCACCAACCCTCCTGCTGCTGATGACTTTCAAAGGGCAGAACTGGCCCTGCTGAGATACGCTCAGGCAGAGAGCTTTCCAGAAGAGTTTGCGCTACCAAAATCAGGAACAGCCATCCCATCCAGTAGCCGAATACTTACTCTTGCTCCTGAGTATGACAGATCTTGTGACCTGCTCAGAGTAGGAGGTAGACTCCGCAGGTGCGATAGCCTGGGCCCTGACATTCTGCATCCGATACTTCTAGACTCCTCTCACCCAGTCGCAAAGCTCTTAATCCAGCACTATGACGCACAGCTGCATCATCCTGGTGCTGAACGCGTCTTTGCAGAGCTCCGCAGGAAGTACTGGATACTGAGGGGTAGAGAAGCAGTGAGGAGATATCAACATCACTGTCCTGAGTGCAAGAAGTGGAGAGGCCAACCAGAAGTCCCAAGAATGGCAGATTTGCCACCCTCAAGTTTGAGGATCTTCCGGCCTGCCTTCTACTCAACTGGGATGGACTGTTTTGGCCCTATGCTCATCAAAATAGGGCGCCGCAATGAGAAGAGATGGGGCATTGTTTTCAAGTGTCTTACAACTCGAGCAGTCCACCTAGATTTGCTGGTGAACATGGATACAGATTCCTTCCTGATGTCACTCCGACGGTTTGTAGCTCGCCGAGGGAAGCCCTTTGAGCTGCTTTCAGATCAAGGCACCAACTTTAAGGGTGGAAGTAAAGAACTACATGATGCATTCAAAGCCATGGAGCCAGCTCTCCGAGAACAACTGGCGGCAGAACAGATCCGGTTTCGCTTCAATCCCCCTAATGCTCCTCATTTTGGTGGGTCTTGGGAAAGAGAGGTGCGATCTGTGAAGGCAGCCCTGCGCACCACATTTGGAGCTCAAACTGTGTCAGAGGAGGTATTGAGGACTGTCTTGGTTGAAGTAGAGAGTATCCTCAATTCCAAGCCTTTGGGTTACGTCTCCACAGACATCGCAGATCCGGATCCTGTCACACCCAACTCTTTGTTGATGGGGCGGCCAGACTGCTCCCTGCCGCAAGTGATCTACCCAGAATCAGAACTGCTCAGTCGCAAGAGATGGAGACACACTCAAGTTCTGGCTGACCATTTCTGGAGGCATTTTGTACGGCACTTCTTGCCCACCTTACAAGCACGTCAGAAATGGAACGCCGAGAAAGACGATATTACTGTTGGAACTGTGGTTCTCATTGTTGACCAGCAAACTCCAAGAGCTCTCTGGCAAATAGGAACATTGAAAACCGTCATACCTGGGGCTGATGGTCGGGTTCGGACTGCGGTCGTCCAAGTCAAGGACCGGACCTATACTCGCCCAGTGATACGGCTGATCAAGCTACCTGCTGTACCCCAGGATGTTACCAAGATGTAATGAAGTGTTCTATCAGTTTCAAATTTGCATACCAAATTTGGGGGCGGCTGTACAAAAGTTCATCCCTCTGTGCATGTTTTTTCGTTATTTATAATTACTGCATGTAAATTCCCACCTTGCCGAGGGCCTTGAACGCACCATATACGTATCGCTAGACTCAGAGCAAACATTGGCTGAACGATCTCTGCAGTGTGTGCGTCCATAGAGCCGTGAGTTATGGTGTTGTTCTTATGTGTTACACTTTGTTAATGTTTGTGTTTATCCATGAGTCTATTTTGATGACTAAGTAGCAGTTTTTCGCCATCAGTTGTTAATGTGATGGGCATTTATTCGTTAATTAGTGACATGAAGCTAACCGCTAACTAGCATACTGAATGCTAATTGAGCAGCAACTGTGTAATTCCCTTTTATGTTGCATCTAAGCCCACAGATTAATACTCAGGTTGATTAATGCTGACGTTAAATGCATGGATAATCTGGAGCTGTATTTCAGTTGTTATCTGGATAGCTCATTGTATTTTATGTTAAGCTGTAGTTTAATTTCTAATCAGCCATATTGTGTGCTTGTATTGCAGTAACCACACACACACACCCCTCACGCCGATAAACAGCTTCAACTGTATTAAAGGACTCTGCCTCTTAATGCACCCACCTAAAACTAAAAACAGTGTCCTGACCCGACACCCTGAAGCGATTGCTGCCACCTAAGATCCCTATATAGTCTGTCATACATTGTTTATTTAAATAACTGTTACAATTAAAAGCTAAGAAAAAACAAATAAATATGTACCATCATTATTGTCTATTCTAGAAAATATTAGATAAATTATCTCAGAACAACCTTTATTTATTTTGTGAAACCTTAGAAAGGCTCTGAAGGTTCTGGAGACGCTGGGCCAGCTGCATCTGCAGGAATGAGGTGTGTCCTGACAACCATCACTTCATTCATTTTTGGAATGTATGGCTGAAAGGAGAAGTTTGTAGGATGAGAGATGTTTTGAACAAAGACAAGAGAGGAAGTGGATGACACACATCCCTGTGGCATGGCTGTAATGGGTCAGGGGCCGTAAGGCTTGTTAGAGAGGATGTGTGTGTGTGCGGTGGGTGAAGGGGGCTGGGTGTTGCTGCTGTTGCTGCTGCGTGCCAAAAGAGTCCTGTTTGCATCTCCACAGAAGCTCAGAGAGGCGAGATCTTATCTGGCACGTGCCTCAGCCGCTGTTTCCCACACTCTGCATGCTCCATTGCCAGGAGGGGGGGCGAGAGGGCAGACTTATGATTATGTGTGTGTACGTGAGTGTCAGCAGGGGTCCATTCCTGTCAACTATACACTCTTTTGACGGCCATGACATAATGTACCTCAATACAGTGATCCCCCTCCTCTACACACGCACACACCCACACACACACACCCTCTTTCTTCTTCAAAGGTTTCAGACATCAACAAGAGCCTCCTTTTCTGTGAATGTGGCATATTTGGCTTTTCATCAGTGCCCCCATTGCCCCTTCTTTTTTTTCTTTAAGACCATTACCCCTCCCTGTTTCCCCTCGTCTATGTTTTTCACTTTGATTGGGGCTTTGCTAAGGATTAAGACCCCCTCAGTCCCCCAACCGCCCCAGTCTTCTTTTCTTACGCCGTTTTTTATGAATGTTAAATGGGGAACCATTACATGACATATTGCAGAGATTAAATGATGGTAAATGGTAAATGGCCTTGCTTTTATATAGCGCTTTTCTACCTATTGGTACTCAAAGCGCTTTTACAGTCAGAGACACATCTACCCATTCACTCACACAAGCACGCACACATTCACACACCAGTGCCACGCACTGGGAGCAACTGACGGATGACTGATGACATTGGCAGCTTTGTTAAATGGAGCATCTCCTCTGACACCAAATTTGGCACAGCACACAGACATATGCATGTAGATGTGCACACATACACACCCCATAGACACTTATACAGATTATCTTTACAGTTTCTGAAGCATCCTGACTTTCATTTTCATCCTGTTTTATGATTCAAAATTCTTTATATCCCCTTTAAATAGAAGATGCTTGAATTCTTTATATATTTGTATGTTCTATACAACCTTAACACAACATTCATCTTCTTGTGTCTTTGGATGGTGGGAGGAAGGCGGAGTACCCAGAGAGAACCCACACAGACACAGGGAGAACATGCAAACTCGACATGCCCATGGATTCGAACCGGGGCCTTCCTGCTGTGAGGCATCAGTGCTAACCACCTCTCAACACAACATATGATTTGCTAAGTAGACATTGTGCATCCTTTCTTGTATGTTTTAGTTTTGTTAATTATTGTTCAGCATGTCAGCCAGTCACCATGTATGTACTGTGTAAAGTCTACCGCAAACAATTTGAATCAGCACCTACATCCATGTTTGTCCGTGTATGTTCTGCCTGTGTGTGTTTTTGACAAGTTTCCTGAGGTTAGCTACTGAGTCACCAGGTCGAACCCCTAGCCTCCTTAGATCCATTGCCACAGCTTCAAGGTTAGGAAGCTGCTCTGTGTGTGTGATTGTGTGTTTGCACCTACCCCCACAGCTGGGAAAAGATCGATGCAGCCTCCACCAGCAGGCTCCTGGCCCCTGGCTAATACTGTCTGAGAATGAGAGGCAGCAGTGTGTATTTGAAAGGGAGGGAGGATAGAAGGATGGAAGGAATGAGTGAGTAGGAGAGGGAGGGATAAGGAAACAAAATGAGAGGTTAGGAGTAGGAAGGAAGGGAGGGAAGGAGGGGGAGAGAAAGAATATGCCTAGGTTGGCTGACTCACTCACTCCTCGCCTCACTCCTTTACTCACAAACACGCATATGCTTTTTTCCCCCGAGAACACATGTATTTACACAGAAACACACACACATGCCCAATCATAAACTACGTGTCTTTCTCTGCCAAGTGCTCCTGTGCTCCTGCTCATCTGCGTGGGGGGCCCTGCAGGCAGTCTGGGCCCTTACGTGCCCTCTCTGTGCACACACACAGATGTACACACGCACACTTGCAGGCACACCGAGGAGTTGATGTGTAAGACAAACTTTGATCCTGCATGCTGATGATGAAAGACAGGCAGCCAGGCTCCTGTCTTAGTGCCAGGGGGCAAGACCTGAGAGAAACTCGCTGATTTTTGATCCTCCCCCTCCTCCTCCTCTGTCTTGATCACCACTGGAATCATTTGAATTTCACTGTAGTTTTATTGTGCTTGTTATTTTACCCTCTCATCTTAAATCGCATCTAGCCCCGTTCTTTCCATTTTCCATCTAACTAGACTTTGGAAAAATTTTCATGGAAATTATTTGCTTTCTTATGCAGAAACTGCACATTAGACTAATGAACATTCGCTGTATGGTTCAGTGTCATTTTTCTCTCCGTGTGGTGGAGTGCAATGTTTCATGTTTTTACATGCATAGCCCCCAGCCTCACACCTGGCCTGGCATAAGTTCTGCTCCCACTCCCCTCCCCCTCCCAGTAGAGGGAGGGACAGTACAAGACCCCCTCAATAAGGTATACCACATTCTCAGGTCTGAATAAAACCTTTTGCCCTTCCAGTGCTGTTTAAAGAGGATGCACCATATGTATGTGTATGGTGTGGATGGTCTCTGCAATGGAGGCAAAAATTAACCTGTGCAAGCAAGGGAGATCCCCTGTTGTTCTGATGGATAGCACATACACACACAGATATACATGCACACAAGCACTCTGAGTCTGGCGCAAGCAGGACGATCACACACTCATGTCATAGCCTCTCGGATCGGGCTGCCCAGAGCTTCCTGTAATCCCTCCTCTGTAACATTAATTATAAACTGGTGCTTTGTGGCCTGCGGACCAACCGTGACTTTCTCAGGACAATTAAAGTTATTCAGTAGAAGAAGGGGGATTGGGTTGAAAAGGAGGGAAAGGAGATCAGCGAATGAGACGGAGGATTTGACTAGAACTGCATCTAAGAGCTCTGGAATAAGGCAATGGGTGACATAAGAGTGGTGAGTTTGGGACTGGGTGTATAGAACGTCTAACTTGTCAGTGAAGGGATAAGTCATAGACACTGGAGCTTTTTATATTGTTCTGTAAGTGATGTTTTAGCATAAACTTTGGCCCCCGAGTGGAGGTTTGAACAGGGAAGGGTCTGGTTGGGCAAATGCCTGGCAAGTGTGGGTGGGGATTAGCTGCCATCTAAGGGGAGTAATTGGCTGATATGTGGAAAACACTGTATCAATGCATCTTTTTGTTTTAACCCTTCATAAATTAGATCAATATCTTTCCCTGTGACTTGCAGTTACATCTTTAGCTAGCATGCCAAAAACACAGCGAAGTCGGCTATTGCAGTGTCTTGCAATAATTGCTTGAATACCTTTCCCACTGGTCATAGACCTTTAACAGGCTACCATATTACTAAATCCTGTTTGACTGGGTTTATATATCCTGCCAAGGGTGACTCGCTCTGTTGGGACACCGACGAGCCACTGTACTCGCCTAGAACAGGTGAAAAAGAAAGCACAGACTATGCTGACATGACGTGGCTGAACAAATTGTGTCTCTGCCCTGCCCTTTGCTTTGTGCTGACTCCGCTACTGTAGCTTACTCTGCCAGAGGTAAACCCTTTCATGTTTCCCCGATCTGTTTGCAACAAGAGGCTAAGCAGAGGCAGAACAGTTATAAGACCAGCCAGTGAAGTGGTTCATTTTACAAATGTTGTTATCCCAAATAAATCTGATAGGCTGCTGTTTAATCCTGTTAAGGCACCTTGCTCCAGGACATGAAGCCAACTTCCTCAGTGATGCCCTTTCTTTGAACCCTTGACCCCTTGCTGTAGCTTTCAAGCACACATAACTAACTACACACAAATATATCGCATATTGCATTCCTAAATTAAACCATTGTAAATATTCACAGCTGATTAATAGCTGATTAACTGGAAATTATATTTTGGTGATATATAAAGTATTTGACAACAGCCCCTCATATTTACCTTGTCTTGTGCTTGTGTTTTATATTATCAAATATTCCAACCTAAACCTTAATTCATTTTTTAAGTCAGATTTACATTAAGCATTCTCTAGCAGCAATAAACAGCATGGCTGAAGAAAAGACCTGTTAACAGGTTAGGCAGTAACTGAGCTTAGGTTAAAAGTTGGTAAACAGGACATTATTCTAATTCGGCATGGATAAAGAAGATTTTAAATCTGAAAAAAAAAAAGTGCAAACGACCACACAATGAAATCAGAAGACAATACAGTAGGCTGAAGAGAGACCAGGAGTACAGGCACCTCCTGCAATCCACGCAGAGTGTGCCACAGGCAGAAAAACATATCTTTTTACTTGGCTAAAGAGAACAAGGACAGGTAGTGCCTCTGTCCACAGAAATATTTTAGAATTGTAAACAAGGCCATGGCATAATATTACCACTTTCTGGTTGCTTTTGTGTACATACCCTAGATACTCTGCAAGAAGGAGGGTACAGTGTTTTTGTGGTTTTCTTCTTTACATTCAGAGAAAAGGCTTGTGGTCATTGTTGTTCTTGAATAGTTTGTTTTTTATCATCTTTTGAGCCTCCAGGGGTAAAACGATGCATCTTGTCATAGTGTTTATTTCTCCTTCCGAGGACTTTGTGCTTTTTCACATACTGTAGGATGATAACTTAAGATTCTTCTCATATCTGGAGTCCTGGTCTTCTCTATATCCTGCTGTGATTAATTGTTCTGAAACATTTGAACAGAGCAGCCAATGACTGAAATGAATTTAAGTGTTAACTATTTTGATAAGTGGGTCTCTTACAATGCAAAAAGTTTGATATATTGGGCCTGTGTGAACGCTCCAGGACCCCTCTGATTTCTAAACATATCTGGAGGTGTCCACATTTGTCCACATTCTTTTGGTGCAAATGCAGTGTGTCTTGATCACTTACTAAAGAGGGGCTCGTGCATCAGCGGAGTTTTGTGTCATTCATTCAGAAATAAAACACCACCATTACTGATAATGATCACATAAAAAAGCAAAAAACACATTCAATAAGGTTTGTTCATTAGTAATGAGAGCATTTTAAAAAATACCATATCCTTGTACTTGTTAACCAACTATAATAAATAAGTCTAATTCAAATTTACAAATTAAAATATTTGATATGAGTACAGTGTGATTCGTCATTAAATACGTCATCAGGAATAAGCGTGTCGGAAAGGTGAATGAATCAATCAATCAATCAATTCAGTTAAAAGTCCGTTTTATTTATATAGCGTCAATAACAATACAAATCGTCTCAAGGCGCTTTACAAAACCAGACCTGAAACCCCCAGAGCAGACCTAAAGGTGACAGTGGCAGCAAAAACTCCCTTTTAACAGGAAGATATCTTGAGCAGAACCCAGCTCATATGGAGGGACCCATCTGCCTAAGGCCAGTCGGGTACAGACAGAAGAAAGAGAATATTGATGTGTTTGAATATTGATGTGGTCACTACTGATCTATGTACATATGGGAACTTCCAGAGCTGTAGTTGTAATCTGAGTTTTGTGCAGGTCTAACTAACATCAGGGCAGAGATCAGTAAATAATAACTTAACATGTGTGCCAAAGTCCTGAAGCACACACCCAAAACAGTGCTGTTCTCAGGTTTGGAGCAGCTGCTGTGATCCATTAGAGACAGTAGCCATAATATTCTACTGCGCCTCAGATGATGTCTGTGTTTATGTATATACAGGGTGCAACACTGAGATGGACGCATCTGGAGAGTGTGAACTCATATACCTAAAGTTTTTTACTGCTATGGTTCGTCCGCAACATCAGAATCGGAAAAATATTCAGCCATGTTGCAAAAAACTTGCAGAATTATAGGTTTACAGGTAAACAAGCCGATGCTCAGAGATGACATCATCCAGGTCAGAAGACATCACCCAGGGTCTGTAGGTCAATCTACACACTGTAAAAAGGGACCAGCTCAATAAGTTATCCTGGCTTGTTTTTATCATTTAAATCAACTTAACATAATGAGTTAAAAAAAATCAACTTAATTTATTTAGTTCTTGGTATTCCAACTTAAGAGCTTAAGCCAATTCAATGTAATGGAAACTTCAGTGTGTCAAACTAACTTGACAATATGAGTTATACAATGGTAACTGGACCTCTCATGACCTGACCGTGACCCTTGGTGTGATAGCAATATTATTGCGCCGCAAAAATAGTGCTTAAAATTTCGTCTTGATTTGATAAGGGACAAATAATTTTCATATAAGATCTTTTAAAATACTTCTGGAGCTCCACTCGGTTGCAGCGGCTTCACTAGGCTCTGTATCAGTAATTAGTCGCGACCCGCGCGCATCTTCGTCCGCCATTAAAGGTGCAGTAGGCAAGATTTGTGAAGATCCAGGACTTAGCCAAAAAATTTGAACATCGACAACTTCTCAGTCCCTCCCCCCTTTCCGCTAAAGCCCAGTACAACGATACAGACGTTATACTTTAGGGCCAAAATATTTAGCAATAGTCAACTTTAGGACAAAACCAAGGTTAGGATGTTTCTGAACGTAGCCTACATCAGTAACAGTTAGAAGCATTCATTGTGGCGTTTTATTCCACAGTTTAGATTTATCAATTTGCTATGTGGTAGATATATGACCGTGCACGACGTGCGCGGGGAAGGGGGAGGGGAGGGCGCTATGAAATGCGTGTCCATGAGCAGTGATTGACACTCTGTTAGACACACCCCTGGTCTTGATTGGTGCATAGAGCGGTGGATGTCTCGCAAATCGCGCTACAGGCTCTAGGAGGGGCCAGAAGAGCCATTTTTATTTATTTTTTTAAATGACCTGCTTCGTGCAATTATACTTGACCATAGGGTCAGTTTTAGCAAATATGACAGAAAATTAGTTTTGTAAAAGTTGCCTACTGCACCATTAAGCCTAATTTATGGTACTGCGGCGGTACTGCTCTCTGACAGTGAGACAGCGCAGCCAAACTATCTTTCTGGGTGCAAGACCCCTTTCTGGGTGCAAGACCCCAGTCTGCAGAGGTAAATGCAATCCTCTTTATGTATCAACTCCGTTACAAGTATGTATATAGGTCGCACTGCTACATTCTCCCACACACTTAACGTCTACGCACTTTTCAGTCATACCACTAACACGTGAATGTGAAATAAGTTACAAATAAGCGTTTTTGCTCATGTTTCCATTTCACATCACTATGGTTTTTATATCATAGTCTAATGTATGTTGTGCTTTCTTTTTTTAAGGTGCTGCTGTCCATAAAAGTTTGGCAACATTTGGATGAAGTGGAGCTGTAAGTTTTGTAGTTTTGCCACATACAATCAAAAAACCATAATCACTCATTACAAAGACAGACATGGATGTGAAAGACAGAGCTTGAGCTGCATTTACCCCAGCTGTCTGTGCTCCAATCGCATGTGGATTTTGCAAAGCATATTAAGGGGCATAAAAACGGATCAAATCCAGTTGCTAAACTACACTGTGAACTTTGTACTGTTTCTGCTCCAACCAATATAAAACAATATTTTCTTCACTTAAAGACACATTTGAGAACTTGAGAGACTGTGTTTGTCCATTTGAGGGGTGCTCTTTTAAGTCCAGCATAGTTTCAACGTTTAGATGTAAGTTGAAGAGCAGATGACTAGGAAGAGACATTTTTTTGTTTGTTTTCAACATTTCCATCTTACTGCAGGTTTCTTCGTCTTGTAGGACACAAATGGGAGAAGCAGGGCGGCTGCGCTTCTTGGTCTGCCACACTATATATCCGGCGAAGATTCTTCTAATGTCATCAGGATGTGCGATGCGTGCTTGTGTGAGTGAATGGGTAGATGTGTCTCTGACTGTAAAAGCGCTTTGAGTACCAATAGGTAGAAAAGCGCTATATAAAAGCAAGGCCATTTACCATTTACCATTTACCCACAGGAGCCGATATCATCAATGTGCTGATATTGCCAGTTTCAAACCTGACCTTGTTGTAAAATGTCACAGTCAAGCCTTTGTAAGTGACGACGAGGAAGACTTGAACAATTTGGTTTCATCAGAATTTTCTGAATCAGAATTTTAGCCTGTGCACAATTCCATTCAACGGCGGATTGCATCCCTTTTACTTCGTCTGCAAGCAGTCCTTCATGTGTCACAGTCAGCAATTCAAGAAATTGTTGATGACTTATTTGATGTTGGTGAATGTGCAGGACGAATAACTAGACAGACAGGTCAAAATATTTTAACTGCACATCTGAGGGATTAACGGTATCATTGCAGCATTACAGAGCTCCAACCCACTTTCTTTACTTTCAAGAGAAGGGTCTCTAGGTAAATGGTAATGGTAAAATTTATATAGCACTTTTCTACCCATTGGTACTCAAAGCGCTTTTACAGTCAGAGACACATCTACCCATTCACTCACACAAGCACGCACACATTCACACACCAGTGCCACGCACTGGGAGCAACTGGGTTCAGTGTCTTGCTCAAGGACACTTCGACATGTGGCACATTCCGGGGATCGAACCGCTAACCCTCTGGTTCGTGGACAACCCACTCTACCTACTGAGCCACGGTCGCCTGGTACAGAAAATATATTTTCGAATGACAACTTTGTATTCAATCCCCAGAAATATTAATAATTTTATCATTCTCATTCTCCCCTTCTTTCTCTTCTCTCACTCCTCTGCTCCCCACTCTTCTTCTCTATCCCCCCTTTCTTTCTCTTTTTCTCCCCTCTTCTACCCTCTCCACCTCCTATGTTTATGGAGGATTAAAAGTGCCATAATTAAATAATTAAATACACCATTCAATAATTAATTAAATGTGTCATTAACTAATTAAAATTGGAATTAAATGTGTCATTAATTCATTAAAATACCAGTTCATTTCATATAAAAAACATATTCATTCAATATTCATTCAATATATTCAAACTTTCACTCCATATATTCAAGGTTCATTCAATATATTCAAACTTTCAGTCAATATATTCAAAGTTTACTCCATATATTCAAGGTTCATTCAATATATTCAAACTTTCATTCAATATATTCAAAGTGCACTCCATATATTCAAGGTTCATTCAACTTTCAGTCAATATATTCAAAGTTTACTCCATATATTCAAAGTTCATTCAATATATTCAAACTTTCATTCAATATATTCAAAGTTCATTCAATATATTCAAACTTTCATTCAATATATTCAAAGGTTCATTCCATATATTCAGAGTTTCATTCAATATATTCAAAGATTAATTTCCTGAACGGCATGCCATAATTTCACTATTTAATTAATTATTTCATGGTCCTGTGTTGCAGTGCTTCATGAATTTATTTTATCTGTCAAACTCGCCCATCAAAGTCAGTGGGCGGGTCTAATGCGAATCTAGTCGAATCCATTGCTTTGGTCTGAAGTCTTGACACCGTAAAAGAAGTCTTTCAAAACATGGCGGCTACTTTGATGGAGGATCCCCTATGGAGGATCCCCATGAACTTTCTAGTGAGCTGGTGAGAAATATTTTAGACCCGATTTAATCGTTTAGTTGTGTATCACGTCTAGCTAGGCTACTAGCTACCTAGTAATTTGGGGCGAGGCAGAATTACGCTTTCTTTTCAATATAACGTGATTTAACTGAATTTACACATGATTTCCTGTCTGGTCGGTTTGTTAAAACATCTTACATTATGATTTCTACAGGAAACTGCTGACAAGATGCCAGACTTTTGTGTAACCGCCGTTGTCTCGAAACGAGAGCCCGAGGGATCACCTTTCACCTGTAGGATATTAAAATATTATGAATTATTTTTAGGATAATCGTAGTTACTTAGTGGAAGTACAATATAGGTCCTGTTACACAGGAACAGCGGGGATATGACATAATAGTATTGCTAGATTGTTGTTGACACAAGGTTTAGAATATTTTGTTTACATAATCACTGAAAGTTTGAATATAGTTTAGTGTGTTTATCTAATTCTTGAAGTACATACATACATACATACATACATACTAGGGTGACCAGACGTCCCCGATTTCCGGGGACAATCGCCGTTTTGGGTGACCTTTTTATAAATGAGAAATAAAATTGCATGTAGTCTACAACAGGTATTACAGTAGCCAGGTAGCAAGCACGGGTAAGCATGGTGCGCGCATACTAGAACAACGGTTATTACGGCAGCCGGTCGCGATCAGTTCCAGGTGGTTTACCCAGATTGCGCTACACTTTTTCGTTGTCTGTGAAGGCTTCCGTCAGGTAGTATTTAAAATACAACTTGCCATCCATCAGTCCTAGCAATGTGTTCTAGTATAGGCTATACGGTCAATGGTTTTCATCCAATTCCTTCATTTTGATAGCCGTTAGCCGCATATAGTATATACAGTCAGTGATATAAATATGTATATAGTTAGGCGAGCTCTGATGTGTGCGTCACTATAATCGGTGTACCAAGAAATCGTGCACTGACAAAAGTTCCGTGATGTTTGGAATGAGTACCGCAATTAGAGACAAGAGCCAATTAATAAGGTCAGCCGCCACCAAGTGGTCAGGTGTCTGAACTGCAATCTGTCAAAATGACAGATTGCTTTTAGGTGCATTTACCGCCACCTACTCGACTGGAGTGGGGGACATAAAATGCATCAATCCATTATCTGGAGTCAATTTGTCTTGACTTGATGTGCAGGGTAACCAATCAGGTGCTAGGATCTGCCCACTGACTTTGATGGGCGAGTTTGACAGATAAAATAAATTCATGATGCACTGCAACACAGGAGCATGAAATAATTAATTAAATAGTGAAATGATTATATATTAATGACATTTAATTTCAATTTTAATTAATTAATTGCACATTTAATTAATTAATGACATATTTAATTAATTACTGAATGGTGTATTTAATTATTTAATTATGGCACTTTTAATCCTCCATATGTGTTATGTCGGAACTATGTTGATTAATATTTTCTATCTTTCTTCTCAGATTAGGGCAGAATTCCACCGTACTGTGACTGAGGACCTCCTGGAGAAGTTTTTTGCAGGACTGGATGGTCTTGTATCTAGACTACTGGCAGTTTACAGAGCAGCGACCAGGAGTGGAAGGAAGCAGTCGCTCCAGAAACTTTTGGACTGCCTTGAAAAAGATGTAAGTTGAAGAGCAGATGACTAGGAAGAGACATTTTTTTGTTTGTTTTCAACATTTCCATCTTACTGCAGGTTTCTTCGTCTTGTAGGACACAAATGGGAGAAGCAGGGTGGCTGCGCTTCTTGGTCTGCCACACTATATATCCAGCGAAGATTCTTCTAATGTCATCAGGATGTGCGATGTAAGAATAATTGTCTGTAATGACAAATTGTATGTGTTTGTGCTTTTTTGTCTATCTCCTAATCTTCCTCTTCCTCTTTCTATCCCTCCTTCCCTCTTCTTCATTTTCCCTCCTTGTCTCTTTGTCCTTTACGCCCTGTCTCACTCCTTTTCATTCCTATATATATAGTGTGTTGAATTATGAAAATGAAAATGGTCTTACTCTGTTTCTTTTCTTTTCAGGGTATACAGCTGCCTGCTGATCCCTTTCGAAGGGAATGAACAGGGAGACGTTCATTATTTTGAGTGGAGGAATTCATTTTGGCCCAGATTGTTTTATTGTTATGGTTATGTTTGATTGTTATTATTGTTCAATAAATGTATATGAACAGTAAGTTTATTCAGTGTAATATTTGAGAAACTGGTTAACTTGCGCTTATGAGTCAAGACGAAATCAGTAATTGAAAACTTAAGTTTGCTCAATGTCCAACTCTAAGTTCAAAAGCTGCCTTAAAAACATGAGTTAAAATAACTTAAAAAAGGCAATTGGTGTGAATATATATAGTTGGTTAAACTGAAAAATGTAAGTTGAAAGGGTGTGTAATTGTATGCTTTATTGACAAGACATAGCAAGTTTTCTCCAATGGGTTATGTAATATAGTTAGTTGTCTGAACTCAAATTATCAAGTTCAAATGCTACAGAATCATGAGTTAAATAACTAGTATAGCTGAACTTTTTGAGTTGAAACAACATACAGTGGTATGCAAAAGTTTGGGCACCCCTTAGGAAAATCATTGCATCAGTTTGTCACTTGCTGAGCTTTTGAAGCGGCAACTTTATTTTAACAAATGTTATACCTTATGGAAACAGAAACATCTCCGTAGTGAAATCATTTTCATTGCTCCAACAGAACCATTTTTATGAATATTTAAACAAAAATAGGCATGTGCATAAATTTGGGTACCCCAACGAAATAATTTCATTAATAGACCCTCCTTTTGCTGCAAGAACAGCCTGTAGACGCCTCCTATAGCTACTGACAAGTCCCTGAAGTCTGGCAGGTGGTACTTTGGCCCATTCCTCCATACAAAACGGCTACAGTTCAGTCAGGTTTCTTGGCTTCCGTGCATAAATCAATCCATACATTTTCAATGATGTTAAGGTCTGGGGACTGGGATGGCCATTCCAGAAGATTGTACTTGTGCTTCTGCATGAATTCCTTGGTGGATTTTGAACAGTGCTGAACAACTACACCATCAGTAGCCAGATGTTCTTGTAGTTCTCTGGAGGTGGTCTGTGGCTTGTCTGTGACCATTCTAACCATCCTTCGCCTGTGTCTTTCCAGTATTTTTTTTGGCCTACCACATCTTTCCTTCACAATGACTGTTCTTCTGGCCTTCCATTTCTGCACCACATTTCTGACTGTGGAAATAGACATCCCAAACCTTCTAGATAATTTCTTGTACCCTTCTCCTAATTCATGATAATTAATTATCTTATTTGTTTTGGTCAGTGGAGAGTTGTTTCAATGCCCCCATGTTGCCAGAAACCTAGGACAAGCACAGCCAGTAATTGCCTCTGTTAAATAGCCTTTTTCATGATTGGTTTTACCTGTCTTTGTAATTGAAGGTCTCACAAGCTAATCAAAGCAGTTTTGGGCTGCAACATGTCAGCTACAAATCCCTACAGGTCTTGAAATCAATGTGATTAAAAGGGTGCCCAAACTTTTGCACATACCATTTTTTACATTTTAATTTATTATAATAAAACTTTGTAATGATACTGAATTTTGGTCTGGAAAACACTCAAATGTCTACATCTCTGTAGGAAATAAAATCTTGTTGCTGTGATAGTCTTTTCTAAAGTTAGAGCAAATTATTATGAAATCTTAGAGGGGTGCCCAAACTTTTGCATACCACTGTATAACCATATGTTAAGTTAACAAGAGAAAGTAAGTTTTATTTAATGCATAATGTGACATAACAAGTAATTTCAACTCAGAGTATCAAGTTCAAACAATAAATGGTAATTAATTAAGCTATTTATCAAACTTGCCTTCCTGAGCTGAAATAAAGCTTTTTTCAAAGTTGAGTTTACTCATATATTTAAGGCAGCTTTTGAACTTAAGTTTATAAGTTAAACCAACCTGAAATTTATTACAGTGCATGTGAACAGGCCACTGAAATTAAGCCAGCCCACACTTGACTCCGGCCCAACCACTTACATGTCAATAGTCTTTGCCATAATCCTTTGCCTGGCAATGGCTGTGTGCAGGCTGAAGTGGGTGGAAAAGAGAAACTGATTGCTGAAACCAGTGTGAGGCTCAGAGTTGCAGCTAAGGGCTCTGGGAGCTTACATCTGTGGCACTCTGTGCTGAAAGCTGAAGCTCTCTGATGGGAACGCAATGGAGCCTGAATTGGGTGCGACAATAACCCCTTATTGGTGCACCCAAATCAGGCTCCATTGCTCCATTGGGCGTGGGGCAGATAGGGTGTTAAAGTGACTGAAAGGTGAAACCTGGAATGTGCTAGTGATGAGGTCATACCTGTACGTGTATGTGAGAGAGAGTGTGAAGCCTTTTAAGGCCCTGTCATGATGTCATGGGAAACCATTGCAAAGCCATTCTAGTCTGTTTGTAAACTCTTTCCGTTGCCTTGCTGAAATGTGATGGCCACATAAAAAGCATTGGTTTTGAACTTCTGAAAAACAGTCTGGTTGCAGGACATCCACTACAACATGATGTTCTTCTCGACTTATCCACAGTCTCTGTCTCCCTCTTGTCTTCATTACTTATCATTTCTCTTACCCATAAACTTTGTGAATTGATCCCTACTGCTTTCCAGCAACAACAGAGGGGCCCCTTTCTGAGCAATGCGTTGAAAACGGATCAGCTTGGAGGAGCTGGGAACATGAAAGGAGGGAGCTAACTGCAGGGGATAAACACATTCTTCTGCAACCGCTGCTGCTACTGCTGTCTGGTGGCAGTGCAGGGGAGCTTGCAGCAAGGAGCATTGTTGCCACAAAGCAAGGTGGAGGGGGGCAGCTGAGTATTCCTGAGCTCCCTTAGATCTCACATACAGCAAGCAGCACTTGACCTTTCCATCACTAAAGGAATATGACAGCCGTGAAGCCGACAGAGAGAATGGAGAGAAAGGAGGGGGAAGGGGCGGGGGGACAAAAGAGACAAAAGCCACATTAAGTGCAGGCTGCCACCAAAACAGTTAGTTTGCAATCAATGTCAGTCATCCCTCCTGTCGGGACAGTTTGATTTTCACTTTTCAAATGAGGTGTTTATTTTTGGCCTGATAACAGGGCTGACTAAATTGAAATTGGCAGCTCAACAATCTACAGATAATAGTCAACTACACAGGAGATCATGTGAACAGCCCTTTCTTTTGCTTTACTTGAGCTCCCACCCTCTCTCTCCTGTCGAAGACGAGAAAGGAGGAAATGAGGGAGGGAGACAGAGAAAAAGGGCTAATCTTAGTCACAATTGGAGGAGGCTGAGAAGGCAAATGGGAGTCTAAAAATGTGTGTGTGTGTGGGGGGGGGGGGGGGTGTAATGTCCCGTTGATCAGGAGGAGGGCTGCTGAAGGGGCGGTGAGGTGGGGAGAGGGTGTACAGGAGAGGTGAGGATAGAAAGAGAAAAGGAAGGAATTTCTTTAATGTTTCTGGCAGCAGACCAGCTGAGGTCTCAAGGTTATCCTGGCTTTGCAAACTCCCACGGGAAAGGTGGAGTGCTGAGTGCTGCGGGTGGGATGGGGTGGGGGTGGTGGGTGGATAGGGTAGGTTGAGGGCTTGAGGTGGAATAGAGGAGGGAGAGATGGCTCCCTTTTTCTCTGGGAGGGAGGTTAATGCTCTGGGGAAGAGTAATCCTCAGGCTCTCTTTTCTGATAAGGTTGGCCTGGGCCCAGGTAGGAGGCCCTGGGCAGGGCATGCCTCCCAGGGCATCCTCTCAGACAGCTTTGCCCTTTGCCAGGTTAGCTCAGGGGCAAATGTCAGAGATCTGAAGAATTCAAGCCAATAATATAGTTATAAGCAAACTAGAGTGACAATAATGTAATACCCTACTGATTCCTATAGTGAAAGTCTTGGCAGTACTGAATATCTGCTCTCTAAGGACTCTTCAGTAGAACTTTGTTGACACAGGGCATGAACCACATGACAGTCTCTTTAAACAAAAACTCTTATTATGTGCTTCTTTGTTGACCTATCTCGAATTTGCTAATCTTTCCTTCCTCCTCCATACTCCATACATCAGTGTACTTTTACCTGCCTCTTCAGCCAGTCGCCATCTTCATTGAGAACACTGTTGATGCGGCACACAAATAATTCCCTCAAACATTTCAACAACTGGCAAAAAAAAGACAGAATAGTTTTGTCATTCTTACAATAACCCCTCACCTCTCTATTCCCTGCTATGTAAACTCTAGTGAGGAATCCTCTACCCAATCCTCATTTTGCAAATGTAAACCCTGAATTTGCAGAGTTTTATCTGGGTGTGATGAAGGAGGAGGGGTCAGTGGCTGCATGGGAAAGATCTGCACTGATACTCTGTTTGTTTACACTAAACTAGGCCTATTAGAGATAATGATTCATGGCATCAAGCTGTCCATTTAGAGAGTTGTGCATGTGTGTGTGTGTGTGTGCGTGTCTTCAAAAACTGTCCTTCTTATCATCAGTCAAAAAACGGACTCCTCAGGAGGAAATGAGGAGGTTTCATGCACCTGTAATTTAAATGTCCCAGTACTTACTGAGAATAAATAAGAGACCTTGTGGAATTTTGCCCCATTGCACACCTGATGAATAACAGATAGAAAAAGAAAGAGGCACAGCTTGGTTCAAAGAAAAAATAATTGAGCTGCATTTTTCTGTGTGTGTGTGTGTGTGTGTGTGTGTGTAAATCTGAATTCTGGCTTTGAGACAAATCAAACTGTCATAGATAGACACTTGATCACTGTCCCAAGATCAGTCTTGGATAGCTTTGTGCAACTGCTAGAAAACATATTTTGCCATAGAACCAGAACCCTGGGATACACTGTCAGACTGAGACACAAAATGTAAATGCACAACAGTGAAAACTGTGAGCATCCAACATAAATCTGACACTATCTTTTATTATTCCTGTAGTTTGACAATTTGCTCTGTACACAAATATGTCTACAGTCAGAACATCCAGTAAATGGTAGTTACAACACATTTGCATGAGTGGCTCTCACCCCCACCCGCATCACTAAAAAGCAGCAATATTCCCAGTTTGCTCCAGCCTCAGGCATGCTAACCGGAGACCCAGGCCAACTCACTGGTCCTCTCCCCAACCGCTTCCTCTCCACCGCTGCTGGGTTTGACTCACCATGACCTCTGACCTACGACGTTACACCGCCTCCCCCACACATGCAAATAGCTCTTGTCTGTTCCAGGAGGAATCAGAAAAAAAGAGTGCTTTGGATGGAGGGAACGAAGAGCGAGAAGGAGGAGTGACGTGCATGATAGAAGCTTTGGGGGGCGGGCTGGCTGTGGAGGGGGTGAGCGAGGGGGAGATGGAGCAAAGGAGATAAAGAGACCCCTAAAGGAAGTGTGAGCAGCTTGGTCTCTGAAGTGGAGAGAAGTGGAGGGAGGCAGTGGCAGCCGTCTGGGGAAGCGCTGGTCTAGAGCCTAGCACTGAGGCCTTAAAACATTTCTCTCTGCTTAAGCCAGCCAAAATGGACCCCAGCGCCTGTGTCTGCGAGGCTTACAGTGACCCATGCTGCCTTTTCAGTGTGTGCGTGAGCTTGTATTGGAAAATGAAAGTGCGAGTACATTCACTGTACTTATTGTTTTCCTTGCTCCCAGGCTGCTCTAGGCACCACGGTTTGTGTGTATGTGAGGGTAGGAAAGCGATGTGTGCGGCTGTATCTGGAGAGCCTCCAAATCCCCTCATCTCCTCTCTCCTCCTTCTGTTCTCTCTGCTTGGAGAATCTGTCAGTTCTCCTTCTCTCGCTTTGTCCCTGCTTTGATCCCGCTCTCCAAGCCTTGGCTGGCCTCGCTAACAGCAGCTGAGCACAGGTCCTACTCCACTCCCACTAATAACACACATTCTTGCTACACTGTGATGATGCGTGTGAAATCACACACACACATACACAAATACTCTCACTTGCTGCTCCACTTTCTCCCCCTCTTCTTGCCAACACACTGAATAATCTGTAATAACTCATTCTACCATTTAGCGCATTTCTGTAAGTTGTTAGAGTTTACCACTTTCACACAACTCTCTGCTGTAACCTCGTGCTCACTGTGAGCAACACAGGTCACACTGTTATTACTAAATGTGGGTGGTGCTAAAGCATCTAAACACAGCTGAACACAGTAGTGATTTCATGTACATTAAGCATATTGTAATGGATAAGTGTAAGCTGATGTTTTTGGTAATTTAATGAATCTAAACAAAATGTCAGCTCATCAAGATTTAAAAGATTTTTATGGCCATTTTAAGGCACTTGGCTAATGTACCATTTGTAGATTTTACAGCAAAAATCTGTGTGAGATGAGGAGTCTCTTAAACCACTTGTAATGAGCTTCTTCTCCTAGTTTGTGTTTCCAAGCAGAAATGCAAATTAATTGGCTGTTGACAAGCAGTGACGAAATGAAATAATTTCTTGTGAACTGTTGGCCATGCTTGCTTGAAAGCAGGCTATCGGCACAGTGCCACCCTCAGTTTGGCAGCAGCAGGCACATGACGCCCGAAGGCTGGCCTTGACCTAGCCTGTCTGCCTGCTTATTTCCCATTCTTATTGCCAGCCAGTTATGCCAGGATAGGCATTTAAACTTAAACCTGTCTTCCCACCCCACCCCCCTCTGAACACACACAGACACCATGTCACCCATGTCACACCAGGAGTGCCTGTGACAGCATCACCTTTCACCAATAGCTTACACATTGGTATGGGCACTGGGTGACAGCGGGCCAGATTGTTTTGTGAGCACAATCTCTCTCTCTCTCTCTCTCTCTCTCTCTCTCTCTCTCACACACACACTACACACACACACACACACACACACACACACACACACACACACACACGCACACACACACACACACACACACACACACACACACACTTTAGCTCCACAGTCACCCTGCCTAATTGCGTTATTGCTGTGTGTGGAGGTCCACGGTCAGAGGGCTCAATAAAGATATGAGTCCTGGGAAAGACTAGGAGCAGAGGAATGAAAAAGAGGAAGAGGGAGATAAAGGGTGGGGGAGGTACAGAGAGGCGATATAAAATAGATAAAAACAGAAACAGGGTAAGGTCGAGAGAGGATGGTACATAGGATACACAATTTGTAAACTGAACTTAAGCGCTTGTCTAATAAACCTACACATTTTTTTTTTATTATTTACTGTCCAGACGTTTATTTTTTTAAATTGAAAAATGTTCTCTAAACATGAAGCGATCAATTGCCTTTACAAAAGAGAGTCGTGTTTGATGACAATCACTCTGTTTCCCACAAATTTCTTGTAATAGGGAGTTGACATAGCAACAGGTAACTCTCTGGGGCATGATGACAGCCATGTTCAAGGGAGGGACCGACAGTCTCAAGGCTCCGTGACTCAGTTCACAGCCGGAGACCTCTTGCAACATGAGCGTGAGAAAGTAATTCGGGCGGAGAGTGTTTCAAAACCGACACCCTGTCTGCAGTCTGTATGCAGTCTGCAGTTCATTGTACGAGGGGGGAAATTGGTCAGGTGTGCGATTCACAACAGTAGGACACGTTAGTGATGTGTTTGACAGAGGCAGCACTGTCGCGCATGGAGGATATTGAGGATTATAGGCGCATGTACAGACCGGCCTCTCTCCTGCCAAAAGCAAAGTTTGCAGTTACACACAAGGCGCGTGTGTGGTTTCACCAATGTCTTCACATGCCATTTACTCATTCTGACATCATAGCAGATAAAACTGTTTAAAACTGAAATCTGGAGCCAAAAGCAACAATTGAATTGAATTAACTGATGTGACTACATAAACATCTTCAAGTCGCATTAAAAGCACACAATAATGCTTCCGCCTTCTGATAACATAATATATGTGTCTGTAAGCTGCAGGGTGTAATTTACCGCTGCAGGCTGGAGAGCGGGCTTGGAGTGAACATAAAATCATCTTTGAGCGTCCCTCGTGTTCAGATGAGGACATGTAGCGTTGCGTCGTCAAATCCACATTCTTGCGGCCAGCCGCTGGCGACGCCCCGCGGATCCAGGCGGCAAGCCGGCGAGAGGAGCGCCTTCCCCTGGTCGTCTGCGCGCCACGTGTCGCGGTCTCTGCAGCAGCTGGAGGTGTGTGAGCGCAGCGGAGAGCCCTGCGCGGAGCTCCGCACACTCAAAAATAAAAAGTATTATTTTGATGTATGATTAATTTGTATGCTTCTATGAACAGTTATTTTAAACGACATCACCTCTTCCAGCTTTGGCACATAAAGTCTGCTTCATTGCGCATAGTTCTTGATGATAAATACATCGGGGGGGAACAAACTTTTCTCAGTGGCGTCAATAAACTTTTATGAGAAATATGGGAATCCATAACTGAGTCTTTCGAATAGTTTTTTTGTTGTTGTTGTTTTTAATTTATGATCTATATTTTTTTGACAGAGATCACGGGGATAGCAGAGGGAAACTGTGACAATCACTTAAAGTACTCTTCAAACTTTAAAGACCCCTGAAGTCGGTGAAGTGTTGGCTGTTACAGACTGCGCACATTTCTAACCTTCCCTGTGGTCTGAGTTACATATAAGACTGTGGAGCTGCTGTCCGTCACTAAACATAAATGCGCAATTTCGTGCAGTTTCTCCGTCTTTATGCTCGCAGGCTCTTATGTCTCAGTAACTGTTACAAAGATAAGGGAATAAAATTGTGACCTGAAATCTAAAAAAGCCTTGAATGCGATGGGACGACCATAAGCGGGAAGGAGGTGGAAAAGGAGGAGGAGGCGGAGGCATCGGTGTGATCGCATGAGCTTTCCAGGCTCAGAAATATCTCTGCTCTGGCTCACATTCCGATAAGGGAGCCCGATCCAGCTCTCTCTGTGGGCGTGGTTTTCCCAGGCTTTTAAAACAGCAGCTGCTATTTACCTTCCCCTCTAATGTAAACCACCGCCGCCGCCACCACATACCCTCCCCTCACCCCGCTCACCCTCCTCCCTGGCCCGGCGGCCCCCGGCAGCCCGGCGGCCAAACCTCCAACCACCGCGCTCATAAAACATCCTGGCACGTGCTCCACATTCACAACATCGACAGATGATTAAGTGCCAAAATTTATACCACAGAGAAAGAAACTACAGTAACGTGGAAATGGAGTGTGCGCATTTAATTTCCCTCCTCTCGGGGTCAAATGAAGTTACTCAGGGAATAGCCTATATTGATCACACTTAGCTGTGTTAGAATGTATATTTTCTTGTGGTTTCTTAATTAATTAATGTTTCGTTGTCATGAGGAGTCTACCACTTTTATTTACAAATGACAGCAAGTAAGTTGAAAAGAAAACAATAGTGATCTTTGCTTTTTCCTCTGTGGCAAACAGTATAAAGTTTCACAGTTTGAATTTGTTTTCTGTTGTCCTGTCAGTAAATAAAATACTCCGTTTTATACAAAAGGCTACAAAAGTTCAAAAGTACAAAACAAGTAAAAGTTATTGTTGTTTTTCGGCACTGTTTATCTATATTTGTATTTTTCACAGTTAATTTATATTATTTTATTTTTATTATGTTATTTTATCCCTTGTCTGATAGATAAGGTGTCCCTCTGTCCGCTCCCGGTGGCGGTGCCCAGTCAGCGGCTCCACTGTTAATATGTAAACGCTACGATGATTGAAGAATGAAGGCAGTTTCCCCGGCTGTGCCCTGGACCCGGGCCGCGCGCCATTGGCCGCCAGCTCCAGCGGGCCAAACAACCAATGGGAGGGCGCCGACCACGAGCCGTCCTCCCTCGGGCCGCGTGTCCCTCACCCTGATTGGTGGAAAGTTACTGTGGGAAAGAAAGTTTGGGAAGTTTCACACGAGCCGTTCGCGTGCGGTGAGAGATATAAATACAAGCCACACGCGGAGAGCCCTACAAAGACACTGCATCCGCTCCTGGTAGTCGCTGCTGCTGCTGCGCATCGCTCTAAAGGATTTTAACTTGACGCATATCTCAGGATTTTTTTTCTTCATTTGAGGGAGAAGGGACTTTTAAATTCATCTCCCATTTCCTCAACCAGTGGATCGTAATTTGCTTTGGTTTTGTGGGATATTTCTTATAAAGAAGATGCCTGCCGATATGATGGAAAAGAACTCCTCCTCCCCGGTCGCTGCAACCCCGGCAAGCATGAACACAACTCCCGATAAACCCAAGACAGCGTCTGAGCACAGAAAGGTTGGTACTGAGCCTCTATTGACCTTTACCATCTCCCCAAAACAAGCATTGAGCATATCATTTTGAACACTAGTTCATACAGGAGCAATGACCAAATCGATGTTTTTACGCAAGAATTAAGAAAAAAAAAATGTTAACAGTCTGTGTCATTTTGTTTTTGTTTTTAGTCGTCCAAGCCAATTATGGAAAAAAGAAGAAGAGCCAGAATCAACGAGAGCTTGGGGCAGCTGAAAACCCTCATCCTGGATGCTCTCAAAAAAGATGTAAGTACTCCGTCTTAAAAGATTTCAAACGTGCCCGTTCAAAACGGTAAGAAAGTGAGCGTGTGGTCCTAACCACAAATGTTTCCGTCCCCTCAGAGCTCCAGACACTCCAAACTGGAGAAGGCGGACATCCTGGAGATGACTGTGAAGCATCTCCGGAACCTCCAGAGGGCTCAGATGACCGGTAGGTGTTATATTCCGGAGTAGTCTGTCTTGAACTGTGCGTTTTAGATCATACGTTTTAGTAATTTCGATATAGCAGTGTGTGCACCTGACTTAAATATACATTTCTGTTCTCTGTGCAGCTGCGCTGAACACAGACCCGACTGTGTTGGGAAAATATCGTGCCGGATTCAGTGAATGCATGAATGAAGTCACCCGGTTCTTGTCCACCTGCGAAGGTGTTAACACCGAGGTCAGGACGCGACTCCTCGGTCACTTGGCCAACTGCATGACCCAAATCAACGCTATGAACTATCCCAGCCAGCATCAGCACCAACACCAGCTCCCTTCCACTGCCGGACCAACACACCCCTCCTTCGGTCAGTCCATGGTGCAGATTCCCAACTCGCCTTCCCAGGTCCTGCCCATGAACCCGGTGTCTTGTAAAGGGGCCTCCTCGCCGGCCAGTTTACCTTCAGACGCCACCAAAGTGTACGGTGGTTTTCAGATCGTCCCAGCCACAGACGGACAGTTTGCTTTTCTCATACCCAACGCGGCATTTGCGCCGAATGGCCCTGTTATTCCTGTGTACGCCAACAACGTCAGCACATCTGTGCCTGTTCCGGCTGCGGTTTCCCCCGGAGCCCCGTCAGGCAACACGGATTCAGTGTGGCGACCCTGGTGAAAAGTAGACAAGGGAGCCCTAAAGACTTAAACAATGACACTTAATAGTTCTGTCTATGTTCAGTGTTAGGAAGTTGTTTTGATTTTTTTTTTCTTGTAAAATGAAAAGAGTATGCACTATAGTTGTACAGCTAACAAGGGAGTAAAGTTCATATTGAAATGGGATTTGTATTGTGGAAGTCTGTTCACTGCATTTTTATATATTTGAGTTGTCTTTTTTACTGTGTGATGCCAAAGATATGTTCAATGCTCTTATGCTGTTCTTCGTTTTGGAAGACAAATAAATTTGTAAAGATATTAAAAACATGCGCCTGTCATTGCCGCCTTTGTTGGGAAATCAAATGCAGATCTACTTGATAATGGATACAACCTTATTAGGATTTTCGGTATTGTGATTTTCTGCATAGTCATTTGGTACTTGAAGAAGTCTGAGTTATACAGTTAGTTTTGCGCTCTTTGAGCGGTGCATCCCGTGTTTAGTTCGAAATAAACGTCGGTTGAGTCTGCTATTTACGCATGGAATCATCAAAACGTGTTTAAAGAAAACGTGTTTACAACCCAGAATTCTTTATTCAGCAGCATCAGTAATGACACATAAAAAAAGAAAGTATTGTTATATGAGAGGGTGCGTCCTCTATGGGGTAACTATATATGATATATATAGCCTACCTCCTGCCGAGGTGTCTGGGCTAAACACACTGCACCAGACTATCAGTAAACTGTACACTAATTGAAATTCTATTATCTAAATTGATTAAGGCAGGAGGCAGAGGTTTCGTAATTAATCCGACACACGAGCAAGATCATCTGCTGGCGGTGACTCTCACTCCGTGTCCAACTGCTTGGCCTTCGCCTGTGGAAATTTTGGATCTTTACAGAGGTCACTTCCGCCATCTAGCAGCCAAAAAGCGCATTGCAACTGATTGGTAAGGGTGGATCAATAAAATCAAGCTTAAATGGCATTTGTCCAGTTTACATTGCAGTAGTAAATCTATTATATTTCTTTAGTCCAGTCCAGCTTTTTGTTTTGTCTTGAGGCTGTAAAAGCAGTCACTGCAGGACTTGAAACTTATGTCCTGTGTTATTCACAATAAATACTTTGGATGTTTTGAACACGTTTATCTAGTGGTATTAAGCTTGCCAATGGCCACTTACCAATGCAAAGATGCAGTAACTTTTCCATCTCAAAAGTTTCTAAATAGGACATTACTATAACAACTAACAACCAATAAACATTTTGAAGTGATCAAGCCCTTTCATTATTATGAGGATTTCTGCTGTTCAGTAAGTGTTCATTTCAGCAGCAGCAGCATTCATCTCCTGACAGTATGGAATCAAGATAAGCCTAGAGGCTGTGTCTTTAATCAGGGCAGGGGGAGTTCCTTGATGCCAGTGGGGTTGACAGCAGAAGGACATGTTAAACACATCGCCACTGAGCCATGTGGTAGCGCTCTGCTCTGCCCAGGTGTGTAAGCCCCCTCCAGCTATTCGAGTGTGGCCCTTCTTTGAAGGGAGTGTGTGTGAGGAGAGGGTGCAGGTGTTTGCAATTATCAGTGTGCTAAGAGGCACAAAGTGTGGATAAGTGCCATCATTTTGAATTTCCATCACACCTTTTTACAGAGGGCCATGCATCCCTGTTTGATTGAAGCCATGTGTGTGTTCGTGCCTGTGTGCACAAATATTTTGTGTGTGTGTGTTTATGGTGGCTGCTGGGGGAGGACATGCCTGGCCAAAGGGCACAGCGGGTGAGGCGGTGGTGGGCAGAAGGGGGGGGGGGGGGGTCAAGAGAAGGCCTGCCACACAGTCGGCCTCCTGCGAGCCAGTTATTCTCCTCGCGAACTCTCATGTTAACAGACACACACAGGCCCATACACATACACAAAACATTCCCACAACATTCCAGCTGCGCTCACACCAATGTCGAGCTTCCTGCCCTGAGCCCTGGGGCCACAGCTGGACACAGGACGTCTAGGAGGCACGTGGTGTGACCCGGACAACACCCAGCTGCTGAGCCCTCCCACCCTGCCTCACCGCTGTTCCCCTTTTTACTCCCTTCCTCTCCTACCCACCAACATCTTCAGCGGTTTCTTCCCCTCTGGAGAACAGCTTTACAAGCCTCTCCAATTACCCAGTGCAGTGGCCGCGCTGCCGGAGTGACCGCACACATGTCACAACATGACCGGGGGGTTAGCTGCCATGCGTGTCCATTAACTTTTCCCACACTCCACATGCATGCGGGGAGCAAAAAGAAGGGGAAAAAGGCCCTCTGCTTCCTCCTTGGCTGCCTAAGTGCTACCATATGGTCCTCTCTCCCTCTCTGTCTCTCATAGTTCGTCTTTCTCTCTCTCCCTCTTTCTACCGGCCCATCACTGGGGCTGTCTTTGATTGCAGCCCAGACAAGCGAGAGCTTTATGATTTAAGCCCAGGGCTTGCTGTACCAAGCCCTGGACTCATTTTGATGCCAAAGCCCCCCCCCCCCCCCCCCCCCCCCCTGCTCCTCCTGCAGTTGCAGGGGAAGGCTGTTTTCTGGCAGGAAATGAATAGCTCCCAGATGAGCGCAGGAACCTGAGAGGTCGTGAGAAAGAGGCGAACCCCCCTCCACAGGCCCGGCTTGCTGCCAGCCGCCGAGGGAATGTGGGAGAGCGCCTCTCTGACACACGCATCAACCCCTCTGCCCTTCCCCACACCGCCTGAATGACTGCCTGCCTCTGTGCTGGGCCCTGAGCCTGGAAATAGACTGATAGACAGGGTAACTGCCACCAAGCCAGGCAGTGCGGATTGTCAGACAGCCGGCAGAGCAGCCAGGCAGGGAAAGAGAAAGCTTTGGGAGGAGAGAGAGAAGTGTTGGATTTGTGTGGGCGGAAATGGATCAGTCTGTGTATGCAGTCTAAATCCTGACCCAACCATGCATTACAATGGAAAGTTAGACCTGTTATTTAAGTTTACTTTGGAATCATTTATGACCCTAACTGAATATTTTCACAGTTTTTGTACACAGACAGAGACGCATGCACACACTCACACACATGCTCTCCTCCCTCTGCCCCAGAGGCTTACACTCATTCCAGAGTATACACTCACTCAGACAGGTGTTCCTTGTCAGGAGCTAAGGGTTTTCCCTTTGGTTCCCCTCGTGCTGAACTAACATTTCTTTCTCCTGAGGCAGACACTGTTATGGCTGGACGTGGTCAGAAGTTTAACTGCAGCTGTCCAGGCGTATTTTAAGCTCTTTTTTAATCAATGTTATTTATTAGTGCAATTTGCTGATATCAGCTAATTACTGAGTAAAGGTCAGCCATTTTGTTTGCCAAGTGTAACAAATACACAGGATTGTATCAAATAGCTCTCCATACCTCAAACTCTATATACCCCCTGTGCTTCCATATACCAGTCTTTCTATCCTTCTCTTGCATACTCTGCCTTTGTCTCATTAGACTCTCATTAGACCATGTGCTGACCTTCTACAACAACTACCTGTGGGCCCAGTAAACGGGACAAGCTATCCACACACAAATCTCAGTCGTGTGTGTGCCCACTTTCTTTGGCTCACTCTACACTCTATGGGCAACAAAAACCCCACCAGAGGCTCCCACCATCAGCCCATTGACATGTCAGCCACCTCATTTGAAGTCACACACTGCTATGTAAATCTATGCTGTTTCTCACCAACCAAGCTTCTCACACACACTCATAAACAAGGACTCCAGTAAAGGTGGTCCTGTTATGGTAGATGTTTCTTTTATAGTCTCCAGTCTTTAGAAGTAGTATTTTTCATCCCTATAGCCCACCCTCCCAGTTTTGGTTCGTAAACATGTTGTTGATGGTTTCATGGCATGGTGACTTGAGGAGAGCAGAATGTGGCAACCATATGCAGCTGTCAGTTATGAAGTTGGCACATCCTTCAACTCTGGGCAGTGACAGTGATGACCCCATCCAACTGCTCCTTTGTATGACCTGTCCTCCAGCTACTCTGGAACCCAAGGCCAATTGAGTGGGAGGGTTCCCCCCTCAGAGACCATCACAACAAACAAATAGACCAGGCAAACAAGTTCCCACCACACTAGCGTCCAAACAACTGCCAACGCTGACACTTTGGTTGGTTTTCATATCACACAAAGAAGTTCTTCATGAAGCACTTCTGAGCCTCTCTTTCTTTCATCCATCAAAGCTAAGTTTCCCAACCATGTGGTCAGGAACTCCAAGGATTGTTCCTTGGAAGAAAGATAGACAATTCAAATAAATGAAAGATTATAAATGAAAAAATATAATAAACAGAAACACAATCTAAAATCAATATATCATGTATGTGCTTACATATTTCAGTGTGTGTTCTGAGGGTTTACCATTGATGAAGCCATGTAAAAACAGCGGTATCAAGAATTTTGTATTGTTGCGTTTGCAAATATATGTTTATATTTCAAGATTCAAGTTGTGTGTGTATATTGTCATTTCCACAAAATGATATTGAAAACATTCAGATTGTTCACATAGTCCCACTGTGCAATATATATCCTGAGAATAACTACTGCTATTACAATTACCACTACATTACATTATTCTAACTACTTCTACTACAATAATATGATGGACAATACATAAAAAGTATATAGTGTAACATTCACCTTAAACAGCATCTATTAGCCTCCAAAACATGTGCATGGATATTTCCCATAATAATAAAATTCATAAAAATTGCTCTGTGTCAAATCAGTGTTTTGATTTGTTGTTTTGGGTTGACCATGCCTTGAAAACAGGGCTATTTGAAGATCGGGAACTCCAGAGAAAAAAGTTAACAAATTTGAACATGTATGTTTTTTTAATGGACAGCAACTACTTAGTGAGGCTTTACAAACTAACCAGAGGTCAGCTGCAGATTACAGTGTCCCTTTGTATCATGAGGTCTTTTTCTTGTCCATGTAGTGCAACCGGGTCTTATAGGTGTGTTTTAATACTACAGTATCTTGAAATGATATGCTTTTGTGCTGCTACTATATACATGTGTGTGCGCGCTGTGAGCATGCCTGCGTTTTACCAATTACTTTTGCACACTACATCATTGTTATTACATTGGGTTCTGTGGCTCACATGCAAGCTAGGCTGTGATCAATTAATGCAGCCCAGGGAGACTTGTGAAGTGCAGCAGGAGAGAGGAGCACAACCCTAACATACTCAACATACATGCTGTTTGGAGGCATGATCTATGAGCTCTGCCCTCGCGTGGCTGGTTTTATTTTCCTGCTTTTAACAGCTCCTCCACAGAGGTTTGGGCCCCTCTGAGATGAAGGCAAAGAGAAACCAGATTTTTTGACCCTTGAAGACATCAAACAGCTCTGGATGTCCAGCTCTCGTTCACTCTGATGTAGTCAGAGAGTATGATGTCAGTAAATCAACATACTCCATGTTGTTGTTGTAAAGTCATGATGAGGGTGTTAATGATGTAACGTTAACTTCAAGGCCACACACACAGAAGCATTGGGATACAAGGGGGAGGCGGTGGCACAGAAACTGATGGATTAAGTCTTGACTGTTCAAACAGTTTTGTTTGTGTTCTTTGATTTAATGGCTTAGACTTCAGCATGGGAAATGGTAATAATGTATTCTGAAAGAGGAAACTCCTCAGTTAATGAAGAATCCTGCTGAGAAACTTGCTCAGATGTGTTTGACTGTTGGGTGTGTGCAGCTCTCTGGGCTAGTCTACTCTGTTTCCATACATGCATTTTTTTCTCCATCATATTCTGCTATTAGCTGCTTTCAGCTAAATTTAAATGTTATACATACATTGATCAAACATAACATTATGACCACTGACAGATGAAGTAAATAACGTTGACCCGACAATGTTCTGCTGGAACACTTTTGGACCTGGCATTCATGTGGATGTTACTTAGACATGTAGCAGTCACCTAGACTAGACCAGGCACCCCCATCCCATAGCAATGACACTCCTTGATGGCAGCTGCCATCCCCAGCAGGATAATGATTTAAATACACACAAATGCGCTTTAGGAACAACTCAAAAAATGTGAAAAACTCCAAATTCACTACATCCCAAACTGGTCAAGTATCTGTGGGATGATCCACAGAGGCTCCTCCCCTCAACACATAGGACCCAAAGGCCCCACTAGCAACATGTTGCCAGACACCACAGGCCACCCTGAGAAGGCCCATATAGAAGGCTAATTGCTATTTTAGTTGATTTTGTTTTACATTAATTATGATAAAACGGAGTCATTTACATTATACGGGTTAAAATGTTGACAGTTCATATGAATAAGTCTCTCGTTTAACTGATTTCACTTATAAGTGTGTGTGGATAATTCAAGATATTTAAAATTTCTGTATTTATTGCTTTTGTGATATTTGTGGTACTTCTGTGGATATTTAGGAGTATTTTGCAGTGTTCTGATATGATACTTAATTGCCTTTTATGCGTAGGGGTCTCCATAGGTGTGGTTCTTGAGTAGACTTTTGGTCAGGCATGATATTTTTCAATATGGAGAAGATGGATTCTGCACAGTTCCACATTCACTATTTTTCTATTTAACTCAAAAGTTTTGCATTTTTCACCAGAGTTGCTCGTACATACAAACAACATACTGCAGACAGAGCAGTAAAATCTCAAACAAAACAAAAAATCTTATTCTGTATGTTTTCTAAATGGGTCGTTTTAAAATGTTGACTTTAAAATAGTCTGGTATTTTAATGATATTCATCGGCCATAAGTTAAACAGCTGTATAGTTATTAATGTGACACTATAGGATACTCCTACTACTTATTATAAAAAATAATTAGTAGGTGTATCCTATAGAGCAGGGGTCACCAACCTTTTTGAAACTCAGAGCTACTTCAAGGGTAAGGGTAAGAGTAATTCGAAGGGCTACCTTTGATACAAACTTAAGTTCACCTCTAATAATAACAATAATAATAATAAGGCTGTCTGCTCAAGTTAGTGATTGCTGTTATATCATAGGCTATTGGTGGTTATGAATCCTACTAATAATATTAGCAATGATTTACATGGTAGAAACCTTATGTGCACCTAAAATGCTAAATTTCTCATTATTTTTCATTATTCCTATAATTCAGTTTCACTCACATCATATGTCTCTCAGACTTATCTATCATTATTGACTGCTCTGTTTGCAGCACTTTGTTTAAAGCTGCCTGTTTTATTTTTGTTCAAATTAACAGCTTAGTGATATTTTTGACCGAATCATGAACTTTGTCCTATGTTTGTACAAACTACCAGCAATGTAATATTAAAAAAAAACAACACATTATTTCATATATTTAAATGAATCATATCACATTTGTACAAATCTGCATTAATGGACCGTCAGTACAGTTCACTCAGCGTAGAAGAAGAGCAACAGCATGAACCCGTGGCTAACTAGCGCCCTCTTCCATGAAGCACAAGTACTGGCTGCTCATATCGTTTCAGATAAACAAGACTAAATGTGTTACACTAAATACATTAATTGGGCTATGGAAGACTGGGACACATGATAAAAATGTGGACAACCAATATATTGATGCCATACAGAGAGTCAGCCACAGGCAGGCGGACAACTTGCGCTATCCGAGGTGGCTTGGTTCGCTTCTTCTCGCGTCGTTCCCTGTATTCACACAAGTAGTACGTAAAATCAGCGATTTTGACTATAAAAATAACCGAAATAACGGGAATCATACAGAAATTGCATTTATGTCCGATTTATATCAGACCAATTGACAAACAGTAGGCTATGATTTATTTGATCAGTAGTAGGCTATAATTAATTTTATCGTCACTTCCTGACCGCGCGTTCCTGGTAAAACTCACAGCTGTAGTGCGCTGGAGTTAGCAGTTAACGTGGAAGCTCGCGTGACTGAACTGATGTGTCTCTCCTCATGTGCCGCTTTTCCACAGTTGCTCCTCAATGTAGCCGCGGCCGCTTCCCTACGTCGGTAAAATCGAAGATGACGGTTTGTCTTGCGCGTGATATTGAACTTTCATATATACATAAAACATAATATATAATTTTATATTACCATGTTCAGCTCTACAGTAATGAAAGTGTTAGTGATATAAAAGAACGGCGACACAATTAAATACATTTTTTAGAGGCGCTCGATGACAAGTGCTATTTTTAGAACATCCCCGGGCGACTCACACGGTGCCTGCGGGCGACCAGGTGCCCGCGGGCACCGTGTTGGCGACCCCTGCTATAGAGTATCTAATAACACAGGACCATATGTATTTAAAAATGAATTTTCAATTGAAATTTGCTTTATTGTGAAAAATTCCCCAAAGTTTTTTTTTTTGTTCACTTTGTCAGTTTTTTTATATGTAACAAACAGTGTGTGTGGGGTGTGGTGTTACATTCAGAATCTCTTTGCTTTTATATTCATTTACCTCTGGCAGCTGTGGTGACAGGCAGGACAACAAACTGACAAACTGGACTTTTACTGACTGCTGCTCAGTTCCACTCAAACATCCTTCTGGTGGGGACTTATCCTTTGTTTTTCTTTCGTTGGCTTTAGTTTGGTTTCCACTTGTTCCCTCTGCAGTTTTAACCATTGAGGTACATTGCATCATGTCGGTATTCAGAGACATGAAATGGCATTATCCCACTTCCCTCTTCTCAGTGCATGAAAAAGCAGTCTAAAAAAAGTATGACATGAACCAGCTGTTAATCCTCTTTCCCTTTTTGGAGCCAGTGGCGGGAACTGCAGAGGAGCTGGCCACAGAGATACGACCACAAGACGCCACAGACACAAAGCAAGCCGTGCATGTGTGTGAAGGAGAGAGTGCATTTGAGTGTCTGCACCATAAAGAGTTTGTCCATGTCATTTAGAGAGTGTGAGTGTGTTAGCCTATCTCCCTTAAAAATGCGCAGACAATGCCGAAGTGTGGGTTTATGCTGGACTGAAGGTGGTTTTTTTAAGTGTGTGCGTGCGTGTGTGTGTGTGCGAGTGTGTGTGCTCCATGCCTCCCACCTCATCTCGCTGTGTAACTTCGCCTTTGTTGTGCTCCCACAAGACCCTGTTATCTCAGCTTTGGTTTACATCATGAATGAGATGCGTATGTGTTTGTTTGTTTTAAGCTGGGGTACTGGCAAGCTTGTAAACCCTGGTTTCTCTGGAAAATGGGTTCAACGTGATTATCCCAGAAGCTGTAATGCAGCCACCTAGTGTTGGCAGGAGAATCAGAACCTCAAAAGAATCAATGCCATGTTTCTAACAGTAGTCTTGTTGTCCAGAAAATGTCCACCTGTTGAAACTTTCCAATTAGGAATAGAAAATAATCAAGCTTTATATTAAGTTGCAGTAAACTTAAGTAAATTGACAGTGTGCGTAGGCAGATACTTCTATACCGCTGAAAAATTGTTACAGTTTTAGCATTTTTTGTATTTTTAGCATCTGCACTCAAGTGATTCTGTCAGCTGATGGGATTCTGTTTCTTTTGAGCTGCTTCAGAGATGTTTAGATGTTTTAAGTCTCAGTTATTTATCCAGTGCTTAATTGGTCGCTTATGGTTTACTGGTTTTGTCGTAGCCATATCAACCACAGAGACCCAAACTGAAACCTTATCCGGTCTCAGACAACACTGAGTGGCAGAGCTGTCATAGACTGCATAATCAGAAAATTTGATAATCTACTAATCTAGATGTGGCCTTAACTTGGCCAGAACACATTAGTGTGATGAGCATGTGGTATCCCCAGCTGATGATTTGTTCTGGACCACAAAATCTCTCTCTCTCTCTCTCTCTCTCTCTCTCTCTCTCTCTCTCTCTCTCTCTCTCTCTATCTATCTATCTATCTATCTATCTATCTATCTATCTATCTATCTATCTATCTCTTTCTTTCTCTCTCTCACACACACAGGCACACAAGTATCCTCACACTTCTGATTTTCCCACGTGCTCCACAGATCTAGCCAGTTGGTGAGCTCCCTCCCTGTCCTCCTGAGGCACTGGCTGCATGCGACCCTCCACAGACGATATCAGGGTAATTGACAGTGACTGGAAATATGCAGCATCACTGAGCCCCGACCCGTGTGACTAACAGGGTTAGGGCCTCCCCCCTCTGACACCAGCCTCCTCCTACGAAACCATCAATGACATTCAATTTGTGTTAAAGCTCCCTTTGAGGGGCCCCCAGGGGCCCGACTTGATTAAAATATTTTATGGTGAACTTTTGGATTTAGGTGGGAGTGCTTCAGGCGCTGTATTAATAATAGTCAGAGCCCATTATGGTTGACTATGGGACGACAATGACAGCGGGCTCTGACAGTGGTTTATGAACGCCTGTGTAGTGATACCCAGATAAGCAAAGAAGTGACTGATATTCCTTAGTTTTGTAAGGCTTCTGTGTCATTGTGCACAGTGTTCACCGACAGCTCTGCTATGCCAGCTTGAGGCTAATCAGAAGTGATTCATGTAAGCGAGTCACAATACTGCAGTGGATTGAATTTGCTCCATCTACGGTTCTCTCCATCACTCATCAGCAGAATGAACGGCTCTGCAAATAAATGGAGGATAGACAATAGACGCCATTTGTAAGGGCACTTTTCCCACAGTCCTGTCTGTCATGAAAATGGACACACACTGGCACAAGGACAAAGCGACAGACAGACGCACACTCCAAGTCCAACTTCCGAGAGTGTCTACAGTAAGGACATTCCTACACTCCACACGCCTCAATCATTGTCTGCAGCAGCCATGCAGCAAACAAAAGAAGTGTCTTCTCTGCCTCCTCTGCCTCAATGCCACAAAGCAGTTAAATGTGAACATGTTCCTCATAAATGAGACTCCTTTCCCCTTAGTTTTTACAGCTGGGTGAATGAATCTATATATATGAGGAGTTTTTTTCACTGTTTCTTGTTAAACCTCCCTAAGTTCTTCAATAAATTCTTCCATGACCATCCATTTATTTCAACGAGCTGACACAATTAAGTTTCCCCTGTAAATCAGGGCTTTTGTTTAAAATCCTTTCCAGTATCATTCAGCAACTCTTGTGATACTCATTCAGAAACTGTAAGACCTATAAAGACATACAAAATAACCTTTTTTTTTTTCATTTTTTAATTTCCCTCAAACCAAGACGGACACATAAGAAGCCTCTGAAAGGAGTTGTATAGGTTTTCATATATGGGGCAGTTAGGGAGAAATTGGCAAAAGCTTAAGTTTCACCCTGGGTCTGTAATGGTTTGAAAGAATGTAAAGCCCATGACAAAAGCAGCCATGAAGAGAAACAGAGAACAGGTGGTCATCGCTGCATCCCCCAGCCTTGGCACACAGACATGAAATCAGCCAAGGGGTTTGGATTTCAGCGATAAAGACCCTGAGGTTTGTTTGTTCTTTATGTCTGCAAAGATGTGTGAAAAGATGTCGGACCTCTAACCTCTCCTGAGTCTCCTGCCAGCCTTAAGGCTGGGAATAAAAGGTTAAGGATTCCAGCGCACAGGATCAAATACGTGGGTGGACAAGGACTTGAATTCTGTTCTTTTTAGTTTCTGAGGTGTTTCTGGTTGTGCTTGGGAGGAAATGAATAAACAATCAAGCTCAGTGGTGTGCAGTTGAAAAGGAAGTATGCGAATTAAAATAAATCTAACTTTATCATCAGCATAGAAGATTAATTCCAAGCAGTACGATATCTGCTATCCAAGTATAGACTATTGGACTGAAAGAACTTTTTGTTTGAGCATGGCTCTGTTGCGAAAGGATAAAGTCATTTTATAGATATTTTTAACTTATTATATTGATGTTTTACTATGTTGGTTGTATTTAGTTGCAGTTTTAGAGCAAGTATTGGATACAGGAAACTTCATGATCTTGGATAAATAATGGACTAAACATTATGTATATACAGTATTTGCAGTACACACTATCTCTTGTTCAGTGCTATAATACATGTGTTTTACTGCAGAATTGACTTGGTTTTTATTCCTTTAGAATTTGTTGTAGTCAAACAATTATTTTATGGAATACACACACAAAATAGGGAGTGAAATTGCTTTACACAAAGCTACTAAATAACAATGGAATACATAATGAAACTGAATTAGGAAGTGATTACACTGAAACACCTATAAAGTATGAGACAAGCAGCCAGTCAGGTTTAGAGTTTAGGTAAATGTGCATGCTTTTGACTTTACTTATATGTTTGTCTGTGTAACCATGCATGTCCTCTCCTTTTCCATTCCATGTTGTTTACGGTTGTTGTCATCATAGGAGCATTATGACAAATGAACAGAGGGGAGGCTGGGAAATCTGGCAGCTGGCAGATCTTCAGGTGTGTGATAAAACTGAGGTGGGGTGGAGAGGATGTGGCGGGGCATAAGTAAACTTTATGACAGTGTGTGTGTGGTGTGTGGGTGTTCTGCTTGGGTGAGCTTGAAGAATGCCCATGTGGATCCTGGTTGGGAAAAGAAGGAGCTCCTTTCACAAGTAGCTCAGTGCCCTCAACCCAACCCCATTTTTTTTGTCTTCCAATGGCCCTGCACCTCCTCCCCTTTTATTTCTCTTGTTCATTTCCTCCATCATTTACAGGAAACAAGAAATTCAATTGGATGCATGTTTTCCAGTGTATTCACAGTCCACCTCATCGTTGCTTATAGCTTCTTTCTACCCCCTCCTCTGTAGCGTGGGAGCTGTCAGTGGTATTTGCTCTTACACACTGAGCTGCAGCAGCGAGCAAGTCCCTGTGCTTTAAAGGGCAGCGGCTAATTAGCTATAATGGCTTCCATTTTGTCCTGGCCTTGCGTCATGTCTTTGATGCTGTGATTGGGAGTGCCCAGGGGGGAATACCAGACAATTTTCCATGTGTGGCTGGTTTGAAGGGGAGGTGGGTGTGATAACAATGATGTCAGACTAAAACAGAAAGCATGTAAGCATATTTCCACTGAGTGATATGGATATTGTCCTAATGTCCTCGAAGTAGGAAATTGCTTGTAGTGATGACAGATTTGTTTTTTGTTTTTTTAACTATTGTATGTATTTATTGGAAATGGACAACCTGGAAATAATGTGTGATGGTACAAGAAGGTATGCACTCGGTTCGATGTATTTCTTTGTATTATTTTGATACTTTTGAAATAAAATATATTTAAAATCAGTGGACTATTATTTAACCATTTTAACACACTTCCTCAGTACCCCCATGGTTCAGGTCGACTGGTACTGTGGAGCTAGAACCCTGTGAACCCCCTTAACACACACAGAATAAGACAAACACACATAAATATTATAATAATATACACACCACTCACACACTTGAAGCCTAGGCCAGCTCAGATCTCCTCAGGAGCAAGAGTAAGAGAGAGATGAAGGGAGGGAAGGGAGCCTCAGGTTCCCCCGTCGGCATCTCTAAGAGAGGTTTATCTCTGTCAGGGAGGTGTCTCTTTGCGTCGCCACGCCAGGGGATGAAGAAGGAGAGGATGCAGGCGGCCTGAGTAGAGAGACAGGCAGAGAGTGAGAGAAAAGCAGGATGGAGGGGGAGGTGAGCCTTCACTGGGATGGGACCACCTGCATCGCGTCCTTTGCTGGGAGATTATGCGGGCACACAAAAGCGGTGTGCAGAGGAGGGCAGGGGCACCCGGGGAACCCTGCATCAGGAGAGTGATCAGCGTGGAAAGTGGAGCTGGCGTGTGTGCCAGGGGTCTGCCACATACGGTACCACCTCCCCTCAACAGCTTCCCATAGGCTCTTGATTCTCAAGATACCTCCATCTCGCCTCCTTGTCCTCCCTCTGCCCTTCTCACTTGCCATATAGTAGTTAGAACAATGAAAGATGTCCGATGCAGCTGCAGATTGCTCCTATTTACACATATGTCGGTTCAGTTAACATGTATTTATCATGACTTGTAGGCAAATTCAGACATTTTGTTTTTATAATGTTTAAATGACTAAACTCAGCCCAGAGGGTGTTGAGTTGCAACATGTGAATATATTCTGCCTCACCACTAGGTCTTAGCTTTTTCCTTCTTGAACCTCAGAGATCATTTTAATAATGTTTTAATTGTACTAATCTTACCTTTCGGCTTTTCTGTGTTTGTAAATCTAAGATAACTCTTTTGGGATCTTTGAGATGATAATCTCCCCTTGGAAGATGTTCTCTGAAAGTAGTTTTGGTTGGCTGTTACACTCCACCTCATTTCATTAACAGCACGCAACTTGTTTTTTCTTTTTAATTACAGATTTAATCCAAAATGCCCAACCTGGATTATCAATGAAAAAGATATATGATAATATTAATAGCTTATCATTATTATAATGGGGTTAGCACTGATGCCTCACAGCAAGAAGGTCCCAGGTTCGAATCCATGGGCCGGCTGGCCTTTCTGTGTGGAGTTTGCATGTTCCCCCTGTGTGTTGGTTCTTTCCAGGTACTCCGGCTTCCTCCCACCATCCAAAGACATGCTCATTAGGTTCATTGCTGATTCCGATTGGCCGTAGGTGTGCGTGTGAATGGTTGTCTGTCTCTGTGTTGGCCCTGAGATACACCAGGGTGTACCCCTGCCTCTCGCCCGATGACAGCTGGGATAGGCTCAGCAGACCCCCATGACCCCTAACAGGACTAAACGGGTATAGAAAATGACTGACAGACATTATTATAATATTATCGGAAAGAAAAAATTGTTCTGCTTCTTAGATCAGTTGGGGGTTACAGAAATATTTTCAGCTCACTTTATTTTTTTACTTATTCATGTTCAATTCATTAGACATTGTCATGTTTACAAAGGCAAGGAAACTGCTCTGTCAGCAAAAACAATTCCCCACAGGCTTTGTGAGATTAGTCTTTCAGTCCCTTTCCTCAAAGAATTACAATTCATCCATCACTGTACTCTGTACTCAATGACGTTAATATGTTGTGGTTAAACTACTTGGATGGATGGCCTGACAGATGTGAACTCAGGTCTTCTGGGTGGACATTGGCTCAATCATTGGTCAGTCCTCATTGTTTTAGACATTGTCATTGGTAAAGATTAATAGCTATCTCTGGTTAATTATTTCAGGCCTGTGTATTGGTCTGTGGATGAACCTCAGTGTACAATGACTTCATTTGGTCTTCTCTATTCACTGCAGCCAGCCTTTAATTGGCGAGTTCCTTTTGTGTTTTTGCTGATGCAAGATATTTGCAACCAGCAAGTGCGTCTTGGGCCAGGTCTGGGTCATGCCAGTTTTGACTGAGCTGTTCTTTAAAAGTCTGTCCCCATCTTGTCATTCTTCTTTCTATTTCTATGTATTCTCTGAGGAAACTGCAAACTTCGTCAAATTCTCAGCCCACTGAAAGGTGCCACACCCAGGATTAAAGCCAGCTACAATAGAGACTTTGCCACTTTCACTTTACATTGTATTTCAGGGACATGATGGGTTTATTTACCTGTGGTCAATGTAAAACATTTCTGCATGAATTTTTCTGTTTATGAAAGGATTAACAGACCAGTCTTAGTCCAGAGGTCTGTGTACTGACAGGTTTGGTGTGTGTGCCCTCAAATGCTTTAAATGTTATTGTGACTACAGCAATAGTCCTCTATTTTGTCTGTGTGAATACTTATAGTGTACACAAAGTTGAGAGGGTGTATGCCATTGTTCTTCTAGATGTTTGAAAAAAACAAAACTTCACTCATTTGAACTTAAAGAACTTGGACACCCTACGTGCCTTAGATCCACATTTCCATGGCAACATTCAATGACTGATCACTATGATGCTGTTGCAGTAATATCTACACTGCCTTGCCAAAAAACAAGTCGCCACCAAAAAAAAAAAAAAAAAAAAAGGTACACACTAATATTTCATTGGACCACCTTTAGCTGATTCCAGCATGCATTCACTGTGGCATTGTCTGAATAAGATTCTGCAATGTCACAAGCCTTATTTCCATCCAGTATTGCATTATTATTTTTTCTTTTTCTTGTATTGATGATGGGAAAGTCTGACCACTGTACAAAGCCTTATCCAGCATATCCCAGAGATTCTCAGTGTGGTTAAGGTCTGGATTCTGTGATGGCCAATCCATCTTGCAATATTCCCATGTCATCATTGAAGAAAAATTATGAAATAACCTGGTCATTCAGTGTATTCAGGTAGTCAGCTGACCTCATTCTTTGGACACATAATGTTGCTGAACCTAGACCTGAGCAACTGCAGCAACCCCAGATCATACCACTGGCCCCACAGGCTTGTACAGTAGACACTAGGCATGATGGGTGCATCACTTCATCTGCTGCTCTTCTTACCTGATGCCCCCATCACTCTGGAACAGAGTAAATCTGAACTCACCAGGTAAAACCAAATGACCTTCTTCCATTGCTCCAGAGTCCACTCTTTATGCTCCCTAGAAAATTGATGATGATGATTTGACCCTTCTCAAACAGACTAACATCTTTTCGATGACCACAGGATGTGTCTTTTGACATGGTTGTATAAGAAATGAGAAGCTACTCAGTGCACCAGTCGGAGTTAAATAGCTTGTTGCCAGCTAAAAGATAATTGCCCATGCAGTTATCCATAACACATTATCCAATCGGAGGCTCGTACCTACATGCTTAGTTAAATACAGGGGGCGACTTTTTTTCTTTGACCATGCAGTGTATCTCTACACGACCAGCCCTTATGCCGATGGGAACCTTCATTATGAGCTGGGTTCTGCTAGAGCGCTCTTCATGTAAAAAGGTAGATTTTCCTCGCCATCAACATCACCTCAGTGCTTGCTCTGGGTGTTTAAGGCATCTTGAGACAATTTAGATTGTTACTGACACTATATAAATAAAATCTAACTACCCGCCTCTCGCCCAATGACATGACAATGACAATTTGGGATAGGCTGACAGGCCCTGATTTTTGAGCAGACTGAGTGGTGTTATGCTGACACACTTGTGGGCGTATCTGGTCTTTTAAAATAAATAAATAAATAAATAGATTATTATTTCATGAAATCACAGTTAAGTTACTCTTGCCTTGGTCACTTGTAGTTTCTTAAAGAAACTTAAAGAAACTACAAGTGTAACATAGGTCATGAATTGTCACTAGATTTTTATTCTTCTTCTTCGCCTGTTGGCCTGGTCCTTCTGCCTATGCCTAGCTAAGTGTCTGCCAGTGTCTGCAAAGATGATAAGTAGGTAGAGGTCCAAGCATTTCACTTTGCCAAGGTGTCAATATATTGCCAAGGTGTCAATATATTATTATTGCGCCACCTAGGTGGCTTATTATTGCGCCACCTAGGTGGCGCAATAATAAGCAACTTTACGTTTTGCCTCATACCTCAAGAACCATGTACCCTAGAAACAAAATTCTTTCTCCCTCTGATTTCTTACATAGCCCTGGTTCTAATGGACTATGCCACACCCATTTATACCTGCCATTTTTTCTGCCATTTTGTAGAAATTGCACCTCAAAGCAAAATCAACTCCTCCTAGCCCATTCAGCCAATTCTCACCAACCTTGGCATGTATCATTTATGGACAAATATAATGCAATGTCTTCAAAAGATCTTTAGCAGGGTCAAAGTAAATGTCTAATTCATCTTTACAGTGTGGTGCAGTGTAACTCCTAAGCTAATATTTTGTGAAGTATAAACCCAAACTTAATCAAACTTCATATCATTGATTATAATATGATTACAAGCACCCCAACTTTTGTGAGGATTGGACTCTAGGGGGCGCTACACAAGCAACATTTCAATATCTCAAAAACTGCAATAGCTAACTTCATGCAATTTGCCATTCACAATCTGTAAAATATTGTGTAGACACCCATCAAGTTGCATGACTTTATGTCTACTGCAGGTGACAAAATTATTTCATATGACTTTAAGGCCTATAACTTTGGAAGTATTCACCCAAACCACCAGTCAGCCAAACAATTCCTCTGCAGACAGACACTTTGCCTTCTTTCAGTCTGAAAGGACCCACTTATGTCTCTGTATCACTTGCAATCATCTAGTTCACCTTAATGTCAACCACACTAAAGTTATTGATCTAATGAAGTCTTAAATACATACTATTTTAGATAGATTATTTTAAATTTTTGCGTGTAATTTCTTAAGAGGCATTACACTATAGTAATTCTGAGCAGCAGCTTCAGAATGCCAAGTAACTAAAAAGCACTGGAGAAAGCTACTGTTCTCCACCCCCACTCCACAGAGACTTCCAGGGGTGTAATAAAAAAGTATTAGGTAAAACAGGCCATGACGACATTGTTACACGTATAACTATTCACTAGAGACACAGTATTTTGTATGTATATGGCAAACATAATATATTTATTCAGTACATGGTTACCAAATGACATGGTCTTTTTTAAATGGCATTGATGTGACTGATTGTTGATTCAGTATAATTAAAAAGTCAGAACCACAAAGAAATCACAAATCACAGAGTTTACCAAAGCTTTTTGGAATTATTAATGTAATGGAATAGAAATGTAATTTTGTTAAAGGAAGTTTTGAGATATAAGACAATTGTCACAGATTATGTTAGCTTTCTCCTGTGTGAAGCTTGTGTGTGCTAGTCTTCCCTTGTGACATAGACGGAGCCTGTGATCATAGTGATGACCCTGAGGATGAGCCCCCCCCCAGCACGCTTCTTCTTCCATGCAGACCCCCATGCAGACCTGCAATGCATACCCCCAGCCATCAACTAATAAATGTTCAGCTCCATAATCAATTTGCAATGCTTGGGGAGCATCGCTCTTGATTTAGCCTATAAAAAGGGGGGAAAGAGAGTGAGAGAAAGGGATGTGGCAAAAGACAAGGAAGGTTCCTGTGAGTGTGGTGAGAGCGTGAGGCGAGGGGGGGTGGTCTATTAGAGAAAAGACTTCCTGTGGTGTAAATAGTATTCATGGATGACAGAGTGGTCATGGAGGATAGACCGAGTTCTTCTTCTTTGCTGAGTTTGAGTTGACTCATTCTTTACCCGGCTTTTCTTCCTGACGTGCCTCGCCAAGGGGGCTCCTTTGTGTATTAGCAGCAGGTAGCAACGGAGTGGCAGGTCAACTCTCGGGCCAGTACAACTACTCCCTTCTCACACTGACCCCTGCTGAGTGTTTTTCTGTGCAGTGGTGAAAGTGTAAAATTGCGAGTGGGTGTGGGACATATAGAATAGGGGAATTCATGGGAAATCACAATTTGAATAAAAAAATAAATAAATTCCCAATGTCTTCTCCCTGTCTGTTTTAAAGACATTTCAATCTGATTCTTTTTGTTACGTGTGTAATGCAGTCACTTAATTTTGTGTTAGAGTTGATGGACAGCCACTCTTTATGGAGAAAAATAAATGTATTTAATTCATTATTAAAATAAGGATTTACAAAAAAGGAAAACCGTATTCTTATTCCTGCGCATCCTATAATAATCACAGCTTATTTTTTTATGCTTTTCATCTCAAACTGTTTTCTTTTTCTCCCCATGGTAACACAGTTTTCCCAGTGGGTGGTACATTTAGCCACGGGTCTGGAGAATGGAGTTGTCCACATAGCAAACAGCCTAATCGAATAACTACCTCAGCATGGCGCCCAGCATGAGTGTCGTCCCCTGAGGGGAGCTTGACCAGAGGCTGCAGGTACCTTTCATTGCTGCCTGGCGGGCCGGTTTCATACCCCAGGGTCCTGCTGCTAAAAATTTGTCAGCCCCCACTAGCTTTCTTTCTGGGAGTGTCATGTGCGGGGCCCCTGTTGGGAGATTTGTTGATATGATAACTCGATTAGACTACAGGATGGATGACACGGTGGCAGCAAGCCAGACAGCAGCACACAGGGTGGTAATGACACCTCCCTTTAACCTCTCCTCAGGAGCCTGGTGCTCAACACCTGCCTTCGGCAAATCAGTCGCTCTTAATACCCAGGATGGTGGCTGGAGAAGATGTTGAGTTCAGGACCTCTTTAGACTTGAGGGATGTTACAACCTAACATTAGCCTGCAGCCCATTCTCAAAGGACTTTCACTCTATTATTGTATGGAGTATTTGTGCCACACAAGAAAGTGTGGCTTACTCTCCAAAAATCCGGACCAGAGACAGTCAATAAATTAACTTTCTATTAAGGTCTATTATATAAGTTGTTATAGTTGTAATTATTCATCATGTGAGGCACTGTGATTTGATTGACATTAGTATGCAAACTGGAGGAGTCTTGTGACATTCTTCATTCAACATGATATTCACAGGTTTGATATTAACCTCAGTTTGGCTACGATTCATTGCTAGAGTCAGGTGGTATGAAATTCTTCAGGGTTTCATCAGCCAAGAGGCCCACAGATTTCACAATTGTTAGGGTTTTAGCTAAAAACACTTTCAGTACCTTCTCTGTAACTCCTCTAACTTATTTGCTGCACAGTGCTATGGGGCCACTCAAGTCAATTAAGTTCACATCTCCACTTTGGCCAAACAAGGGATTGTGGCAAAATGAGGAGCGCTAAAGACCAACAGGAGCCTCCCCTTCCAAGCCCAGGCATTGAGAATCCGCAAAAAGGACACCAAACAAAGGGCGGCCTCTCTGTGTCTCAATGACTCCTCTCTTTGTTGCCTTCTTGGGCCCCATAAAGGAAGAGGGACGCTCTTGTTTGCCCAGGAGGTGGTTTAATGGCCTCTGGTAGAACAATGGCACCACATTCAAGCCATCCAGAGGGTCTCATTATATTGGGCCATCCCAAAATGCAGGGTCCCTGGACGTTCCCACTGGAGCCCTTGGTGAATGATCCTGATGGGCGTGGTGGGCCAGCAAGGGCATACGGGGGGAGAATGGAGACCATTGAGGTGACAAGCAGGTTCCATCTGCCCCCAGTGCCTCCTTACCTTGCATCTCAACAGCTAGGGGCCTCTCCTTGCACAAAGGGCAAATTTAGTGTGTCGAGGTGGTTTAAAACACTCACTTCAGAAAAGACCAGGGGGAAATATCAACACTGTAGACCACGGAATGGTGCTTTCAGCCTCTGGTGCCTCTTTCCAATTGACAGAGTACCTTTTCCTTTCAGTCCTTTTCTCCTTTTAGCTCTATTCAAGTCCCACTTCTCTCATCTCCCAAGCTCTTTAGTCCAGACCATTTTTTCCATACCTTGCAAAGGGGCGGATGACAAGAATTAAGTTAGTTCTGGCCCGGCCCAAAGGTTTTGCCCTTTCTGGGCTGTGGCAGGTAACTGTGGCTGCGATGAAATGGATCATCAATCAGCCAACCCTCTCTGGTGATGTGACACAGGCACCAAGAACCCCAGAGGTCCACAGACGTCAGTATAGCATGTGGCTGTTGGTGGTTTTCCACCAACAGCTTACATATAATCGCAAGCAATAAATGAAAAGTGATGAGAGGGCTTTTGCCAACATTTTACCTTATAAGTCACTAAAAAATTCTCAGTGTTTATACATTTATGATGAAGATGAGGAAGAGCATTTAAATAAAAACTTCCCAAATACGCTTGGGACGCGAGAAGATTCCCTATAAGTCAATCTTTTAATCATAAATGAAAGAATAAGTGAGATTTAAAACTTTACAGTAAAAGTTTACAGTTGTAAATATTTGTGTATAAAAATGTAAAGAAAACAGTGACAGGAACTGAGGTTCATTTAAAAAAGATTGTATTTGCTCGGTTTAAAACTGCTTCTTGATGGGGAGCTTTAAAAGATATTTTCAAGCAAAAAATAAAGGTTAGTATACTTAGAATGACTAAATCTTGTTGAACTAACTGGTTTTTATTTCCAGCTGAATCAAGCTCCCTTTCCATCTTATATCGTTAATAATAGACTGCTTTCATTGTTTGTCATGATAAAGATGTTTTCAACATCAAAATGTTAAAATGTAAAACAAATTCTGTCACTGTGAACTAAAGCACATGATTCTGATTCATCACCAGAAATGACACCACTGTCGAACAGACACATATGACGTCTATTCAGGGCTTATTTGTTTCAAAGGCCTTTAAAGAAGAAAACTATGATTAAATGTGTTGAAATAATTTCTCAGGACCCTTCAGGGTGAGGCCATGGGAACAGCGGTGGCAAAGGAATCGACACAATCGTCCATGTCTAAAAGCATAAGTCTGGGCCTGAGAAGCGTTCTATCTTTGCAGCCTGTCTGAGGGACAAGGCCTTCATGGTCACCACACCACTCCTAGCCTTATAGTCTCCAGAACCATATCTCCCAGACACCCCACTGTGCATCTCGTAACTAGCGCTGGAGCTCCCACTGGGCAAACTCAGCAGGAGTTGCGGGACAGCGCCTGATTGCACCCGTTTTACACCAGGCTATTGTATGTGAATCTGCATATATGAGTATGCAGTCTAAAGTGGATGTTTCTGGAAAAATACATAGGAATATGATTGTTTTGGGGTTCTGTGTTTTTCTATTTGGCTACATGAGTTTGAGTGGAAGGAAGATGCTTTCCACCAGATGCCTTCACTCCCAGAGCTCTTAGCGGGGTGCCAGCGAAGTCCCGCTGGGACACCACAGTAGAAACATACATCTCGCCGCAGGGGAAGGCCATTGGTCCTAATGATGAGACACATCAGTCTTCCTCTCAGCCTGGCCTGACATGCCCGAGTGTCTTGTTCATGGTGGCATATCCAACGCAAAAGAATGCATATGTAAGGGGTGCTTTATGAAGCCCTGTGGGAACCTGTGTTCTTTCTCAGCAGTGCAGAGCATTTAAAGACTGCTCAGCACAGTTGGTGCAGTTTAGTTGCTTAGCGGGAGGTTGTGATCTTATTTCCCTGCACATAGTTTCCCCCTGCGTGTGCCGTTGTTTAATTAGGTATATGTCCCACTTACTACTCACTCATTGTAGTTAAACATTTGTTATTTGGTTTTGAATGTTATTAATAAGATTGTGTTTGAGGGTTTTAGAACTTAACCCAATACACAAGCAACACTGAGGTAAGGAGGGAAATACAGCCTGAAGTGCTGTAGTTGAAGCAAAGCAGGTGTGCTTTCATATTGCCTATGAAGGCATTGCAGTCTTCAGGTCCTAGAACATGGCTGTTTTTGGTATTTCAGTGATGATACCAGTGAGACTCAGTTTCCTTCCAAAAAGGAGAGTATCCATCAGAGGTCACTCCATTTTGCCTCCCTCGCACGCATCTTCCTCCCCCACTTTGCTTTTAACGTCTCCATCACTGGGAGCTATCCACTGCTACATATTATATAATGACCAGCATTTTACTTCTGGAGCAAAAGCACATCAGAAAATCAAGCAAACATAGGGGAGAGATGGTGAAACAGAGGAAAGAGCACAGAATAAAAAGACTGGGCCCCATGCGTGGCCATGGATGACTCCAGAGGTTGTTTTTGCTTTGTCTCCATCCCTCCCTGTCTTTATTTATTGCTTGCTGTGTGAAGAGTGAGTGGTGCTTCGCTTGCCTACAGCCAGGAGGTAAAACTGAACTGCAGAGCCAGGCTACAAATGATGAAAGACATCCAGGGATGCTCTGTGCCTGGACCAAGAGCTCAAAGCAAGAGAAAATGCTCTGTTTTCAACAACACTTTTTTCCTGCTACATTTCTTACCTTTTGCTTTTTTGGTGTTGGTTTTTCCATCATGAGGGCAAGCATTTTTTCTCTTTTTTTCTTTATGGCGCTTGCACCTCAGCTTTAGAGCGAAAGTTCCTCGTGGGAGATGGGTGGATGGATGGAAGTAGTGAAGAGGAGGGAAAAAGGATGGGCAGAGAACTGATTATTTGTGTATGTGTGTGAGAGAGAGAGAACTGTGTTGTTACAGGGATACTGTTACAATGTAGATGTGCAGTTTTCTTAATGCTGTGCTACCATACCCCACATGCAAAGTCTACGCATTTCACACAGCCCACATTTTGTTCTTCCACTTAATCTATGGTTGTTTTTTATCAGTTTGTTAATTGAATATCCACCCCATTATGACCTGGATGACCGAGAACCTAGACATTTTGTAAATGGAAATGTTCTAGTAACTTTGATGATTTTTTTTTTCTTCTACATGTCATTAAAGCAGTGGGGGGAAATAAGGGTCTGAAACCATATAGTGCGTGTAAAAGCTGCAGTGACGTCAGGCATTGGTTTGTGTTTTTTAAATCAAGTTAAGTTGGCATTCGACTGTCACCATCTTGTGTTGTTTTAGGGGATATTTTTTGAACCAGAAGTTGCCATGTTTGGATGAGAAGGAGGATCTAGGGAGGACTGAGGGGTGGATTTAACTGGGAACTCCAAGACAACTATGTCTTACAAACATGTCAGTCCAACCAGGCACGGCACAAACATACTGAAGGAAATGTTTTCCAGTAATATTTAAGTCTGTAAATGAAGTAAAATGATTAGGCTTTAATTATTGTATTTATTGAGAAGGACAAGTAAGATCCCATCATGCTGATCTTATTTTGCCATAGTACAATTTAGGTCTTTTTTTGGCATGAGCTGCCTCCCTTATGATGGTTAATAAGTGATTTTTGTGAAACTGAGTTGTTCAAAGAATGTGAAATTAGCTTGGCTTCTGAAGGAGGGCACTGGGGAAAAAAAGATCCACCACAACAAGACAACCATCCACCATTTACAGTTTTTTCCAATTGCTTGAACAGTTAACCAAACGAGGCTGGTTTTATCTTTTTAAATACTAACACAATTCACCAAACCACTCACTCAAACTGCAAAATACCTAATATATCCTGCAAAATTAAGCACTGCAACCAAATTCAAACTTTCACCTTCCACCGCCATGCTGAAAAGGACTCTTCTATAGGGTTCAGAAATGGTGAGTATTGTGGGAGGTTTTGCACAAGAAATGGTGGGTGGTCAGCAAACCAGGACTGGGGCTGCACGATGAAAGCTCATGTTGTCCCATACTGCAACGTACCGGTTTCTTTGATAGTCTGCATCATTCATACGCTCTGGTGGAATGAGAATGTTGTGAAGCCTGTAGAGAAATGTGAGCATATGGGCTGTGTTGTATGGTCCAAGGTTAGCATGAAGGTGGAGGACACCATGCACTTTGGAAATGGCGGCACACATTGTGATGTTCCCACCACGCTGGCCAGGAACATCTATAATGGCTCTGTGGCCAATGACGTTTCTTCCCCTTCTCCTGGTCTTTGTCAGGTTGAACCCAGTCTCATCTTTAAAGTTGAACTCATGTGGTACTGCATGAGCATCCATTTCCAGTACTCTCTGAAAACAACAGAACAGAAATGAGTCAAAACGGAGGTTACAGCACTGGAAAACAATAGTGTACTTATAATAGTTAACCAAGAGAAGGTTAGAGTGGTGTCTGATTTTAAATATTTGGGAATCATTTTAGACTCACAACTCTCATTTAAAAAGCATGCAAACAAGGTTGTTAATACTGTTAATACTACAAATTTAACCTGGCAAATTTTAAGCACATAAGACCACACTGAAAAAAAAAACATGGAAAGTATTTCCACATGATTAAATGACTTTCATTCAGCATAATGCAATTGTGTTAGTCCAACTTGATGCACTTGCATGGGTTCAACTTCATTTATAACGGTCGACTGAACTTATTTACTAGGTTTGGGTCCAACTCAATTTCATTATGTTGGTTCAACTAAGTAATTAGGGTTGATTCAATTTGTTTCCTGTGGCTGAGACTGACTAGATATAATAATATTGGACCCACTAATTTGACAGTAGTAAAGTTACACCAGTATATTAAGTTGAACCAACCCAAATAAAATAAGTTGGCCCAACAGAATTGCTTAATGTTGAAAAAAAGCCTTTTAATCACGTGGAAATACTTTCCATGATTTTTTTAAGTTCATTCAAAGAATACAATTTGAGTGTTAACACTTTAAGGTCTGCAGTGAATAGTAACTGAAACTAAGGCCCTATCCACAAGAAAACGCTTTTTTTTTCGTAAACGCACGTGTTTTTATTCGTTTTGGCCTATCGTCCAGACGAATCCCGTAAACGCATAGCCCGAAAACGCACTTTTTTGAAGTCGTGTAAAGACGGATCAAGTGTGGACGCAAACTTTTTTGAAACCGTACCAGCGAAAACGGATAAGAAAAAGATCGTTTTCGTACGTGTGGATGGGGCCTAACTTTCAACAAAGTCAACAGACTGCTTGGCGTCATGGGTAGAAAGAAACAAGACAAACAGTAGATATTGCCAAAAAAGTGTATTGTCTAAATTGGTCAATGACTAACAATGCACTGGTAGTAACACAAATGAAGTGACAGTGCAACACTGTTTTACACAAGCAACAACACAAAAATAGTTTCTGACAAACTGCACACTGCTTCCCCTTATTTTTGAAAGTGCCAAGAGAATGAATCACAGTATCTAGTACTTAATTAATTTAAAAAAAAGAGTCAGATCCCATCTTTGCACATTCCCCTTTAAACATTTCTCTCTCCCCTAAAACATTGCACAACATATTTAAAGTACATGGTGAACATTAACAGAAATTACTCTCAAAGTCTACAGAAACATAACAGGTAAGTTGCCATGAAATAGTTTTTTCTCCAAATAGGCAACAGTGTTTTTTAAAAGATCATGTCCATACCACATTTAGGGGACACTTCTTCGACCTGTGTTTCGGATGAATTTTCCGAGCAGGCACTAAATGCAATTGAACGGCAGATGCAAGTGTGGTCGGACAGGACAGTCTTGTGGTCAGGAGTTGCTATGATAAATTGAGAGAACAATCAATTAATGCCAATGAAAGTTAGCATATAATAACCGACAGACCTGGATCTACACGAGTGGAACAGGTAGCTAGCTCACAGACAGACTAGGAATTGATCAATCAATTACTGTAGTTATGATTACTAAGTTCACATATACAGCGGGATATTTGAGTGATTGTGTGAAGCAGGTATATGCTGGTATGATCATGTCAATATGACTATCAAGAGATAATTTTCACTACGCTTTTTTTTGCATAGATCATGCAGGATGTGTGAATAGAAATAGTCTGTCACAAGTAAAAATCCTGCACTGAAAACGTTACTTAAAAGGACAAAAAAGCAGCAACCCCCCAACCCCCACATACTTCATACCTTTTTCAGAAAAGATGCAGGCATCAGTGCAAGTGAACAGCAGACACCGGTGTGGTTGGACAGCTTACTCTTGCAGTCGGATGGAGGACACAGGACACTTTTGTGACAAATTCCTGTGATAAATTGAGAGAGATGAATTAATGTCCATGAAGGTCAAGTTAGCAAGTAATCATTGACAGACATGCAACTCAACTCAAGTACTGAAAAATGTTTAGAATGAGAAAAATGTAAATGTGTATGTATTAAATATTTCATTCGCACAAACCCACACAGTCAGGACGTGTCAGACGGCAGACTGACAGGCTGCTGTCCCGGCAGTGTCATAATTATGCGGCGGTGGTAGATGTTCAAAAAGTACCCAGGTACCGACCAATGGTACCGACTCAAGTAGGTACCGACACCAAAAATGGTCCCCGGTATTCATCCCTAGCTAAGATCCACAAGAAAGTGAAGACATACCGGTACAGAAACTAGGAGCTTCTTTCCCACCAGCAGCACAACTGTGTGATTAGCTAGCGGGCGGCTAACCTGCTTGTAGCCAACTGTGACTACTGCACAAACGTTCATGCTCACTTGTAAAAGACAAGTATGTTCTCTGTCTGTACCTGGCTGGCCTTAGGCAGAAGGGTCCCTCCATATGAGCTGGGTTCTGCTCAAGGTTTCTTCCTGTTAAAAGGGAGTTTTTCCTTGCCACCGTCGCCTGCGGGCTTGCTCTGGGGGTTTTAGGCCGGGTCTGTAAGCGTCTTGAGACGATTTGATCGTTTTGACGCTATATAATAAAGCTGAATGAATTGAATTGAATTAAAATACACTAAACTTGCAAACAATTCCCGGCCATTCACCGTTCACAGTTTTCCCATTTGTAATCATCAACACCGCCATGATAGCTAAAAGGCACATGCGGTGACGTAAGCTATTTAGGCCCTATCCACACGAAAACACATTTTTTCATAAACGCACATGTTTTTATTCGTTTTGGCCTATCGTCCACACGAATCCCGTAAACGCATAGCCCGAAAACGCACTTTTTTGAAACCGGATCCCAGGGTGGATACATTCGAAAACGCACTTCTCGCGAATCGGTGTGGACGGTTGAATCCGGAGATTTCTGAAAACGATGACGTCATCGCCACTACTCTCGCGCAGCTTTCCACCTCCCGCGAGACTTCTCATAATAACATCAACAACAATGGCGGACTACATGGACGTTTTCCTGCTGGAGAAGTTATTGGGCCTATTAGGGTTACTAGGGCAGAACATCATGCTCTTTTGCCACCACGCTGAGCAAAAAAGGCTGATGGACAACCACATAAGCAACATTTTACATCCACCGCGACGGACTACCAGGAGGGCAACTAGGAGAAGATTTTGGGTTCGATCAGGTAGGACCGGCACTTTGTGGGACAACTTCGCCAATGGCGTTGTTGTGGACGAAGAATGGAAGGAGAACTTTCGCATGTCCAAAACATCTGTCATCGCCCTGAGCAACGAACTCCGTCCATACATCCAGAGGCAAACTACAGTCATGCGGGCGTCAATTGAGACGGTCAAAAGGGTTGCGTTGACACTTTATTACTTGAGCGACGAAGGACGGCTACAAAAGACTGCTAACGCATTTGGCGTGTCGCGACAAGCTGTGTCCGTCGTTGTCAGGCAGACCTGCAAGGCTATCGCTATCCATCTCGGTCCAAAATACATAAAGATGCCTTTTACGGAGTCCGAGGCCGAGGATCTGGTTTTGGGCTTCCATCGTGCTCATGGCATGCCACAGTGTTTGGGAGCGGTCGACGGCACCCACATCGAAATAAAGCAGCCATCTACCAACTCCATGGACTACATTAACAGGAAAGGCAAGCATTCCCTTAATGTACAGGCTGTATGTGACTACAGGTTTAGATTCATGGACGTTGTGATAAAGTGGCCTGGGAGTGTACATGATGCACGGGTTTTTGCTAATTCAGCTATCAACTTTAACTTAAAGACTGGCAAGATCCCTGCCCTGAAAAAGCAGATTGTGGAGGATGAGGAGGCCATACCCATCTTCCTTCTTGGTGACCCAGCCTACCCTCTGATGCCTTACTTGATGAAGGAATATTCCAGTGGTGGCTCCACACCTCAAGAACAGTACTTTGGGCTGTGTTTGTGCAGGGCACGCATGGTCATCGAGTGTGCTTTTGGTCGCCTTAAAGCCAGATTTGCTGCATTGAAAAGGCCCATGGACATTAATTTGCAGGACCTGCCCCATGTAATTTATGCTTGCTTTGTTCTCCATAACTTTTGTGAGGACAATAAGGAGACTGTTGCTGATCACTCTGTATCGGGAGCAATACAGTGTGATAATGACTTGCAGCCGCCAATACAACGCAACAACTACACCACTGACTGCAATGAGGCTGAAGGAAAGAGAGTGAGAAGAGTACTCACAAAGTACCTTGACCCATAACAAAAGACTGAATAGTTGTAATTTTGAAAGTATTGTGAATAAAGAGTACTCACAAAGTACCCTTAACAAAAGACTGGCACAAGGCTGAATAGTTCACCGATTGTCACTTTGAAAATGTAAATAATGTGTGTCTGGTGGAAATAAACAGATGACTGCAGTTACTTCCAGAAATCTTTCTTTTATCAAAAAGATCAATTTAAGGCACATTTTAGCAGCTAAACGTTCAAGTACAGACATTTTAAGGTGCAAAAAAACAGAAACAATATAACAAAGTGTATTCAAGTTAACAAGTGTTATGCCTGTCCCAATATCCATGGGGAATGTAATACTGTATAAGTAATGTGAGTAAAGTGCAAATGAACAGTAAACAGTAGTTACAAGGAATAGGATTTTACAAGATATGGCTGAGGTAGAATGGGTAATAAATTAGGCAATAAATAGAACAACAAGTCTCTGGTATGCAAGAATGGGGGGTGTGGGGTTGAGGTTGAATGTATTATGGTTGTGTGTGAGCTGGAGAAGAGTCTAGTAACATCTGTGCAAATAAGAAACGTGCAAATATTCAAACAATCATGTGCAAATGTAACATCTCACTCCACGTCACTTTGAAGCAGTGCTCTTCGAAATGAAAATGTTTCAGTCTCTTGGCTGTGTGTTGGTCTGTATTGAGCGGGTTGGTATACTGATGGATTCTGTACGGGTGTGTGCATAAAGGCTGGTGTTGTGGGTTGTGGTGTCGAATAGGATGGTGGGTGTCCATGGAATTGTCCGCTGCTGTGTTGTGGGTGCGCAAACTGTGGTCTGGTCAGCAATTCCCTCATCAGGGAAAACCCATCCCGTATGGTGTTTGTGATATTATCAATGTTGTTGTTTAGCCGAGCCATGTTCTCGGCGTGGCTTCTAGCCGACTCCTCAGCCAACTCCAGCATCCTCCTCTTGATTTTGAAATCCTCCTCTGTCGAGTCAGTCTGAGCCTTTCTTTTTAGCCGGTCCCCTCTGTGGCTGTCCACCTTGGCCTAGAATTAAGCAGAGCAGAATAATACTATTGGGCAAGTTAAAGTTAAAACTACGTTGTAAATTACGTGCTGAAGCAACACACCTACATATCAATATATCAATACAAATCATGAGCCCACCTTGAGCAAATCCCGACGCTGCTTCACAGTTGCGGGAGGAAGACAGTCAGTGGAGTCTGCGGACTTTGGGGATGGCGGCATCTCCGTCGACGTTGAGGCCTGGGACGACAACTCCTCCAGGTCAGCGGTTTCGATGTTAGCCTCGATGGAGCGCGTAGCAGGGGACCCACCCCAGATCTCGTGGCAAAGCTCATAAAAGAGCATTACCACTCGCCCTTGTCCACTTCTCCGTCCTGTGTCCACGGCCCATCTGTATTTGGCACGAATGTTCTTTAGTTTCGTGGTCACATTGCCTTTAGTAATTGTCGTTGCCGAGTGAGGAAAGTCCTCTGTTGCCTCCATAGGCCACTGTGCCCTTAACGCGTTGGTTAAGTCCAAATATTTCGACTGGCACGACTCCCAGTCAACATTCTCTTGTGTTTTCCTCGTCTTATAATCGAGTGTGAGTCACAGCAACAATTCCACCTCGCCGTCGGTCCACACAAAAGACTCTGCTTTCTTCGCGATAGGCGCCATCGTCGTCTTCTCGAGTTTGGTTTAATCTAAAGTCGATTTGTAAACAGCACTCAAGCTTTATACGCATGCTCCGCCTCTTCCTTTTCCGTTTTTGGTGAATTTCTGAAACCGAAACAGCGCCACCTATAGGCCTGGAATATGAAGTAGCGTTTTCAGTCGTGTTGAGACCGATCCATGTGGACGCAGATTTTTTTGAAACCGTATAGCGAAAACGGATAAGAAAAAGATCGTTTTCGTATGTGTGGACGGGGCCTTAGTCTAATAACAATAAATAATAAACTCATCATTGTGACCAAATATCGCTGAAAATTATGGACTAACTGCTGATGACATTTATATTTTGTTTGAATTTAGATGGATGATAATGGATTTCTGCTTACCTTTTCCATGTGCATGCCAACGGACGATGACGATCTGCTCATATCTTCTCATAACTTCTCGCGCGATGTCGCTTTGCTTTTCCCGCCTACCTGTAGAAACTTAATTGCCTCACGTTCTGGCAACATGAATGAATCTAATGAATATTTAGTTGTTTGATTTCATGCAAACCCAACATGATTTAATCAGGTTCACCTTTGAAACATGAAATTATAGCGTACATAAAACATGTTACACTTTAGTTAACCTAACAGCCCACCAGTTTCCTTTTTTTCAGTGCATATCTACCAATGAAGGCTGCAAAGCTCTTCTTGCAGGCAATGATCTTTTCACATTTCTCTTACTGCTTAACTAGCTGGTCGCAAGCCAATAAGACAACATTGCAACCACTGGAGTCACTCTATAAACAGGCATTAAAGACACTGGACCGTAAGGGTAATAGCTATCATCACTGTCACATAGTCAAAAAATGTTTAGCTTTGAAAACCTCAGACACTTTGTTGATGCCTGTCTTGTATTTAAGGTACTCCGCGGGCTTGCTCCACCACCATTGTGCCAGTTCATAAAACAGAAAGAGAAGGTCAATAGAGTAACCAGAGCAACTACCAGAGGGGACTGCATAGTTCAATACAGACAAAGTAGGTTTGGAAACACAGCCTTTTCTATCAGGGCTACTATTTTTTGGAATAGTCTGCCTAATGAGTTAAGGGAGTGTAATAGTCTTTCCATTTTTAAGAAACAGCTTAAAACCTGGATCAGGGATAATTACTTTTTTTTTTTAATTGCATTTTTTTCTTCTTTTTTTTCTTTCTGTATTTATACTGTATTTCTACTTATGAACTTTTGCATTTTAGGGTGCCTGTTAAGATCTGGCTAGGGACAACAGATGGAAACTAGCACTTGCAGCTAACTCTGGCTTGTTTACAGCGAGTAACTTCTCTGTTGATTAATGAGCATTGTCCCTATCAAATAAATAAACAAATAAAATAAAAAAAATACTGCACTCAATATTGTACTTACAGTACTTACATCCACCTATGCTCGTCTGAGGTCTGTGTTTCTTTGAGAGTTTCTCTCAAAACGCACCTTATTAAGTTTTTTTTTATTCTGATGTGGTTTCACTTGCGGGTCCGGTGCTGTGTGGATTGGGCGGCAGACCAAGGCGGGGGCCTTGGCAGTCTGATCCTCGGTTACGGAAGCTGGCTTTTGGGACATGGAATGTCACCTCTCTGGCGGGGAAAGAGCCGGAGCTTGTGGAAGAGGTGGAGCGCTATCGACTAGATATAGTCGGCCTCACCTCGACACATAGCGTCGGGTCTGGAACCCAAGTCCTTGAGAGGGGTTGGACTCTCTTCTTTGCTGGAGTTGCTCCGGGTGAGAGGCGGAAGGCCGGGGTGGGCATTTTGCTTGCCCCTGGACTATCTACCTGTACGTTGGGGTTCTCCCGGATGGACGAAAGGGTTGCTTCCCTACGCCTTAGGGTTGGGGAACGGGTCCTGACTGTTGTCTGCGCATATGCGCCGAACAGCAGTTCAGAGTATCCACCCTTTTTGGAGGTCCTGGGACGAACGCTGGATGGCGCCCCGACTGGGGACTCCATTGTCCTGTTGGGAGACTTCAACGCTCATGTGGGCAACGACAGCGTGACCTGGAGGGGCGTGATTGGGAGGAACGGCCTGCCTGATCTGAACCCGAGTGGTGTGCAGTTATTGGCCTTCTGCCAAGTCGCAGTTTGTCCATAACTAACACCATGTTCGAACATAAGGCTATTCATCGGTGCTCCTGGCACCATGACAGCCTAGGTCGTAGGTCGATGATTGACTTTATAGTCGTATCATCCAACCTGCGACCGTATGTTCTGGACACTCGGGTAAAGAGAGGAGCAGAGCTGTCAACTGATCACCACCTGGTGGTGAGTTGGATCAGATGGCGGGGGAAGACACTACGTAGACCTGGTAGGCCCAAACAAATAGTGAGGTGCTGCTGGGAACGCCTGGTGGAAGAACCTGTCAAGATGGTCTTCAACTCCCACCTCCGGCAGAGCTTCAACCGCGTCCCGGGGGTGGTGGGGGACATAGAGTCCGACTGGGCCATGTTCTGCTCCGCCATTGTGGAGGCGGCTGTTTCAAGTTGCGGCCGCAGTGTCGCTGGTGCTGGTCGCGGCGGTAACCCTCCGAACCTGCTGGTGGACACCGGAGGTGAAGGGAGGCGTCAGGCTGAAGAAGGAGGCCTACAGGGCATGGTTGGTCTGTGGGTCTCCTGAAGCAGCTGACCGGTACCGGATGGCCAGGCGATCCGCAGCAAGGGCAGTCGCTGAGGCAAAAACTCGGGCGTGGGAGGAGTTCGGTGAGGCTATGGAAGAAGACTATCGATCGGCTCCAAAGAGGTTCTGGCAACAGTCCGGCGCCTCAGGGATGGTAGGCAATCTCTGGGGCAGAAGTCGCCGAGGCAGTGAAACAACTCCGCGGCGGTGGAGCTCTGGGAGAGGATGAGAATCCTTATTATCTCAAGGCTCTGGATGTTGTAGGGCTGTCCTGGCTGACACGTCTCTGCAACATTGCGTGGACATCGGGGGCAGTACCCTTGGAGTGGCAGGCCAGGGTGGTGGTTCCCATTTTTAAAAAGGGGGACCAGAGGATGTGTTCCAACTATAAGGGGATCACACTCCTCAGCCTCCCCGGCAAAGTCTATGCCAGGGTGCTGGAAAAGAGGGTCCGGTCGATTGTTGAACCTCAGATCGAAGAGGAACAATGCGTTTTTCGTCCTGGACGTGGAACCATGGACCAGCTCTTTACTCTCACTAGGGTGCTGGAGGGGAGATGGGAGTTCGCCCAACCAGTCCACATGTGTTTTGTGGATCTGGAGAAGGCTTACGACCGTGTCCCCAGGAGCATCCTGTGGGGGGTGCTCCAGGAGTATGGGGTGGATGGCTCCTTACTAAGGGCCATTCAGTCCCTGTACCAAAGGAGTGGGAGTTTGGTCCGTGTAGACGGTAGTAAGTCGGACTTGTTCCCAGTGAGGGTTGGACTCTGCCAGGGCTGCCCTTTGTCACCGGTTCTGTTCATAGTTTTTATGGACAGAATTTCTAGGCGCAGCCGGGTGGGGGAGAGTATCGAGTTCGGTGGGCGGAGGGTCTTGTCTCTGCTGTTTGCGGATGACGTGGTCCTTTTAGCTTCATCGAACAGCGACCTTCAGCTCTTGCTGGGGCAGTTCGCAGCCGAGTGTGAAGGGGATGAGGATCAGCACCTCCAAGTCTGAGGCCATGGTCCTCAGTCGGAAAAGGGTGGACTGCCTACTCCGGGTCGGGGAGGAGGTCCTGCCTCAAGTGGAGGAGTTCAAGTATCTCGGGGTCTTGTTCACGAGTGAGGGTAGGAGGGAGAGGGAGATCGACAGGCGGATCGGGGTGGCATCTGCAGTGATGCGGATGCTTAACCGGTCTGTTGTGGTGAAGAGAGAGCTAAGCCGAAAGGCGAAGCTCTCAATTTACTGGTCGATCTATGTCCCAATCCTCACCTATGGTCATGAACTTTGGGTAATGACCGAAAGAATAAGGTCGCGAATACAAGCGGCCAAAATGAGTTTCCTTCGCAGGGTGGCCAGGCTCAGCCTTAGAGATAGGGTAAGGAGCTCGGACATACGGGAGGAGCTCAGAGTAGAGCCGCTGCTCCTCCACGTCGAGAGGAGCCAGTTGAGGTGGCTAGGGCATCTGGTAAGGATGCCTCCCGGACGCCTCCCTGGAGAGGTGTTTCGGGCATGTCCCACCGGAAGGAGACCTCGGGGACGACCTAGGACACGATGGAGAGATTATATCTCTCGTCTGGCCTGGGAACGCCTGGGGGTTCCTCCGGAGGAGCTGGCTGAAGTGGCTGGGGAGAGGGCTGTCTGGGTTTCCCTTCTGAAGCTGCTGTCCCCGCGACCCGGACCCGGATAAGCGGGAGAAGACGAGACGAGGTTTCACTTGAGAATGCGACCCAATGTGGACGGACTGACTCGTTGAATATGATGTTGTCTTGGATGATGTGGCTTTGATTCTCTTGTAATCTGATTTCATTATTTGCCAAAACCAGGTTGGCCCCTTCCTCCACCACAGTGGCGTCTTTCAAATAGGGGAAGCCCAGTTTTGTAAAATTGGCCAATTATTAATCATTAAATTTAACAGGGTTACTAATTAATTCTCCTTATATTGTATATGTCTGTGAAGGTTCTCAGTCAACCAGGTCATGGTAATCCAAAAAGTTTCAAAAAAGGCAACTGGACTAGATTTTTGGACGTTTCACCCTCATCCGAGTAGCTTGTCAAGTGCCGATCTGGGTTGATTTGGGCGGGGTCTGAGCCGGTCGGCCATGATGGTAGGAGACGCTATCGGTTGCCAGGGGCAACGCCTTCAGAACTTAACGGAGGAGCGACGAAACATTCCAGAGCTCTTTAATTTTTGTGCTTTTATCATTTCGGCGGGACAGATACAAGAAAAGTAAGAAAGTAAAGCAATGGAGAACGTTAAGGCGAAAGAAAATGGACCTTACAGGGACAAGCATACACAAAACAGCAAAACAGCAGTATTTGGAGAAGCTGTAGCATGACAATTCCTCACTCTCTATTGAAGCGCTGTCAATCCATTGACTGTATCAATCACGACGAGTTACAGTCACGTTAACAGTTCATCCAATCATCATACAGAAGCTTGGCGTCCAGATACATCCCACTGCCCATTCACTCCCTGAGACGCCCAGCTTCCCTGGAAGTGACAATTTTGGAGCGTTTGTCCAATAAATGACTAGTTTTTTTGCCCTGAGATCGGCCCATTCTGAAGCCCCATTGAAAGTCCATTGAAGCCGAGCCTCAGTGGGGTTTTAAACGGACCGTGCCATTACAGCAATATGAGAAAAAAAATCATGATAGACGAACGGCTAAAACTTATTAATGATTGTGTTATTATAAGAAGTAGCCATGAAGTCGATCATGTTCTAGCACATTTTAGTTTGAGTAGTAATGTAAATTCGTAGTATTTGACTAAATTGCCATTGATATTTTAGAGGAGGCTGAGCTTCCCCTGTAGTCTTAGAGCAATGGCCTCTGCTCCACCATGGCTTAGTCTCTCAATCCTTTAGAGAAACAAACAAAAAATAAAATATATGGCTTGGACAATGCAGCCTAAAGATGTGTTTCAAAAACCGGTGAACATCCAGGGTTTGGATATCGATAGCCTTCAGTGTGTGTAGGACGCTGTTCAGGACCTTTTATGACACTGTGGTTGCATCGGCAACTTTTTACGCCATGGTTTGCTGGTGTGGTGGAGTCACAGAGAGGGACAAGAACAGTCTGGGCAAACTGATCAAGAGGGCCAGCTCCATCCTGGGCTGTCCTCTGGATTCAGTGGAGCAGACGGGGGAAAGGAGGGTTTTTGTTTTTTATTCTATTCTGTTTTTTGTATCTTCTGCATCTTGCACTGTTGTTTCCTGCCGTTGTAATGCCCTAATTTCCCCACGAGGATGAATAAAGTCCTATCTTATCTTATTTTATCTTACAGTTTTTTTCAGTCACTAACAAGCATTTGTCCAATCAGTGGTCACATTTTCAAAACTCTAAACACAATTACCACAACATCGGTCTTTTGTGGCCATACCATTCACACATTTCATGTCAATTTCACACAATATGCAGTCAGTGGACACATTTCCACAATGCTTACATGTTGTTACAGTTTTTGCTAGTTGCTTTAACACTATAGACACTTGCTTAAACCAAAGTAACATAACTTGAAGTTGTTGTTACTATACCTTAAACAAAGTGTAACCATACCTTAAACAAAAGCGCTGCTTTGCACTTTAGTTGCAAAGCAGCTAAAGGACACTTGCTGCTGCACACTACACACTATTTCCTATATAAGACACTTAGTTCAAAAATCAAATCTCAGGGTACCACTGGGAAAGCACATCTATTCAAAATACAACACACATTGATTTATTGAAAGCACTTAGACACACACCTGAAAATACTTACTAAGAAAACTGAACACCAATCAGCCAGCTACAAAAAGACCTCAGGTAAGCCATTTTGAGAACTTTACAAGCATGGAGGCAGGGAGAGCTAGAGGCAGAGGAAGAGGAAGACAGATAGATAGAGGAGGACGTGGTCGAAGAGGCTGTTCAAGGACCTTCATTTCAAATGACATGAGAGCAACTTTAGTTGACCATGTCATAAACCATGGCCTGAGTATGAGAGAAGCTGGGCAGAGAGTCCACCCTAATGTTAGCCGTTTCACAGTTGCATCCATAATAAGGACATTCAGACTGGAAAACAGGTATGCCTTCAACTCTCTACTACTCAGACTGTATCTAGAGTATCTATAGTACTGTAGCTTATCACGTTACCGTATCACATGTACTGTACTGCAGGGTGGCTAATGCTCCTTTTCAATCAAAAGTGTTATTATTGTGAAACATACCATGATCATTTGTTGAGATGTATCAGTACTGTATATGGTAAATACAGCAAAGTAGAGTATATTCAGTACAGTAAAAAAAAAAAAAAAAAAAAAAACGTGTTTGTGGGTGCATTTTTCGACAGAACGGCTAGAAGACCTGCTGGGGGAGGACGCCAACACCTGTTCACCCAACAGCAGGAACTTGCCATAGAGAACCTAGTCAGGGCAAACAATGCAATCCGTCTCCACCAGCTACAGCAACAAATACTTGCAGATAGGCATGTATTCAACAACATAAATCGAGTAAGCATTTCCACTATCAGACGCATCTTGGTAAAGCACAACATGACCATGAAACAGTTGTACAGGGTCCCATTTGAGAGGAACGGTGTCAGGGTCAAAGAACTTCGACATGAATATGTACAGGTAAGTGTTACAGTCCTTTACATTTACAATATAGAATGAATGCAGTCTAGTAACAGCTGAATATGTACCACTGGATCAGTACCACATAGATACATCCAGAAAGCTACACAGGTACCTGTGTGGTGGGGTGGGAGGGTTCTGTATGTGTAGCAGTTGTGTGCTTTGAGTAAAGCCATCCACAATATGTATTTTTTGTTACAGAGAATCTTGGACATGGATGGAGCTGCCCAGCCACATGAATGCATTGACGAGGCTGGATTCAACCTTAGTAAAAACAGACGACGGGGACGTAATATAATTGGCCAAAGGGCAATTGTGCACGTTCCTGTTACGGTATGTCCGGCGTGAGGTAAGGAGAGGACCCACGTGCAGGACAAAAGGCAGACGAGGCTGGTGGAGGTGAAACTTACTATGTTTAATAAAATAAAAAGGGAACAAAAGGCGCTGCACGATGGCAGGAAAACCAAAAACCCAAACTTACAAAAAGGAAACAAGAGTCACTGGAAAAACACAAGAGAAACTAGGGGTGGAAAAAACAGAGGAGCGAAAGACACAAGAGAACTGGGGATTTGGTACTATTAGTAATGACGCGACAGGAACAAAGGGGAAACCAGGGATATATATACACACACACGAGGAACCAAGGGGTGACGAGACACAGGTGACAGAAATCAAGAGACGCCAGGTGAGATAATGATCTAATCAAAAGAAACACAAGGAGTGAGACAGGAAATCAACAACTTAAGTAAAACAGGAAACAAGGAGACAAGAAACAAAACTCAAAACATGAACACAGGAGACACATGAACAGAACCATCACAGTACCCCCTCTTCAAGGGACGGATTCCAGACGTCCCAAAAAATACAAAAAAAAACAAAACAAAATCTGCAGTCCAAACTCAACAGGGTGGGTGGAGGGGACGCGGAAGGCGGGAACCAGAGAGGCCGGGAGTTCAGGGAGCCGACCGGGAGGCAGGGCCGACAGGCCCGAGAGTTCCGGGGGCCGACCGGGAGGCCGGGCCGACAGGGCCGAGAGTTCCGGGGGCCGACCGGGAGGCCGGGCCGACAGGGCCGAGAGTTCCGGGGGCCGACCGGGAGGCCGGGCCGACAGGGCCGAGAGTTCCGGGGGCCGACCGGGAGGCCGGGCCGACAGGGCCGAGAGTTCCGGGGACCGACCGGGAGGGCGGGCCGACAGGGCCGACAGGGCCGACAGGGCCGACAGGGCCGACAGGGCCGGGGACCGACAGGGCCGAGAGTTCCGGGGGCCAAACAGGAACAGGATCCGGAACAGGGACGGGAACAGGACCAGGATCCGGAACAGGTACGGGGACGGGAACAGGACCAGGATCCGGGGTCCGAGCCACCTCGGGAACAAGAGAAGAGACGACCCTCGGAGCCGGGACGGGAACCAGGGAAGAGGCGACCCTCGGAGCCGGGACGGGAACAGGAGGCAGCGCCAGAGCTGGCAGCGAGACGACCCTCGGTGCCGGGACGGGAACAGGAGGCAGCGCCGGAGCTGGCAGCGAGACGACCCTCGGTGCCGGGACGGGAACAGGAGGTAGCGCCGGAGCTGGCCGCGAGACAACCCTCGGTGCCGGGACAGGGACAGGAGGCAGCGCCGGAGCAGGGCGCGAGACGACACTCGGTGTCGGGACAGGGACTGGGAGCAGCGCTGGAGCAGGGCACGAGCGGATCCTAAGAGCAAGGACAGAGACTGGGGAGTCCGACCTGGGAGCCGGAGATGGGGCCACTGGGGAGGCCGACCTGGAAGCCGGAACAGGAGGGGCCACTGGAGAGTCCGACCTGGGAGCCGGAACAGAAGGGGCCGCAGGAGAGTCCGACCTGGGAGCCGGAACAGGAGGGGCCGCAGGAGAGTCCGACCTGGGAGCCGGAACAGGAGGCGCAGGAGATTTCGACCTTGGAGCCGGAACAGGAGGCGCAGGAGAGTCCGACCTGGGAGCCGGAGCAGGAGACACAGGAGGCGCCGGGGAGTCCGACCTGGGAGCCGGAGCAGGAGACACAGGAGGCGCCGGGGAGTCCGACCTGGGAGCCGGAGCAGGAGACACAGGAGGCGCCGGGGAGTCCGACCTGGGAGCCGGAGCAGGAGACACAGGAACAGGCACGGGGCATGAGCCTACCCTCGAGGCCGGTGCAGGAGCAGGAACGGAGCATGGAGTGGCTAGCTGGGAGCTAGCAGGCCGGTGGCTAGCAGGCCGGTGGCTAGCAGGCGCAGGGGAGTCCAACCTGGGAGCAGGAGCAGGACACTGAAGGTAGGCTGCCCGATGGACAGCACGCCGGTGAACCTCCACCACATGGATAGCAGGCTGCCGGCCTGCAGGCCTGCCTCCATGGCGACCACGAGGGCCTGACCTCCCTGTTGGGGCCCTCATGGCCAAACGTGTGCCAGCAAATAAGGGCTGAAACTCTGGCATGAGCCATGGCTTACATTCTAGCTTTTGCTCCAAATAATAATTAAGTATTCGCCTCTTATCATACTCCTCACCAAAAACAAAGTCCGCTGGGTCCTTTAGTGGTCGCGTCATTCTGTTACGGTATGTCCGGGGTGAGGTAAGGAGAGGACCTACGTGCAGGACAAAAGGCAGAGGAGGCTGGTGGAGGTGAAACTTACTATGTTTAATAAAATAAAAAGGGAACATAAGGCGCTGCACGATGGCAGGAAAACCAGAAACCTAAACTTACAAAAAGGAAACAAGAGTCACTGGAAAAACACAAGAGACACTATGGGTGGAAAAAACAGAGGAGCGAAAGACTCAAGAGAACAATGGGTGCTGCCATAAGTCTTCGAGGGCTACTTCACCATCATACCAAACTGGGTCCCTATAATGCCCAACACATAATCGCATTTCTAAATGCACTTCATGATGCAGTACAGAATAGACCAGAGCAGCCCAGGTTTGTTGTTGTCTGGGATAATGTTAGTTTCCATCGGGCTGCTCTGGTCCAGAACTGGTTCACCAACCATGATCAGTTTGAAGTTGTGTACTTGCCCCCTTACTCACCATTTCTAAATCCAATAGAGGAATTTTTTTCCGCTTGGAGATGGCATGTATATGACTACCAACCACATACCCTTATGTCTCTTCTACAGGCAATGGAACAGGCCTGTGGAGACATTGAGGTAAGATCAATACAGGGATGGATTCGGCACACAAGGGGATATTTTCCCCGATGCTTAGCTAGAGAAGACATTGCTTGTGAGGTTGATGAGATCCTGTGGCCAGACCCCAACAGACGGCAGGATCCATAAGCCCAAAATTGTGCAGATTTGTGTTTTTCTGTGTTTACAGTAGTGTTGTTTTATTTTTGTTTTATTTTTGCTTTAACTGAATTTACTGCACTGAGGACTGCAAAATAAACTACTGAAATGTAATAATTTTGAATTTTTGAATTTTGAATTTCACTTTTTGGTTGTGAAAACTGTCCTGTGGAACTGAATAAAAACAGTGAAAACAAAAGACTGCAGTGTTTTATATAAAGCAGACTAGTGTGTTGCTGCTGATCTGACAGTGTATACATACTGTATGATTCAAGTGGGTATCATTTTGTCATCAGAGTGACATTTTGTCAAAGGACTGTTAGGTTTTGATAGCAGAGTTTCAATTTGACATAGATGTGAATGGTTTATTTCCCAGTGTTGTGTCTTTTTTGTTTGTGTGAACAGTTTTGAAACACTGAGCCAAGTTTTGCAAAACGTGTTCAAGCAACTGGCAAAAACTGTAACAGACCAGCTGTACCTCCCAACAAAATTATGGATTGTTTTTGTATTATTTACGAATGTAGAATGAATGTTTATAATAAAAAAAGAAACAAGAAACCAAGGATGCCTCATATGGATGGCTCTCTGCAATGCTAGCATTAAAATTGGGGAAGGTAGGACATGGGTAGATTTCCCAAGCACTAAATAAAAGAAATTCCTTTATAGCTCAAAATCTCCTGCCTATAGTTCAATTTAGAAGCCCTTTTTAAATCTGAACACATAGACAACAGTAGTGGCCAGAGAAAGAAAAACTCAGTACATTCATCACACAGTATAGCTTGTATCGTTTCCTAGCAGTGAAGTGCTCTAGTTCACCAAAAAGTAAACAGTCATAAAGAAAATACATTTTTAACAGCACTTTTGTAGGAACACAAAATGCATAAGTGAAAATCTGAACTCACTCGCATATCCTGCACACATGGATACACCCATCCGCAACTCAGGATAGCGCTATAATTCCCCTCTAAATCACATTGAAACATACACAGTAAACGTAGCTTTTTAACAGAATTAGCCAACGGACAATGAGGTGATTCTTAACCAGTTTACTCAATCTCCACTTACGCCGTCCTGGGAGGGGACAATCCACAGAAATCGCCCACTTCAGAGCGAGGAGTTCAAGTTTCATGCTGCTGTAATTTTTATCGTTCTTCTCAGCCCCTCTGAGTCTGACTTGAATAGGCTATGACCTTTTTATTCCCTTCCTGCTCTTGATATAGGACCGCACCCAACCCTAGATTGCTAGCATCAGTTTCCAGTAGAAAAGGGCGAGAAAAGTCTGCGTAGCCTAATGTGGGAGAGCTGGTTAGCTTTTCCTTTAGTATCTCAAAAGCCTGTAGACACTGTGGTGTCCAGGCTGACTGGAATAGCTGATTAACACTGGCCCGACCACTCTCCTTGAGACAAGCGTTAACGACATCATGAAGGGGCCTTGCAATCTGGGAAAAGCCCTCTACAAACCTCCTATAGTAACGGCAGAAACCCAGAAAAGACCTAAGCTCTTGTACAGTTCTAGGGATGGGCCACTTCTTCACTGCAATGACCTTATCAGGATCTGTACTTATGCCCTGGGCTGAGACTTTGTGACCAAGGAACCTGACCTCAGACTGGAGGAAGTTGCATTTCTCCATTTTGACTTTTAGACCCGTCTCCCTCAACCTCTTAAGTACCGTCTCTAGCCGCATCAAGTGGTCCTGGAATGTCTGTAATGAGGGCCCAGTTCTGGGACCCCCCTCTATCCTGGGCCCGGGACAGCAGACCCGTTTGTTCCCCCCCTATCGACGGGCGTGAAGTCACCTTTGTGCATTTCTACTATAAATTGGATATCCCACAAAAAATAAATACCACGGCCAATACATTTTCATTTAAGACCAGATTTACTATAATGAGCCTGTTTCTGTCTCTTTTTTTTTATTATTAAAAACCGGTCCATTTTGTGTTTTGCGCTAGCTAGCGGAGCTTACGTCGCCTGCAAACGTGCGTTGAGGTCAAGTTTTGTAAACAATGCCACATGGCCACCTTCATTGGCGCTTTCCGTGATTCAGCTGCGTGAAATGTATTACAACTTATTGCCACGAGATGGCAGTTTAAGCAGCATTGCCGGTAAATTGTGGATTGCAATTTGCAATTAAAGGCAAGTGGCAGTGTGATACTGTAAGCTACCATGCGAGCCACCAGTTATAGCTTGATGAGCCGCGCAATGAGTAACTGTGGGTTAGGGTGTCCTTTGAGCCTTCTGACTTTCCTCGCATTGCCCGGCTCATAGCAATGGAGGGCCTCCGTTTCCCTGTACCGCAGAACTTTGCAAATCAGTAGGCTGACCACCCAAGTTGTGTGGCGTAGTGCAATGCTTAGCCATATGACCAACACCCTCACACCGCAGACAGATTGGCTGACCATCGCTAGTATACCTGGGCTTGATTCGGGGTCCACCACTCCTATCTCCTGAGCCAGCAGCCTGCAAAGTGAGTTCTCGAACTGCATTAGTTAATCTTGAAGATTCACTGCCAAGTCAGCATGAGTATTACTGGCTATGTTTGGCTTTTCTGAACTCTCATCTAGGCCACCTCCTACAAGATGTCGGTTCCTTGCCACATTTGTGACACGAGGGCGGTCTTCCAGCGTCCACATCATTGCTTCTTCACGTACATCAAACAGATTAGACTCAGGCTTCTCCGTAATAAGCCTACGTAATTCACGCCGAAGGCTGGCATCGCGCACTCCTTCAATGAACTGGTCCCTAAGTGCTAACGGTACATCAGCAACTACACTGGAGGACTGCTGAAGGGCAGAGTTAAGCAGTTGGGAGAGTGCATGAGAGTAGTCTCTAAAGTCCTCCCCATCCAACTGTCAGCGTGCATAGAAAGCATGCAATAGCTGCGGGGTGGTTCTTTTTCTCTAAAGGCTTCCTTGGCTTCAAGGAGGAACATCTAGCCATGTGGCTGATGGTCATAAACCTTCCACCTCCTTGCAGAAAAGAACTCATCTATGGGGTTGAGGAACGGTGAATAGGGTGGAAGGAGTAAACTTTGAAGGGACATTGAAATTGACACGTCTGGGGCAATTCCAGCCATATGCTGACCTCTGATATGACCTCTCCTGCCTCTGCTCCCCTGTTGATCAGAGTTTCCTGATCATACTACCTGAGTATCACTCCTTTGTCCTTTTGTTCTGACCACGTATGGGAGCCATCTCTACCCCTCCACTGAGTTCACCCTCCTGTTTAAAGTTGCCCTCGACTGACCAATATGCAACCACACCTGGAGACAGGGTATATCTGTGCTCTGGTCCTACATTCAGGGTCAGTCTCTGGTCTCAGACCCAGTTTGTGTCGGTAGGCTCACCATGACCTGGAACTCCAATAAACTTGCACCACTTCAGCAAACTTGGAACTAGACTTGGATTGTTTTTATTCTTCAACAGTGGATTTCAAACCAAGCAATTAGCAATTGAAAAAAAAATATTATCAGCTGAGATATGTTGTTTTTGAACTGATATCATTGCAGAAGAAGAGGTTTTTATACTGTATCTAAGGTTTGGAATATTGCTTTTGCTATTGTGGTATGTTGTGTGTTAACATTTGAAAATAATACAAAAACAATCCATAATTTTGTTGGGAGGTACAGCTGGTCTGTTAAGAACATGTAAGCATTGTGGAAATGTGTTCACTGACTTCATATTGTGTGAAAACGACATGAAATGTGTGAATGGTATGGCCACAAAAGACCGATGCTGTGCTAATTGTGTTTAGAGTTTTGAAAATGTGACCACTGATTGGACAAACGCTTGTTAGCGACTGACAAAAACTGTAAGGTTCTGACAAATGGGTCATAGCGGTTGTAAAAAACTGTAAAGTCAAAATAAAACAAACAATACACTACAGATACACAGAAAATTGTTATTGTTTGCTTCTTTTTTTACAGTACTGAATATACTGTACTTTACTGTATTTACCATACACAGCACTGAAACATCTCAACACATTATCATGGTATGTTTCACAAAACTACACTTTAAAGGTAGTTTTAGCCACCCTGCAATACAGTACATGTGATATGGTAACGTGATATGGTACAGTACTGTAAATACTCCAGATACAGTCTGAGTAAAGACTAGAAGACATATACTTTATTATGGATGAAACTGTGAAACGGCTTAGATTAGGGTGGACTCTCTGCTCAGCTTCCGTCATAGTCAGGCCATGGTTTACGACATGGTCCACCAAAGTTGCTCTTATGTCATCTGAAATATTGGTCCTTGCATGGCCTCTTCGACCACGTCCTCCTCTCTGTCTCTGTCTTCCTCATCCTCTGCCTCTAGCTCTCCCTGTCTCCATGTTTGCAAAGTCAAAATGGTTTACTGTAACTGAGGTCTTCTTGTAGCTGCCTGATTGATGTTAAGTTTTCTAATTATTTTCTGGTGTGTGTCTAAGTGCTTTCAATAAACCAATGTGTGTTGTATATTGAATAGATGTGTTTTTCCAACAGTACCCTGAGAATTCATTTTTTAACTAATTGTCTTATGTAGGAAATAGTGTGTAGTGTGCAGCAGGAAGTGTCTTGCAGAAATGAGCAAGTGTGTTACAGCAGCGCTTTGGTTTAAGGTATGGTTACACTATGTTTAAGGAATAGTAACAACAACTTCAAGTTATGTTACTTTGGTTTAAGCATGTGTCTATAGTGTTAAAGCAACTGGCAAAAACTGTAATATCTAACTGAGTTAATTGTAAGTTAGTGTATGACATCGACCATTCATGAAGTAAACAGGTCTCACCCAACTGATACATTATGACATTATGGGGTGCACTACATAGTGTGAAAGATATGTTGGTTACATACCTGTGCTCCAGTCTAAATGTCCGGATTACAGAGGCGACAGTGAAACGGCTCAAGTTCATCCAAAGACATGCTCATAGGTTAACTGGTGATTCTAAATTGGCCGTAGGTGTGCGTGTGAGTGGTTGTCTGACTGGCGACCTGTCCAGGGTGTACCCCTGCCTCTCGCCTGATAACAGCTGGGATAGGCTCCAGCAGACCCCCGTGACTATTACAGTTTTTTTCAGTCGCTAACAAGCGTTTGTCCAATCAGTGGTCACATTTTCAAAACTCTAAATACAATTAGCACAGCATCGGTCTTTTGTGGCCATACCATTCACACATTTCATGTCATTTTCACACAATATGCAGTCAGTGAACACATTTCCACAATGCTTACATGTTCTTAACAGACCAGCTGTACCTCCCAACAAAATTATGGATGGTTTTTGTATTATTTACGAATGTTAGCACACAACATCCCACAACAGCAAAAAAAAATTTCCAAACCTTAGATACAGTATAAAAAACTCTTCTTCTGTAATGATATCAGTTCAAAAACAACATATCTCAGCTGATAATAGTTTTTTTTTCAATCGCTAATTCCTTGGTTTGAAGTCCACTGTTGAAGAATAAAAACAATCCAAGTCTAGTTCCAAGTTTGCTGAAGTGGTGCAAGTTTATTGGAGTTCCAGGTCATGGTGAGCCTACCGACACAAAGTGGGTCTGAGACCAGAGACTGACCCTGAATGTAGGACCAGAGCACAGATATACCCTGACCCCAGGTGTGGTTGCATATTGGTCGGTCGAGTGCAACTTTAAACAGGAGGGTGAACTCAGTGGAGGGGTAGAGATGGCTCCCATACGTGGTCAGAACAAAAGGACAAAGGAGTGACACTCAGGTAGTATGATCAGGAAACTCTGATCAACAGGGGAGCAGAGGCAGGAGAGGTCATATCAGAGGTCAGCATATGGCTGGAATTGCCTCAGACGTATCAATTTCAATGTCCCTTCAAAGTTTACTCCTTCCACCCTATTCACCGTTCCTCAACCCCATAGAGGAGTTCTTTCCTGCAAGGAGGTGGAAGGTTTATGACCATCAGCCACATGGCTAGATGTTCCTCCTTGAAGCCATGGATGCTGGCTGCAGGGACATCACAGATGACGATTGCCAAGGGTGGATCCACCATACCAAGCGCTTTTATCCCAGGTGCATCGCCTTGGATAATATCAGATGCAATGTTGATGAAAACATGTGGCCTAACCATGAAGATCGCAGAGATTAGTTACAGTCATTTTGCAATACTGATATTTTTTTTTTCTGTTCTATCAAACTGTAAACAGTATTTCTACTGTGTCTCCTGTAGTAAACAGTAAAGGAAAAAACTGATTTGCTTTTTACTGGAATGCTTTTGAATGTGAACAATACATGTGGACATAGAGTTCCCAACCAAGAAATTTTGTGTAAAAAATGATGGATTGCATGTTTTGCATGCAAATACCTGTAAAACTGAAGCATAAAAGTCTATGCAGCTTTTGTAATGTCAGCAATAGCCAGTTTTTTTTAAACCTGGTGTACTTTGATTCACTGCATGTACCTTGTGAAGTGAAAACAAAAGTTATTCTTTGACAGAATCATTTCATTTTGAGTCATATTTCCAGTGTTTTGGTAAGTTGGTGTGTGCAGAGAAAGATGTGTTCTATTTTCTAATAAAGAGTTAGTATATATTTAACAAAATGTGTTTTTGAGAAGAAAATTATCCATTTGGCCAGTTGTGTTTTGTAGGTGAGAGTCTGTGTTAAGAGTTTAGGAAAAATATCTGAAGTATGGGCAAGCGCTTGTTAGCGATTGTAAAAAACTGTAACAGGACTAAACAGATATAGAAGATGAGCGAGAGCCTAAATAAAATGCGTTCTTTTGACAGTGAGTGCCACTGTTTAAGCCTGTGTGTTAACTGTTTTGAAAATGCAGAGTTTGAGTTGACGGCTGCATCAAATCAATCAAGAAATACTGTAACATGTGTTTTCCCTACTATGACAACTCAAAATATCTGCTGTAAAATAAACTAATAGAAAGCGTATATAATTTGACTACAATGCTGGTGACAACAAACTCACAGTTGACATATAAAGGACAAGACTACCACAACAATAATAATAATAACAACATAATCATACTCCCAATAGTTATAAATAATATATAATGCAATTGAGGCTGTGAGCACCCCGCAAAGACTCTGGTTCCCTACCATAATCCTGTCTCAAACAGAGCAGAAATGTGATGCAAGGTGTCGGCAACACCATCAAGATTGTAATTTTCTGTCTTTACTGTAAAGCTACTCTCTTCAAAATTCCATCCAGGGGTGTAATCCTCTGTCTTACACCATTCTCTCTATTCATCACACTTCATTTTTCATCCATGTAAAGAGGAGAAGGTGAGGAAACTGGAGGAAACTGTGTTTTTGTGTTTGACTGTGTTTGTATGCGCAAAAAAGAGAATGTCACCGGCAACACAGTCAGGAAAAAGGCACACAGAGAGAGTTGGAGGAGAAAACAGAGTCTGTGTCTACAATGTGTACTGTCTGTGAGAAAGGCTGCCTGCAGCTCCACCAATATACTCCATGTTTTCTCAGTCTAATATAGTGTGCAGCCCTTGTTCCTACATGCATGTGCTACAATGTGTGGGAATGTGTGTGTGTGTGTGTGTGTGTGTGTGTGTGTGTGTGTGTGTGTGTGTGTGTGTGTGTGTGTGTGTGTGTGTGTGTGTGTGTGTGTGTGTGTGTGTGTGTGTGTGTGTGTGTGTGTGCGTGCGTGTGTGTGTGCGTGTGTGTGTGTGTGTGTGCAAGCGCGCATATCTGTTCTCTGATGAGTCAAAACTACTTTAGAGGTGCAAGGGAGACCTGCACAATATTAGGCAGGTGTTCGTAATGTTATGCCTGATTGGCGTAGATGTGTTTATCTTTTGTGCACGCATAACAGGAAAAAAAAGTTCCAAGCAGAGGTTGAAATACAGATCAGTTTCAAAATCAGTTACATATGTGAAAGCTGGATGAAGTGGTAGGGATGATAGAAGGTCTGTACACTGTGACACACGCTTGTGCGCAGTCTACATTAAGTTTAAGTGTTATATCCAGTCTGGAGATCCAGGGTAATTAAAAAAAACAAAAAAAACAATTCACCATAATACAGTTTTTTACAATCGCTAGCAAGCACTTACCCATACTTCAGATATTTTTCCTAAACTCTTAACACAGACTCTCACCTACAAAACACAACTGGCCAAATGGATAATTTTCTTCTCAAAAACACATTTTGTTAAATATATACTAACTCTTTATTAGAAAATAGAACACATCTTTCTCTGCACACACCAACTTACCAAAACACTGGTAATATGACTCAAAATGAAATGATTCTGTCAAAGAATAACTCTTGTTTTCACTTCACAAGTTACATGCAGTGAATCAAAGTACACCAGGTTTCAAAAAACTGGCTATTGCTGACATTACAAAAACGGCATAGACTTTTATGCTTCAGTTTTACAGGTATTTGCATGCAAGCCATCGTTTTTTACCCAAAATTTCTTGGTTGGGAACTCTATGTCCACATGTATTGTTCACATTCAAAAGCATTCCAGTAAAAAGCAAATCAGTTTTTTCCTTTACTGTTTACTACAGGAGACACAGTAGAAATACTGTTTACAGTATGATAGAACAGAAAAAAATATAACAGTATTGCAAAATGACTGTATCTAATCTCTGCGATCTTCACGGTTAGGCCACATGTTTTCATCAACATTGCATCTGATATTAGCAAGGCGATGCACCTGGGATAAAAGCGCTTGATATGTCGGATCCACCCTTGGCAATCATCATCTGTGATGTCCCTGCAGCCAGCATCCATGGCTTCAAGGAGGAACATCTATAGCCATGTGGCTGTTGGTCATAAACCTTCCACCTCCTTGCAGAAAAGAACTCATCTATGGGGTTGAGGAACGGTGAATAGGGTGGAAGGAGTAAACTTTGAAGGGACATTGAAATTGACACGTCTGAGGCAATTCCAGCCATATGCTGACCTCTGATATGACCTCTCCTGCCTCTGCTCCCCTGTTGATCAGAGTTTCCTGATCATACTACCTGAGTGTCACTCCTTTGTCCTTTTGTTCTGACCACGTATGGGAGCCATCTCTACCCCTCCACTGAGTTCACCCTCCTGTTTACAGTTTTTGTTCAGTCGCTAACAAGCGTTTGTCCAATCAGTGGTCACATTTTCAAAACTCTAAATACAATTAGCACAGCATCGGTCTTTTGTGGACATACCATTCACACATTTCATGTCGTTTTCACACAATATGAAGTCAGTGAACACATTTCCACAATGCTTACATGTTCTTAACAGACCTCCCAACAAAATTATGGATAGTTTTTGTATTATTTACGAATGTTAACGCACAACATCCCACAATAGCAAAAGCAATATTCCAAACCTTAGATACAGTATAAAATCCTCTTCTTCTGTAATGATATCAGTTCAAAAACAACATATCTCAGCTGATAATATTTTTTTTTCAATCGCTAATCGCTTGGTTTAAAGTCCACTGTTGAAGAATAAAAACAATCCAAGTCTAGTTCCAAGTTTGCTGAAGTGGTGCAAGTTTATTGGAGTTCCAGGTCATGGTGAGCCTACCGACACAAAGTGGGTCTGAGACCAGAGACTGACCCTGAATGTAGGACCAGAGCACAGATATACCCTGTCTCCAGGTGTGGTTGCATATTGGTCAGTCAAGGGCAACTTTAAACAGGAGGGTGAACTCAGTGGAGGGGTAGAGATGGCTCCCATACGTGGTCAGAACAAAAGGACAAAGGAGTGACACTCAGGTAGTATGATCAGGAAACTCTGATCAACAGGGGAGCAGAGGCAGGGGAAGTCATATCAGAGGTCAGCATATGGCTGGAATTGCCTCAGACGTGTCAATTTCAATGTCCCTTCAAAGTTTACTCCTTCCACCCTATTCACCGTTCCTCAACCCCATAGATGAGTTATTTTCTGCAAGGAGGTGGAAGGTTTATGACCATTAGCCACATGGCTAGATGTTCCTCCTTGAAGCCATGGATGCTGGCTGCAGGGACATCACAGATGACGATTGCAAAGGGTGGATCCACCATACCAAGCGCTTTTATCCCAGGTGCATCGCCTTGGATAATATCAGATGCAATGTTGATGAAAACATGTGGCCTAACCGTGAAGATCGCAGAGATTAGATACAGTCATTTTGCAATACTGTTATATTTTTTTCTGTTCTATCATACTGTAAACAGTATTTCTACTGTGTCTCCTGTAGTAAACAGTAAAGGAAAAAAATTATTTGCTTTTTACTGGAATGCTTTTGAATGTGAACAATACATGTGGACATAGAGTTCCCAACCAAGAAATTTTGGGTAAAAAACGATGGATTGCATGTTTGCATGCAAATACCTGTAAAACTGAAGCATAAAAGTCTATGCAGTTTTTGTAATGTCAGCAATAGCCAGTTTTTTGAAACCTGGTGTACTTTGATTCACTGCATGTAACTTGTGAAGTGAAAACAAGAGTTATTCTTTGACAGAATCATTTCATTTTGAGTCATATTTCCAGTGTTTTGGTAAGTTGGTGTGTGCAGAGAAAGATGTGTTCTATTTTGAAATGAAGAGTTAGTATATATTTAACAAAATGTGTTTTTGAGAATAAAATTATCCATTTGGCCAGTTGTGTTTTGTAGGTGAGAGTCTGTGTTAAGAGTTTAGGAAAAATATCTGAAGTATGGGTAAGTGCTTGTTAGCGATTGTAAAAAAACTGTAAAGTTGCCCTCGACTGACCAATATACAACCACACCTGGGGACAGGGTATATTTGTGCTCTGGTCCTACATTCAGGGTCAGTCTCTGGTCTCAGACCCACTTTGTGTCGGTAGGCTCACCATGACCTGGAACTCCAATAAACTTGCACCACTTACTGTAAGCAAACTTGGAACTAGACTTCGATTGTTTTTATTCTTCAACAGTGGACTTCAAACCAAGCGATTAGTAATTGAAAAAAACTATTATCAGCTGAGATATGTTGTTTTTGAACTGATATCATTACAGAAGAAGAGGTTTTTATACTGTATCTAAGGTTTGGAATATTGTTTTTGCTATTGTGGGATGTTGTGTGCTAACATTCGTAAATAATACAAAAACAATCCATAATTTTGTTGGGAGGTACAGCTGGTCTGTTAAGAACATGTAAGCATTGTGGAAATGTGTTCACAGACTGCATATTGTGTGAAAACGACATGAAATGTGTGAATGGTATGGCCACAAAAGACCGATGCTGTGCTAATTGTATTTAGAGTTTTGAAAATGTGACCACTGATTGGACAAACGCTTGTTAGTGACTGAAAAAAACTGTAATAATTTTTACAATTAATGAAGTTAAATAACTGAGGTACAGGAACTAGGCCATGCCTCAAACACCCAATGAACTGCACCTGCCTATATAGGCGCATCTAACTAGGGATGCTCGATATTGACTTTTCTGAAGATATCCAATATTTCGATATTGTCCAACTCTTAATTTCCGATACCGATATATGCAGTCTTTTTACACCAAAATTGTTAGGTAACAACATAACATATCACCTATTATTGTGATGTCCCACTGGATGCAAACATAAATGCAACATGCCTTTTCAAATGTCAACACTGTCTGTGCAAAACAAGTTACCAAAAAAAGTGGCATTCATTTATTTTTTTGTGTTTTTAGAGAGAAAAATTTGCCTCAAACCACACTACAGACAATATCAAAACAAAGAAGACAAATGTAACAAATAACTCTGCATGATTTTTCGTGAGGTGGGTGATCAAATTTGATGTATTTGAGGAAGACGCCTTGTTTCCTCCTCCTCATAAGGAGAGGACACAGCGATATTATCAGACATCCCTACATCTAACCTCTCGAACATTTGACTCAGTTTTCAAACGAGCGTTTGAGAGCACTGCCACAACTTAAGAAACTAGATTACTGGATTACCTTCACCACCGCGAGTTGGTCCTCGACGCGTCCGACAGCAAATCATTCGATTTCTCCTATTCTCCTACACCTATAGATTCTCCTATTCCGTCTATTTCCTTCCCCTCCCATCAGTTCCTCTCCGGCCAGCACTCCTCCACACCTTCGCAGACTGGACAGTCGCTCGCCTCCAGCGTGCCCTAAGTAAGAAGGGCATTCGATTCTACCACACCAGACCAACAAGGCGGCAACTGCTAGCGACCGGGATGCGATTCAATTCAGGTCTCAGGTTCGACCAGCCATATCCAGCCAGAGCCAGGTCGAATCCTCCATCACCCCACTTGTTGAACTTTCCTTTATCTCATCCCTTACCCATACATGCCATCATCCCAGCATTCTTTCCTCATCTCCAACGTGATGCCTTTGGCTTCAATAGCTCTCTTATCCTCATCCACTTCAAACACCTCCACCTTGGTAACTGCTAGCCAGGGGGACCCCTCTCTCCAATCAAATCTATTTCCTATAAACCTAACCCTCTTATCCTTTCTCCCTATCCTCAACCCAGCCCCCCTTTCCCAACTACCCTCTACGTTTTTTTTGCCTCCCACTCCTTCCGCAGCAGCATCCTCCTCTATTCCAATAGTCAGTCCACTGGTTACCAACTGCCATTCCAGCCACCCACCCACTTCTAAGCTAACGTCCATTTCCCATTTACAAGTCCTCCAAGATAATTATGTAGATCTAGCCCAGCTCATCCAACCCTCACTCCACAACAACATATACACCAAGGAGCTTTCCACCCTCCAAGGCCCAGCAATTCTGAAACTTCTCCACAGAAGATTGTTTCTCCACAGAAACAATCTAAACAATGATCAAGAGAAATTACACCGCCGAAATCACTCTAGCCTCTTCCCTTTCTAGAGACATTTTGTGCTCTTCATTCCCAAACTGCAGAGCAAAGCTCAATGATTACATGTCCATAACTTCAGACCTTTCATTATGGTTTGGAGGCACTGACTTTTACTTTTATCTCTTACCAGGGTAGACAGAAGAAGAAGACCCTTACTCATCTGGGTGGCAGGACTGTCTGTAATAACTTCAATGATCTCAGTTGCATATTGTCCAGTTGCTGATTCCTCCTTTGTGGTTCTCATTCCCAGCCACATTGTCCCCACAACCCCACCAAACAGGACTTTTGACTTTATCAGTTCCTCAAAACACCCATCATCTCATCATCAGCATTTCTTCACCTCACAGCTCCTCAACACCCAGCATCAAAAGCCTCATCCCAAGTTCAGACCTCTCTATGCGTTATGTCTCAATCGACCATGCCATCAGCCTCATCTGTCTAGCCAGTCGTGGGGCCTGGTTGGCCCAAGCCAATATCACCAGCCCCTTTAAAGTCTCCACCACCTCGTGTCAGTGTCACGAGAATCCATCTTAAACAGCCTTTCACCCACTGTGCTCTGCATCAGACACTGCCTACTTCACTAGCTGTATAATGTACACCCATTCTATTAAAAAAAATCAAAACATCTACCATCAAAGTCTACAACAGCGGCATCAGTTTCTTCATTAAACTGATCACCGGAGTTCCTTGCCCTACCATTACACATTCTTATGTCAGCAGAGCATGTTAATCAAAGGCTTATGCAAGTCAAAACCCCAGACAGCTCCAAAACGGCTACCTCGCACAGCTGATTTCCTGACTCATTGCATCCAAACCCTCAGAGCAGGTTACCTGTTCCCTCCTATCGATTCTACTCTTGAATCTATGTTTCTCCTAGCTTTTTTTGGGTTCCTGCGATGTTCACAGTTTACAGGTTCCTCATCCTCTTACAATCCATTCTGCCATGCCAGCCTTTCAGACATTTCCTTCTACCCTTCCGACACCATGGTGCTCAAACTCAACCTTGTTGCGGGTGATTTTAATCACTCAAACTTAAAGACAAAAAAAAATTATTTTGGACTATGTTTACACAAACTGCTTGCACCGCGATCCCCCTCCCCCACATCAGTCACCTTTCTTTGTTCCTCAGTCTCAAATATTCATCCCTCATCAACCTTGTCAGGCCATCAGCGAGGACCATCAAGGTGTAGCCATTGGGGACAGACTATGCACTCCAGAACAAATTTCAACACATGGACTGGAGTGTTTGCTTCTCAAGCCAGCCGTGGCTCACACTTGGACACTGACAATCACGCCTCCTCTTTTATGGACTACATCACCACCATCATTGACGGCGTCACAACAGAGAGCTAGATCACCACATACACCAACCAGAAGCCATGGATGAACAAGGAGGTGCGACTCCTGCTGAAGGCCCACTGTCTTCAGCTCAGGGTTTACACAGTCCTACAAAACATCCAGGGCAAACCTAAGGAGGGGCATGAAAAAGGACAACCTCTGCTAAAAACTGAAGATAGAGGGTCACTTCTCCAATTCTGACCCCAAACACATGTGGCAATGCATACGGGCCATCACCAACTACAAGCCCAGCAACTCTAACCCCACAGCCATGGACATCTCCTTCCTGAACAAGTTTAACAACTTTTACATGCGCTTTGAGAGGGGCAATGGAGAAACTGCCACCAAGACAACACTTCCTGCAGACCACCAGCCCCTCACACCCTCCTCCAATGATGTCCACAGGCACTGAGGCTGCTGGACCAGACAGCATCCCTGACATGTGCTCAAAACGTGTGGAGCATCTCACCGGGTGTTTTCAACCTGTCCCTCACTAAGCAGCTGTGCCAACATGCTTTAAAGCAGGGGTGGCCAACACGGTGCCCGCGGGATGTTCTAAAAATAGCACTTGTCATCGAGCGCCTCTAAAAAATGTATTTAATTGTGTCGCCGTTCTTTTATATCACTAACACTTTCATTACTGTAGAGCTGAACATGGTATTATTTAATATAAAATTATATATTATGTTTTATGTATATGAAAGTTCAATATCACGCGCAAGACAAACCGTCATCTTCGATTTTACCGACGTAGGGAAGCGGCCGCGGCTACATTGAGGAGCTACTGTGGAAAAGCGGCACATGAGGAGAGACACTTCAGTTCAGTCACGCGAGCTTCCACGTTAACTGCTAACTCCAGCGCACTACAGCTGTGAGTTAAGTGTTTTTTACCAGGGACGTGCGGTCAGGAAGTGAGGATAAAATTAATTATACTATTGATCAAATAAATCATACTGTTTGTCAATTGGTCTGATATAAATCGGACATAAATGCAATTTCTGTATGATTCCCGTTATTTCGGTTATTTTTATAGTCAAAATCGCTGAATTTACGTACTACTTGTGTGAATAGGCCTACAGGGAACGACGCGGAAGCGAACCAAGCCTCACCTGGGCAACTTGTCCGCCTGCCTGTGGCTGACTGTCTGTATGGCATCAATATATTGGTTGTCCACATTTGTATCATGTGTCCCAGTCTTCCATAGCCCAATTAATGTATTTAGTGTAACACATTTAGTCTTGTTTATCTGAAACGATATGAGGCAGCCAGTAGCCTACTTGTGCCTCATGGAAGAGGGCGCTAGTTTGCCACGGGTTCATGCTGTTGCTCTTCTTCTACGCTGAGTGAACTGTACTGACGGTCCATTAATGCAGATTTGTACAAATGTGATATGATTCATTTAAATATATGAAATAATGTGTTTTTTTTTTAATATTACATTGCTGGTAGTTTGTACAAACATAGGACAAAGTTCATGATTCGGTCAAAAATATCACTAAGCTGTTAATTTGAACAAAAATAAAACAGGCAACTTTAAACAAAGTGCTGCAAACAGAGCAGTCAATAATGATAGATAAGTCTGAGAGACATATGATGTGAGTGAAACTGAATTATAGGAATAATGAAAATAATGAGAAATTTTGCATTTTAGGTGCACATAAGGTTTCTACCGTGTAAATCATTACTAATATTATTAGTAGGATTCATTACCAACAATAGCCTATGATATAACAGCAATCACTAACTTGAGCAGACAGCCTCATTATTATTATTGTTATTATTAAAGGTGAACTTAAGTTTGTATCAAAGGTAGCCCTTCGAATTACTCGGTACCCTTGAAGTAGCTCTGAGTTTCAAAAAAGGTTGGTGACCCCTGCTTTAAAGCGACAACCATTGTGCAAGTGCCAAAACACTCCAACCAGACGTGCCTCAATGACTACTGCCCCGTAGCACTCACATCCATCATCGTGAAGTGCTTCGAGTGACTGGTCCGGGCACACCTGAAGGACTCCCTCCGGCCCACACTGGACTCACACCAGTTTGCCTTCCGTAGCAGTAGAAGCATGGATGTTGCAGTCTCCACAGCACTGCACTCTGTGCTCTCACACCTGGACAATAATGATACCTATGCATGATTGCTGTTTGCAATCACCAAACACTTCCCCTTTTAACTGGATCATGGACTTTCTGACCAACAGACCACAACACGTGATGTCAGGCCACATCTGCTCCACCATTGTCACACTCAATACCGGTGTGCCACAAGGCTGTGTGCTGAGCCCATTTCTCTACTCTCTTCACTCACGACTGCAGACCTGTGCATGGGTCCAACTTCATTATAAAGTTCCCAGACGACACCACAGTGATTGGTCTCATCAGTGATCAATGATGAGACAGTCTACAGGCAAGAGGTACAGCACCTGGCCACAATGTGTGCTGTCAATACTAACAAGCCCATTGTGGACTTCAGGAAGGATAGAAGAAGCATGCATGACCCCATTCACATCATGGCCATCGGGGACTCACATCACGGAGGACCTGTCCTAGACTACCAACACCTCCAGCTTGGTCAAGAAAGCTCATCAGTGCCTCTTCTTCCTGAGGACACTGAAGAAGAACCATCTTTCTTCAGTCAACCTAGGGAACTTTTACCACCGCATGATTGAGAGCAAACTGTGTCACAGTCTAGAATGGGAGCTGCTCTGTTGTGGAGCATAAACACCTGCAAAGCTGCCCAGTGCATCCCAGGAGCTCCCTGCCATAGAGGACGTCCAGAAGAAGCGCTGTTTGCATCAAGCTTGCAATATTCTGAAGGACTCCTCCCACCCGGCACTTGGACTATTTCCCCTCCTGCCCTCAGGCAAGCCCCTTAGAAGACTCCGGACTAGCTGACTGAGGAATAGCTTCTTGCCCAGAGCTGTGACCTTACTGAACTTGGACACTGTAAATATTGTCTATATGCTGTAAAATACACCACCTCGTTATACACCACACTATTTATGTGACGTGCATATACTGCCTGTTGCACTTCTGTTTAGATGCTAAACTGCATTACGTTGCTCTGTACCTGAACATGTATAATGAGTAAGATGAACAGCTGGGACTCTCATGTCCTATCTACCTCTTCAGTCTAAACTGCTTCCTAACCCCATTCGAACCCGTGCAAAAATATGTGATTGCCCGACTAGCCCTCTATGCCTCCCCTATAGATCAATTATTCACAACAGAATAGGGCAGAGTAGCCATGCGAATCCAGTTTCACCGTAATTTTTGTCAAGTTTTGGCCAGATCAGGGATTCCACATGATAACTACTCTGGCCACTCCAGCCACATCCACCGCTTTTAGACAAGATATACCCGACCACCTGACATTCCTGTATAACTTCCGGAATGCCGTGCTGGAGTGAAAGTGAAGGAGTGGAGATGGAAATTCAAACCGGCGGTGCCATCTGTCCTTAGGGGGAATGTCAGGTGTTGGGCAATAAAGATGGATGAACTGTGTGCCCTTGTTAGAACCCAGAGGGAGTGGGCCGTGAGCAGTGTTTTGTTTTTTACGGAGATCTGGCTGCACATGGACTTCCGGGCCACAGCGTGTCTATACCCGGCTTCAATACTCTACCATTCTACCCCTTCTTAATGCTCAGGAGCGGTAAGAAGAACAACAGTGGGATTGCTGTTTGTGTGAATGAGAGATGGTGCAATCCCATTCATATAACTGTGAAGGTGCGTGTCTCTTCACCAGATATTGAACTTTTAACTGTGGGAATGAGTCCATACTATTTACAGAGGGAATTCATGTCTGTCAACTTTGTTGGAGTTTACATCCCTCCCTCAGCAGACAAGGTATCAGCTCCCTCAGCAGACATGTCACTGTTGCCAGGCAATAGTCCAAACCCCCAGAGGCCTTCATTGTCATTTCTAGGGATTTTAATCATATCACCTTGGACACTGTTTTATCCACTTTCCACCAGTTTGTTCATTGTGTGACCTGGAAGAATAGAACCCTGTACCTACTGTTTGCTAATTCAAAGGATGCAGTGCCACTGCCCTGCCCTCACTTAGTGTTGTTAACACCTGTGTATGTTCTTGCAGCGAAGAGACAGCCTGTCTCCACGTGGACAGTTAGGAGGTGGAGTGAGGAAGCTAGCGACGCTCTGCAGGACTGCTTTGAAACCACCAACTGGTTTCTGCCAGCCCCACAGGCATGACATAGACACCATCACAGACTGTTTCATGGACTATATCAACTTCTGTGAGGATCTGTGAGGATAATCCTTACAAGGAGTGTCCGCTGTTATCTTGACAACAAGCCCTGGATCACCAGCCAGCTGAAGGATCTACTGAACAAGGACTCAGGGACTTCAGACTGCTTGCACTGACATCACATGTCATAAAGGTCCGGGAGAGACTCATCCTGGCTCAGCTGAGAGTTAGTGTGGACTCTTGCCTGGATGGTGGGAAGGGCTCTGTGAAGATCATGTTCTTTGATTTCTCCAGTGCTTTTAACACCATTCAGCCCTTTCTGATGAGTAAGAACCTCAGGTTGGATGTCAGCACCTCCACTGTCTCCTGGATTACTCATTACTTGTCTGTCAGGCCGCAGTTTGTACGGCTGGGTGACTCCCTGACCAATATTGTTGTCAGTAATGTGGGGGCACCATGGGACACTGTCCTGTTTCCATTTCTGTTCACTCTTTACAGCTCTGATTTCAAGTACAGCTCTGGGTCCTGCCACCTCCAGAAGTTCTCTGATGACTCTGCAATGGTTGGGTGTATTAGAGATGGACAGGAGGTGGAGTACAGAACACTAATCAGAGATGCTGTAGAGTGGTTGTGGGGCGAAAAAGGGAATCACCACTCTTGCAATGAGTATCTCAAAGTCAGCACTTCTTTATTCAAGCAGTGCACAGAATTTCACACAACACAAGGTTATGGGGGAGGAGTTTTCCCGAATAGATAAATTAAACAGTATTTATGCACAATGGTAGATTATCTTCAGTAGCAGCTTTTGCCTAGCAAAAAACATGTTAAAGGAGGGAGTATCTTCCTTGAGATGGCACCAAGGTCTCAGGCCTCCAGCACTCTAGTTGACAGGTTTTCTACAAAACAAGGCACTTAATCATGCATAGTATAACCTTACTACAATACTCAAGATAGTAACTAAACCCAACACTTTTTTATCCGTGGTCCCAGGCAAACCACCTACTCCTGAACGTGGACAAGACCAAGGAGCTAGTCATTGACTTCAGGAGGAAGAGGACATCAGCAGAGCCCATCACCGTCCTAGGACTGGAGGTGAAAGTCGTGGACCAATATAAGTACCTGGGAGTCCACATGAACAGCAGGAAGCAGCAGCAAAAAGGACATAAGTAAGATTGACAAATTGATCCAAAAGGCTGGTCATGTTATTGGCAGTGAGTTGGAGGAGACTGGACAAACTGCTCTTCATCATGGACAGTCCGTCTGTTTCTTTAACATTTGTTCATAACCTAATTTGTACATTTTTCTTATACTATTATTATTTTATTTTACTGATTTTATTTTACTTATTCACATTTTATTTTATTTAACATTCATTTACTTGTATTTCTTAAGAGCTTTTTTATGTGCAACTAAGCTGCTGTGACCAAGCAATTTCCCTTGTAGACTATTTGTTTATTTGGACATGCTGGTGGCAAGATATACAACTTCATAATCCTCAGCTCCAGCATCAGTTTGTCTCACCTATAAACTGTTTTGAAAATGATATATACACTGTCTGGCCAAAAAAACAAAACAACATGGATATAACTACACAAATAGGTACAAGCTTCCCATTGCATAATTACTGCATGGGCAACTATTTTTCAGCTGGCAACAAGTTACTTGACTCCAACTGATGCAATAAGAAGTTTTCATTTCTTAAACAACCATGTTGAAGACACATCCCGAGGTTGTGGAAGAGATGTTAGTCTGTTTCAGAAGGGTCAAAAAATTGGCATGCATCAAGCAGAGAAAACATCTAAGTAGATTGCATAAACTATTAAAATTGGGTTAAGAACTGTCCAGTGCATTATTAAAAACTGGAAGGATGGAGGGTAACCATCATCTTCGAGCAGGAAATGTGGTCGGAATAAAATTCTGATTGATCATGATTGGCGATCATTTAAACGTTTGGTGAAAACAAAGAAAAACAACAATAGAACTCAGGGCTATGTTTAATAATGAAAGTAAGAGCATTTCCACATGCACAATGTGAAGGGAACTCAATGGTTTGGGACTGAACAGCTGTATAGCCTTAAAAAAAACGTAAAACAGGCTGCAATTTGCTAGGGAGCATAAAGACTGGACTCTGGAGCAATGGAAGAAGGTCATGTGGTCTGATGAGTCCAGATTTACCCTGTTCCAGAGTGATAGGCACATCGGGGTAAGAAGAGAGACATTGCAGAATCTTACTGAAAGAATGCAAATGCATGCTGTAATCAAAGCTAAAGACAGTCCAATGAAATATTAGAGTGTGTGACCTTTTTTTGTGGGGACATGTTTTTTTGGCCAGGCCAGGTCATGGACTTGGACAGGCTTTGGGGGCATAAGTAGTGGTAGATGGGTCAAATAATGTGTTTGTGGAATTGGGAAGCAGGCGTCCCGTCAACCAGCCAGAGACCAAGAAGGATCAGTGCAGTCCTCCATGTGTAGCGGATGTTTTCCACAAGCCGTACAGCCAGCTTGGCCGCAGCTGTCCAAACCATAGGCAATGGGAGAAGGAGGAGGAGGGAGGACTGGGGAAGGAAGAAGGGGGCTCAGGGGGGCAATGGGGAGGGTGGCGGATTTGGCAAAGGTCAGACAGGCTGAGGCGGCCGGGAGTGTGGGAACTGTCCGGGAAGGCATGTGCAAAATGCTCAGAGACGAAGTATCATCTTACATCCAGATTGCCTGGGGGAGTGGAGTGCAGTGTGCCTGTATGTGCAAGTGTGTGCGTGCGCATGGGTTTATGTACTTCTGTGTGAGTGTGCCGTACATTTGAGAGGCTACCGTGATTCTTGGGAAAAGAAGGTGAGCTTTTTGATATGAAAAGATAGGGAGTGAAGACAGGAACAATGCACTGAAGCATGAGCAGAGGAGGAAATAACTCTGAAACCCCTAGTACACACACACACAGGCATGCACAGCTGTGAACATTCCTGCTGCTGAATAGGTTGTCTTTGAGAGCAAGTCATGTCAGCACTAAAGACTGTGTAGAGGTATGTAGCACATGTGTGTAACATGATTTCATGTCAAGGGAGCACTGACATCCTTAACTGCCCCGTCATAGAGAAATTGGTCTGCTGCACCATTAATATTGTTGTGGTTTGAAGTAATGTATGCCGTGTGCTCTGAAACTGTGTGTACGATATAAATTGCGTTGGAGTGTCTCAGTGAGCTCTTCAAAGCAGCAGTAGTAAGATTCCCTCATGGGTTTTGGAGGAAACTAGCATCATAATCATCCTGGTTTGTGTGCTTCTGAGACGCACTGATGGTTTTAATGAAACACAGACATCCTTTCTTGAACTTTCAGTGCACCCATGAATAGTAGGAGAAGTTTCCACACACACAAACGCACATGTACAAACACCCTGGCAGTGGTAGTCTGGCAAGTCTGGCTTGGCTCGACTGAGGATAAGACTCCAAGCAGGTGAGGTGAAGCTTGATCCTTCTGCGTAGATGCCTCAACATGCAATCCTCACTCCCCCAGCACCCTCACACACACCCAGTCATCTTCTTCCCATTGTACGTGATCCTTCATCTTTGACAAACAGCCAAACAAACCCACACATCGTCTGGAAGGGCTTTCAAACACAATCTCAACTTTCTGTGTGTGTGTCTTACTGTCATAACAGTGAGTGTGTGAGAGAGTGTGTGTGCGTGTGTGTGTGTACACACTCCCACCTTTGTCTGCTCCTCCTTCTCCCATCTTTCACAGGGCCAGGCCTTTGAAGAAGACTAATCCGGGTTATTTGCTTTCCCATACTTGTGTCAGGTCCCACTCTGAATTGACTGTGGAGAATACACTCTAGACTGCCGGCCGCTCCTTCTGTCTCTGATTTATCCAAATAGGATGTGGTCAATGTGCGTATATAAAGCAGACTGAATAGTGGGTAAATATGATCTCACTGCCATTCTTTTTATCTACAAGGAAACACTCTCACTGTTGCCCAAAAACTTTTATGTAGCGTGACATCCATTCAGGGCTTGTTGCATTCAGCCTGGCTCAGTGAGAGGTCCCCAAAGAGCACCACACTCACAATGGGGCCCAGTTCATTACAGTAAATAACAGTGGCAGCCAGCGCATCGTTTCTACAATGCAAGTTGATTTAGCCCACTTAAATTGTTTTAGACGCAGAGGAGCTTCCTCTGTGGGTAGGAAACCAAGGATGGATCCTTGCAAGATTGAAGGACCACTTACTCTCTCCCTTCTTCTGAGAGAAGAGGGATACAGCTGGAGAGAGTAGGCTTTAAGTTGTTTCACAGGGAGAAAGGTGCAGCTTGACGTGGGAGAAAAGCTTGTGTGGGTTAATATGCATGTATGTGGTTTGCTTGAAATGGGAAGGTGTGTTTGTTGGAAGTGACTCTATGTGTGCTATAGATCTAAATATATCTAGAATGCATTAACAACATGTGGCGTCTAGATTATTTGTGTCTCAATTTACACAGTTACATTTACACAAACATGCTGTATTACTGACAAGACATCCCCTTTGTGTGTGTTTCTCTTTTTGTTTTTCAGACAGTCAATTTCTCACAGTATAGTTCCCTGGTGTTACACACTAGTCATCCCTTTCCTACAGTCACGCAATGGCCATGCCTGCCAAAGGCTCTGCGGCTTCCCCAAACTTGTGCACTTTCTGTTCCCAGGGGCTCTGTCTTGCTCCAGCCAGGCCGCGGCACACCGCGTTTATGTCCTGTGTAATTGCAGACCTCAGTCCGAGCAGGAGGCCAGCGTCTGTCAAAATAGCTGTGTGTTACTTTCAAGCAAGACCTAAATCACATCAACTCCTTCACTCAGACTGCGTTTCCCACAACCCCCCTGCCTGACTAGGCTGGGTGCCCCTAGGCCTGCTTAATGGATAAAGAGTACATGACTTGGAAATTCCACTATGAAACTCATAACATCCTCTCGTGCACAACAAAATTATAGCTGCTGTTCTCTAATAAGTCAGAGTTCTTAAATACACACACACAGAGATACACATATTTTGTTCCCAAAAGTCCAATCACATTAGTTCTCCCATGCCCCAAAAGCCCTGTGTGGGGCCCACACTTGGTTCTACACCTTGAGCAGGCAACCGTGAAATGGGGCCCTGTCTGGGAGCTACTGGCATGCCTGGTGGAAACAGCAAAAGCGTGGTCCTTGTTAGTCCTGATGACGCTAGCTCATTTGTTGTTTGCGAGGAGCATGCTTGGCTACCGCTGCTGTTACTGCTATGCTGGGAAAGTATGGTCTGAGGCCAGAGATTGATCAGTTTCCTTTGATCACGTCACCATAAACCCATTATTTGATAAGTAGCTAATACATTGATTTGACCCCAGATGTTTTTGTTACAGTTTAAGCAGCTATAATAACACAGTCTGACCTCGAGATCACCCAACCCACTGACCAGGAGGCCTGACCACATAATTCACTTGACCTCCAGCGCATCTTTCCCCTCCCACCATTTCTGTTCCCCTGTTGGAAAGCAGAGGCAGATCAAGGGGTGGGTGGGGTGATGGGTGGGATGGTGACAGGGAGGATAAGTAGAGGGGGAAATCCCTTCACATCCACCCTGGAATCAGAGAATCCAGCTCACATTCCGCCCACTCAAACCCAGCCCCTGTGACACTCCTGGAATGCTGAGTTTTTTTTTTTTTTTTTACCAATTTAGGTAATTACCGCAGCGGTCACGGTGCTCAGAACAGAGACTGACCGTGGATGGTGAAAAGTGACAGCCTGTGTAGCTGAGGCAGCACTCAGCTTGCACGATTCCTGAAAATGCTGATCTTTTATCATCTAACTTCTGTTTGTTGAAAGCAGAAAAATAATAATAAGGCTACCAGGCCTGTGTCTTCAACAAAATGGGAAAACATGCCCACAAGACTGAAATGTTACACTCTGCTGCCTTGAACAGTCATTTTAAAATAGTAATATAAGTGGACAACAGCTTCTGCTCTTTTTTTTTGATGATTTCATATTGCAATCATGAAATCATCATGATTGCAATATGAAATCATCATTAGCCTAATAATCAGCCTGCAAGGCACTACTCTCTGCAATTAGCCTTGTAGGCTAGTGCCCTTTGTATCAATAAACAAACAAGCTAAGCTAACGCTAGCAGGAACTTGCAATTAAACATTTCTAACATAAATTAACCAGTTTATTTACAAAAATACTCTGTGTATACTCTTGGTTGGCTATAATTTGCAAAAATGATATTTGTAATTTCGAAAATCTAGCTCTTGTTTGCATTAGTCGAAGCAATCAATTAGCTTAAATATCTAAATTACTTCAAAAGCAGTTTGCGTCTAACTTAAAGCAGTTTGCGTCTAACTTAAAGCAGTTCGCTCGGTGGCTCACTCCGCTTATCGCTTCGTGCTCAAACGAGTCGCGCTCACTCGCTTCGAATGGATTCTATGCCGCATGAGTTCTGATTGGTTGCGCTGGTTGTTGTTGAGGGTGGCGCTTGTGCAGCCTCCGAGGCTGAGCAGCCTGGAAGTCGACGGCTGAAGGCAGATTCACCCTGGAGCCCACATTGCCTCCATACCAACATCTTCTCACTCTCTGGTCATGGGCTTCCGGCCGGATTTGAATTGACGGGAGCTAAACAGCGCCCCCCTACCCCCAATGTAACACAATGCTAATTTGTGGTCAGGAGAGGAAGTGCAACAATAAATAAACATTAAAAGAGATATTCCGACTGCTGGCAGTGGGAAAATAGTAATAATTTAGTTATTAAAAATATGAGCATGAGCCGCGGGCCAAAAATAATTAGTCACGGGCCAACTTTGGCCCGCGGGCCCCAAATTGGGCAGCCCTGTTATAGAGGGTCTATATTTTTATTATTATGTTCTGAATTAGTTCAGCAAATTAGATTTTCTGTGTCACTTTTTTTTAGCGTATTTGTGATTCAGGACAGATTCACTGTAAATTTTCTCTTTGTGTATGTGAGGTTGCACAATATCTTCAAATTTCTGTAAAACTTCTTAAATCTCAACATGACCTACATTCTTGTGTTACATTTATTTTGCACAAAGTCCCTCAAACAGTGCAGACCTTGTATAATTCAACTGTAGTGGGTACAATCTATGTGGATAAGCCATTATGTTTGTTTATGCCACCAGGTATGAACCGCCATAGTAATAAGAGCTATCACTCACATCTTTGCTGGCTCTTCAAATTCTTCATAAGCATGTTTTTTTTTTTCTTAGTTTGTAGTTTTACAGACAGCTGATGTCTTATTTTTAAACCCAGTGAAACCAGTTCACTGTTGGATGAGCTAAAGACATATCTTAACAAAAACTGTATAAATGTATTCCAAGTAATTTCAAACAGTCACAGACAAAAAACAGGTTAGATCTAAACCCAGATATACTTGTTGTTCACAGGTCATAGTTCATGAGTGCTCTGCCAGAGGTTTCAGTGTGTCTGATATCACCCTTGTATCCAGTGGCACTGACGTAAACCTTATATTTCTCCTGACATCAGCCACCTGTAATAATCTTCAAAGCCATCTGTGGTGGAATGTCTGGAGTCATAAAGCCATAACCCTGACCCTGTGGAGGGTTCTACAACCTTCCATCTGTGAGTTGGTCCAGTAAAGATTTCATTTCACTGCAGGTGTTCTATCAAAGTGCTGGCTGGTGTACTTCTGGACTCAGACTCTGGATATGTTAAATGCCTGACTGGCTGCAAGAAGCCAGGCAGTGATTAAACTGCATGCGTGCGCCAGGGCATGATGGTGGGATCTCTCTGCAGCACATCTGAGCCTTGTGTCCAGAGGTGTCATCCATGGGATTCGCTCACCAGTCTCCTCGAGGGCCTTGGTCCTTCCTGTCCTCCTCCTTTTCTTTTTTGTTCCCCACTGCTTGTAATTGAAAATGTATTTATTGCAGGGCCAGGGGCTGGGGAGAGGGAGGCACTGCAGCTTATGAAGATGTGGCTAAGGTGAAGGCTGCGGGGCTTGGCTCCTCTTCAGCACCACCAACTCACTTACACAGTCATTTTTTTCTTTCTCCCTCTTTAAAGGCTGCTCTCTTTGTTTACTGCTCGCTCACGTTATTTTCCCTTCTAACTCCTCTCTGTTTGCTTGTCTTTTCTTTCAGCATCATGCCTTTCATTTTTGCCCTCCTCTTTCTTTTATCTTTTGTCTCCTTTCATCATTCTTAATTGGCCGTGTATAAGGTCCATTTCAAATGCAAATGGTGCCACTTGGATTGATATAAGTTTTCTGCTGCCAATAGTGATTTGTTCAAAGGAAATCCTGTTTTGTCACTCTGACTGAGTTTCTGTGAAGATTGCCTGTAAAAAAATACATTAACTGGATGAATCAGAAAGACATTTTCTACCACATAATTATGTTCTATCATCCTTTACATGATGAACCATACATTTTGGGTGGATAAAAATTAAGTTTCGTTTTTGTTCATGTTATTTCATTGTGTTTCATTGTTTCGTTGTTTGTAAAGGACTGAAGAGGCAGCAGAGACAAATGTCTTAACTCACCTCCTTATAACTTGTACCAGATCTCCTTGCGAATTGTGGATTTGGATAAAACGGGTTTCCAGAGGTATGTGTGGGAAAGGCCGATGTAAGACTGATTAAAAAAATATTCCATTTGCTCAAAGGGAATACCTTTTCCTTTGCATCATATTGTCTGGAGTCTTTGGTAGCCTGAGCACTCTAATCTCAATTACTTTATTATACTGGAGCAAAACTGCAAGGCAAAAATGGCCTTTCCCCTAAGCAGACCTCTTGAGGGGCCCTCATAAAGCGTGACTATGTTTTATGAGTTCCCCTCTCATTCCCAGGTCTGGCTCATTGGGGAGTGGAGTGCACCGACTGGGCCTCCCTGCTTTATCAGACCTGTGGATGGGGTAGGAGGGCGGAGCAAGAGGTAAGTGAGGTGCTGGGAACCTTCCCTCAGAAATCTTCTTGGTGTTTGTGCAGGCACCAGGTATTGTAAGAGTAACATAACCTGAAACATATGGCTCATGGCTTTTGGTTCACTGTATGAATTATACTGTAGATAATGCCCACAGCAGTGTTTCCTTGAATTTGTACTTGTGTGGTTGGTACTAGGAAGGACTACAGGGCATGCTCTGTTTCCTCTCCTTCCTTACATCTGTCTCTGCTTTGACCAGATCTGTCACTAAACCAGTGAAAATCACCAGCAGGTTGGCTTAAGACGGCACAAGGACGTGATTTCTTTTGAGTGAAAAACTTTGAAACATCTGAAAAAATGCTTTGCCTTTTGTTGGGAGAGGTACTTGGTGCGGGATGGGGTGAGCGTGTCTTGATATCACACACAAAGGGGTCGAGGGCACGGCTGCAGGGCACGGCTGCAGGCCTTGGCTGGGGATAGTTATCACTAGAACCTGTTGCCATTGCTTCCAAGACACACTGGCAAAAACAGAAGCACTCTTGGAGTCTGTCAGCTGTTGATGGAGTTGAGCTAATAGTAAATACTGAAGCTTTGAGAACACAATCGCTAACTGAAAACAAAAAATCACCCTAGCAGATGGCTGATAGGTAACTCTCTGAGGGTATACATTTTATTTCTAAAATAAGATAGAGAGCCTGCACTACGATGAAATTATGGCCACCAGCATTGTCCATGTAACAATTCTTTGATTTCTCTATGACGAATCCCAGTAACACAGACACTTGGCAGACCAAAGTGAGACACTTTGCACTATAGAGTTCGCCTGCACATGAGAAGCCAAAGGGAACATTTAAAACGAAGCAAGATGTAATGCAGCTTTTTTATGCTCATTCTGGGCCTGTGATAGCTGCGGTGGCATGGATTTGTATCCCAGCTACACTGAAAGGACTGCTGAACTGGATGAAGCTTTAAAGTGAAGCAAGAAAGCTCTGGAAAATCGGCCCTCAAAGGCACATTTCAACTGGAAAGCATTTCTTTTAAGCTGTCACTCCTTGGTCGTTGACAATCCTATTATGGCACCAACTTATTGTAATTAAGGAGGAGAAGAGATATATAGACACAAACACATTCATCGGGCCATCAAAGACACAAAGAACCTTGTTGTTGTTCTGCGTTGGGGGGCAAACAAAGTGCTGAGCGGCCAGTTCACCTTATTTGCATTGACATGTGAGTGATGTAAATGGTATCCAGAAGCCAGTTTTCCTTTCTCTCCTTTTCTGTCCTTCCATGCCTTCACTTGTGGGCACAGCTTTAAAGAGACATAATGGAAAATAGGTTTTATGGCTTTTCTTCTCTCCAATTTTTAAAGGTCAGAGAAATGGTGGCATCAAAAGAAAATCCTGAAGAGGTAACGATTCCCTCACCTCATCAAGCCTCTGCTAAGGTCAGCTCAATTTAAAGTCTCTAGGTAAGGATTGTGAGTGGCAAATCCATATGCTGCTATTTATTTGCGCCACAATAAGAGGATTGTGTTTCTTTCTTCTTCAGTCCCTTCACAATGGGTGGCTTTTGAAGCAGTTTAAGGAGTCCTTGAGAGTGCCATCAGCTGCCACTGTGGTAACTGAGCGATATCCTGAAATTTAGGGACTATGACAGAAATACAAAGCCCCGAGTGCATTGTGGGTAAGAATTGGGCACATGTGGTTATTATGCAAATGGTGTTCTCCTTGGGCCCAATGAAACATGACCTTTGAGCTCTGTTTTCCTGACAACTTCCCTCACTGCAACACCAATTACATTTAAAACATTTAATGAAAATTAAACAAACCTGCGTCTCCAATTTGTGCTAAAATCATAGGCTCTTTATTTAACTTGTCAGGTCCAGGGGTCACGGTCTCGCAGGCTGCTCATGATTGTTAGTCTGCATATTCTACACCTGATACTCTTCTTAATCTCCCTGATCTCTGTTCTGTGTAACAAATGATGGTGCTGAAAAGGTCAAAATATTGAGGGTCAGACTACTGACACAGAAATACACAGAGATGCCCCATCACTGCTTAACATGACAACTGGTCGGTGGAGAATTGCCTATTGTGTCTCTGGAGAATTGCCTATTGTGTCTCAATTTCAGTGCATTACTTATGTTTAGGGATGCTCGATATTGGCTTTTCTGTCGATATCCGATATTCCGATATTGTCTAACTCTTAATTTCTGATACCGATATCACCCGATACCGATATATGCAGTCATTTTACACCAAAATTGTTAGTTAACAACATAACATATCACCTATTATGGAATTAACACATTATGCCTAATTTTATTGCGGCGTCCCATTGGATGCAAACATAACTGCAACATGGCTTTTCAAATGTAAACACTGTCTGTGCAAAATAAGTTACCGAAAAAAGTGCCAAAAAGTGCCATTTATTTTTTTTGTGTGTGTGTGTTCTTAGAGAGAATATTTTGCCTCAAACACAGACAATATCAAAACAGGGAAGACAAATGTAGCGTATAACTCCACATGATACTTCTTGAGGTGGGTGGACAAATTTGATGTAGCAGTTACTCATTGCGCAGCTCGCGAGCCACATGCGGCTCGTCAAGCTATAATTGGCGGCTCGCATATAGCTTACAGTATCACACTGCCACTTGCCTTTAATTGCAATCCACTATTTACCGGCAATGCTACTTAAACTGCCATCTCGTGGCAATAAGTTGTAATATATTTCATGCAGCTGAATCACGGAAAGCGCAAATGAAGGTGGCCATGTGGCATTGTTTCCAAAACTTGACCGCAACGCACGTTTGCAGGCAGGCGACATAAGCTCCGCTAGCTAGCGCAAAACACAAAATGGACTGGTTTTTAATAAAAAAAAGAGACAGAAACAAGCTCATTTAAGTAAATCTGGTCTTAAATGAAAATGTATTGGCCGTGTTATTTATTTTTTGTGTGTTGTCGTAAAAGTGGCTCGCCTTTTGATTTTGCACTGCCAATGTGGCTCTTGTGAAAAAAATAGTGAGGATCACTGTATTTAAGGTAGACGCCTTGTTTCCTCCTCTCATAACCACCTTTGCTTTGCAGTCATTACAAATCGCAAATTTACTGTTAGTGTGACACTTGGAAATACTTCCAAACCACGGACATCTCATACACCGGGCGAGCTAGCTTGTTAGCCACGGTTAGCGACCAATAGCGTGTTGTTATTACACGTCATCAAGCACGCGCCTGTTAACGTCCCATGCTGCGTTCATGCACACTCGGAAATGCTGACGCCTACAGAACAAATATCGGTTATGAAAACCCAATACCGATATTTCCCGATATTACATTTTTAACTCAATATCGGCCGATAATATCGGCCCTCCGATAATATCGGACATCCCTACTTATGTTTAAATCACACTTTATTTGGCTGGATCTCAATCATTGTAATGTTGAATAATTTCAAAATTTGCAGTTCTGCATTCTGGAAACCTGTCCCCCAGAAATTATCTTTTAACAGGATACATATAAATCTTGGTGGCAGTGTTGCATTGTGGGATACATTGTATCACCAAAGACTAATGAAACTTATGTCAGTGGAACTGTAAAAAAAAAAAAAAAAAGGAAAACAAACATACCCATTGGCTGTTGCTGTGTGCTAATATTCATCCTGCTTATTCAATATTTAACATCAGAACACAACATTTAAGGTCAGTTCATTCTTAAATCAGTTTTACAGAGAAACAATAAAATAAATGTACCACATCTCTGTTCTCCTTTTTGTGAAAACAATCATCAAACATATCATCAAACGTTCCAGTTTGTAATGTATTGGTTGAAAAGGGGAAAGTTAGAATAAGTCCAGTTTCACTTATAGGATGAAGACATCAAATTCCAAAACTCAGTGTTTTTTTTTGGTTTTTTGTTTTTTGTGTGTGTGGGTTTCCCAAAATATTTTTATTGGAAAAGTATAATTAAATTAAACCGTGTAATAAGCAATGAACAACCCCCCACCCATGCCCCCACTCATCTCATCATGACCAACACACATATTACTGGTTATTTATGCAATACAAAAGGTATAACAATAACAGCCTCGAGGAGAAGGCTATTTAGCAGACTTCCAGTGTAACAACATGGCATTTATCACATTTGTCTTAGTAGTACAGTTCAGATAGTCAGATTTTAAATTGAATAAGATGAGCACAGGAGGTGATAGATCGTATCCTGTCTATGGTCTGTTGCCAGAACGCTTCATGTTGTATTCCCAGCTCTCATTCACCCCCCAAAAAGAACACATTATCTTAACCAGTGAGTCAAAAACTGATTTGGCAGAAAAAGAGGAACTGACTGACATAAAAATATAAATTTTGGTACAATATTTATTTTAACAATGTTGATCAAGGTGCATGGTTAGATAAAGAACAAGCCACGTTAATACCTAGGTATTTAAACCCTGATGGACTAAACTGAAAAGGTAAATTTGACTGTTGAAAATGATGTGCTGCATTATTGATGAAAAAAAAAAAACATTTCTCTAAATATAATTTAAAACCTGAAAAGGTGCTGAAGTTCTCCAGATACCTAAAACAGCAGGGATAGAAAGTGTAGGATCAGTCATATACAGTAACAAATTATTCGCATAGAGTAAAGTGAAGATATTAATAATAATAATAAATCATTTAAACTGAACTGATCCCTCTTTGGGAAATTATTTGACCCATCCATTCATTCAAATTTTGGGTTAGGTACTTGCACAAGGCCCCTCAACCATGGACACAGGGATTGGGGAAGCTAACCTCTACCCCACAACTCCCTAGAAACATAATATACTGCTCACACTACAAAGTAAACTATTAGAAATGTCCTCTGGCTTGCATTGAATTGATGGATCAATCTTTTCTGTTATTTTGGTGGAAAATGCTGTTTGTACACAGTGTCCCAACTCACACAATTCATTCTTGTGCAGTTGTTGGTCCTTTAGTATAGTGGGACTTGTAGCGAATTGAAATAGGTTTTAATATGTAGCCATTGTCTGTACCTCTCTTGATCTTTTTTTATTCTTCCGATCTTGCCTGCTGCTGTTGTTCCCTCCGTAATTCAAGCCAACTATTTATGGTCCCATCCTGGGACCATAAATAGTTGGCTTTAAGGGACAGTACTTTGCAGAATTCAGTTACTGTCAATCTAAACCTAATTCATAGAACAGTTATTTATTATCAAGAGCTGATGACCTCCAATATGGCCGATCAAAAGTCTTTTCAGTCTTATAGTATTGTATACAATACGCACACACCTACACTACAACCTTGCCAAACTCCAGTTATTTCTATTTTTGTACTTGCATAGTCATGCATTTTACCAACCTTCTGTTTCTGGAGCAAACCTCTGGTCTTCAGTCAATAAAAATTAACTCCTAAAATTCAAATAAAATCTACTAGAGTCAAAGTCAGTTTCACTTCAAAGTCTAACGATTTCCTATGCAGCACAGACACTGGCTGTGCAACATTACTGGGAGCAGTTAAAGAACGATAACGATAACCTTGGAAACACGTCGACAAAACAAACGGTAGCTAGTAGTACCTAGCTAGTAACGTTAGCTCGCTAGTAATCGCTAGCCAGTTATTATTATTATTTTTGTTATTAATGTTCATCATTTGAGATCCAACTTACTGTATCAACTTTAGCCATGGGCGGCACAGTGGCGAGGTGGTGAGCACTGATGCCTCACAGCAAGCAGGTCACCGGTTTGAATCCATGGGGTTTGCATGTTCTTCCTGTGTCTGCGTGGGTTCTCTCCGGGTACTCCGGCTTCCTCCCACCCTCCAAAGACATGCTCATTAGTTAATTGGTGATTCTAAATTGGCCATAAGTGTGCATGTGAGTGTGAATGTTGGCCCTGCGATGGACTGGCGACCTGTCCAGGGTGTACCCCTGCCTCTTGCCCAATGACAGCTGGGATAGGCTCCAGCAGACCCCTGTGACCCCTAACAGGAATAAACGGGTATAGAAAATGACTGACTTTAGCCATCTCTTCTTGTCTTTTTTGTCGAGGTGAATTCGATAATAAGATAATTTTGCATCTAATTTCACGTCGTTTCTGTTATTGCAACACGGGATACAGCACTGCGCCATTTTAATACCGTTGTAGTCCAGTTTGACAGAGCACCGTAACCGTTATTAGCGAATGGACACGGAAGTGGCTTTTTTGGACATGATGACGTAGCGCCTAGCCATTATGGTATCACTCCGAGCGGAATGCATGCATTTGGATAAGAAAGCACTCCAATATACTGTATATACATACAGACATCACATCATATACAGATGCATAAGACAGTCACACTCACACCCCCGATATGCATGTTCATGTACAAAATCCACACATGCACAAACACCCGAACCTACACACTCTCAATCCAAACACATACTCAGTCAATCAGCGTCTCACTCCCAGGCTATACAGGCCCCTGGCTTAGAGGCAGTTAGTTAATCTTCCTCATGTTGACATGTACTTGTGGACTGCGTACACTCAGCTGAGTTGCTGAACAGATCAGAGTTGAATAACATTTGCCAATAATTTTCACTGTTGGCTTTTTCCTTAGTGCAGAGACAGGTGCCAGGGCTTTATCACGTTTCACATCGTTTATCTCCTAAACGAGTGCAAATGACACAAAAATTATTTCAGTGAGTAAACAACAGTATTTTATGCTAGAAATAAGGTCCAGGTTGTAAAAAAACAGTAGTTCCCATTTAAAAGCCACCATCACCTTCAGGCTTGCTCTAGGTATTTCAGGTTGGGTTTCAGACCGGATTTTGTAAAGCTTCTTGAGACAATTTGGATTGTTATTGACACTATATAAATAAAACTGCAGTATTGTTCTCTGTTTCTATAATGACCATACAGATAGGTGCATGTCTTCACATAAAAAAAAATCATCCATTTGCTGTTATTTTTTAGATATTTAGCCTTTCACATTTCCCATAAAAGACAATTGTCCTTGCTGTGACACTCCCTGATAATTTTGCATCTAATTTTTGTTTTGATAAGAATTTAGGATTTGATAGGATTTCAGTCTTGAAAAGAAGTGAACTAGAGTGCTTAATTTGCATTATGTTTATGGATGCACAAACACAATGAAGGTAAGTTCCTATACACATTACATAGTAATTGAATGACTTTGTCTTTTGGAGCTGACAGTTGTTGAGACAAAATACCAGCCTGCCCTCTGCCAGGGGGACAAAAGCACTCTCTCTGCACCCGCACAATGCAGACTGTAAGCAAATCATGCCAGGGCTGATGCTAAGCCAGATAAGCCAGCTCTACACTTCTTTACACACATACGCATTTGCCACCCGCTGCCTGATTCTCCTGATTCAGCTTGGAAAAAAAAAAGAGATCCACTTATGGAGTTTGACTCAACTGAAGGTGTGTGTGTGCATGTATACACTAAAATGTGTGCCCCCACCTCCTGTTGGAGGCCTATTAATGCAGTGGTTCTCAATTATTTTCTGTTATGCCCCCCTTAGGAAGAAGAAAATGTTGCCCCCCCCCCCCCCCCTCCCCCCTCATTACAATTAGTATCATTTGTCCAAAACTTGTTATATGTACAAAGTAAAGAAAAAAGACATGGAATAACTTTATTAACATTGTTTCTTAGTCTCTTACAGAAAAGATTAGTGCATTGAAGTGCAATTTGCCTGAATAAAAAAAATAAATCCTTATTTAAACTATTGTAGATATTAAATTATTTATTTATTATTTAAACTATTTTACCTTATATGATGCCAACAGTGCTCGCTGGTTAAATGACGTACCAGTCACAAACAGGGGATGATTGCTAGCAATATTCGGAGCGTTTTCTCTGAACAAACATACCGGTACGGTCTTTCCTCGTCCCCGACCGTATTACAGTGAAGCCAAACGCTACATATGTTTCGACGTTTCGTCATATTTCCTTGTCATGGGTTTTGAGTGACTTTACTTTGTCTTATTATCTTCCTCTCTTACGGCCTTTCTTTACGGCCTTTCTTTTCATCCCTATCAAATATTTTTCCATGTTCCTCAGTTTGTTTACATCTCTTACCGCCGGCTCTGTTAAAAAACACCATAGAGCTAATAGCTCATAGTGTCTCTGCTAATAGTGCGCACAATGAGAGCGCCACTGCCACCTACGTTCTGGATGCGCAATTACACTTTAATCGAATACAACAAGAGCAAGCACCCCCCCCCCCCCCCCCCCAGGCATTGCCGGGGGGGCGCGCCCCACTATTTGAGAAGGACTGTATTAATGGAAGATGCTGTTAAGTGATTTTAGAGACTTTGCTGGAAATTGAGGTGAAGAAAGAAAGATGGCTGCCCGCAAGGTGCTTTAATAGTCCCTAACAGTGCCAGTGCTTTATAGCTAGCAGCTGGTCCAGGTGTCAGCCTCTGCCTGAGCTCGCATACAGTACGCACATGTACACATACACCTCCTGCCTCATTAAGGCTGGTTCTAACAGGGGGGCTCTTCGCAGTTTTGAACTGAGTCTGACGCAGTGTGTATTTTCAGCCTGTGTGAACACACTTTAAAGTGTTAGCTGTTTGCCTGGGAGGGGAGGAAGAGAGGAAAACAGGCAGTGATTGAGTTGGTTGTCATGCTCAGGCATTCACATTGCCATTTGTTGTGGCATATAAAATACCCCCAGAAATAACTGCTGTGTTTATAGTTTCTTTTCCCAGCGCTAGACAGAGTTTTACAGTCTGGCGTTTACAGCCAAATTTGTGTTCTTGTGTATGCGACCTTTGACTGAGTTGCCTTTTTTTTCCTTCTTTATACTAACCAGGGTGAATGTCATTAGCATAAGCATGGTCTGTGTTTTCACAGTGTGTTTAACACTTTGGAACATGGAAGTCCACTCCCTAATTCCCTGGATAATTAAAGTAGGAGGGGATTCTTGCTGTGTCATGCAAAAAGGGGCTTTATGTTTTGAGTTTTTAATAATATTTTAATTCTCGGAACTCAACAACAAATGTTTCCTAACTGGACCCACTGTATGTAGGAACAATGGAGGGATACCTCCACATGCAGTAATTGTAATTTGGCTATAAGTAGCTTAACTAGCGAGGAGAAGAAAAGGGAGCGACATGCTGGAAATAAGGAGCACCAAGGGGGAAGGAATACAAGAGATTATCAGTTTGGAGGGCACAGCCTCTCCATCTCTCTTCACCCCCCACTATGGTGCTCTTTTTCCCATACCAAAGCCAACATTCACCTCAGGTCAGCCATATCTAATGTTACCATACCTCTCTTGGCACAGAGGTTACAGAACAAAGGCGTACTTCCCATTCATGTACCCCATACTCTCCCCAGGTGTGCTAATGAACATTACCAACTGGTTCGCTGAGCTAAAGATGTAGCTGCTGGCATTCATCCTCCCACCTCCTGCTGTTTCCCAGAAGGATGACGGACCTCAAAGAACGTGTTTTCCTTTTTGAGGCCTTTTACTTTTTGGAGTGTCCTTCCTCTTACTGCCTATGTAACAGGAAATGAGATGCCTTGTCTTGGCTGTGTTGGGTGTGTGAGTGCATGTGGGGTGTGTGAATACTCTGAAACACACTTTAACGTTTGTTTGAGTCGCATTAGCTTTCAACAACTCTTTAAAGCTTCAAAATTTGCTTTTCAAAGCAACTTGCAATTCAACAAATGTCCATATTGGCATTAAACGTTATGTGTCTTCGGACAACAACTCACGTCATCTCCATTCTGCTTGTTTGTTTTTATAGGTTTTTGTACACACCTTACATTTTGATCTGACTGACATTTGGTTCCAAGTGGGAATAAATATTTGAGATTTGGAACCAACCTATGTTTTTGGCTGAAATGTCCAGAACTACAATAGAGGAACAAATGGATACTCAAAAAGTCCTGCGTATGACTGCTAAGAAAGGAAGGTATCTGTAAGTCATGGCCCTTGTTCAATAGCTAAGAGCACACATTGTCAAAGAGTGACAGAGGACTGACTTATGTCTGTCTCATTGAGAAATGACATTTAGAGATCTTTTACATCTGCTGTTACAAGTTGTAAGCAATTTCTGTTAAAAATTCAGACTGTGAAAAGTGTTCCTGTAACATCTGACAGAAAATATGCTGAGTATACAAATCAAACATAAGCTCTCTCTGTCTGCTCACTCTCACAACTTGTGCTTTGATCTCAGGATGAATGTGTCTATTTGTGTCAGTTCTAAAACTGCAGACAGGAAGTCTAACCAGGGTTGTACATTTGTTGAAGTGGCGAGTTTTCAGGATGTGGGTTTTCTAAAGGATTATGTATCTCAGATGATACAGTTTGCCACAGTCTGTCTTTGTTTGTCATTAGCCCACTCTCTTTGATGGTTTTTGAAAGGTATGGGCTTTTGCATTCACAAGTAAAACTATATGCTTCTCCTTGTGAACTTGAAAGCAGTTGATGATATCACAATATTATTATAAGCTGACCAAAAGCCAGGAGAAAATAAAAACAGACTGGCATTGGTGGATCATAGTTTATATGCTACTGTACTTCTTTCAACAAATACCATTCCGAGGAAGTGTCTCCACACAGGCATAGCTACCTATATGTGACTGCATGTGTGGACGTGTGTGTCTGGATGCAGTGTATAGAGGAGCAGCCTGGTTTGGCAAAGCCCTTGCAGACATGCAGGAACATGACATAGTTCCTCCCGCGTATCCTCACAAACCACAGTGAAGCAGCATTAATGATAAGCACCTGGATTCCCACAAGCTCCCAGTTAGGCCCAATTGGCAGTAACTGATAAATTGGGATGAGCAGGAGTTAGACTGCAGGGCCTCAGTGAATGAAGCCTTTTCACATCAGGATGCAAAAGAGAGCTCAAAAGAAGAGATGAAGAGCTTCTTTATACTGGCAGTGTGTTCACATGAGAGGAGACCACACGCTTGAGAGAGAACGTGATAGAAAAAGAGAGAGAGGGACAGTGTCTTTCTCAGACAGCCCATGAAAATCCAATACACTCCCACGCGTCTGGATTTGTGTGTGGCCTCCACACACACACACTCACACACGCGCTACACGCTACACGCTACATGTGTCCGTGTTCATCCCCTCCTTGTAACATCAACCCTTCGCTTTCTCAATCCGGGGCACACTCGCTGCCGACTTTGATGCGTTTTTTGCTTAATGTGTACAACAATAATCTTTTTCACCCCTCCAAAAGAGCAGGCCATGGGAAGAAAGGCCCTGCACTCAAGGCTTTGCTTCATCTTTTGCTTCGGCTCTCTAGCGAGACAAAATCACTTCACCGGCACCACAGTGTGGTTCAACTGCAGCTGAAAAGAGACGGAGACCAAATCCCTCTCATACACAACAAAACAACACTGTAGCCTTTTCAGTGTGACTGCCCACAAGGAAAAGGCCTTTCTGTCCATGGTGGACACAGAGTCTATCTATCCACTCCCCACAGATGTTGACACTGTTTGTTGCGGGTTAAGTTGTTGCTGTTGCCCTCTAAAGGCCATTGTTTCCCTTATATCTTCTCTGTTATTGAGTTTTTCTTCTCTTTTTCTGACTGAAGACAGGAGGCAGAGAGGGGCTAAAATGGTGAAAGGCCTCCGGATGGCAAGCTGCACTCCAGGGGTCCTTTCTACCCAGAGAGACCTCGCCGAAGGGCTTTATTGTGGGTAGCAGCAGGCAGCCTCTGAGGGCTGTATGTTGAAAGTATTGTGTTGCTAGATAGACCCGAGTCCCTCTCCAGCACAGGGTTAAAGGTTAGCCCCCCTGTGTGGTGCGCCATACCTGCCCTGCACCGTCTCCCCACAGCCACATACAACAGAAACCAGTCAATGTGCTACTAAGGAGACTCTTAGGATTGAGAGGTAGCAGAGCAGAGAGACTAATTCTAAAAGTGAGAGATACACTCTCTCACTTTTCGATGAATTGGTAATTCTATTAATGGACCCATGAGAGAGAATAATGAGCAAGGCGGGACCAATTCTCCTATGTGTAATTTGCAAAGCCAACTCTAAGCACTTGAGCAGGATAAAAATCTTATCTCGGACTCAAAACAAAAAAATATTTGATGACATTTCAGCTATCAGCATTGTTGATGTGGGTATGAGTCACGAGGTGATGTATGTGTGACACATACATGTAGATATGCAAGTAAGTATTCTTTCAGAGACAAACATTTAGAACTCTGCTGAGCCAGATGTCACCCCTATCACCTTATTTTGACACCCCTGTGCATCCAGGGAATGTAAGCTCACATGCCTCTATGCTCTGCTCTACAGCTCTGCCTATTAAGTAATGAAATATAAAGTATATAGGGAGAGTTCCTGAAAATGAAATCATCATTGTGGTTTTAATGTTCATTGCTGGGTGAAACTATATTTTAAAGCAACATCATTGATTTGCGTTCATATAGAGCTTTGTGTTTTTTGTTTGCATGGAACAATTCACCACATTATTTTAATTTTAATTTAACAAAATACATTTTTTGTAAGCACAAAGGTCACCAGTTCGAATCCATGGGCCGGCTGGCCTTTCTGTGTGGAGTTTGCATGTTCTCCCTGTGTCTGCGTGGGTTCTCTCCGGGTACTCCAGCTTCCTCCCACCATCCAGAGACATGCTCGTTAGGTTGATTGGTGATTCTAAATTGCCCGTAGGTGTGCATGTGAGTGTGAATGTTGGCCCTGCGATGGACTGGCGACCCGTCCAGGGTCCTCCAGCAGGCCCCCATGACCCCTAACAGGACTAAACGGGTATAGAAAATGACTGACTGACTGACATTTTTTTGTATTTTTGTATTAGTTTTTGTAGTTGTTACCTTAAACATAGCACTGTTTTCCACATATTCTCAATACTCCTTGGTATGAAGAAGAGGCATTTCCGACCCCAGATTAACAGTACATTAACCCTCTCCCTAGGCGAGACCAGTGTGCCTCTTAAAACGTGACCCTTGTCTCCAAACACCACCACAGGGGGCCCGCTATCACCACTCTCCTCTCTAACCTCTCCAAGATGCCACATTGTATTCTCCCTTCACTGTTATGTTCAGTGCTAAATATTTTGAATTCTATATCATTCAAGTGGACTTTGAGGGAATGTGCCGAGCTGCAGGGCCGGGGTGTCTAGTGTCATCCCAGAGAGGAGCTTGATCATGAGCTGCAGGTAGCTTTCATGGCTACAAGGCGGACAGGCAGGCTCCTTCCTCTAGTGTCCTGTTGCTACAAATCTGTCATTCCCCTGTGGGTTTCTTGTTGGGAGTGTCAAATGTGAGGCCCCTGATGGGAGATTTGTTGATACGATAACTCGATTATCCTCCAGAATAGATGACAAGTTAGCAGAGGGCCAGTGAGCAGCACCCATGGAGCCACTGACTCATCTCCGTAACCTTTCCTCAGGAGGCAGCAATTAGTGGTGGTAATTGGTGAATAACAATGTTGCTACATATTTCCCACTTCCTCTCACTTCCTGTAGGTTGCTGATGGACTAGAAACCAGTAAACTGCCAAGGATCTCATACTTAGAATAGTTCTGCCTCAGTATTTTAATTTAACTGTGATTCATGAAATCACTTTGCCTATTGTGGACCTTTGAAAGCACTAAGTGACTACCCAAATATTTTGCTACTGAGGGGTATGTTGGCCATGGCCACTGCCTTTTCTTGTTTTTCAAAGCTGCCTCTCTTTATGTGCCTGCAGTTCATGGGGGATAATTCAATTAATGCGGCCAAGGCCTTCATTTCAAAACTGGGCCTTTTTCCCTAAGAGATTTGCATCATAAAACTCTGCCACGCAGCTGAAGGTCCTCTGAGGTTTTATGCTTTAAAAATGTTTGAGATTGTCAAATGAAAACACACGTTCATTTTCAGACAAGGTTGTTACCTCGACAACAAGATGTCCCCATTGTTTCCTCACGGAGATGTTTCACAACTGCACAATGTCAACTATACAAAATGCAGACAGTCTCTTAAGCTTTCAAAAGTGTTACTTTTAAGTTTTGTTACCTGAAATCTGAGTGAAAGCTGACAGGAGATGACAACTCTAAACACAAAGAAGGCATTTTGTTTATACAGCTGATAAAATGACTTTAGCCATTGTTTTCATGTGCTTTTCCCAGAGTACAATTAGAGATATTTATTATATATTGTTATATATTCTTCTTCTATATATTCTTATGCATGACAAATCATGTTGTTTTTATGTGCTAAATATGTATTTGCCAACAGAGGACAATTTATTATTAAAATGCAGTAAAGCTGTTGTTCTATCAGTTTTTGTGGCATCAGTGTTGTGCAGTCCAGAAAGATGTTACAGGCCTCTTTCAAATCACTCCTTATCCCACACTCTGTGGTGCTGGTCAACTTGGGTGACCCCGACCCGTCACACTCCATGGGTTTAGTCTGACGTATTCAAGGTGTAAGCATCTGTGCCCCCACTACTTCTCCCAACCCCTTGTTTCTCTCTGGACAAGTCCTCTGTGTCCAGGCTCACTGGGCTGGAAAAGTTGCTTACAGTGGACTGTTTGCTTGGCTTTGTAAACGTCTCAGCCCAGGAGAGTTGGACAGAGGAGTAACGGGGCTCCTGGAGGACACTTTTTTCTTTTTGTTTAACACTGTTCAAGAGGGCATCTACAACTTAACTTGTAACACAATGACCTCTGATCCTATGTATCTAAACAGGACTACTGTGTTGCCATGCTCACATATGTGTGTGGTTAGTGGTTTCCATTTGTGTAAGACATGGCAATACATTTTTTCTAGCAATATCACACAAAAAAAATATTCTCCATAACATGCAGAAGTACTGCATTCCAAACTGTACACAAGTAAAACAACTGAAGCTAAATGTATTTTAAATAGGGGTGAATTATGATTAATTCATTACAAAAAAACATGTGTCTACTTTTTAATTTTTGCTTTGTTGCATATGTCGCCTATTAATAATGGCACTGGTTAAAGAGTAACTATATTGAGCTGCTTCATATATTTTTGGATATTTTAATCAATCACAATATGTTGCAATTCATAAAAGTTTGCTATATTTCTTAAATACAGTTGTCAAATTAGTGTAGTGCAATTGTGGTGTAAAGCAGAAGTATTCAGTAGAGTGCAAGTATGCTTTATAAAACATTTGAGTAGATGTATTGTTTGATTGCCACTACTGGGGTGTTGCGTGGTCTTGGGTTCTTCAGATTAGCTAGAGTGACCCTGATGTCATAAGGACTTCCAAGTAGCCCAAAGTTTTTCAGGACCCTTCTGAATGCAGAGGTGATTATATACAACTTAACATAAGATAATGCTGACCCAGAATTTAGAGCAGCACCTCTGCCAGCAAATACACAAGTGCACATCCACCACACTCATTTATTTTTCAGCTGTCTGCATGCCTGACATTCCCCCAATAACCTCAGAGTTCATTGTGTCGGCCGGCTGCCTCATGACTGACACTTGAGGGTTGCCTATTAAATCGAGAACCATCTTTTGAAGGGAAATCAGTGATGTCCGTGTGGTTTGAATAATTTCTCACAATCAATGTAGAAATCAACAGCTTAACCAGCTAAACCATGTGCCAAAGCCTTAACAGATGCGGTATACACATACACACACAGACTCAGGACGTTCTCTGAGAGTGACGTGTCATTCTGTAGTAATGGCACTGCAAACTAGACACGAGTGCATGTCCAATTTAGACATATTTAACATATTCATTATTCTTTCTCCCAAATTAATGGGCTGACAATGAGTCAGCATTTTCTTTTACTCTCACATTTACTGAGCACTACAGTATGCTTTGGTGCTGGTGATTTAATAAAATATAGTACCTGACGTTTGGTTGGCATTACCAGGGACTGCGTTTGGCAGTAAAAATTTCGAATTTAGTAGGAAAATACTGGCATCTAGTGGGGAAAGTATGCATAAAACGTTTACTGCTAAAAAGTCACAAAGAAAGAATCCTCAACTGTTCCACCATCCATATGCTATTGAATAACTGCTCAGTAGATAAAGCACTGATCTTTATAAAAAATACCATTACATAAAACTGTAGGTAATGTTCAATGTAGGTAATGTATGTAATCTACTATTATGTCATCATTTTCGATGCAACGCTTAACTATTTGAGTTTGTCATTATTCATGATATTCATGTATATCAATATGTATAATCAGCCTCCATTCAGCCTTTTATTTATTTATTTATTTTTTACCAATCTGTAGTTATTAATGGTAGTACTAGTAGTTAGTTACTTAAGACTTGATACAAACTGAAAGTACTTTTTGTACTGTTTGTATAGCCCTTGCTGTCATCAGCTACCTCAGTATGATAAATGCAGCTTGTGTTTAAGCTTAAGGTTTAAATTCACAGTGGGCTTCAGAAACCTCAGACTAGCAGTGAAAATAATTTCATTTTACATAAATACTGCTGTGGCTCAGTAGTCTATGAACTGGAGGGTTGGCATTTTGATACACAAAAACATCATGTATGCCTGAATGACAGAGTTAAGAAGTCTATGACTAAGAAGTTATGATGAACATAAAAAAGACCATCCCTGATACTGTGGACCCATTACCCATTACCCTGTTCAATAGAACAGGCCTAGCAATGATTCTGTCAACGCTTCTATCCATACAGCTCGCACACATTTGGAGGGTATGGACACATTACCCTGTCAGAAAGCTATTCATTGATTGCACCTAGACATGGTCAACACGGTCAAACAGACTGTAAAAGCTCCTGACTCTCAGACTGATACCCTCCCTCTGTAACTGGGTGCTGAAAAAATGAGATCAGAAGTAGTAAGCATGAGGCCTGAGATCGTTTTTAAAAAACAGGGTTTATTCACAGAACACAATCCGTGAGAACTGAAGAAAAGAAAGTGTTGAAATTTGATGTATTAAAGGAAGACACCTTGTTTCCTCCTCTCATAATCACCTTTGCTTTGCAGTCTTGCAAATCGCAAATTTACTGTTAGTAGGTGACACGGAAATACTTCCAAACCACGGGTACACCGGACGAGCAAGCTAGCGATGGTACGACAAGCTTAATGCAGTTACACAAATACACCAATAAACATATCTCGTAGGCTGCACACTACCATAAAAGGCTTAATCTTGTCTTCTTTTTTTGACTTCTTTGTTTACACTTACTTGTAGCTCTTTAATTAACTTAACCATACCAATATGGACATACCGTACTCCCTTGTCGTTAAAAAAAAAGAGCGCCTCAACTGAATTAAGTAAGGAACTAAAAATATATATATATATATACTGTATATACAGTATATATGAATAAGAATGCATTAAACTGACATATATGGCAGTTACAAGGACTGTGATCATAGGAAACCCTGTGCACAGTCCACAACTGTACACGCTCTTCATCCATGAAGGACATCCCAGACCAACTCCAGCATCGTGAAGTTCGCAGATGACACTACAGTCATTGGACTGATCTCTGGGGACTGAAGAGAGGTGTTGAGTGTGACAGACACCTGTCATTGTTCAACTTGGGTGCCAAAAGCCAAAATGGCCGCCCCACAGACCAGTTACTTCAGTTAGAAGTTTCCCGAGTGGGCTGTTTCCATTAACATTGCCCCAAAATGGCCGCCATACAGACCAGTTACTTATGTTTTCCCGCCTCTTTCTGTGGAGCCCCTGGTTGCCACGGTTACCAGTTTGAATTTCAGTTAGAAAACGACCAGAGTGGGCGAAAATGCTGAAACCACGGCCTCGAACAGGAAGGCCTTGTGGCCAAACCGTGTGTCCAATCGTTGAACCGACTTCACTTTGGGCATCTCGAGGCTTTCCTGAATGTCTAGATGTGCAGTTTGTGGGTAAAATGTAGAAATGTGAGCTATTTAAAGCGATTTAAAGGATTGCTTCTGCTTTCCTCCGCAAATTTAACATTGCAGTCTATGGAGCGAGGAAGGGGTTTGCTGGCGCATCTTTGCGTCTCACGCCAAAAGTATAAGACTTACAGCTTTAGCAGACAAATTGTGAGCGAGAAGACAAATTTTCCTACGTTTCTATGTATAAATTATGTCTGTGGTGTGAAATTTGTGGCCACGGGAGCAATTTTCGTTTTATTTTTTGCCTAATTTTCGTCTCTACTCTACACTCTAGCTGATGATGTCATCCACTCTGGCGCGAACATTCCGCGCAATACACACCCATTATAAACCCCGAAATTTGAGTAAAACCCTACACCGCTTTGAGGCTTCATAGTTTAAAAACGGTAAAAGGTGTCGATAAGTGAAGGGAATCTCTGAAGAGAAGACAAGAGTGTCTACGTTTTAAAGTTTAAATGAAGTGTCTGGGTGAAAGTATGCCAGAGCAGTTGATTGTAGAAAATGCCTGTTGATTTTTCGACCGATCGCTTATCCAAGTAATAGCCCGGGATTCGGGATCAAAACACACGTTTCGATATATCATGTGTTGGGGTCCTCTGGCCGGTTCGGGCCGCATTAATCGGCGAAAAAGGGCGGAAAATGAATAATAATAAGTAAAAATAAAACTGCAAAGAAACACGCAGAAGATCAAGAGGGGCCTCTTGACATAGGCACTCGGCACTAAAAACTGCAAAGAAACACGCAGAAGATCAAGAGTGGCCTCGTGCCTATGACACAAGGCCCTACTCCCATAGCAAAAGTTCAGACAAATGCAACAACCAGCAAGAACTTGTATTTACAATTAAAGCTGCAAGCAGCGATGGTCGGGCCCTTGCACATGAAAACATGAAAATTCTCAAATGGCAACACCAAGGCCTTGACAACATCCACACCCAGTTTGAGGTGGTTAGACGAGACAGACAGAAGACATTACTGTAATTTCCTCCGCTTAGCTTATCCGGCTTGTTGCATAACAGGCCTGTAATATTTCCAGAAAACGTTAAACCAGGCACAAGTCTGAACTTAGGCCAATCAAATGAACACAAAGGCTTCAGCAGCAGCACAAGGTGAAAAAGAAATCAATTGGTCATATAAGTCAAATTTTCCCGCCTCGTCATTGCACATACACTTGCAACGCGCAGGCGCCGTTTACAGGGGCGTGTTTTGTAGTGGCTGCGGCTGCAGTTGGGTACTATTGGAGGAAAGAGGAAACTTGATCGAGAAAATCACGTGTCAGTTTCAGGTGAAATAAGAAGATTATCCGTTCACAGAATTTAAAAGCAAACCTATATGCTTAGTCTGCTTAGAGACGTTATCTGCCATGAAAGATTTAAATTTAAGTTGCTGCTAAAACACGTTGCACAAAGATAAATAGGTACGATAAGTATACTGCAGGGGCTATTGTCGTAGCGAACAGTAAATCAAAAGTACACGAACAACAGCGACTTTTTACTAGTGCCCACTGCTGGTAGTGGTGAGGTATACAGGGAAAATGTTGGACTCTTAAGTGTAAAAATTCACAAGTTCTTGCAATTAATGTTTGTCTAATGTTCTGCAGGCTTAGGTTTCTGCTATCCTTGAAGAGGATGGTGATTTGTATGTTTTATTTTCAGCCATTTGCACTAAAAAAAAAAACACACACACACACACATTATATACACTATATTACCAAAAGTATTCGCTCACCCATTCAAATGATCAGAATCAGGTGTTCTAATCACTTGGCCTGGCCCCAGGTGTATAAATTCAAGCACTCAGGCATGCAGACTGTGAAACAAGACATTTGTGAAAGAATGGGCCGCTCTCAGGAGCTCAGTGAATTCCAGCGTGGAACTGTCATAGGATGCCACTTGTGCAACAAATCCAGTCATGAAATTTCCTCGCTCCTAAATATTCCACAGTCAACTGTCAGCTCTATTATACCAAAATGGAAGCGTTTGGGAACAACAGCAACTCAGCCACGAAGTGGTAGGCCACGTAAAGTGACGGAGAGGGGTCAGCGGATGCTGAAGCGCATAGTGCAAAGAGGTCGCCGACTTTCTGCACAGTCAATTGCTACAGAGCTACAAACTTCATGTGACCTTCAGATTAGCCCAAGTACAGTACGCAGAGAGCTTCATGGAATGGGTTTCCATGGCCGAGCAGCTGCAGCCAAGCCACACATCACCAAGTGCAATGCAAGGCGTCGGATGCAATGGTGTAAAGCACGCCGCCACTGGCCTCTAGAGCAGTGGAGACGCGTTCTCTGGAGTGATGAATCACGCTTTTCCATCTGGCAATCTGATGGACGAGTCTGGGTTTGGAGGTTGCCAGGAGAACGGTACATTTCAGATTGCATTGTGCCAACTGTGAAATTTGGTGGAGGAGGAATTATGGTATGGGGTTGTTTTTCAGGAGCTGGGCTTGGCCCCTTAGTTCCAGTGAAAGGAACATTGAATGCTTCAGGATACCAAAACATTTTGGACAATTCCATGCTCCCAACCTTGTGGGAACAGTTTGGAGCGGGCCCCTTCCTCTTCCAACATGACTGTGCACCAGTGCACAAAGCAAGGTCCATAAAGACGTGGATGACAGAGTCTGGTGTGGATGAACTTGACTGGCCTGCACAGAGTCCTGACCTGAACCCGATAGAACACCTTTGGGATGAATTAGAGCGGAGACTGAGAGCCAGGCCTTCTCGACCAACATCAGTGTGTGACCTCACCAATGCGCTTTTGGAAGAATGGTCAAAAATTCCTATAAACACTCTCCTCAACCTTGTGGACAGTCTTCCCAGAAGAGTTGAAGCTGTAATAGCTGCAAAAGGTGGACCGACATCATATTGAATTCTATGAGTTAGGAATGAGATGGCACTTCAGTTCATAGAATGAGTAAAGGCAGGTGAGCGAATACTTTTGGTAATATAGTGTATATATATAAATCACTGAAGTAATGTTTTGTGTTTTTTCACTCACAGTCTATGTCCAGGCCAAGTTCCCTGACACCACCATAAAAAGAAAGAAATGCAACAATATAAGCTATGCCAAGCAAGTAGCTGAAGAGAAGTCATGTTTTTGTTTCTGTCAAGGTATTTATTATTTTTGGTTCCAAAGACGTGCACATTTCTTTTGACAAGGAAGGACGTGAGTTCTCAGAGACACTGTTTTGTTTACAATGTGAACAGCAAAGAAGGACTTGATTTCATAGAATCTCTTTGTTTTTGAAATGCACATCTTAAAGCAGGTATTTGTAAATATGCTGTATGGTATGTTATGTTCTATAAATATATCAAACTTATTCTCAACATTCTGTCTTGTGATTTTGTAAATATATTGCAGTCTATTGTACACAGAGTATGGATTAACATTAAGAATACTTAGAGAATACTAGAAGAAGTATATTTCAAGTATATAAATGGTATGCTACAAATGATATGCCAAGCAAACTTACAAGTATACTTGTAGTATAATGACAAGTGAACTAGTAAAATACCAAAACATTCTGTTTTTCAGTTTTAGTAAATCTAAGTTCATACTTACCCTTAGTAAAAAGTAGTATACTTGAAGTTCATTTTATTAAGTATGCTTGAGTATGAGTATACGTATGGAAAGTACATTACAGACCATGTATTTGTAGTGTACTAGAAACTATACTAATTTAATACTTCTTCAGACTAAATTGGAACATTTTTAAGTTTATAAAAGTATACTTTATAAGGTCATTTTAAGTCTACAAAAGTACACTTTTAAGTATACAACAAGTACACTCATATATATACTATTATATAGGCCTATACTACTAGTATACTAGGTATATACTTCTAGTCCACATAAAGTATACTTTAAGTATACCACAAGCAGAGGTGGACAGAGTACACACTTTCACTACTTGAGTAAAAGTACAGATACTCCTTGTCAAATATTACTCCAATACAAGTAAAAGTAGCTTAGTCAAAATATTACTGAAGTAAAGTACTAAAGTATTTGCTTAAAAAATTACTTAAGTAAAAGTATTTTAAAACATTATCTCAGGAAATACAGGAAAGGAAACTAGCTTGATTGTCATTACACAATCCACTCTACAGTCCACAGCCTCACTCTTTCTCTTGCAGACAGTCTCTCTCTCTCTCTCTCTACAAGCTCATACAATTACGTTTAAAATGTCCATAGAGCAATTAAACAAACATTAAGCTAGCTTAGGTCAGTAGCTACTTTACATACCCTGACATGCTTTTTCATGCTGGAAGATGAGTTCTCATAGGCCGTGATATAATTTGTTCGTGGTGAGCACAATAAACATTTAAACTGAAATGAATCAGTTTTTGTGGCAAAAATCTCAAACATAGTTTTGAGATAAGGCCATGGGTGCTCAGTGGGAGTTTGTCCAGGTGTTTCTCCAGTTTCTTTCTGCATTATATGGATTGTATGGCATGACGTAGCACAGGTACGGCAATACGACTAAGATAAACCATGTGCGCATCACTAGAAACAATTTATAAAAAAATAAAAAAATAAAATAATCAACTGACGTAAGCTCAAAAGTAGCAAGTAACGAGAGCTTCAGCAGAAATGTAGTGGAGTAAAAAGTACAATATTTGTCCTTCGAATGTATTGGAGTGAAAGTTAAAGTATCCCCCAAAAATAATACTCAAGTAAAGTACAGATACTCAAAAACTGTACTTTATTACAATACTCAAGTAAATTCACTTCGTTACTGTCCACCACTGACCACAAGTACACTCTTCAATATACTACTAGTGTACTATTTGTATACTTCTAGTCCATGTTTTAGTTTATAAAAGTATACTTAAAGTATACTTTAAACGTTCCAATTTAGCCAGAAGAAGTATTCAATTAGTATACTTTCTAGTACACTACAAGTACATGGTCTGTAGTATACTTACTATACTTATACTCAAGTATACTTAATAAAATAAACTTCAAGTATACTACTTTTTGCTAAGGGTAGCTAACTTGGCAATTTAGTAAGCCTCATTTTAAACAATCAAATTTGACTCATTCCTTAATTTCCCACAAAATTATGCTTTCTCGTAGTTAGCTTTGTGCAACGTGTTGTAGCAACAACTTAAATTGAAATCTTTCATGGCAGATAGTGTCTCTAAGCAGACTAAGCACATACGTAGGTTTGCCTTTACATTCAGTGAACAGATAACCTTTACATGAACGACACGACATTCTCGAGCAAGTTTTTTCTTTCCTCTGCTCTTCTTCACTGGTAGACCCGGTGGAAGCGTGCGCAAGGCGGCGACTGTTTACGAGGCGCCATCTGGTCATCTCTCATCACAACTGATTCATTGCCGCAGGGGATACTTTTTTATAATTATCAAAAAATTAATATAAGGGCCACTTCGAGTGAGGTCGCGAGCCGTGTGCGGAATAAACAAATACCAAAGCATACTACATTTATTAATTTCAGGTCTGATAACCCAGATTGGATCTTAATGTAAGGTCTGAACAGGCCCTTTGATGTAATGTTAAACTAAAAAGTGGTTCAAATATGTAGGGTACTGCATGCAAATCACTTTTTTATACTTTGCACACTGTATCCCCTTGGAGCAGTAGAGTTCTGCAGACAGTAGTTTTTTAAAGCACAACACTGTACCTTTTATTATTCAAGAGTGTCCTCTTGTGGAAGAGTGAAGAAAAGCAACTAGGAAACATTAAAACGTTTAGTTTTCCAGAGGTAGCTCTGGCATAGCTTGGAATTGTGTTTGGGGTCATTATCTTGCTGTAGGATGAACCTCTGACCAACTAGGCGCATACCAGAGGGTATTGCATGGTGCTGCAGAATGCTGTAGTAGCCATTTTGGTTCAGGGTGCCTCTCTCACTCTGTACAAGTCACCCACCCTGGATCCAGCAAAACAACCCCAGACCATCACACTTCCTCCTCCATGTTTGACTGTTGATGTCACACACTGTGGAACCATTCTCTCGTCTACTAGACGGCGTACAAAGATCCTGTGTGATGAACCAAAGATTTGAAATTTTGATTAATCAGTCCATTATAAATACATACAATGCATACAATAGTCCAAATAAATACATTTCACTGTGGATTGTACTATGTATAACTGTGCATGTGACAAATAAAACCTATCTATCTATCCATAATACCTTCTTCCAGTATTCAGTAGTCTAGTGGCGGTGTTTCATGGCCCAGGTGAGCCTCTATGTCTTATTCTGACATCTTAGTAGGCTTTCTGGCTTGTTTCCCCCAGTTTCTGAGTGCCTTTTGATAGTGAAGAAAACTGTACTCACTGACACCTTGACTTTCTTTGCAGTTTCCCTGTAGGAAAGACCTACATTTTTAAGTGCTATGATGGTCTGCCTCTCTTCCATTGTTAACTGCCTTTTTCTCGCCATTTTTGTAGCAAAAACACTACTTTCTGCAGTACAATACTGTTGCAGTACACCTGATGGTCATGAGGTACCACTGTGTACCAGGGGGTTGTAAGTAATCAAGTAGTGTTGGAACACCTGTAGGAATTAGTAGCACCAGCTTTCAAGACTGATTTAAACTTCATTGCTGCAGAACATATAATTCTGAAATGTACATTATTTTTCAGATTTGGGTAACCAAACCCTTTTTTAACCTCTGTACTTACCTGTTCAGTGCTTACCTTTGTACCATTTCAAGCTATTCATTGGACTTGCACGTCTTGAACTGCAATAAATAACGAGAAAAATTATGGTGTTCTAAATTTTTTGACCAGTATATATACCAGTAGTATGTTATTAATCAAACAATTTATATTATAACTTGGGTTGTGTTGAGTTTTGTGTTTCAGCAAGTGTTGTCTTCATTTTCAGGGATTTTCCAATTCAGTGTCAAGATAGCGCCAAAAACTAGTTCTATTGGTTAATGCACTTCTCTGAGGATAATAAAAAGAATAAGATTTCTGTGGGTTTAATTCAGCACACTGTAAAGAATTTCTGTAAATTTACGGCAGAATTTCAACAGTATTAAGGTGTTTTTTCAATATACAGTGCTTTACTGTTAATATTACAGAAAATCTGTGAAATTACAGTTCATTTACTCTATTGTATTCCTATAATACAGCACTTTACCGTTAAAGTGTCTTAGATAACAGTATCTTGCATTATTTTTGGCATTCTGGGAAGAGCATTGCCTGAGCTGCACATGTGAAGCTAGTTACCTGCCATTCCTGATCCATCTCCATCCTACAAATTATTTGGTGAGTAGCAACTTTATTTGATTGTTTTATATTACATATGATGTTATTGTTTGATTTGATTTGATTAGTTTTGTTTGAATTGATGATTACAGCATATACACATGTTAGAATGATTTTGGCTAGCAGCTAGCTAAATTTTCAAAGATGATGTCAAACAACACAAGGAGCACATTTTGATTTCTACAAAGTTCACGTTTGTTGACGCCAGCATTTTGTCAGTGAATTCATGAAACTTTATAATAGTCTTGTGTAAACATTTTACTGTCTATGTAATTTACCTTAGACTTAAGCAAAACTTTAAAGACAGTGCTTGTTAATTATTGTGTGTAACAGGGCGGATTCAAATAAAGGCAAGATTATTTTCAAGATTATTAGGATATCGGATCACAAATTAAATACTGACGAATATTTGCTTTGCTTTAACTGTGACTGTTTTTAGGTCTTGCATTGTGCAATTGTCTGTTCATTTGGATTTGGATTGATTTTTTTGACACATTTCTCTGATATTGCAGATGCAGTAGATCACTTCAGCACTTCCCTACTGATCACAGTAAGCAGCATACTCCCATGTTCATCATATGACAAAATTCATCAGTTAATTTTCCAGACATCAAACACTAAAATATGGCAAAAGTATAGCCAGTTCACCACGCTTTTCTTGCTTCACAGTTTTATAACTGTAGTTTACTGTTTATTGAACCACAAGTCAAGTCTGTTCGGCTTGCAATGATGTTTTCTTGTCAAATCTGTGGACATCAGTCTAGCACCTGTACCACCTCCAACTGTTTAACAAGAAATTGTTCAGCATGTGAAGTTTTTACATTACATTCACCTAAAAAGTAAGGTGCAATTTAAGTCTCTCTGTTTCCAGTAACATGCAATTGTTCTGCATGTGATGTTTTTACATGTCACATTTACATTCAGATATAAAGTAAGGTGTAATTTAACTTTACCTGTTTAACATGCAATTGTCCAGCATGTGAAGTTTTTACATGTCAACTTTACATTCAAATAAAAAGTAAAGTGTAAAAGGAATCTGTTTTTTCTCTTATTGTAATCACAAATCTGACATGTAACATATTTTCTTTTCTTTTTTAAGTGCTTTTAACTGTGTGCAATAGTATTTTAAATAGTATTAATTTAATAGTATTTTAAGTAATTTTAAATATAAGTTCACACTGTATTTTTCATTTACAGAACAAAATTGGAAATTGAGTAACAGTAAAAAAAAAAAAATTAATGGTAACCCAGCTGCCAGTTCTTAACTGTTTTTTTACAGTCCACACCGTATTTTTAATTTACAGTATAAAACTGTAAATTTCAACGACAGTAAAAAGATGTTAATTTTACAGTAACATAATGGTAACCCAGCTGCCAGTTCTTTACTGTTTTTTTACAGTCCACACTGTATTTTTAATTTACAGTATAAAACTGTAAATTTCAATGACAGTAAAAAGATGTTAATTTTACAGTAACATAATGGTAACCCAGCTGCCAGTTCTTTACTGTTTTTTTACAGGAAAATTTCTAACAGTGAGGTTTACTCAGATGCTGGTGGAGTTTTTCATTGAGTAGCATACCAGATAAATGTAGAATGTCCCTCATGGGTCCCTCATGGGACCACAGTCACAAAACCTGAAATCTAACACCCATTATTCCAGCTCCTGTATCCTGTGTGTATATTGTTTAAAACTGGGGCATTATAACACTGCTTCCCAGAGACACAATTCCAGAGCTGCATTTGCTTGTCTGCCCGCTATGACAAAGCACCAAGTTTATTTTGGATCACCAGAATGCAGAGGTTGGGTCTTAGTTCCTTGTGGTCGATCACTTCTTGGAATCATATTTGTTGGTAAGAAATATATGTTTTTGGATTAAAAAAAAACAACAAAAAAAACACAATAGAATTGGAAACCTCTTTGTTTTATCTTTTCTGTGTCATGCTGTCTGTGTGTGATATGAAAACATTAATGCAAATATTGTTCTTTTTGAATCTCCTTTTATGTAAATGTGATGTGTTTTGTTGCCCTCAGTGTTTGACAGTAATGTTTGCAAAGAGTCTAGAAAGTTGAAACTGAATATGCATTAAAAAAAAAGCTGAAGCTTTTTAGTCATCAAAAATCTTTTTATTTGTCCAGTTTGCAGCTAACAATTATAATTTGTACAATAATTGGATTATACTTACCCTGTTGCAGTGATATTCTGTTGCTTTTAAGTTCATTGAAAAAAACATGTCTGGTTGTTTGGGGGAATACCTTTGTTCAAACTTAAGACAACCACTGCAGTATTCCACTGCAAACAGTTATCAATGTTTCTTGGAACTATAGTGTGAAACTAGGTCAGGTTAATATTTGTGTATTTCAGCTGCACACTCTGTTTAGTTAAGTCATGATGTGTCCAGGATTGATGGTGCCAATGCAGATACTCTCTGACACCAATGTGACAGAAAATAATGCCCACAGAACAGGAAGAAGCTCTGCCAACAGTGAAGACCCTGCTTTGCCTACAAATATTATGAGCACCTCTCATCTCTCGTACCTCAGAGGTCTCTTGTCAGACAAGAAGATCACAGGTAACACCTCCTTACTTAGCTTGTCAAAGCCTGATGAAATCAGCAAAACATTATGTCAAATGAAGATAATCTAACCTTGTCAGGCCACTATATGTTCAATGTTTATTTTTTTCTGCTCACAGACTTTACATTGAATAATTAGGAATAAAACAATTAGATAATATTTGATGGGTTAAGAAATTCCTACTTATGCTATACGACTGTTTGTTATGTTATTAAGCTGGTTTTAGTAGGGTTTTTGAAATAACATATCTTTAAAGGAAGAATGTAATGACAGATCCTGCACGCAAGTTGATTATTCAACCACAAGATGGCAGCAAACGAGATCTTTTCAGGAATTATCTGATGGTCCATGAACACAAACGCCCTGACTAATGACTGTTTTTGTCTTTCTTTCTCCTAATCACTTTCCACAAATATCTTCTCCGATTCCAATGTCAGTCCAATAAACACACAAAGGTTTTAGCTTGCTAAGCCTAGTGTAGTGTAGTGTGTTTGCCTTGTTAAAAGAAGGAAAAGTTCATATGTGAGACCTGAAAATGTTGTGTGTAAAAGATTCTATGTCTTAGTCAAACTTTAATGGGACACATGTCCAATACATTTTGTGTTGGACATGCAAACTTGTGGTAAAAGTTACTAATTAAGGATGATAATGGAACCATTAGGCTACTCACTTTATCTTATCATTATGGTACATTGAACTTTGTTTTTTGTTTGTTTTGTTTGTTCGTTTTTTCTTTTGCAGTTCGCTTAGGTCTCTGTGTCTCTCTCACTGGTCCAAGTGAGTTCCTTGACCCTCAGCTAATTTTCCTGAACAAGGAGGTCAGTATGTTGACCCCAAAATTCACACACCAACAGTGGAAGATTTTAAATGTGTAGAAAGGGAAGTAAATGTCACATATTACTTGTGACTCAATGGTAGTTGTGGATGGAGTCAGTTAGCTACACAACCGAAACTTAAACCATCACTATGTAAAAGAATACCTTTATTTTTACACATAACTGGTTTACGATAAAAAAAAAAAAAAAAAATCTGCAGGTTACTCTTCATTAGCCCATATTGACATGTCTGGAGTTTGTGTTTGAAGAAACAATTCACATACCACGCAACTAATTATTTATTTATTTATTTTTACCTGAAACCTCTGTATTATATTGGTCAGTTTATGGCCATCAGTAAACACTGACTTAGTCTCAGACAGAGCAACAGAGGAAAGAACTGATTTAATTTGGATTACAGTTGATGGACTTAACAACATTTGAGGTAGACAGCACCTTTTGATGAAAGAGGGATAATGGGTAGATTAAAGGATTAGTCTGAAGAATTTGACAGGCCGCAGATGTAGTGGCGCAGCATTTTAGACCTCACAATGAAGTTAGACATTCCTGATGCTATTTCTAAAGAAAGCAGGTTAGACTTGTGAAGTTCTTGTTTTCAAGTTTGGGCTTATTCCTTGCATCACTTATTTCCTTGTTTCTCTGAATAGTCAAGAATCTACAACACTGGAGGGAAGCCAGGACCCTTTACCATGCGAATTGTGGGAGTAAAGAAAGTGACCTCCACAACTTGAGATTTCAGTAATTCATAAAATAAATAAATAAATAAAACATTCCTTTTCCTTCAAGCCTATGTTTCTGGTATTTTGTAATCTTCTTGGGTAATAAATGAGCATGCATTTTCAAATAAATGTTTTGTATTTCGTTATCACTTAAAGATTAATTTCATTTTGTTAAAATAACTCGGTGCTGGATACGATTGACTGTTGGCACCGCCCATTGGATGGATCAACCAATAGAAATACGCGTCGAGCGTTTTATGCGCACCGTCCTCCCTGATGACCGTGAGGAAGTTTGCTGTTTACCGGTCAGATTGCTAGAGGGTAATGATTTGAAGAGTCATAGTATATAAATACACCAGATCCGCACACTCGCAATTGTGCAAGTATGGCAGATTCGGCCACGGACGACACGTTGACCGAGGAGGAGAGAGAATTTCAGGAGATCATAGCTCAGATTGGAGGTAAAGAGAGGATTTATTTGGTCAGTGATGCCAGCACGAGTAAAGAGGTGGACGTAGATAACGCTGAGATAATGCAGGAGTTTATACGTGACATGTTCCAAGACAGTAACCTGGCGTATCTCAATGGACTACCACGATCCTGTCCCTCAAGTAAGGATGGCAATGCGGCGAGTGAAAAACATATTTCCTGCGAGACTGGTAGAGGCAAAGACTTACCTCTAACTACGAGGCCCACGGATGTGAAACTGGTGGAAGAGGACGGAGAAAAGGAGAGGCGCCCAACGCACAATGGCATTGCTCGGAGAACCACCTCGACGCGGGCTAATATTTACAGCCTAAAACGAACTATAGACTCCACTATCATCGTATTCATCTTCAGACAGACATTCATCAGCCAAGGCCTAAACGAGGTGTGCGTAAAAGAGATATTGAAGGACATAAAGGCGCGCACGAAACACGCCAGAATCGCCCGACCGGCATTAATCGGATTAATACGCACCACACAGAAGAGCGCACAGACGAGTCAGTGTGCGCAACTCCTGGACACTCTGATCCGCTCAGTGTTTCACAAACACTCACGAGAGACAATATGGGTCGGCAGCTTCATTCCGAAGAACGAGGGTGAAATGCTCAATATCAAGAAAAACGCATGCAGAGTTATATACGCGTCTCAAACAGCAGGTGTATATTGATAATAATTTTACACATAATAATGCATTGCAAACTTTTTTTTTGCTTCCGGCAAAGCATAATTTAACACATGATTTTTGAAACTGGCTGTTTGTTTGCCCATACACGCAGAGGTCAACAGGGCTTGTCAATATGAAGTTTGGACCTCCGTCACGACACTATATAACTTTAAAGAAACACAACAGATTGTGAAAATGAAACATAAGGACAGAATCCCGTGTCATGGATATGTAACAGATTGTCTATTATATTGATATCAGTGTAGATACGATACTTTTACTCACAATAAGATCATTGTAAACTCAAATTCTTGCAACGGTAGCCTATCTGTCACACACGGTAATGATCTGTGGCGGTGTGGTCTGTTGTGTAGGTCAGCCCATGACACTCACAAGACCCCACATCTCCACACACATTTTTTTTCCTAGGCATGGCTGCAAAGGGCTGGGAACAATGGCAGCATTCATAGAACAACTGGCCCCTTAGATTAGCTGCCAAATAGTTTAATGCTTATTATTGCCTTTCAGATAATACCAGGGATACAGGAAACACACTTTTCTGGCCATTCCAATGTTGGTTCAGACCTCAAAGTAGAGAAACCAGAGGCCAGGCCAGCAACTATTCAAGCTGCAGGCAAAAAGGTATATATATCTTTCCAAAAAGTGTTTAACTGTCAAATTTAGTTCTAATTTAGTACTGTTCAAGGTTGTCCTGTGAACAGAGATTGCACAATATTGTCATTTTATTGTCAGTTTATCACTGGGCCCATAGATCCACTTTCCACTTGTATGCCTTAGTCAGATATGTGTATCTATGACAGATGTATGACAGTATGTTTATCTCGCTGTTCTCTTCTCTCTTTCTTCTGTCTGTACCCGGCTGGCCTTAGGCAGAAGGGTCCCTCCATATGAGCTGGGTTCTTCCTATTAAAAGGGAGTTTTTCCTTGCCACCGTCACCTTCAGTCTTGCTCTGGGGGTTTCAGGCCGGGTTTTGTAAAGCGTCTTGAGACGATTTGTATTGTTACTGATGCTATATAAATAGGACTGAATTGAATTGAATTGATAAAAACATTTACGCAATCACAGGCTTCTCTTTGATGCAATGTAACAAAAGAGGCAAAGGAGTCCTGTTTGGGTTCAATATCAAAATATGTTACATTTTGGTAAATTGGTCTCACTCACTTTCAAGTAAAGTGCAATGAACCCAACTAAATAAATTCCAAAATACAGATATGTATGGAGCACATCTATGTAGAATATGTATGTCTAAATCACACCACAGTCAGACTATGTAAGACTGGACTGAGCCCAGATTCACTATGGTTCATGATGTTTTCATTGTTTTTCAGGTGACAATGCAAATGCAGAGGAAGGAATCCCTCTGAGAACCAGTGCCTTGTCTGCTGAACCTCTTGTGAACAGGGAACCAGCTGCAGGAGACAGCTGATGACAGGACCAATGACCTGCATACTAATCACTGTGGACAATCATGTTTTGACTGTGAGAAGAAATGATGGCTTTATGGTGCTTCGGAGCCTTATTATTTTTAACAGTGTTGCTTCATGGTGCTCAAGGTCCCATCTCCCAACATATTTGTTTTAAAGCAGCATGTTTTGGAGCTATACATTGTCTTGTACAATTTTTAACAGAGACCCTCAAATTGAAACATAGTACATTGTCTTACATGGTGGGAAGGCTGGACATCTTACAGCATTGACATAATATATAGTCAAGCACATTACTTGATACAGCTGGGAAAAAAAGGACTGCTACTAATTAGCCTTGAAAACATCTGTCTCAATGTGTGTTAACGTTTCTGTGGTAATTCCAATAAATATTTATCCTAGAATATTGAATATGTCACTAAAGCGTAATATCAATTGACAATCAAGAGGGGCTGCATACTCTACCAGGTTGTGAGTGAAAATGTAATTTCAAGAGCCACAAAATGTTTTCATACTATATATATTTTGCATTTTTCTGTATTGTTGTGTTAAACTATTACACTGGGACCAATCCTGTCCTACAATAACTGTAGGCTTACCTGCTGTGCTGAAAACTTGAGTAACTGGGGATCATAAGGGGCCAAGCAGTTTTTCCTTAGAAAAGTAATTTTTTATTTTTTTATTTTTACTTAATAGGATTTGAGCCTTACACAAGTGCCACTGTCACTAGCACCTGTAATTGAAATGTAAAACTCTACTTGTCACCTTTTATGTATTTACGTTGGCTATTGGTCTCTTAATTCATATTAATAAACACATTTAAATGTGTGAGAATGTGATGGAAGACTTCCGATATTTGAAGTCGACTAATACAGTGGGCAAAATAAGTATTTGATACACCACCAATTTTGCAAGTTTCCCACCTTGTGGATGAAGAGGTCTCTAATTTTCATCATAGGTACACTTCAACTGTGAGACACAGAATCAAAAACAAAAATCCAGAAAATCACATTGTATGACTTGTAAATAATTTGCATTATATTGCATGAATAGAGATGGCAGGCATGCGAGCGGATGTGGCAAGCATGCGAGCCGATGGAACCAAATATCGGGAGGATTTGGTGAAGATAAGATCTGAGATAAGCTCTTCAGACGTGTAGGGCTACATGGCAAAAACGGGCGCTGACACCACCTCAACTGATATATAACCATGAAAATTGTCATTTGGACTATACGGATTATGGTCTACAACATGCCAGGCGATTATAAAGGACTGCGGTGCACTAATGACGGAAGAATATGGACAATGTGCGAACACACATGTAATCTGTTTTTGACTGTCTTATACTGAACTGCAGCTATGCTTTCATATTCTGTTGTAATAGGTCAAATGTAAAAAAAAAAAAAAAAAAGATATGTGTGTGTGTATATATGTGTATATATATATATGTATATGTATGTGTATATATATATATATATATATATATATATATATATATATATATATATATATATAAAAAAAAAAAAAAAAAAAAAATCAAATCAAATCAAATAAGTATCTGATACACTAGAAAAACAGAACTTAGTATTTCTGGTTAGGTATGTTTTTACAATGTTTGAGGTATCCTCTGCTGCTCAATGGGCTTACAAGCCAGCAGCTTCTAGTAAGCCTAGGTAGAATATGTTATTGGTCATATTACATGACTGTAGGCTTGGTAGGGCCTTTTAGTCGAACAGGGCCTCTAAACGTGTTTTGCCCGGGATTTCAGCAAAAGGTATTGTAACATCTTGTCCTGTGTATTTCTAAAAATGGTACAGAAACCAATTACAGAGATCAAACATTTCCTATAGTTCTTGACCAGGTTTGCATACACTGCAGCAGGGATTGTGACCCACTCCTTCATACAGATCTCCTCCAGATCTTTCAGATTTCAAGGCTGTAACTGGGCAACATAGAGTTTCAGCTCCCTAAAAAAGTTATCTATTGGGTTCAAGTCTAGAGACTGGCTAGGCCACTCCAGGCCACTCCAACCTTGAAATGCTTCTTACAGAGCCACTCCTTAGTTTCCCTGGCTGTGTGTTTCAGGTCACTGTCATGCTGGAAGAACCAGCCACGACCCATCTTCAATGCTCTTACTGAAGGAAGAAGGTTATTGCCCAAAATCTCACAATACATGGTCCCATCCATCCTCTCCTCAATACGGTGCAGTCGTACCCTTTGCAGGAAAGTACCCCCAAAGCATTATGTTTCCACCCCAATGCTTCACAGTTGCTATGGTGTTCACTCAATTGTCCTCCTTGCTGTATGATGAGTCTGGCCCCCCTCCATGGTGACCTGAAGTAACTGGGTCTATCCTTCCTGCTGGCTCCATGGCGAGCACTGCAAACTGCAAACTGCAGTTTCCCCATTGTGGGACAATTAAATGTTTTCTTATTCTTATTCTTATGAAAATTACAGACCTCTTTATTCTTTGTAAGTGGGGACACTTGAAAAATTGGTGGTGTATCAAATACTTATTTTCCCCACTGTATGTGGTAAAAGACGAATCAATGTCACACACAAGTCAGAATCATCAGAATCAGAATACTTTATTAATGCTTCAAGGAAATTGTTTTGTTGCTGTTGCTCCCATACAGTGACAGTTGCTAGTTAACAGAGCAAGTACAATAGAATAAAAGTAATCCAAAAAATATATAAAAAATATTGTAAGATGCATTTTAATAAAGGAAGATACATTTTAAATACAGTATAAAGTAATGCTTTGCAACAATGAAATCTATATTCTTGACCTGATTACACACTAAGGAAAAAGAGGCTTTTCTGTAAGGTAAATAAAGCTTGAACACGGGCTGCTGTCGCTGTAGTCTATACACTGTAAACACATTCAGTCTGACTCTTTTAACGTGCGGGTTGCTGTGCAAAAAAACCAAAAACAAACAAAAAACAATAACTAGATGATTGCAAGTGATCATGAAGGGGTCCATGCCTTGGCAAAGTCATCCCAGAGCAGGACACAGAGGCATAAGTCACCAGAAGATATAAGATATAAACATGTAGTCATTGTAACACCCCCTAGAGCCCGAATTCCATGCATGAATACTGTTATAGGCCTTTATAGGTCATATAAAATGTTTCCCTGTCACCTGTAGTGCCCCCTATAGATGTAATGTCACGCAACTTGATGGGTGTCTACACAGCATGTTACAGATTGTGTATGCCAAATTTCACAAAGTTAGCCATTGCAGTTTTTGAGATATTGAAATGTTGCATTTGTAGCGCCTCCTAGAGACCAATGGTCACAAAAGTTGCAGTGCTTGCACAGAATCATATTTCTTATTTGATTAAGTTTGGGTTTATACTTCACAAAGATTAGCTTCAGGCTTATACTGTTGCACGCCGTAAAAATGAATTAGCCATTACCTTTGTAATCAATAGCTTTGCTGAAGTTCCTTTGAGAACTTTTCCATATCTTTGTCCATAAACGATACATGCCAAGTTTGGTGTGAAATGGATGAGGTGCAATTTTTCAATATGGCGGGAAAAAAATGGCACGCGAAAATGTTCCATTAGAACCAGGGCTATGTAAGGAATCAGAGGGAGATGTTTCTAGGGCACACGATTCTCGAGATATGAGCCAAAACATAAAGTTGCTTATTATACTGCCACCTAGATTTAGGCATGTGTATTGACACCTTGGCAAAGTTAAATGCTGGGACCTCTACCAAGTCACCAATTTTGATCTGTTTCGCCCTTGCAGTTTGTCCTGGGCAGACACTTTTAGCTAGGCATAGGCAGAATATGGACAGAAGAAGAAGAATAAAAATCAATAGGGATCCTGCGACTTCATTGCATGGACCTCTAACAAAAAACAAAACACAACATGAACAACACTGTACAGTAGGTGATTCGGGATCCGGCTCATTTAACTACCAAAGAGACTCAAGAATCGTGAATCTAGAGTATATTTAACCGGCTCAGTTGAGTCCTACCATATTGAATGATATAAAATCAATAAACGGTACCGATCGCCGACAATCTCACAAAAAAACAAAATGTACTTAACAACTATGCTTAATTATGTCTTGAGTGAACGTACTGGAAACACTTTCTTTCACAACTGGGCCATTTTGGGTCCAGTGACTGAAGTGACTTGGACAACCCAGCTCATATCAGTGACGATGATTCAGAATGATCCGAATCCCTGGGAAGAGCTGTTACTACGGCCAGACAAATATATGCCCCTCAGTTTTACAAACGGAACAGACAGACGGTCAGTAGAAATGCCGGTCCTAAAATCGGATAAGTTCAAATACAGTGTTTCCGCAATTCATTTCAAATGCTGCTAGAGTGTCTGTTATTTAAAAATTTTAAGCTAATACACGCTGATCCATCTGGTGAGTACTGAGTGAATAATATACTATTTCTGCGTATCTTTTTAATCAGGCGCAAAATAAGCCAGCCAAACAGAAGGTCCTTTAGAGAGGGACTTGCGGTAATGAACAAAAAGGACTAGGAGGCTCTGCGTTTGGTTTTACCGTAGTGCATATCGACATACTACAAATCTTTCACTAACCCCCGAATTTCTTACATAATTTGACAGTTGAACCTGAAGTGAGGGGCTGAGGTGGTAATAAAGAACCAACCATGATAACATCGGCCGGTAAGTCGCAGAAGGTGGCTTTATTTTTGTAGCTGTAACTTTAGCTAGCAGCCATTGATTTAGCTGAGTCACACAGCTAATCTAGCACTTGTCACTAGTTGTTTACCGGTGTCATTCAATAAAATCACCTAATGTTATTCAAGAAGACGTTTTTTGCTGTATATCTTTAGTGTAACTAAACGGCGGTTTTAATCACGGTGATGTTGTTAAGACATAGGAAATTCAAATGGTTTACAGTAACGTAATGCTAACAATCTTGTGGAAGTCATCAGTCCTCAATCCTCTGCGTAGGATGTAAGCTACGTAGTCCACTTCATACAAACACGTGAATTGTTTTTCATGTTGCAAGCAATTCCCAAATACACAAATGTTTGAACATTGTTTAAGTTTTAATAAACAAGTTCAGATTTGACGACTGCCCTGCCAGTCCTGCTACTTCCTATGTTTGTAACACGTGATCTAATACTAACAAAATAATCACTCTCAATTATGTGCTTAGTTTATAATTTGCAAAAAAAAATAAAAAATTTAAATTGCTACATGGATGAAGGTTATATACATATGCATATATTTACTTTATTTTTTTTCCCCAGCTGGAATTATTTCACTCCTTGATGAAGAGGAGCCACAGCTCAAGGTAAGAAATGGTTGCATAGTAACTGACAACATAACTGAGTATGAAAAACGTCAATATGGAAAGAATGTATTGTCACATTGTCTCAAACAGTGTTCACGTCTGTAGAGAGCTGTGCAGTTAGGTGCATACTGTATGAACACAGAATGCCTTCACAAGCCAAGTCTCGGCGGCTTCTGCCTTGCAGCAGGCTGGACTTTTATAATTTGTTATTTCTGTTTTGCCTTTTATCACATTTATTGCCCATCTCTCTGCTCTCTACAAATATTTGATGCATCAAGTTAGTCAAAGCTGTAATTTCTAGAACTGTTTGTAGTGTCAGTGTGGCCATTCAAGACTTACAGGTCTCAGATGTTGCATGTTGTTCTTTCAATCTGTACAGAAAAAAATATCAGGGCTAATTAAGATTTTGTGCTTTGTCTGTGTTACATATAAATTCTAGCATTTGACTGTAATACGTGATGAAACAAGAAACTGTCAGTGATTGATGCCTTCCAAAGAAAGCTTCACTTTTCAGAATTATAGTTCTACTGAGCTTTAAGTGTTTCACAGAAGATATAATGATTACACTGAAGCTTGTCGCTGAATGGATATACATGGGCAAAAACTATATTATATATTGTATAAGCTCAGTTGGAGTATGCAGGGTGACAAAAGTTAGGATAGTATATGTGTAACTTGCATCGTTGTTTTTTACTTGCAGGAGTTTGCTCTTCACAAGCTGGACGCTATTGTGAATGACTTCTGGGCAGAGATTTCAGGATCGGTAGATAAAATGTAAGTCCTGTTAATGACCTTGGAAGCTATAGCTGTCATAGGAAGGTGACAATAATCTAATTATCCCGAACAAGTGCAAATGAAACAAAAGTGATATTGGTGGGTAAACGACGGTATTTTATGCTAGAAATAAGGTCCAGGTTGTAAAAACCTTTAGCAGGATTGAATCATAGTGTTTTTTGTTATTTCTTTTTCCCCCCTTACCCCATTGTGTAACCATCTGTTCTGTACTCACAGAGAGGTCCTGTATGAGGATGAGACTTTTTGTAGCAGAGAATTTGCTGCCCTTGTAGCCTCTAAGGTTTTCTACCACCTCGGAGCCTTTGAAGAATCTCTGAACTATGCTCTTGGTGCTGGAGATCTCTTCAGTGTCACAGATGACTCAGAATATGTGGAGACCATCATTGGTAAGTGATAAGTACAGCTCGTGTGGTTTTCCTTACAAGTGTAAAGTAAATAACTAAATTAGATGGTAGTTGTTAAGTAAATGTGCCATGGCTCATTTGTATTTAATGTACAGTATATTAACAAGGACATTAAAGGATAATCTAACAGTTTTATTTCCTGTTTTTTGTTGCAGCCAAATGCATTGACCACTATACCAAGCTGCGAGTGGAGAATGCTGAGCTGCCAGAGGATGAGGAGAAGAAGAGCATTGACCCCCGTCTCGAAGGCATTGTCAACAAGATGTTTCTGCGTTGCCTAGATGATCACAAATACAAACAGGCCATTGGCATTGCTCTGGAGACCAGGCGTCTTGACATGTTTGAGAAGACTATCTTGGAATCGGTTAGCATCATTTTAATAGAATCCCAAAGACATGTACAAGGACCTATCACACTTTACATGAGAATGGCCTAAAGAGCTTATGAGAATCAGTTTATTTGCCTTGTCTTGGTCACAGTTTATTCATTTGTACAGGTAGAATCCTGCATTAGTTGATTGTGGAGAGTTGTTTCATTTTGAGTGAGTCTTGTTGATTATATTGATTTTTACTTTTCTCCACTTATGCAGAATGATGTGAGTGGCCTCCTTGCCTACAGCCTGAAGGTGTGCATGTCCCTGATGCAAAATAAGAAGTTCCGTAATGAGGTGCTGCGGGTGCTAGTCAAACTCTACATGAACTTGGAAAAGCCAGATTTCATCAATGTCTGTCAGGTAATTGCTGGAAAGTATTTTCTTTTTGAATTTTTAACGATATCTTTTTAGGGATTTTGATGTGGCATTGCATATTCTGTAGATGTGCTACTCTCAAATGTAATTCAGTTAAGATTTTTGGTTTATGCCATAGGTTGGGACTACATCAAATGATTACATCTTAGGAATATTGTATGTATTAAGTAATCAATAAAAAAGTAAACTCTTTTTCTTTGACCTGCTAATCAGATCATCAAATCAGATCATCTTTGCAATATCAAACCTGCCAATATTAACACTCACTCATACAGAGGTATTGATGTAATCTTTAATGTAATATGACGTTTGTTCCTACTGCTATGTAATGTTATTTTTATGAACATAGTACAGCTTTCTGTATCAATAGCAGTGTACATTCACTGTATAGTTAAAAATTCCACTTGTAGATCTGTATTTGCTGTTTATATAATTTTTTTTATGATTATTCTGTGTCGAAACGTGTACTGCAGCAGTAGTTGCAGTTATTGTAGTTATCCTGTTTTGTCAGCACATATTAAGCACAGTGGGATTAGGAGCAGACGTTTTTATTAACATACTATGGAAGAGACAATAAACATGAGTTGAATCTTGAATCTACTGTTCACAGGTATTGGTTTAACTTGACTGAACTTGATTTCCCAGATCTGTCTGAGATTAATCTCCATTTGTGATTTTATCTATCTCCTTGCTACAGTGCCTGATATTCTTGGATGACCCACAAGCTGTGAGTGACATCCTGGAGAAGCTGGTGAAAGAGGACAACCTTCTGATGGCCTATCAGATCTGCTTTGACCTCTATGAGAGTGCTAGTCAGCAGTTCCTCTCATCTGTCATTCAAAACCTGCGTACCGTCGGAACACCTATTCCTTCAGTTCCTGGCTCCACAAATGCAGGGACTGTACCCACGCCAGACAAAGACAGGTAGGCTTATATAGGTCTGTAAATAAGAACATCAATTGTGTGATACAAAGAAAAAGACTCAACATCTTTGATCTTTGTATGCATCAGTTTAAATAGTCCTCAATCAAAGAGTCAACAAACACTTAACATAGATCGAATAAACCTGGGCCCACCAGGTCAGTGAATATACAAGTATGGCAAAACTGGGGCAAGTATCTGAGACGGAGTTGTGATGAAATTATGCAACTTCGACCAAGGTGTGTTTGTGTGTTACAGTGATGCAATGGAGACAGATGACAAGACTAGCAGCTCACCCACAGGAAAGACAGCAGAGACAGTATGCCTTTCGGATTGTTTTATTTCTTTCCAGAGTTTTTGTGATACCAAGTGCTGGTCAGTTTTCGGTGTCTAAAAAGAGCTTTGGTTGTCAAATCCTTGTCTTTGTGTTTCTGTAGAAAGATGAGCCTAAAGACCAGAATGCCAAGATGATTAAGATCCTTAGTGGGGAGATGGCCATTGAACTGCACCTGCAGTTTCTAATCAGAAATAACAACACAGATCTAATGATTCTCAAAAACACAAAGGTATGGTACACTAATGAGATGAACTTAAATAAATAAAATACTGTTTACAAGATATTTTGAGCACAAAGCCACTAAATGAAGTGTCACAGCATTCTCCTGAACTTTAATTATATTTTTCCCGCCATTACACCAGGATGCAGTCCGAAATTCAGTGTGCCACACAGCCACAGTTATAGCCAACTCATTCATGCATACAGGAACCACAAGTGATCAGTTCCTCAGGTAAGTGACTACTGGAGTGATGACAGAAATGGAATGAGAAACCTACTTATTCCAAATAACTCACCAAAGGTTTTGTTTGTTCTTGCAGAGAAAACCTAGAATGGCTAGCAAGAGCCACCAACTGGGCAAAGTTCACAGCCACAGCGAGTCTGGGAGTAATCCACAAGGTAACATTATGGCACGGTGATCAAAATACAAAACAAAACTGGCATTTCATTCTGTTTTGTCTGTCTAACTTTTAACATTACTTTTTCTTTCTTTCTTTCTTTCTTTTTTCCTTAGGGTCACGAGAAAGAAGCTCTCCAGTTAATGGCCACCTACTTGCCCAAAGACACATCTCCTGGCTCTGCCTACCAGGAAGGAGGAGGCCTCTACGCTTTGGGACTTATTCATGCCAACCATGGTGGTGACATCATTGACTACTTGCTCGGTCAACTCAAGAATGCCAGCAATGATGTGAGTTTTTTTTTAATGTTTAAATGTTTGATTTGAATGATTGTTGCTAATAGTTCTAATACATTTCCCTGACGGTCTGTTTTCTGTTTTTGTGGTTCATAGATTGTCCGTCATGGTGGCGCCCTTGGCCTTGGTTTAGCTGCCTTGGGCACAGCCAGACAGGATGTTTATGACCTACTCAAGTCAAACCTGTACCAGGATGATGCTGTTACTGGTGTGTAGGCCCTTGAAATAATTAAACAAATTTCCGTAATATGAAGAGTAGTTTTACCATTTGCTCATCAAGTTTGTGTTTAAGATACATTGTCCTGAGCTAAGTTGATACATTTAGATAACATTTCCATTACAGTTGCATAGAGATGTTAATCTTAAATAACTGAATGAGGAAATTATTTGACAATAGAATGTCAAGAATACTGATCACATAATTTCATTTTCCAGGTGAAGCTGCGGGATTGGCTCTGGGTTTGGTCATGCTTGGCTCCAAGTCAGCTCAGGCCATTGAGGACATGGTGGGCTATGCTCAGGAGACGCAGCATGAGAAGATCTTGCGTGGCCTGGCAGTGGGAATTGCCCTAGTCATGTATGGGCGCATGGAGGAGGCTGATGCCCTCATTGAGAGCCTCTGCAGAGACAAGGTACAGCAGAAAACAGTGAATCGTGTACACCTTGAAGTCAGAGTTGATTTATTAAAACAAAATAAAGTGATAATTATTGTGTGCTATAGGTGCAGCATATATAGACAACACATAATAATGCCAATCGAGATTAAAGTGGGGATAGGGATATTAAATAAATGTATCTTACAAAGCCATTGCTGTCAATAAAGCTTGCAGCTGGCAACATTTGATGTATTCAGGCCTGTATGTACTCACACAAAGACACAAAATCTGCATGTGTATAGTATGTAACTATGTGCCAGGAATCCTATAATCGCTGGCTGTGTGATATGACTCAAACCATGTTGATCTTAGTTGTGCATCCAGAGGCCTCAAAGTGCTGCTTTCTTTCATTGTATGATGACAGGATCCTATCCTGCGGCGTTCAGGAATGTACACTGTTGGAATGGCCTACTGTGGCTCCGGGAACAACAAAGCTATCCGTCGCCTGCTACATGTAGCTGTGAGTGTTTCCTTTTGGCCTTTGTCGCACTTCCATTGAGGGCAGGGCAGGTTTATCATACGGGCAGTGAAACCAATGCCAGCATCCAGACTAGGACTTCACAAAAGTGGCTGGCCTCATAATTGTTGCTACTTATTTTAGTATTGTTATTATGATTGTTTAATGTCTGTCGACAGTTAAGTATTTTATTAGGGAAAAATTAGTAGTCTGATATTTTGCTTTGGCTTAGAAAACGAATGTTTTTTCTGACATTTTCACTCAGTTCAAGACACATGGTTGTTATTAAAGTGTTGCTAGTTATTAAAATTGTATTTATTTTTGTATCTAATCTTGCCCAACTTAATGCTAACATCTAGAGTTAGTTAAAACCGTGACAAGGAGCAAGCATAAGCCAGTGGCTGAATTTGCAAGGTTTGGAAAGCATGTTGTCCTGTAGGTGGCACCTTGTTCATGCTAGATTTATTAGAAGCTGCAGTAGTGGAGCATATTCCTGTCACTAAACTCCTTTTATGAGACTATATACTATATGGTAGTCACATTATCAAGACTATTTCCAGCTTTAGTATCAGCTATTTTTAATGCTTTGATTTTGTCATTAATTAAGGTGAGTGATGTGAACGATGACGTCAGAAGAGCTGCTGTTGAGTCCATTGGCTTCATCTTATTCAGGTAGGGTCCAGACTACACTGTTTGACCTCTGAATGCTGTCCTTTTTTCCCCCTTGAGAATATAGTCAAGTCACTGCTTATGCAAAAGCAGTATAATGTATGTCTTTCTTTAGTGTTGTTGGTCTTTATGGTGGACATTCATAGTCAAAGAAACTTGCACATTCTTGTCATTGTCACTCACACTTTTCTTCCCTCAGCTATTTATAGGGATTCATCACTCTTACACCAAATTTATCCATCAGAGACCAGAGTAGCGTTAAACAGACCTCCTCTTCAGTGCACAAATATCAGGGTGTACATTTTTAAGCCCAAAAAAGGCTGTGATATTCTGTGTGATCAATTGGCCGCTAGATAAACTTTGTGTAAATCTTCCCAGTGTTTAGAAAGACTTCTGAACCAGAGCTATTCAGTTGCCTACTGTTTTCCAGCTCCCCACCATAATGGCTCAAGGATAACTCCTGTGCTCCCTAGCATGCACACAAACACTCACAAAGAGGACAAGTTCAAATGTTGTATTTTTCTGTTTTTCATATTAAATCAAGTTCCTGTTTGATAACGGGGAGACAGTCACTCTAAGCTAAATAAAAAGGTGACCTATTCCAACATGCTCACTATACTCACTCTATAGTCTTTTTAAGAAACTTATGTTACTCTAAAGTTGAAGTGATTCTTAGGATTGATTCAATTTTCTTTGAAGTTACCAAAACAGAATATATTTTACAGAACACAGTAAGGTTTCCATTTAATCAGAATATTCTTTTTCTGTACAATCTTTTATTCTAAAACATTTTGGACATGTCATCAACAGGCTGCACTACACATACTGTACAACAGTGCTTACCAAAGGTCCAGTAGATACAATAGGTATCATTTCGAAAGTGAAACTCATTCATATGCCTGTTGCCAAGGACATTTGAAAGGTACAGTTGTGGCTGAGGTTTACAGTATATTAAGATGGCCTAAGTCAAAATAATCCGCAGAAGAGCTTATTGTATAATGCATTCATAGAGCTCCAGGTTAACAGAGTGTCTGGTGGGCAGAACTTTATAACTTGCCATAGATGATGACACACATAAAAGATAAGCTTGACAAATGGATGAAAGGTTGTATTTTTTACTTTTGGTCAAAAAAAAATGCAAACTTAACATCAGATGTCAGCAGGTTAGGTTTTGTTGTTGTGCAGTAAGTCAAGCATTCAATTATTTATGTATCAAGTTGAGGATATTAGGATTTCCCACTTTTGCAACTTGAAGGGGCAAGCTTTTGTCGTTGTAGACATAAAATATTTATGGCATACATCTGATCCACTTCAAGTCCTCCCTTTGTTGATTATTTGTCTGTCTCTATACACAGCTGACATGTTCCTCCTGTTTGCCATCTTCATTTTCTGTCAGAAGTATTGTGTCTAACATGACACCATTGGATGACTGTACAGGTGGTTGCCGGGACCTCAGTGGACTTTGATAGCTCACTGCTCCGATGCCATTCTTCATTCCCCGCTTCATGAACAGTTTAGAGTTCTCTGTCATTGATGATCTGAATGAAATCCGTTTAAGGGTCCAGTCTGTAGTTGATGTTTTTGGGTGTGGTCCTGTTCCATGACTAGCACAGTTTTGGTAATTACAAGTGATGTAACGTGTGAATGCCTCCCTGAAAGTTTTGTTGAAGAGGGTGTAGACCAGTGGGTTGATACCCGATGACACATAACCCACCCAAACAAAGATTTCCATAAGGCGGGCAATTATGGTAGTATCACAACTGGTGCATAGCACGGAGGTGATATTTGTAATGAAGAAAGGGCACCACATGACTACAAACAGGAGGAAGACTATGCCTAACACCTTTGAGGCACGCTGCTCATTGCTCAGAGTCTGCATTGACTTCTTGCCCATTGTTGACATTCTGCGAAACGATATTTCATCTCTTGTGGGAACATTCATTGTGCTTGTGTTTGTTTTTTCTTGCATCTTCTGTAGTCTGCTATCCAGCTGTTTAATTTGCTCAGCTTCAGGTGAAATCATAGTCTGTTCCCTTTGGAACACTGTGGAGATTGCTGGGTAGCTGAAGCGCTGAGTCACCTTTGATCTGAGCAAATAAACCTTTTTGCGCAACACCTGCACAGTAAGTAGATAGATGACCATCATGATAGTCAAAGGGATGAAGAATGCTGCCAATGAGCCAAACATGATAAAGTCCCAGAAGGTGTCTGTTTTCAGGAGGCATGTGTGGTTGGTGTTGAATGTGATGTTGTTGGGAAGATGGTAGTTCTTAAGGCCCTTTATTGGAATTGGGATTGCAATACCTGGAAATGACAAGAACAGTAAATCAAGGTTCAAGGTTCAGTTAATACAGATTCAAATAGTTTATTATTTTTCGAAAACATAACTGCCATAGATACTCCCTCTGCCTTTAACTGCCTTCTGCAGCACGATTTATTGAACGTTAAAATTCGGTAGTTGCACCTGTGCTACTATTTGCATTTTACCATTCGCGCTGAACTATTTCTATTTTTTACATTTTAGCTGTGTCCAGTATTTCTGTCTCTTGTTGCTATGTGGTTGTTTGTTGCATTTCCTTGTGTGGAATCCAGCTATTATTTCCCACTCTATAAATCAGATCTGCCACAAATCTTAAGTCAAAACATTGTTGTGAAGAAAAGTCAAAGAAAGCTGAGTTGGTATGCTTACAAATGGATATGAGCCACACCAGTGCAATCTTGACCATCGCTTTGGCTCTGGACTTGTACTGGCTGTGTTGGATTGGCTTTTTGATGGCAATGTAGCGATCCAGTGAAATGGCACATAGGTGCATGATGGATGCAGTAGAAAACAGCACATCGAGGAAAAGCCAAATAGGACAGAGGAACTCCGGAAGAGGCCACCCAGAGTCTAAAGAGAAGATAAAATGGATAGAATTGAGTATAGGCATAGACTTTTCAGTTATCCCAAGAATATTAAGTAATTTAATAAACTTTTGGTATAACTAATTTTTGTTCCAAATGGAACTTAATCTCTACCAGTTACTGGCGATATACCGTACCATTACAAAGGATAAAAAATCTGTGTTTGTTTAGCTCTGTGAGAATGACTTTAGTGGAAAAAGAAGGGTTCATTGACTGTTTATGGAGCTAAAAGCTCTATGTGGATGTGGCAGACATTGTGCTCAACAGTAGAGTTTATTTTGACTCTCAGACATATAACTGGTAAGTAATCGTTCTGGCTTTTGTCTCATTACCCATTAACGCTGAAAAAGGCTGTTGGAAATATTCCTTTACGTAATTTTGTTTTACAGTGCCACCCTCTTACCATTTACTGGCAGAGTTTTATTTGGCTTTCATGTGAAAGGTTTATTCATTGACAAATACTTCTCTTGTTCTCTGCTGTACCTATTTTATGAAGTGTTAAGCCACGTGCCAAATTCAATAAACAGTGTAGCATGCAGGGTCCAGCATGCTACAGAAGGGAATATTGTTCTGTTTAATAAAATTAAGCTACTTAGAATGAGTAAACTTTGATGAGACAGTTGTCCACATTTGGAGCGCCTCAGTTTGTGGTAGTTTTATTATGTTTTAATAACTCTTTAACTCTTTAAAAAAAATTGCAGCATTTTTGTTGTAGTTTAATGGCTTGCATTTTGAAAATATCCTGAAATGCCAGCCCATATAAATAGTTTTGTGGTTGGTAATGGTTATCCAGCCATTTCTGACTACACAATGCTGCATAGTACCTGCATAGCAATTTGTCTTTTCATATTGCTTTTGATGAATACCTTGTTATTTAGAGATTGCATTTTTAATATTTATTTTATTATATTTTCAGTAATTTGGTTAATCACACATGTTTCATCATAAAGGCCAATAGAACATGTTTCTTGAAATGACTGGGTTCAAGTTTTATTAGCAAAAAAACTAGCCTACTGCTCTTTATACTGTGATATTCACATAAACAAATTTATCAAGTAAGCTAGCACACTGCATGCTACAAAAAGTCTTGGCCCACAGTTCTCTCTTAAGGGTATAGAGAAAATATATATTGAATTGTTCTGTTATATGGTTTGTAGAGGAATTGAAATCACCTCTGTTGGAGGATCAGGAGGTTGTTAAAAAGACATCAGTTACGTAACCACATTCCTTGTTTTTGTTTACTTAGCTGAAAACAAAATGCCTTGTATTGAAGTACTGCCCTCTGTCCACAAGCTAACAGTGTAAATGATTAGTTGATTAGCTGATCATCCCAAATCCCATTTGATTTAATATGTAACCCTCAAAGAAAAGGGACTGGATTAAATGTAAAACCACTAAAAACCCAGTCAACACAGGAGCACAGTATTAAAACATTTCTTCTCTTAATTCAAAGCATACACAATACCACTTGCCTAGGGTCTCCTCTTTTTGTTCGAATGTAATATGATGTAGTGATAGTAGTAATATTGTTGGTTTACCCTGTCATGTACTATATGTGAGGCTCATGTTCTTTTGCAAATGTAAGACGCATTGATCCTCCTTTCTGCACTTTGTCTGCATTGTTGTCATCCCTCATATGCTTTCTTAGCCTTATGTGCACATTGTATGAGTATGCTTCTGTGACCTCTTCCATCTCAGGCCAGCACTCTGACCTGCATCTCTTTAAATAGAAGGGTAATGACCGTTGCTTGGGACTCAAAACAGACTGAGCAATTTAGGACTATATATACACCTTTTTTTTTTTTTTTCTTTTTTTTTTTAATGCATCGCTATAGCTGTACTTTTTGGAGTAACAGAGACGTGCATTTAAGCATATTACTGCAGTGGTTCTCAGTACATTTTATTAGGGGCTCATTAAATGCATTGGACTGCCCTGCACCCTGTGTAATGGTTGAAAGAGAACCATACACTTTGGATTTGAAACGTTAATTTTTCTGAAGATGTGATTATTGTTAAAAGGACGCGTGGAACTAGACAGTCAATGATTTAATTAAATCTACTATTTAAGTTAAACAAATTTACTGCAAGTTGTGATTATTTTTTAATATTTTTTTTATATATGTGTGTGTGTGTGTGTGTATATATATAGATAGAGATATAGATAGAGATATAGAGATATATATTATATATATTATTATTTTTTTATTTTATTACTTTTTTTTTATAACCAAAACAAGTGCAATAGCAGATTCATTGTAAGGTTTTTATTCACTTAGCTTTTGCATCATGTTTGTGCAAGCCTTTCAGTGTGATACATCCAATTCTCATACGAAACATTATGTTTGCGAGACACAGGAATATAAACAGCCATTAGTGTGTGCATAACATAATTACATCTGTTCCTCTAATGGAATTATTAGTGAATAATGGCTCAACAATATTTTGTAGTTTTGTAAAAGGTAATGAATACTATTGTACAGCTACGTTTACACAATACTATTACTGTAATTAAAGTAAAAAAAAAATTTGTTAATATCATCTTTCCATGGGTTAATTATTTCAAGACCAGCTGCTTCCACAATAATGCCAGACAAAGTATCATGTTTATTATAATATATGATACTTTTGTAGATTATTAAGGCTAACAAGGGTTAAATTTGACTTTACTGTGATTTTGGAAGACTTTCTCTGTAAAATGTCTGTATCTGATTGTATTTATCCCACTGTCAAAATGGTCACTCCCCGACTCACTTTGGACCACTGTTGTTTTGAATATTTGTTAGAAATGGTTTCCTAAGTCAACCTATAGTGTTAAGAAGTACTGTATGTCTTTTAGGTCAAATTTCATCAGGATTGTTTTAACAGCTACATATTTCTCTAGGTTGGTTTGAGTATTTATTGCTTTGGTGTCTTGAGACAAAGGTATTAGAGATAGGTTTGCAAACACAACACCCATGCTAAACTTACTGTAAAGAACCGTGACGAGCGCAATAGGCATCACTAGGAGTCCCACCAGCAGATCAGCAACAGCAAGTGACATCAGAAAGTAGTTGGTGGCATTCTGCAGCTTTCGTTCAAGTGACACAGCAAGAATGACCAAGATGTTCCCTCCAATAGTGGGGATGATAACCATGACGATGAGCAGGGCAGCCCATTTCAACTGAATCTCAGACGCTTCACCTAAAATAAAATTAACGTGTGGTGCATGTGTTCCATTAGCCTCAAGATGTGCCATGACTGGCTGCGACATGTTGCTGCTACGATTACAGCAGACCTGAGTGTGGGTCGGGGCTCTGATCTTTTTGGTGTTGAACACTCGGTCAGCATTGTCACTGTGTCCCACAGGCAAGGGCACAGGGTAGTGTGGGACAGCTAAGCCTCAGTGCACAAGATGCTCCATCTCTTGTGCAATGTACAGGAGAAAAAAAAAACTGCAAAAAAAAATGGTATCCTGGTAATAATCCCACAACGATTAGTATTTCCACACTGACATGTTAGCAGAGTTTGCTCTCCCAGGCAGTTGATTCTCTTGCTGTCCGCTCCATTCACTTAAAAGAAGAAATAGGTCAGTTAATGAGAAGAAGATACTGAATGAACTAGTTTTATTATAATTATGCAAGTTTCTTACCTTTTCACCAAAGAAATCATTTGTTGTATTTTGGTTTTGACTTTCATTTCTTGAAGTATTATTTTTTTTTTTTTTTTCAAGCCGTCCCTTCTCAACGCTCAAAAAAACTGCAGGACCCTGTTCACTTAAATCTTTGCATACCGTATGGTATCTTTTGTACCCTCCCCTATCTCTTTTTTATAGCATTCCCTCCCTCAGCTGCAAAACCTAAATCTTTCTTGGGCTGAAGCAGTCCATGGTGTGGAATTTGCTTTGCTTCCACATGTTGGAGGAACCCCCAGTTTTTGCTTCGCACCACCTACTGCGATCACGGGTCTAAAACTTTCAGATGTTGTGGCTCCTCTGCCTTCCTCTCTTTCCCACTTGCTGCCTCTTGTTCTCAGCCTGTGATCAGCTCACACTCTCTCTGGTCTCGTTCACTCACTCACTCTTCTCCCTCTCCCGCCGCCTTGTAAGTGAGTCAAACTCTATACAAAACAGATGAATGTCTTCATGTTGGCAACATGCCAGTGGTTCTGGGAGGTAATTTCTTTCAACACAGCCGTCCCACTGTTTATATTTGTCACTTTCTGTTCTCTTCTCTATTCGAAGCAACTGGTGTTGGGGGAGGTAATAGTGGTACATGGGGAAAAACATTTTGTAGGGTGGTAGGTGCTTGAAAAATATAATAGATATTTGTGTTCTTCTTTGAATGTACACACATGCCTGGCAATAAAGCTGATTCTGAAATCCCAATCTTAACATTACTTTTAAAAACAGATGCAAGAAATTAAAATGATTTCAGTAACCAGATTATGATTGGAGATTATTCTCTTAAGAAAATATGAGAAATACAGACGGTAACAGTCCTAGGGTCAGATATCTTAACCTTATTCCTTAATTCCATTGTGGTGCCAACACCAACATAAGATAATATGAGCATAACATTACCTTTTTTTGATACAATGTATGATATTGCACCCATTGCTTATACCCTTTGTGGCAATTTCTTTCTACAATGTGTCAATGTGTGTCTCATTATCAAGCTTTTGCAAAAGCTCTTACGCTTACTTGGCATCATCGTTTATACTCCTTATGATGGGTGGTCAGTACCTTGCTGATCAGGGCAATTTCGGTATCCGGGTAGGGGGGCTTTGCAATCAGTCTACTAAATGTATATGTATAGATTGAAGGACATCATAAGGCATCCAGAATAGAAACTTTTTGAACTTAGTCCCTATGGATGAAACTGAAAGGTGATGTAGATCTCCCAATGATTCCCATTTGTAATCTTGTTAAATCCTCTTGTAGTCTTTGGAGCTAAACCTCTAATTCAAAGCACACCAGTTTGAGATTATTCATTGATTACATGCCGTGTTGATGCACGGGGGTATATAATGCCTGTATCAAACTTATTTAGACCTATCTTACAAGACTTTACTGAGGCTATTTATTCTTTTCAATCATGTCAGATGGATTATTATTTCTTATCCTCCAACACGTTTTTATCCTGAGTGTTCAGTAGCTACTTCAGTAGCTTGCTAGAAAAGTTAGTTCTCAGGATTTTGCTTTTATGTTCTGACAGTTACATTTATTTGCTGAACCTTGTTTCAATGGGCAAATATACAAATTTAAAACTAGTCTTTCTAAAAACGGAACACTAACTACAGCTATTTTATTTATCATTTTCTTGTTGTCATTCATTGCAAGAGCTTTGAAATCTTTGTAAGAAACAAAAACGGCCTCTAAGTTTTAAGTAAAATGTTGTAGAAAAATGATGATGTTGGTACAGTGTGACAGTTTAACGAGGAACTACAAAGCGCAGAATATGGTTGCATACAACCTAATTGATTTACTCCCAATGACCATTTGAAATACAGCAAACCTTTCTCTGAAGTTCAAATGCACTGAGAAACTCAGCAATCTGTTCATCTGTCAGACCCGGCAGTGCTGGTGTTATCAGCAGTCCCCTTCACAAGCCAATTGTCAGATAACCATCTTGCTATAAAACAGATTGCTTCAACCCGGTATCATGTTTGTACAAGCCCGTTTTTCTTGTTTGCTTTCAAATCAGCTGTCTCTGTTCAAATAATTCAAGACAACACACAACACGGCAATTGCACAAGTGTACTTGTTTGATTTGACAATTACATTTTGTGGGGATTTTTGGTCACTCAGGCTGTGTGTCTTTTATGCACTGATTGAAGACTGTGTCATTATGATTGGAAAGAATTTAAACTTAAAAATCTGAATAAGTACCACACCACTTAACTCCACCAAATTACCTAACAACTGTGGTTTGTGTCTTGGCAATGTTTTTACTCAATAATTTTGTCATGTAATCATACGGGCAATGATGCACACAGTGATGTGGTGTTTAGCAGATGTTAAACTGCTGTCTAAATGCCATAGAGTGTCTTTTACCTTTGCTGCCCCAGCTTTGACTGCATTTTTGGCATTTATTTTTTTTCCTTCATGAACAATTTTAGAAGTAAATGTTGACTCCTCTTGTGTCCGTTTCAATTAGCGTCACTTAATGTTCACAACTATTTAACAAGCAACGATTTACACAGGAGGTGGAAATAAATAAAATGGAGCCACAGACTTTGCAATTATGTCTTAAGTCAAAAATTTGACTTTACCTCAGTGGTTTCTTTTCTCTATATTCCACAACAGCACCACTGTGAGAACATAAATCAAAACACTGTTAAGTTTATTTTTGTCTCTTTCTTTCATAATTTTCACTCAGTCTCAGAAACTTAATGTACTTACAGTTTCATTTTCACAGATATCGTGCAAGTCATTGCTGTATTTAGCAAGGATTGTTGTTATTGAATTTAATTTAGTGGATTTACTTCTTGACTTTTTGTACTGTATTGTACAATTTGGCATCATATCTCATCCTTTTTTAAGCTGCCCAAACAACTTTCACCATTTTCTGATCAAGATAACAATAGTAGCTCTGTTTTGGGTCTCAAAGCACTTGTATGGAACAAATAGCCTCATCACTTAAGTTTTACCCTTTCTATTCTTGTGGGTCGAAAGAGCATGTTTTGTAAAAGCCTCATACCTCATCCAGATATCAAAAACTGATCGGAACATCAAACCACTGACTGTTGACCCCCAAACTGAAACATTTGATGCAAAATTAACCTTTTGAAAATAACCACCATTGTCAGTGCTAGATATATGGTTCTTTTCATCTAAATTCTTTAACCTTAAAATTATGAGAATTACTGTAACTTCGAGTGCCTTCAACAATATCCAGCCCCATGTACTCCAGGAAAAACTCACCAGAATGCGAGTGGACCCCTGCCCAGTTGCTTGGATTTCCAGCTACCTCACCGATAGACCACAGTACGTCAGGCTGAAGGACATCAGGTCTGACGCTGTGGTCAGCATGACCGTACTTTCTCCCATCCTCTTCACTCTGATCACTGCAGACTTCTGCCACAACTCTGAAACGTGTCACATCCAGAAGTTCGCAGATGACGCAGCCATCATGGGAGTTTTAGAACACTTTAGTTTATCAGAGACGACAAAGAGGAGGAGTACAGGAGCCTTGAGGAATTTTGTTGTCTAGTGCCACACGAACAACCTGCAGCTCAAGGCCTCAAAGACTAAGGAACTGGTCATAGACTTTGGGAGGGACCGACCGAGCCCTAGACCAGTTCTGTTAGGAGTGGAGGAGGTGCAGGCCGTACAGACCTATAGATATCTTGGGCTGTGGCTAAACAAGCTAGACTGGACAAGCAATACAGGGCAGCTGTACAAGAAGGCCCAGAGCAGGATGTATTCCTGAGGACGTTAAGATCGTTTAACATCTACAAAAAGCTACTGGAGATTTTCTATCAGTCTGTGGTCGCCAGCACCTCAAAAGCAGAGCTTTCCACGTTGGAGAAGCTGATCAGGTGGGCCGACTCAGTAGTTGGCACGAGGCTGGCGACCGTAGCAGGGAGGAGAACACTGAACAGACTTCTGGGCAATGCCAGCCACCCTCTGCACGCTGCCATCAGCAACCAGAGAATCATCTTCAGCGAGAGGCTGCTCCTCCCAAAGTGAAGGACCAATAGACTGAGGAACTCCTTTGTCCCCCGTGCTATCAAACTGTTCAACCACTCACTTGGGGGGAGGAGGACAAAAAGAAAAGGGCCTGTCAGGGGAGCAGTCAGGCAGTCAGTTTTCCCTTCCTTCTGAATTATGCGCAATAATAATAACATGCAGTCTCTTCTTTCTTTTTAAGAAGGTGCAATAACAATGTACCATGTACAATTTCAATATTTATTAATATTTTTGGGGGCTGTTGGGTATTTGGGGGTTATTCATTAATTTTCTATCCAGTTCTTGTACATGCATGTCCGACAGTGCTGTATGCTGTGGAGAAGTCAATTTCCCTGCAGGAACCTCCCAAAGGGATCAATAGAGTTATCGATATATCTCTGTCTCTCTCTCTCTCATAACTGACCATTTATTTTTGCTTGTCTTTTCAGGACGCCCGAGCAGTGTCCCAGTGTAGTGTCTCTTTTGTCAGAAAGCTACAACCCTCATGTGCGCTGTGGAGCTGCAATGGCTCTGGGCATCTGCTGTGCTGGTACTGGTAACAAGGTAAGTCTTTCCTTAATGAATCTCATTACCTACTTATACTGAAATTTATACTGAAGTATTTCAGGCTAAAACCTGGCCAGGACACATAGTGTTTTTGTTGTTTGCAATGAGTGTGTGCTTGTAATGTTAGGATAACATTGACATGATAAATTATAAAGCTATAATAAAACTAAACTAATGCATGCATCCCTCTTGATTGATATTTTGGTGGTTTGCATTGTCTCATCTTCTACCAGTAATCCAAGTTGTTGTTCTTTTAGTAATCCAAGTTGAGATGTAAATAATGCATTTGTATTACCAGAGGTGTTTATGCTATCCCACTGAATACTTTGTGTGGTCTTGTTCTTCAGATCATCTATCCAGTTTTCATTTCCTTATTTGTATTATTGATCTGTTGAGAAAACATGCTTTATTTTATTTCTTTCACACATAAATAGTCTGTGTCTTTATCCTCTCCAAAAGTATGTGATGCACAAGAAATGTATTTCAATTTCATTCTTTTTGAGATCAGCCATTCAATGTTTCTTTTACTTACAAACCCCATGGCACATCTGACTTCAACTTAGAAAACACATTTGATTAAAACAGTATATGTATTATTTTAAGGAACATTATCAACTTCTGTTATCTCACACAGGATGCCATCAATCTTTTGGAGCCCATGACAAATGACCCTGTTAATTATGTGAGACAAGGTGCCCTCATTGCCTCGGCCCTCATCATGATTCAGCAAACTGAAGTCACCTGTCCCAAGGTAAGTGGATAGTGAAACTAGGTTTTCAGTCAGTAGCCATCTACACCTTTGAGTACACCTAGAGTGTAAAGCAGCAGAAGACTTTCTGTTTGAATGCAAGTCAGTTTATAAAAGAAAAAAAAAAGTACATTTCAAAATAAAAGTGCTCTATTTTTGCTGCTTAATTCCACTGAGACCAGAGCATTTGCTGAGTAAGCTGTGAGGAGAAAGAAAAGTAGAAGACTTGACTGAAACCAGAAAGCACTGAAGGAAAGGAGACTGAGGAGTGACTAGTGCATGCATAACTGCAAACACTCACCACTAAAACGCCTCCTAGTTTGTCACATACAGTTAGGTAGTTTTAGTATGTTTAATGTATGTACAGAGATTTGTGGTGTAATATGGAACCTTTGTCCTGTCTTTATACATATTCTTTTTTGTAACTTTTTGCCTCCAGTCTTGGCCAGGACTCCCTGGGAGAAGAGTTACTGTAACTCAATGGGACTTTTCCTGGTTAAATAAAGGTTAAATAAAAAAAAATAAAAAAATGCTAGGCACGTTTTCAGATTATCTTCATCTGCATGGAAACAGTCCTTAAAGTTCAAGCCAATTTGCAGGGTTGTGCAAGAGGCAGTGTTTTTCTCAGGAGGTTTTACATCTGTGACTTTTATTCCCCAGGTTTTGTAATGGTGTGAGGGCGATAGATTGGCTGGTAATTACCCAGCATGGCATTTACAGTTATATGTAAATGTTTGCGATACTCTTTAGTTTGGAGAACCTCTCACCCGCTGGCGCCCACTCTAGCATACTATTTTTTTACTGATGATTTCTGTTTTCACAAATTTCAGGTGAACCAGTTCAGGCAGCTTTATGCAAAGGTGATCAACGACAAGCATGACGACGTTATGGCCAAGTTCGGCGCCATTCTGGCCCAGGGAATTCTTGATGCAGGTCAGTCTTCGAATGAGGGTGATGGGTTTGCATACATCTTGCCACTTAACAAGATTAAACTGGTATGTGGTCCTGTGCGCACCATATGGCTTCACCCTCCTGGGTGTTACAAAAAGATCTGCAAGTCTTTATGACACAGTAAACAACTGCTCTAAATGTTATGTGGGTTTGTGGTTTTGTGTGTATTTTAATTGGAGTTCCTTTACGTTTGGGAAAACACAGAATAACCTTCTTTGGCTGACTACCTGTGCACTGTGTCTCTGGAACAGATCAGGTTAAGGTGTATTGACGCCTGGCGGCCCTACCTCAGCCATATGGCCCATTAGTCTCCCTCTCTGTGATTACTTTTTGTCTGATGGTGTATGTGTTTGTATGTCTGCGTCTGTGTTTGTGGACACAAGCAAGCAGGCCGTGTTTGTGTGAGGTCCGGGAGAGCTGCACATCATCACATGGAGAGCTATACAGTCCCACATACATGCAACCCACACCAACACTGATGTGTATCCATTCACCTCTCAAGTGCTTTTTTTCTAGGACTAACACAAAATCCTATGTGCAAAGCCAGAAAGAAACCAGCTCTGTTTACACACTGCTGTCTAACTCGCCTCTCCTGCATTGCTGATTCGTGGTTATTTTGTTCTTAATGTATCTTAATATTATCATATAACAACTCCAGAAAATAAACTCAGCCCAGGATAACCGTGTGTGAGACCATCCATCCAGACAAATCGTAATCACTAGTGTCTTTTATCCAATTATACTCTATTCCAAGCTTTTATTGCATGTCCATGTTTTCATTACAGTTCTCTGAGGTGCATGCAAACATATGCAGGGTTGTTTTGAACTGCAGTTTGAATGTCAGACATGCCGAAGCTCATATGGTATGATTGTTTCAGTATTCTGGTTCTTCTGGAGCTTGAGCAGTATATGTGGTGCAGAGGTAATTGTATTTAATTTGACTGGCGGAAACAATTATAGCTCGGTTGCATGATGATTAGCGTAATATCCATGAAATGTCAGATTCCTGCATGTTGCATGTATCCAGTAAGGGTTGAATGACTTCTGATTTTACACAAATTATCTATTTTCTTGACATGAATACATATTGTAGTGTCTCGCACAAGGGAAGCTACGGAGGCTTTTCTGCCATTTTTTTTGAAGCTCGAACACGGGCTACTGCCGGTTGTAGCCCACGTCACCATAATATGCAGTACTCTCAACTCTACCATAACTCCTGTCCCTCATCTGGTGGATAAACTGACATCAATGAGCTCCTCACCTGCCTTCTTGGAGGCGTCTGTGTTATTGGCTTTTCTGCCGATATCCGATATTCCGATATTGTCTAACTCTTAATTTCCGATACTGATATCACCCGATACCGATATATGCAGTCTTTTTACATCAAAATTGTTAGGTAACAACATATAGGGCTGGGTATCAAACAAAAATCTTCGATACCGGTACCAATACCGATACCTTCATTTCGATACCGGTACCAGAGCGATACTTTTTTCGATACCAATTTTATAAGATTATAAGATAACAAAAAGCAAATTACATTACACATTGTACAAATCTTCAGTTTTATTTTTCAGCTTTGGTAATTTTCCACGCCAAGCAGTTTTACAGAAAAAATAAACATCATATCATATCCTTTTTCTGTCTTTACACGACTGAACGCTACTTCATATTCCAGGTCTATAGGCGGCGCTGGTTTCAGAAATTCACCAAAAACGGAGAGGAAGAGGTGGTGCATGCGCATGAAGCTTGAGCGCTGTTTACAAATCGGCTTTCGAAGAAACCAAACTCAAGGAAAAATTAGATTTTGCCCTAGTAACCATAATAGGCTCAATATCTTTTCCAGTAGTAACGCAAGCATGTAGTCCGCCATTGTTGTTGATGTTGTTATGAGACGTTTCGCGGGATATGAGAGGCTGCGGTCCGATCTTCTTGCAGTCAAACACGGAGCAACTTACTGCTCTTAAACTGATTCCGTGCACGGTCAGGTGTTTCATTAAATTAGTCGTATTGCCAGCCTTAGCAATTATGATTTTTTTTTTTTTTTTTTTTTGCATATATTGCATCGCGCAGTATTGGCATCAATCTTGCTAAAAATGGAGCCACACTTTTGACTTCGGTGGCGTTTTTTAAGCGTTTCAACGACGCACAACTGCTGTTCACAATCACAACACAGATACCCCTCAACCCCGTCTGTGGGCGTAACCACAAAACGTCTCTGTCTGGTACCACGTATTTTTCCTGCAAGCCGCAAAGTATAACGTTACAGCCAATCACTGGCAGCATTATCAGGTCTTGATCACCTCCGGGTATCGAAACTTGGCACCGAAAGACGAGGCATGTTTTGATACTCGGTACTACCGAAGCATTTCGGTCGATGCCACAAAAGAACCGAAGTTCGGTACCCAGCCCTAACAACATAACATTTCTTATGGAATTAACACATTATGCCTAATTTTAATGCGATGTTCCACTGAATGCAAACATAAATGCAACATGGCTTTTCAAATGTAAACACTGTCTGTGCAAAATAAGTTACTGAAAAAAGTGACAAAAAAGTGCCATTCATTTATTGAGTTTTTAGAGAGAAATATTTGCCTCAAACAACACTGCAGACAATATCAAAACAAGGAAGACAAATGTAGCGTATAACTCCGCATGATTCTTCTTGAGGTGGGTGATCAAATTTGATGTATTAAAGGAAGACGCCTTGTTTCCTCCTCTCATAATCACCTTTGCTTTGCAGTCATTGCAAATCGCAAATTTACTGTTAGTAGGTGACACATGGAAATACTTCCAAACCATCTCATACACCGGACGAGCTAGCTTGTTAGCCACGGTTAGCGACCTACGAGACTAGCGTGTTGTTGTTATACGTCATCAAGCACGCGCCTGATAACGTCCCATGCTGCGTTCATGCACACTCGGAAATGCTGATGCCTACAGAACAATATCGGGCATAAAAACCCGATACCGATATTTCCCGATATTACATTTTTAACTCAATATCGGCCGATAATATCGGCCCTCCGATAATATCGGCCCTCCGATCGGCCCTCCGATATTATCGGACATCCCTAGTTGTTATTGTCACGTGATCGGCGACTAGATGACTTCCTGCCAAAAGCATTACAGCGCAGCAGTAAAGTCAATAGTCGGTCAGCTAGTGTCCAGGTATCCAGGTCATCTCTCTCACCCTCACGTGTCCAGGCTCCATTTATAGACCATCTCTCAATAATTAATACAAATTGGTTTATAAGCTTTATTTGCTGTATTTTTTTTCTTGTCAATGTAACAAAGCATGCCTAGTCTTTATGTTTTAACAGCTATTTTGTCACTACACTCTATGGTTGTAGTGACATTACACCTTTTGAAGGATCACAGTTATCCCAAGGCCTCTCTCACCAACTCCTTTGAATGAAAGTTGGCCCACTGAACTAAGAGTTGGCAAAAACAGAAAGTGGGAGGAACCTGCTTGTCAAGTATACTCAACCTCTTCTCAAGTATTTAAGAGACTCTCGAGCACCCGTTTGTGGTGCTGAGACTCTTAAAGACTGACCTCATAAGTTCTTCTGGCCAACGTTCAGTCCACCGCACTGGAATGGATTCAACACGGGATGTCAAGATATGGCCCTGTAATTAAATCATCATAGTGACCTCAGACTAGAATAGGTGCACAGCTAGACGGCAGCAGATGATTTAAGTGCTATTGTTAAGTTTGATTTATTTTTTTAGTTGGAAAGATTACACATCATAACCCAAAAAAAATAAAGAGAAAAAAAGTTCATCTTTTGAGTCTTGGAGTTATGACAAATTTTTCTGGTTGCTTCCTCTGTTTTTATTCTCCTCTGCCTGTCTTCTGCTGTCCCTCCCTTCTGTGTGTCCCAGAAAGACACACAGAAGGGAGGGACTGTGCCATTGCCATTATTAATCACCCATGTCCACCCTCATCTATCTCCATAGATAAAAATCTAATTTAAGTTTTGAGGTTTAAGGTTGAACCTGCACTCACAGTGACCGTAAAAGTAAGAAGCTACTGTTGTACAGAATTTCCCTCACATGTGCCCTTGTTCTACCCTTTAAGGTAATTCCTATATCACAGTGGTGGCATGAAATATATAGGAACCCTAAGCACATGTGATAGATATGTGAAGGTGAACCTGATCTCATCTATATTTTATATTTTATTTCTCTGTTGGTGTTACTTCTCTATTGGTGTACATTACACTTATATTTCTACTGTTTACTGTAGTACTTACATTCTTTTTTTACTACTGGTTGCAGGTACAAAAATACATTTCACTGTGCATTGTACTATGTATAACTGTGCATGTGACAAATAAAAACCTATCTCTCTCTCTCTCTCTCTCTCTCTCTCACTCTCTCTCTCACTCTCTCTCTCACACTCTCACACTCGCACACTCTCACACTCGCTCACTCGCTCACTCTCTCACTCTCTCACTCTCTCTCACACTCTCACACTCTCACACTCTCACTCTCACTCTCACTCTCTCTCTCTGAAAAACACAGGACACCAGCGGCGTGTTCCATGGCAAATTAAGTCTGTTTCTGATTGTTTGGTCACAAACACCAGTGTCCTACTGAAGGTCATTTTGTAGGGCTCTGGAAGCGGTCATCTGGTTCCTCCTTGCACAAAGTAGATACCGGTCCTCCCGATGGGTTGAGCTCTGGAAAAAGTCTGGTATTCTGGGACAGCTGACACACCTCTTATGATTAGTGATTTATCTCCCGTGTATCTCAAATGTAGTGAAAATGGATGAGACCTATTTTATTAAATGAAATACAGGATACTGCAGACAATGCATTCTTGGGTGTAACTGGCTTGCCAGCATGTTCGTCCAATTTAAATCCTGCTCTGAGATCAACAGATCAGCCAAAAGACAATGTTTTCTGGGTGGTGAACATCCTGGTCTGTACCCGTGTTACCTTCCCACTTCCTGATCTTAGGGTTTTCGTGCCAAAAGTTCCACAATCATTAATAAATGCAACATCAAAAAACAAAAATTAAATTTTAACTATTAACCTCATTTTATTGTCCAAATAACAACTTCCTTGTGTTCTATGGTACATTACTTGAAGTCTGCTGACCATGCTGTTTTTCAGCACCGTGAAAAGTTCTTTGAAAAGTCTACAATTTTGTGGTGCATGTAGCTGAAAGTCTGTTGTGTATGTCGGTTGGCGTCCGACATATTTTCCAATGCTGATTTTCTGTCCGCTTTTTGTACACGGATATTGTTTGTCACCAAGATTATGGAGCTTTTCTTAAGCCTGATTATATCGTCTATTTATTTTTTCTGTGTATCTGGGGGGAAAAAAATGCACCAACATTGTGATACTATATAATGTGGGGTCATTTCACAATCAAAAAAGTCTTATTGGGTGATAATAAATTTAAAGGTCTGTTCTATGATAATAAAGCCCTATGTAATCTTTTTGCTCTCTGCTTTCCAGGTGGACGTAATGTGACCATCTCTCTACAGTCAAGGACAGGTCACACTCACATGCCATCAGTGGTCGGTCTGCTTGTCTTCACTCAGTTCTGGTTCTGGTTCCCCCTTTCCCACTTCCTGTCTCTGGCCTTTACACCAACAGCTATAATTGGCCTCAACAAGGACCTCAAGGTACTGAAGTATACTGGTTTTGCCTGGTGTTCCTGAGGGTCATTAATGTAGCGAGATTTGCCATAACTGTGATTAAAATGTACCACCTTCATAATATTGTGTTGGTCCCCCTTTTGCTGCCAAAACAGCTCTGACTTGTTGAGACATGGATTCCACTAGACCCCTATAGAGGTGTGCTGTGGTATCTAGCATTAAAATGTTAGCAGAAGATCCTTTAAGTCCTGTAAGTTATGAGGAAGGGCTTCCATAGATCAGACTTGTTGGTCCAGCACATCCCATAGATGTTCGATTGGACTAAGATCTGGGGGAATTTGCAGGCCAAGTCAACACTTCAAACTGAAACAAACTTGCTGAAAGAGTCTGCAGCCATCAGAGAGTACAGTTTCCACGAAAGCGTGTACAAGGTCGCCAACAATGTTTAAGTAGGTGGTACGTGTCAAAGTAACATCCACATGTTTGAGAGGACCCAGTTTCCCAGCAGAACATTGACCAAAGCATCACACTGCTTCCGCCACCTTGCCTTCTTCCCATAGTACATCTTGATATCATGTGTTCCTCATGTAAGTGACGTACATGCATCTGGCCATCCACATGATGTAAAAGAAAACGTATTTCTTCCATTGCTTCGTGGTCCAGTTCTGATGCTCACATCCATTGGTGGTACTTTTGATGGTGCACATGGGTCACCATGAGCACCCTGACTGGTCTTCGGCTATCCAGCCTCATCGTAACAAACAGCAATGCACTAAGAATTCTGACTCCTGTCTATCAGAACCAGCCTTAACTACTTCTTCAAAGTGAACTATAGTCGCTTGTCTGCTGAATTTGGTCTACATGGTCTCTCTGTGTTAGCTTTATGAAAGACTGGTGACCTGTCCAGGGGGTACCTAGCCAAGTGACAGTGGTCATAGAATGAATGAATATTTAGCCCCTGGTCTGGGAAACAACTGTTCCCAGCTTTTCACTAACAGTTTTTCCTGCCTTTTACCTCTTCTGGCTCTCTGCCACTCACATATTGTGGTCCTAAATCGACATTAGATGGGCTTTATCTCTTCTTTGCTATCCAGCACCTGGCACTGGGGACGCTGGCACCCTTTTGGTTATAGTTCATCCCAGGGTCTGCATTAACTGAATATTTTCCATCATTGACTGTTTTTTTTAAAACTGTGATGGAAAAATCTGAAGACCATCTGTCATTTTGACAGATTGCAATTCACACCGCTGACCACTTGGTGGTGAGTGGCCTAATGACTCTTGACTCTTGTTTGCATTCCAAACATCGCAGAACTTTTGTCAGTGCACCATTTCCTAGTACGCCAATTACACTGATGCACACGTCAGACCTCGGCGAACCATAGACATACACTGCCTGGCCAAATAAAAAGTTGCCACGAAATAAAAAATTCATATTACGTTGGACCACCTTTAATTACAGAACTCTGTATCTGTGGCATTGTTTCATTAAGCTTCTGCAATGTCACCAGATTTATTTCCACCCGGTGTTGCATTCATTTTTCACCAAGATTTTGTATCGATGATGGGAGAGTCTGACCACTGCACAGAGCCTTCTCCAGCACATCCCACAGATTCTCAATGGGGTTAAGATCTGGACACTGTGGTGGTCAATCCATGTGTGAAAATGATGTCTCATGCTCCCTGGACCACTCTTTCACAATCTGAGCCCCATGAATCCTGACATTGTCATCTTGAAGTATGCCCGTGAAATCAGGGGGGGGGTGTCTGTGATGTAGTCCGGCATGCTGCTGATGTCTACGTGTTTACCAGTCAGTGTACACAAAGCAGTCCTGCAGGGCCTCCTGAGCCTCTAGTGTCCACCTCCTTACAGTCTTTTTGGACACAGGCTGCCATTGGACAAGCGGGACATACTTAGGAGTTAGCAAGACAAGGTTGTGATCTGATCTGACCAGCCTTGGGGGCTGAAGGGGAGTGGTACTGTATGCAATGAGGGCATTTGCATGCAGCAGGTCCAGGGTTTTGTTATCATTATATTAGTTACAGGCATATTTAACCTTTTTTAAACTCACATTTAAAGACAGTCAGTTGCCTGTATCTATCATCTAAAAGCAAAGTACATTGCATCAGTCAGTCCTTAAGCATCGTTCACTGCGTCATACTCTCACCATTTCTCCCACTTAGCCTCAAAGACACCTTCCCTTATTCAAACCTCTCTTATGAGTTCTAGCCACTGAGTTGTTGTGGGTGTTTCTGTTTTGCATGTGGGTGGTTTCTTTTTTGCATGTTATCAATATTATTTTGGTTAAATATCTATCTTAATTGATCCATAACTTTAGATTCCCTGGGTATTACATATCCCAAAATAACTGAATCATTATGTTATGGATATTTTCCCAGAACATGTTAAGTTTATGACGCTCCCAGAAAATGTGGATGTGGTTTGCTTCTCTCTCTTCACATAACTGCCAACATGTACACTCACCGGCCACTTTATTAGGTACACCATGCTAGTAACGGGTTGGACCCCCTTTTGCCTTCAGAACTGCCTCAATTCTTCGTGGCATAAATTCAACAAGGTGCTGGAAGCATTCCTCAGAGAGTTTGGTCCATATTGACATGATGGCATCACACAGTTGGCGCAGATTTGTCGGCTGCACATCCATGATGCGAATCTCCCGTTCCACCACATCCCAAAGATGCTTTATTGGATTGAGATCTGGTGACTGTGGAGGCCATTTGAGTACAGTGAACTCATTGTCATGTTCAATAAACCAGTCTGAGATGATTCCAGCTTTATGACATGGCGCATTATCCTGCTGAAAGTAGCCATCAGAAGTTGGGTACATTGTGGTCATAAAGGGATGGACATGGTCAGCAACAATACTCAGGTAGGCTGTGGCGTTGCAACGATGCTCAATTGGTACCAAGGGGCCCAAAGAGTGCCAAGAAAATATTCCCCACACCATTACACCACCACCACCAGCCTGAACCGTTGATACAAGGCAGGATGGATCCATGCTTTCATGTTGTTGACGCCAAATTCTGACCCTACCATCCGAATGTCGCAGCAGAAATCGAGACTCATCAGACCAGGCAACGTTTTTCCAATCTTCTATTGTCCAATTTCGATGAGCTTGTGCAAATTGTAGCCTAAGTTTCCTGTTCTTAGCTGAAAGGAGTGGCACCCGGCGTGGTCTTCTGCTGCTGTAGCCCATATGCCTCAAAGTTAGACATACTGTGCGTTCAGAGATGCTCTTCTGCCTACCTTGGTTGTAACGGGTGGTTATTTGAGTCACTGTTGCCTTTCTATCAGCTCGAACCAGTCTGGCCATTCTCCTCTGACCTCTGGCATCAACAAGGCATTTCCGCCCACAAAACTGCCGCTCACTGGATATTTTTTCTTTTTCGGACCATTCTCTGTAAACCCTAGAGATGGTTGTGCGTGAAAATCCCAGTAGATCAGCAGTTTCTGAAATACTCAGACCAGCCCTTCTGGCACCAACAACCATGCCACGTTCAAAGTCACTCAAATCACCTTTCTTCCCCATACTGATGCTCGGTTTGAACTGCAGGAGATTGTCTTGACCATGTCTACATGCCTAAATGCCATGTGATTGGCTGATTAGAAATTAAGTGTTAACGAGCAGTTAGACAGGTGTACCTAATAAAGTGGCTGGTGAGTGTATGTTGGGAGCCAGTTTGTTTACTCTTCAGTTTAGGTGTAATTAAATAACTGGTCAGATTTTTCCATCCAAATTCCCTCCATGTTCTTGAATTTGTAGTTGTGTGTTATGTTTCACACAACATATTCTGCAGCATATTTCATACTTGACTAAAGTGAGAGATGCATTTCGACTTCCAGAGCCACATTGTTGAAATGGCTGAAACATATATTAGTTAACAAGTCATTCAATTTTGTGTCTTTCTATTCAGATGCCCAAGGTGCAGTACCGCTCTAACTGCAAGCCCTCAACTTTCGCCTATCCACCCGCTCTGGAGGTTCCCAAAGAGAAAGAGAAGGAGAAGGTAAGAACTGAGGCGCCACAACAAATCAACTTGTTTTGGTTTCCTTTTTCTGAAATTATTAGTTCAGGAAAGCCGATATCGCTTCGTATTGATTTGTGAATAATTCAAAACCCTCCTCGTAAGACTCATCACTTTCTTGCCTGTTGTGTTTATTATTTTAGCATCTCTGGCCTACTTTTTCGGGGTTACTCCATTTCACAACCCTAGATGCTCTTGGAGAATATAATGAAAGACGTTCATTTTGTGGTCGACTAGTGTTGTACACTTTAAGCCATGTTTGTTTTAGAACGTCTGCATGTCTATGATATTATCTTACGTTGTGGAAATGTCTCTGCATTGCAGGTATCGACCGCTGTTCTCTCCATCACAGCCAAAGCCAAAAAGAAAGAAAAGGAAAAGAAAGAAAAGGAGGAGGAGAAGATGGAAGTGGTGAGTGGAAAAAGCATAGAACCCTCTCCTACTCCTTCACTACTGAAAATGATTTATTTTCACTTTCATTTTTTAAAGACATTTTCATTTGTTTATTCACTAAATACTAACAGTTTAGACAGTTTTATCTCCAGAAATAATAATGTTAAAAAATGTTAAAAGGTAGGCAGTTTATCTACCTTACTCTACTTATTCACTCACTCAGTGTTCAGACTGTTAGTCCACTGCCAATTGAACTTTCATTGGGATATTATTGGGGTGAGTTTCAATACTCTCTCCCACGCTACATCTTAGCTCTAGTGTTGAAAGATGTGCATGGGGACATCCAATCTGCTCACATCTCAGGCTTTTGCTTTTATTTGGCTTCAAAGGGAAGATCTCCACTGAAGCAGGGGTCAGGCAGTTCAGAATCTACAGCTTTTGTTTCTTTTCTAGATCATCTGTTTCACCCTTGTCGACTATCTAGTTGGCCTTCATTCTTGTCTTATTTATTGGTTTCCAGAAGAACGCAACAAATCATTTGCCAAGAGCAGCAAAGGCATTCAATTCAATTCAGCTTTATTTATATAGCGTCAAAAACAATACAAATCGTCTCAAGACGCTTTACAAGACCCGGCCTGAAACCCCCAGAGCAAGCCTGCAGGCGACGGTGGCAAGGAAAAACTCCCTTTTAACAGGAAGAAACCTTGAGCAGAACCCAGCTCATATGGAGGGACCCGTCTGCCTAAGGCCAGCCGGGTACAGACAGAGAAAGAGAACAGCAAGATAAACATACATCAGTCATAGATACACACATCTGACTAAAGCATACAGGTGGGATGCTATGGTACAAACTAATGATGTTACATGACGGTTAGAAAATGTAAGGGGAATCATCAGCAGGTTGGAGAATCGTTCATTCAGGTAGGAGTGGATAACAGCAGGATTCCATGGAGACTGGGCAGGCTGATGAGACCACGACAACAGATGTAGTATGGCGCTCCACAGGAAACACTCAACTCCAGGCCAGAGATACTCGGAAGAAGGGAGAGCAGCAGTAAACATTCTACATAGTAATAGCACAGAATTGCATGACTAGTAGCAGATAGGAATTTAGAGGGCAGGAGCTCTGTGCCAGAGAAAAGAAAGTGGAGGACACGAGAGTGGAGATAGAAGAAAGAAGAATGTTTGTTGCATTGTCCCCCAGCAGCCTAGGCCTATAGCAGCATAACTAAGGGATGGTTTAGTCCAGCCCTAGCTATAAGCTTGATCAAAAAGGAAAGTCTTAAGCCTGACTTTAAAAATAGAGAGAGTGTCTGCTTCCCGAACCCAAACTGGGAGCTGGTTCCACAGGAGAGGAGCCTGATAGCTGAAAGCTCTACCTCCCATTCTACTTTTTAAAATTCTAGGAACCACAAGTAGGCCTGCACTTTCAGACCGAAGTGATCTGTTGGGATAATATGGTACAATGAGGTCTTTAAGATATGATGGAGCTAGGCCTTTGAGGGCCTTGTATGTAAGGAGGAGGATTTTAAATTCTATTCTAGACTTTAAGGGGAGCCAGTGAAGAGAAGCTAAAACTGGAGTAATATGATCTCTCTTGCTAATTCCTGTCAATGCTCTTGCTGCAGCATTTTGAATCAGTTGGAGGCTTTTTAAAGAGTTATTTGGACAGCCAGACAGTAATGAATTACAGTAATCCAGTCTGGAAGACACAAATGCATGAACTAGTTTCTCAGCGTCACTCTGAGACAGGATAGAGATGGAAAACCAGAATTTATTACTTGTCACTCATCAATACAATTCTGATTGTGTTGGGATTTGTGGACAATTATTGTGGTAATTTTTCATCAAACTAAATCGGAATACTTTACAAATAATACAGATTTTTCTAAGAAAATAATAGAAAAATTGTAATTAAACAGAAGTGTCGTACCACAACAGAGTAAACAGGACTTGGTGCTGAAAATGCTAATTCTTTTTTTCACAGGAGGTCCAGGAGGGTGAGAAGGAGAAGGAGAAGAAGGACGAGGAGAAGGAGAAAGAGAAGAAGAAGGAGGCAGAGCCAAACTTTCAGCTCTTGGAGAACCCGGCCAGAGTGATGCCGGCTCAGCTCAAAGTCCTCATCATGCCAGAGACCTGCAGATACCAGCCCTTCAAACCGGTAACAGCAGCCTCAGTATTTGTGTGTGAATGTGACAAGTAATTATTTAAAAGTCTAACAAAAAAGAAAAAAATATAGATGTATTATACAGTACTTTATTTTTCAAAGTACTGTATAATATATGCTTATTGGCATGGTGCCCAAATGAGTCTTATGAATGCATGCACACACTACTATAACTTATTTCTTCTGTTACAGTTCTTGATCAGATGATGGATTCAATTGTAGGGTGGCCTTTTTGCTGTTTTACCCTCACTTTGAAGCCGAAATCCAGCTTTTCAAATTATCACAAGCTGATTGTTTACTCCACCTCAGATTTTAAGTTGGTTTTAAAGCCAACCAAATAAAACTGGCAGACAGATCAGAGTTGGTCTGAGCTATATAAAACAGCAGCACCAGCTAGACAAAAACGGCTGGGTGTTTTACACTGGACTGTGCTACATCTAACCTTGTGATAAATATTTAAATCATCTAAAACTACAACCTGGCACAACTACATTCAGTGTTGAAGATGCGCATCCATGATAACTCTTTCTATTCTAATCATGTTGCTACAGTTACTTATATTATCTTAACTTGTAGATACAACGAAAAATAGATTAAAAATAGATTAATAAAATTACTCGGATTATGAACAAGAAAAACAATAAATCTCTACAGTATTCACTGACGCAAAGTATTATGTCAGAGCCTTCGCCATACCACTGCACCACAGTCAGAGTTGTTGTAGCCACTCATTATTCTTTTGTGCCTGAATGCCTACTGATCCTAAGTCTGTATATTAGAGTCACCATCGTATTAAACTGTCAAGACTTTTTACACCTGCCTCTCATGAGGCATAGGTGTTGGTCTCAAGGCTGCTTCATACTCTGCGAGAAGTGAGAAATTTGTTCTCACACCTAGGGCAACCCTCAGTCGGGAGTTCTCACAGCTTATTCTTGACACATCAACTGGGCAAAACCTTTTTCTCATGTGTTGTCCAGCAACAGTTCTGTGATTGGTCAGAAATCAGAGTCGGTGTGGTTAACAAAGAGCATAGAATACCAAGAGGCGAAACTCAATAGAACGCTCCAATGCAACACTTGCCCCCATGACGTGACAGCGCGGCCGCCATTATGGACTGAAAACTAAAGGAAAACGCCTAAAAACAATGGAAGTCAATGGCACTTAACCAACTTAACGTAACAAATGTTAAGTAATATTAAAATTTTCTGGCCGTCATATCTAAATATGAAAACAATTTAAAATACATTAATGAGGATGACCGACGTTAAATGACAGAAAATGTTACGTCTCGGCACTGACGTTACAGTTTAACATTAGCCTATATGCCTGGCTAATGATATGACAGAAAAGATGCGTTTAGCCATGCAACTTCCACAAGCCTTGCGATAGCTTTCCGTCAAATTTAGGTGAACTTGTTGTGCAAAGTTAACACAGAAATAATACAGTGGATAACGTAGTGGCGATACATATTTAAAAGCACAAAAAGCGCATCATCTGACATTCCACTAGCATAAATGCTGACATTATCAGACGAAAAGTTAATCTAACTTGACAATGACGGCAAACACCGTAAGGTTTATATACAGCGTATAAACTACGTTACTTTTAAATGTGCAGATTACCGAATTGTGCATGCCTTCGATCCTAGTTTCCCGTTATCTAGTGATATTCATAAAGAGAGCTACTATAGGAATCTTATAGTATTCTGGGACAAAATATTATAGTAATCTTATAGTAATTTCGGACATACTATAGAGGTACTATAAGACAGCAATACTATAGCGGCTCTAGAATATAGAGGTATTACAGAGCATCACATACTTCTGTGATGTTCTACCTCTATCATATTTTATAGCCGCTACAGTATTTTTATAGTAGTCTTATAGTACTTCTAAAACCCAAATTACTATAGTATTCCTATAAGATTACTATAATATTTTGTCCCAAAATGCTATAAGATTCCTATAGTACTTTTTCGTCCCCCACCGAATATGCTTCATTAGCCTACCACTTACGGTTTGCAAAGATACAATTATAAAATTACTGCAAACCTTTACTCTATCAATATTAATGTTCTATTATGCATTTTCTTTGTTATATGAATAACAGAAATTCATGAAATATAGGCAGACACACAGTAATGAGATATTTATTAAATGTTGATTTTGAATTTAGTGAACATCAGCGTATATTAGGCAGGCGCAGTCATTTATTATTATTATTTATTTAATTTTATTCTAAAAAAGCATGTCTATGCTATGGAAAATAAATGCGATCTAATAATATGTCAATCATTATAAAGCAAACTTTAAGTTAAATCATGACATCATTAAAATATTTCCACTTAAATGAGTTATTACCTTTGTGCATCCTTTGGAAATCGATGGAATGCCAAATCACTTCTGGTGGACTCATAATTCTTGCAATTTATCGCAGAACACTGCTTGCGTTTTGACCGCTTACGTGCAAACTGCCGCTAGATTTCAGCAGCTTTCAATCCATAATGGCGGACGCGCCTCCGCAGCGCCATCTACATGCTGTTACCCATAACACAACAGAGTTTCACCTCTTGGTATTCTATGCTCTTTGTGGTTAATGCAGAAAACTGTAAATACTCACAGCCACTGGGTGAGCCAATTAATATGCTCACTCGCCACCAGGTTTCCAGACAACATCGGTCTGACTCTTGTCTGACTTAAAATAACTAAAATATTTCCAAACCGGTCACGTGACCTTTCCTTTTTCTATCTACAATCTCCTCTTGCGCTGTCGCACTCCATGCTGTTCTTTTTGTTGTTGTTGGCGTTTGTTGTTGTTGGGGTTGGCATTGATAGGTCGAGAGGCTAAAGCCCTTTCTCTGCCTACATCCCCCAGAATAACTTGCAGTTGTGGCTCTGGGTTTTCTTCCTATTTTTCCTCTAACGGAGTTCAAGTGAAATTATCAAACATTCTATCGAATGTATTTTCTATTGATATCGACCATGTGTCTATCGCAATATATATCGTTATCGTTTTATCGCTCAGCCTTATGTGTAAACATCCCATAATAAAATTCAACAAAGTATCTCAGAGAGGGGTTTTTGTAAATAAATTGTTTAAATCAGGATCCAGCCTGTTGGTTGATTTTGGCCTCCGTCACGTATCTAAGAGTCCAGAAACTCACCTCTCCAGGCTTATAAACCAGAACGTTGACAGTTTTCAACTGTAAATGGCAAGATGACATGCAGTCGCCCAATAAGCGCTCTTATAAACCAGAACGTTGACAGTTTTCAACTGTAAATGGCAAGATGACATGCAGTCGCCCAATAAGCGCTCTTATAAACCAGAACGATGACAGTTTTCAACTGTAAATGGCAAGATGACATGCAGTCGCCCAATAAGCGCTCACCACAGTCTGTAAAGAAGAAGCACTGTTTAAGCTTTGCTCACTGGACACAAAATCAGAGTATAGTATCAGGTGCCAAAACGCTGCCTTTGCTTGTCTGAAGTTTTGTATTGCTGCTTTCCTTTTAAGGGTTTGTTTTTCATTCCAAGGCAAGTTTAAGAAGTGGAGCGGGTTTTGTAGACTTATCATGAAATCTGGTGTGGAGATTTATTGAAAGACTAGTATATCAGAACAAACATGAAGTCTCCTTTGACTCTTCATTGGAGGTGTTTTATACTCCAAAACCACACAGTACACAACTCTATGACCTTCAGCTAACCCCTCAAAAGACCCTGTTGCATGATTGGCGTATGACTTATTCATTACATTCAGTACCTTTTGGAAACCTGCGTGGAACAAGACCCTTAGATGCACAAGAGTAAATGCTCCAAGTTTACCATGTGGTATTTGTGATAATTGGCCTCATTGTTAATTTGTTTGACCCTGCATGCAGCACTTAAATCCCAAATAAACTGAAATGCTCCATCATGTAAAAAATAATTAAACTCAAATGTTTCAGCCAGAGCTACACCTCAATCCTTCAGCATCTCATCATTGGTAATTCTGTCCATCTGTCACCAGCTCCACACAGGTGGGATCATCATCATGAAGGATACTAGTGAGGAGGAGGAGGAGCTGGTGGAGCCCGTCTCTGCTCACGGCCCTAAAATCGAGGAGGAGGAGCAGGAACCCGAGCCCCCTGAGCCTTTCGAGTACATTGATGAGTAGAAAAGACTCTCAAAGCAAAGGTATGTTCACACAAATCGTGAGCCAAGTTATTCATAAGTTCACCAACTGATATTCACTCATCTCTTCCTTTATGCAGATGTCCAGTTGTGTGTCCACTCACAGTGTGAATGTACAATCAACGTTACATCTACTGTATCATCTTTTGCATACCTTTCACATACTTAACGTTATGCGATAACACACAATGCAGGTCTGTACTGTTGTTTAAAAGTCGAACCCAGTTGTACCCACCACTGACTGAGGAATGTAAACATCCCTGCCATCTCTAAACGCCAGCATACAGGGCAAACTTTCTCACTGCACTCACCAGCAGATCTGGATGCTCGACGACTCCTGGCTGCTTGTTGTGTTTGTGTTGGACTGGCTGCAGCCTGCCTCCAATGTAGGAGCGCACCGTTGCATGTGATGAGACCAATGAGGTGTCAATGACCAAATTAGGGCGTCTGTGTACTATGTCAAATTTTTATTAGGATTGAGTGCTGCATGGCAGATTAAACACTGAAGGGATGATTCTGTCATGCTGACTTCTTGAGTTTAGGTGCCAAAGATGGCACGAGGGGCCAAGCAGTTGCAGTAACTTAGATGCAGATCTGATGCCAAGAGCACAAATATCTGCAGGTCACAGTGACCTGAATGTGTTGTCTGGTCAATAAGCTGCTACAGTGAGCTGTTGCATGGCTGTTTGGATGTGATAACACATATTCTGTGATAACATACAACCCATAGTACAGACTATGGGTTATGCCGAATAGTTGACTACCCGATTTAACTGCTGCACCATCACGCTTTAATTAGCACACGGACTAGCTCCCAATCACATGACAATTGGCAACTGCAGTTACTCCATTACACACTCATCTGAAAAGGCATCCGCAAACGCTAATATACTATATACTACACCGGTATATACTTCTGCACTAAATAGCAGCTACTGTGACAACGCACACGCCTATGCAGAGCCTTCGCAGAGCGTTGTAGCCGACATGCACCTCCCCAGAGATGTAATTACGTGCCGCGGCGTCGCAGAGCGCAAGAGCTATGAATGGTCTGTTGGGTAGTAGGGTGTTTACGCTTTAGGATATCTGACTGCTTCTCCATCTCTGCAGTTGTGGAATTGATTGTGTTGGGTCAATAAAGAACTGGTAAGGTTAACTGGGGAGGTTTGGAAACAGACATTTGTTTGACTCATTTCTCACCGAACACAAATTTAACAAACAAGTATAAATGCTGGTGAATTTGATTGTCTGAAGTCATCAGACCTGAGATATACCACTTTTTATCGTTTTTTTCCTGCTCCAAACTATCGGTATAATATCGGCATTCAAAAATCCACTATCGGTCGACCTCTAGTGCTGATTTTATATAGGTTAAACGTACAGTGTCTTCAGCAGACAGTATTGATAAGTGCATGTAGTTCTGTTGTGTTCTATTATTTGATGTTGTCACTATGGTTGTAGAGCGTGATTTTTGCAATGCACCACGCGAGAGACGGCAGGAATGGTAGAAGTGAGAGTTTGCTGAGCAAGAGCCATATTTTACAAGTGTCAGAGTCTGACACTTGTAAAATGCAGCTCTTGCTGGAGGTGACGTGGGCTATGGCCAACAGCAGCCCATGTTCAAGCTTCAGTAAACTTGTAGAAAAGCCTCCTTAAATTCCTTTGTGTGAGACACTGCAATATGTATTCAGGTCAAGAATCTAGATTTCATTGTTGCAAGCATTCTACTGTGTTTCTACTGTGTGACATCATTGACTAGTTGACATCAACTGGACATTCATCACATATTAGTCGACTTTGAAAAATCTGAAGTCACTCAGCCTTTACTACAGACTTGACTTGCATGTCAAAAAATCTGGTCATGGGAAAACCTGTGGAGAAACACATCACATTGAGAATGCTACAAAAATAATTGACTTTACTAATGACTGCTACCTAAGGATGACCCAGTCAGTAACGTATCTTATTTTGCCCGCCGATCAGATTATTTAGCATTGAGTATCGGCTGATCCGATCTTAAATAAACAAAATACTACACTGCAGACATGCTTAGTCAGGTTATTTTTGGTTCTTCTTCTTCTGTTTTAATAGTTGTAGTCTAAGAAAAAGAAGTAGTTTTCATCGTACAGGGACATAGCTTTGGTTTGGCAGACCTAAGACAAATAACTACAAAAGATCAGATCATTTTTAAAATGCCCCAGTCTGGATCAGTCACTGCTGTTTTCTAATTATTATTTTATTTTTCCTGGTCTACATGGATTCATGAAGGTCTAAATGCATCATTTTGTTTTGTTTTTTCCAAATGTAATATGAACTTGTGTACCCGACTCCTGAAGCCAGACCTTGTGGAAAGTTTTCACAAGGTTGTGAGTACCAACCATTCGTGTAGACTTTTGTTGTGTGCACTGCATGGCCCTATTTGAAGACAGCACCAGTTATTAGTGTCATCAGCTCGACTTGGATTATCCTGCTAAATTTTTTTGAAAACAGTTTTAACAAGTAACAGACTGTGGCATACACAGTAAGCATAAGTTAAACTTCTAATGTTAATGAGGGCTCCATCTCAATGTCCCATTGAGCCTAGCCTTCAGAAACACCAGTCTAAACGCTTGACCTGCCATATTCTGTTGGACAACAAATATTTTTAGAAGGCATTTTAGACACCATGTCAGTTTTTACGCATTCAATGGAATCAACAGCAGAATAAGCAAGCAAGAAAGCAAAATTTAAGGTGCAGTTATGACTGTAAAATATTTTTCTGACAACCTCCATTGTCTTAAAGTCTGAAAACCAAACAAACATGGATGTAAGTCGTTGTTTCAGGCAATTAAGCTCTAATGTAAAGGCTGTGGTGCTATATCATCAATGCAAAGTGCTTGTAACCCTCACATGGTGGTATCAATTATAGATTTAGTTCCAATAAATGAATCAAATGACTCAAAACAGAAGGTTAAATTATTGTGAATTAAATATCTATTTGCTGTATCCTGTGTCTGCACATTGGTGTTCATCACCTTTTTGTTCCTTTTCTCCTTAGGCATCAGAAGAACTCAGCATGTTGATCCAGCACCTCCTCTCTGTGCATCTGTATCCATCCGCGTCCTGGCTTCACTTCTTCCTCTTTTACAAGTTTTTTTTTTTTTCTTCTTCTTCTTTGTTTACTGTTCTGGGTTCTCATTCACCACACAGGGAATGTTTTACATTATCATCTTGAAAAATTTCAGTAGAATTAAGAGTCAGTAGAATTAAAAAAATAAATAAAAAAATTTAAAAAATGCTGGAGAGTGGTGTGTTTATTTTAGTGGATGTTTCACCAGACGTGCGTCGAGGCAATCCCTCTAATCCCATACATTTGAACTGGTTTACATTTTCAGCACTCGGTAGCAGCTGCTACGGTCCCCACATCAGCCTGCCTCTTAGTGAATGCAGAGTAGAAGTGTGCTCTACAGCTGTCTCAGATACTGTATGTTAACCTCCATTCATTCACACCTCTGGAGTTTCTGGCTGTTAACAGGATGACACCCATGTTAACCTGAACAACTTCCACCTTTAGTATTAACAGATCATGTGTCAGGTATGCACCACCCACAGATGACCCAATTGTTTTTTAGGTGTCCATGCAAACAAAGTTGCAGGAGCCCTATTGATTTTGTTGCAATTTTTATTCTTATTATAATGATTACTTTTATTCTGCGTAGCTAAAGTGTCTGCGGCATCAAAGTTAAATAAGTTAAGTCCTAGCATGTCACTTTTTATTAAGGTGTCAATACACGTTTGCAACTAAGTGGCGCTATAATAAAGCAATTTACATTTTGCCTCATATCTCGAGAACTGTTTGCCCTAGGGAACAAAAGTCTTTCTCCCTCTGATTCCTTAGATAGCACTGGTTCTAATGGACTAGGCCACGCCCATTTTCGCCTGTCATTTTTTTTTTTCCCCCACCATTTTGAAACAAATGCACCTCAAAGCAAAATCAACTCCTCCTGACCCGTTCATCCAATTCTCACCAAACTTGGCATGTATTATTTATGGACAACGATAATGAAAAGTTCTCAAGAGAACTTAAGCAGGGTTAGTGATTACAAAGTTAATGGTTAATTAATTTTTACAATGTGGCACAGTATAACTTCAAAGCTAGTATTTTGTGACGTGTATACCCAAACTTAATCAAACTTCATATCATTGATAATATTATGATTACAAGCATCCCAATTTTTGTGGTCTGTAGGGGGCGCTACAAAAGCAACATTTCCATATATTAAAACTGCAATAGATATGGAAACTTCATGAAATTTTGCATACACAATCTGTAAAATATTGTGTGACGACCATGAAGTTGCATGACATTACCACAGGGGGCCCTACGGGTGACACGGAAACATTTAATATGATGATAAGGCCTGTAACTTTTGAAGTATTCACCCAATCCTTGTGAAACTTAGCGGCCGTCATTATGTTGCGCACAATCATACCTAGTTTTGTGAAATTCAGGCTGTAGGGGGCGCTACAACGACTAGGTGTTTATATCTCACAAACCACCACAGTAACAGTAATGTATCCTTACAAGCCCACCAGGTTTGGTGCAATACGGTCTATAAGGGGCACTACTGACGAGTTATGCCTCTGAGCGGGACGACTTTGCCACGGTATGGAACTCGTTATGATTGCTTTCGATCATCTATTTTCTTTTGTTTGTTTTTAAAAAAGCCCAACTTTCCACCAGTCATTTCTGAATATGAATGGTGAAACATCTTCAGGAAAGCTCAAGCAAGTTCCGCTGCCTTTGTTTCAGCTTTGTTTTTAGATACTTGATGACCTAGATCACTAAGAATCTTCACAGACATGTAGAATCATTTATCTGATTGTGGGTTTTGGTTTTTAACTCAAGGGCAAGTTTATTATCTCCAAGCAGCCATTTTTCCCCAATCTAAGTATGGTTATATTTGGTAAACGAAGCTCCTTGTGGAAAAGTGGTTTGGATATGATAACACGGGCAGTTGTCTTCTACATGAAATGCGCTGGAAGGCGGCTTCTAATGCATAAGACTAGTGGAAAATCTGCCTCAGCTCTGAAGTCAACGGCCGTCAGATGATTAGCTGTTCATCCACTCCTATCAAAGGAGCTGTCTATGTGTGCTTTGGCCAGACATTTGGTCTAATCGGTTCCTCCCCTCGCATTCCGAGATACTTGGTCACGGAAGAGTGTTCAACAACTTGATGTTTCCATGTCTCAGTTGTCCGGGAACAAAATCGTGACGCTGAAGATAGAGGGAAACAGTTCTCTGAGGTCTTTGACCTCAACCATCAAATCCATCATCATCGTCACACACAACATGTGATTTGCAGGCCTGCCAACAACATAACACTGCATATGTTCAGACTTTTCATACTTCCTCTTTAAAGGGGTGAACCTCATTCTTAGGTTTCTCCTCCTGGCAGACAAACAAGTCAGACGAATCTGACTGAACAACATGGCAAAGCTTTCCAAATTTTTCCTTATGGTAGTTGTTTATAGAAGAAGAGTTTCACAGCTTTCTTATCAAATGGACAATTTCCTCATGTACTGGTGTCCTAACGCGCCTTAACCAATCATCAAACCTTTTTTTTTTTTAAATATATATATATATATATATATATATATATAAACTTTTTCAAGAATTTAGGAAGCAGGCAGCAACTCTAATCTCTGCGTTTGGACCTGTGCTTTATAGAAGTATGGAAAAAAAACTTGCACCTCCAAATTCCCTAATGAGTTCATCTACAGAGCACCATACAAGGAAAAAAGTGATCCTTTGGTTGCATCCAGTCATGCAGGCCAAGCTGTGGAGAGGACCTAATGTCTGTCAGCGAACTAGTAAACCAGCTGTCGAGGAGGGCGAGCAGACAGAGCATGTAGTCACTGTCTGTGGATGCAGCGATGGTGACTGTTACGATAAAAGGCCAGAGGGCCAGTGGTGCTGTCAAAACAAACAAGCGGACCCACCAGAGAGCTCGTCACTCGGGTCAGCCAGTGTGTGATGTGTGGACACAGATCTTAGCTGAACCAGAGGGCCAGCGAGTGACATGCCGGTGGTCCGTGATGGAGCTCTTGACATTCATGCTGTACAAACCCAGGATGTTGTGGGTTTTGGCTTCAGCAGCTTGCAGCTCGTAAATGTCCTTCTGTATCTGATGGTGAAACAATGGAGACCTCCTTCAGAGAAGAAGTGTGGAGGAGAGATGATAGAAAAATATCCTGCTGTGTGGTAATAACTCCAGCAGACTTTCATGTTTGTGCTTACTCTTTTCTCTGTTGCCTCAGTCCCACAATTCCTCATCTCTGTCCAAGAAGCTGGAAATCATAATTTACAAGGTTGGATTTAAGATTAGGCCACAATTTGACAAGTTGCTACTAACCAGAAAACTGAACGATTAATTGATTCATCAATCAACAGAAGCTCTTCTCAATTGCTAGAGTGATGACTAAATGTTTAAATGTAAAAATAAATGATAATTTCTGAAGAAAAAAAGACAAATAATACTGGGATTTTAGAAGAAGATATACTAATTGGAAGTCAACATGTAAGTCAGGAGAGAACATATTGACCAGTATTTCTATAAAAGTTAAATAACTTTTTACCTGCTATTAATTGATATTTACGTGTCCTTTTTGTACAATCTTATGTTTCTTTAATATTAAACCATGTTTGGTGATAGTAATTTAAGGAATATCAAGTGAAAGATGAAAGGTTGCATCTGTGTTTATTATTAATCCCAATGCATCAGGTAGATTGAGTAAAACATCATCACATTCTGTTGCTGACCTGTTTTAATGAGCAGCTCTGGGGAGGTACATTCAGTTCTAGGTTTCTCTGCCACATGGCTGCTGTTTACTCAAACCCTGCCCCACCCCAATGACTGAAGTTCACAGCGTGCAGTTTCAAGAGTTATATAATGCTCCTTATTGGCACTGGCAACCATCAGCAGCAGCTGAGCAGGACAAGTGGCAAGCTCTGCATTTAATCCCCCCCAAGCAGCACTTGGTGGAGTGATTAGCTTCTTGAAGTGCCTGAGCCCTGAGCTTGAGCAAGGCCACCCCTCTGAACTGCAGGGGAAGGAGTCAGGTATGTATATATGTATATACATGTATACATGTATATATGTATATACATGTATATATGTATATACATGTATATATGTATATACATGTATATATGTATATACATGTATATATACATGTATATATATATATGTATATGTATATACATGTATATATATATGTATATACATGTATATATATGTACACTCACCGGCCACTTTATTAGGTACACCATGCTAGTAACGGGTTGGACCCCCTTTTGCCTTCAGAACTGCCTCAATTCTTCGTGGCATATATTCAACAAGGTGCTGGAAGCATTCCTCAGAGAGTTTGGTCCATATTGACATGATGGCATCACACAGTTGGCGCAGATTTGTCGGCTGCACATCCATGATGCGAATCTCCCGTTCCACCACATCCCAAAGATGCTCTATTGGATTGAGATCTGGTGACTGTGGAGGCCATTTGAGTACAGTGAACTCATTGTCATGTTCAAGAAACCAGTCTGAGATGATTCCAGCTTTATGACATGGCGCATTATCCTGCTGAAAGTAGCCATCAGAAGTTGGGTACATTGTGGTCATAAAGGGATGGACATGGTCAGCAACAATACTCAGGTAGGCTGTGGCGTTGCAACGATGCTCAATTGGTACCAAGGGGCCCAAAGAGTGCCAAGAAAATATTCCCCACACCATTACACCACCACCACCAGCCTGAACCGTTGATACAAGGCAGGATGGATCCATGCTTTCATGTTGTTGACGCCAAATTCTGACCTTACCATCCGAATGTCGCAGCAGAAATCGAGACTCATCAGACCAGGCAACGTTTTTCCAATCTTCTATTGTCCAATTTCGATGAGCTTGTGCAAATTGTAGCCTCAGTTTCCTGTTCTTAGCTGAAAGGAGTGGCACCCGGCGTGGTCTTCTGCTGCTGTAGCCCATCTGCCTCAAAGTTCGACGTACTGTGCGTTCAGAGATGCTCTTCTGCCTACCTTGGTTGTAACGGGTGGTTATTTGAGTCACTGTTGCCTTTCTATCAGCTCGAACCAGTCTGGCCATTCTCCTCTGACCTCTGGCATCAACAAGGCATTTCCGCCCACAAAACTGCCGCTCACTGGATATTTTTTTCTTTTTCGGACCATTCTCTGTAAACCCTAGAGATGGTTGTGCGTGAAAATCCCAGTAGATCAGCAGTTTCTGAAATACTCAGACCAGCCCTTCTGGCATCAACAACCACGCCACGTTCAAAGTCACTCAAATCACCTTTCTTCCCCATACTGATGCTCGGTTTGAACTGCAGGAGATTGTCTTGACCATGTCTACATGCCTAAATGCACTGAGTTGCCGCCATGTGATTGGCTGATTAGAAATTAAGTGTTAACGAGCAGTTGGACAGGAATACCTAATAAAGTGGCCGGTGAGTGTAAAGTATTCGCTCACCTGCCTTTACTCATTCTATGAACTGAAGTGCCATCCCATTCCTAACTCATAGAATTCAATATGATGTCGGTCCACCTTTTGCAGCTATTACAGCTTCAACTCTTCTGGGAAGACTGTCCACAAGGTTGAGGAGAGTGTTTATAGGAATTTTTGACCATTCTTCCAAAAGCGCATTGGTGAGGTCACACACTGATGTTGGTCGAGAAGGCCTGGCTCTCAGTCTCCGCTCTAATTCATCCCAAAGGTGTTCTATCGGGTTCAGGTCAGGACTCTGTGCAGGCCAGTCAAGTTCATCCACACCAGACTCTGTCATCCACGTCTTTATGGACCTTGCTTTGTGCACTGGTGCACAGTCATGTTGGAAGAGGAAGGGGCCCGCTCCAAACTGTTCCCACAAGGTTGGGAGCATGGAATTGTCCAAAATGTTTTGGTATCCTGAAGCATTCAATGTTCCTTTCACTGGAACTAAGGGGCCAAGCCCAGCTCCTGAAAAACAACCCCATACCATAATTCCTCCTCCACCAAATTTCACAGTTGGCACAATGCAATCTGAAATGTACCGTTCTCCTGGCAACCTCCAAACCCAGACTCGTCCATCAGATTGCCAGATGGAAAAGCGTGATTCATCACTCCAGAGAACGCGTCTCCACTGCTCTAGAGGCCAGTGGCGGCGTGCTTTACACCATTGCATCCGACGCCTTGCATTGCACTTGGTGATGTGTGGCTTGGCTGCAGCTGCTCGGCCATGGAAACCCATTCCATGAAGCTCTCTGCGTACTGTACTTGGGCTAATCTGAAGGTCACATGAAGTTTGTAGCTCTGTAGCAATTGACTGTGCAGAAAGTCGGCGACCTCTTTGCACTATGCGCTTCAGCATCCGCTGACCCCTCTCCGTCACTTTACGTGGCCTACCACTTCGTGGCTGAGTTGCTGTTGTTCCCAAACGCTTCCATTTTGTTATAATAGAGCTGACAGTTGACTGTGGAATATTTAGGAGCGAGGAAATTTCACGACTGGATTTGTTGCACAAGTGGCATCCTATGACAGTTCCACGCTGGAATTCACTGAGCTCCTGAGAGCGGCCCATTCTTTCACAAATGTCTTGTTTCACAGTCTGCATGCCTGAGTGCTTGAATTTATACACCTGGGGCCAGGCCAAGTGATTAGAACACCTGATTCTGATCATTTGAATGGGTGAGCGAATACAACACAGAGACAGACAACCAGTCACACTCACACGCACAGCTACAGCCAATTTAGAATCACCAATTAATGTGCATGTCTTTGGATGGTGGGAGGAAGCCGGAGTACCTGGAGAGAACCCACACAGACACAGGGAGAACATGCAAACTTCACACAGAAAGGCCAGCCGGCCCATGGATTCGAACCCAAGCCCTTCTCGGTGTGAGGCATCAGTGCAAACCACCTCACCACCATGCTGTCCCTGTCTAATATTTGATTCATTAATCAAATTAATAACTTGCCTCAAAAGCTGGACGAGAACTCCACATTCGTCATAGTACTGTAAGTTAGATTGATGTTACTTATCTTCTCATGTTGTTTACAAAGCCCAGCCTGAAGCCCCCAGAGCAGCATAAGGGTGACTGTAGCAAGGAAACACTCTATTTTAACAGGAAGAATCCTTGACCCATCTGTTTGAGGCCATCTGAGGAGGAATGAAATAAACATACATTTGTCATACATAGATACATACATCCAACTAAAATGTACATGTAGAAGCTGATGATGATGTAAGTACAAGATAAATAGCAGACAGAAACTCAGGGACCTACAGCAGCAGTATATAGCAGCATAATTAAGGGATGGTTCAGTGTCACCTGAGCCAGTACCTAACTATAAGCTTTATCAAAAAGGAAAGTTTTATGCCTGACCTTAGAAGTAGAAACGATGTCGGTTCTGGATTTTACAGGGAGCCAATGAAGAAGTTAATACTAGAGTAATATGATCTGTTTTGCTAATTGCCATCACTGCTTTCGCTCCAGCATCATTGTCACACATGCTACTAGTTAATTTGGTGACTTTAACCAGCACTGATCTGGGCCCTGAGCTGACCTCTAGGCTCCCTCTGCATTTATACTGTAATAGAAGCACCTCCAGTCTAATTTCCCCGCAGTTGGATGAGAGGAGAGTTCCATCTTCTGTGTATCAGAACAGCTGGACACCAGACCAGTGGAGGAGCAGCTGGGGAAACCTGTAGGAAAAGCTGACTACGCTATGTCACGGGGAGCACTGCTCTCTGGGGACAATTCACTCTGGGAAAAAAAAAAAAAAAATCACATCAAGATGGAAAAAAAAAAAAGGAGGCAGCCGGGTCTGCTCATTCTGGGCGTGTTGAGACTTAAACTAAACAAGCACAAGTTTTGGAGAGTGAAGCTGGGATCCGCAGGCTGGTGAAGGTGGTGCATGGTACAACACATTACCACATGCTTCATCACACCTCAGACACCACTTCACGTTCTCTTTTTCCCCTGCACCCATTCATCCTCAGCATTTAGAAAATATAGCTGGCAGTGTTTGGATTCTCAGCACAAGGCTGCTCCAAATTCCGAAGCCTGAACCTTTCTGTTCAGTGTGAACATGGCCGGAGTAAAGCTCAGTAGAGAGGCCAGTGGTCCATGGCATCTCCATTGCGTTTTCTTAATTGACTGGAGTTTGAGAGACAGAAGTCTGAAGTGACTCTCTAAGCTCTGCCATGTTTTTTCGGATTTTATTTTACTCTTTTAGACAGTTTGTTGATCTTGGTCATATTTCCATTTGTAACTTAGTGCTGCTTCATACATTTTATGGGTTATTCCAGGGAATGAGCTCATTAAAAGCAACAGATTTTAAGTGTAACTATCTAATAATAGATTTTTTAATAGTACAACATCAGATATATCCATACAAGGGAATGGATACTTTAAAATAAATTTGGATATCCACATTAAGGTTAATTAAAGGCTCTCAACTCATATGACTTTAATAGAGTAAAGGACCTGTAAACTTTACACAGTTGTGTTAACAAACTGACACGTTTTTGTTCTGTGATAAACATGCACGGCTGAATACAAATTATACTGCAGCTGCGATAGAGTCACTGATTTAGAGCCAGATTTCCAAATTAAAATCAACCTAACACTTCTAAATCTTTAAGAAAGATTTCTGTGATTATGTGTACAAGTAATTAAATCACACCTAACTTTTTAGTTTTGTAATAATAAATTGATGGCTAAAATAACGTGTTTGAAAATCTCATAAACACATTTAACAAAGTAGGATGCTGGTTATGCTGTGTACAGCTGTATTCTTACATGGATTATTAACACATTTACATATTTCCTCTGTATACTTGAAACTTTTGTTAACCTTTGCTGCTGACAGCTGGATTTGTGTGTGGCTGCTGGAAAGATATTATCCTCTCTTTAACCCATATTTTTTTCAAAACTTAGTCCACGGCTGGTCGACAGAGTGAAGAAAACATCATCACTTCTGGACAGGAACCAGATACAAAAGAGAAGTTTAAAAAGTAAACTTTCATGTCTGTATGTCAAAGTGAAACTAATCCTAATGTGTTGCTTAATTTAATAAAGTGTTGTGTTTTCTTCCTGCGTTGGAGCTTAGTGAAATGATCTCATCTCGCTGGCGTTTTGTGTTTGTTTGAAGAAATTAAGACTTCAGTCACCACTGGACTTGGTGACTTGTTAACATGAATATCTTCTGCAGTTTGGACCCTGGCAGTCTTGAGCAGCATTAATGGGGCTTGGACCTCTCAGCGTTTGCTCACATGGTGTTTTTATGGAGGGGAACGTCTCCAGCGGCGGCCCTTCGCTTCTCCACAGGCGCGCAGACCACAGACTTCCTGGAAAAGGACTGGTGGCTGGTACATGGGGCAATGCCAGTGAGAGCGGCATGGCAGACAGATGGGAAATCATATGTAGACAAGTGTATCTTGAAAGCTGTACAGGAAAATGCACGATGCTAAAAACCTCAGCATGAAAGAGAGTGAGCTGGTGAAGATCAGATTTTAACCACCTGGTTTGAAAAATCACAAATCTCACCAATCTTGTGGGAAAATCATTTGTACAGCCAAGTAGTCATTGTGGTTGACTACGCTTACACGGCCAGCGAGGGAATAAAATATATAAAGAAAGTCTCTTTTGACCCTGCAGCCGCAGCTGAACTGCATATTTCCACTTTACTTTCCATCTTTACTTTCTGTCACCCTGCTTTAAATACAGCCTTTGTGGAAAACTCCTAGAGGATTTTCTGCACATCAGGCAACTAAAGCTCAAACCTCAACAAAGAGATGACAAATAAACCAATCTGATCAGGAGAATACAGTAATATTACAAACTCAAGGGGCTGTACATTTTATTTAATATACGCCTGTCCAGTACTTTTGAGGTGAAATATGATCGTACGATCACTGTTGAAAATCTGGCATGTTTTCAGGAACATTAGTTTGCAGCAGACTAAACACACACACTGGCCTACTGTACACATGCACACAACGATGGCTATAACTCATCTGAAGTAGTGGGCACTACTGGCTTGCATGCCTCTCATTTAAACAGCTGCAGAAATAAACAGGCTGTAATTATTAAAGGTGGAATGAGACTGGGCCATAAATTTATGGATGTGTATCAAGTCTTGCACAAGGGCTGGATTCATGACTTCACTGATGTAAGAGGCCAACTGAGACTGAATGAATAGTCTCTTTATATGCTAATCAGTCAGCTACTATGAACACATAAAACAGAAACATTTCACAATAAAAAAAAACAGACTGAAGTTCAGGTGAGGTTAAAAATAAAGTGAATTAATGAAAAACTTTAAGTTGCCTTTCAGGATTCATTTTCAGACTGTGCAGAGACAGATATGAAAAACTACAAGGAGTCTTCCCTCTGCTGGCCAGACAGGTTACACTGCTGTTTCCTGTAAAAACAACTCATCGCATTCAGAAAAAGTCTGCAAAGAGAATAACAAAACGGCAGAGAAACAACAGAATCAGAACATCTCCAAATGATTGGAGACCCCCTAACCCTAACCCTTTTTCTTGCTAAATCTAGAGTTTAGCACACTAACAAAGAGGAAGTCATTAAAGCTGACCACAAATATTAGTGAAACATCTCTATGCAGAAGGTAAATTAGGATTTCTGCACTCTACAACTGATGCACAAGCATCTCTAAATAGCATGTCTATATAGTAAGTGCATAACAGACTCTTATGACAGTAAGAACAGTAATAAGGTTGAAATTCAAAATCATTTTAGCTTTTGACTGACAGTCTCATTCAGCAGCTGAAATTATATATTCTGAGCAACAGAACACAGACGGGAGTGTCAGATCTTCAACGTCCTATGATGACTTTCAAACCCTTTTCATTGTCTTGTAATCACAGTACCTCAAATTAAAAGACGATTCTATTCACTAAAAGAAAAACACAATACAGCCAATTCTGAGATAACATAATGGCAGGCAGGATGAATCACTGATCTTGGGATAACAGGTTTATAAGGAAATCTTTTACCTTTCTGAAGGAGAAGAGATTTACAGAATCTTTCGGCCTTGATTTACTTGTGTTATGTGTGAATCAACATTTCTGTCACCACTGACAACATTTCAGTTTTATTTATATAGCGTCAATAACAATACAAGTGGTCTCAAGACGCTTTACAAAATCTGTTCTGAAACCCTGGGCAAGCCTGAATTCCACTCTCACCTCAACTCAACTTTATTCACAGAGACAGCCCAAGCTCATTTTGGGGCCCTCTATTTCTGCCAGTAATATTGATTACTGATCATTCACACACCTGACTGAAGCTCTGGCAGTCTTGTTCACATTATCCTATAATCAGCCTGACATGTTTGGATGGTGTCTTATCATGATCAAAATGCCTCACCTCCTGCAGCTGGCCTGCTGGCAGTTTTTACCCAGCACTGCAATGGTGTGCTTCTTTAAGCCACCTTCCTGAGGTCTTTCTCTTTCTTCTTAATACGTCTCTGTTGGGAAGGCATACTTAAGCACACAAAATGAACATTAGTGAGTCTCTCTCTCTCTCTCTCTCTCTCTCTGATGCCTCACAGCGAGAAGGTCCTGGGTTCGAATCCACGGGCCAACTGGGCCTTTCTGTGTGTAGTTTGCATGTTCTCCCTGTGTCTGTGTGGGTTCTCTCCGGGTACTCCAGCTTCCTCCCACCATCTAAAGACATGCTCATTAGGTTCATTGGTAATTCTATTGGCCGTAGGTGTGCCATAGGCTCCAGCAGACCCTGCGACCCTTAACAGGAATAAGTGGTTACAGAAGAAGAATGAATAAATGAATAGATGGATATATAAAGTATATGTTTAGTATACCTACACTAAAAAGTTATTAAAAAAAAAAAAAAAAACAGTGTTGGTGAAGCTACTTTAAAAGTATAGCTTTCCAGACTACCATTACTTTATTACTGGAAGAAGTTAAACTACAGCAATGCTACTCCAGGATAAATCCAGTTGGTAAACTAAAGACACAGAAGTAATGTTGAAACTACTGACAAATTGACAATAAATAGGCTATATATGATATAAAATTGTAACAGAAGATATGGCGCGTTCATTGCAATTAAACTATAGGCAGTGGTGGACAGTAACGAAGTAAATTTACTTGAGTACTGTACTTAAGTACAGTTTTTGAGTATCTGTACTTTACTTGAGTATCATTTTTGGGGGATACTTTTACTTTTACTCCAATACATTTGAAGGACAAATATTGTACTTTTTACTCCATACATTTGTGTTGATGCTCTCGTTACTCGCTACTTCTGAGCTTACGTCAGCTGATTATTTATTTATTTATTTTTTCAAAATTCTGAGAAACTGTTTCTGGTGAGTTGCTGATTCGCTACGTCATGCCATACAATCCATACAATGCAGGAAGAAACTGGAGAAACTCCCACCGAGCACCCGTGGCTTTATCTCAAACCCATGTTTGAGATTTTTGCCACAAAAAGTGATTTGTTTCATTTAAAATATTTGTTGTGCTTACCGCGAACAAATGATATCATGGCCAGCTCGTCTTCCAACATGAAAAAGCACGTCGCGGTATGTAAAGTAGCTGCTGACGTTAGCTAGCTTAATGTTTGATAAATTGCTGATGAACATTTTAAACGTATTTGTATGAGCTTGTAGAGAGAGAGAGAGAGAGAGAGAGGCTGTGGATTATAAAGTGGATTGTATAATGACAAAAAAGCTACGTCCCTTTCCTGTATTTCCTGAAATACTTTTTAAATACTTTTACTTAAGTATTTTTTTAAGCAAATACTTTAGTACTTTACTTAAGTACATTTTTGACTAAGCTACTTTTACTTGTATTGGAGTAATATTTGACAAGGAGTATCTGTACTTTTACTCAAGTAGTGAAGGTGTGTACTCTGTCCACCTCTGACTATAGGTGTTATTCATTTCCTCACAGTTCATACCAGTGGCGGCTGCTGGTCTTTCAAATAGGGGAAGCCCAGTTTATTAACTTTAACAGGGTTACTAATTAATTCTCCTTATATTGTATATGTCTGTGAAGGTTCGCAGTCATCCAGGTCATGGTAATCCAAAAAGTTTCAAAAAAAGGCAACTGGACTAGATTTTTGGAGAAGATGTTTCACCCTCATCCGAGTAGCTTGTCACGTGCCGATCTGGGTTGATTTGGGCGGGGTCTGAGCCCGTCGGCCATGATGGTAGGAGACGCTATCGGTTGCCAGGGGCAACGCCTTCAGAACTTAACGGAGGAGCGACGAAACATTCCGCTTTAAGACTATAGAGAGTGAGGAGTTGTCGTCATGCTACAGCTTCTCCAAATACCGCTGTTTTGCTGTTTTATGTAAGCTTGTCCCCGTAAGGTCCATTTTCTTTCCCCTTAACTTTCTCCATTGCTTTACTTTCTTACTTTTCTTGTATCTGTCCCGCCGAAATAATAAACGCGCAAAAATTAATGTTTCGTCGCTCCTCCGTTAAATTCTGAGGGCGTTGCCCCTGGCAACCGATAGTCTCCTATCATCGTGGCCGACCGGCTCAGACCCCGTCTAAATCATCCCAGATCGGCACGTGACAAGCTCGGATGAGTGGCGAAACGTCTTCTCGAAAAATCTACAAGTCCAGTTGCCTTTTTTGAAACTTTTTTGGATTACCATGACCTGGATGAGAACCTTCACAGACATAAATTTAATGATGTAATAATTGACCAATTTTTACAAAACTGGGCTTCCCCTATTTGAAAGACCACCACTGATATACATATACCTGTATATATGTCTATGCATCTCACTGCCCATTCACTCCCTGAGACGCCCAGCTTCCCTGGAAGTGACGATTTTGGAGCGTTTGTCCAATAAATGACTAGTTCTTTTGCCCTGAGATCGGCCCATTCTGAAGCCCCAGCCTCAGTGGGGGTTTAAACGGACCGTGCTACAGCAATATGAGAAAAAAAATCACGATAGACGAACGGCTAAAACTTATTAATGATTGTGTTATTATAAGAAGTAGCCATGAAGTCGATCATGTTCTAGCACATTTTAGTTTGAGTAGTAATCGTAGTATTTGACGAAATTGCCAGTGATATTTTAGAGGAGGCTGAGCTTCCCCTGTAGCTTCCCCTGTAGTCTTGTAGAACTAGCCTACATGTAGGCTAGTTCATGACTCCCCAACACTGGATATACTATATCACATCACGTCCAATGGAGCAGATGTGTGATAAATGTCCAGGAGGGGAGGGAGAGAGACACTGATTATCTTCTCAGCTGCTCTCATATGAGCTGGAGGGTCAGGATGTGGTGCAGGTGCCATACTACACAGTGATGCAGCTGGTCAGGGTGCTCTCGATGGTGCCTCTGTAGAAGGTGCACATGATGGGGCCGGGGCCGGTGTTCTGGCTTTCCTCAGTTTGCGCAGGAAGTAGAGGCGCTGTTGAGCCTTCTTTACGGTGTTGGTCGCCCAGGAGAGGTCCTCTATGACGTGCACACCCAGTAACTTGGTGCTGCTCACCCTCTCTACAGCAGCACCGTTTAAATAGTTTTTCAGCTTGCAGAAAAAGAAATAAAACCTTGCTAAAGCCTTACACGAGATGTAAGGATGTAATTTACATCCCAGTATATGCCCACTGACTCTGTACTACGATAACTATAATTGGATGCAGTTACACAACAATTAAACTCGGTTCACCTTTCCACCCTATTTATTTTTCTGGTACCCCGATTTGCGTCTTTTGGCACAATGACAGCTAGCCTCCAGGTCATTCAATCTGGGCTCACTGATTGTCACCCCCAGCTGTCTATGGGCGGACTAAACCATTTTGTGTTTCCAAGAGGGGACCCCCAGAATGTCCACTATGTTGGGAGGGCTGTGACACAAAGTTCATCCTCTCAGTTGATGTTGACAATATATTTGAAATATATTATGATACCAATTAATTGGAGGGCCCAATTCATAAATATTAAATAAATAAATTTAAACAGGATTTTTTATGGGCCCTGGGTAGTCATGTCCCCCTTTCCCCTGCTACCACACCCATGCCCCCGCCACTCCCGCTCATCTAATTATCTCCCGAAGGAATACAAATTAAATCAAATTTATATGGGTGTGTAAATGACCGTATTATATGCCAGAAATCTGTTGTTTTCGTCAACGATTCAATTCAATTCAATTCAATTTTATTTATATGAGTCATTCCATGAAAATGGCACAATTTGAGTCCCCCTTAACTTTTTAGGTGTATTTCCACTATTGGGTCACCAAAATTTATATTTAAACAGCTTTACATATACATTGAAATGTATCCTTTAATACAGTGTAAAAACATGAACTAACTTTTATCTTAGAGGAATTTTATTATTTCAGAGAAATAATAGGTTTTTTTCCGTTGACACCACCTATTTGGTCATGTCCCTCATGGCCTCAGTGAAAGCATACTTTGAAAATACCAAATAAAACTATTAAAAAAGTCAATACATTTTGAATATCAACCTTAACATCTAGTTATGCTCTTATGCTGGTGATGTTGTTTTTCAAAATTAATTGTTAATTATTCATTTAAATCATATTATTTAGTTCTGTACCTAGGTTACCCCTCAACCCCGTTACACAAATGATTCCATCCCCATAAATACAATAGTGTCATCCATAATGGCATGCACATCAGGAAGCGACATCACTAAAATCTCCTGGACAACAGGACCACAGAGACAGTCAAGTTGCTCCCTTCATTTATCTTGTGATATTGTGGTCGTAAAACTCAATGACTCAACACCGTTACATGAAAAAAAGATGGAAATCAATTACTTATGAAAAAAAAAAATTGTCATTTCAAGAATATATGCTAATTCTGAATCTCATGCATGCCATGTGCTCTCTCTCTGGTATTCACTACACTGAGCAACGGCCATTTTGTGCAAAAATCTCAACCCCGTCACACACAACCCCGTTGTGTTATAGTGTAACAGGGTTGTGAGATTGTGACGGGGTTGAGATTTTAATACTTTGGTTGTTAAGTTATCCAATTATTAATTGGTATTATATTCAATCAACATTCTTATACCACATGGATGCTTAATGTGATTTATTTTCCATGTTTAAGCTTTGAGTAAGATGGCACCAACAACAGCAGCAGAAATTCAGAGGAAATATCGGGAATGCCTTAAAGCTGATCCTGAAAGAAGAGAGAGATCCCTGCAGAGTGAAGGTGAGAGATGGAGAAAGAATGTAGAGGCAGGGAAGAAGAACGCAATTAAAGATATGAGTGAAAAAGAACAGCGTAAGAAAAGAAAAATGTGGATAGCAGATTAACATAGGAGCAAGAGAAGAGAGAAGTGCTCAAGAACTTGAGCATTCCTCGACAGAGTCCAGATCAGGGAGATCACCCAGTGCAGCCAAGATTTTAGGGCAATGGGTAGTTGACAGTGTTGTGTTCTGAAAAAGATTCACAATGTAATTTTAGAAACAGGGAGGGGAGGACCAGGAGGGCCAAACAGTTAAGTTAGGCCTAACAGCCAGTGACAAAGTGTTATATTGAAGTCCTGAGGTATGGAACCGACTCACAAGATGAATTTAATGAAACAAGAGGCACACGCATGCATACACATACAGACATACAGACACAGGAACACATATGCAGACACACACACTGAGACAGACACAGACACTGATACAGACAGACACATTGAAATCATTTGACTGTTTGATTATTATTGTTATTACTATCAGTTCATCAGTTTATGTGATAATAGGCACAAGGACTAAGTGCCTTAGTAGTACTCAGTACACCTCTCATGAGGCTTTTAAATTTATATTTGACTAGATGAGACTTGGCTCTAATGCCTGGATACACATACAATTATTAGTATCATTTTAAAAAACTTACATTTTATCATCTGAAACTAACTACACACACACATGCAATATATTGTTGTGGTTGTTTTTACTTACTGCAAATTATATCTGTGGTCCTTCTTAGGGTTACACAATAAAATATAATGCTAACAGAAAGTCCTAGAGTGAATTTGAGAGTAAAAAAACAACTATTTATATGTACATTTTATTTGTCCCTTCAACCCTGTTACCATCGTTAAACCTGTTATGCCAGTCTCAACCCTGTCACACCTACATTTTCATAAATTATTTTTTAAAAATGTTTTAAAAAATAATTTAATGTTGGTTGAGTTCTGTCTAAAATATCGAGAGCTATCATAAGATCATTGATTTTCGTTACAATTCTTCAAAAAGCAAATTTTTTGATGAAAAATTACAAGAGTGCTTTCACGCATAGGTACATTTCAGGCTTTAAGATGGAAAAAATGAGAGATTTTATGTGATTTTTCTATTTAAAATTATTGAATTAGTGTGGGGGACATCTGATCAATATAAAAATAGTTTTCTTTAGAAATACATTTTATGATCATATTCAGAGACATAACGGGGTTGAAGAATTACAGTGACCATATCTTGAAATAATGACCAATAATAAAAGAAAACTGATGCCTGAGATTGGAAAATGTGTTTTTCTGATAGTTATATAGATAGATATGTCCTTAATGATGTGGGATATACATACAAATAATGCATTTTGGTAAAAAATGTGAAAGTGTCAAAGCCCAATTTGAACCATTCTCATGGAATGACTCATATAGCGTCAATAACAATACAAACCGTATCAAGATGCTTTACAAAAACCCGGCCTGAAACCCCCAGAGCAAGCCTGAAGGTAACGGTGGCAAGGAAAAACTCTTTTAACAGGAAGAAAGTTAAAGCTGCCCACATAACTCCTGGCGCAAAATGAGCTAACTTCAGGCTAAAATTAGCTTGGTTGAATTGGTGTCCCATTCAGAGACTGCATTTACTGCATATACCATTACCGTTAAAGAGGCAGTAGAGTAAATATGTTACAGCAAGTGATGAAGAGAGGAGTAGCCATGGCTGACCGCTACAGTTAACAGAACAAAGTTGATTAAGTGAGAAATAGATGTAATCTTCAGAAGGACCTACGGAGGACATGTTGTTGATTAAAATATACGTAAGAATTCACTGCTATACACAAATATTTTTATATTTGAAAGAATCTAAAACAGTCTGCAAACTGCAGAAGGTGAGGCAATACACTTACTCACGACGTGATGGACATCGAAGGACAGCCACAACGCATCAACAGAACAAATAATTCACCAAAAGAGATTTAGATGAGAGGTCTGACATTTAAAATACCACATTTAATTTTCCTTCTCTTCCATTATACCAATAAAGTTGACTGATTTGTGTAAGGTTCCTAATGTCCTATAAATACAGTTGAAGCCGAAAGTGCTTTTTTAGTAGAACATGGAATAAAAAACGGTCAATATTATTAGCCCCCTTAAGAACTGACCATTTTATTTAGCCATGGCACAAACCACTGTTGTGCAATGATGTGCTTTGACTTTGTAATGCTCAAAACTTGTAAAATCAAGTTAAAATTAAGAGTTATCTCCCAATTTACACACAGTATTAATCCTCCAGTAAGAGTTTTGGTTGGCATTTGAGGAAGCATCATGCCAAAAACAAAAGAAATCATTTTAGAGTTGCGAAAGAGAATTGTTGATGCTAACAAAGCAGGAGAAGGATACACAAAGTTATCACAGCGTTACCAAGTGTCAAGAAGTGGAGTGAGAACCATCATCAAGCAATTAAAAGAGAGCCACATTGTACGGAACAAGCCTGGCAGAGGTAGGAAGCGAAGTATTTCAAAGACTCCAGAACAACCCCCAAGACACTAGGGAATGGGGGAATCGGGAATTGTAGTCTCAAAGAAGACAATCACTAGAGTTCTGCACAGGAATGGACTGCGAAGTTGCAGACCAAGAAAAACTCCACTTCTGCAGAAGAAACATTAAAGGCAGACTAAAGTATGTTAAGGACAGAAACTGTCCTCCTCGAAAAAACGACCACATGAGTCTATGGTGTGTACAACTGCGAATTACGACCTCAGGTTACGTTTCAAAGTTAAGCGACCTAGTGGTCGAGTAAATATCGACATTTGCATGCACCCAAATTACGACACCGCAGTGAAGTTAGTTTTAAGTTGGATATTAGACAGACATCCCCTCTGGGTAAATTTTCATTTCAAGTGCATTAGCTGTATCTCATGCAGCTAGTAGACGACTATAATCCCACACTGATTTGAAGTAAATAGATCACATGACCTGGAAGCTATTGAGCTAAAATGCTAATATTTACATATAAAAATTAATAAAAATTATTCAGAAAATTAAAAGGTCAGAAAAAGAGGTGTATCTCATGCAGCTAGTAGAGGACTATGATCCCACACTGATTTGGAGTCAATAGATCACATGACCTGGAAGCTATTGAGCTAAAATGCTAATATCTAGATGTAAAAATTAATAAAAAATATTCAGAAAATTAAAAGGTCAGAAAAAGAGGTGTATCTCATGCAGATAGTAAAGGACTATGATCCTACACTGATTTGGAGCCAATAGATCACATGACCTGGAAGCTATTGAGCTAAAATGCTAATATTTACATGTAAAAATGAATAAAAAATATTTGGAGATGTAAAATGTCAAAAAAAGAGCTGTATCTCATGCAGCCGATGGAGGACTATGATCCCACACTGATTTGGAGTCAATAGATCACATGACCTGGAAGCTATTGAGCTAAAATGCTAATATTTGCATATCAAAATTAATAAAAAATATTTGGAGATTTAAAATGTAAATAAAAGAAGTGTATCATATGCAGCTAGTAGAGGACTATGATCCCACGCTGATTTGGAGTCAATACATCACATGACCTGGAAGCTATTGAGCTAAAATGCTAATATTTACATATAACAATTAATAAAAAATATTCAGAAAATTAAAAGGTCAGAAAAAGAGGTGTATCTTATGCAGCTAGTAGAGGAGTATAATCCCACACTGATTTGGAGTCAATAGATCACATGACCTGGAAGCTATTGAGCTAAAATGCTAATATCTACATATAAAAATTAATAAAAAATAAGCAGAGATGTAAAATGTCAAAAAAAAAAGAGCTGTATCTTATGCAGCCCTTGGAGGACTATGATCCCACCCTGATTTGGAGTCAATTCATCACATGACCTGGAAGCTATTGAGCTAAAATGCTAATATTTACATGTAAAAATTAATAATAAATATTCAGAAAATTAAAAGGTCAGAAAAAGAGGTGTATCTCATCGGATAGTAGAGGACTATGATCCTACACTGATTTGGACTCAATTCATCACATGACCTGGAAGCTATTGAGCTAAAATGCTAATATTTACATGTAAAAATGAATAAAAAATATGCAGAGATGTAAAATGTCAAAAAAAGAGCTGTATCTCATGCAGCCGATAGAGCACTATGATCCCACACTGATTTGGAGTCAATGGATCACATGATCTGGAAGCTATTGAGCTAAAATGCTAATATTTGCATATAAAAATGAATAAAAAATATTTGGAGATTCAAAATGTAAATAAAAGAGGTGTATCTCATGCAGATAGTAGAGGACTATGATCCCACACTAATTTGGAGTCAATAGATCACATGACCTGGAAGCTATTGAGCTAAAATGCTAATATTTACATATACAAATTAATAAAAAATATTCAGAAAATTAAAAGGTCAGAAAAAGAGGTGTATCTCATGCAGCTAGCAGATGACTATGATCCCACACTGATATGGACTCAATTCATCACATGACCTGGATGCTATTGAGCTAAAATGCTAATATTTACATGTAAAAATTAATAAAAAATATGCAGAGATATAAAATGTCAAAAAAAGAGCTGTATCTCATGCAGCCAGTAGAGGACTATGATCCCACACTGAATTGGAGTCAATAGATCACACAACGTGGAAGATATTGAGCTAAAATGCTAATATGTACATAAAACAATTAATAAAAAGTATTCAGAGATTTCAAATGGCCAAAAAATGAGGTGTATCCCATGCAGCTAGTGAAGGACTAGGATCCCACACTGATTTGGGGTCAGTAGATCACATGACGTGGAAGCTATTGAGGTATGATGCTAATATTTGCATTTAAAACTTAAAAAATAAACTGGAATGCAGAGATTTCTGAAAATTCTCCTGAGTTTCTTGGACACTCCAGCCACATATGGAATAACAATGTTCTTCCTTTTGTTGCTCTCCTCCTCTCTGTCCGTTTTGGGATCTCTTTTTGAGGCTTTGACAAAGGCCCAGTTGGGATATTCACATGTCTTGAGAGCAACAAAAGGAAGAACATTGTTATTCCATATGTGACTGGAGTGTCCAAGAAACTCAGGAGAATTTTCAGAAATCTCTGGATTCCAGTTTATTTCAAACCAGGAAACACACTTAGGCAGTGACTGGTCCATCCTAAAGACAAAACACCCAGGCAAAAACAGTACCGTGGTGTACGCTGTTCAGTGCAGTGAGGAGTGTACAAACTTATATATTGGGGAAACCAAACAACCCATCCATGAACGCATGTACCAACACAGAAGAGCCAGCTCATCAGGAAACAATTCAGCGGTCCACCTACACCTGAAGGACAAAGGTCACGCCTTGTGAAGATAACAATGTCCAAATTGTAGCCAGAGAAGGCCGATGGTTTGAAAGAGGACTAAATTAATATTAAATCTGAGTGTTTTAAATGCAAATATTAGCATCATACCTCAATAGCTTCCACGTCATGTGATCTACTGACCCCAAATCAGTGTGGGATCATAGTCCTTCACTAGCTGCATGGGATACACCTCATTTTTTGGCCATTTGAAATCTCTGAATACTTTTTATTAATTGTTTTATGTACATATTAGCATTTTAGCTCAATATCTTCCACGTCGTGTGATCTATTGACTCCAATTCAGTGTGGGATCATAGTCCTCTACTGGCTGCATGAGATACACCTCTTTTTCTGACCTTTTAATTTTCTGAATATTTTTAAATAATTTTTACATGTAAATATTAGCATTTTAGCTCAATAGCTTCCAGGTCATGTGATGAATTGACTCCAAATCAGTGTGGGATCATAGTCCTCCATGGGCTGCATGAGATACAGCTCTTTTTTGACATTTTACATCTCTGCATATTTTTTATTAATTTTTACATGTAAATATTAGCATTTTAGCTCAATAGCTTCCAGGTCATGTAATGAATTGAGTCTAAATCAGTGTGGGATCATAGTCCTCTGCTAGCTGCATGAGATACACCTCTTTTTCTGACCTTTTAATTTTCTGAATATTTTTTATTAATTTTTATATGTAAATATTAGCATTTTAGCTCAATAGCTTCCAGGTCATGTGATGTATTGACTCCAAATCAGCGTGGGATCATAGTCCTCTACTAGCTGCATATGATACACTTCTTTTATTGACATTTTAAATCTCCAAATATTTTTTATTCATTTTTATATGCAAATATTAGCATTTTAGCTCAATAGCTTCCATGTCATGTGATGAATTGACTTCAAATCAGGGTGGGATCATAGTCCTCCATGGGCTGCATGAGATACAGCTCTTTTTTGACATTTTACATCTCTGCATAATTTTTATTAATTTTTATATGTAGATATTAGCATTTTAGCTCAATAGCTTCCAGGTCATGTGATCTATTGACTCCTAAGCTGTGTGGGATTATAGTCCTCTACTAGCTGCATGAGATACACCTCTTTTCTGACCTTTTAATTTTCTGAATATTTTTTATTCATTTTTATATGTAAATATTAGCATTTTAGCTCAATAGCATCCAGGTCATGTGATGAATTGACTCTAAATCAGTGTGAGATCATAGTCCTCTACTAGCTGCATCAGATACAGGTCTTTTTTTGATATTTTACATCTCTGCATATTTTTATTAATTTTTATATGTAAATATTAGCATTTTAGCTCAATAGCTTCCAGGTCATGTGATCTATTGACTCCAAATCAGCGTGGGATCATAGTCCTCTACTAGCTGCATATGATACACTTCTTTTATTGACATTTTAAATCTCCAAATATTTTTTATTCATTTTTATATGCAAATATTAGCATTTTAGCTCAATAGCTTCCATGTCATGTGATGAATTGACTTCAAATCAGGGTGGGATCATAGTCCTCCATGGGCTGCATGAGATACAGCTCTTTTTTGACATTTTACATCTCTGCATAATTTTTATTAATTTTTATATGTAGATATTAGCATTTTAGCTCAATAGCTTCCAGGTCATGTGATCTATTGACTCCTAAGCTGTGTGGGATTATAGTCCTCTACTAGCTGCATGAGATACACCTCTTTTTCTGACCTTTTAATTTTCTGAATATTTTTTATTCATTTTTATATGTAAATATTAGCATTTTAGCTCAATAGCATCCAGGTCATGTGATGAATTGACTCTAAATCAGTGTGAGATCATAGTCCTCTACTAGCTGCATCAGATACAGGTCTTTTTTTGATATTTTACATCTCTGCATATTTTTTATTAATTTTTATATGTAAATATTAGCATTTTAGCTCAATAGCTTCCAGGTCATGTGATCTATTGACTCATAAGCAGTGTGGGATTATAGTCCTCTACTAGCTGCATGAGATACACCTCTTTTTCTGACCTTTTAATTTTCTGAATATTTTTTATTCATTTTTATATGTAAATATTAGCATTTTAGCTCAATAGCATCCAGGTCATGTGATGAATTGACTCTAAATCAGTGTGAGATCATAGTCCTCTACTAGCTGCATCAGATACAGGTCTTTTTTTGATATTTTACATCTCTGCATATTTTTTATTAATTTTTATATGTAAATATTAGCATTTTAGCTCAATAGCTTCCAGGTCATGTGATCTATTGACTCCTAAGCTGTGTGGGATTATAGTCCTCTACTAGCTGCATGAGATACACCTCTTTTTCTGACCTTTTAATTTTCTGAATATTTTTTATTCATTTTTATATGTAAATATTAGCATTTTAGCTCAATAGCATCCAGGTCATGTGATGAATTGACTCTAAATCAGTGTGAGATCATAGTCCTCTACTAGCTGCATCAGATACAGGTCTTTTTTTGATATTTTACATCTCTGCATATTTTTTATTAATTTTTATATGTAAATATTAGCATTTTAGCTCAATAGCTTCCAGGTCATGTGATCTATTGACTCCAAATCAGCGTGGGATCATAGTCCTCTACTAGCTGCATATGATACACTTCTTTTATTGACATTTTAAATCTCCAAATATTTTTTATTCATTTTTATATGCAAATATTAGCATTTTAGCTCAATAGCTTCCATGTCATGTGATGAATTGACTTCAAATCAGGGTGGGATCATAGTCCTCCATGGGCTGCATGAGATACAGCTCTTTTTTGACATTTTACATCTCTGCATAATTTTTATTAATTTTTATATGTAGATATTAGCATTTTAGCTCAATAGCTTCCAGGTCATGTGATCTATTGACTCCTAAGCTGTGTGGGATTATAGTCCTCTACTAGCTGCATGAGATACACCTCTTTTTCTGACCTTTTAATTTTCTGAATATTTTTTATTCATTTTTATATGTAAATATTAGCATTTTAGCTCAATAGCATCCAGGTCATGTGATGAATTGACTCTAAATCAGTGTGAGATCATAGTCCTCTACTAGCTGCATCAGATACAGGTCTTTTTTTGATATTTTACATCTCTGCATATTTTTTATTAATTTTTATATGTAAATATTAGCATTTTAGCTCAATAGCTTCCAGGTCATGTGATCTATTGACTCATAAGCAGTGTGGGATTATAGTCCTCTACTAGCTGCATGAGATACACCTCTTTTTCTGACCTTTTAATTTTCTGAATATTTTTTATTATTTTTTACATGTAAATATTAGCATTTTAGCTCAATAGCTTCCAGGTCATGTGATCTAGCCTATTGACTACAAATCGGTGCGGGATCATGGTTTTATTTTGAAAACCGGAAGTCGATACATGCTGTGGCTGTCTTCAATCTCCATGTGTTTACCATAGTGTCTGTAGTACGGGTGCACTTGAAATGAAAATTTACCCAGAGCGAATGTCTGTCTAATATCAAACTTAAAACTAACTTCACTGCGGTAATTAAGACTCACTGTTACATTTGAGGGTGAGCAGCTCTAGAGCTGTTAATACGTCACTTTATTAAGTTTTAATATGTTTTCATGGGAGAAAGTAACCATGTAGATCTCGAATATGTGATCAGTTTATTCAAATAACGCCTGTTTGGAAGTTTGCTCGGACGTTTTCGGAGAAGTGAAACGCCACCTGTGGAACCAGGAGCAGCGGGTCATCTCAGAGACGAGCCGCCGGCCTCCTGAGGTGATCGGCCGGTCAACCTCCGTCGTCATCCCGGGGTAGAAAACGCGCCGATTAGTGTGAAAATACTACAAGCATCCTCAAAGTGAATTCTACTAATGTCGTGTTACTCAATGCGTTCGTTAAACATGGTACATTTTGAACTGTATTATTCAAAGAAAGCTTATGAGATCGGCAGAAAGCCTAGTGACGTAGTTGGACTCATTCGATTCCTGTCTATAGCTGTCCGCCGTGGATTGGCTGCGTTCGGTTTCTGCTGCTCAACCAAGCTACAGCAAAGCTTCATAATATTTTCAAATAAACGACTCAAATGCAGTGTTGTGTGTCATTTCTTAACTTAAAGCAACTATAATCACTGCCATTACAAGTTCGGCCTTGGTAAATAGATCATGTGTTAAGCAGATAAACCAATTCTAACCCTAGCTACTGTTCTATAAACCCAGGAGAACCAAACTGCATTGCTTTTTGGCGTAAATCTATATTGGGCGGTTCTAAACACATCTTAAATAAGCTATCTGTACTTTTTATTAACATATATCAACTTAAAGCAATGTCATCGCTAGTTCGGCAACACTAGATATTCAATGTAATCAGTATATATATCTTTTTACAACCCTATTTTAACATATGTGTTTGAAAACCGAAAAACTACAAACATCACGTGACTTGGTATCACGCTACATGTTGAGGCTCAAGGGATTTGTCGTTTCTACAACGATTAGTGATTTCCTAGACTAGGAGGATATAAATAATAAAATTAATACTTAGTCGGGGGTTTAAGGGTGTGGAAAACACATTTCTGTGACCAGAATTTAAGTATATAATTGTCAAGTGGGTTAAAAGATATGTTTACCATTTTGAACAACACCCCCACTTTCTGTCTATATCCACTAGGTATAGTCACACAGCTGAGTTCATAAGTTTTTTTTTAGAACACTTTGTTATATGTCTATAGCCCCTTTTGATGCAGAATTACAGCCCTTCAGAACCTCTCAGAAGTCAGGGTTCAAAGGTCAATGGTTCAAAGAAGGAACCATTTACAATCCCCTAACTGACATACAGTATGTTATTCCCCAGGTTGAGCCCTTTCCAATGATATCTTTATTATAGTACAACAAAGTATGGATTTTTAAATTTCATGGGCACAGCTGTGCACAGGCTTAAATTCAGAGAGCCTTTTGAGGGCTCAGCCTATGATAGAAGGATTTTTTGTTCTTTTTTAAATAACAATGCGAAAAATCATGTAAGGTAATCATATCTGACAGATTTACAACTGAATTAGTAATTCCGCAGGGAAATTGACATCTCCATCGCATACAGCACTGTCAGACATACACTACCGTTCAAAAGTTTGGGGTCACCCAAACAATTTTGTGTTTTCCATGAAAAGTCACACTTATTCACCACCATACGTTGTGAAATGAATAGAAAATAGAGTCAAGACATTGACAAGGTTAGAAATAATGATGATTTGTATTTGAAATAAGATTTTACATCAAACTTCGCTTTCGTCAAAGAATCCTCCATTTGCAGCAATTACAGCATTGCAGATCTTTGGCATTCTAGCTGTTAATTTGTTGAGGTAATCTGGAGAAATTGCACCCCACGCTTCCAGAAGCAGCTCCCACAAGTTGGATTGGTTGGATGGGCACTTCTTGCGTACCATACGGTCAAGCTGCTCCCACAACAGCTCAATGGGGTTCAGATCTGGTGACTGCGCTGGCCACTCCATCACCGATAGAATATGAGCTTCCTGCTTCTGCTCTAAATAGTTCTTGCACAATTTGGAGGTGTGTTTAGGGTCATTGTCCTGTTGTAGGATGAAATTGGCTCCAATCAAGCGCTGTCCACTGGGTATGGCATGGCGTTGCAAAATGGAGTGATAGCCTTCCTTATTCAGAATCCCTTTTACCCTGTACAAATCTCCCACCTTACCAGCACCAAAGCAACCCCAGACCATCACATTACCTCCACCATGCTTAACAGATGGCGTCAGGCATTCTTCCAGCATCTTTTCATTTGTTCTGCGTCTCACAAACATTCTTCTTTGTGATCCAAACACCTCAAACTTAGATTCGTCCGTCCACAACACTTTTTTCCAGTCTTCCTCTGTCCAATGTCTGTGTTCTTTTGCCCATCTTAATCTTTTTCTTTTATTGGCCAGTCTCAGATATGGCTTTTTCTTTGCCACTCTGCCCTGAAGCCCAGAATCCCGCAGCCGCCTCTTCACTGTAGATGTTGACACTGGTGTTTTGCGGGTACTATTTAATGAAGATGCCAGTTGGGGACCTGCGAGGCGTCTGTTTCTCAAACTAGAGACTCTAATGAACTTATCTTCTTGCACAGTTGTGCTACGCGGCCTCCCACTTCTTTTTCTACTCTGGTTAGAGCCTGTTTGTGCTGTCCTCTGAAGGGAGTAGTACACACCGTTGTAGGAAATCTTCAATTTCTTAGCAATTTCTCGCATGGAATAGCCTTCATTTCGAAGAACAAGAATAGACTGTCGAGTTTCAGATGAAAGTTCTCTTTTTCTGGCCATTTTGAGCGTTTAATTGACCCCACAAATGTAATGCTCCAGAAACTCAATCTGCTCAAAGGAAGATCAGTTTTGTAGCTTCTGTAAAGAGCTAAACTGTTTTCAGATGTGTGAACATGATTGCACAAGGGTTTTCTAATCATCAATTAGCCTTCTGAGCCAATGAGCAAACACATTTCACCATTAGAACACTGGAGTGATAGTGGCTGGAACTAGGCCTCTATACACCTATGTAGATATTGCACCAAAAACCAGACATTTGCAGCTAGAATAGTCATTTACCACATTAGCAATGTATAGAGTGTATTTCTTTAAAGTTAAGACTAGTTTAAAGTTATCTTCATTGAAAAGTACAGTGCTTTTCCTTCAAAAATAAGGACATTTCAATGTGACCCCAAACTTTTGAACGGTAGTGTACATGTAAGAAAAAACAGTACAATAAGCCCAAATACCAAAAAAAAAAAACACCCAATAAAGAATATTAGTAATAAAAAATAAATACTGTGACTATACATAGATGGTTGTTGCATAAATATAGAAATACCGGGTACATTGTATTGCACATTACTGTTGTAGGTTACATTCAAAAAGTCATTCAGGCCCTTTTCTTTCTGTCCTCCTCCCCCCAAGTGAGTGGTGGTTAAAGAGTTTGATGGCACGGGGGACAAAGGAGTTCCTCAGTCTATTAGTCCTGCACCTTGGGAGGAGCAGCCTCTTGCTGAAGGTGCTTCTCTGGCTACTGATGGTCGTGTGCAGAGGGTGGCTGGCATTGTCCAGGATGCAAGTTAGTTTTTTAAGTGTCCTGCTCTCTGCTACAGTAGCCAGAGGGTCCAGCCTCGTGCCAACCACAGAGCCAGCACGCCTGATCAGCTTCTCCAACCTGGAGAGGTCTGTCTTTGAGGTGCTCCCACCCCAGCACACCACAGCGTAGGTCAAAACGCTGGCGACCACAGACTGGTAGAAGATCCCCAGGAGCTTCTTGCAGATGTTGAAGGATCTTAACCTCCTCAAGAAGTACATCCTGCTCTGGGCCTTCTTGTACAGCTGCCCCGTGTTGCTCGTCCAGTCCAGCTTGTTGTCCAGCCACAGCCCAAGATATTTATAGGTCTGCACGACCTCCACCTCCTCCGCTCCTATCAGAACTGGTCTGGGGTTGGGTCTGTGCCTCCCAAAGTCGATGACCAGTTCCTTAGTCTTAGAGGTGTTGAGCTGTAGATTGTTTTTGTGGCTCCAGACAACAAAATCTCCTCCTCTTCGTCGCCACTGATACACTCCACGATGGCTGTGTCATCTGCGAAATTCTGGATGTGACACGTGTCCGAGTTGTAGCAGAAGTAAATGGTAAATGGTAAATGGCCTTGCTTTTATATAGCACTTTTCTACCTATTGGTACTCAAAGCGCTTTTACAGTCAGAGACACATCTACCCATTCACTCACACAAGCACTCATACATTCACACACCAGTGCCACGCACTGGGAGCAACCAGGGGTTCAGTGTCTTGCTCAAGGACACTTCGACATGTGGCACATTCCGGGGATCGAACTGCTAACGCTCTGGTTCGTGGACAACCCGCTCTACCTACTGAGCCACAGTCGCTCCAAGAAGTCCGCGGTGTACAGTGTGAAGAGGAAAGGGGAAAGTACAGTCCCCTGTGGAGCTCCAGTGTTGTTGACCACAGTGTCAGACGTGATGTCCTTCAGCCTGACGTACTGTGGTCTGTCGGTGAGGTAGCTGGAAATCCAAGCAACCAGGCAGGGGTCCATACTGGAGAGTTTTTCCTGGAGTACCAGGGGCTGGATAGTGTTGAAGGCACTGGAAAAGTCCAGGAAAGAAATCCTTACAGTGCCTTTTCCCTTGTCCAGATGCGAGTGGGCTCTGTGTCGGAGGTAGAGGATGGCATCCTCTACTCCAACCTCTGCCCGGTAGGCGAACTTTAGAGGGTCCTCAGCGTGCAGCACCTGGGGTCTGAGGAGCTTGAGGAAGAGCCGCTCCAGCGGCTTCTAAGTAATTAACAAGCAATATAAGCACACAAATTCAGCTGATGGGTAAGAATTTACTTTTCAATGACATGGGTTCTTTTATGCTGGCTAAACTACTGTAATGGGTGTGATTGGATGAAGTTGTCTGTTAACCCCTCACCCTTCTTAAGTGAAAACAAACCTATTCTACCTGCTAATTTATTAATTGCAAACAATCATGAAACTGAATTTAATGGAAATGAACACAGACAGAGACAGGTGGCAGGTATTTTATTTTAAAACATTACCAGACATTAATATTTATCATTTATGTAGCCTGCCTCTTCAGAGATCAAGGAAAATAGATCATAAAGTGAGTGATTTTCACTCTTGTCATCAATTAAATACCAATCTGAATCAAACATTAATAATGAATTATTAAAAAATAAACATGTCTATACTTGAACAATTTTGATTACCACAGCATGGCATAATCCCCTGTCAGTCTCCATAACTGTCATACAACACAGCAACAATAACTAAATCAATATGACACAGTAACAGTCTATTTCAGGATGTTAGCCTTGATGTTGTCTTTTGGCTCCCAGGAGTTTTTCCACTTTGTCCCACTGCAAGACAGACAGATAGACAGCATTCAGTATTACTGTTAAATTGTTTGAAAATTATTGGTAAATGTACAGTTTTGCATGACACATTGATTCCTCAGTTATGCAGGCATTTTGTAATTAGAATACTTGGAAAAATGATCCACATTCTGTATATGTATGCAACAGCCTATATTTGAAGATGACGTGATAAATTAGTGTAGCCAAGTTAGATAGAAAAGGGCATTAAGTAACACAGTATGCATGTAGTACGCAACGTACATACTATGTAGTCAGGCACCTACAAGATACAAACATGTCATATTTTCAATTTGCAGTATAACATTACACATAATGCTTCTAACATCAGAAATATAATGTGCTGCAGAAACTTATGTCAGAATTTGGTTTCCCAACACAAATCCTAGTAGTTGTTCCTTAGTGTAACTGAGGGTCTAAGGACAGAGGATGTCGCATACAGTGGTATCAGTGCCGGCGCTCCGCACACGCACATCACGCACTGCGCGTAGGGCACCAAGTGCATCGCTGGTTATCTAGGTGGTGTCCAGAAAACAACGTGGCCTTCATAGATAATTGGCACACTTTCTGGGGAAAACCTGGTCTGATTAGGCGAGATGGCATCCACCCAACTTTAGCGGGTGCTGCACTCATCTCTAGGAATATGGCTAATTTTATTAACTCCCCAAAACCATGACAATCCAGAGTTCAGACCAGGAGGCAGAGTTGTAGTCTTACACACTTCTCTGGAGCTTCTCTAGCACTGTCTCACAACCATAATTCTATAAACTCTATAGATGTTCTGTCTGCTCCCAGATTATTTAAACCAAAAAAACAACAACAGAGGAGTCACTCATTTGAACCTGATACAAATCAGAACAACTTCATTGGTAGAACAGAAGAATAGGAAAATTAAATGTGGTCTTTTAAATATCAGATCTCTCTCATCCAAATCTCTTTTAGTGAATGATCTGATAACTGATCATCAGATTGATCTATTTAGTTTGACTGAAACGTGGCTGCAGGATGATGAATATGTTAGTTTAAATAAGTCTACGCCACCCAGTCATAGTAATTATCACATTCCTAGAAGCACAGGTAGAGGAGGAGGAGTGGCAGCAATCTTCCACTCTGATTTATCTATTAATCCTAGACCTAAGGAGAGCTTTAATTCATTTGAAAGTCTTACCCTTAGTCTTGCTCATCCAGACCGGAAGACACAAAAACCAATTCTTTTTGTTGTGGTATATCGCCCACCTGCTCCTTATTCTGAGTTTTTAGCTGAATTCTCTGAGTTTCTATGTGATTTAGTTCTTAGAACAGATAAAGTCATTATAGTAGGTGACTTTAACATCCATGTTGATGTTGTCAGTGACAGCCTTAGCTCCTCATTTACATCATTACTAGATTCAATTGGCTTTTCTCAGAATATAAATGGATCAACTCACAGTTTTAATCACACCTTAGATCTGGTATTAACATACGGCATAGAAACTGAAGGCTTAACAATATTTAGACAAAACCCTCTTTTATCTGACCATTTTCTCATTACCTTTGTATTTACTATAATGGATTACGCAAGAACTGAAAAGACATATCATTACAGTAGATGTCTATCTGATGATGCTGTAACTAGATATAAAGAATTAATTCCTTCTTTATATATCCCAGTGCCATGTGTCAATAATGTGGACGACAGCAACCACAATTTAACTCCTGCACTATTAGATGATTTTGTCGATGGCTCTGCAGCATCGCTTAGTTCAGCTCTAAACTTAGTTGCTCCTCTGAAAAAGAAAGTCATGAATCGGAGGAGGCTAGCTCCCTGGTATAATTCACAGTTGCGCTGTTTAAAACAGGCAGCCCGAAAGCTAGAAAGAATTTGGCATTCCACTAATTCTGAAGAAGCTCACATAGCCTGGAAAGATAGTTTAACGACTTATAAAAAAGCTCTCCGTAGTATTAGAACAGCATACTATTCATCATTAATAGAAGAAAACAAGAACAACCCCAGATTTCTTTTCAGCACTGTAGCCAGGCTGACAAAGAGCCACAGCTCTGTTGAGCCATCTATTCCTTCGGCCCTCAGTAGTAATGACTTCATCAGCTTCTTTGCCAATAAAATTGTTGGCATTAGAGAAAACATTCAAGGCATTCTTCCGACGACTGTCAAAGATGGAAGTAGGCTTTCACCTGTGCATCTCCTGACGTCTTGTGGAAGTCATACATAGCTGTTATAATGCTAGCTAGCGTTTGGCAAGCGTTGTTTTAATCCAACGGTAGCTCTTAGCGTTAATTTTATCCCCCGTAGATGGTATACTAGACAGCGAAACAAGATTAAAATGAGCTGACAACATGTTATATTGTTCTCAAATGTCAATTAAACACATTTGCTGTACTTACCTTAAATCGTCCAATATGACATACCAATGCCGTAGATTAATCCCCGCAATCTGCAATACTCTCCTGTTACCGCTAGAAGCGCTATTTCAAGAAACGCTCCCATGGGTCGTATTCCAGAGCATGTACACACGACCTATATGCAGGCTCGTTGCTAGGAATTCTGGGCCCCCTGAAAGAATATCGGCGTGGGCCCCTCTACCCCATTCATTGCCACTTTTTTTACAACTGTGCATTATGATGTTTTTTCTTTGTTATTTGTTGATGCCTGGTGTATAATAATAACTCAACAATGAGTTAGAGTATTATTATGTACATTATTCCCATTTCTCTGATTTGCAACACATTATTACACCTCTGATTGCATGTATCTTCAATTAACCACTCCACAAATAGGTAGTGGGTATTTTATTGTATTTATTAACGATCAAGCACTGATATCCAAAAATAATAATTAAAAAAAAAACTTAAATGTGCAGGTAACACCAACAGCACATTTCATGGGAAAACTGATGAAGAATACACAAAATCTAAATGGGCTTACTCAGTAGGCTACCATAGCTCTAGGCAGACAGCTTCACTTTACTCCACTTGTATGTGGAGGGCAAGCTCTTTTGAGTAATGTCAGTGTCACCCTTGTCAGACAAAAAATATTTGAAACCATCCAAAAGTCAGTGTAAACTGTCCACAATTCTAAATTGTCTTTTTGTTATTGTCAGCCATTATGGTGTATTTTATTTTATGAAAACAACAACAAATCTTGTTGGAACATTTAACTTTTTGTATTTTCAAATGTCCCACCAATAGCTAACACATTTTTACAAGACCACATTTGAAAACATCATGATAATGTTATTGACCTTCTTCGCCTAATGCTCATAATTACTAGTAGAACTTGAATGCGTCATAACACAATTCAATGTAGCCTCGTAACTGAGCGGGTGCTTGGTGCTTACTGGAGCACTGTCCGACAGTAATGTGTGTGAAATGTGTGTGTGTATATACAGTCAATGTGTGAAACACACAGTCCGCTGTAGATAGCCTCCACATGAGTAACGTTCAGTTATCTACACTACTTGCCCAGAGTGTAGCCCGCCTCTCAGCCGATGATTGACAGCTAACGTAAGCTACAGCCCCTGCGCCCCGTCAGGTACGCGATACCGACAATAAATGAATGAATGAATGGATGAATGAATGAACAACTAGGCGCCCTCGGTAGCTTTACTCTCACCCTTCTTAGTAAAAAAATTTTGATGTCCTAGGCCCCTGCTCTGTTGCTCCTAGCCCTGGCCTCCCTCTCTAGTATTTTCGGGTGTCCAGAGTTGTGTTTTTTGTGTGGTGCCATCATCTTGATCTCCCTCACTCCCTGCTGGAGTTCGCTCGCGCTAACTTCGTTTGCGCTCAATTCGAACCTGTGGTGTGGACCAAACCATTTTTTAAGGGGCCAAGGGGGTTACTGAAATTATTAAAAATAAAATATTGCGTGACTATGTGGCTTTATTTCAGTTCTGATTCATTACTATGAATATATATTAGTTAAGCCTATGCATAATAATTTAGTCGTAGAGGCTACTGGGGGCTGTGTGTGGGCCCTGATGGGCTGTGGGCCCTTAGAATTGTCATCACCTTTCCCCCCTATACGACGGCGCTGCCTATATGGTCGTATAAATTGGAGGGCTTGTTGGAGAGACAACCTGGAAACAAATGATGCATACTGGAAGCATGTCTTTTGGTCAGATGAGACGAAACGAGAGTTCTTTGGCCACAGAGACATTGCTTATGTTTGGAGAAAGAAGGGTGAGGCATATAACCAACAGAAAACCATCCCCCCAGTGAAACACGGTGGAAGGAGTATTATCCTGTGGGCATACTTTAGTGCATCTGGAACTGAGAATCTGGTCAAAGTGGAAGGAATCATAAAGAAAGAAGGATATGTGAAGATTTTTAAAGAAAATGTCAAGCAGTCAGCGGCAAAACTGGGTCTGGGTCATCGCTTTGTCTTCCAACATGACAACGACACAAAACACACGTCACTCCTGGTAAAGAACTACCTCCAGAAGACCAAAGTGAATGTTATTGAATGGCCTGCACAAAGCCCTGACCTGAATCCCGTAGAAAATCTGTGGGGTGAACTAAAGACTTAGGTCAATGCCAGAATGCCATCAAATCTGCCACATTTTGCCAAAGAGGAATGGGCTGGTATTCCTCAGGAGACGTGTCAGGGACTTTAAAACTACAACAAACAACTACAGGCTGTTATCCAACAAAAAGGATACACAACTGACAATTAACACCAGGGGGGCTAATCATTTTGACCCTGGTCATTTTTGGTTTTTGTGAAATAATTTAATTTCTGTGTAGAAAGTAAAATAATGTAAGCATCCAAAATAAAAGGCGGATGTTTGAAAGACATGTGTTAAAAATTCCTTGTTCTGTTTAACAGCACTTGGGAAATATTTTCAAAAGAATCAAATTTCCATAGGGGGGCTAATGATTTCGCCCACAACTGTAATTCCTCTTTTGGTGTTTTTAGATTTAAAGTATCTGGAAGCAGACAGAACATCTACGGAGTTTAGAGCGTTTTGGGTGTGAGACAGTCCAAGAGAAGCGGTAGAGAAGTATGTAAGACTGAAATGCCTGTGATTTTGGATTGTAAATCGAATTAGAAAAACATTTAACGGATTAGATTAGATACTTTAACCTGGTTACAGTGTTTGTGCCACATGGCACCAAGTCTTAAATGAAAAGCAAAGAAATAAGCAACATTCAGAAGTGAATCCTTGGTCTGCATATGTATTGATGTATGTATATCATTACATGTATGTGGGTATACAGACAGGCAATATAAAATGAGCTAGAATTATGGAAGGATACAAAGAACAGCATATACAAAAGCTTATTTAACGATTCAAGTACCACTAACTTTATATTTAAAAGCATCTGTACAAAATGTACAAGAGTTGTATACCATGTTGGCCAAAGGTTTAATGTCATACCTTATGTCTGCGTAAAGGTGACAGGTAAGTGAACATTTTGCAATTTCATTGGAAGGAAAGTCACAAATCTTATAGTACAGTACAATGTTAACTTAACACCATTGATTTTTAAACATGAGGCTTTGGTATCTGAACTAAGTCAAACAGTATCATTTTGTTTCAACTCAACACATTAAACAGTTTCTTCAAAACTCAAGTCAATACTTCTACAGAATTCCCATAGTGTGTAATCTTTTATTTTGCAGACTGTATGTACGGTGTTTCTTGTAATTTCAAAAACAAATTCCTAACATTGTTAGTTTCTTTGTGGGAGTAACATTTTAGTTAAATTACTGAATGATTAACTGGGTTAGAACACTGAGATGAAATAGTTAGCAGTGTTTCAGCACCATCCATTCACTATGTTTTCTTTCCACAATCATCCAACTAGTAAAAGGTTTTTACTCTTTAAGCAGCAGGGTTTGCCATGCTGGTGCTTATTTCAGTTGGCCCACCTGCATGAAAGTGAATCAATGTGTCAACAAAGCGAGTCCAATTTTTTTGTTGAGCTGATCAGTTTTACTTCCTGCCTGGGAAATAGTGGAAAAATAAGTCACAGCCACAGTGAGCTGTTCAGGAGCTGCAGGTGGCAGGGTGCACACCACCAGCTCCTTAGGCTGGCTAACCACATTTAGTAAATTTAGCTTTGTAATTATTATTAATAGTAATTTATAAAAATGGAATAATCATTTAATTTAAAATAGAATGAAATCTATCTGTGATGCAAATCAGCTTTGACCAAATGTTTTATTGATAATGACAAATTTTTAACAATGAGTTTAAGTTGTTTGGATGTGCTTTAAAAAATTAAGCTTTTCTTGGTTTCTGATAAAGAAGTTGCACAACAGGTGTTTGGCGCCTCCAGTTCTATGGATCTTGTAGGACAAAACTGTGCTTGCGGTTACCTGGGTAACAACAGGTGCTGCAAGTAAACTTTACCAACATAAACTACATATTTACTCAGGTTTACATGGACCTGATTAAATGAAGCATTACCAATACTTGAAACCAAATAAAATGACGAATCACACACATCGATTAGCCACAACATTAAAAAAAAATAAAAAAAATCAGATGAAATAAATGACATTAATGATCTCATTATAATGAAATGTTCTTCTGGGAAACCTGGGTTCTGAATTATGTAGATGTAGCCAGAAACAAGGAGACCCTACCCTACAACTTAAAGAATCCTTCCTCCTGGAGGCAGACTCCAGAGTTCACCCTTACAGCTCCTGTGTGAATGCCTCACTTGGTCAGAGCTGTTCTGGTGGCACAAGGGGGACCTACACAATATAAGCCAGATGGTTTTAATGTTGTGGCTGATCAGTGTATGTTCAGGTACAGGTCTACACAGTTAATTTCATATCAGCTTGAGACAATATCGACACTTGAGACTAATCAACCTATACAACTATTTCAATTAAACAAAATCACAGCGTTCAAAGGCTGATTGCCTCAATAACACATATTGCAGGTGGATGAAAATGATACTCAACTATAATCCATTTAAAATTACAAATGTATCAACATCTGTGGCGATTTAAGACAAATACATTTGTGCAAATAATTAAAAACATATTGCCATATATGCTGTGAATTCTTTAAAGCAAAATAATGCAAATAACAAATGCTAATGCTCATAAAAAGGATCCTACTGAAAAGATTAAGGATTTAAAAAAGGAAATAGGTTACTGAACAGACTGTGATGCACCTGCTTTTCTCTGCAGCGTACTACTTAATTTAAAGAAAATATATAAAAGCAAATGACTTTTTGTCCAAAAGTGTGTCATGGAAAATTAAACAGGGTCAAAATAACCAACAGCCTTGACGGCAACTCCACATTCAGACCGAGTTCAATCATCATTCATCTTGTATCTTAGCAAATCCTTTACAGTTCTTTAACACTGTACCATTTACTGTAATAAGTTCTACTGAAAAGCACTGTTTAAAAAAAATTTTCATTAACAGAAGTTCCCCTTAACTTGACTGAAGTTTTCAACAAATGCTGCAAGTGAAATTAACTAGATGAAAGAGCTCTCCAACCACATTCAATAAGGTGACGTGTCTCCAGCTGTGGGGGCCACAGGCTTAAGGGCTTTCTGATCAGTGTTGGAGAATAAGTGGAGATGTTATTTAAGATGTCTTATTTATATTTCTGTCACGTCGCAAGTCTTTTTGACTGCAAATAGATGGTGTTTGTGTGGTGTCAGGGTCGCTGTGTGTCGTACTGCTGGTAGCGATTCAGCTTGTCTGGGTCATTAGACGCCATATGGGTAAAATCCTGGAAAATGTCTTGGTAGGTTTCATCTCCTGTAAAGAATAAACAGAAGACAACAAAGGCACAAATTCAATTTTAAAAATGCAGTGGTTCACAACGTTTTTTTCCCCCCATAAACTTTTCTCTATTTTTGTATGAACAATTTGTTATTCACTGAACAACTCATTATGTTCAAAACAAAGAAAAGAAAGGACTGCATAACTTAACATATCCTAAAGTGTTAGTAACAGTGTTAGTCAAACACATTTATTTATTAGTTTATCTCCTTCTGTAGGCTTGTATATAGTTTTTTTTTTTTTTTTTGCAAATCTGTTACAAAAACCCCACCTTTTTTTTTAATCTCACAAATTGTCAGACCTATTGAGGCACTTCCACTGAGCAGGTTTCTGTCACATTTTCCTGCTGCAACAAAGCAATCAATCAAGACAGAGACTAAACTGTGCCATGACAGAAACCATAAACCAACGAAAATTATAACTTACTGCCCCACTATAAAGGTTTACAGCATAACAAAACATGCAGAGCCAGAGGGATCATGCAGCAACAGTGTCATCAGTGTCAACAAGAAAGAAAAAGAAAAGAGCTGGCCATACCTGTAAGAGTGTTGATCTGGCTCGAAATGTGAAACAGAACAAAGCAGAGGCGAGAGTGTAAGACGCAAAAAGTTTAAGCCAGCGGGGCTCTCGTTAGCAAATGGAGACAGAGTCAGAAAGAAAAGAGCCCACAGACTTTTTTATGTGTCAACAACTGTATTGCATTTAAAGTGCAGGAATTTATATACAAAAAACAGTTGTGTTGGCCTCATCATCCCAATGAAGAAAAAAAAAGAGAACAGAAGAAAGGCACAAGGAGGAAAGTGAGAAAATAAAATGCAAAACAAAGAGAAAAATCACATAAAATGAAGTGGATGACTGTTAACAAACCAGTGGTTCATAAAGTGATCAAGTCTTTTCTATCCTATTTTTTAAAAACTTTTTAGAAGACCACGTGCTTAAAGACATGATGATTATGGGAAATATTATAATAATTGTCTCAAAAATATATATTTTCCTACCCCAATTTTAAAAAACAAAGCCCGCAAGAATAACTGCTTTGTGCTTCTACATACTCGGGTAGAAACATTTGAGTTGACAAAAATGCAGTTTTAATAAGAAGGGTAGAGAGGGTTGATGAAGTTAGTTCTCCGTCACCTCATCCCTCATCAGTCCCACCATTCATCAGCTGATGGGGGCCGCTGATAAAGAGTCTCTATGGTTTCAAAGAGTACAGCAACAACTCAAATCCTCTCAAAGCAAAACAACATGAGGACCCTTCAGTGACTGGAAGCACACAGACTCTAATCAGCTCCTTCGACTAAACATACACGTCCTCCTGTTGCTCTCATAATTGTATCTAGTGTTGACCTACAAGGCAACAACAATCAAACCCTATCAATAAATATGAAACATTAAGAAGAAAGAACTTCTATTAATTTACTGTCACACAGGCCCAAAATAATTACCACTTTAAAAATTCATACAGGCCTGTAACAGTCCAACAACCTGCAGCAGCATTTTTAGCCCTCAATGAGTTCTCCCTCCTATCATTAGCACTCATAAATGCACAAATCCCTTTGTCTAAGAGAAAAACCTCCTGACAAATCCCTCAGCTTCTACTCTAAAGAACAGAAGAACTTCACTTGCTTTTAAAAACAAACACATCACAATCAGTACTCAAATATTAAACATCAGCAGACATGTCAGTCATTCAAATCATCACGAATTGTTCTATCTATCTATATTAGTCAAAGTGCTTAAGTACCCCCTGAGGATTTGGGGCTGCATGAAGCAGACCTATTGAAACCATTCAGTCACTATCAACACGACTCAAATGAGCTTCATCTCTTTTCACAATCTTACCATAAGCTACCATATGATAAAGATAACGATAAGCTTAGACGAGCAGGTGCTTAAAACAGCTATACATGTATAAATATTTTTCTAGACTATTGCACTTATTGCTTAAGCCTGTCAATATTTCTCTAACATTCGAGGCGATGAATGTGCCTTTTTGCTGTAGGCCTACATTTCAAGATTTCGCCATGGTTACGGACAATGAACAAGCACACTTAAAGGGGAACTACCGTTTTTCTAGACCTTATTTCTGGTATATAATACGACTGTTTACTCACCCATATAATTTTGGTGTCATTTTTAGTCCGTCGTAAGATGTTTAGCTCCATCGGAGCGCCGCGTATATGCATATATCCATATATTCGGTGACTGGGGCACTAAAACTGCTGCGATACCTATTCATTTCACCAATATTTGTACGCCAGTGCTATTCCCTGTTGAGTCCGGAGTTGCCAGAAATAAGGTCCAGGTAGTAAAAAATGGTAGTTCCCCTTTAATTGACTACTGACACAATACTGTCATAAGATGAAGTGAATACCATACAATCGCAAAAGAAGAGCAAGCACGTGAACACAGAGTCCCCATGGCACTCACCCCTGTGCAACAAGAGTCTCTCTCAACTCAACAACTGCATATTCTGTCAAATACAAGCTATAAAGAAATGTAGTATGTACATCATTTACAACATATGCAGCAAAATAGCTATTTTGTGGTTCCTAGAGTCATCTCCATAAAAGAAAACTATTCTAAAATAGACTGAGTTTACCAGGCAGGTAACAACAGTAAGATGCATTCTGTTTGGATAACACTTCAGAAAAGTAAACAGGCCTTGAAACTGGTTAAGACTTCAAATGAGAACCATGTAGTCATGGGAAAACACAGTAGTTGCATAACCATTGACAGGAATATGCATAAACAACTAACAGGTCAACTGAAAACTTTATACACACACATCATGCCTTTACGGTCAGATGATTAAAAAAAATTCAAAAGTCACCATTATTGCCAGATACTATAATGAAGTATCAAACTGGATACGTTAGTAGTTACTGAGTAGATGTTTGCAAAGATACTATGACAATTAGCAGAGAAACAGTAACAAGTAAAAAGAAAGCTCATTTCTGATCAGATGCTACAAATCAATGAACACCTCAGAGGATTTTTTTTCACTTAAAGGAAATATAGACTAGTAAAAGTGACAGTTCCTTTCCCCTTTGTGCTATTCATTATTTGAGTAACAGTCACTTAATGGAAAAGGTGGATTTTCCACTTTTGAATAAAACTCAGTACAGTCCAGGAGTCTGTGGCTTTAACCCTGTGACATGAACATAATGTAGCACCTGAAGCTTTATCACAGCGAGGTGCAGAGCTGGTACAGCACCTGGCAGAAGGTGGAACGTTAAAATGTAAGTACTACAGCAGGTGCATAGTCGGAGTTTGACTCAGTTCACTTGATCAAATATCAACATCATCAAATCACCTGGACACATCTTTAAAAGCAAATCATGAATGAATTGCCTGCGATATGTTGAGATGCTGTATTTAATATGCCGTTTAGGTAAACTTTTTCCAACTCTGAAACCTGAAATTTTCATTTCTTAAGCCTTGGTACTGGGTTGCCCTGTGTAATGAGAAGAGTTATTCAGTTTCATCCAGCTGCAGGCTTATAAACACCTGCATGCATTTCCTGTACTGCATCTCGGTGGGGCTATTGGAGTTATATTGACCTGACTGGCTGTAAGGCCCCTCTGCCTCCCGCATCTCCTCATTCATCTTGGCCAGTCGCAACCTAGGCAGCCAATAAAGAAACAATAAGTTACAGAGAGCCACAGTCACACGATACAATCAACGAACAGCATTTCAACATGTATCTCTTATTTCTGGGTTCTGTAACTCAAAACCATTAAACTCTGATAAATAACAGCTAAGATAAACGACTTTGCTCAATGTAAAGATGCATTCATGTAAAGATACACTGAGAAACTGCTGGCTAAATATGGTGAAACTGTCATTTTTTTGGAAACTGTTTATTTAATGTAAATTGTAATGACACTCGGTTACACCATTCGAGGGTTACTATAATTAATATGGTGTGTTTGCCAAAAGTGTGTCAGACTTTGCATATCATCATTCTATTGCTGGTTATCTAGGGCGTGTACAGCAGGCGATGTGATCCATACAGACAAATGGAACACTTTCTGGGGAAGGCCTGGTCTAATTAGGCAAGATGGGATCCATTCCACTATGGTGGGTGCAGCTCTCATATCTAGGAATCTGTGCAATTTTATTAAACCCCCCAAACAACCACCACAACAACCCAGAGTTCAGGCCGCTTTCAACAATGGTGACTGAAACTTTCACCAAAATTTGCTGAAGACGAGTCAGACAAATGTTTGTATCTTCTGACCTCCTCAGTTAATCTTTCCTCTTTGTGTTCTATCTTTATTGATCCAAAATCATCAATTTCGAGGTGCACATTAGGCTACAGTTTTAGGGTTTGATTTGATAAGTAATCAACAGTAATAGCAATTATTGCATTTGTCAAAGCACAGGACGGAAAGAGGAAAGAGGAGGACGATTTAACTATCAGACCTATACCCAGCATTTTTAACTATTTGTAGATGCATTTAAAATTAACAAAACATCCCCATCTGTCGATAGTGTGCCCATAGTAGAATAAAAAGACTTACAATGTGACAATATCGGCATTGGCAGCTTCCACCGCTATGGTCAGGGGAGTTTTCTCATCGATGTCTGAAGCATTCTGGTTTGCTCCTCTTTTCAAGAATAAACATACTTGTCTGCAACAGATAAGAACATTTTTTAGAATCTTTAAAATGGCCAATCAATTCCTACAGGCTAGTCTAGTAATGAAGGTATGAAGATGTGGAAACAAACCCTGTGTGTCCCAGTGTGGTTGCGTGGTGGAGAGGTCCTCGGCCCTGGGCATCCTGCTGGTTCACATTGGCTGCATTTTGGAGTAGAAACTCACAGGTGACTAGTGAACCCTGAAACAAACCATTGATATGATTTGCATGAGCACTATACATCCACAGACAATTACTTGTCTGAAGCTTCATCCCAACACTGATGTATCTTTGCCATCAACTTAAAACTAAATTTAAATGTTAATCAAAATGAGTAAAGGTTTTACATTGTCTAACACCATCTATGATGAACTTTTATACATTTCGTTAAAGGTCAGTCAAAGAAGCTACTCAAAACAGTTAAAAGTTCCAAACTGCCTGGGTTTCTTGTGGTCATACTAACCCCCTGCACTGCCATGATAAGTGGTGTTCTTTTATCCTCCTCTGTGTTGACCCAGTTGACCTCAGCTCCGTGGGCAAGTGCCTCTGCCATGTCAGGCAAGCTGCGGGCACATGACGCCCAGTAGAGCTGTAGACCTGGGCTGTACTCCTTGGGCTCACAGAAAACCATGTCTTTACAGGGAGGAAGTGTGGCAGGCATGTTCATGGGTGGACACTCGGCAGCTTCTGAACAATACAAAGACACATGTGTGTTCATTTTTTTCTACAAACATTTACGCTTTCTGTGTTGAGAATTTAGATTTTTCTGTAGTACAGTTAATATAGAAAATTGAAGCATTTTTTGATTAAAACCTGTTTCACACCAATATACAGCAGGATATAAACAGCTGAAAAACTACTTTACCTGTGTGTGTTTTAAGGCAATATGAATAAGCCCCCCTCAAATCTTTTACAAAATATTTTGGTGCGTTTGAGTTTAGCACAATTGTCTCCTAGTGGTACCAATGGTCAATGACTTATTCTTCTATTATAATCTTAGCACTCGCATAATAAAATAGCTAAAGTGCCATACAAATTTGTGGCTCACTCTCCAGCCTCATTAATGCTTGTGCAAGAGCCTGAAAAAACAATATAGGTAGAGACAGAGTTTGTGTTTTACCTGCATCTGCCAGGCTGTTATTGGAGGGGGTGGTGGCCAGCATCTCCCTGCTCCCATCAGCACTGTTCTGAATGCCGCTGTCTGCACTTTTTACTGTAAAACAAAGCATTGAATCACTGCGGTGATGAGGAACATTCACCAAGTGTATAAAATAAAAGGAACGCCTTCCTGCTGATAGTGCTGCTTTGGAAAAAAAAAAAAAACAATTTCAGTGCATTAACCTTATCTTGTAGGCACCTCAGGAGCCATTTGTTGTGAAATGTGAATATCTTTCTGGTTGGGTTAACAAAATCAGCAGGTTGTCCTGATACAGATTACTCAAGGTGTATGCAGAGGAACATGGAGGTAAAAATAACAAAACAAAACAGGAAGAATACTGGATGATAGATCCCTTCACCACCTTAACTTCCAGGTCCCTAAAAACCAAAAACATGATGACACAGACAAGTGGAAAGAGATACTGACCAAAACCATGTGTGAGACATGTGTGAGACAAAGCATCCCCACTCCACATGAAAAGGTACACTGCACAATGCTCGTAACATGACAGGACAGCTCATTAGAAGGACTGGATGAGGAAGAAACATGAGTGAATGAAAGGTTAGTTCACAGCCTTGAAACAGTGAACTGAAAAGGGACAGAGGGGATGAAAGCAAGCGAAACACAAAGCGTTTAGAACTTACTGCTCCTGAGCTTGGAGGAGGTGTCAAAGTAGGAGAAGAGTGAGTCAAGCTCGTCAGGACAGAAGAGAGAGTCACGGCGGGCCTCCGCGCCACCGGCAGCAGCTACGCACGGGATGACCAGAGTTTGGAGGGCGAAGGGTGTAAATTGAGTGGCAGTGTGGGGTTGGGGGGATTCAGTTAGTGTAGGTGGCGAGTGCAGGGGTTAGTCCAGGAGCACAGAACAACCAGGGGTTGAAAGATAAAGGAGAGATTGAGAGAAAGAGAAATGCAGGGTGAAAGCACAAATTGTTAGACTACTGTCTCGGTTGACACTGGAAGAGACAGACTACGGAAAAGCAATGGCAGGCAAAGAGGGTTTAGACATATGCTGTTCAGAATGAACATACAGCATGCAAATGGGTGGACACTTTTCCACAGCAGAACAAATATCACACAGGAGTGTAAAATCCGCCTTGTACCAAAGTTCAACAGTCTACCCATCAGCAGGACCGATATCTGGGGAGGCTTAGTAGGTAGAGCGGGTTGGCTATGAACCGGAGGGAAAGTGGTTTGATCCCCAGAATGTGCCGAAGTGTCCTTTAGCAAGACACTGAACTCCCATTTGCTCCCAGTGCATGGCACTGGTGTGTGAATGTGTGTGTGCTTATGTGAGCGAATGGATAGATGTGTCTGTGACTGTAAAGTGTTTTGAGTACCAATAGGTAAAAAAGCACTATATGAAAACAAGACTATTTTTTGTTTGAGCAATGCAGAAAGAATTTAGTCCTAGGCCTGAGGTATACCAACTTTTGAATAAATGTATTTTGGAGAAAATTAAGTGCCCATGCAATTACCAAGTCACCAGTCACTGATTTCTGATATACCATTCCAATTATAGGATGGAATTGCAGACTAAACTAAGTTCAGTTTGATCCTGTGAGTTACAAAGAAGCATTGGGTTGAACTACTGGGTTGAGAGTTTTATACTGACCTGACTGCCCAGAGACGTTGGAACCGGGTCGAAGATTTGGGGTGGGTGGAGGTGGTTTTGGTGGCAGATGCTCAGAGCTGCTGCTCAGCCTCTTCTCCTGTTTGCTCAAAGAAACCACTTTGTTGCGAAGCTCCTCATCTGATGGTCGGCGGACAAAACGGCGATCCACATACTTGGCTTTAATGTAAGCCTCTACCTCGTGTCTGGAAAATTATTTCATTGTTGTGTTTAATCATCTGCATTTTTGCAACATTTCTATATTTTATTTACTTTGACTAAAATGTTTGGTGCAGACCCTGTCTAACAACTGAAGACCAGGTGCTTAATTTATCATAATAAGTCAAAGACTTTTTTAGACTATATTAAGATAATAAAAATAAAGTAAATGCTTTAATCAGAGTAAAGCATGAAGTTAATTCAACTTCTGGGCTATTGATCTGGTCAGTTAAGTAGCAGAGGGAGTTGTTTCAGCTGTTCTGGTTTTAATGGAATTAACAACAGGTGAACTAGAGGGGCAGCAATGAGACGACGCCCAAAACAGGTATGGTATTACAGGTACAGGTGGAGGCCACTGACATTTTTTCCCTCTTCATCTTTTCCAGGACACAAGCAGTTACTCTACCCATCAGCAGGACTGGCTGCAAAGGAGTCCTACAAAATTACCTCCAGCAGGTCACTGGCATGAATGCTTCTAACTAAACAATCAGAAACAGACTTCATAAGGGTGGCCTGAAGGGCATGTGTCCTTCTCGAGTGGCATTTGCCAAAGAACACCAGAAACGGTAGTGAGAAAAACACAGGATCTCTGTGATAGACTGGTGACCTATCCAGGCTGTACCCCTCTCGTGCAATGACAGCTGGAATAGGCTCCAGTCCCCCGCTTCCCTCCAGAGGACAAGTGGTTTCAGAAGAAGATGAATGAATGAATGAATGAATTATAGGGTGTAAAAAAATCCTGCACTCATCTGTGAAAAACACAGAGTGCCAGTGGCACACAGATGAGCGCAGGTTCACCCTGAGCACATGTGACAGGCATGAAAAGGTCTGGAGAAGCCGTGGACATTGTTATGCTGTCTGCAACATCGTTCAGCATGTGTGGGTCAGGGATGTTCTGGGGAGGTATATCCATGTAGGGATGCACAAACCTCTACAGGTTAGACAACGGCACTCTGCCTGCCATTAGATATCAGGATGAAATTCTTAATCCCATTGTCAGACCCTTCGGAGGTGCAGTGGGTCCTGGGTTCCTCTTGGTACATGACTATACAGGGCCTTATGTGACGATAGCATGCAGGCAGTCCTTGGAGGATGTAGGAATTGATACCATTGACTGACCCCACGTTCACCTGACCTAAATCCAGTAGAGAGAAGAACACCTCGGGTACATTATGTTTTGGTCCATCCTGCTCCACGAGGCTGCACCTCGGATCGTAGCTCAGTGATGTCCTTGTCCAGATCTAGGAGAAGACACCCCAGGACACCATCCGTCGTCTCATCAGAAGCATGCCCCAAGGTTATCAGGGCACATGGGGGCCATACAGACTACTGAGTACCAGTTGCTGCAATGAAATTTCAGGAAGACAGACTAGCCTGCTGAATCTTTCTTTTCTTTCTTTTTTTAACTCTGATTTTCGGGGTATCTTTGAATTCAGCCCTCTGCAGTTTGATCATTTTCATTTCCATTTTTCGTCCTAACACATTACCAGTACAGTATAGATATCCAGCATGATATTTTTTTCCCATTGAGATCTGATGTTTTCATAGTGTTTGTTAATTTTTTTTTTTGGAACGGTGTATTATTTTCTTTTTTATTGCCAGTACTACAATTACTTTCACAGGGTAGGTGAAGATATACAGGAAATACTAATTACTAAGGAATAGTCTAAGTGAGAAATGTATTTATTATTTATTTTCCTGTAGGATTTCAACAGAAATCATTTTGTCTGAAAATACCAGCTTTAGTCCTGTACCTTGGGTCTCCTGGTTGGGGCTTTCTCGTTCCTAGCTCCTCTCGTCGAGCTTCATAGATATGGTTGATCACTTTGTTCCCCAGTTCACACATCAGCTGCAAAATGTTCAAAATAAAACTGCTTATTGCAGTGGAGTAATCAACCAGGAGTTACAATTATTCCTGCCAAGTATAGTAGAAAGCATGGAAAAAAGTTGTGAAGCAATACAAGTAGTACTAAACTTAAACTTAAAGACTTGTTTGTTTATTATAGTCAGTTCATGTAGATACCCACTCACCTTAAGTAGTTCAGGCTCCCATGTATCCAAAGTTAGAGACCGAACCTTAGAGAAATGCACTCCCAGACTCCTGTTAATGAAAGAATCACTCACTATGCTTTAACTGTAAAAAGACTTCAAGTCAAAATGCTGGAAATGCAGTTTACATTTGGGCTACATGGTGGAAATTGGGGTCTGCAGATTCACAGGCTTAGCAGCAATTGTCACAGACACTTGACTGACTGATCAATTGATAAATAAAAGCTAAGGAATAACCTGCTTTACTCTTTGTAATGAGTATGTGTTTGCCAAAAAACACAGCAAAAGCCAAATAAAACTGTCCTGAAACATACTGTATAGCCTGGTAATCAGAATCAGAGACTATTGATCCCAGGTGGGAAATTTTTGTTACACAGAGCAGACATGAGTGTTTCTGTACTTACTTCTGTTTGTATCTGTCAGTACCTTCTTTTTCCCAGTAATTGTTTTGATTAAAATAAATATACACCTTTAAATTAAGCTGCATGTGCCTTTTTAAGGAAAAGGATAACTAGCCTATTTTAAAAACAATGAATCGCCTAACACATATACATAACACAATAAAACAAGATTGTTGTGGAACTCAGAATGTTAACTGTACTGTTATTAGTCTAAGCACATTAGATTATTAGTAACATTAAATGTAACACAATAAAAGCAAGTATATCAGTAGGCGTTTCCTTAAGTATTTCTGATAGTTTTCTAGTAGCCTGTATACTACAACAGTATAATGAAATCCTGAAATGATGGCTTTTAGTTTTGGTGTGTCACCCCAAGATTTTAAGTGGCCCCATCTGGCCATCCCTGTGAAAATTTTCTGGAGGCGCCCCTGCCTAAGGACTGCGGTCAGCAACATGTGCCAGGCAGCAGAGAGTGAGCAAGTGGCTATGGGTACGTAGGAGGGGAACTAGCTAAAGGTAAGGATGGCTGCATGACTTTAGTGTGTTTGCAAATCATGATAGATGTGGTTGGTTTGGTTCGTGGTTCAGTCCGCATCAACGGGGCAAAACACTGTAGATTTGTTTGTTGGTTACGTGATTTGTTTGTTTGTTACGTGTTTCAGTCCGCATCAACGGGGCGGTTCATGGTGGATTTGTCTGTTTGTTACGTGGTTCAGTCCACATCAACGGGAGGCTAACGAGCATAAGAGAGCTAAGTAGATCTGTTTGTTATGTGGTTCAGTCCGCAATCACAAGGCGAATCATGGTAGATTTGTTTGTTTGTTACGTGGTTTAGTCTGCATTAAAGGGCAGAATGATGGTTATTATTTATTTATTTTTTGACTCGTGGTTCATAAAAGGACAAGGCTAATGATTGAAATATTAGTTGCTGATAGACACTGAATGGTGAGGAAAACGGGTTGTGTCAGTGTGGAGGGGGGTGACTCCAGGATCATTGTTCTCGAGGTGTCGTGGGCCTAACTTAACAATGAAACTGACCTGCTACATACTGCTGTTGTTTAGGCCAGGTTCCTGATGTCTTCATGTTACTTGGTAGCAATGGTTAGCTGCTGAGCGGGTCATACAAGCCAGCAGCGTTTAGTTAGTTTATGTTTCACAATGTTTGAATTATCCTCTGCTCCTCTGTGGGCTTACAAGCTAGCAGCATTTACTTAGTTCATGTAGATCATAGGTTAATCGTCATATCACATGATCGTAGGTTTGGTAGGGTTTCTTAGTTGGAGAGGGACTCTAAACATCTTATCCTGTGTATTACTGAACGTACCTGTGTATGCCAGAGCACTGTATACAGAGGGTGATGCCAAGATTGATGCTGGCCCATCGTGGATCTGGCTGGCCACAGTCACAGCAGCAGGCATTGCCGGGGATGGCCAGAACCTTCTGTAGGGCACCCTCTCCCTTTAATGATCTCTCCTTTGGCTCCCCACCAGAATCCAGACTCCCAGTTGACGTGGATGACTTCCTATCCAGCTTCTGAAATTGGAAAATGCAGTCACCAAAACGAATGACATGCATATTAAAAAACAAGATAGAACTAAATTTAATGAAATATGCTCTATGTCCGATAAGAGGGAAAAGCAAAGGGTTAAACAATATAAAATGAAAAATGACTTAAGAGCATAGGTAGTGGGTGTTATGTACATAAATTAATATTAATGACTGCTTCAAAATTATATGTGTATTATTAATTATTAATGTATTATTAGCTCACTTATTTTTCCTCAGTTTCTATTTTCTGGAATACTAGAGTTAAACAACTTGGAATGTATTCCTTTGAATTTATTTGCTCCAAAATGTTTCAGGCAGTCTCAGGGTTTGGTTTTTACCTCGCTGTCATCTCCCTTGTCTCGGAAGGCAGTGGCGATGCTGTTCTGGACAGCTTTGATCCAAGCCTGTCGCAGTTTCTCAGAGTCTGCCTGCATCATACAGCTCCTGTGGTGCAAGACAGGCATCAGACAGCGGCTGTCAGCTCATAGTGCATCTGAGTATGTGCTCAGTATGTATGAGTATGTGTCATTAGATTGATAGAGGGATGTTTCGGTTACTCAAACCTACTTGGTGGGTGACACCACCTCAAAACAGAAGCGACGCTCTATGTCCTCACAGTGTTTGACTGTACATAGCCTCAGGTCTTCTACCACCACTGTCGGGTTGTCCTGAGGAAACATCCCAAAAACTCCAGTCAAACATAATTCACAGACACACATTAGAGATTCTCTATAAAGAATGGGATAAGTTGTTGGTCCCTTGTACTGCAACTATTGTCATTCTTCCTTTTGTAATATTATTAATTGTATAAATAACACAATACAATAACATAACCTATTTAGAAACATTAATGGAAACATTAATACCCGCCATCAAGACATACACTAATTAAAGTATGAAAAGAAAGCATGCCAATTATTTGTAGTAATAATAATGAACAATTTCTTAACTTTGCTTTAGTCTGTTTCAAGTGCATAAAGTGTCTAACAATAAATGTATGTAATGTAATATGTTAATAAATAGAGCAACTTCCCCAGAAATTGGGAGCTGCATTTTACTACATCAATACACAGAGAAATATTTTCATCCTCAGCAGTGGCTTATTTTGCGCTAGATGACTGTAGAGATGTGAGGATGTGAAAATTTCATATCACTGTTATTGTGACCAAAATGATCACGGTTAGTAATATTATCACGGTATTGTTAGATGCGTTCAGAATTTTCAAAAAGTACTGAACACACACTGAAATCAAGTTTTATTTAAAAAAAAAAAAAAAAAAAAAATAGGAATACTTTTCTTGACATTCCCCACTAAACATTAGAAGTCTGATGGACGTGCAGATCATGTCTATATTGCATCCGTCGGTCCATGACCAATTCTGGACGTCTACACGACGCGCAAACTCCGCTAAGGTCCGCTATTTCGACGTCTAACGACTTAGACGTCAATATGCGGTTCAACATTTGATCGTCAGACTATATAACGTTTTTGGAGGTCATATGGACGTCTAAGACAGGTGCAGGAAATGCATTTTTTTTTTTATTTAAGACAAATACCAAAATTGTTGTTATCAACATGATTTGTTAATATGAATTATTAATTTTATATTCATTGTTGATTTGAGATTAAACATTATTTATAATTTATTTATTGAGTACATGATATTTCATTATTTTACATTTTCATGTTTTTCCACTGCTCAAGACTAGCTCTCGTCTTTCAGATTCAAGAACTGGTACATAAAAGAAAATTCACTGTTTAATGTACATTAAGTTGAAATCACATGTGAATATGAAAGCAACACTACCATTTTAAACAAAGCAATGTGGCAGAAACATATAAACACATAAAATAATGTGTGCAAGATGGCACCTTGTGGCCATAAGAGGTAACTGCACTACACTCGCTGAAAAGTTGTGGGTGGTGGTCACAGAGATGGCTCAAATTGGAAGTTTTACCCCCCTTTGCAGAGATTTTTTTTCTGCATTTTCTGCACAAGGGTTGATTGTCTTCAATTATTTAACAACATCGATTATAAATCCAAAATATGCCCAGACTGCTGATCGTGTGTTTTCCTGGAGGGGGGGATGCGCGCCCACTTCAGAGAGCGTGCCGTTCAGGTGCTGCTGCTTCTCCAGGAAATTAGTTTTCGGTAATCAGTTGCAGTAATCAATCACGGTTTTTACAATAATAAAAATTTGAAACTGTAGTACTAACCGTCGGCAATTTTACCGCGGTTTATTGTCATACTGGTAATCCTTACATGCCTAGATGACTGTTTAAAATTTCTGCTCTAAACTGAGTCATTGGCAACCTGTTAAAAATAGATGGAGGGATATTTGTGCTGGAAGTCAAACACATGCATATTTGAATGTGGTCGGTGTGGAGGGAGTCACTTGACATACCTTAAATTTCTTCTGGTATACTAGCTGATTGTTTTGGATGGAGAACCAACGCCTGAAACAAGATCACAAGCTGATTAAAAGCAAAGTCACATGCAAATGCTAGTTATGTCCTTTTAATAACACCCTCTGAGAACGGCTAGTGGCATGATAAAACCATCCTTTTGAAAACATGTTTTAAAATATTTTTTAGGGTATTAAAATGCCCCACTTCTTATATTTTTGATCCACAACCAGTCCACTAAAATTATACCTTATCATTAAGTAGCTTTTTTGTATTTTGTCTATTCATAGAGCTTCACATTAACTATCGTCTACTTTACCTATTCCATGTCTTGAAGGCATTGCTGGCTCTCTTAAACAGATAACCCTCCATAGCGATTCCATTGTCTGCATCCACGTTATATTCCAGTTTGGTGTCATCATTCGAGAAATCCTGAAAAAACAATTGGAAAGGAATAAAGGAAAGTCAAATGTCAAATTTAAAATTGCTTAGTTTGTCCTGATAATGTCTGTGAAGGTTCTCAGTGATCCAGGTCATGGTAATCCAAAAAGTTTCAAAAAGGCAACTGGACTTGTAGATTTTTAGAGAACTTTTTGGATTGTCCTGATAATACAAAGTCGGTATCATTTACCACTCAAGTACATTTGCTTAGTTTGTATGCAAAAAAACAAAAGAATAAAGTCAATAAAATAAAATGGTGAAAGTCTAATATAACACACTTTAACATCAGTAGTCTGATTTTAGCACTATACTTGCATTGAAACAATATTTAAACTAAGACTGATTCAATATACTGTGGAAAATAAAACAGTTTTTAATAATGTTGTTGTTTTTGTCCAGTTAGTGAGTTAGTTATTGTCCTCTAAGGACTAAAGTAGCAAAGTGTCATTCGTCCTTCCTCTCGCTGACTCTGCTGTAACTCAACCTCATGTGTTGTCATGGGACTGTCCTTGTGGTCAGACTAGCTTTAACTACCTGAGCTGCTGCCACACTCTCCTAACACCTTTCCAGCTTTCTTAGCTTCAAGTGACATTGAACACCAGGATGCGTAAAGATATACGCATGTGTGTGTGTGTTTGTTTGCATGTGTCCTTGTGGAGTCAATTTACAGAAAGTGTCTCTGTCTCCACAACCAATTACAGCTTGATATATCAAGCTCTGTTACAGTAACTGGCTGACCAATTATCTTTTCTGTTGTCCTTCTACAAACTTCCAGAGTCAACAAACCAATGAGGGCAAGCTTACATCTTGAGCAGAGTTTGTGTGGTAAATTTGAACTTTGTTCTTTCTTAACTTTTCTGCACATGCATCACATTTACTGATTATCTTTTTTGTCTATATTTTGATATGGCTTTATAAGCAACTTTGAAATTTTGCATGTTTATGTATGGATTAACCAAGTCCAGGGTTGTGACCAAAACATTACACAGACTGCAGGCCAACCTACAGTGGGGTCACTATGAAGCATATGTGAATCTTGGAAATTTTGTGATGACTGAAAACGAGTGAATCAGCAGGTGGCAACAATGGGTATCTATTAATACAAACTGTATAATAAGTGTACCCAGATAAAGCTGCTAATCTTAACACATAAAGAACAAAAACCAACCAACATCAAAGAACTATGGGCAAAGAAGGCCGATTGTGACATTGTCTCACAACGGGTGAAAAGAAATAACTCTGAACATGCCTCTCCAGAATTATGTTGATCAGCTGATCTGCAGTGCATTAATTAAAGATGATCATATGGTTACGAAAATACTTGTGGACTTGAATATTTATATAATATGTAAAACGAGCAGAGCCTTCTATGTGCTCTTTCAGCTGGGTTAGCAGCCAATCACAGAGCCTGACTTCAGAAGAACCACTAATTCAACAGGCTGAATCGGATGAAACACTGTCAACGAAGGTCCAACTAGTGGCAACTGTGAGGGAAATGAATGGCCTGACAACAGTAAACAGCTGATCACTGGATTGGTCTGTCAAGCTTTAAATGGGAATTACTGTTTTTTACAATCTGGACCTTATTTCTGGCATAAAATACGATAGTAACTTCGGACTCAACAGGGAATAGCTCTGGCATAGCCTAACAAAATATTGGTGAAATGAACGAGTTTCACAGCAGATAATGCATTAGTTAGAGGCTGTGTTGCTGTGTCCCAGTCACTCCCACTATATGGATATACACAAATCTAAATATCGTCCGAAAGACACCAAATGACATCAAAGTTATATGGCTGAGTAAACGATTATGTTTTATACCAGAAATAAGGTCCAGGTTGTAGAAAACGGTAATTCCACCTTAAAGTTTCCATTTAGGATTAACATTAAACTCAGATCAACAACCACACAGAGGCCTTTGTGCAGAACACTCAGAACATTTCTAAACTATATGTGTGTTTAATCTAAGAGTAAGATGTGAGTCATCATCACTCCTCACAGCCTCTGCAAAATATCTGTCTGTTTGTGATGCCTCCCTCTTATTGCCTGAATCTATACATGTAAGCAGACAAAAAGTTCAACAATCCCCTTTTCACCTTTAGTTATTATGGTCCCCGATTGTGGAACAGCCTGCCGGAGAACCTCAGGGCTGCTGAGACTGTTGATGTTTTTAAAAAGAGGCTCAAGACCCACCTTTTTAACCAAGCTTTTAATTGATTGTCTTAATTATCTTTCAGTTCTAGTCCCTCAGTTTTTAGCAATTTTAAGTTTTTAGTAGTTTTTATCAGATTTTTTATCATTTCCTTTTCTATTTATGTGTGTATCTCCTGTCTCTGTGTTTTTATGGGGGTGGGAGGGTACAAGCATTTTTAATAAATCTCTAATCTTTCAGTTGACTGTGTTTTCTAGTAGTTCTTCTAGTTTCCTGTTGTTACTTGTAAGTTTAATGTTCCCTTTTTTGGTTTGACTGGTTGTAAAGCATGCAGCAAAACATTATCACCCAATTCTGAGTTTCACCTTGTTAGTGAACTTCATTCCAACTCAGGATGTATAAACAGTGGGACAATTTAGGGTACAACACTCATCAATTTTGATGATACGGTTATAGAGGAAAAAACGCAGTTTCAATGAACATGAGTTTGGATGTATAAAATCACATTTGTATATACTGTATTTATCCCCTTTTTAATAATAACAGTAATAATGTATTTTATTTATCAGCACTTTCAATAAAACTAATACACTTTACAAGATTATGGAGAGCTTTGTAAATGATTAGGATTATGTTGAAGTGGATATGCTGCTTTATAGGAGCCAGTGAAGGTGTTGCAGGATGGCTGTAAAGCATTTACACTTTGACTTCTAAAGAAGTCTCTTATGTCCACTTTTCTTTTTTAGACATCCTGGCTGCACCTAATTACCAATCACACATACACACATGGACACCGATTCTAACATTAATGTAAATGAAACCTCTGATATTACAATACTTCTAGCTGACGTGACCCAGGCAGAAAAAACAAACAATTTACAGTAGCAGATTATCAAGGACTCTTGACCGCAGACTGGTATGCAAGCAAGGTGGAGTGACAGCGGGGACAGCCAATCACACAAGAAACAGCAGAGCCAATCGAGGAGCTTGTGGGCGGGTCTAAACTAAAAGAAACAGACTTCAGCTTGAGCGGCCATTTTCCGCTTGGTCCTAATGCTTGACCAGTCTTTGTTTACTATAGCGTAACATTGTTTTAGGACAGGAATAAAGTGCCGGCAGGGCCCAAGGGGAGTGACATGTGTCTATATTAAGTTTCTGAATACAAAGAATATAGAATGAGCTGGCATTACTTAAACAGCTTGTCCTAGACGAAGGATAAAATGAACTATGACACTGATGCCACATAACTCTAACAACTATTCTGACAACTACGATGTATGGAGAAATAATCACCCTTAATTTCCACTTGGCCCAGAGAAGACATGACACTGAAACGTAGTACGTGGTGCATGTGTGCAGTCACTAACAGATACATACACTATATGATTGTCAAGAATGACAAAAATGGCGTGTCATGTGAAAATGGTGATAAACTATACAGCAGAAAGATTACTGTTCTTGGTTTGTCAAACATTTTGAAAACACAAATAAATTCACAATAGCAACAAACCACTCTGACATCAAAATAGCAACCAACAACAACAACAAGAAGCCAATAAAATGAAACATGCGGGATTATCAACACCAGTACATAGGTTACACTTTAAAATGAGCACACAGACATAGGTGCAAATATTTACACAACACCGCAATGCAATCAATTAGCAAGTGCAGGAGAGCAAATGAAAAAGTGGCTCAACTAAGCCTACAAATCAGAAGTGAGATGGAATACCGATGCATTGACTCTACGTACGGAGGTCGACCTCCAAGCACAAAAGTTGCGGCAGTCTGGTAAATATTCGAGCTCTGTCACCTCCTAAAATATCACACAAACAGCAAGAGAACAACACAGAGTAAAAAGAAATTTGTATTTTCTTGTGTAGAGGAATTTATACTTGATTTGGTAAAATAATATATATATGTGTGTGCGTGTGTGTGCGCAAACAAGAAAAAAAAAACAAAAGTATATCAAGCAAAATAAAACTGAAAGACTATTACTGATGGTAGCCAGAAGCACAATCACACACAGAGGTGAAAGGACACAAACAATTAAGTTCCTCTTAGAGTCACTCACCAGATACCAAACATAGTGAAAGCGACTGAAAATCTTCATCTTTCATAGATTGTTCTGTATCAGGAAACTTAGATGTCACTGACAACCTGTCTCAATCACAAACTCTCCTGTATCTCCTGCATCTCAATGACTGAAGTCATTTGAAGTAGAATGGCCTGTCTCACCTCCTCTCTACTGCGGCGTAGTGTCTATTAAAACTTTCACAACAGTCTCTGCTCCTCCTCCTGCGGCCTCCTGCTCTAAGTGAAGGTCACCTGCATGTATGTGTGTGTGACTGCTGGGTTAGAATAATTAAGCAGACCATGCAGAGGAGCTCAGGCATCAAACATTTATAATGACTTTGGTTTAACAGACACTCAGCTTTTCAGCTCGCTCTCTCGTCTCCCTTTGTGTTACCAGAGTTGCCAATTCAACCATGCCAAGCCAGTCCTAGCCAAGCCTGCTCACTGTCTAAGTGTTTAAGCATTTAGTGGGAACTAAAAAGGCATCTAGTGTTTATGTCTGTAAATAGATTATTGACAATCAAACCAATGACCCTAATTTGTTTCTATATGAGATGAGACAGAAATCCTTTATAGTGATGGGGGCGACTGTGGCTCAGTAGGTAGAGCGGGTTGTCCACGAACCAGAGGGTTAGCAGTTCGATCCCCGGAATGTGCCACGTGTCGAAGCAGGAGCAAGACACTGAACCCCCAGTTGTTCCCAGTGTGGCACTGGTGTGTGAATGTGTGAGTGAATGGGTAGATGTGTCTCTGACTGTAAAAGCGCTTTGAATACCAATAGGTAGAAAAGCGCTATATAAAAGCAAGGCCATTTACCATAACCGGTCTCTTTTCAAAATGGGGGAAACAAAGATTAAAAATAAATAAATAAGAGAATGATAGGGTAATTTAATCAGTTTCTTAAATCAATTTTCATGCTCTCAACTTTTAAAGATCTTAACCCAACCAAACCTCAAAATGTTACTCACTCCAAAAACCTATTACAAAAAAAAGTCATCACTGTAATATCTTATAGACCTACTTTAGCTTCAATTACAGCATGCATTTGCTGTGGCATTGTTTTGAGTTTCCGCATTGTCACAATTTATTTCCATCCAGTGTTGCATTCCCTTTTCACAAAGATCTTATATTAATGATTGGAGAGTCTGACCATTGTGAACAGCCTTCTCCAGCACATCCCCAAGATTCTCAGTGGTGTTCTGGTCTGGACTGGAGGCCAATCAGTGTGTGAAAATGATTGCATTGTCATCTTGAATGTGCCCATGCTATCAGGGAGGAAAAAATCCATTGATGGAATAACCTGCTCATTCAGTATATTCAGGTAGTCAGCTGACCTCATTCGTTGGACACATAATGTTGCTGAACCCAGACCTGATCAACTGCAGCAACCCCAGATCATAGCACTGGCCCCACAGGCTTCTACACTAGACATGATGGGTGCATCACTTCATCTGCCTCTCTTCTTACCCTGATGCCACCATCACTCAGGAACAGGGTAAATCTGGACTCACCATGACCTTCTTTCATTTTTCCAGAATCCAATCTTATTCAGCCAAATTTAAGTAAATTTTTCCTTGAGCTCCCTTCATTTCCATACTGTTGTTTTTCCTGGATTTGATTTCACCAACGTTTAAAGTGACCGCTAATGACCGCAACATCTTTAACACAACCACGGGATGTGTCAAATGAGAAGCTACTCATTGCATCAGTTGGGGTTAAACAACTTGTTGGCAGCTGAAAGATAATCACCCACGCATTTTTGCGTAAACGCAGATGTTTTTATTCGTTTTGGCCTATCGTCCAGACGAATCCCGTAAACGCATAGCCCTAAAACGCACTTTTTTGAAACCGGGTCCCACGGTGGATAAATTCGAAAACGCACTTCTTGTGAATCCGTCTGGACAGGGAAACTGGAGAGTTTGGAAAACGATGATGTCATCGCCACCATCGCCACCATGGCCACACCCCTCGAGCAGCCTTCCACCTCTTATATCTCGCGAAACGTCTCATAACAACATCAACAACAATGGCGGACTACATGCTTGCGTTACTGCTGGAGAAGATACTGAGCCTATTATGGTTACTAGGGCAAAATCTAATTTTTCCTTGAGTTTGGTTTCTTCGAAAGCCAATTTGTAAACAGCGCTCAAGCTTCATGCGCATGCGCCACCTCTTCCTCTCCAATTTTGGTGAATTTCTGAAACTGAAACAGCGCCGCCTATAGACCTGGGATATGAAGTAGCGTTTTAGGTTGTGTAAAGACGGATCAGTCTGGACGCGGATATTTTTGAAATCGTGCCAGTGAAAACGGATAGGAAAAAGATCGTTTTCGTACGTGTGGACGAGGCCTAATTATCCAATAGGAGGCTCGTACCTATTTGCTTAGTTAAATCCAGGTGGCAACTTTGTTTTTGGCTAGGCAGTGTATTTTAAACTGTGGTGTCCTACATTTCCTGGAGAGAATGATGGATAGAGGAGGTGTTGGAAACTTGTGTATAGGTCAGTCTTAAATAGATTTCATTACAAGATGGGCATTTAACTTAATGGTGAGAAAACTTGTCTTCTAACTTTAAAGATTTGGTCACTGCAACAGCCGGTATGCATCAACCGACATGTATTACATTTAAATACATGGCATTTGTGTAACTAGTAAACTTAAGCATTTGGGGAAATGTTCATATTAGGTACATTCAATTAAGTAATACATCAGAGTTGAGTTTCTTCAAACGTATATCAGAGCATCACCCCTCTCCCACTTAATTTCTATATTCCACTGAACTTTTAACATCCTCACACTGAGTATTATCAGCATGTTTCACTCTTTCAACTAGAAACCACTGTGAGAAAACTGAAAACAAAGGTTACACAGACCTTCCTTCTTGGCCCAAATAAGCCTTTACTAGAGATACTTCTTGCATTCCTACATACATCCATAATGCCTGCTTGAGAATGAGTACAGGGCATTATGGTGTAAAAACCGAGGCAGAGTTTTGCATACACTAAATGTAACAACAAGAACAGGAACATGCATGACAACATGCAGACATTGCACATGTTACCTGCAGAGCAGCCTGGAGTGAGATGAAGAGAAGGGAAAAAAAGAGAAGACGTATAAGACAGTTGGTTAGGAAACAGTTGCCATGTGTACAGAGAACAAGAGGAGAAAGAACAGTCAGAGCAAGACCTCATTAAATAGCATCTAGATAAATTACAAAGGGGAGGTGGAGGATAGGTGCTCAAGCACAGGCGAAAGGTGACACACGCACCATCAGTGACGGAACAAGAAGGAAGAGAGAGGACAGAATGAAAGAGGGAGGAGAAAGAGAAGAACAATGCAAAAGGACAGCCTGAAAGAACAACAGAAAGGATGTTAAAGACATCACAGAAGATTTACGTGCAGTAAGAGAGTGAAACAAGCACAACTGACAGGCAGACGAAGAAAGAGAAGCCCAGCAGATAACAGCTGGATAAGTAACTGGCAGATGTTGTATGTAGTTAATGATGCAGTGTCAAAGGCTATTTACCACTACTACACATTGTGACACAACAACCCACATCCTGCTTAGCTTTTATTCTGCTGAGGTTTTGTACAGCTTAGAGTTTAGAAGTGAGTTTTAAATAACTAGTAAAATTAAAAGTATAGGAAAATAATTTCAGTTTCGTAGTTTTGGTTTATGTCTGTTTATTTCTGGACAAGAGGCTGACATGTGTATACATATGTGTATGTGTATGTGCATATACAGTTGAAGCCGAAATTATTTAAAATTTTCCCAAGTACTTTTTTTGGTAGAACATGGAATTTTCAACAAAGCATTTCTAAACATACTCGTTTTCTTTAGAAAGCATAAATTCAATTTGCACACAATAACAGAATTATTCAAAAATGGCACAAACCACTGTTGTGCAATGATGTGCTTTGACTTTGTAATGCTCAAAACTTGTAAAATCAAGTTAAACTTAAGAGTTATCTCCCAATTTACACACAGTATTAATCCTCCAGTAAGAGTTTTGGTTGGCATTTGAGGAAGCATCATGCCAAAAACAAAAGAAATCATTTTAGAGTTGCGAAAGAGAAATGTTGATGCTCACAAAGCAGGAGAAGGATACACAAAGTTATCACAGTCAGCAGCAAAACTGGGTCTGGGTCATCGCTTTGGCTTCCAACACGACAACGACACAAAACACACGTCACTCCTGGTAAAGAACTACCTCCAGAAGACCAAAGTGAATGTTATTGAATGGCCTGCACAAAGCCCTGACCTGAATCCCATAGAAAATCTGTGGGGTGAACTAAAAACCAAGGTCCATGCCAGAATGCCATCAAATCTGGAAGAGCTTCAGAGATTTTCCAAAGAAGAATGGGCTGGTATTGCTCAGGAGACATGTCAGGGACTTGTTTAAAACTACAACAAACAACTCAGGCTGTTATCCAACAAAAAGGATACACAACTGACAATTAACATTGGGGGGCTAATAATTTTGACCCTGGTCGTTTTTGGTTTTTGTGAAATAATTTAATTTCTGTGTGGAAAGTAAAATAATGTAAGCATCCAAAATAAAAGGCGGATGTTTGAAAGACGTGTGTTAAAAATTCCTTGTTCTGTTTAACAGCACTTGGGAAATATTTTCAAAAGAATCAAATTTCCACAGGGGGGCTAATAATTTCACCCAAAACTGTATGTGACTCATAGGGGAAATTAGTTTTGGCAGGTATGCTGGCCAGAGATGCAGGACACAGGAGCACGCTGAAACCAAAGCTTGCTTAAAAATGTCTTTACGTCAACCATGAATAATGCATGGGCATGTAGCTGAGATCAACCTTAAGGATCCCATTACACCTGAGTACTACCTCCATTCACTCAAATGATAAATGCACAGTAAACTGGTGAAAGCAATATTCCACTACATTACCTTTTTGTGGTGAGTAACCATCCATAAGAAGTTAAGATAAATTATTTATACCAATCATCAATTTAAATTTCAATGAACTGCTTTGACCTTTTAATTTGCCAAACAACAAGTGATCTGAATATCTTCCTTCAGAGTTACACAAGCTTGTAATATTATTGCATTGCGGCCCACAACTTACAGTATAGTGTTTGGACAGAGTTCAGTGCAGGTGAGAAAAAGCACAAGGTCTTGATAAGGGGGGCTTGGGGGATATGGCTGTAAGGTACATGTTAAGTCTTCAACAGTTCAACAGTGTGTCTGACTAAAATTTTAATAGACATATTGCACCAGTCTGTGCAATTTCTGCATTCTTCACACTGTTGAAAACTGCAATTTCCCCACTGTGGGACAAATAAAGGTTTTCTTATTCTTATTATTACCTGTGTACATTAAGAAAGGTTTTGTGGCACAAGAGGGTTTGTTTATTTAAAAGTTTATTTTTTTGTTTCTTTGAACAGACAAAAAAAGTCTGGCTGTAATTTTGGTGTGCATGTGCATCTTTAAAACCATAATAAGGGCATATTTTGTGTGTGTGCACCTTTTGTTGGATAGTGGAGTGTTTCTGCTCCATGTCCCTCTTCTCTTTGGCAGCATCCACCACCAACTGGTCCAACTGCAAGAGACAGAACAAAGGACAAGGAACATGGAAAGTCAAGCTAACAGAACCAACTGATCAATACGCATTTCATTCAAAAACAGCATTAACAAATATTTAAGTGCAGTCAAGGCAAAATATGCACTTTCTATCTTGTCTCGCCATACAGTCACAGAGAAAGCAGTTAAAAAGTGAGTGGCGTGACAATCTTAAACCCAATGCTGCTCAATAAAAACGAAAAGATTTATCTTTATCTTTCAAATACATCTGAGAGATATCTTGTGTGTGTGCATGTGTGCGTACTGATGCTTCTTTATTTCGTCTTCCAGTCGTGAGCATAAAAATGATTCACGCAAATGAACAACCTTTCCACAGGTCAGATGGAAACAAGACATACTTTGTCTTCTAAACTCAATGGATGGTGCTGCAAAGGTTTCATCATGTGTGAAATTGGATGGGAGATGTATAACTCTCCTTGTTCGTGTGAATAAATAGCATATAAAAATTAAAAAAAAAAGCATCTTTTGAGCAGAGATAAAACAGTAAATTTTGAAGTGCCGGAGGTCACAGGGCAATGCAGCAAATGGGCCAGGGGGGTTGCGAATTTGTGTGGTCTTGAGGATGTAAATGTTTTTCACAACTAATTCACATATTATTTTCATCATAACCTTTATAAAATCAAAAGCAGATCACAGGTTTGTCTAGAAGTCATCTAACCAACGTATCACACTTTATTATGTGGCTTAAAGGGTGGAAATACCAAATGTACACCAAAGAACTGGCATCAAAGGCCAAATGTGATGTTGCCTCACACATCTGAATCAATTGTATGATCTTCTTTGTATCATGAAACTTGGTGGTTTCTTTTGCAGAATTTGAGCTGCTTTCTACAGAGACCAAATTTGAGGAAGCCTTGTCTTTTGTTTTATTTATAGAGGAAATGGGTGGACGGGAGAGTAGTACACTGATAACATCAGATGGAAAATGTTTTTCCCTTCTGCCCCATAACAACTACTTCAACCGGGTTCATGCTGTCTGCCTGAGTGTGTGCTCAGCGTTTAACATATTTAGTGACTCCCCTTACCTTTAGCATCTTATCTGTTCTACTGTGCAGCCCGGATTGACGATGTCAGCAGAGACAATCGTTTCATTCTGCTTCTGTTTGTCACTTACATACCAGTGCACTTTGTTAAGATCACTCTTGAAATGTAACTACGATGACACGCTGTATGAATAATGGAAAAGTTCCAAACACCTCTCTGAATGAATATATTCACTGAACTCACATGTTCAGTCCTGATGCAATGTGTCACGGGTAGATAAAATCAGCAAAATATATTATGGTATATAGAGAAGTAGGCTTACTGTTTCCACTAGTACCAGTGTCAGAAGAAAAAACAGACTTGACATGAATCCTTGCAAGTTAACAAACTATTTCAAATGGAAATCAATAATTTTTAAATAACAAGTAATTTGATCATCAATAAGACAGTTTTACCCTCAGTTAAATCTCTGTGAATGAGTTATGGTACTGGTACATCAACAACAGTTACACCATTACCAAAGAAAAAGTAATCTAAAAACCTTCAGTTTTCTGCATTTACCTATCGTCATGTTTCATGTCTTTTTCATCATTTACATTTGCAAAGTTTGCTGGGGGATTTTAATTTCATTTTGTCTTCCGTTCCTAAGCAAACCTAATCACACAGAACAACATGCAACTCCCCTCTGCCTTACACCGTACTACTTCAGTAGAACTGAAGAAGCTACTCGGATGAGTGGTGAAACGTCTTCTCAAAAAACTCTACAAGAACAGTTGCCTTTTTTTGGATACACCATGTCCTGGATGACTGAGAACCTTCACAGACTTACACTGTACTGTACATCTCCCTTTTTCATTATTTCTTTTCAACAAATCTAAATTGAGGAACAGTCTAAGCTCAAAAAGCACAGATGGCAAGTGTTCCCAGACTTTAGAATTTTCTCTCTGGTTACAGACATTGAGTAATATTATCAAACCTGTTGACAGCTCCTCCACACATCCCTGCACAGCCTCTCCACTTTCTTCAGCTTCATGATGGAGAGGATAAAAGATATAATACTCCTGTTGCTTCTTCCCACCACGTGGCCTCTGATCTTCCACTCTTTTTGGTTTTGCACTGCTTCAAATTCAGTGTGGCAGGCTTATAATCCACAGCCTAGTTAGACTCCCATTGCTTAAAACTAACTTTATTGCTTGGTTTCCCCTCCTCTTCAAGGGCAAGTCTGTAAAACTGTCCTTTTTAACTCTCTTCCTTTTTCCTCACAATCCTTGCTCGTCTCTCCTGCAGTCTTCTGAGCAGTATAGCCACAGGCTGAAAGTCCATGCCTTTCCATTTCACCACTTTTTGCCTTGAAAAGATTACATGTTCCCTGTTATCCCTTCCTAAAATCTGAGATTCAAAGCATGTCCCGTCTTTCCTGAGATATCAACATCAGACGTTCCCAACTTCAACTCCTCACTCTATGGTTAGACTTCTTTCTTCCTTGGTACAGAGCCTCCCGTTTTTTCATACAGCTGTTCTACCACTTCAGCCTCAAAGCCGACAGTTTATACTGCACAACCATGAGCACCATTCTCAGCTTTCTTTCCTGCCTTTGCTCAGCTGACTAATGGTGGGAAAACCCTTTTCCAGCCCTCCTACTGCTTTCTTCCTCATTCCTGCTGACTGCAACAGCAGCTACATCTTGATAATCATCTTAAAGTCACATCCAGGGTGTGCTTTGGCTCAGAGGGAAGGCTTTGTTTATCAAAGGATGCACACAGACACACAAACACAGCTAAAAATTCTGTTGCCAATAAGACAGGACTACATTGTTGAGATAAAAACGTAAACATGTCGTGTGAGTGGGGTTGTTGGGAGGTGAAGGCAGAGGATTTAACAGTAGATGCCCTTGTGGTTGAGCAATCACCCTTATTTTACCAACAGACATTCAGACCAGACCCAGTGGGCACATCACACTAAAATGACAGCTAACAACAAAACCTGAGTGAGAATGGAGAAAGCACATTGCACTTGTCAGATTGAACCATTCAACCATATACGTATTTCCAACCTAAAACACCATCCAAAAGTTTTAATTTAGCATAATTACCAGAGACAATCACGACACCCTGAACAAGGACGTTGCTAAAATAACCAAACAAAACTGTGACAATCATGACGATAAACCGTTTTATAAACCTAGCAAACAGTAGCACTGAGTTTATTGTATTTACCAGCAACACTGCACTGGTGACGTACAATGCACAACATATCAAAGTATTAAATTAAAAGAAATCTGCTAAACCTGGAGCAAAAGGAGAAATTAAACATACATTGGTTGGTCCCGGTACTGCAAACTATATTAGAAAATAGACAGAAGGATTCAGGCTTTAGTCGGTTGGTCAAGCAGACAGCTTGCTTGTCTGACTGAAATGATTTCTCCTCAATGTAACTGTCCTCCAAAAAATGCTCACTGCACACCCTGGCATTGGTTCCCATCAGAGTGCTCTTTCTCTTCAGTGCTGCTAGCCAGCACTGAAGCCATGCTGAAGCCAGCATTAATGACCTCTCTTTTGTCGTTTGATGTCCTGTTTCTCCTCTGTCTCCATCTTTCACTGTCTTTTGCCAACCGTGTTTTACAATCTCTATATTTCATGATCTTTACTTTTCACTGTGGTTTTGAATAAATGGAGTGGTCACTATCTGACAAAAACAATCTACACTATATTACCAAAAGTATTCGCTCACCCATTCAAATGATCAGAATCAGGTGTTCTAATCACTTGGCCTGGCCCCAGGTGTATAAATTCAAGCACTCAGGCATGCAGACTGTGAAACAAGACATTTGTGAAAGAATGGGCCGCTCTCAGGAGCTCAGTGAATTCCAGCGTGGAACTGTCATAGGATGCCACTTGTGCAACAAATCCAGTCGTGAAATTTCCTCGCTCCTAAATATTCCACAGTCAACTGTCAGCTCTATTATAACAAAATGGAAGCGTTTGGGAACAACAGCAACTCAGCCACGAAGTGGTAGGCCACGTAAAGTGACGGAGAGGGGTCAGCGGATGCTGAAGCGCATAGTGCAAAGAGGTCGCCGACTTTCTGCACAGTCAATTGCTACAGAGCTACAAACTTCATGTGACCTTCAGATTAGCCCAAGTACAGTACGCAGAGAGCTTCATGGAATGGGTTTCCATGGCCGAGCAGCTGCAGCCAAGCCACACATCACCAAGTGCAATGCAAGGCGTCGGATGCAATGGTGTAAAGCACGCCGCCACTGGCCTCTAGAGCAGTGGAGACGCGTTCTCTGGAGTGATGAATCACGCTTTTCCATCTGGCAATCTGATGGACGAGTCTGGGTTTGGAGGTTGCCAGGAGAACGGTACATTTCAGATTGCATTGTGCCAACTGTGAAATTTGGTGGAGGAGGAATTATGGTATGGGGTTGTTTTTCAGGAGCTGGGCTTGGCCCCTTAGTTCCAGTGAAAGGAACATTGAATGCTTCAGGATACCAAAACATTTTGGACAATTCCATGCTCCCAACCTTGTGGGAACAGTTTGGAGCGGGCCCCTTCCTCTTCCAACATGACTGTGCACCAGTGCACAAAGCAAGGTCCATAAAGACGTGGATGACAGAGTCTGGTGTGGATGAACTTGACTGGCCTGCACAGAGTCCTGACCTGAACCCGATAGAACACCTTTGGGATGAATTAGAGCGGAGACTGAGAGCCAGGCCTTCTCGACCAACATCAGTGTGTGACCTCACCAATGCGCTTTGGAAGAATGGTCAAAAATTCCTATAAACACTCTCCTCAACCTTGTGGACAGTCTTCCCAGAAGAGTTGAAGCTGTAATAGCTGCAAAAGGTGGACCGACATCATATTGAATTCTATGAGTTAGGAATGGGATGGCACTTCAGTTCATAGAATGAGTAAAGGCAGGTGAGCGAATACTTTTGGTAATATAGTGTATCTTCCGCTTACTCTATCCCTGTCCTCGCTCTGTCACTGTCTACCACTATTGCAATCAGGACATAGTATGGCAAGATAAAAAAAACACATAACAGCTAAAACAACATGTAACAGCGGTATTATTATTATTTTTTTTTTTTATTTTTTTTTTTACATATTGTTGTTAAACTGTTGATAAGAACGGAACTCCATTTATCAAATACTGTTTATTTGATTGAGTGCTTCACTTCCCCCTTAACATACGACATAACAGACTTTATTCATTTATCTTTTATAACCGCTTGTTCCTGTGAAAGGTTGTGGGGTCTGCTGCGAGAGGCGGGGTACACTCTGGTTCAGTCTATCGCAGGGCTAACACAGAGGGACAGACAACAACTACGGCCAGCGCCTAGCCAGCATGTTGGACGGAGGGAGGAAGCTGGAGTACCCAGAGAGAACCTGGAGAGAACCCATGCAGACACAGGGAGAACATGCAAACACCACACAGAAAGGGTCAGTCGGCCCATGGATTCGAATCCGGAACCTTCTCGCTGTAAGGCATCAGTGCTAACCACCTCTCCACTGTGCCACCTTATAACAGCCTTTATATAACATAAAAAAATAATAATGGATGAACAAATAATGAAGCCCTTTAATATATTTCATTTCTGCGTAATAGAAGGACATGACATTAACACGTAAACATAGTCTTATTACACCTTTTCACTGTTTCAAGTAAATTTAAAGTTATTCTTGAATAACTGCCATGCCTGGTTTTTGCCTCTTTTGAAAGTTCCTCTCTCTAGTGCTACCACCTTATTTTTTCCAGTAATATTTGCCTTCAAAATGACTCTAGCTTGGTGGTGTGGAGTGGAAAAACACTACGGGAGTAGTACATAAAAAGGACAGTAACACCACTAATTTGTTCCACCACCTCAAACATCCGGTAAAAAAACAACTCAGATAAAACTTGCCGATGCATTATAGTCAAAAAGATTAGGCTGAATTGGTGTTTATCTATCGCCGTTTTTATCGTTACCGTGATAAATACCAGAAATTATATATAAAATTTTTAGTCCATTTGGCCCATTAATAGGGTGCTGACTTAATCCCCGGTTTATACGTGAAAATAGAAGATGGGCCGCAGGCAGATCGTTAGAATGTCAAAGGGTTAATTTACCTGTTGCCTTTTTGAAGGTGTGCGAGTTTTGTCAGATTTTTATATTTGTACACAGTCACAGGTTTTACAGGTAATTTAAAAATTAAAACAAAATATAGTATATAGAGTATCCTGTACCTGTCCTCCGAGCTGTTTCATAAGAGGTTGCAGTTCACTGAAGAGGTCATAACCTTGATGGAAGAATGTCAGATGGGCGTACATGAAGGACAGCATCTATGAAGAAGAAAGCGAATAACAGCAAGCAGGAATTATGTGCAGTTAATTTGACACAATTATGAAGAAAACTTACTGATTTCAGGATTTCTGATCTTCTTTTGGACTGCAGTACATTTATCTGCAATTAACAAAAGCAAAATCTATATGAGACAAGCAGAAACAAACAAACTAAACTCTAAATGGACAAATGTTTGATAGAAAGATGCATAGAAAAATAGAGTTAAGAGAATGGAAGAAACAAACATTACAAAAACACTTAAAAGGAATATGAGACAGAAGGCAAAAAGAGATTAAACTAAAAAAGAGCTGCACTCAGAAAAGGTCAAGTCATGGTAAGCTAGCAAGTGTGAAATGGGTAGCACTGAAGTTAAAAAATAAAAAAAAATTACTGTTTATCCCCAAGGATTACTACATAGTGGTGCTTGGCAGCGCCACCAGGGGGAGCCATGTGTCCCATATTTATCCCACAGAAAGAGCTGAAGTCGGTTTTACCATTTATCCTCACTTCCCTGCGGCCTCTTGTCTCTCTGTCTCCTTATGTATGTTTAGGAGATTGCCTATTGCCCAAACAAATGCTATAGCATGGCTCACGTGACCTGGGAGGTTATCATAACTTGAAATTGCTAAGTAAAGATGCATTATGTTGGATTATAAATACAGATATTTATACTCGCAAGCTTCAGTTTACTAATAGGATCCAATAACTGCTGTGCTTAATGATGCATTTGGCTAAAGGTGAAGTTAAGGCTTCTAAATTAATGTCAACCTGAGTCCATTGGTCAAAAAAGGATACATAGGATAAAAATATCATGTTGTGCACTTTTTCTCCATTCAGTAGTGTGTGTGGCATGTATGCCAGCTCAGAAAAGCTGATAAAAAGCCATGCAGTCAGTTAGTTGTGAGTGGTCTGAGAGTAACAATGTGTCCTTCAGTGAACTGTTTCAAATTTGACTCATTTGTGACATTTGCTTGCTCTGCCCTGTCAGTCAGTGGTCCCTACATGGCTTCACACAGCCTGCTCCATTCATATACCCAAAAGAACAAAAATAAAAAGTTATAAAATATGTTAAATGTCTCATATGTTACCTGCAAGCAAAGCTGCAGAAGTTCAGTGCATTTGTTGAAAATGCTGACAGTGTTACTTGAATGTGAAACTTTAAAGGAGACCAATTTAAATCAGCTGAGCTAGCTGCTAGCTTATAGATTTCCTATGAGCACATAAAAAGGCAAGATGAAAACTCAACTAATGTCTCACAGCCTGGCCTCATTTATGAGAGCCATTGTATGTAGTGAGCCAGTGTAGTAGACATACAAACCATTATTGAAACCTTCTGGGTCTCTATACCTCAGCTAATTGTGAGGCGAAGCATGCTGATGTGTTCAATGATACATGAACACATTCCAATGTGAAAGGTCAGAGTACAAGACAGTTTTTGTTCACCTCACAGCCACCATACGCAGATATTTTTTTTGCAATCAAACATCCAATAAGACAACATAAGATAATGAACTGCTTGTATCTGCCTATTTTTTTCTTGAGATGCTGGCCACCATGGACCAGCATTAGCGGAGTAGATCTGTAGGTTTTTTGTAGTTAACAACTGTTAAGTTCTTCTACTGGACACTTCCTCCTCTTGGTTACTTCCTCTTATGTACAATTCTAAATGACTCTGCCTAAAAATATGAAGTATTTCACTTTTACAGAGACTTCAGCTAACTTTGGGGAGCGAAGGGAATGATTTCGGGAGCAATAGGAAAAACAAAATACAAGCACAACGTTGTTTGAGCCAGCAACAATATTTCTGATTCGTTATGAGACCATGGCGGAGTAAATTAGACCCTTGTGATCCGCCATAGAATTAATAATGTATGGGACACTCTGATGTCGTATATGTGTGCACCAACTGTTGTAAAATTCATCTATTGCAAGTGATTATAGAATTAACATGCCACTACTTACTATTAGATCTTAGCAAATTTTACTTCAGTTGTAGTATAATGAAACACAGCTGTGGTTCATTCTTCACTGTGCTACATCAGCATTTTAAACTCGATGCAGCTTAATATCTGCACCCATCTATAACCAAATACATGGTGGCTGGAAAAATTTCCAACATGACAACATGAAGCTTTTTTTCTGCAGTTAAGGCTGCATGTCAGCAATCTATTGCTCATTGTCTCATTTTTATCACTTTCTGGAACACACTGCACAGTTAGAAAGTTCTGCATTAAAACAAGGCTTTTTCATTTTTGATGACTGCAAGTAGTGTAAAAAGTTGTAAAAAACAATAAAAAGACCTGACAGCTACTGCGACTTACAACTTGAAATTAGTAGCTACTAAAGAGATTCATGTGATGCTGAGATTTGTCCATTACTTAAATGTATTACAATATTCATTCATAAGAGTCGTAGTACCTGTAAGACGTAGTCAAGGACAATATGTCGGAAACACTTGCGTGTGGCAGTGAGGATGTTGGTGGCCTCCTCCACCTCATGCTGCTTGTTGCGGGGAGCTTGAGCATTTTTGATAAGTGCTGCCTCCTTTTCCTCGCTGACTTTGTCAAATTGTTTCTTGGCTTCTTTGAATTTACGTAGGTCACTGGAAAGGGAGAAAAGGCAGAGAGAGAAACAGGTTTATTATTATAAACTAGGGATACCACAATTCGAAAAGAGTTCGCTATACCCTCCACGGTTTAACTCGTTTGCTACTGGAAGTATTTTCATTTTTACATCTACATGACATAGTATCCATGATTTGTTGCCAATACCATCAGCATCAGATTTCACACATTACTGTAACATGGCAGTGGAGATAGGCAGTGATATGAATAATCACTTGGAAATCTGCAGTGTGTAGACATTTTGGCTGCTGCATTGAGTACGGAATACCACAATACCAGCAACTACCTACCAGCTTCATTGTTGCATCCCTAACATAAATACAATAATCTCAGTCCTAATTATGTACATAGGCAGTTGTGTGGGTATATAACTGGGGAAATGAAATCAAGAGGGGTTTCACATACAAAGGATGACAAGCACAAATAGACAACAGGAACACACCATCCATTTTCCACTACTTGACCCTGATTTTGAGAAAGTCTTCAAATTGTGTGACCCACATTTGTTCTATTGTGCTTTTGGCCTTTATTCATCTCTAACAAAATAATACTTACTCTTTGACAAATGTTTGAAGCTGGGTCTTGATTGATCGCTGGGCTTGATCGAATAATATCTGTGAAGAAAGACAAGTGATTAAGATTACGTATTTGGAAAAAATAGTATGACAATTCAAGCATTAAATAATTTTAAGGATTTTGACTAAGAAAAAAAAGTTGATAAATATACTTCCTTTTCAAAGACCACCATAATTTGCAAGTATTCAGTATCTCTGAGAAGTAGGATTTTTGTCAAGATACCAAGGGGAAATTAAGCAGCTAAATTTACACAAACAAGCTGACTTTGTAAACTCCCTGCAAAAAGACATAAACAGAAGAAATGACATGATTCGCTTATTGTGGCTTCTGAGTGACATCCTTATTAACCTGCATGCTTCCTTAAAAAATACTAAGCAAAAAGCCACATAAAGACCAAATAAGGCTTCAATGCAATTTTGTAGTCATACTAGACAATATGGGCAGTGTGCTGGGAGAGGCTACCACTGACAAACAGAGTGAGCGCTATGAGAGAATCATGTGCTGAAAGTTCGCTGAGTGGCAAAAACCCTTGCAGCAGTCAGCTGATATGACCACAGTCTCCATGACGGATGAGTAACAGTCGCAGGCCTGTGACTGCTAGGGACTAGTCTAATAAGCCAATAGGAGAACTTGGTGAAGAAAGACTCTGTTGAGTCATTGTAGTCTGCCCACACTGCAACTTTTAAACTAGTCAACAGGACATACAATATCTAATCTTCACTAACCCATTTAAATACCGATACGAGATAAATCCTCCCCCGTGATCAATACAGTCTCATCACATTCAATTCAATTCAATTCAGTTTTATTTATATAGCGTCAATAACAATACAAATCGTCTCAAGACGCTTTACAAGACCCGGCCTGAAACCCCCAGAGCAAGCCTGAAGGCGACGATGGCAAGGAAAAACTCCCTTTCACATAGAATGTGCCACACAAAACACAGGCGTAGGGAAGGTTCTAGATCACATGACTTCCCCAGGTGTCTGGTCAAAGCCAGAGCAGATAAATCAGATTAAAAATAAGTCACTGAAATTATTTTAATGTAAAACTTTGTCCTCATTTCATTTATTGTTTTTAAATGTGGTTCACAAACAAAAATCTAGAGCAACAGAACACCTAACCAGCTCTTGTAACATCGATCCCTTCCTGTGTTTCTTGACCCTGACATCTTTGCCTCTGCATCCCGAGCGGGGCGCCCTAGTAGTGCCCCCTATAGACCGTATTGCACCAAACTTGGTGGGCTTGTAAGGAGTCATCCACAGATTATTACTGTCAAATTTCAAGCAGTTTACTGTGTTGGTTTGTGAGATACAAACGGGTAGTCGTTGTAGCGCCCCCTACAGCTGAAATATTTCTGTGTCACCTGTAGCACCACCTGTAACGCCACCTGTAGCGCCACCTGTAGCGCCACCTGTAGCGCCACCTGTAGACGTAAAGTCACGCAACTTGATGAGCATCTACTAGTGTTGTAGTACTCGAGACCAGTCTTGGCATTTTCAGGGTCTTGGTCTTGTTTGGTGTTTGTTCGTCTCGGTCGAGCTGGACGAAAATATAACGTTTTCGTGTAAACACGGCATAAGTATGCTGTTGTGTTACATTATGCCAAGAAGCTACTGCATATGTATGATTCTTTGTTCGGGAAGTTACAAATGAAACCTCATATTTGCCCCAAAGAGTGAATAAATGCCATAATGCAATTTAAAATGCACTACTCTAGTCTAGTTGTCAAGGCGATGACAAACACATTATAAAATAAATGATCGCAAGTGAATATAAACATATAAAGGGGACGCAGAAGCATATGTCGGTCGGACACAGTCAGAGGTCGCGCTAGAATTTTTGTCATTTTGACTAACAGGGTCATGCAAATCCAGTCATGATCTATTTTTACACGTCACTTGATTTTTTTTTAAATGATAATAATGCAATTAAATAGCATTTAATTTTCATTAAAATTTCAGTAACTTCAAGTACTTTTTCAGTATTTACAGTATTGACTCTAAATGGTAGGAAAAAAAAAAGGTTGGGCTGCCGACATGTCTTGTCCATACTTGGGCCATGACTGCTAGCGCTAACAGCTCTTAAGAGTTTTTGTTTAGTGTTTTTATGTATAAAGGTATAAATCCATCCTAAAGTTTCACTGGCATCTCAATCATGGTTAAATGAAAAAACTCAATGAGGTTTTGTTTAATCGTTTTTATGAGGCAAAGGCAGGTATGTTTCCACACACACTTTGCATCACATTTATTTAATAATAGGAAGGCTCACCTTGAAGCTGTTTCTTAAAGCCACTGTATGCACATTCACACACAAAAGGATAATTTCAGGGTAAGGCTCTAAAAACTATTCTTCCTCTGACTGATGTCTCTGCTGTCTAGTCTGCTGTTCTCTTTCCTAGCAATAAATATAAGCTCTGACAGTTAAAGAGCTGTTCTGGACCACCAACCCATCTGGGTTTTGTCATCACTCAGCTGTCAAATTGAAAAAATAATGACAACACATCCGGTTTCACATGGCAGTGACAGCATACCGTGTGATAGTTGATCATCTCCTGCAGGCTCTCTGCAAACTTCGTGAGACTGGACTGTGAAGAGAAAAGGAGGACAGACATGAAGGCAAGTAGAGAGAGAATGTGTTCATGTACTCTTATAATAATAAATTAAAAAATAGTAAATGGTGAGTAATGACAGCTAGACTTACTTTAAAACAAAGTAACACAAATGAAATGGAATCAATCCACAGACAATTCAGGTATAGCTAAAAGTTTGGTAGCTAGGAAACAACTGCACTTTGGTAAAGAAATCTTTGGCCAAGTAATTCTCTCCAAATACATGCAGCGGTGAACTTTAAACCCTTAGGGAGAGGCAATGAAAAAATACACAAAGGCAGAGAGGAAGTGCTTGCCCAGGCATGCAGAATTCATATGAGAAAACAAAACATCTGGCCACTGCAAGACCCAATGGACAATACAAAGTTGTACTAACACTCATTTTAACTGTGATTAATTTGGTATATACAAATACAAAATACAAAAATGTTGCTCAGTACAAAAAAACAATGTAGTGTTTGCAAACAAGAGAGGAAGGACTATAAAGAAACTGAAGATTTTCTATAGATCAGATCAAACAAGATTATGTGTACCTCAATGACCTCATCTTTGGTAGACTGCTGGGCAAGCTCCCGGATCCCGCTGACAAACTGCTTGTTGGCTGCATTGTAGGCTTTCCCTGCATCAATCATCCCAATACATAACTTCACCAACTAGAGAAAGAAGGAAGCAGAAGTAAAGGTTTATAAAGGAAATGTGAGGAATTAAGAAATGCACTAGGAAAGGATCTGACTTGTTTCAGTGCATCCCACAGATATGTCAGTTATTGGGATATAGGGAATTTGGAGGACTGGTCAACACCCCAATGGGGATGGCTGCAGCCATCATGGAGTGTCATTGCTATGGGGTGGAGGTGCCTGGTCTGGTCTAGGTGGGTGCTACATCCAAACAAATGACATGTTTCCCCAGCAGAACATTGCATTGTCACAAGATGGTCCATGCTATGGTCATGTTATGTCTGATAGGTGTATATTGCCAAATAATCAAAAAGCTCAGTTACACTGGTGACAAAATTAGTCATCGGGCTATTGCAGATGGATTCTGAAATTGCTGCTAATGCAAACAGAATGTTTACTACTGGCACGTCACATTGAATAAATGTTGACAAGAACATGAGTTTTGTCAAAAAGCTTAGCGCTTACTGAAGAAATATGCATTTACAAAAATGGACAATGGTTATATTAGGCATTCAGCAGATCAGTTTGAAATACTGCAGAGTAATGGATGAAGACGGAGCAGCCACAGAGAGATGTTAGGTGAAAGACTGCAGGGGAAATGCTGCACACCTCCAACATCTCAGCAAAGTAGCCAACTCCATTCACACCTTCACAGACTGATGTTGTGTGCAGAATAAATTCAAATCACAGTTGTCCACAAATTGATGAAAGAAGGACCAATAGTACCAATTTTTGTGAGATTTTGTTTGTTAAAGTTTCAGTAGTTTGTAACCTGTAACACCACTTTGTTGTTGCCACCAGTAAATATGTGTCGCAAACCCAACTGGAACTGAAATGTTAGAGATGTGATGAAATGTAATTTACATAGTGTTAAAAGTTCATTCACTTTTAATTTAACAGGCTTTGCCTGTACTGGTCAGGAAGTTATTGTAGGAAGCTCCACAAAAAGTTGAACACTGCTCTCTTTCGACAAGACTCCACCCAAGTCAACACGTACACATTCAAAAAATACACACTCTATTACAACCATAATTATGCACACAACACACACCCACTCTCTAGCAGATCCTTCCTCTCCACAGCAAGAAGGGAAGTGAGGCTGAAGTTGAGTCACAGAGGTGGGGTGAGGAGGAGGGTGGGACTCTACGACTGTAACTCCAGGAACAATGAACTGGGCCCTTCCAAGCTTGAGATCTCACTCTCTGCTCGTGAACATACAATCCTGTTTTTTAGGACAACATACAAATGGCGATGTACACTGTCTGGCAGGCATAGTTCATATGAACACAAGAGATAAACTGCAATGTAAAACCATCGCACCACTCAGAATCCAAAAGACAGGAATTATTTACTGACATGAAAAATAGGGGTTCTCTATTGGTGCGAAATACAATGACACAATATGAACACACAATAATCACCACAAGTAGCTTAACTTTAAATACAATAAAGTTTATTTCAATAATGTCAATCAATAATTAACAGTACTCAACCAACTTCATGTATGCTACAAACTATTCTAAATTCTTCACAAACACTGCACAACATTATATGGAGATGCAGGTATGTGTGTGTATGTGTTGATGTGCATGTGTGCGTGTAAATGAGGATGGGAGAAAGAGTGTGATGATGTAAGAGGAGGACAAGACAGGGAGGGGCAAGATGGCTGACTGGGGACGGAGAGAGGCTAACTGCCCCCTCTCAGACAAACTCTGAGCAGCCTCACAACAACACTGCTCTACAAACAGAAATAAGGGTAAAGCAAATTATAGCACAATATAAAGAAAGCTATCTGGACCATTGGGAAGAAACAACTAAAAGCCAAAGTAGATTGGAATGTTATCTTGCCCTTCAAAGAGATTATGAATTAGCAGAATATCTCTCTACTGTCAGAGATAGAAAGCAGAGACAGATCCTAACCAAGTACAGGCTCAGTGACCACAAATTGGCAATCCAAACAGGAAGCCTCGATCACTCACTGTCCCTCAGGGTGTGGTGGCATGTTAACACATACTGGGCAGCAAGGTGTGCCCGCTCTCCTTCTCCGAGGAGTATTTTTAGTTTGGAGAGGTCGTCCAGCTCTTTGAAACCTGGAGCCAAAGAGCTGAACTTGTTCCAATAAATTTCTCGTGTCATTTAATTTTGTACATTGTAGGAGAAAGTGCATCTCCGTCTCAACCTCACCTGTCGAACAGTGACCACATGTTCTGTTTTCTTTTGGTTGCCATGATTTTTTGTGTCTTCCTGTTTGGATTGCCAGTTTGTGGTCACTGAGCCTGTACTTGGTTAGGATCTGTCTCTGCTTTCTATCTCTGACAGTAGAGAGATATTCTGCTAATTCATAATCTCTTTGAAGGGCAAGATAACATTCCAATCTACTTTGGCTTTTAGTTGTTTCTTCCCAATGGTCCAGATAGCTTTCTTTATATTGTGCTATAATTTGCTTTACCCTGATTTCTGTTTGTAGAGCAGTGTTGTTGTGAGGCTGCTCAGAGTTTGTCTGAGAGGGGGCAGTTAGCCTCAGTACCAACTGACATAGGGGACTCTTTTCTGGGCTCAGCTCTTGGGTTTGGAGGGCGTCTCTGGGACTGGATTTCAGGTGGTTAAAGAAGTTGAGCGTTCTCTTCTGAACGTTGATTATCAGTGGGTATCTGCCTAATTCTGCTCTACATGCATTTGTTGGTGTGTTTCTGTGTACATGTAAAATGTATCTGCAGAATTCTGCATGTAGAGATTCTGTTGGATGCTTGTCCCAACGGGTAAAGCTCTGATGACTGAGTGGACCCCATACTTCACTACCGTACAGCGCAATGGGCTGGATGACACTATCAAATATTTTCAGCCAAATTTTTATTGGAATATGGAAATGATAACATTTTCTCTTAATTGCATAAAGAGCTCTTCGAGCTTTTTCTTTTAGTGCATTCACTGCCATGTTGAAACTCCCTGATGCTGTTCTGATTATACCAAGGTAGGTATAACTCATGCTGTGTTCAATGACATGATTATTGATGGTAAACTGGTGTTTGTTCTCATGACACCTGGGGCGTTTTTGAAAAATCATGACATTTGTTTTCTTCATGTTTACTGCCAGGGCCCAGTTCTGACAGTACTTTTCTACTACGTCCAGCTGCTGTAGCTGTAGTCCTTGTTCAGTAGGAGACAGTAAAACAAGGTCATCAGCGTAGAACAGAGACTTCACCTCTATATCCAGGAGGGAGAGGCCCAGAGCAGCACATTTATCCAACTCAACAGCCAGTTCATTTATATACACATTAAATAAAGTCGGACTTAAACTGCAACCCTGCCGAACACCTCTTCTCTGGGGGAAGAAATCAGTTGATTTGTCTCCAATTTTAACAGCACACATGTTTTCCGAATACATTGATTTAACCAGATCATACATTTTGCCACCTATGCCACATTTTAAAAGTCTGTAATAGAGCCCTTCATGCCAAATAGAGTCGAAAGCTTTCTTGAAATCGATAAAGCAGGCGAATATTTTTCCATTCTTAGTTTGTTGTACATGTTTGTTGATTAAAGTGTGGAGGGTATATATATGATCAGTGGTTCGGGTTTTTGGGAGGAAGCCCATCTGACTTTTACTTAAGATTGACTGTTCCTCAAGGAAATCTAGTATTCTTGTATTAAGAATACTACAGAATAGTTTACCCAGACAGCTGCTGACACAGATGCCACGGTAGTTATTAGGGTCTGTTTTTGTCCCCACTCTTATGAATGGGGGAAATGAGCCCTTTGCACCAGATGTTGGGAAAACAACCTGCCTGTAGTATAAGGTTGAACAAGTGGAACACTGCACCCTGCATTTCTGGGCTGCTGCTTTTGAGCATTTCATTTCTAATGTTGTCTGGACCACAAGCTTTCCTTGGCTTCAGACATTTTATCCGTGTGGTTATTTCTTCCCAAGTAATTTCGAAATCAAGGGGGTTTTGATTGTCTTTAATTGTTTCTTCTAATTTCTGGAGTTTTTCTTTCATAATACACTGATCTGAATTGATTTGATTGATTGGTATGTCTTTGTATAGATTTTCAAAATGTGATCTCCAGATGTCACCGTTCTGGATGGGTAATGTCTGCTTTTGCTTCGTATTGAACTTGTTCCACATATCCCAGAATTGATTTTGGTTAATGGCATTCTCAATATCTTAAGTTTCAATTGGGTATAATTTTGTTTTTTGATCCTAATTGTGTGTTTATATGTGTTTAAAATTTCATTGTATCGGAGGCGCAGGGCTGGGTTGTTCGGTTGGCGATGTTTCTCATTGGCTATTTTTCTCAGCTCTTTTCTGATTTCTTTGCATTCTTGATCAAACCATTTGTCACTATTTTGCCTTTTAACAGGTCTCCGTCTTTGCTTTATGAGGTCAGCCCTAATAGCTGCCTCATGAAATATCATATTGATATGGTCAGTGGCCTTGTTTACTCCATCTCTGGTAGGGGTATATTGATGCTGAGTAGTGTTAATTTCGTTAACGAAAACTATGACGAAATATGTTCGTCAACGCACATTTTTCTACGGACGAAAACTAGACTAGACGAGACTAAATCCCACATGAATAAAGGATAAATAGGACTAAATCAGTATGTATTTTCATTGACTAATAAAGACGAGACGAAAATGAAGTTCACTTAATGAAGACTACGATAAAATCTATGGTCATTTTCGTTCACGAACTAACTAAGACGAGACAAAATATTAGACTTCCCGTCTCCTCTGCTGCGCAGCCTGACGCAGGCACGCTGTTCCTCACACACACGCTACACACACACACACACACACACACGCTACACAGACACGCCCCATTTCGAACTCGCAGCCGGCCGAGCGGCAGACACGAGGGACACGAGAACACAGATGAATGGAAGGACACAGGACAGTAATAATATTAATACTGACCTCAGGTTTTATGTGAACTAGCTTTAAAGACACAGCACTTTTGTTATCCATTTGTTATTAAAGGAGTTGTTCACCACCAAAATGACTTTTTTTCTATTGATTACTCACTGCGGATATTCAGTATTATATTTGTTTAAATGCAGGCATTATTTGTCTGAATTGTTATGGTTCAAAAATAAATATGCACCTTTATGAAAAGGATGAGAGAAAATAATGTGAAATAATTATAGATTATATGGATATGCTATATATTATTTGCTGACAAAAAAGGTAAAGGGGTAAAATAATTGTCTCGACTAAAACTAGACTAAAATGTCAACAGTTTTCGTCGACTAAACTAGATAAAAATACGTTGTCGTGGACTAAGATGAAGACTAAAATGCTTGGCTTTTAGTGGACTAAAACTTGACTAAATAAAAACGGGATGAGGGTGACTAAATGTGATAAAAACTTACAAGGGCGATTGAAACTGGACTAAGACTGAACTAAAACTATAAAATGGCTCATAAAATTAACACTAATGCTGAGTATATATTGATATGTAGTTCATCAGATCAGGGGAGTTTAAAGCCTTGGTGAATTTGTCTCCACTGTCTGGGGCCCATCTGTAAGAAGGATTTAATTTGTACAGCTTACTGGGCTTCCTTTTTGTGTCACTAATTTGGCCTGATAATTTAAAGAACACATTGATTTGGCTGTGGTCTGAGGGGGGATTGCTGTCTGACAGTGAATGCACTGATAGTTGAGGGGTCCATGTCAGTGATTGCATAGTCTACGACACTAGAACCAAGAGCTGAGGAGAATGTGAACCTCCCTAAAGAGTCCCCTCTGAACCTACCATTAACTATGTACAGGCCTAAGGCCCGACAGAGATCTCCCTGCCACTTTGATTTAATATTGAGTCCAGGTTATTCCGACGGGTGATGTTTGGTGTGGTAAACAGGGGGGCCTGACCAAATACATGGTTGTTGCCCTGTGTGTCAATGATGTCAGGTTCAGTTCCTGTACGTCCATTCAGATCTCCAGTAAGAAGAATGTTTCCCTGGGCCTGGAAATAGGCGATTTCTGAGTTTAGGGTGTCAAAAATGTCCTCTGTGTCTGTCCTAGGCAGCAGGGTGGAGATCACGATGCGGGTGTCGGGGAATTCCGTGGTGGCCTGTTCCGCCATCTTTCTTACTGCCTCATCAGTGTTCCTTCGGAGGTTGTGCAGGTCGTTTGTTCCTGTGTGGATCACCAGGCATTGAGGATTCCCGAGGGTCTCCTTTCTCAACAGCTTCATTGCTTGGCCTGTGGTGCTACAACGTTTAGACAGCACTTTCTTAGAAGGAAAAAGCTTGTTAGTGTCCAGGAATTTCCCGTTTGAGTCAGCCAGCAGGACCACTTGTGGGGCTTGTTCTTCAGGCTGAGTGGAGGACAGCTGGGATGGGCAGGGTTGGCTGCTGGGAGCTGGCTGTGTGTGTTTTATGTTTTATTGCATTTTTTTACTTTTATAACAGAAGTTAGTTATTTAGCCTTTTCAGTCAATTGGTGACTGTTCAAAATAAATGAAAAAAGTTAGTCTTATACATGTTTTTTTTTTTTTAAGTTTTTGTTCCTCTTTTCCTGTTCGAAAGTGAAAGAGCAGAGACAGAAATTCAAACAAGCAGTACCATCTCTCCTTATGGGGAACGTGAGGTCTTTGGTAAATAAGATGGATGAACTGTGGGCACCTGTTAGGACCCACAGGGAGTACGCCATGAGCAGTATTTTGTATTTTACGGAGACCTGGCTGCATGCAGACTTCCTGGAACACAGTGCATCTGTACACGGGTCCAAGACTCCACGGGCGGATAGAGACGCAGTCCTGAGCGGTAAGAAGAACGGCGGCTTTAACTGAGAAGGAGCGTGTCTGTGCAACGGACATTGAACATTAAGAATAAGAATAAGAATAAGAAAAACCTTTATTTTTCTTATTCTTATTCTTATTCTTAATGTTCAATGTCCGTTGCACAGACACGTTGCACAGACACAAGCTGTGGGAATGTGTCCATATTATTTATTGAGGGAATTCACGTCTGTCAACTTTGTGGGAGTTTACATCCCTCCCTCTGCGGACAAGGTAGCAGCGTGTGACACCATCCACGCCGCTGTTGTTCGGCAACAGTCACCCGGAGGCCCTTGTTGTCATTTCTGGGGATTTTAATAAATAGAAATGTCTATGTACAACAGTGTACTGTATGGTTACAGCTTGGATATGCTTTTAAACAGCTTTTAAATGTGCAAATGTGCAATAAGGTGCAGATTACTGTCAGGTTGAGTCTTTTTATGTTACTGTAGGCAGATGAGGTAGCCCCTGGTGTGTAAAATGTCTGTGAGGGAGGGCAGGGGGGCACTGATGATCTTATTGGCTGTGTTCACTATGCGTTGCAGGGTCTTTCGGCAGGAGGCAGTTGAGCCTCCGTACCACACAGTGATGCAGCCAGTGAGGACACTCTCAATTGTGCCCCAGTAGAAAGAACACTTGATGTCCAGCACCCAGTTGCAAAGGGAGGTTTTCAGTCCGAGGTAGCTCAGTTTGGGTATCAGTTGCTTGGGAATGACTGTGTTAAATACTGAACTAAAATCTAAGAACAACATTCGCACATGTGAGTTCTTTGAGTCCAGGTGGGTGCTGGGTGGAGAGCAGTGGAGATAGCATCCTCCATGGACCTGTTTGGCCTGTACGCAACATGCACCATGCGTACTCTCACCTGGATGGTCGGAAGGGCTCTGTGAGGATCATGTTCTTTCATTTCTCCAGTGCTTTTCTGATGAGTGTGAAGCTGCTCAGGACGGGTGTCATCTCCTCCACCGTCTCCTGGATTTCCAATTACTTATCTGACAGGCCCCAGTTTGTGCGGCTGGGGGGGCTCCCTGTCTGTGACTGTAATGTGGGGGCACTACAGGGGACTGTCCTGTCTCCATTTCTGTTCACTCTTTACACCTCTCATTTCCAGTATAGCTCTGGGTCCTGCCACCTGCAGAAGTTCTCTCTGCAGTGGTTGGGTGTATTAGTGATGGACATGAGGAGTACAGGACACTGATCGGAGACTTTGTAGAGTGGTCCCAGGCAAATCACCTACTCCTAAATGTGGACAAGACCAAGGAACAACAGTGATACTGTGTACAAGAAGGGACTGAGTAGACTCTACTTCCTCAGGAAGCTGAGGTCTTTCAACGTATGCAGCGAGCTGCTGGAGCTTTTCTACCAGACTGTTGTTGCGTGTGCTCTGTACTTTGCTGTGGTTTGTTGGGGGAGCAGCACCAGTAAAAGGGACATAAGTAGGATTAAAAAATTGATCCAAAAGGCTGGTCATGTCATTGGCAGTGAGTTGGAGACGTTTGTCTCAGTGAAGGACAGGAGGACACTGGACAAACTGCTCTCCATCATGGACAATCTATCACATCCACTACACCAGACAATTGAATTGCAGAGGAGCTTATTCTCAAACAGACTGATCCAGCTCTGCTCCCACACTGAACGCTACAGGTCTACTTTCATACCATTCTCTGTCGAGCTCTACAACAACTCACCTTTCTGTAACAGATAACTCCATGTTAGTCATCTTAATGGACACCACTGCACCTTACTATCATCCCTTTGTATGTAACATACATTCTTCCGTTTCTATTTCTTGTACATTTGTCCATATGCTAATGTGCTAATTTGTACATTTTTGTAGTATTTTATTTTATTTTACTGGATTTTATTTACTTCTTTTTATTTAATCTTTCTTTCATCTGCAGTTTTTAAGAGTGTTTTTTTACATGCAACTCAGCTACTGTGACCAAGCAATTTCCCTTGTGGATCAATAAACTTTATTTAAGTCTACCAAACCCATACCGCACCGTGACCCCCTACCGAGGTACGTACCAAACCATGACTTGTGTGTACTGTTACACCCCTACATGATGAACAGTTTTGTTTATTCATTTATTTATTTGCAAATTTATTAAATATAAACAACTAAGAAATCACATGTACACTACCGTTCAAAAGTTTGGGGTCACCCAAACAATTTTGTGTTGTCCATGAAAAGTCACACTTATTCACCACCATACGTTGTGAAATGAATAGAAAATAGAGTCAAGACATTGACAAGGTTAGAAATAATGATGATTTGTATTTGAAATAAGATTTTACATCAAACTTCGCTTTCGTCAAAGAATCCTCCATTTGCAGCAATTACAGCATTGCAGATCTTTGGCATTCTAGCTGTTAATTTGTTGAGGTAATCTGGAGAAATTGCACCCCACGCTTCCAGAAGCAGCTCCCACAAGTTGGATTGGTTGGATGGGCACTTCTTGCGTACCATACGGTCAAGCTGCTCCCACAACAGCTCAATGGGGTTCAGATCTGGTGACTGCGCTGGCCACTCCATCACCGATAGAATATGAGCGTCCTGCTTCTGCTCTAAATAGTTCTTGCACAATTTGGAGGTGTGTTTAGGGTCATTGTCCTGTTGTAGGATGAAATTGGCTCCAATCAAGCGCTGTCCACTGGGTATGGCATGGCGTTGCAAAATGGAGTGATAGCCTTCCTTATTCAGAATCCCTTTTACCCTGTACAAATCTCCCACCTTACCAGCACCAAAGCAACCCCAGACCATCACATTACCTCCACCATGCTTAACAGATGGCGTCAGGCATTCTTCCAGCATCTTTTCATTTGTTCTGCGTCTCACAAACATTCTTCTTTGTGATCCAAACACCTCAAACTTAGATTCGTCCGTCCACAACACTTTTTTCCAGTCTTCCTCTGTCCAATGTCTGTGTTCTTTTGCCCATCTTAATCTTTTTCTTTTATTGGCCAGTCTCAGATATGGCTTTTTCTTTGCCACTCTGCCCTGAAGCCCAGAATCCCGCAGCCGCCTCTTCACTGTAGATGTTGACACTGGTGTTTTGCGGGTACTATTTAATGAAGATGCCAGTTGGGGACCTGCGAGGCGTCTGTTTCTCAAACTAGAGACTCTAATGAACTTATCTTCTTGCACAGTTGTGCTACGCGGCCTCCCACTTCTTTTTCTACTCTGGTTAGAGCCTGTTTGTGCTGTCCTCTGAAGGGAGTAGTACACACCGTTGTAGGAAATCTTCAATTTCTTAGCAATTTCTCGCATGGAATAGCCTTCATTTCGAAGAACAAGAATAGACTGTCGAGTTTCAGATGAAAGTTCTCTTTTTTTGGCCATTTTGAGCGTTTAATTGACCCCACAAATGTAATGCTCCAGAAACTCAATCTGCTCAAAGGAAGATCAGTTTTGTAGCTTCTGTAAAGAGCTAAACTGTTTTCAGATGTGTGAACATGATTGCACAAGGGTTTTCTAATAATCAATTAGCCTTCTGAGCCAATGAGCAAACGCATTTCACCATTAGAACACTGGAGTGATAGTGGCTGGAACTAGGCCTCTATACACCTATGTAGATATTGCACCAAAAACCAGACATTTGCAGCTAGAATAGTCATTTACCACATTAGCAATGTATAGAGTGTATTTCTTTAAAGTTAAGACTAGTTTAAAGTTATCTTCATTGAAAAGTACAGTGCTTTTCCTTCAAAAATAAGGACATTTCAATGTGACCCCAAACTTTTGAACGGTAGTGTACATAAGTATTCATTGCCTTTCCCCAATACTTTGTTGATGGACCTTTGGCAGTAATAACAGAATCAAGTGCCACAAGCTTGGCACACCTATCTTCCTCTTTGCAGCACCTCTCAATCTTCTTCAAGTTGGATGGACAGCTATTTTCAGATGTCTACAGAGATGTTCAATAGAATTCATGTCTGGGCTGAAGCCACTGCTTTGATATCTCAGTTGTGTGCTTAGGGTCGTTGTCCTGCTCAAAGATGAACCATCACCCCAGTCTGAGATCAGGAGCACTCTGAGCAGGTTTTCATCCAGGATGTCTCTGGACACTGCTGCATTCATCTTTCCCTCTATCCTGACTAGTGTCCCTGTTCCTTACACTGAAAAATATCTACTAAGCATGATGCTGCCAAAACCATACTTCACTGTAGGGATGGTATTGGCTTGGTGATGAATGGTGTCTGCTTTCCTCCGAACATGACACCTGGTATTCACCCCACAGAGTTTAATCTTTGTCTCAACCAGAGGTGTTTAATGTATTCACATTCTGTACTTAAGTAAAAGTGTAGATACTTGTGTAAAAAAAAAATACTCTCGTAAAAGTAAAAATACTGATTCAACTCCTTTACTCAAGTAAAAGTAAGAAAGTACAGGCTCTGAAATGTACTTAAGTAAAAAGTAAAAATTTTTGCCAGATTTTACCATTAACAATTCATCCGTTGATAATTTTAGATTAATCTATCAGAATAATCTAGACTTAACATGACCAGATGTCCTGCATCTGGATAATTTTTAATAATAAACCGAGGGTTATTGGATTGTTATTTTTAAACCACTAGCTAGTGTTAGCTATACTATCAAAACGGTGTGTTCCCATAGCTTTGCTAACGTTGTGAACTAGCTTCTAAAAAATCCTCAAAAAGCTAATGATAGCAACAGAAACCACACCATACTTGAGTTTGTTTTTTGTTTGTTTTTTCACATTAGACCAGTAGCTAGTTCTCATATATAGTGTTGCTTTCGTCAACGAAAACTATGACTAAATATTGTCGTCAACGAACCTGTATCACGTGACTAAAACGAGACGAGACGTAACGTAAATGCTGGTCATGCGACGATGACTATAATTAAATGTATAATGCAATATTGTTGACGAATAAAAACGAGACTAAATGTGGTTTACAAAATAAAAACTATGCTAAAATGTCTCCCCATTTTCGTTGACCAAAACGAGACGAGACAAAATGTTACGACGTTATTTTGTCATGTTTAGTCGCGTTATTATTATTTTGTAGTTTTTCTGTTTTCTGTGTCCAGAGCCCGTTTCTCTCGCAGGCGACGTCACTTCCTCAAGCTCCACTCGCGGCATTATTTAGAACACAGTTACTCATTGCGCGGCTCGCGGGTCACATGCGGCTCGTCAAGCTATAACTGGCGGCTCGCATGGTAGCTTACAGTATCACACTGCCACTTGCCTTTAATTGCAAATTGCAATCCGCTATTTACCGGCAATGCTGCTTAAACTGCCATCTCGTGGCGATAAGTTGTAATACATTTCACGCAGCTGAATCACGGAAAGCGCGAATGAAAGTGGCCATGTGGCATTGTTTACAAAACTTGACCGCAACGTACGTTTGCAGGCAGGCGACATAAGCTCCGCTAGCTAGCTATAACACAAAATGGACTGGTTTTTAATAATAAAAAAAAAAGAGACAGAAACAAGCTCATTAAAGTGAGTAGTAGTCATGGTCTTAAATGAAAATGTATTGGCCGTGTTATTTTTTGTGGGATGTCCAATTTATATGTAGAAATGCACAAAGGTGATTTATTATGGAAGGGATGTATTCTTGAGTCTATAAGGTAACAATAATATAATAAGAACCTTGTTTGAAATAGGTTTGGCAAAAAGAAAATTTTGGTTTTGTCTATACGATAAGGTACTTATACTATATTGAGTGGGTTAAATAGAATTGTATTACTAAAAAGAGAATAAAATACAATTTTCATTGACTAAAACTAGACTAAATGTCAATGTCAGTTTTCGTCGACTAAAACTAGACGAAAATAGTCATGGATAATTCTGACTAAAATAAGACTAAAATGCTCAGACTTTTAGTTGACTGAAACTTGACTAGACTAAAATGAGTATGAACATGACTAAAACTAATAAAAACTAAAATGACAGGTTGACACAAAGACTAGACTAAAACTAAAATTAAAACAGGCCGCCAAAAACAACACTACTAAAATCCGCTCCTTGGTCGGTGGAGGAGGTCCAGACGTTCCTGACTCTGGTTGCCGAAGAACGGATTCAGAGGGAGGTCTTCCGGATTTGTACGTTGCTCGGCGCCGTGTAAATGACGTCACAGCGGTTTCGCGCAGCCGTGTTATGACAACCCCGCCCACGTCGAGGAGGCACCAGTTGTAATGGAAACACAACCAAACCGAGCCGAGCCGTGCCGTGCCGTACCGTACCGAGCCGAGCCGTGCTAGTGGAAATGCGCCATTAGTGTCTTTATTGATGCTTGAACGATAAACAAGCTTCCATTCACTAGGTGGCAGCAGAGCTCACACTGATCAACAGGCTGCCTGTTCCAAACAGTAGAAGAAGAACACAGGACGCACATCGACTTTCGGTCTAGTCCGATACTCTAATCGTGTCCGATCATGTCACGTCTTTTACGTCTTGTCATCTGTGGAGGTTAAAATATGTGTATTTTTAATTCTTTGCCTGTTAAATACGGCACCCGGAGACCCGTTAAGCCAGGGCTCCATTGTTTACACACAGGATCAGCTGGTAGCACTGTGCAACACGAGGGTGCTCCCAGGACAACGACCGGAGATCCCCGTGGAACTACGGAGAAGGAGACGGGGCTGCAGAGCTGGTGTGAAGCGTCGGGAGAAGAACAGACGGTATAAACCATGCGTACTGTCTGTTATTATGGGGAACGTGAGATCTCTCCCCAATAAGATGGAAGAGCTGACGGCGCTAACCAGGCTGCAAAGGGAGTACCGGCAGTGTAGCATCATGTGCTTCACGGAGACGTGGCTGAACGAACTGACGCCGGATTCGCACGTCTCATTGGACGGTAGGGCTGCAGCTATCGATTCTTTTTGTAATCGATTAATCTAGCACTTTATCGATCGATTAATCGGATATATTTTTTTACGTTTTTAAACAACCAAAACAAATAATGCATAATGAAAATTATGTGGCTGTAAAATGATCAAGCATTTGCCTTTTATTTCTCAAAAAAACTCCAACTCCAACATTTGGCTCCAAAACTAAGCCCATTTACTGTATTGCAATTTACCCATTAAAAGTGCCAGTGACAACAATTAAATAACAATACAGTTAAGCGAACTTACTGTAAAACATGTATAACATGTTTTATGTAGATTTCTACAGCTGCAGCATTTACCATTAGGCTACTAACAAATAATACATAATTTCTGGGGTGAGCCCTATGGTAACCTAGCAACCTGTGTGTTTGTGAACGCATGCTGTGCGTGAGGAAGAGTGAGAGAGATGAGGGTGCATTTTTCGCAAGAGCCACATTGGCAGTGCAAACTCAAAAGACGAGCCACTTTTACGACAACATACTACGTCACCTTTGCAAATGTGCATTTCTACGTCTGGTTTTTGAGCTCGTTTCTCGTTTCTTTTTTATTAAAAACCGGTCCATTTTGTGCTTTACGCTAGCTAGCGGAGCTTACGTCGCCTGCCTGCAAACGTGCGCTGCGGTCAAGTTTTGTAAACAATGCCACATGGCCACTTTCATTTGCGCTTTCTGTAATTCAACTGCGTGAAATGTATTACAATTTATGAATGTAATGATCCCAAACTTTAGACATTTTTTGCCGTTTATGGGCATCTTTACTCTGCGGCAGGTGCTTCCATGCTTCCAAAACAACGGTCCATGTGGAAAAGTCAGATCCTTGTGCGTATAGTGCGCGTCATAGGGATTTCGAGGCAGAGTTTTTGCCTTGAGCAATTTTTGTAATCGAGTTAATCGAGTAACTCGACGAATCATTTCAGCCCTATTGGACGGCTTTTACATCGTGAGGGCGGACAGGAAGGCAAAAGAGAGCGGTAAGAAGAAAGGAGGGGGCATTGCGATGTTTATAAACAACAGATGGTGTAACCAAGGACACCATCGGATGGGATAAATGCAGAGAACACATTCCATGTATACACAAGTATACTTGGCCAATATCAATATCACTAATTATTATTAATTATTAATTATTATCAGGGTAAAGGAGCAGCTCTGTAACAGGGACATTGAGCTGCTAGCTGTTAGCATGCGGCCGTACTACCTCCCGAGGGAGTTCTCGCAAGTTATCGCGATAACGACGTACATCCCGCCCTCTGCCGACGCTGCTGCAGCATGCGAGCTCCTACACACTGTTGTATCACAGCTCCAGACATCGCATCCCCAGGCCCTGCTACTGATCTCCGGGGACGTTAACCACGCCTCCCTGTCCTCCACTCTCCCCACATTCCCCCCAGTATGTTAAATGCAACACCAGAGACAATAGGACACTGGACTTGCTGTATGCAAACACCAAGGATGCATACAGCTCCACCCCCCTCCCCCCACTGGGTCGTTCTGACCACAACCTGGTTCATCTGATCCCTGCCTACATACCCATGGTAAACAGACAGCCACCCACCAAGAGGTATGTGAGGAGATGGACTGAGGAAGCCAGTATGGCGCTGAGGGACTGTTTTGACGCCACAGACTGGGATGTGCTCTGCAGGCCACACGGGGAGGACATCAACAGCCTGACAACCTGCATCACAGACTATATAAATTTCTGCATGGAGAACACAGTACCTATGAAGAAGGTACGGTGCTTCTCCAACAACAAACCCTGGGTGACCCCGGAATTAAAAACTCTGCTGAAGGAGAAGAAGAGGGTTTTTAAGACTGGGAACAAAGAGGAGCTGAGGAGGGTGCAGAAGGAGCTGAAGAGATAAGGAGGGGCAAGGACAGCTACAGGAGGAAGCTGGAGGAGCGCCTCCAGGATAACAACACCAGAGAGGTCTGGAGAGGCCTGAAAACCATCTCCGGACACGGGAAGGACAGTGGAAGGGGCCCAGAAGCAGGAGACCGTGAATGGGCCAATGAACTGAACCTGTTCTTCAATAGGTTTGACTGTGCTCCTGCTTCCTCCTCGTCCCCCACCCTCCACAGCCCAGACGAAACGACAACCATTAACCACCCCCTATGCCCAACCCCCCACAACATCTCCACCCCCGAGAACATCTCTGGCCTGTCACCAGCAACACATCTCCTCCCACTACACTCTGCTGGGGTGATCCATTCACCCCAACCCCCACCCAACACTGCAGGGGTTTCTTCACATCACCAACTTCTCCATAACCACAGACCAGGTGAGGAGGGAGCTTAGGAGGATCAAACCAAGGAAGGCTACTGGCCCCGATGGCATCAGCTCCAGACTCTCTGGAGAGAGTTCCACTCTTCACTCGTGGAAAACATCCTGCGTGGTTCCAGTTCCCAAGACTGCACGTCCCAGTGAGCCAAACCACTTCAGGCCAGTAGTCTTGACTTCTCATCTGATGAAGACCATGGAGAGGATCATCCTGGGCCACCTCCGTCATCTGGTGAACGACAACATGGAACCGCTGCAGTGCGCCTATCGTCTAGGCATAGGAGTGGAAGACGCTGTCATCTACCTGCTGCACAGAGGCTTTTCCCACCTAGACGACACCGGTAGCACTGTGAGAGTCATGTTCTTTGACTTCTCCAGTGCTTTCAACACCATCCAACCATCACTGCTCAGGGGGAAGCTGGAGGGAGCTGGAGTCAACAGTAGCCTGGCTGCATGGACCATCGACTACCTCTCCAACAGGCCGCAGTATGTGAGGCTTCGCGACTGTGTGTCTGATGTGGTAGTCTGCAGCACGGGGGCGCCGCAGGGTACTCTGCTCTCTCCTTTCCTCTTCACCCTTTATACATCGGACTTCAGACACAACACGGACAGCTGCCACCTCCAGAAGTTTTCTGATGATACAGCCATTGTCGGGCGTGTATCAAAGGGAAACGATCTGGAGTACCTGGAGGTCATCGCCAACTTTGTGGACTGGTGTGCTCTGAACCACCTGCACATCAACGCCAGCAAGACAAAGGAGGTGGTGATTGACTTCAGTAGGAAACCACAGCGGACTGCACCGGTGAACATCCAGGGCTTGGACATCGAGGTCGTGGAGGATTACAAGTATCTGGGTGTTCACCTTAACAATAAACTGGACTGGACACACAACACGAACGCCCTGTACAAGAAGGGCCAAAGTCGTCTCCACCTGCTTAGACGACTGAGGTCCTTTGGAGTGTGCAGGGCACTGCTAAGGACGTTTTACGACTCTGTGGTGGCTTCTGCCATCCTGTATGCAGTGGTCTGCTGGAGCAGTGGAAGCTCAGAGAGGGACAGGAAGAGACTGAACAAGCTGGTCAGACGGGCCGGCTCTGTCCTGGACTGTTCTCTGAACTCCATTGAGGAGGTGGGTGAGAGGAGGATGTTAGCCAAGCTGACATCAATCATGGACAACCCCTCTCACCCACTGCATCAGACTGTTTCAGACCTCAGCAGCTCCTTCAGTGGCAGACTGCTGCATCCACGCTGCAAGAAGGAACGCTACCGCAGGTCCTTCATTCCAGCTGCCATCAGGCTGTTCAACACCAGCCTGAGTAAATAGTGACTTTTCTCCATCAATCAATAAATCTGCTCTGTACACTGCTTTGTTTTGCACTAAACCACTACCTCAGCATATCATAGTCTTAAGCAACTATTTATTTGTAGTTTGTTTATTCCACCACTGACTGTACCATAACTGTATATACAGAATCTCTTTATATTTCTGCACATTTTTTTTCTCTATATATTTTTCAGAACATTCTTATTTTGTATATATATATTTTTTTTCCTCCCCAAATGTTTATTGTGTAACTCTTTTTTTTCTTTTAACCATGTCAAAGTCGTCATGCTGTCTGTATATAAATTTGCCAAATTCCATGCTACTGAAACAAGGAAATTTCCCATGGGTGGGATGAATAAAACATATCTTATCTTAAAAAAGTAATGAGCCTGTTTTTCAAATGTAAGGAGTAGAAAGTACAGATATTTGTGTACAAATGTAGGGAGTAAAAGTAAAAAGTATTCAGAAAAAGAAATACTCGAGTAAAGTACAGATACCTGAAAAATCTACTTAAGTACAGTAACAAAGTATTTGTACTTCGTTACTTGACACCTCTGGTCTCAACAGACCAAAGAATTTAGTTTTTTTTGTTTCTTGTCTTAATGTAATAAATTTGCAAAAATCAGAGGGACAAGTTCCACACAGAGTGCAGACTTCAGGCTAGCATTAATGTTCCAGAGTCCACCAGAGGGAATCCGTGTTCTCAGTGTCGTACAAATACTTTACTCATGCCCTCAATAAAAATGGCCCAACATGGCACAGCCAAGCAGACTCCAGAGGGCACTATAATACGATAGAAATTACACACAGAAAAAAAGATATGTTGAAAAACAAGTCAACATTGCCTGCCATAACCCGACCTGTAGAGTTCAATGTTCAAGAAGTCACATGGATGTCCTCACACATCACCTGGTGATAATGAGTTTTTAAATGGTTGTTGAAAAGCGCATGTTGACACTTTAATAGATCTTACTCTGGACTCACTTCAAGCCAAGGCTTTTTTGTCCACAGTGAAGAGTAGAGACTATGCAGGCAAGTCTGGCACTGTTTCTGAGAGGCAATATGGCTACTCTCAAACAATGTCAGAGGCTGTTGGGCCTGATGGCCTCCTTGACAGTGGCCACTCCCCTCAGTCACCTTTAGGTGAAAGGCCTCAAGCAATGGGTAGTCTCCCTCGGTCTAAATCTTCAACGCACTGAATCCACCAGTGCCATCGAGAGAGAGAGTTGCGACACTCCCATAGACCTCCGTTGTAAAAAATGGCGGCGCTTTTAACCGCCTACTTCCGGATTTGAAGATCGGATTAGTTCCAAACACTGTCATTTGGGCGTTGGACCTCATTCACTTACATTGCTGCGCATTGAGATGTTCCAGAAGTACTTTGCTGAAATATCAACCTCTTTTGAATTGTCAACTCTCTTTATATATATATATATATATATATATATATATATACACACACACATATATATATGCCTTGGATCTTTTACCAGTCTGTGGTTGCTAGTGTCCTGACCTACGCTATGGTGTGCTGGGGTGGGAGCACATCAAAGGCAGACCTCTCCAGGCTGGAGAAGCTAATCAGGCACCTTCAGTGAGAGGATGCTCCTCCCGAGGTGCAGGACCAACAGACTGAGGAACCCCTTTGTTTCCCGTGCCATAAAACTGTTCAACCACCACTCACTTGGGGGGAGGAGGACAGAAAGGAAAGGGCCTGAATGACTTTTTTAACTTAATCTACAACAGTAATGTGCAATAAAAATGTACCCAGCATCTGTCATATATATATATATACACTATATTACCAAAAGTATTCGCTCACCTGCCTTTACTCATTCTATGAACTGAAGTGCCATCCCATTCCTAACTCATAGAATTCAATATGATGTCGGTCCACCTTTTGCAGCTATTACAGCTTCAACTCTTCTGGGAAGACTGTCCACAAGGTTGAGGAGAGTGTTTATAGGAATTTTTGACCATTCTTCCAAAAGCGCATTGGTGAGGTCACACACTGATGTTGGTCGATAAGGCCTGGCTCTCAGTCTCCGCTCTAATTCATCCCAAAGGTGTTCTATCGGGTTCAGGTCAGGACTCTGTGCAGGCCAGTCAAGTTCATCCACACCAGACTCTGTCATCCACGTCTTTATGGACCTTGACTGTGCAGACAGTCGGCGACCTCTTTGCACTGCGCTTCAGCATCCGCTGACCCCTCTCCGTCACTTTACGTGGCCTACCACTTCGTGGCTGAGTTGCTGTTGTTCCCAAACGCTTCCATTTTGGTATAATAGAGCTGACAGTTGACTGTGGAATATTTAGGAGCGAGGAAATTTCACGACTGGATTTGTTGCACAAGTGGCATCCTATGACAGTTCCACGCTGGAATTCACTGAGCTCCTGAGAGCGGCCCATTCTTTCACAAATGTCTTGTTTCACAGTCTGCATGCCTGAGTGCTTGAATTTATACACCTGGGGCCAGGCCAAGTGATTAGAACACCTGATTCTGATCATTTGAATGGGTGAGCGAATACTTTTGGTAATATAGTGTATATATATATGTAGGAATGACTTGAATTTTAAAAGTGAGCTAGCTTCTAGGCGAATTCGGAACGGACCGCCATGGCAGACCTCTTTGCGTGGTAGGCTAATAGCTGAATCGGAATTTATAAGCAAAATCACGGGAATCAATAGCCTAATACAGCCCAGTTGTGCTCAAATGAACATCATGAGACGTCTACCATCAGATGAATGATATGGAAAAGTTAGGTTAGAGCACCTAAAGCCAGTGCTACTACCCATGCAAACATGAACACTAAGCTTTTCCCTGAAATTTTTTTAGTTTTCGTTGTCACCCTGCCTCTCCAAATGCAAAACTGACATTAATAAAAATGCAATAATGTAATAACAGCTGAAAAAGTACTTGATTGTGTGTTTTATATTTACCGTTCAATAATGCAATCGCTGCTGTCTCCCATAGAAGAACATGACAGCAAGCGTATGTTTTGGAACTAATTGGGTTTACATGAACCATGTGACAGCCATAGCGGCGACATCAAAGAGTGTCGCAACTCTCTCTCTCGATGGCACTGCTCCCCACCCTTCGGATGAGACCTTCAAAACATGGCTCAGTTGCTCTTTGCCAGTGGAAAAGCCTTCCTGGGTTAGGGCATTACTGTAGGGATGGTGTCAGCAAGACAGGTGATCACCACAGACGCCTCTTTGGTATAAACTGTTTGGTTGAGAATTTATGTGGTTAATCATCATCATGATATCCTGGTGACAGACAAGTCCTCCGTCATAATCTGGAGCAGTGTGCACCTCCAGCCACTGAGGGGAACTCATATTTCAGGCATACTGAATCTCTGCTATCCCAGAAAAAAACGCTGTATGCAGAATGGAGGCTTCACTGCGAGGTGGTGAGGAGACTTCAGCAGTGGTTTGGCATCCATGGAGCATTTGACTTAATGGAGAATGCCCAGTGTCCCGTTTTTTTCTCTGCATGGTCTCTGCACTTCTCTGCATGGGGCTGGATGCACTAGTGCACTAGTGGTTGATGACTGTTCTTATGTTTTTCCCCAAGTGGCCTTCATTCCTCCCTGGCCAGAGTCAGGGACAGAGGTTTGTCTCTGATCCTACTAGCTTTAAGCTGAAAAAGGCTAGACTGTGACTGTGTTATAGGCTGGATGTTACAGCACCAACCATGGCACATTCTGTCCTTGGTGCAAGCTCTCCTCAGAGTGTCGCATCCTACTTGTTAAATGCTACTGGACTCAGTTTTCTTCTTTACAGGAATGTCTGGCAATCTGGGACACGGTCACATTTTGACTGACAAAACTAGCAATTAGAGCTATGCCAGCCTATTTTATAGGGGAACAGTCTCAGACTCTGCTGACATAGATGCCACAGGTGCCAACATATTATGACTGGTGTAATGTGATTTGAGCTTCTGATGAGGTCATGCAGGAGGCATTCCCATAGTGAGTTCCCATAAATTACATAATTTTTATCTTACAGTAAGAGATAAAGAGAACGCATTTATTCATCAACATTATGACTATTCTAACTGACAGAGGCTTAATTCAATTCAATTCAATTCAGTTTTATTTATATAGCGTCAATAACAATACAAATCGTCTCAAGAAGCTTTACAAGACCCGGCCTGAAACCCCCAGAGCAAGCCTGAAGGCGACGGTGGCAAGGAAAAACTCCCTTTTAACAGGAAGAAACCTTGAGCAGAACCCAGCTCATATGGAGGGACCCATCTGCCTAAGGCCAGCCGGGTACAGACAGAGAAAGAGAACAGCAAGATAAACATACATCTGTCATAAATACACATATCTGACTAAAGCATACAAGTTGGATGCTATGATTCAGACTAATGATGTTACATGACATCATTAATAATCTTAATAATCACAACATTGTTTGAAACATGCAATAACATTTCTGATTCGTTATGACACCATGGCATGGCGAGTATATTAGACCATGGCAGGCCACTATAGAATTAACAGTGTATGGGAAACTCTGGCAGTACTCACTTTGTCGAGCTTGGATTCCAACTCACACACATCCCCCTCCACTTCCTCTATGGTGGCTCTGTGAGGACAAAAAACAGAAAAGATTGAAGAGTGAAATGGAGACAGAAAGAAGTACAGTGGCCAGGAGGTGTAAACCAACATTAGAAAATGTGAAACTTGAGACAAATTTACTTTCAGAAAACATTTTTACATATCATAAAACAAAATTACAATTACCATAACACAACTCTTGAAACAAATTTACATTTCAGAAAACAAATTAAAAAGACGTGAAACACTTTACAACCACCGAAACATATTTACAATTGGCAAAACACTTTCCGAAACAGATCTACAAATATCAACCATCAACCAGAAAGGGAATGTACCAATTCCAGGGTTGAACAGGAAGTGGTAACGGAAGCAGCCAATACGAGTTATTGTCTTCTCAAGAATCATGGATCTAGACATCTATTTAACCGGCTCAGTTGAGTCCTACCACGTTTGATTGATCTATCAATAGTGACACAAAGTGATCACAGGTAACTGTAATAATCCGTTCTTAGGTATTTACGGTGCTACATTATGTCTCAAGTGAATGTACTGGAAACACTTTCTTTCGCAATCGGGCCATTTTTGGTCAAGCGACTCAGGTGACTCGCACAAACCGGCTCATATCAGTGAGTGACCTCAGAATGATCCAAATCCCTCAAAAGATCCGGGTTTTACACTACTACTGTAGAACCGCATCAAAACAGTACAGCGAAGTGACCTGGGGTGGAACAAGGTCACAACACTAATGCGCATTGCAAGTTGCGGAGAGACACTTGACATTTTTGATTTTAATTCAGCTGCTACAAACTTTGCTTCAGTTTGTTCATATAGTGTTTTTTTTTTTTTTTTTTGCATATATAGTGAACAGACTTTTTTTTATTTCAAGTCGGCACCACGCAGCGTTACTAAAATGGTATGAGCCAGTTCAGAAGGTTTTTTGTTTACTTATTGTTTTATCTGAGAATAGGCCTTCAGTTTCTTTATGTCCATGTTAAAAAAAAAACACAGGCTTGTGCAATATTTATTTTAGACAAAACAATTATAAATTGACAAGCTTTGATATCATTCTTTTATTGCCTGCATATCATTTAGCTCTTTAAGCTCAGGCAATATTTCAAACATTTGTCCGGTAAATTGAAAACTTGCCAGTCACACTGTCCAGTGCCAATTGTTCCTAGCAGAAACCCTGCCAGAGTCGGTACATTCCCTTTACGACTGGTGGTTGACATTTGTAAATTTGTTTTGGTGTTTGTAAGTGTTTTGCGTCTTGTTAATTTGTTTTCTGAAATGTAAATTAGTTTTGTAATTAATTAATCTCGATCAATCACATTTTAATCACATATCAATATTTGCCCCAAAAAGCAACATTTTACAATTGAAATTGATTTTAGTGGACGACTGAATCAAACAATCTCCTCTCATGTTCTCCCCTCTTATTCTCTTATGTTCTAACCCTCATCTTCTCCATGCTCTCCTTTGTCCTGATTACTGGACTTCCCTTCCTCGAACTGAATGTTAATATTTCTGAACATGGAAGTCTTGAACATCAGTCCTACAGCTGACCAATAAAAGCTCAAGTCACAAGCACTAAATACTAAAATATGTTAATGACGATTCTAATACAGCGACACAACGCTGTACTAGTTAGCAGACAACAGAATTAATCGGTTAGCCTACTGTTCCAGTAGCACATACACCAAACAGAAAACGTACTACAACATAAATGACAACACCACTGCAGGTAAACACCTGTAGGTTAACATACATGTCCGGCCAGATAACATGTTTAAATGGCATTAGCATGCTAGCTTAGTCCCATGGTTAGTTGCACTCTCCATCGTAACCACCATGTCTCACTAATCTCGTTTGTGAACCTGAGTACATTCACTGAACATGCTACACGGATGTTAACAAGACAGGAATTTTAGCGACACAGTTACTAAACATGAATCAAGTCCTATGCCCTGAGGAGCAGTTTTATCTGTGTACAGTACGTGGACGTACTATGCTTAAAGAAGATTCGCGAATCATTCACTAGTGATTTGTGAACCTAGTGAATCTTGCTGTAGGTTCGCAAATCATGAGTGGCAGTGCAAAGGTGAATTGCCAGACAGACTCATCTTTCTGTGTGTAGCCGTCATATTATAGTTATAACGGAACTAATGTTGCCACAGCAACTGGAACATTGTAGCGCGGAGCAGTTAATGTGTTGTTGCCTGGGGTTACGAGGACGCTCTTCTTATGCCGGTTTGTTTAGATGTTTGCGCTGTTATTAAAGTAAATATCAACGGAGTAAGCCTACCCTCGATCATTTTACAGTAGCGAGCGTGTTGGGCACATTACTTTAAAAAAGTAATTAGTTACACACACACATATATATATATATATATATATATATATAGATAGATATATTAGCGATATAAAGAAATAACGGATGCAGCTTAGCACAGTTGAGAAGTCTGAGTAGAATAGGTTACAAAAATAATAATTATCGATATCGACTGACAAACACTTATATCGTGATACATTTTTTAGCCATGTCGCCAAGCCCTAACCACCTACTGACAGAAGCACATGCAGACAGATACACACACCATCAGAGGCAGCTAAACTGAGACTGGCCATTTTGGTGTCCTGCCATAGGGCTGGAATCAGGTCTGGCATTATGCACTTGAAAACGTGACATGGCACAGCTTGGTCCTCCATGGGATCAGCAGCCTACAGACTTCACAGTATTACGGAAGGGAAAACAGCGCTACCTCTGTGAATTTATCCCTACTCTTTGATGTCAACCATGTGACTGTGGCCTTGTTTTAATGTTAGTAAGATTAACAAGGGGCTAATTAAAATCATTTTAAAGTTGTATAAATTAGGGCTGCACAAATAATCGAATTTTAATTTGATTAATTTGCGTGATCAAGCGATATTTATAATGCGTTATTCCGTTCATAGAATGCTCCACGTCAAGGTTTTTTTTTTTTCTTTTGGCAAAGCCAATCTAGCGCTCCGTAAACCACGGTCTGATCACGTGCCTCCATGAGCCAGTCAGAGTGGATCCCTGCACGGCGCATCATAGTTTCTAGATGTGGACAGTGACAGAGACCAAAGTAACGTGGGGGAACAGACAGCAGTCGGTCATAAGGCCAGACCGGCTGACAGTCTTGCCTGGGCCCAGGACGAGATAATCTTTTTAATCTTAATCGGACATTTTAAGAGTACGGAACTCAAACGGCAACATTGATCAGTGGCCAAACCATTTTTGTGTTTGGAATAGGGGGTTCTTGACCACTATTTCAAGGACAATTAGGAAGAAAACAAATAAAAAGCTTTTATGTAACTCCGATATTATGTATTTATCCCCACAAATAGGCCTATTTTAATATACACTCACCGGCCACTTTATTAGGTACACCTGTCCAACTGCTCGTTAACACTTAATTTCTCATCAGCCAATCACATGGCGGCAACTCAGTGCATTTAGGCATGTAGACATGGTCAAGACAATCTCCTGCAGTTCAAACCGAGCATCAGTATGGGGAAGAAAGGTGATTTGAGTGACTTTGAACGTGGCATGGTTGTTGGTGCCAGAAGGGCTGGTCTGAGTATTTCAGAAACTGCTGATCTACTGGGATTTTCACGCACAACCATCTCTAGGGTTCAGTGTTGTATAAAGTACCCAAAAGCCATACTTGAGTAAAAGTAAAAGTACCTTACTGGAAAATTACTCAAGTAAAAGTGAAAGTAGCCTGCTAGAATATTACTTGAGTAAAAGTAAAAAAGTAGCTAGTATTTACTGTACTTAAGTATCAAAAGTAAAAAGTACTGTTAATAAAATGCAATCAGAAATTTGAGTTGTAACATTTTCTTTATTCCTGTTTAATTTAGTTTTTAAGTTTTGTTTAATTTGCAAAGTGTCACATGACACTTAAAGGAGCTTCAACGCCTCCTTACATAAACCCAACCATATACAAAAATACACAAACATATCCTTACAGACCGGGTCTGCAGGGAATGTTCAGCTAGGCTACATCATGTAGCTGAACATTCCCCGCAGGTATGGCCACGGGTGTTCATCGTCGTTGTCGTCGTCGTTGTCGTCTATGCTGGTTGTTTCAGCAGCAGGTTCAGGTTCAGTCGCCGATTCAGTCACCTCCATCTCTGACATTTTAGGCTTCTCTGTCTTCCTCCTTCTCTTCAAATAACATTAGAGACCCGACTTGTCTGAGACTACTGACATGATAATGCGACCATTAATTTGAAATGTACCCGCTGGCCGCTGATTTCATCCGCCGCACAACGGGGTAAACCAACGATAATGTCTTGCGGCCTGTATCTCCAACATCATTGGCTACTGGTCCCACTACAACAAAACGAAGATTGTCCATTGGCTATCACGTTCCTTCTTATTTTGTAACGAGTAACGAGGATGCTCAGGTAAATGTAATGGAGTAAAAGTATTGATTTTTTTCGGAAAATGTAGTGAAGTAAAAGTAAAAGTCGTCAGAAATAAAAGTAGTAAAGTAAAGTACAAATATAAAAAAATACTACTTAAGTATAGTAACGAAGTATTTTTACTTCGTTACTATACAACACTGCTAGGGTTTATAGAGAATGGTCCGAAAAAGAAAAAATATATTCGGCAGTTTTGTGGGCGGAAATGCCTTGTTGATGCCAGAGGTCAGAGGAGAATGGCCAGACTGGTTCGAGCTGATAGAAAGGCAACAGTGACTCAAATAACCACCCGTTACAACCAAGGTAGGCAGAAGAGCATCTCTGAACGCACAGTACGTCGAACTTTGAGGCAGATGGGCTACAGCAGCAGAAGACCACGCATGGTGCCACTCCTTTCAGCTAAGAACAGGAAACTGAGGCTACAATTTGCACAAGCTCATCGAAATTGGACAATAGAAGATTGGAAAAACGTTGCCTGGTCTGATGAGTCTCGATTTCTGCTGCGACATTCGGATGGTAGGGTCAGAATTTGGCGTCAACAACATGAAAGCATGGATCCAGCCTGCCTTGTATCAACGGTTCAGGCTGGTGGTGGTGGTGTAATGGTGTGGGGAATATTTTCTTGGCACTCTTTGGGCCCCTTGGTACCAATTGAGCATCGTTGCAACGCCACAGCCTACCTGAGTATTGTTGCTGACCATGTCCATCCCTTTATGACCACAATGTACCCAACTTCTGATGGCTACTTTCAGCAGGATAATGCGCCATGTCATAAAGCTGGAATCATCTCAGACTGGTTTCTTGAACATGACAATGAGTTCACTGTACTCAAATGGCCTCCACAGTCACCAGATCTCAATCCAATAGAGCATCTTTGGGATGTTCGGGAGATTGGCATCATGGATGTGCAGCCGACAAATCTGCGCCAACTGTGTGATGCCATCATGTCAATTGGACCAAACTCTCTGAGGAATGCTTCCAGCACCTTGTTGAATCTATGCCACGAAGAATTGAGGCAGTTCTGAAGGCAAAAGGGGGTCCAACCCGTTACTAGCATGGTGTGTCAAGGCAGGTGTCATCATTGCAGCTCTAAATAATTGATCTAATGTTTTCGTTTTATTTTGAAAGGGTCCGTTTGACTTCCTGTGTTGTTATTCACGGCAGTTGTTTTCATGTTTCATCAGAAGCACACAACCCATTGGTAAGCTGCATTTAGTTAAAAATAGATTGATTATGTATGTCTTATTAGTATAATGTGTTGCACTGTTGAAACATCTTCGAAGCGCGATGTTAAAATGTGTGTGAGCACTCATAATTAGCGCTAGCTCGCGGTTAGCGCTAGCTTGCGTTAGCATCGCCGCTAGCTCCCATTAGCATGTTTGGTTAATTTCATTAGCTTTGGGAGGCTAGCGCTTGGATTGGCCTTGCTTGTGTGTAGCTGTTAATGTTGATCAAACACTGTTTGAGGTTGTGAGTTGCTGTGTTTGCTGCAATTGATCACTTTAAATTCATAAGAAAACTTTGATATGTTTAAAAGAGTTAATGTTTATTTATTGTGGAAAAGATAATAGTTATTTTATAATTCACAATTTTATTAATAGTTTTGTAAGTAACCTGTTATATTTGGTTTACTCGCTCCAGGTTTATGACCTGTGGTCACCTGTGGTCATTTAATATAAAAAATAAAAGAAGACCAAGGATAAACACGAGTCATTGCTTCAGTGTGCTTCCTGTTAAGCCTTTTCGGAGGGCGGAATTTTAAAAATCTGAACATGGTGTACCTAATAAAGTGGCCGGTGAGTGTATATATATATTGTGGCAGTTTCTCCTGCCACTGACAATACACCACACTAACACATCATTCCATCATTCAGGACAAAGACCACATGGTAGCCAGGTAGCATGCTATGGGTAGTTTGGTGGGTGCACACACAGAGCTACCTTTAACACCTAAGTTGCCTGTGCTATTTATTCCCATAAAGTTTCTGGAATCATACACAAACACTTATATTTTGGGGGTAACTTTTTATTATTTAAAGATTGTAAAATCATGAGTCCTGCCGTTTTCTTACCACAGAGTTTCCTGGTGCTGGGCCGTAACAAAGGACCCGAGCCGTGTTTCAGGCTGTATTTTATAGTGCCTGAGTAATCAGTCAGTTCATCATACTGAGACATACCAACTGTGGGGCTGAAATCAGTGTGTTGAACTATTTCTGGATTGAGTATTTAAGTGAATGTGTTGAGGACCGCTGTTAGGTGTGGTAAATATCTGTAGATGGATTTGAGAATGATACTGAATATGAAAAATTACCTGTGGGGTTAAATGATTATTTGATTGATTCCAATTAAGGTGGACAGGTCCAGAGGGAGGGGCCAAGCCTTTAAATGGAGGGTTTCTACACTGCCCAGGGAGTCAGAGAAGGGCTGTGGTGCTGTGTAGACCTAACAGTGTCTAGCTTGTATTTTGTAAATATTTTTGCTGCAGCATTTTTGTATTATTTGTTTATTTGTTTGCTCACATTTCCATGGACGGCATCTAATGGGCAATAAACCACTTCCTCTTTGGCATCAAACGAACTCTGTGTTGCAACTTTTTCCTATATTTTTAAGGTTCAACTACCTTTTTTCCAGTCAGCCTACTGGCATACAGTACTACCCTCACTCTAGGTCTGAGTGTGACATATATATATATTAATTATTCCATAATTTAATGAGAGTCCAGAAGTTGCAGAAGTTTAATCACTCTATGTACCTAAGTACATAGAGTCTAAGAGAAAGACTTTCAGCATGGGAACAGTGCTTCTTGTCATTAGATTTGGATGGCTACCCAAACAAAGCACAGCGAAATAAGGATAGACAAGAAGGGCAGAAACAGGGCCAAAAGAACTAAAGAGCTTGCCTCTCTCAACCCTAGTCAAAGGCTAAGGAACATGTGACAAGCCCCGTTTACAGTGGTCTCTTGCTACAGGCAAATTTAATTTCTTCATGAAACACTCAGAATCATCACTGTCTGATTTCCAGAGGGTTTAACCTATTCTTATATCCTATTTTTGAACAGTGAACATCTGGTTGGGCACAAGCAGAAAGAAATAAGCGTCAACACGTGTAACAGATTAGTCTTCTCTTAGGGCCTATTCAGACACTGCATTAAGATCCAATATGAGCTATCTGATTGCAAGGGGCCAGCTTTAGGTAAGTGTGTCCAGACCCGGCATTAACAGGGATCGACAAAATGCATACCCAGATCCGATCTCAGTTTCACACACTGTACGCAAAACAAGCCCAGTCTGCACATTCGTCAACTTATTTATTGATCTCCACCCTGACGTTAGTTAGAGCTGCACAAAACTCAGATTACAACTACAACTCTGGAAATTTCCATATGCACTGATCTCCAGTAATAAAGGTAAATAAAGACATTGAGAAATATGTAAATTAGATAGACATGGACAAGGACAAAATATTTTTAAAGGAAAAGGCCCTTAAAGATTTGGTTGGATGGTTAATAAAAAGCCAGAGTAGACTGGATTAATAACTTTTAAAAAAGCAATGAATATCAGACATTTTTCAGAAACTTGAGCTTCAGGGTGACCTTGTAAAAATGCTGACAGAGAATAAGAAAAGGAGAGACCCTGGTAAAATGACAATCTGGGCTATTGGCTCACAGCTCTAACTTTGGAGCATGTCCAAAGTGAAAGAAGAACAGGTGCAGACTTTTAATTCTAACACACGCACCTCTTTCACACAGGAAATACTGTACAGCATATGCTCATGGGGTATCATGAGCAGGTGGGAACTTTAGAGAAACACTTGCAGTCCTCATCCAAGCAATTTAAACTGATGTGCATATACTGACTGCTGATCAAGAATTGATTTTGGCAGTTACCCAATGAGATGGCTCCCAAAGGTAGCAGAGTTGAGCTCTCCTCTTTGGCCTTCCACACAAATCCCTCCATAAACTTCAACTAGTCCAGAATTCAGCTGCCGGTATCATAACTCGAACCCCCGCCATTCACCACATCACTCCTGTCCTTCAAGAGCTTCATTGGCTCCCAGTTCAATTCCGCATCCAATTCAAAGTCCTCCTGTTTACCTTCAAGGCCATTCACAACCTCACCCCCCCCCCCCCATATTTGTCTGATCTCCTCCATGTTCCTACTCCCTCCCGCTCTCTACGATCCTCTTCCTCCATACATCTGTCTGTCCCTACTGCCCGTCTTACCACCATGGGGAGCAGAGCATTCAGCTGCTCTGCTCCCCGTCTCTGGAATTCACTACCACCTCAACTCAGAAATATTGATTCACTTCACCATTTCAAATCACAACTCAAAAGATATCTGTTTAAAACTGCCTATTCCACCTGATGACAATTGCTCTGCCTTTTTTTTCTCTCTCTTGTTGTTGTTTTTATATATGTATATATTTTATTCTTCTGCTGTTTCTTGTTTATGAATCTATGTATGGTGTCCTTGAGTGCCAAGAAAGGGGCCTTTAAATAAAATGTATTATTATTATTAAGTAGCTTTTAAAGGCATGTACCTGGATTATTTATGTTGTAGGAGACACAGCACACACATCATTTGTGAGAACTTGGTAAATGGTAAATGGCATTGCTTTTACATAGCACTTTTCTACCTATTGGTAGACTTAACAGTCACGGACCCATCTCCCCATTCGCTCACACAAGCACACACACATTCACACACCAGTACCATGCACTGGGAGCAATGTGCACTTCAACATGTGGCATATTCTGGGGATTGAACCGCTAACCCTCTGGTTTATAGACAACCTGTTCTGCTTACTGCCTAACAATTTGTTCGTACAATAATGCACATGCACAATAATGCACATGCACAAAGTAGTTTTTGTCATCAATGTAAAAATCTACAGTAAACTCAATTAAAGTTGGGGGATGGAGAGCAAAGATCAATGTCAAAGATCATGTCAACTAACCAAGTCAACCAAATAAACATTATTTAGCCATCACATATTTCCAAAACCCATTTCTTAACTTGCAGCCTTGTAAGACATCAATACGACTGAATCTCTCAACAGCCCATATGGTATGTTACAAAGCCTCCCAAGGAGGCTGGATCATGGAGGTTAGCCTATTCCAGAATTCTGGACCAAACCTCTGATATCTGGCTCCAAAGGAAGAAGAGGAAAGAACAGCGGCTGGTGACAAATACAGACATTGGTCCCGATTCAAAATCGCACGAGTGGCAAATCGTTACCAACAGTGAAACTGACTCCCGTACTGTGAGTCCCGAAAAATTGTCACCCTCTATTCTGCACCGCCAGCCACATTATCTTCCACGCTCACTTAATTTTCTTTTTTAAATTCCCCGCGGTGGTTGTAGTGTGTGTGCGTCTCAGTCTCCGTCTCCCTCACTCCCGCCCTCATATATTTGTCATTGGTTTTTATATCGTTGCTTCTTCGATATTAATATCTTTAATGTTCATATTGAGATATAGATACGATAACGATATATCGTTCAGCCCTAGTACACACGCACACGCACACCTTAAAGTTGCCTGCTAAGTGCAACAACACTGTTGTTTCAAAATGTGTTGGAGTTTCTAAAGAAGCAACGACTGCTTCTCGTTCAAGGCAATCATATTTACTGATTTAAACATGCAAACACGGTTACAAGCACGAAAACGACAAACAAACAGGAAAAAGCCAAGATCCATTACCTACCAACCAGAAGATTCTTTTGTAGCAACTTAACGTCTAAAAGCTACAGCGTTGGAAGACAACACAACACATTTCTATTTCAAAATAAAAGCATTTGTTATTGTCATCTATTGCAATTATTATCTATTGTCAGACACAAAAACTAATGAGATAATATTTTATGCATAGTATAGAGAAAATAGAGAAATGGCTGACTTTAGTGTTTAACACTAAATATGACTAAAAATATTCATTAGTTATGTTTAGGGATGTAACGATTATCGGTATGACAATAAATCGCGGTAAAATTCCCGACAGTTAGTACTACCGTTTCAAATTTTAATTATCGTTAAAACCGTGATTAATTACCGGAACTGATTACCGAAAACAGCACCCTCTCAGAAATGGGCTCGCATACACAATTTGCACTGTCCTGTAAAAAACAAGGCTGAAGCCACCTGCACTCCAAAGATTTCCCCCCCAGTAAAAAACACGATCAGAAGTCTGGGCATATTTTGGATTTATAAACGATGTTGACAGTAAAATAATTGAAGACAAACAACCCTTTTGCAGAAAATGCAGAAAAAAAATATCCGTGAAGGATAGGTAACACTTCCAATTTAATGAGTGATCACCACCAACAAATTTTCAGCAAGTGTAGTGCAGTTACCTCTTATGGCCACAAGGTGCCATCTTGCACAATTTTCACATTTATTTTTATCTAATTATGTTCTTATTTTAATAATTTTAATGTATCTGGTAGTGTTGCTTTCATACGCACATTTTATTCCAACAATGTCAAGAAAAGTATTATTTTTTTAAAATAAAACTTGGTTAAAAGATTTCAGCGTGTGTTCAGTACTTTTTGAATATTGTGAACACATCTAACAATACCATGATAACCGTGATAAGTTTGGTCACAATAACCGCGATAAGAAATTTTCACATTGTTACATCTCTAGTTATGTTTTTATATACGTTTTTTGGAAGTGGACATTTTTGTCCTTAATGACTCAAGACGATATTAAATTGAACTGATGTCTGATGGTTAAGAAAGGACTCTCCCTTGGTGACAAAGCAAGGCTGGGAGGCAGAAAATTTTAATGAAACAGCAATATATCATTAAAAGCATTTTTAATACATGAAACAATATAAGTTAGGGACATATGGCACCCTGGGTTAAGCGCTGTTTGGGTGAGACAGGGCTAAATAAAGAGATGACATGTGGTGCAAAGGAGACTAAAGCCCATGAAGAAGAAGAAGAAGAAAAGCCTGCCTTGTAAACCACATCAGTGAGAAGAAGGCTAATTCAGCATCACTTAGGGGATGTTTAGGCCCTGCTTCACTTTTGTGATGACAAAGTGGACACAAACGCACACTGATCTACAGAATACTTCAGATAGAAGTTACTTGGATTACAATGGTATGGTAGAGCAAATTTGTGACTCTTCTGGTTTTTCCACTGAACTTTATACAACATATTGTATAAAACATCTTAAGATTTCACATCACATGCCTTAAACTTGTTTACATTTGTCTACCTGTAATCTATCAACAACTACAAGGTAAGCTACATAATGTAATGTAATTTACAGCTTTAAAAAAAAAAAAAAAAATCACTTTAATATATCTTACTTGGATATACTCTGTAGTTTCCATAGCTTAAATTGGAGTAATTACTTTGAGTAAACACTCACATAAATTGTGTTATTTTAGCCACAGATGACTAAAAGTCTTACACTGCCAGCATCCACTTAACATCAACAACAAACCTCTTGGATCTTATTGTGCTGGTTTCCTCCAGCCTTGTTGCACTAGTCAAAGATCAGACCAAGTGGTAACACTACAAACACAGAGACACCTAAATTTACAGGAGTGATTCAGCGACCAAACTCCAAAATAAAGACTGCTTCTTCTGTGGCTGTTGGTAGCCAGCCAGCAGCTTGTGTGGACTCTGCATGCAGAAGTTAGGTGGTCAAGCAGGTTTGTAATTCATATTGCGTCTTCTATGGGCCTGTGTCACAAACCTAAGCTCTTCAAAGACATAAGGGGACACTCAAAGACCATCTGCTATTCACGTATTTTCACTTTCTTCTTCACTGGAGGATATTTTCTCATGTACTCTGAGAGTGACTGGTCTGGATAGAAATTGGTTTCCAATAAACAATATCTGAACAGCTATGATGATACTAGTTACATGGAGCTGAAACGTCAAGATAATTTGCTGATCATCAATGGACTATCCAGAAGGTTAATTTGCACTGTCCATGCTCTGCTTTTCTTTGTTTCAACTGAGAGTAAATTGAATCTCTTTGGGTTATAGACTAAAAGACAAACAGATTCTCATGGATCTGTTTAAAAAATGTCTATACAACCAGCAAACTAAGGGATAGGGATAACTAAAAATAACTGGTTTATTATCTATTGGTGATCTATTGTCACAATCATGTTTTCTGTAAAAAAAATAAAAAAAATAACATAGTTGTATTTAGATGTATCTGACAGTCGAACACCTCTGAACTACCACTTCCTTTTGATATTTTAAATATATTTGTGTCCAGCAGTGTTTTGTCATCTCTTCTTCCCTCTAATAGTTCTGCCGCTATTAACATAGTAAAAAAAAAAAAAGCACTAAAGTGTGCTACAAGAGTTGATCAAAGGCCATGAGAATGGGTCATTTCCCTGGACTGAAATAACAGTTGAGGCGAACCATTCAACACCATGAATCTGTTACAGTGGATGGAAATGTGAAGAATGGGGTGAGCTTCAGTGCCGTGACGTAGATCCTGTAATTGTTAGAGAGAGGAGCAGTGGTGACATAGAGGGGGGTCCCACTGTGGTAAAACCCAACATTAGATTCAAAGGCTTCAACAACATCAACAAGATGAAGTCGCTACTAACAGTAAACACTTAGTTTTGGGAAATTCTACCGGGTGTCGTAATGACTGGACATGAGGCCAATTTTGCATTTAGCATACAGCCTCTGTTTTCCTATGATATACACATGTTGCAGGAAGGAAACACAGACAGAGGAGAGGGTGGAATCAGCACCGTGTTCAGTAGCCACAGCAAAGACTGGGGAGTGTAGCTCCATGGTCTTAAAAGAATGCCGTCTCATTTCAGTCTGTACTGCACCTGCTATTTATAATTGAAACACCCCTTGACTTGACTTGACTCTTGAATTGAAAATGACATCTATCTTAATCTCATGAAAACAAATAACTTCAATCAAAACATCAAACAGCAATAAAGGGCAACAACCAACTTTGATTGATTCATTCATCTCCTGTAACCTGCAGCTTTAATAAGCCAATGTATGTTTTGCCTCATACCTGCGATTCTTTTTATAGCACTGGTTCTAATGGACTATGCCACGCCCATCTCCACCTGCCATTTTGAAAAAAATTGCACCTCAAAGCGAAATCAACTCCTCCTAGCCCGTTCATCCAATTCTCACCAAACTTGGCATGTATCATTTATGGTGCCACACCGTATAACTCCAAAGCTCATATTTTATGAAGTATATACCCAAACTTAATCAAACTTCATATCATTGATGATAACATGATTCTATACAAGCATTCCAACGTTTGTGACAACTTTTGGCAACATTGCAATATCTCAAAAACTGCAATAGCTAACTTCATGAAATTTGGCATACACAATCTGTACAATATTGTGTAGACACCCATCAAGTTGCATGACTTTACGTCAACAAGGGCGCTACAGGTGACACAGAAACAGAGACTTATGCCTCTGCATTACACTCAGTGTATTTATATCTTCTTACCCTGATGCAACTATCACTCTGGAACAGGGTAAATCTGCTTTAAGTCTTTTTACCCTGTTAGCCTCACTGTTGAGTGGATTCTTAAGGCTACACAGCCATTCAGTCTCAATCCCTTGAGTTCCTTTCACATTACACGAGTGGAAAAGCTTACTTTCACTATTAAACATACACCTGAGTTCTACTGTTGTTTTTCTTCAACTTGATTTCACCAAACATTTAAGTGATCACCACTCACAATCAATCAGGATTTATTTCCAACCACATTTCTTCCTGGAAGACGATGGTTCCCTTCTATCCTTCCAGTTTTTAATAATGCATTGGACAGTTTTTTATCCAACTGTAGTAGTTTCTTCAATCTACTTCCATGTTTTCTCTGCTTGATGCATGCCAATGATGTGATGATTTGATAGACTAACATCTTTTCCACCAACACAAATGTGTCTTAGACATGGTTATGAGAAGCTATTCATTGCATCAGTTGGGGTTAAATAACTTCAACTGCCAGCTGAAAGATAATCACCCATATAAAAACTGGTGACAACACTAGTCATTGACTATCATTTGTCTAACCCAGTGGTTCTCAAATACTGGGGCACAGTGATGTGTTGAGGGGCACGAGGGGCACTTTCAGTTTTAGTGTTTTTACTCATGCGTGAACAATAAACAAGCCTCCAGTCACTCCAGTCTCGCCTCGTCTTACCTCTCTGAGCATCTCCATCCTTACACTTGGGCTCAGTGTCTCAGGTCAGTTGATCAGCTGCTTAGAGGTACCGAGGTCTACGCAGAAGCTCAGAGGGGACAGAGCTTTCTCTGTTGCTACTCCCAAATTGTGGAATGATCTGCCACTGTACATCAGACAAGCCCCCTCACTTTATTAAAACTTGTCTTAAAACTCATTTTTTTTTTATTCCTTGGCGTTCGACCCAGCATGAGACCCTGTTTTTGTGCTTTTGTTTAGTGCTTAATAGAGTTGAAAAATTACTTCTTAGCAAAGCAGTGGATACATTTTCTGAAGATGATTTAATCGATTTCATTCCTGACATGTTCAATATATATCACTGCCACTGCTATGATAAAATAGCAGTCACTTCCAAGTAGCGTACATAAAGTACATGAAAGACTTACTGTTCTCTATTTACTGACATAAGTGTGCAGCAGTAGCACTACCCACACAGTAGCATTAGCCTTCTTATTTCATTCTTCTTAACTGCCTTAATAACCATTAAACAGAAGTGCACCATAGCTTAATCAAATCAAACTGCAACGAGCCCAGTATACTAACAAGTCTACAGCTGAACTCCCATGGGAAACTAATCAAGGTGATAATCTCAGAATGAACGCTCCTCATCAGTCTCTGGGTTCTGTACTAAAGATGTGCATCAGTGATTTGCTGGCTCAAGAGCCGCTGTCAGGGACTCAGGGGAAACTGCAACAGAAGATGTTCGACTAGTGACTTCATATGATGGCACTCTGCCACATTCAGAATCAGCAGATACGATCGGGATAGAATGAAGTAATGAAGGTAGGAAATTGGCTCACTTTCTTTACAGTTAATGTCTACAAGCTTACTAGATCAGCCTGATGGAAATGAGTCCAAGATGATTGCTTCTTGTTTAGACTTATGCGTTAAGTTGACGCAGAAGCTGTGATTGGTCCGGTTAGCAGTTGTGTGTTTCCACTTTAGTATTTCCGTCTGCTTCTCCATTAATTGTTTTGGATCAATACAGATGGAACACACTGAGGAGAGTTAACTGAGGAGGTTTGGAGATGCAAACAATTTGTATGACTGATGATTTGAAGAGGAGCTAGGAAAGCTGTAGAGTCCAATATCTATTCTCAAGTGGAAAACTAGGCAGCTAGTGTTAACTGCTAAAAATACATACTTTTTGCACGGGTGCATCTTTCTTCCAAGCTAAAAGCATAGTTTACGACAAATGACAGTTTCCCAACTAAAATGAGGATAGGAGTAAAAGAAGAAAAAAAAGATGCGGGGTGTGCAAAATTACCACTTAAAAACAACCTCTCTGCATTTGGGGGTTCCATATTCTCTGGCACTAAGTTGAAAGCAAACACCAAAATGGAAACAGATGTTGACCAAGTGAGAGCTGCTCTACGCTAGTGTATATTTTATGTTTTCATCCATTCTCTTTTTCTCTCCAGCTCACTCGTCTTCTCTGGCCAAACATAACGAGTGGGGGTTGGAAAAATGAGCTGTTAAAGTGGAAAACTGTGCTGTGACGGTGGCTGATAACTACAAACCCAGGATGAATGTACAGTGAAGTTTAAGAGAGGAAATGTTGACAGATGACTCTCCCAGAGAATAAAGGTCACAAAAATACAGACAGACATCAGTTACATGCTGGAAATCTGGTTGTGGAATCACAGAAAGTTGTTTTGTATGAGATCTACACACATTAATGTTGGATTGAACTGACCATGTATGCCAGAATACACGTCATTAACATAGTCTGTTAATAATTAATGACAGTGATCAATAGCTTAATTGTTAAACAAATAAAACAAGAAAATGCAAAAACAGCCAAAACTGTTCTCAAGTCTGACCAATGTTGGTTCCAAAACATATTCAGTTTACGATCACATATAACATATTATTATTAATGCATTTTTCCAATACATTAATCATGTTAACCATGTAACTAAAGTCATTCATTTGTGCAAATTAAACCTCTGTTCATGTCAAAGCGATAAATTTATGCTGGAATGATGCAACGTCACTAAACAAAATCTATTTACATGGACACTGGTGTTAAACTAATAAGCAGAATTAAAATGGCTCAAGGAACCACCTCAATCCAAACAGACTGGGTCAGTTGGAAGGTATTTTCAATTAATATGGGAATGTAGTAAACCTCTGGATAATCTAATGATAGTAGCTCCTAATAACCGTGTTAATGCTTGATCCAATAATTTCTCTCTGTTGAGAATAAACGCATTCTGTAATTTGCCTGACAGATTTAACACATCACATCAAAGTCAGCAAAGTTAAATGGTAAATGGTCTTGTTTTTAATATAGTGCCTTTCTAACTATTGGTACTCAATGCAGTTTACAGTCACAGATATATCTACCCATTCGCTAACACACATTCCAGTGCCGTGCACTGGAAGCAACAGGGAGTTCAGTGTCTTGCTCAAGGACACTTAGGTGTGTGACACATTCCAGACTTGAAAGGCTAACACTCTGGTCCATGAACAACCCACTCTACCAGAATGATGTAAACTGGACTGACCAAACATTGACCATGTAAACTTAGCCAGTGATAAAATTAAGTGGCAGTTGTGGCTGTGGATGTGTGCCGCTGAATGGGCATATCGCAATAAAATGTGAAAAAACACAACAATAAGATAAACATTTGTCTTGCTGTTTGTTTTGGAGGTGCAATAGATAAATTATTAGACTAACATTTAAAACATTTTTTTCCCCCAATGGCACACAATCCACTCGCACTGCATTTGAAATCATCAGTCATCGCGATCAACATTTGGATTTCAGGTGAAAAATTAAACCTGACATGAAGAAATTCTTTGCAGGTGCACGCCTCTTGAAATTAAAGCATTAAACGTTTTGCAAATCGCTATCAGTGGGTCTTTATATAATATTAATATAATACTTTATATATTGAAATACATCCACATGGCAGACATGCCATGCTGGCTGTGGTTGTTGCTTGCGTCGTAACAACTTCCTGTTTCGGCTGTGTCATTTCGGTGATCAAAGTCTTTTGGCCGAAAACCGAAAATGCACTTTTGTGCCATTTTCAGATTAAAATTTTCAGTGGCTGAATATTTGGTGCATCCCTAATTTCATTGTTATTCATCAATGGCCATAGAAGCCTTGTCTACAAATGACTGACTTTCAATAGGGAAGAAGGTGCCTTTTGGAAAATCCACTCTGTATCATGGACTAGAGTCATTGGTTAAAGGCATCAGTTTCAAGCTAAAATACATTTCAACTACAGCCTCTGTCTGCAGTCCAATTTGTTATTTCCTCACTTTGTTTCAAAAATCACTGATACAGACAACTTCAAAGTGTCTTCAAAGTGTCTGTTGTCCCCATTCAATTAAACATGAGCTATGATGGTATGATGATACTGATGATATAAATGAGGAATAAAAGGAATGAGCTATACAGAGAAGGCTGAATTTTCAACAACAGTCCACACATCTGCACACATCCGGTGTGTAAGTTTGCTAAAACCATGTCGGACTCCGTAGTTTTCTCTGGTCCCCTGCCCAATCTGACCAATGATGACATGTTTAGTCGCACGTCATCATTCCATCGCTGGTTATCTAGGTGGTGTCCAGAAAACAACGTGGCCTTCATAGATAATTGGCACACTTTCTGGGGAAAACCTGGTCTGATTAGGCGAGATGGCATCCACCCAACTTTAGCGGGTGCTGCACTCATCTCTAGGAATATGGCTAATTTTATTAACCCCCCGAAACCATGACAATCCAGAGTTCAGACCAGGAGGCAGAGTTGTAGTCTTACACACTTCTCTGGAGCTTCTCTAGCACTGTCGCACAACCAAAATTCTATAAATTCTATAGATGTTCTGTCTGCTCCCAGATTATTTAAACCAAAAAACAACAACAGAGGAGTCACTCATTTGAACCTGATACAAATCAGAACAACTTCACTGGCAGAACAGAAGAATAGGAAAATTAAATGTGGTCTTTTAAATATCAGGTCTCTCTCATCCAAATCTCTTTTAGTGAATGATCTGATAACTGATCATCAGATTGATCTATTTAGTTTGACTGAAACGTGGCTGCAGGATGATGAATATGTTAGTTTAAATGAGTCTACGCCACCCAGTCATAGTAATTATCACATTCCTAGAAGCACAGGTAGAGGAGGAGGAGTGGCAGCAATCTTCCACTCTGATTTATCTATTAATCCTAGACCTAAGGAGAGCTTTAATTCATTTGAAAGTCTTACCCTTAGTCTTGCTCATCCAGACCGGAAGACACAAAAAACAATTCTTTTTGTTGTGGTATATCGCCCACCTGCTCCTTATTCTGAGTTTTTAGCTGAATTCTCTGAGTTTCTATGTGATTTAGTTCTTAGAACAGATAAAGTCATTATAGTAGGTCACTTTAACATCCATGTTGATGTTGTCAGTGACAGCCTTAGCTCCTCATTTACATCATTACTAGATTCAATTGGCTTTTCTCAGAATATAAATGGATCAACTCACAGTTTTAATCACACCTTAGATCTTGTATTAACATACGGCATAGAAACTGAAGGCTTAACAATATTTAGCCAAAACCCTCTTTTATCTGACCATTTCCTCATAACCTTTGAATTTACTATAATGGATTACGCAAGAACTGAAAAGACGTATCATTACAGTAGATGTCTATCTGATGATGCTGTAACTAGATATAAAGAATTAATTCCTTCTTTATATATCCCAGTGCCATGTGTCAGAGATGTGGACGACAGCAACCACAATTTAACTCCTGCACTATTAGATGATTTTGTCGTTGGCACTGCAGCATCGCTTAGTTCAGCTCTAAACTTAGTTGCTCCTCTGAAAAAGAAAGTCATGAATCGGAGGAGGCTAGCTCCCTGGTATTATTCGCAGTTACGCTGTTTAAAACAGGCAGCCCGAAAGCTAGAAAGAATTTGGCATTCCACTAATTCTGAAGAAGCTCACATAGCCTGGAAAGATAGTTTAACGATTTATAAAAAAGCTCTCCGTAGTATTAGAACAGCATACTATTCATCATTAATAGAAGAAAACAAGAACAACCCCCGATTTCTTTTCAGCACTGTAGCCAGGCTGACAAAGAGCCACAGCTCTGTTGAGCCATCTATTCCTTCAGCCCTCAGTAGTAATGGCTTCATCAGCTTCTTTACCAATAAAATTGTTGATATCAGGGAAAACATTCAAGGCATCGTTCTGACGACTGTCAAAGATGGAAGTACAGTGACTTTAGAAATTTCTGTTAGACCTTATCAACATCTGGAATCCTTCTCCCCAGTAGATCATCTCGAGCTATCTTCAATAATTAAAGCATCTAAACTATCAACCTGTCTTCTAGATCCAATCCCAACTAAATTGCTCAAAGAAGTTCTTCCATTAATTAACACCTCCATATTGAACCAGATAAATGTATCTTTATAAACAGGATATGTGCCTCAGTCTTTTAAGATTGCTGTAATTAAGCCCCTACTTAAGAAAGCCACTCTAGATCCAAATGTTTTAGCCAACTATAGACCAATCTCCAACCTTCCTTTTATTTCCAAAATTCTAGAAAAAGTTGTTGCTAATCAGTTGTGTGACCACTTAAACAGGAATGGTCTGTTTGAAGAGTTTCAGTCAGGTTTTAGAGTTCATCATAGTACAGAAACAGCTCTGGTTAAAGTTACCAATGATCTCCTCATGGCTTCAGATAGTGGACTTGTCTCTATACTAGTTCTGCTAGATCTTAGTGCTGCATTTGACACTACTGATCATAATATTTTACTACAGAGACTTGAAAGTGAGATCCAGATTAAAGGAACTGCATTAGATTGGTTTGAATCCTATCTGTCTGACAGATTCCAGTTTGTTCATGTCAACCACGTTTCCTCTACTTATACTAAAGTAAGCTATGGAGTTCCTCAGGGTTCTGTGCTAGGACCAATACTCTTCACATTATACATGTTGCCATTAGGGAAGATTATTAGAAAACATGGCATAAACTTCCATTGTTACGCAGATGACACCCAGCTATATTTATCCATGAAACCAGATGAAACTAATCAGCTGGTTAAACTCCAAGCATGCCTTAAAGACATAAATGCTTGGATGACGTGTAATTTCTTACTCTTAAACTCAGACAAAACAGAAGTTATTGTATTTGGTCCTAAGCATCTCAGAGATTCATTATTACCTTGGCCTCCAGTACTACTGTGAAAAACCTTGGTGTTATATTTGATGAGGATATGTCCTTTAAATGTCACATTAAGCAAGTAACCAGGACTGCCTTCTTTCATCTACGTAATATCATCAAAATTAGGAACATCCTGTCTCAGAGTGACGCTGAGAAACTAGTTCATGCATTTGTGTCTTCCAGACTGGATTATTGTAATTCATTACTGTCTGGCTGTCCAAATAACTCTTTAAAAAGCCTCCAACTGATTCAAAATGCCGCAGCAAGAGCATTGACAGGAATCAGCAAGAGAGATCATATTACTCCAGTTTTAGCTTCTCTTCACTGGCTCCCCTTAAAGTCTAGAATAGAATTTAAAATCCTCCTCCTTACATACAAGGCCCTCAAAGGCCTAGCTCCATCATATCTTAAAGACCTCATTGTACCATATCATCCCAACAGATCACTTCGGTCTGAAAGTGCAGGCCTACTTGTGGTTCCTAAAATTTTAAAAAGTAGAATGGGAGGTAGAGCTTTCAGCTATCAGGCTCCTCTCCTGTGGAACCAACTCCCAGTTTGGGTTCGGGAAGCAGACACTCTCTCTATTTTTAAGGTCAGGCTTAAGACTTTCCTTTTTGATCAAGCTTATAGTTAGGGCTGGACTAAACCATCCCTTAGTTATGCTGCTATAGGCCTAGGCTGCTGGGGGACAATGCAACAAACATTCTTCTTTCTTCTCTCTCCACTCTCGTGTCCTCCACTTTCTTTTCTCTGGCACAGAGCTCCTGCCCTCTAAATTCCTATCTGCTACTAGTCATGCAATTCTGTGCTATTACTATGTAGAATGTTTACTGCTGCTCTCCCTTCTTCCGAGTATCTCTGGCCTGGAGTTGAGTGTTTCCTGTGGAGCTCCATACTACATCTGTTGTCGTGGTCTCATCAGCCTGCCCAGTCTCCATGGAATCCTGCTGTTATCCACTCCTGCCTGAATGAACGATTCTCCAACCTGCTGATGATTCCCCTTACATTTTCTAACTGTCATGTAACATCATTAGTTAGTACCATAGCATCCCACCTGTATGCTTTAGTCAGATGTGTGTGTCTATGACAGATGTATGTTTATCTTGCTGTTGTCTTTCTCTGTCTGTACCCGGCTGGCCTTAGGCAGATGGGTCCCTCCATATGAGCTGGGTTCTGCTCAAGGTTTCTTCCTGTTAAAAGGGAGTTTTTCCTTGCCACCGTCGCCTGCAGGCTTGCTCTGGGGGTTTCAGGCCGGGTCTTGTAAAGCGTCTTGAGACGATTTGTATTGTTATTGACGCTATATAAATAAAGCTGAATTGAATTGAATTGAATTGCTTTAAAAAGATAACTGGACAAGTAAGATAGCTTGGCAAATGTTCCGAATTTACAACAGTAATATAATGGCAACCATCCTGGTTAGTGTAAAAGCAGCAACCCTCAAAGTTTCACTTTGTTCAGTTTACTGAATATGATCCTAAAGGAAATGCTCTGATTAAAAAAAAAAGAAAAGAGCTCCATTCTTCTGCAAACAACTTTCTAACATCTGTTCCTCGTTTCTGTGAGAGGATGTTGCAGCAGCGGAGAGTGTGGGAAGGGAGGGAAAGAAGCTTTCTCAAAAACACTGGAAATTACAAAGTGACTGAGGAGCTGTTCTTCAATTAAATCGATCTACTCTCACTTGTCAAATTATTATGTACACTAGTAAAAATGCATTCTAATATATCTGCAGGTAAAGGTATTAATTTAACTATATGAGCATTTTGGAGAATGAGGAAGTAGTTTGTGGTGCTAATAAAATTTAAAAAATGAGACGCAATAGTGGCTGATTCGATTTATTAAGTATATTCCACTGACTAAAATGTGGTTGTTAAAATAAACGTGTGTTGGAACAACACATTACAAACCACAGCCCAAAAAATGGAAATGTAGATGAATCAACTTTTCCCTGTTATTTCAAACAAATGCTGAATACCATGACCTTCACTAAGCTAAGACCAAATGCAGGAATGTTATATTAAAATACATTTGTTTTTACTAGTGTACTTAATGAACTAGCTACTAAGTGTACATACGCTTAGGTTGGACAACACAACTAATTTGAATGTTAGTCTGGGCTACGTGAAATTGTGAACAGCTTTTTTCTTTTTTTTTTGTCATTATTTTCTGATAATGAACACAGTCATTGGGAGGCTCTTCTGCAGAAGCCAAGTGCAAATAAAATACATTCTGTGCTGAATAAGGTATGGTACCATGTGCTCTCACGCAAGCAATTAAAAGAAATCAATAACAAAGTGTCATAAAATGATAATATATTTTCCTGACTTTACGTAATTTATAGTTAGAAAACAGACAGTGGAACAGCACATTGTGAACCACAATTCTTTGTGAGTTTGTGTTTGGTTTCCTTGCCACACCAGCAGCCTCCCAGACTGGCCCCTGCTTTCTTACGAGTCAAAAATAGAAATGTAGAAGCCAACAGCTAGCTACTTAACTGCTGACTGATTAGCAAGAAGCTAGCTTGATACTTTTCACTGTGATAAATACATACACACTCAACGGGACAAAAACACTAGCTGTCATCACTCACCTGAACCGTGGGGAGTCTTTCAGACATTCCTCGAAATCCACAGTTATCTTCATTTTCTTGCCACAGACCTGCGCTCTCTTTGATAAGAAAAAAAATAATAATCCAGCCTTTCTTGCTAATAAGCTTGTTTGCTAATGTTACTGTTCCTCCGTCCGACCAGCTGGCTCCACTCAGTCACCGCTCCGCTAGCCAGCTAGCCCCAGAGGCCAGCAGCTAAGATGAAAAAGTCGCGGAATGCAACCATAAACGACGGTGTGGTGAATTTATGAATGCCAAAAACGCCGCAAAAATAGTTTCAGAGGCAAGGGGTCAATGCTGAAAACAGAAAGTGTCGTCCGTGGACAGTAGGTAGGTCATAGCAGCCAGCGATAGAAGAGCTTTTCTCCAACGTACATACTACAAACCCGCACAAAGATCGTCTATAGTGGGTCGGGAGTAATCACCAACCCAGTGCGTGTGTGCCTCACCTGCGAACACAAAGTAATCTGTTACTTACTAACCCAGCAGTGCCATCTAATTAATCATCGATGGTTAATGCTGACTTTTGTAAATATAATTTCACAATTTTCACAAAAACAAGCCAACTTGCTCGTTTTTCCTATAGCTGGATTTAAAACCCAAAACTGTCAAGTGATCAAGGCAGCCGATTATCGCTTTTCCACATACAAATGATGGTAATTATTATCTCAAATTGCCCTTAGAGGTATGTTTAATTTAAATATGAATACGAAGAAATTATCATCTTTATTTCCGCTTTGTGGCAGCAAGAATATGTAAAGAGCCGAAAGCGACGACGAAAACGAATCTATAGTGATCGCTCTGTCTTTTCTTTCACAATCTTTGAGTCAGTTGACAGGGCTGACATGGGCTTCTTGATCCACCGTACAAACGGTTTTACACTTAAAATATACGAACATTCCACCAGCCTAATTTCCTCCTTTTTAAATATTAATAGAACGAATGCGTTGAACATTTGTCATTTTATCTAAGAATTAAATAATTCGATCTCCCACTAGCATTGAAATCTGAGACGTCACCAGACGATGCATTCAATCTTCGCTGTAAACACGCAAACATGCAGGATAATCCTATGCAGTCGGTCTACTTGCTTTATCCTTTTAGAATTATTAGAACCACAGGAATGAAGGATGTGTTGTGGGACAGCGCCGTCAGGGGGATCAGGAGAGAACAACTCAAACATACTGCCATTTCATTTTCAAAATCAGAATGAATTTATTGCCTTCCACGCAGTATAACGAGTTTAAGTTTCACAAATTAAGTTCCCTGCATTTTACCCCTTTATGTTGAATATAAAATGGTCACTGGTGTTCTTGCGATTTAATTTACACTTAAATAAATTTGAGTTAGGCCAAATAATTCCACCTGATGATGCAAACTAAACACTTGAAATGTGTTGCATTTATTCACTTTAAATGCACGTTTGTAGTTGACTCATTCATAGATCCAGAGGCGCACCTTGTCAAAAGGCAAGGCAGGCAAATGCTTGGAGCCCCTTGCCGCTAGGGGGCCCCCTATTGCCGGTGGGACAAACGAGAATTTCGTCCACAGGGATTGAATGATGGATTACGTGATTTTGCGTGCTCCTGTCCTGTTGTACAAACAATACAGCTGTACATGTATACTATCTGACTGTGTTCAAACGAGTTCATCCACACATATAGCCTATATTTTAAAACGACAGACATGCGCGATATTCTTACCATGTTTTGCATAGTTGAAGAAGATAGTTGCTAACGTTCACTGGTCAAGACAGCTGAAGTGCACACACACAGTTCTAGTGATTATAAGAAATGTTGTCTCATCGTAGTATCATGATTATGTAATCGATATGAATATGAGTGTCACAAACATCTTTTAATGAAGACATTGATTCTCAGATGGCCAGCTACACCCGGTAGATAAATAGCAACAGGCGAATACGTATCAAGTGCCAACGTAGAAAGGGCCTACTTAACACGAGTGCATATCCAAATTCCGATTGGATGGAATGTTGATTGACATTGGCTTTGCTCAGTCAAAATCCAGCCCAGGTGGATAACTTCCCCGTTTCGAAAATGAACGTAGCGAATGAGTGACGTTGTATCATTCAATAACCTAAATTCAAAAATTAGCTGCAGGAAAATGAAGAGGAGCTATCCAGCTGGTAGTGAAAAGAAGAAGAAAAAAAGAAGAAGAAGCAAAAAGAAAGAAAGACAGTGATAAGTGGAGCAGATAATGATTTAAGAATAACATTAACAGTAGGCCTAAATGACTGCTGCTATTGAAAAATGCTGCTACTTTGTCTAACGGGACCGAATTGAATGCTATGATAGCAATGAATAATGAAAGCTATGCTCAAAAAGAACAATTAAACCTCCCTTTCATATCTCTCCTCAGGATCATATCTTAAATTTATAACAAAACGCACAACGCAATTTACTGTATTTTATTATACAATTATTTTATTATTATTTTTATTTAGTCTTTACTTTTATTATTTTATATTTTCCAAAATAACAAGGTTGTTCATGTTTAGAACATTTGGAATTAAAAAAGGTTTTATTTCATACATTTTTCGTTGGTGACAGATTATTTATAGATTAACATAATGGTGATGAACACTGGTTGGTAGGGACCCCTAGGAATTTTTGCTTGGGGCCCCACAGACTCTAGAATTACCTCTGCATAGATCAGATATATACATTTTTCTTTGGTGTTTGGGAGCTGATAACCACATATTAGAAATGAAGCTCAACATTGTTTATGAAAAAAAAAAAACTGGAAAAAAAAGTGTGTGAAAAGAAAAGCTGTGTAGTTTGAAGCTTTAATCAGACACACACCCTCTCGGTTTTCTGCATCATTTATCTAAAGACACACAAAACCAAACACTGGTTTCTGACAACATCAGTTTAATGAAAGGAGACACCACACACAATCTGACAAATAAGAACATGCAAACTGAAAAAAAAAAAAAACATGGATGTGAGACCACGTCATTTTCATGACACACAGTGCAGAGTCAGTTGGGCTGCTTAACAATCTAACATACTTAGAATACAAACCCAACAGAAATAGTGTGAAACAAAAAGCGAGACACCAGGCAATAAAAAAAAAAAAAAAAACAGCACACAAACAGCAACATGGAGCATAGCCTGTTCATTTTACACACATGTACATAAATACATAAGAGGCACATTTGACAGATTATAACCACCTACAGGGTGATCATGTCAGTCACATTTTGAACAAACTTGTCCTTCTGTTTTTAGTAAGAAAATACACCGATCATCTTTCCGTTTCCTTTTCTGTCCATTTATAAAGTCAGTGATCAAGATAAATGGACATAACTTCCGACACAAAAACTTTCCCGTTTCTCAGAAAGAGCCTTGTGAATAAATGACTGGATGCTTGGTCTACTCACTACAAATTTTGTTTGTTTCAAATCATGGATTGGAAATGCCACCAAATACTCAACACCAAGGAAAGAAAACTATTACGGGACATTGGCAGAAGTCATACTATCAGTCAATTTGTATTACAAGGCTTAACACTTTAGATCACAATGAGGAAATAAATGGTCGTAGAAAATTAAGATATCACAACACAAGACATACCATTGTTGCTGTATGCTCATCATTTAATTCTTCTGTCAAGTGAAATCATACAGTACACAGTCAAGAGTCCAGCAGCTTGCAAGCAACGAGCAGGCACCAGGATGAGTGTCTTTCTTTTCTCAGTTGACCCGTCAAGTTTTTAAGACTAGGATCTTCTTAACACCTGTAGGAATCCCAAATATTACAAAAATCCTCAAAAGCCTTAGTGGTTCAAACACCACCTCCAACTTCTTCTTTAATTCTTTTAATCTTTAAGTCAGTAGCATCAATAACATATCTTTCCATGATGTTCCCAAGCTGCATCATGCAACATTAAAGTGTGAGGAATTGAAACACAAGCTACATAATTGTACCTTCCTATAAAATAATTTAGAATTTCTGTCTGCCTAAGCTCAAACATGATGAACGGTCAAATCGACTTATTATCTAAGCAAGAGCACAGTGAGCGCGAGCTTCTTCCCAGGTCTACATCAGAGCACAGTGCCTGAAGCTGAAACTGGTTACACATCTTTTTCCATACAAGACAATGTCCTGTTCATCAGTAGCATATCCTATAGGTCAGCAGCATGGGGTCAATACTGTTCCTCCGACTTATCTTAAAGAATTAAAAACATCTGAAGTGCCCAATATAACATTTATAATGGATAACCAGACCAGTCCTGCAATCATATTTCATAAAATAATCTAGGAGAAAATGTAGGAGCAAAAAAAGTGAAAATCTTCAAAGATATTTACTGAAAAAATGCCTCTCAATCTACAATTTATGACTCCATGAGGTATACCTTCAAACTGAAATGCGGTGGTCTTGTTTGCACAGAGAGAGAGTAGATAAGAAATTCCAATAAACCCAAGCGCCAGTATAATATCATTGTGTTTAGTTGACAAGCATCATGGTGAGGCAGTGGTTCCCAAACTTTCAATCCCACCTGAACAAAAACATACTTCATTTCGATCTATTACAACTAAAAGTAATCAATTCTATTGAAATAGACCAAAGGTTTGGGGTTCACATAATTAGCCATATTAATGAAACTCATTTGTTTATCTGCACATGACTATTCACGCAACTAAGGTCTGCTGAACCTCATTCCACAGTTAACTCTGCTGGTTATGTACTGTATCCTCTCCACACTCCCACACTCCCCGGTTTGAGAACCACTGCACTGCAGCATATAAATATTTATTAGCAGTAAATATTGTCAGTCATAATGCAGACTTTTTGTTTTTAATAATACAACTTCAGACTACTACCATAATGCCTTATTATTATGCCATGTGAAGTAATCTTTTTGTGGAACAGCATTAGTAGCTCACGAAGATGTGAATGTGGTTAAAAAAATAAGTAAGTAGTTAAGGGGAAAAGAAAATGTGACAGACAGGTGGGTCACAAAGCAAAATAAAAAAAAGTCATGGAAGTGCACCCAGTAAAAGCGTCATCTTCATGTTGCATGTGCCTTTTATTTGAGGCCTTTGGGTTTCCCCTGGAGTCCTTCAGGGCTGACGTGCCAGCTCTGTGGCAACCTGGGGAACTATGCAGTGGCCAGATGGGAGTCCTGGTCATCCAACGTTTTTTTTGTTTGTTTGTTTTTTTTTTTAAAAAAAAGGCCTTGATCCTCTTTCAGGGTCAGAGAATTATCAATTTTTCAGTGCATCGCCTGTCCAGAACAGGTGGGAAGAGGAAATTCTTGGCAACGAGAGGAGGAGGAGGGAACAGTCTTTACTTGTGTGTTGTACAGATTCTTGGAGCTGAAAACCATTGGTTACATTGCACGGTTCTAAAGAACAGTAGAGACAGTTGACTGGGAAGTTTTTGGCTGTTGAAAGTTGTAATGTGGGTGGTGAAGCGGTGTTTGCTGTATGGCCCAGCGCTAAAACACAGAGCTCAGTGTCATTGTCTGTCTGAATCTGTCTGGCTGACACATGTGGCCGATGGTAAATGGGGAGATATATATATATATATATATATATATATATATAAATATATAGCGCTTTTCTACTCAAAGCGCTTTTACAGTCAGAGACACATCTACCCATTCACTCACACAAGCACGCACACATTCACACACACCAGTGCCACGCACTGGGAGCAACTGGGGGTTCAGTGTCTTGCTCAAGGACACTTCGACATGTGGCACATTCCGGGGATCGGACCGCTAACCCTCTGGTTCGTGGACAACCCACTCTACCTACTGAGCCACAGTCGCCCCACCTACGACAGGCCTCACCTACGAGTCCAAAGAATCAGCTGGAGAGGAGACAAAGAAATGCATGAAATCAGAGGGATATGGAAAAATGTTTCTTGTTTGTGAAAACAGAGTACACAATCTTGACCGCTCTGTTAGAAGGTTTCAACCTCAGGTGATTTTTCAAGTCTTTAAAGAGACGGTCTCAATGTTGCCAATAACTTATTATCTTACAGATGCCAGACTAAATCTTGCAATTCTTGACATACTAGACATGCCTAATGCAGGTCTGCTTCATAAATTAAAAAAAACAGGTAAATAAAGTTCTGTTTCTCATTATAATGCAATGTGTTTAATATGTTACAACAGCAGTCAGTTAAAACACTATGGCCTCATTCTGATGCTGTGTAAAAATTAAATAAAAAATTGGGGACAGCACAAACTGATGGTGGAAGAACCATTATTTCTCACACTTTTGCTAAAACTGTGAACACCTGGAGCTTGTCTATATAATTCCTACAGATGTGCAGAGAAACACATTCTCTCCCTGTTGTTACCTTCCTGTGAGGGGTCAACACTGATCTCCTCCGTCTCTGTGTCGTCCTTCATCTCTTCATCTGCATCTTCATCATCTTCTTGCTCGCTGGCAATGAGCTGACGGGCCAGCTTGATGTTCAAGCCCTCGTTATAGTGCATCTTCCTCATCATCTGGAAATGCTTCTTTTTGGCTACGGGTAGAGTGAAATATGAAATTAAGTGAACTTGCATGCAATCAGGATTCATGGAAATGTTGCACATGAGTGTGTGCTGCAGCTTTGCTACTCCATGGTTGCTACTAGGGATGCACGATATTGGCTTTTCTGCCGATATCCAATATTCCAATATTGTCCAACTCTTAATTTCTGATACCGATATCACCCGATACCGATATATGCAGTCTTTTTACACCAAATTGTTAACAACATAACATATCACCTATGCCTTATTTTATTGCGATGTCCCACTGGATGCAAACATAAATGCAACATGGCTTTTCAAATGTAAACACTGTGCAAAATAAGTTACCGAAAAAAGACAAATGTAGCGCACAAATGTAGCACATAACTCCTTCTCGCTTCTTCTTTTTTTTTTTAAAGATTTATTTTTGTTAACAGAATACAGGATATTAACGGTGTACAATAAGCATTACAATACACTACAATGCGTTCAAACGAGGGAACATATATATACATGTTTAGACTTATACACCACAAAAGGATCATTTTTGAATGTCAGGATAGAAATAAAAAAATAAAAAAATAAAAACATAAAATAAAATAAAAATAAAAAAGACAAATAAATAAATAAAAATAAATAAACTGAACTTTTCCCATCCCACCCTAAACCCCCGTATGGCTCTCAAATGCCTTTCGGTTATATACCTACACAGTCTATGTACAAAATCTATCCATACACCCATCTGTACACATTTCTTTACAGATCGGCTAATTTGGAGTCGGCCCAGGAAGGTACGCACCACCACAGTCATCCAAATTCAAAGAAGGCAGAATGTCTATGAAGGGGCCCCAAATTTTTTCAAAGGATGCATACTTCCCTCTCACATTGTATAGTATCTTTTCTGGCGTGCAGTAGGACACAAGTTCATTAATACAGTGTTTCACCGGTGGGGAAATTTCAGATTTCCAGTTAATTAAAATACATTTTTTCATAGCAGTGCTTCCAAGTAAAATAAAGTATCTCTTATAGTAAGCAATATGGATTCCTACTACCCTTGAAGTTAGGTTAATGGCACATTTCCAAAGTTCTTCTATCACTGGGCAACTCCGTAGCATGTGTAAAAGATCACCGTCAGTCACCTTACATCTCTGACATCTGGGGGAAATATTGCTATCCATTTTATGTCCTATGAAATATATTAAATTGAATTTGCCTGTGTTTTGTGGAGACTAATACAGTCTGTGCCTGTTCCAATAAATGTTGCCAATCCACCTCCTCATAAACACAGCCCAGATCTGTTTCCCATCTTTCTTTTGTAGAAGTTTTATCATAAACAGGTAACTTTCCATTGATGATACCATATATAGAAGATGTTATTCTTTTTGTTGATCTGCCTGATTTGTTACACAAATGGGTTTCAAGAGGAGATTCTTTAGGGATATCTGGGAATAATTCTTTAGAATTCTCCTTGACCCAGTCTCTAATTTGTAGGAATTTGAAGAGGCTATTTTTAGGAAGATTGAACTTTTCATTCAGTTGTTGAAAGTCAGCAAATGTATCGTTAATATATAAGTCAGCAACTGTATGGATTCCTCTCTCTTTCCATCTCCACAATATTGAGTCTGCAATATGGTGCGAGAGGTTAGGATTGCCACATAAAGGTGTCCTTCTAAGAAAAGAAATGTTTGTATTGAGAAGTGAATGCGATTCTTGCCAAGCATCAAATGTGTTCAAAATTACTGAGTTGTTTGTGAGTGTGACTAAGCACTTTTTTGTACCTATAAATGGAACGTCCTTTAAAGGCATAGACTTGATCTCATGCTGTTCTATTGGGATCCATCTAACCTCACGGTTCTCTGCATGCATCCAGATCCAAATTGAACAAGATAATATTTCCTAAAATTTGGTAGGTTAAGTCCTGCCCTTGAATATGGAGCCTGCAGGGAGATTAACTTGACCCTAGGGTTTTTCTTTTGCCATATAAAAGGAGTTATAATTTTGTTAAGCTCCTTGAAGAAACTCTTGGGAACATTTATAGGGAGACATTGGAATAGGTAAATAAACTTAGGCAAAATATTCATTTTGATAGTGTTAATTCTGTCTATGAGTGACAGTGGGAGATCCATCCATCTCTGAAGATTAAGTTTGGTTTGTTCCAATAATTTCGTATAATTTTGTTTAAATATATACCCGTCTGATTTGCCGATTTGTATACCCAAATATTTGAAACCGTTAATGCACCATTTCAGTGGGTCAGTGGAAGCTCTAATACCAGATTAGCTTGGTCGTGAAAAACAGCTTTTATCACTTGAGGATTTTATCAAAAGTTAAAGGATACTTGCCACGTAGAGATCTGGAGACTGTAATTCATGCTTTTATTAATACACGGCTGGATTACTGTAACTCGCTCTATTCTGGCCTGGATCGCTCACTTTTGCACCGCCTGCAGTTGGTGCAAAATGCTGCTGCCCGTCTCCTCACCGGGACACACAAGCACGAGCACATATCCCCCGTCTTGGCGTCCCTACACTGGCTCCCGGTTGCTTTTAGAATAGATTTTAAAATCTTACTGTTTGTTTTTAAAGCTTTTAATGGCCTAGCCCCCCAGTATTTGGTGGACCTTCTTAATATTCGCACACCTGCCAGAACACTGAGATCTTCCAGCCAGTTGCTTTTAGTCACCCCTAAAACAAAACTAAAGACTAAAGGTGATCGCGCCTTTGTGGCGGCGGCCCCTAGGCTCTGGAATAACTTGCCCTGGCACATCAGGTCTGCTGAATCTATTGAGATTTTTAAATCCTGTCTAAAAACGCACTTTTTCTCCTTGGCTTTTAACCAATTATGAGTATCTTGCCCATGCCTAATTGTGGCATTGTATTACTGTCTGTATTTTATGTCTATGCCTTAACCTGTACAGCACTTTGGTCAACCTTGGTTGTTTAAAAGTGCTTTATAAATAAAGTTTGAGTTGAGTTGAGTTGAGTAATATTGTTATCCTGTATATTTAGTGGTAGAATCTCACTTTTAGTGTAATTTAATTTATATCCTGAAACTGCACCATATTCTTTGAGACATTTCAATAGCAGAGGCACTGATGTGTGTGGATCATTTACAAATAACAGGAGATCATCTGCATATAAACAAAGTTTATGTTCACTTGAGCCAAATTTGAATCCAGCTATGGAGGTGTTGGAGCGTATAGCAATGGCTAATGGTTCGATCGCAAGTGCAGAGAACAGGGGGGAGCTTGGACAGCCTTGCCTACAGCCTCTGGATAACGGGAAAGCGTTAGACAGAATGTCATTTGTTAAAATTTTAGCTTTGGGAGCTTTAAAAAGTGTTTTAACATACTGAATGAATTTCTGTCCAAACCCAATGGCCTCTAAAGTCTGGAAAAGAAAGCTTGGTTCAATCCTGTCAAATGCTTTGTTTGTATCCATAGATATTATTAACATAGAATTTTGTTTTATTTGAGCAGTGTTCAGTATATGGAGCAGTCGCCGCACATTATCTGCTCCATGCCTGTTTTTAACAAATCCTGTTTGGTCAGCATGAATTATCTTTGGTATGACATCTTCCAGTCTAATAGCGATTAGTTTGGATAGTATTTTATAATCTGCGTTTAAGAGGCTGAGGGGTCTGTATGAGTCACATTTCTGTTTGTCCTTGTCTGGTTTTGGAAGTAGTATGATTGTTGCGATTTCCAATGAGTCTGGTAATTTTTTATTTTCTAGGGCTTCCTTAATCATGTTCGTGAGGGGAGTCAGTAATTTTTTTGAGAAGGCCCAGGGAAACCGCCTGGTCCGGGAGTCTTATTATTTTGTAAGGAATTAATGGCTTGAAGTACCTCCATTTCTGATATGTCTGCATCAAGAAGTTCTCTATCCTCATCCTGTAATCTGGGAAGGGTTATTCCATCCATGAACCTTTTTGCTCCAATATTGTCAGCGTCCTGCTCAGTTTTATATAAATTTTCATAAAATTGTTTGAATTCCATGTTTATGGATGTTGAATCATCGTGGAGTCTGCCGTCCTCTGTTATTATTGAGTGTATAAATTTGTCAGAGGTTTCCTTTCTAATTTGCCATGCCAGGAGTTTGCTTGTTTTGTTTCCAAATTCGTAATAATGATATCTAGTCCTGGCCATCGCTGCTTCCTCTTTGTTGGTGCATAGATTATTATATTGCATTCTTGCTTTCGTTAATGCGTTAAGGTGCTTTTCCTTTTTAGTAGCAATGTAGTCCAGTTTTTTAATATGATTTTCCAATTTAGCTAGTGTCTCTCTATTTTTTTCACCTTATGAGCACTGTATGATAAAACATGACCTCTCATATAAGCTTTAAGAGCCTCCCAAATATTAGCATGTGAAGAAGACTTTGAGTTGGCATCCAGAAATATTTCAATATTGGTGGTCATATATGAAATAAATTCAGGATCTTTTAACATATAATTTTTAAATTTCCAACTGTGAGATATGGGCTGTGGAGTATTAGCCACCCAGGAGAGTTTAATAGGGTTATGATCCGAGAAGGTGGCTGCTAAATAGACGCATTCTGTCATCGTGGACATTTAGAAATACACAGGACAAGATGTTACAATCCCTTGTGCCGAAATCCCAGGCAAAACACGTTTAGAGGCCCTGTTCGACTAAGAGGCCCTACCAAGCCTACAGTCATATAATATGACCAATAACCTATATTCTACCTAGGCTAACTAGAGGCTGCTGGCTTGTAAGCCCATTGAGCAGCAGAGGATACCTCAAACATTGTAAAACATACCTAACTAAACGCTGCTGGCTTGTATGGCCCGCTCAGCAGCAAACCATGGCTACCAAATACCATGAGAACATGATCTGAACAACAGCAGTATGCAGCATATCATTGGGGTTTTCAAGTGGGCACCTCCCTTCACCGATGTTTCGTTAAGTTAGGCCCACGACACCTCAAGAAGGCTTAACAGTGATTGTGGCACCAAGAACATGTCAATTCTAGAATGTGTTTTATGTGTGTTTTATGTGGTGAGAAGAAGGAAAAATGAAGTTTGGATGAAGTTTTCGCCAGACGTCAATTAAGCCTATATCCTTCATACCTTGGGTTAGTGCTGTTGCTGCCTTTGATAGCGAAGTTGTTTTAGGTGATGATTTGTCTAAAAGTGGGTCTAAGACTAAATTAAAGTCTCCACCCACAAAGCATTGTCCCTCAATTGTAGCCAGTTTCATAATCAGGATGTTAAAGAACGATGGATCATCATAATTAGGTCCATATATATTCACCAAAGTTATCTTCTTCCCATTTATTACACAGTCCACAGGCAAAAATCTGCCGTTTTTATCCCTTTCAACTGAGTTTAATTTAAAGTTCAGGTGTTTGTTAATGAGCAGGGCAACACCTCTTGCTTTTGAGGAGTAGGAAGAGTAGAAAACATTACACACCCAATCCCTATGCAGTTTTAAATGTTCAGTGTCAGTGAGGTGGCTCTCCTGAATAAAAGCAATATTTACTTTCTGACGCTTTAAATATGTCAACATTTTCTTCCTCTTGATTGGCGAGTTGATCCCGTTAATGTTCCAAGATATACATGTTAACTGATCCATTTTATAGGTTCTACATATGGCTGTTGTAGTAGGATAGGGGGTCATAGCATTCAGCTCTAAGGATATCTGACTATATTCCTGCAGTAAGTTTAGAGGTGGTAAAACAGTGAACATGAGTATAATGATGAGATTCAACCTGGACCGAAGAGTAATCTGATCAAATGTGCAAGAAGAAATTCGTGTTTTAGTGAGAGACCATACATAACCCCAAAAAATTAAAATAAAAACCTGCCTAGTAAAACCCCTGTAACAAAACCACATTAGGTAGGTAATTCTCTTAACTAACAGTGGTGGCTCCAGCAACTGGGGTAATCAAAACTGGCCACTCACAACAGTTTGTATATGGCACACTTTTAAATGTTAAGATGTTGAAGATAAGAACATTAATATCTATGGGACAGAAAGTTGGTAAATTAAGACATAATCAGATTCTATCACTGATGAATAAAATATGACATCGTGAGCCCGCATACAGAATCTGCAGTGTTATAATTCTGGACATACGGCAACAGCTGGTTAATATACAATTCCCCGTGTATCAATAATCCGATGCAGGTTTATCATCGTTCATTATCCCATTCTGAACATTAGAAAGTAACAAATTAGCGGTGGGAATCGCAATCCTCCTCTTTAGGCTACTCACTTGGTAGGTCTTTCAGAAAACGTTGCACTTCGGCCAGAGTTGAGAAGAACCTGACGGATCCCTGATGCTTAACGCGAAGTTGGGCTGGGTAAATCAGCGCATAATCCACCTCCTTTTCTCGCAGCATGCGTTTCACGTCAAGAAACTCGCCTCTCCTACGCTGCAACTCTGCGCTGTAATCTGGATAGAACGATATCTTTTTATTCTCGTATGTCATATCTCCCTTACTTCTGGTGAGCCGAAGGACTTTCTCTTTGTCTCTGAAGTTCAGGAACTTGGCTATGATGGCCCGCGGTCTGTCTGACTTTTTCCCGACGCGGTGTGCTCTTTCCAGGGTGAGGGGTGAAGAGAAGCTATCGTTACCCAGGATTTGCGGTATAAACTTTTCCAAAAATCCTACGGCATCACGACCTTCTAGTTGTTCCGGCACATTCAGTATCCTGATATTGGACCTCCTGCTGCGGTTTTCTAAATCGTCAGTTTTGTCTTTGAGGTGCATTACCCGTTTCTCCATTTTATTAACCCGGTGGCGTGTATCTTTGATGTCGTCTTCGTTCGCACTCACTCGGGTCTCTATCTCCTCGACCTGTTCCGACAATGCTGAGAGTGATGATTCAATTTTTGTTAACGTAGCTTGTATGTCAGCTGTTTTTTTGTCAATGTGTTTTGTGAGGTCCTCTTTAGTTTCTTGAATAGCACCGAGAAGCTTGCTGAAGGTTGTTTCTTTTTCCCCGTCCGCCATGTTTCTTGCGATTACGGCGTTCGAGTGCTGTGGAGATTGGGATGCAGTTTTCTTTCACTTTGGATGTCGGAGACTGTAGCTTGCCATACAAAAAAGATTATAATGACTTCGCCTCTTACATATGATCCAAAGTTATGAGTGTTTTTTCAGGATAAAGGCAGCTGCTAGGGCCTACCACCGAGAGCTCACGAACACACGTCTGCACTCCTCCACTGCATGCCGCGCCCCCCTTCTCGCTTCTACTTGAGGTGGGTGATCAAATTTGAAGGAAGGAGGCAAATGGGACACATCTGAAAAAAAAAAAATCTCCCTCTCAAACAACATTGAGGAGTACAAAGAAGTGAGAGGAACAAAAAAGATAACTAATAGAACATCCAGTTTTTGGAAATAATACGTTTAAAAGTAAAATAATTACTTATTTCAAAGAAGTAAACAAAGATTAACCCAAAACTAGCTGGATGCACATAAACTGTTTGGATGAAAGCTGCCAGTGAATTTCCAGGAGTCTTTTGTATGACAATGGAGGAAGATCTCATGGCCTGACTTGTTTTTCCCCATGGTGGACGTTACCCTCCATTCAGTTAAGTTTTTTCCCCCCCAACTCTCCTGGCTTCTTATACTCCTGCTCTTTGCACACCACTCATCATCTACATATCACCATTTTCACCCACAAACACTGAACTGAACTGAACTGGTCTCAGTTAAAAAGCAAATTCAAACACCTGAGTCACACATTCACACATGGACATTTTAGATTTTCTTTTGAAAGTTGAAGATTGAACTTTGGTTTGACATATTTTCCTGTTATTATAACTGGTTGCTATTATAACCTGATTTTGAATTTGAGGAAATTTCTGTTGAATTTATGACCTTTTTAGGGAAATGTGTTTGGGTTTAATTAATGACTTGGTATATTGATATGGTCTTTATGTATACGAGTTGTATAATTGAAATACATCTAACACTCAATTTATTGAACTATATTGAACCTGGTGGTGTTTAGTTTTATCCCTTTTGTAGTAAGGGTATTGAGTTAACCAGGCTTAGTTAAGAAAAATTTGGCAGGTTGAAAAATATTAATTTAGACTCCTGTCTGGAGTCTAAATGGCACAAGTATAATTTAGTTTGAGCCTACGCTACAAAACAACAAGAGAAAGCTGACCTCTAGGATTTGGTTTGCCAAAGTGACACAAAGCACTGAGTGGACTTTGTTAACTCCTCATTCAGACAGGTGTTCTGTGTCTGCAGTGAAGTAAACACAGCACTGCTACTTAAAGCTACATACTACTGCAGTTATGGAAATGCTATAGTTCATTTTAACCGGCCAATGCCTTTTGAGGATTAATCATATTTGTGCTTCCAGAACTAGGTTTTACCATATGTGTTAGTTGTTAGGCCTCACAGAGGATTTACTGGTCTGCGTTTGTGTCTGCTAGTATGAGTGACATGACTCAGACCACTCTAGCATTTATTGTGTACACATCCCTGACAAGCAGAGGCAACAGTAAAATCTGAATTTGAGTTTGATTCGGCCTCTCAAATATTAAAAAGAGCTGTTAAAAGTATATACTATCATTTCTAAATTACATTATCATGTTGATAAGTCTTAAAAAACATAACTTAATTTACTTACATGTCCATTAACAAGACTACTGTATACTTTAGCATTTGAAGAAAATAAGTCAAAGGCAGACTGTTCCATTTTAATTCATATAACCTGGTAAAACAGTCAGACATAATTGATTTATTATGTATTTAAAAATGCATGCAGTTAAGCTCTTATTTTTCTCTGAGTAAAATGCCATTTCACCTCTAGGGATATGTATGTGGTAGGGAACTCAGCATTTAATAAACTTCAAGGACAGCTGGGATCCATCGACAGCAGCTAACACGTCGCTGGCAGAGGATCTTAACCACTTCTTTGTCCCAATTCAAGAGAGGTCTGGACGAAAGAATGTCTCTCCAACGAGAATCTGTGCCAGCCTGCCTGAAAACCAACACTATAGTCCTGTGCCTCACCTGTCATTATGGAAAAAAAAATTAAATGACTATATTTATTCAGTAATTTGTGCTTTACAGTCATTTTCCATTTAAATTTACCATTTTTGGGTGTTTTATTTCCAAAATCGCTCAATTTCCACAATTGCCGTTCAGATACTACGGAGAGATGTGCGGTGAGGCAGCAGCGCGCTGAGCCTCACCTTGGATTGCGCAATGACTATGCAATCAGACGGTATTGCTGTCTCTCTATATGTCGGTATTAAAATGTTCAACCACTTGTACTATATGAGCTGAGTTTACATAGTTTAGCTGATGTATATGATGTACAGTGTTTGTTTGTGTTAACAACTGTATGTGAGCGACGTGTTTCTTGTGCTGAGCAATCATAAAACGCCTGCAAAAAGGCCCTGGGTGAGGCACGCAGTTCTCCTGCCTCATGTTAGGGGGCGCTGGTGGCGATTATGACGCCCCGGCTAAAGAATAATAGAATAAGTCAATTGCCGCCTTCCAGTTATCCTTTTGTATTGTTTACCGTCATTTTCAACATGGAGGATTACATCTCGAAACTCAAGAATTTTTCCAAATTGGACTTTCAATCGAAGCAGGAGATAATTATTAAAGGAAGACCAACGCCGGAGTTATGTATGCTACAAACAAGTAATCGATGCTTTTCTTCAGAAGGAGCGGCGCATGGACTTTATTTATAAGTAAAGGTAAGACGAAAATAACGTTTGTGCTTTTTTCTATGCTGCAGTTTGTATATGGAAAAACATGTTGAAATGTTGAAATGACATTTTAAACAAAGCACGTCAACTGTTGCCAATCAAATGGTGAATAAGCTACTCTGTATGGTACATACAGTCCTCATCCTCTGTGTCCGAATTAAAAAGCTGCGTTAGATCGCCAGCAGGTAGGACGATTTGGTACAAATCACGGCCACACTTTACGCCCCCTTTAACGTACCGGGACTCATGGTGTCCTCTATTACGTCCGCCGTACAACAGCCACCGCAACAAAAACAACACATTAGGCGCACCGCCCTATAGGGCGCGCCGTACATTTTGGAGAAAATGTAATACTTTTAAGTGGCCTTATAGGTGTGAAAATACGGTATGTTTGTAAATCTGACTGATGACGTCAGTGCCTCACCAGCCATGAACCTCACCGCACGTCACTGGCCAATGTGGCTCTTGTGAAAAATGCACCCTCATCTCTCTCACTCTTCCTCACGCACAGCACGCGTTCACAAACACATAGGTTGCTAGGTTACCATAGGGCTCACCCCAGAAATGATGTATTATTTGTTAGTAGCCTAAAGGTAAATGCTGCAGGTGTAGAAATCTACATAAAACATGTTATACTTGTTTTACAGTAAGTTCGCTTAACTGTATTGTTATTTAAATGTTGTCACTGGCACTTTTAATGGGTAAATTGCAATAAATGGGCTTACTTTTGGAGCCAAATGTTGGAGTTGGAGTTTTTTTTTTTTTTTTTGAGAAATAAAAGGCAAATGCTTGATCATTTTACAGCCACAGTTTTCGTTACACATTATTTGTTTTGGTTGTTTAAAAATGTAAAAAAAATTCTGATTAATCGATCGATAAATTATTAGATTAATCGATTACAAAAAGAATCGATAGCTGCAGCCCTAAACATTACCTCCTCAAATAACTACAGGCCAATTGCTCTAACATCTGCGGAGACTGCAGAACTAACAAGTGCTTTGAAAAACTGATCCTAGGCCACCATACATCATCTCTCCACTCCCTCATTCGACCAACACTAGTTTGCATACAGAGTGAACAAATCTACCAAGGATGCCATTAACACAGCCCTCTATGCTGCACTAAAATACCTGGAGGAGATGGGGTTATATGTCAGGTTGCTTTTTGTAGATTATAGCTCAAGTTTCAACACCACGACACCAAGCTAGTCAAAAAAATGCAGTGGCCAGTGGAAGTAGAGGGAGTGGATGCGGAGAGGGTGCCTAGTATAAAATTTCTGGGATCAACATACTGCATCACTGGTCTTCTCCTGCCACCTATGGAGGACATTTACCAGTCCAGATGGCATAACAGGGTCTGTAATATTGTGCTACATTATGGTATAGGTCACTTAAGACACGCACAGCCAGACTCAAGAACAGTTTTTATCCAACAGGCATCATTGCACTGAACTCCCCTCTGCATCATCAACTTTAATGTCACTTTAGACTGAAGTGCACTTTATACTTGTACTGAGTGAGTGAGTGAGAGAGTGAGTGAGTGAGTGACTGACTGAGTGACTGAGTGAGTGACTGAGTGAGTGACTGAGTGAGTTGGGGGAAGGAGGGTTGGAGAGTAATGTATATGTAAATATTTGTAGTCTTGTTCTAAGCAGGGTCATTGTAGATATGTTATACTGTATGTGGCACATGCAATGACAATTGAGATCTTCTGATTCTAATTGTCTGATCTTTGTGGGTTTCAGGCAACACTTGTCTCAAAAATGGTGGTACTAGAGACATTTAGTGTGTGCTTGCATGCGTTAGATGTGTGTTCTGAGAGTGTACATAGAAGGTCAATGTGAGAGAACAGTGTGTTTAAGGAAAGTCAGCAAAAGGTCAAAAGCACAAAGAACACTTGAGTCCTTTCTCAGACTGTGCAGCGTCACCGTGGATTCAGTCACCCTCACAGCTGCAGAGGACACTTTGTGTTAAGATGAAGGATATAAATAAACAGGTGAAGGGTTGGATGCAACTCCCTTTACCATGGATAAATATATAAACCTCTCTCACTTTGCTGTTGAAATTATGGTTGTCAGGTTCAATTTAACAAGAATGACAAATTAATGACAGGAAAATATCATCAGTGGCATTATACTATTCATCCCAAAACATATTAAATGAAGGTGTGACAGTCCTTGTGGATGTCACCAATTAAGAGAAGAAATGTACCTTGTTCTTCAGGAGTCAGCTCCTCCTCCTCCTCGCTGCTCTCCTCTTCCTCTTCTTCTTTCATGAAGCGAGGCTCTGAGCCCTCTGCTGCCACCAGCCTTAACAAGATAGAAGCCGATAGAAAGCGTAACATGTTTTATTAGAATTATTAAATTCTAATAAAACAAAATAACTGGCTCCCCCATCTCCCCCTAGCCGAGCTGTACAGCCGCTCTGTGATCAGGAAAGCCAACCTGATCACAGAGGATCCCTCCCACCCCATTCATCACTCCTTCCAGCTACGACCATCAGGCAGGCGTTTTATTGTACCACTGGCCCGTAAAAACATCTATAAGAAATCCTTTATGCCCTCTGCAATAGTCATACTGAACAGCACAAAATGAACACCACAGTCAGCTGATGCCTCAACAATGTTTGTATGTCTGTGTGAATGTTTTTCTTGTGACCGGAGCCTTGTCAAAGACAAATTTCTTTAACCTTGTGTAACAGACAATAAAGTATTATCTTATCTTATCTAAGTAATCCTATGACCATATTTCCCTCTGTCCAAGAAGTGTCTGCTAGTGAGCAGTGGAGAGTTCATATTCTGACCTAAATAATCTCAGAACCCACTGCTTTATAAGAGACAGGAGCATTGTACTGCTAACATTATATGCTTATTCCTTACTACCTTAGGTCTGCTGGAGCCTATCCTAGCTGTCATTGGACAAGGTCGCCAGTCCATCACAGGACTAACACAGAGAGACAGACAACCATTCACACTCACATGCACACCTACAGCCAATTTAGAATCACCAATGAACCTAATGAGCATGTCTTTGGATGGTGGAAGCCAGAGTACCCAGAGAGAAGATGCAAACTCCACGCAGAGAGGCCCAGTCAGATTGGAACCGGGGATCTTGACGCTGTGAGGCATCAGAGCTAACCACCTCACCATCATTGTATATATAGCCTTCAAATTAGTAGCCAAACAGAAAATCATCAATACCAAACAGACAGAGAAGAGAAAACACTTCTGCAAAGTATTAACTGGAGATATAAACACAGAGGGAGGGAATTAGATAAGGTGGAGGAGAGGGTAGTAGAGGATGAAAAGAGTAGAGATGTGAGTATGTGTGACTACTCAAGCATGAGGCAAAACTAACAAGCCTTACTATCCCCATCTCTCACACTCAAAGGAGCTTTAACAGACATGGACATAATGAATGATGGTTTATGGCTGAGTGGATGGTAGTGAACGTGTGGAAGCTCCCATTTACTGTATTACTGCTCTCCAACAAACTGGCCTGATTCAGCCACAGAGAAGACATTTTCATAGAGAATAAGAGAGATTTTGTGAATTAAAGATGAGGGAAATAAACTTAAGGGTACGTGATGGATAAGAGGAGAGAAAAAGATAAAGGAACAAGAGAACAGAGGAAAAGAGCAGCTGCTTTACTACCTGCAGGGTTTAGTGTAAAACAATGGAAGGCACTCATTGTGAAGCAAACTCAAGCGGCTAATTAACTTGCAAGCCTGGAGCTAATCACTATTCTCTCTGTAGCAAGTCAAAACACTCATTGCTCATCCAGTCCCTACATCACAGGCACTTATGTAAGCACGATAGCCCACACTAAATACACTGCTCAAGCTCCTATTACTGCCAAGATAAACATAAAGTACTTCTTAACCCAGACAGACTTTTCAGACTGCAGTTGACAAAAAAATACATTATTCACACCCTACAGTTACTTCTGCTAGTCTAATAATGACTATATAATCAATTAATCAAACCTTAGTTCAGCCCCCAAAAGAACATCTGAACAAACAATATTATTATCTAGATTTGTTCATTCCAAAACATATACGTAAAAATATATTTATTTCAGCATTCAAAACATGCTTAGCACCATGTAAAGTATCTTCAAAGTGACATAAGACATGTATATTGATCCCACGTATGGGAAATTTTCATGTCACAGTAGTGCGGAATTTGGCAAAAATATATACAATAACGAATTCAACAGGAAATTTTCAAAATACAAATGTGAAAATAATATACAAAAATTAACAACACTCTACAAAATATGTAGAGAAATAGAAATATAAAGACATTCTGTATGTACACTGTGGTGGATGAAAATATTTACAAATAAATAATTGCCTAAACTACGAGTCACTGACATAGTGATTTGTGCAATATAAGGCAGTGCAAAAAAAGCAGATTTAGTTTGTGCAAGAATAATGACTTAGAGCTGTGTATGGTGTTAGTCCCTAACATGTCTAAAACTCTAGTGGTTATGTCAAGAGCCAGTGACAAATTTGATTATTATATAGTATTATTTCGCATTTGTCCAAGGAGTATGTTGTTGCCGATTGTGAAAACTGTAAAAACTAATTCATAGAGCATGTGTTGAGCAAAGCAATATTAACAACATCAGTGTTGGAATCAACGCATTAAGTCTGAGCAAACAATTTGATTGGCCAAGCAATTCTGAACTTTCTAGGCAGGGGAAATTCAGGCTGGTTTCTTTGGTATGTGTACCGTTTTCAATTATATAAATAATTTAAATGATTTGCAAATCAGTGCACTTTAAGCACCCAGACACTGTACCCCTCCTTTCAATACTTGCTTCCACTCTCTTAATCTATCCTAGGTTTGTATTTGTCTCCCAACATTCAGGTTTAACTCTTACTTTGATGCCAGGTCATCCGCTGCAAGCCCACTTTGGTCATCCAAGTCGCTCAGCGCCCCATCATCATCGTCATCCCCAACCATTCTGAAAGAGAGAAGTTACGGGGGGGAAAAAAAAACTAAGAAATTAGGCATTGGAGAGGATACTGGATAGGAAAAGAAGTACAGACACAAACAGCAGCAAATAGCCAGAGGAATGTGAGCAGAGATAGAAAGAGGAAAGAGGTCGATGAAGAGTGAAAAACTGTGACCAGGCTGAGGAAGCACCCAAACACACTAGATCAAAAATCTGCTGAGTCACAAACACACATCATTGTAACGCAAGAGGCATAACTGATGAGACACTGACTCCGACTCTCCGTCGCTCCAAAACTGAGGGGTTCTCATCGCTTATCCCGATTTCTGACAGTGGCCGTCAGAAACCAGTATCCCGGATTCTATCGAAGTACTCCAGGTAGCAAAGCCGGGTTTCTTGAAATCGGCATATCCCGATTTCTGACTTCGGGATGGTAAACTGTAAATGGCCTTGCTTTTATATATAGTCAGAGACACATCTACCCATTCACTCACACAAGCACGCACACATTCACACACCAGTGCCACGCACTGGGAGCAACTGGGGGTTCAGTGTCTTGCTCAAGGACACTTCGACATGTGGCACATTCCGGGGATCGAACCGCTAACCCTCTGGTTCGTGGACAACCCGCTCTACCTACTGAGCCACAGTCGCCCGGATATGGTGTTTACATGGACAAACAGCACTGTCACTAAATCAGCAGTTATCCTAGTTCTGTAGTGTTACACATATTGAGATGTAACATTCATATACAAATTATACAAATAAACTCATGAACAGGACATTACTAAAAGAAATAATTGGCATGCCCTGAGGCTATTCACCTGTTGAATGGTGTGCTGGGTTCATCAATCTTCATTAGGCCATAATCTTTGTCAGCTGGATGGTATGTGGCCAGAATGTTCATCTCATCCCATTTTTGGGATTTCTTCCTGTAAAGGGATCAAAGTAAAAGCAGAAGAAGAAAATGAGGGTTAAATGGATAGTAACATAATGTAGACCACTGCACATCAGCTATAAACCCACCCCCACAGCACACCGTTTGCCTCCAGGGAGAAGAATGACCAGCTTTAGGCCCTGTCCACACGTACGAAAACGATCTTTTTCCTATCCGTTTTCGCTCTACGGTTTCAAAAAAATCCGCGTCCAGACCTGATCCGTCTTTACACGACTGAAAACGCTACTTCATATCCCAGGTCTATAGGCGGCGCTGTTTCAGTTTCAGAAATTCACCAAAAACGGAGAGGAAGAGGTGGCGCATGCGCATGAAGCTTGAGCGCTGTTTACAAATCGGCTTTCGAAGAAACCAAAAATTTGATTTTGCCCTAGTAACCATAACAGGCTCAATATGTTCTCCAGTAGTAACGCAAGCATGTAGTCCGCCATTGTTGTTGATGTTGTTACGAGACGTTTCGCGAGATATACGAGGCGGAAGACTGCTCGAGGGGTGTGGCCATGGTGGCTATGGCGGCGATGACGTGATCGTTTTCAGAAATCTCCGGATTCAACTGTCCACACCGATTCGCGAGAAGTGCGTTTTCGAATTTATCCACCCTGGGACCCGGTTTCAAAAAAGTGCGTTTTCGGGCTACGCGTTTACGGGATTCGTGTGGATGATAGGCCAAAACGAATAAAAACATGTGCGTTTACGAAAAAATGCGTTTTCGTGTGGATAGGGCCTTAATCTAGGACTGAACGTGCCCCAGTTGTCACTCGGACCACATTATTTTGGGAACACAGCGTCATCCGCATCAGTTTGTCTTGTGACGACTCACAGAAAGTGACAAAATATTTGTTTTTGTGTCAAGGTAACTAGGGCTGGGTACCGAACTTCGGTTCTTTTGTGGCACCGACCGAAATGCTTCGGTAGTACCGAGTATCAAAACAAGCCTCGTCTTTCGGTGCCAAGTTTCGATACCCGGAGGTGATCAAGACCTGATAATGCTGCCAGTGATTGGCTGTAACGTTATACTTTGCGGCTTGCAGGAAAAATACGTGGTACCAGACAGAGACGTTTTGTGGTTACGCCCACAGACGGGGTTCACGTGTATCTGTGTTGTGATTGTGAACAGGAGTTGTGCGTTGTTGAAACGCTTAAAAAACGCCACCGAAGTCAAAAGTGTGGCTCCATTTTTAGCAAGATTGATGCCAATACTGTGCGATGCAATATATGCAAAAAAAAAATAAAAATAAAAATCATAATTGCTAAGGTTGGCAATACGACTAATTTAATGAAACACCTGACCGTGCACGGAATCAGTTTAAGAGCAGTAAGTTGCTCCGTGTTTGACTGCCAGAAGATCGGACCGCAGCCTCTCATATCCCGCGAAACGTCTCATAACAACATCAACAACAATGGCGGACTACATGCTTGCGTTACTACTGGAAAAGATATTGAGCCTATTATGGTTACTAGGGCAAAATCTAATTTTTCCTTGAGTTTGGTTTCTTCGAAAGCCGATTTGTAAACAGCGCTCAAGCTTCATGCGCATGCGCCACCTCTTCCTCTCCGTTTTTGGTGAATTTCTGAAACTGAAACAGCGCCGCCTATAGACCTGGAATATGAAGTAACGTTCAGTCGTGTAAAGACAGAAAAAGGATATGATATGATGTTTATTTTTTCTGTAAAACTGCTTGGAGTGGAAAATTACCAAAGCTGAAAAATAAAACTGAAGATTTGTACAATGTGTAATGTAATTTGCTTTTTGTTATCTTATAATCTTATAAAATTGGTATCGAAAAAAGTATCGTTCTGGTACCGGTATCAAAATGAAGGTATCGGTATCGGTACCGGTATCGAAGATTTTTGTTTGATACCTAGCCCTAAAGGTAACCCACTATGGATGCAAATGGCGGTTTGAGTGGGTGTTGAGGATGATTAGCGGTGAACGAATAAGGTCCGAAGCAGGGCTATGTGGTCAGGATGTCATCATGAAATTAATTATGATGAAATAAATTATACTATTTGTCCATGATCTGTGATATAAATGTAATTTCTGTATGACTCGATCATTTTTATAGTCTTGCTGTATTTACATATTTCCTGCAAATACAGGAGAGAGTTGAGATGCAGTGAGCTGTGCCTCATCTCGGGTTGCGCACTCTCTCACAAACTGGGTTAGCCTCAGGTCCATTAACATAAATGACATGGAGTTATCTGTAACAGAAAGGTGAGTTGTTGTACAAGTGGTCTGAGAATGGTATGAAAGAATGTAGCATCCTGTAGTATTCACTGTGAGAATCCACCCCCCCGCCTCATGCCCCCTGCCTCCCAGACTATAACCCACCCTTCACACAGGGACTCTACCTCACCTGCTTTTGTGGCTTAAAAAGACTCAAAGACTCTAACCTGACAATTATCTGCACCATTGCATATTTATTGGGAAAATGCAAGCTGTAACCATACATTGCACTGTTGTACATAGAAATTTCAATTTATTCACTTTTTTTATATACAAAATGTTTACTTTGCAACTGTTTTACTGCCACATTTAACATTTCATCTGCTTAGGGTTTCTTTTATTCTTGTGAGAAACATTTTTTTCTTTTCAATTTTTCTGTATGTCGTGAACGTATTGAGAAATTGACAAAGAAATCTTGAACCATTGCTGTCCTCTTCCTCCTGAAGTCAATGACCAGCTCCTTGGTATTGTCCACATTCAGGAGTAGGTGGTTTTCCTGGGACCTCTCAAGAAAGTCTCTGATCAGTGCCCTATACTTCACCTCCTGTCCATCTCTAATACACCCAACCACCTCAGCTACCTCATTAACTTTCCTTATCCTACTCCGGAGAGTCACTGAAAGCATACATTGAGGAATTATATCATAAACATTAGTCCAGGGGTCACCAAACTTTTTTCTCTGGGGGCCACATTATCTTTCCTTTCTGTGATGGGGGGCTGGGGCCTGGTCAGCTATACAACATAGAATTGTATGACTCAGACCAAAATGACCACCAGCATTGTGTTGTAGAGATTGCTAGCCTGGCACAGCCGTCCCCACTTCTATATCCACACAACTATATCAACACTTGAGCAACAAACTTTATTGCTAGCCATTTTGCTGTCCTAAAAACTGGCAGTTCTCCTCGCATACGTTGTCTGCTACTTGATCTCGAGCAGTACCACGGGAAGTAAGGGTGCCCCAAAAATGTATTTACCCAAAAATAAATACACGAAATAAAGTGGAAAAAAGTGGGGGGAAAAAGAAAATGCTAAAAGTTAAAACTGTCTGAGAGGAAGGCCACATTTGGAGTTGTGTGATGCAGGCGTCAATTCACGTTTCTTTTTCGAATGCTGCAACCGCGCAGCACGTCTTTACGCACGGTGTTCAGCGCCACAGTTACAAGGACAGCTGTGAGAAAGTGTTTACTGTTGCCAAAGTGATCAGCACCATGAACACGGACTGTGACACATTGTTTGTTCTGGTTCCACTATGTATGTGTAATATTGTTTTGTGCAAGTTAAGATTTTTGCACGCTTAATTAATGTGGCCAAGGCGCCGGGTTCATTGTTATTACAAACCTATGACCAATCAGCTCTGAATTATCTTCGAATTTGCGTTTCATGATTTTCTCTTTATTTCTTATAATGCATGCGATAACAGTATACTACGTAGGCTACACATGCTTCACTGGGTGGCTTCGTGAATAAATAACGCAGTTGACTATGTGTCACCACTGCATGTAACAATATTGCCGTGGTGTAGGAGTCAAGCCGTGCTGGTTTATATATATATATATATATATATATGCCTATATTTGTATTAATGTTGTGAGTTGCAGGCAGAGCTTCTTTTTTTTTTTTTTCTCAGCACCCCCTGCACACAACATGAACAGAAGGGATTTTGATAATGAGATAAACGGGTCCAAAACGGCCCCGGGCCGGATGAGCCTTTATGAGTCAGCTGCGGGTCCGCGGCGGATGTACACTATATTACCAAAAGTATTCGCTCACCCATTCAAATGATCAGAATCAGGTGTTCTAATCACTTGGCCTGGCCCCAGGTGTATAAATTCAAGCACTCAGGCATGCAGACTGGGAAACAAGACATTTGTGAAAGAATGGGCCGCTCTCAGGAGCTCAGTGAATTCCAGCGTGGAACTGTCATAGGATGCCACTTGTGCAACAAATCCAGTCGTGAAATTTCCTCGCTCCTAAATATTCCACAGTCAACTGTCAGCTCTATTATAACAAAATGGAAGCGTTTGGGAACAACAGCAACTCAGCCACGAAGTGGTAGGCCACGTAAAGTGACGGAGAGGGGTCAGCGGATGCCGAAGCGCATAGTGCAAAGAGGTCGCCGACTTTCTGCACAGTCAATTGCTACAGAGCTACAAACTTCATGTGACCTTCAGATTAGCCCAAGTACAGTACGCAGAGAGCTTCATGGAATGGGTTTCCATGGCCGAGCAGCTGCAGCCAAGCCACACATCACCAAGTGCAATGCAAGGCGTCGGATGCAATGGTGTAAAGCACGCCGCCACTGGCCTCTAGAGCAGTGGAGACGCGTTCTCTGGAGTGATGAATCACGCTTTTCCATCTGGCAATCTGATGGACGAGTCTGGGTTTGGAGGTTGCCAGGAGAACGGTACATTTCAGATTGCATTGTGCCAACTGTGAAATTTGGTGGAGGAGGAATTATGGTATGGGGTTGTTTTTCAGGAGCTGGGCTTGGCCCCTTAGTTCCAGTGAAAGGAACATTGAATGCTTCAGGATACCAAAACATTTTGGACAATTCCATGCTCCCAACCTTGTGGGAACAGTTTGGAGCGGGCCCCTTCCTCTTCCAACATGACTGTGCACCAGTGCACAAAGCAAGGTCCATAAAGACGTGGATGACAGAGTCTGGTGTGGATGAACTTGACTGGCCTGCACAGAGTCCTGACCTGAACCCGATAGAACACCTTTGGGATGAATTAGAGCGGAGACTGAGAGCCAGGCCTTCTCGACCAACATCAGTGTGTAACCTCACCAATGCGCTTTTGGAAGAATGGTCAAAAAATCCTATAAACACTCTCCTCAACCTTGTGGACAGTCTTCCCAGAAGAGTTGAAGCTGTAATAGCTGCAAAAGGTGAACCGACATCATATTGAATTCTATGAGTTAGGAATGGGATGGCATTTCAGTTCATAGAATGAGTAAAGGCAGGTGAGCGAATACTTTTGGTAATATAGTGTATGTATCAATTTGCGGGTCCCAAACGTACCCGCCGTGGAGGTGAGGCTTTAATCGCGGATGCGGAGGGGATGCAGCGCGGAGCCACGGCGGATCCGCGATCCGCCTTCGTAGCGGGTCTGTTCCTGAGTGCATCTGGACCCCGATACGGGTCCGTTTCGCGGGTCCGTTCCGGAAGCCGCCATACATCCGCGGCAGATCCGCCGCGCAGTCCTTTTGCTGTGTGGGTATGTTCCCGCGGCTATGATCGCGAGCATGTGATGAAAACTCAGCAAATAGTTAATTTCATAACTAAATATCAATTTTTAACTGAACAAATCAACAAAATACCAGATGCAGACATGCTATTATTTTCCAAAAAGCAATTTAAAAAATAGGCCATGACGACTTTTGGGGATTGCCTCATATTTCAAGTGGTGGGGGGCAGAGGGGCTGGGGGGCCGGTCAAAGGGGGGTTGCGGGCCGGAGTCGGCCCGCGGGCCGTAGTTTGATGACCCATGCTATAAGGTAACAATAATATAATAAGAACCTTGTTTGAAATAGGTTTTGCTAAAAGAAAATTTTGGTTTTGTCTATACTACAAGGTACTTATACTATATTGAGTGGGTTAAATAGAATTGTATTACTAAAAAGAGAATAAAATACAATTTTCTTGACTAAAACTAGACTAAATGTCCTGAGTTTTCGTCGACTAAAACTAGATGAAAATAGTCATGGATAATTCTGACTAAAATAAGACTAAAATGCTCAGACTTTTAGTTGACTGAAACTTGACTAGACTAAAAGGATTATGAAGATGACTAAAACTAATAAAAACTAAAATGACAGCTTGACACAAAGACTAGACTAAAACTAAAATTAAAACAGGCCGCCAAAAACAACACTACCATGCACAAATTATTTTTATTGATATCTCATCCGCTTTTAATACAATCCAACCTCATATCTTGGCCAACCGTCTTGTTGAACAATTTGATTTTAGTTATAATCTTGTTGGTTGGATTCTGGACTTTTTAACAAACAGGACTCAGAGAGTAAGAGTGAACGGAGTTGTGTCTGGTCGGCTTTGCTCCTCTACAGGCTCACAACAGCGCCTGCACTGCCTGAGAAAACTGTACCACTTTCATATAGACAAGACCATGATGACATTATTCTACCATGCTTTTATTGAATCCATTATATCTTTTTCCTTAGTGTCATGGTTTAGGTCTGCTTCATTTATACACAAGAACAGTTTAAATCAAATTGTAAGATGGCCAAGCAAACTGATTGGTGAGTCCCAGCTGCACCCCACATCCCTGTATGCTAAACAACTGCAGAGGATAGCTTTGGCCATCTTAGAAGATAGCTTACACCCATTGAATAGGGAATTCCAGTGCCTTCCTTCCGGACGGAGGCTAATAGTCCCTAGATGTAGGACTACAAGATTTGAAAACAGTTTTGTCCCAGCTGCGATTACTCTGTTGAACAAACTGCAGATTACTTGCACATAACGCACAAGCACTTTGGTCATGCACTAGCATCTATTGTATGTTTTGTTGTTTTATGTCATGTTTTTATCTATGTTTGTACTGTCTGTCTATATGTTTTATGTAACATGTTGTTTACCAGGATCTACAGTTTTGTTTTATTTGTTCTATACTGTATGTTTCATGGTTTGTGTGGCGTATGTCATGTGGTCGTCTATAAGTGTAAAGGATGTCCTGCCTCTTAGACTGTAAACCTAGTTTACCTATGGGTACCAATAAAGTAACCTGAACCTGAACCTGAGCTCTGCTGCCACAGAGTTGTTTCACTACCTCAGCAATTTAGAGATTGCCCTAGAGATTGGACGATCCAAGCCCAGGCCCTCTGGCTCCGTTTCCTCTATGGCAGTGATGCCAGGGTTACGGCCCGCGGGCCGGACCCGGCCTGACTGTACGTCACATCCGGCCCGCGGGTGATAGCCTAATATATTTTAAAAATATATATATATATATATATATATATATATATATTTTAATCTTTTTTTATTATTATTTATTTTTTTATTTAATTTTCTGTGGAATTCATCACTTGGTTTGTTGATGCTGCCCGCCTTAGCTACAGCAGAGCCGGCGGTAAGCCTACTGTTGACGGATTCAAATGGAACTGATAGAACTGCAGTGTTGCGCACGGTTGAAGGATAACTACGCTGCAATGAATCATTTTATCAATCCTTGCCACCGCAGTACCCAAAGCTCACGGCCTTTGCAGGTAAAATACTTTGTATTGGGACAGCGTATTTATGTGAGCAGGCATTTTCCGTCATGAATATTAATCAATTGCTTGACGCACGGACATCTGAACGATGTTATGAAAATTGCCACTGCCCAGAAACTGTACCCGATATGGACAAGCTGGTGAAAGTTAAAAGGTGTCTAGCTTCAACGAGTAATATGTAGCTGAATATGTAGCTGAAGTGGGCATGGTCTCCCCATTTATTAATTCAGTGTGATATAGGTCTGCACAGTTAATCGAATTTTAATCACTTTTGCGTGATCGAGCGATATTTATAATGCGTTATTGCGTTCATAGAATGCTCCATGTCAACGTTTTTTTTTGTTGTTGTTGTTTGTTTGTTTTTGCAAAGCCAATCTAGCGCTCCCAGTGAGCGCTCCGTAAACCACGGTCTGATCTCGTGCCTCCTTGAGCCAGTCAGAGTGGATCCCTGCACCGCGCAGCGTAGTTTCTAGATGAGACCAGGGTAACGTGGGGGAAATTTCGCAACAGATAGCAGTCGGTCATAAGGCCAGACCGGCTGACAGTCACCTTGGCCCAGGACGAGATAATCTTTTACGTGTTGTGTCAAGCTTTTATAGGCTACAAGCAGTGTGGTATAGTAACGAAGTAAAAATACTTCGTTACTATACTTAAGTAGTATTTTTTTATATTGGTACTTTACTACTTCTATTTCTGACGACTTTTACTTCACTACATTTTCCGAAAAAAATCTATACTTTTACTCCATTACATTTACCTGAGCATCCTCGTTACTCGTTACAAAATAAGAAGGAACGTGATAGCCAATGGACAATCTTCGTTTTGTTGTAGTGGGACCAGTAGCCAATGATGCTGGAGATATAGACCGCAAGACGTTATCATTGGTTTACCCCGTTGTGCGGCGGATTAAATCAGCGGCCAGCGGGTACATTTCAAATTAGTGGTCGCATTATCATGTCAGTAGTCTCAGACAAGTCATTTCAAATTAGTGGTCGCATTATCATGTCAGTAGTCTCAGACAAGTCGGGTCTCTAATGTTATTTGAGAAGGGAAGAGAGAAGGAGGAAGACAGAGAAGCCTAAAATGTCAGAGATGGAGGTGACTGAATCGGCGACTGAACCTGAACCTGCTGCTGAAACAACCAGCATAGACGACAACGACGACGACGATGAACACCCGTGGCCAGTGGCGGCTGGTGAATTTTATGTTAGGGGGGGCGCAAAGTTTGTAAATCAAACCCATGTAGGGGGGTCTGGGGGCATCCTCCCCCAGTAAATTTTTTGTGATTTTCACATACAAACTAAGCATTCTGGTGTATTCTGACAAAATATTAAAGACAAACTAGAACATTTCCTACAAAGACAATTACAAAGGAATTAAGTTTTAACTTAATTTATTTGCCATGTAAAATCCAGCAAGTTTAAAAGTGCTAATACATCAATAAAAATAGGAATTATACACAAGTTAACATTCTCTCTCTGTTTGTAGCTATGTGTGTTTGAGAGAGAGCGAGAGAGTGCACATACTGCACATCTAGCTAGCCAATCCGTTTAGCATACACATTTGAGGTGAAGCTCTTGTGTATGTCCTCCCACGATCAGTAACCTGCTGCGAAATGTTTAAGTCCGGACAGTCGGGTCCCAACTCCTTCACCCTTTTTCTTCTCCACAGCCGACCGATGAAAAAAAGTTTTTTTAAGTGAAATAATTGAATTTTCCTAAAGCATCACTGAGTCTCCGCTATTAACGTCAGCCATCTTGGCTCTTAGATCGAGTTACAGCTGTGGCGCGAATGCTTCCTGATTGACGTGATTGATTGATGAATTGTCCAATCATGCTAAGAGTGAAAAAAAGACAAAACAACGCCATTGGTCTGGGGCGCAGAGAGCTGCGCCCGAGAATCGAATTTTCATGCGCCAATGAAAAGCTGTATCTGCTCGTAAACAGTAAAAAAGTTTGCTAGCTCTCATAGACTCCAGCATGGCCGGCGCCCCTGACCTGGAGGAGGGCTTTATATCGAATGGCAAATCACAGCTTAGCCTAAAGTCAGACGCATTTAATGGTTACTGGCAGTGTGGATGGTACCACTGCACCATTGCACAAGTAAAAACGCGATGTATTTTTGTGTATTTATTTCGTATTTGTTAGGTTTGATTGATTCATGGTTGATCTTGGTAGATACATAAAACAGTCAATATTTCACAGGAGGGGCGGCGCCCTAGCACCCTCTATTGACCAGCCGCCACTGCCCGTGGCCATACCTGCGGGGAATACAGACCTGGTCCCCGCAGACCCGGTCTGTAAGGATATGTTTGTGTATTTTTGTATATGGTTGGGTTTATGTAAGGAGGCGTTGAAGCTCCTTTATTCTGCGTGTTTAAGTGTCTTGTGACACTTTGCAAATTAAACAAAACTTAAAAACTAAATTAAATAGGAATAAAGAAAATGTTACAACTCAAATTTCTGATTGCATTTTATTAACAGTACTTTTTACTTTTGATACTTAAGTACAGTAAATACTAGCTACTTTTTTACTTTTACACAAGTAATATTCTAGCAGGCAACTTTCACTTTTACTTGAGTAATTTTCCAATAAGGTACTTTTACTTTTACTCAAGTATGGCTTTTGGGTACTTTATACAACACTGGCTACAAGCGAATGGACGTTAACATTAGCGCTACAATACGTTACGAGGCTGGTAAACGTTGGCTGCGCTGTTTGTTACATTGCTCTTAGTTCACTTTACTAGTCTCAGCTTCACCTTCACCACCTTTATTTAAATATTTGTTATGAAAATCTTTAAGGCCTCTAGTTTCTTCTTCTCTTTTCTGAGAATCGGACTTGTGCTGACCGGACATTTTGAGCGTACGGAACCAAACGGCAACATCAAATTTTGATCAGTGGCGAAACCATTTTTGTGTTAGGAATGGGGGGTTCTTGACCACTATTTCAAGGACAATTAGGAAGAAAACAAATAAAAAGCTTTTATGTAACTCAGATATTACATATTTTTCCCCCACAAATAGGTTTATTTTAATATATATATATATATAAGAGTCCAGTTCTGGGCCCCACCTCTACCCTGGGCCCGGGACAGCAGACCTGTTTGTCCCGTATATAAGGCAATCTTAACAAAGAAAACAAAAAATGTCTAACGTAGCAGAGGCAATGAGCAGAGGCCAGCCGAGGGGCTTGTCCCAAGGTTGGATTGTCATTCATTGTGTGGAAGCATTTTGGGTTTAGCGTGCAAAATACGGATGTGAAAGCAGTTAAAATAGACTACGTGACAATAAAATTTGCTTTGGTTAAAATAAACAAATAATCGTGATAATTAATCGTGATCTCAATATTGATCAAAATAGTCGTGATTATCATTTTGGCCATAATCGTGCAGCCCCAAGTGTGATATGGGTGGGAGGGAACAAAAGTGGTTGGCTTGACTGATAGCCTGTGTAGTGTGTGTGTGATTGGCAAAGTGTGCCTCATCTCTTGTTGAGCAAATTTAAGCTTAATGTTTTTAGATAGCTCATATTTGGCTATTTTTCTCAAGAACCTTTTTAAGAACCTTTTTATTTTACTAATTCATACTGGATCACATGGCACTTTCTGTTACTCATTTAGACCTACTTGGCCTGGTCTTCTTTTAATTGGCCTAATTATGCATTGACGTGTTTTCACCCTGTGCAAGCCTTCAATAAATATAAGAAAAGTAATTGACAGTTTACACTTAATTATTAGTTATTTATAGGACATGTGTTTTGTTGGCACCTAGACTATTTTGTTGCATTTCTAATTTATAAATGTAGGCTACTTGCATGGATAGGGAAATGTTAGGTTTTCAGAGGGTAACTGTCTCCTGCTTTAGGCTATGTAATTGTAGGCCTCATTGTGAGGCTATTTTTGATGTGTAGGACAATTTCAAATAGCCTACCTATCCACGTGTTGCGTCAGTGTTTGGCCTTTTCAGTCCAAAAGTATAATCCGGCCCCCTGAGGTCTCACTTGAAAAAAATCTGGCCCCCTGTCCAATTTCACCCTGGCATCCCTGCTCTATGGAATACGTGTTGGCAGGATTGAGGAGCTCCTCAAAGTATTTCTTCCACCGCCTGATGATATCCCCAGTTGATGTCAGCAGCTCACCACCCCCACTGAGGACAGTGCATTTATTTTTGCACAAAGATAATTTTGTAATGTTGAATGCAATGTTTTTAAAAATGTCCTGTTCGTATGCTCAAATTTTGTCATCAACACCTTTATGAAATATTTCTAGCTTCAATACGGGATGGTGAGATTTCAGCCTGACGGCTCCCCTCACCTCTGGTGTCCACCAGCAGGTTTGGTTATCGCCGTGCCCAGTGTTGTGCCTGAACGCGTTCAATGAACTCGTTCATATTTTGGTGAACTAAGAACTGAACCGTTCGTATTTACGATTGAGGAACTTTATTGCGAACGCGTTCATTCTGACGTCTGTGAACGCGGTTCATACACGTTCTATTTTCGTTCAAAACTATGCCAGATTTCCAGTGACCCCCCCCCCCCCCCAAAATAAAACACACCGTGAACTGTGCTTAACGGCGCTGCGGAGAGCCATCCGATGTGGCAACAGATTTGCACCGCGACACCGGCGACGAGCGCAAAACGTCATCACAACAAAGCATGGGCTATGGAGGAGGAAGGCAACAGTCCGGAGCTCTCAGACTGCACAGCATATGAACATTTAAAGGAGTTTTTATGCAGACGGTAGAAACGTGACTGATCCTGAGGGCTGTCCGCTCGATGCTAACTTAAATTCTCATTCAAAAGGTGTAGAATTGCTGTCTGTGGTGCTACAGTGGGCAGTGCCAGTAATTTTGACAAATAGCTCGCAGCAATGTATTGGAGGTAAAAAAATGTAAAAAGAACTAAAAGTGAACTATTTAGTTCATATTTGAAATCACGAACGAACAAGTTCATTTTAAAGATTGTGAACTATGAACTGAACTAGTTCATTTTAAAGCTTATGAACTATGAACTGAACTAGTTTGTGTAGAAAAAGAACTTTCCCAACAGACCAGCACCAGCGACCTTGTGGCTGCAATTTGCAACAGCCGCCTCCACAATGGCAGAGCGGAACATGGCCCATTCGCACTCAATGTCCCCCACCAACCCCAGAACATGGTTGAAGCTCTGCCGGAGGTGGGAGGTGAAGACCATCTTGACAGGTTCTTCCACCAGGCATTCCCAGCAGACCCTCACTACTCATTTGGGCATTTTCCCCTGCCATCTGATTCAACTCACCACTAGTGTTGTTTTTGGCGGCCTGTTTTAATTTTAGTTTTAGTCTAGTCTTTGTGTCAAGCTGTCATTTTAGTTTTTATTAGTTTTAGTCATGTTCATACTCCTTTTAGTCTAATCAAATTTCAGTCAACTAAAAGTCTGAGCATTTTAGCCTTATTTTAGTCAGAATTATCCATGACTATTTTCGTCTAGTTTTAGTCGACGAAAACTGATGACATTTAGTCTAGTTTTAGTCAATGAAAATTATATTTTAGTCTCTTTTTAGTAATACAATTCTATTTAACCCAGTCAATATAGTATAAGTACCTTGTAGTATAAACCAAAATTTTCTTTTAGCAAAACCTATTTCAAACAAGGTTCTTATTATATTATTGTTACCTTATAGACTCAAGAACTCATCCATTCCCGACACGGAAGACGCTGTTTTGAATTTACAACATATTTATTTTACTAACCAAACATGGTAGAAGTACACCCACAAATGTAAATAAAATTAATAAAAACATAACATAAATTACATAAATAAAAAAACACTATATAAAATGTCTCTTCAAGTTTGTTGTGTTCTTCCCTGCGATTTTGTGGCTGCACTTCTCCCCCTATCTTTCACCTCCACAAGACATTCGGTTTTATTTTCCACTTCGATGTATTTAACGTTTTTCCAAATGTCTTCTCTTCTTCTACCGAAGACCCCCGGCTGGCCGGCCATCGTTCCCTTTCTTTGTCACGCTACTCAGTACTCAAAGTTTTCTCGCTGCTCAGTACTCACGCAGAGTCGCAGACTCACTGGAGCAGAGCATCTTCTAAACTAGACAATTCCCCTGCGGGAAATCGCGAGAATGGTGCTGTGGCGGCAGCAGTTTGCGCTAAGATGATATGATACAATACTATGATGCTACGATGCTACAATTTTTCACCTAATCTTATCCTTGCAGTTGCTATTGCAGAGGCTGTAGTATAAGTGCTAACATATGCTAACATGTGCTAACATAGCATATATTAGAAAAATTATTCTATGTTAGCTATGTTAGCATATGTTAGCATATGTTTAGGAAGTAATAGCACACCCGCTCCGATCGAGCCGCACGTTTTGATGTATTATTCGTGTATGTGCGATGAAATTTGCGGGACGAGTTAGCGACAGAAAACGCTAATCCTAACTAACTAATTTTCTAGCCTCGTAGGGTAGGGCCTCGGTCATTGGCACGAGGCACTAACTAGAAAATTCCCGCGGAAATTTTGAAGTGCCGAGTGGGCTGTTGCCATTAGCTGCTAATGTTAGCAATTATCATGATGCGCTAGCCACCAATTTTAACATTGGTTTAGTGTTAGCATGTCTTTTAAGCCACTAAAAATGAAATAGATGCAAATTGCAAACATGCTAATGCTAACATGCTCATTGCTAATATGCTATTCGCTAACATGCTAATGCTGCCACTAATGCTACCACCAAATTCTACCACTAAAAATTAGCATTAGCCGCTAATGTTAGCAATTAACATGATGCGCTAGCCACTTATTTTAACATTGGTTTAGTGTTAGCATGTCTTTTAAGCCACTAAAAATTAAGTAGATGCTAATTGCTAACATGCTAATGCTAACATGCTAATTGCTAATATGCTATTCGCTAACATGCTAATGCTGCCACTAATGCTACCACCAATTTCTAGCTACTAAAAATTAGCATTAGCCGCTAATGTTAGCAATTAGCATGACGCGCTAGCCAATGACAGACAGACACCTGTCATTGTTCAACTTGGGTGCCAAAAGCCAAAATGGCCGCCCCACAGACCAGTTACTTCAGTTAGAAGTTTCCCAAGTGGGCTGTTTCCATTAACATTGCCCCAAAATGGCCACCCTACAGACCAGTTACTTATGTTTTCCCGCCTCTTTCTGTGGAGCCCCTGGTTGCCACGGTTACCAGTTTGAATTTCAGTTCGGCTAGAGTGAGCGAAAATGCTGAAACCACGGCCTCGAACAGGAAGGCCTTGTGGCCAAACCGTGTGTCCAATCGTTGAACCGACTTCACTTTGGGCATCTTGAGGCTTTCCTGAACGTCTAGATGTGCAGTTTGTGGGTAAAATGAAGAAATGTGAGCTATTTAAAGCAATTTAAAACAAAGGATTGCTTCTGCGTTGCTCCAGAAATTTAACATGACAGTCCATGGAGCTGTGGGTAGTTTAAAAACGGTAAAAGTTTTTAAACGTCGATAAGTGAAGTGAATCCCCGAAGAGAAAACAAGAGTACCTACGTTTTAAAGTTTAAATGAAGTCTCTAGGTGCAAGTATGCCAGAGCAGTGGATGTTGGAAAAAGTGTTGAAGAAGTGCGATGTTTGCAACTTTTCCCATTCATTCTCTATGGGAAAATTTCTGCGCAATATTCGCGACTATGTCGCGAATAATTCCGACCTGGAGGAACGAAATAATAGCACACCCGCTCCGATCGAGCCGCACATTCTGATGTATTATTCGTGTATGTGCGATGAACTGTGCGGGAGGAGTTAGCCATAGAAAACGCGTGGGAATAATAATAAAAATAGACGCGAGCAATAACAATAGTGGGCTCTGCTATGCACAGCACCACTAATAATGCCGCGCGTGGAGCTTGAGGAAGTGACGTCGCCAGGACACAGGAAACAGAAAAACTACAAAATAATAATAACGCAACTAAACATGACAAAATAACGTCGTAACATTTCGTCTCGTTTTGTTCAACGAAAATGGAGATACATTTTAGTATACTTTTTATTTTGTAAACCACAGTGTACAGGCAGATAGTCCAGGGGCAAGCAAAAAGCCCACCCCGACAGGGCTGAACGATTTGGGAAAATAATCTAATTCCAATTTTTTTCCCCCAATATTGCGATTGCAACTTAATATGCGTTTTTTTTTTAATTATTTATTATTTTATCCTCTTTTTTTCAAAACAAAACAAAACATAATGAATGCTTTAAATATGACCAACACAATATATATTTAACTGTTCATTACAGAAGCTTCAGCATTTAATGGGGACTACTGTTTTTTACAACCTGGACCTTATTTGTAGCACAAAATGCCATCGTTCAGTCATCAATATCACGTTTGTTTCATTTGCATTTGTTCAGGAGATAATTAGATCAGCTTACAGCCACATAGCAGGAGTGGTCAGGGCATCAAAACGCAGCTTCTAAATAACGCATTATCTGCAGCGAAACTCGTTCATTCTACCAGTACTTTATCGTACGCTAGTGCTATTCCCCGTTGAGTCCAGAGTTACGTGTTAACATCATCCAGGCTCTTCTGACCTGGATAATGTCATCTCTGAGCGGTGCGCGCACACGCTACCGTCGGCTTGTTAACCTGTAATTTGCTACTGCTATGGTTCGTCCACAGCCTCAGCCGGACAAATATTCGTCCATGTAGAAAAAAAAGTAGCAGTTTGCAAATTACAGCTAAACAAGCCGACCGTCGGCACAGCTCAGAGATGACATCATATGCGTCACTCACGTCACATGACCACCTTGTAGTAGCGCAAGTCGGGTTAGAAAATCCCATTTTATCGTATCACATTATTATCACAAATACAATCATTCAGCCCTACACTCTGGCCTTCCGCCTCTCACCCTGAGCAACTCCAGCGAAGAAGAGAGTCCCCTCTTAAGGACTTAAGTTCCAGACCCAATGCTATGTGTTGAGGTGAGGCCAACTATATCTAGTCAATGGCGCTCAACATCTTCCACAAGCTCCTTCCCCCCAGAGAGGCGACATTCCATGTTCCAAAAGCCAGCTTCCATAACAGAGGATCAGCCTTGGTCTGCTGCCCAATTCACAGTGCACCAGATCCTTCATGCTCCTCCTGCGGGTGGTGGGCCTACAGGGAGGCAAGCCCATGTCTCCCGTGTGGACTGGGCCCGGCCGGAACCCATGGGCAAAGGGCCGGCCACCAGGCACTCGCACACGAGCCCCAGGCTTGACTCCAATGTGGGGCCCCACTAACCCTCCAGGCCGGGTACACGGTCTTTTAATCTTCTTCTTCATAAAGGGTCTTCTGAACCGTTCTTGGTCTGGCCCTTCTCCTAAGACCAGTCTGCCTTTGGAGGCCCTACCAGGGGCAAATTGCCCCGGACAGTATAGCTTCTAGGGCCATTAGGACACTCAAACTCCTCCACCACAATAAAGTGACAGTTCAATGAGCAGTATGAGACAAAACATTCTGTTTTATTGCGTATTCGTATGTGGTTGATGGTTTTTATAGCAGTGGCATCATAACGGTCTATTAGGAGGTGTTTTGAATAAGGTTGAAGATCGCTGAGGTCATTGAAGGCCTAGATGGGGAATGCATGGCCAATCACTGATAAAATCGCAAGTCATTCAACCCCCAGTACAGAGGGTTAGCAGTCTAGGTAGCATTTTTCAATCAACAGTATTCAGTGTCAGAGATTCACTGCCTGCCAGTCAAACTGTCTACCCAGCTGTCTGGATGAGGCTTTCAAGACAGTGCAGAAAAGACTGAGTTTCATGGACGCATCAATGAATAATATATGACTGGGTGTGAGGCTCATACCTCTGTTAACTAAATTATAATTCGTTCAGTGATTAATGGAATGACAAAAGGGTTTGTTCTCAAATAACTGTAGGAAGAGGTCCATTTCGTTTCTTTAGGTCTTTTTTGCCTTAGTGAAATCTATGCTGGAAACACAAACAGGTGGTCAAATAAATAATGCTGGGTGGTGGGTATTTGAAGAGCTAGTTTGTGATATGCTCTAGAAAACGCAGAATGTGCTGGGAAGGCAATGCAATATTTGAGCTATTGTCGAGCTCAGTGTGACCTCCGCTGCATGAAACAATGTAAGCTTACAGATATATATTGTGAATGAAACAAAATGGCGAGTGGGCTAAATTCCTTGATATGCAGGTTGCCTAACTAATTACAGCCAGGCAAGTTCTTTAGCATGTTGGACACACACCCTGACTTTGGAGCATCCTGAAAATGACTGAGGACTAAAAAGCTAGTTCACTTTAATCTTAACTGTTTCTGAATCAGTAACCACTGGACTTCCACTGATAGGCTGTGATATAAATAGTCGCAGATTAAACTGTAGTTTTGTTTATTAGAACATCCTCCAAAATGTAGGTCATTGGAAGGCTTTGTAGAGATAATAACAGTCATGAGGAGTTGTTATTAACATGTTATTTGCATGGTAAAGCATGGTCAGCCATGGCTCTCCTCTGTGGAGTTGGTGCTTAGTTAAACACAGGATTTTTCCCAGAAAACTTCCCCCCTTTGCTTCCTCGTCACTCAAAGAGAGACTATTAATGTAACAACACAGAAAAAGCTTGATTCACTGTAGGGAAAGGGATTTACTGATAACTGCCATCACACTAATGCCTCATTTGTCAATGCTGCAGCTCAGAGAGGATTGCTTATAACACATAGAGCTGTTGGCACAGGGCAATCATGAGGCACAGTGCATGATATATCATTACAAACATGCATGCCAATTTAAATTGTTGTGTTTATTGTAAATTTGTGTTAGACCACTGTTTAGGGGATTAAAATACAATCCAAAAGCCTGAATCTCCAGCTAACATCAACATTTTAGCAGCATTTTTAAGGAGTGTGGTGTTTTATATCCATGGCTGTTAAGCAGACAGTTCACGTAGAACCTGAAAGGTCTCATTTGATTGTGTATTTACTTCTTTGACTGAATCATGCCAGCATAAAGTGGGTTGGTTTAGGGCTGAACAATATGGGAAAATAATCTTCAATATGCGATTTTTTATTTTATCCTCTTTTTTCCCTCAACAAAACATAATGAATGATTTAAATATGAACAACACAAAATTAGATACATAGTCCCGTAGGCTGGGCTAGGGCTGGGTGATATGGCTGAAAAATGTATCACGAAATAAGTGTTTTATATTAGTCGATATCAATAATTATTGATTCATTTTTTTCATTTTTTTAACCTATTGTACCCAGACTTCTCAACTGTGCTGAGCGGGAGCATGTCCTTCACTAAATGATACGCCACTGCATCCGGTATTTCTTTTTATCACTTTGATGTTTTGTCATGTGGCACTACTGCCGTGTACCTCTTGAGCAGGGGTTGCGCTAAACTTTTTCGTTGTCTTTCATTTTGACTGACACGGTCAGAAAAATCCCTTCATGACCCATTTTTACCTGTCACTTTATTTTATTTTTATATTGATGATAACGACATATTCAATAGCATTTGATTTTCATAAATTTTTTATGAATATTCAATAGCGGTGAAAAAAAAAAGATCTGGCTCATATAACCGGCCATTGATATATAATCAATAAACAGCACCATTCAAATATCTTACATTACTCACTCAGTAGAGAAACAAAACGCACTACCAGACTTGACCACTAGCAAACTAAAGCACTCAGGGGCCGTCCGCACAGAAACGCTTTTTGGCGTAGACGCAGATGTTTTGCATTGTTTTGGCCGATCGTTCACACGAATCCTGTAAACGCATAGCCCTAAAACACACTTTTTTGAAACCGGGTCCCAGGGTGGAAAAATTCAAAAATGCAGCTCTTGCGTTTCTGTGTGGACAGATGAAAATGGAGAGAAAACGCAAATAATGATCATCGCCACACCCCTCGAGTACTCTTCCACCTTCTTTCAGTTTGGTTTCTTCTAAAGCCGATTTTTAAACATCGTTCAAGCTTTATGCGCATGTTCCGCCTCTTCCTCTCTGTTTTTGGTGAATTTCTGAAACTGAAACAGCGCCACCTATAGGCCTGGAATATGAAGTAGCGTTTTGAGTTGTGCTGAGGCGGATCCTTGTGGACGCAGATATCCTTGAAACAATGCCAGGGAAAACAGAGGGGGAAAAGATCGGACGAGGCCTCAGACACTCACTCACGCACAATAAGCAGAGAAACGACTCAACCGATTCATAACCACTGCTCGTGGATCCCTGCTTAACCATGAGTAAGCACTCACTCGGCCGGCAGATAAACGAAACTTCCAAATCTTAACCTACTAATCAAGAGAGACAAGAGCCAATTAATATCCTCACTCGCCACCAAGTTTGCAGACAACATCGGTCTGACTCTTGCCTGACTTAAATTAACCAAAATATTGCCAAACTGATGACATGACCTTTCTCTTTTTTTTATATCTACAATTTCCTCATGCAATGTTGCACTGATATTCTCCTTTCACTCCATGCCGTTCTTTTTTGTTGTTGTTGTTGTTGATGATGCCACCAACCTGGCTTAGCTGGGCCGCGATAGGTCATCCTCTGCCTACTTGCAGTTCTGGCACAGGGGTTTTCTTCCTATTTTTCTCTAACGGAGTTCAGGTGAAATTATCAAACACTCTATCGAACGTATTTTCTACTGATATTGATCACGTGATCATGTCCAACAAATAGGCCCAGCCCTAGGCCTAAAATAAAAGATGTATGAAATAAATTAAATTTTTTTTAACGGCTCATTACAGAAACATCTGTAGCCTTGCCACTGTGCATTTAAAGGGAAACTACTGTTTCTTAACTATTTTTTTGTAAAATTCGACAACAAAATGCAGTTTGTGTTTTATCAGATTAGGTTATTTTTTTCCCCCAAATAGGCAAAAATCTCACCATATCTGTAAAACTCCTTAACATAGTCAATCGTATGATTAACCTGAAGTCCAACGCAAGTTATTAATCTGACTATGCTGGTAATAATACCAGGAGCAGTGAACAGGCACAGGTGACTTAGGGCTATATATCTTGCTGCCACGGAGAGAGAAACAAACCTCTAACTCTTGTAAATGTGCCCCCTGTGACCAAGTATACAGAACAGCTGATTTAGCAGTCCCAGAGCCAAAGTTCAATGCACAGTCTGCATTACAATGCAGCAGCAGACATGACTGCATTTGAAAGTAAGAGGCAGAAATGTGATTATCAGATGAGAACATTTAGACTGGTGCCCCAATTACAGTGCAAGACTGTACCACAACTGTCCATGTCAGATGAAACACGAAGTGATTGTTGCCAGAGAAATAAAAGGAAGAAAATCCAGGTCTGCCTATCTTCACTGGTGTAGCTAATGAACTTGTAAGTGAATGTACATATGACCACTTATATTTGAAATAATGACACATATATGCTGTAGGTTTAACTTATTGTCAATATATTGTAAATGGCCAAGATATTGATCACTCAACCTAATGCATCATATGTGCTAAGCTACTAAACTACTTACACCGTACACTAATGTTCATCTCTATTTAATGTAGCCCCGATACATGTTAAAACAAATCAAGTGTTCAAAGCTTGAGCTTTGACATAATCTAACAACCACATTGAGATGAGTCCAACAAATAAGCCAACATTACCTTAAGTGGACGTACAATCGGGGAAGTTAGCGTAACCTCAACCAATATCTTAAGTTATTTCCCTGTTATGATAATAGTTAGCTGGGGTTTGTCCCTGTCATTCTGATTATTTATTTAATTCAGTCAATTTTAATGTATCGTGTGTTAACTGCTACAGTCACATTACCTGTACTGACTCTGTCATTAATGACTACCTAGCAAGCTAGCCCGACAAACGGCACCAAGGGGTAAATGTTAGCTCTCAGTTACACATGCCATCAAGATTTTATAAGGTAGGAGAAACCATCTGATACTCGGGAGAAACGCCCAGAAACTTCTGAAACGTGCAGCTCACTTCTGGCTGACATTTACAGCCAAAGACGTTACAGCAGGGGTAACGTTAGAAAGGCTAACAAGTGTTTAGCTGTCTTTAGCTAACGCTACCTGACTTCCAGCCTCATCACAACGGGGGGCAACACTTACTGTTGGTCATCTTCCGAGAGTCCAGGGGCTTGTTCATTATTCTCTACCGATGCCTCGTCTGGTAGCGATTTGACGTTTGTCCCACTGTTCTTGTTTTTCAGGATGCCTTTTATCGGCCGGGGAGCTGCCATTCCCGCACACGCTGACTGACTGTTACACCGGCTGGCTTGCCCCGATTAATTTCTGATGCTGCGAATTCAGCTCTTCGGTTAACAAAAAAAATAATCTGTTTGAAGAAGGTGTTTCGTCATAACTCAATGCCATAAACCTGGGGGAAAATCTAGACAGGATCCTACGTCCACTAGTGGTTCCCCATGCAATGTCTCTCTCCGGGTGTTCACAGACAGGAGGACCAATGGCATAACAGCGCTACGCGAAAGGCTCGAAACATCGCGAGATCTATGACAAGCGAGGCATATACATAGACAGTATAAATATAATTCTAGAGTTTATGCATGACTTGCATGACTACGCATGGCAACATGTGACAAACAGCCATGCATATGCCTTTTAGAAATTTTAGGAATTACGTGGACCTCAGCAACAGTAGTATTATTTTGGTGTAGCTATGCTTTGATATTTCACAAATAATGTGAATAAGAGATTGACATAATTTGTCGTTAGTGACCTGAATGGCAGAATGAGAACAAAAATGTGTCCAAGTAATGGTTGTTGTAATTCATGATAAATGTAAATATTATAAGTAAAAAGCATAAATGTGGATACATACACACATATACTACAGCACATTCCATTCAGGTGTTTCAGGACATTCTGACCTGTGCACTTAGTCATTCAGTATATTCAGGTAGTCAGCTGATCTCATTCTTTGGGCACATAATGTTGCTGAACCTAGACCTGACCAACTGCAGCAACCCCAAATCACCTTCTTCCATTGTTCGAGAGTCCAATCTTTATGCTCCATAGCAAATTGAAGAATCGAAGATGCTTGTTCAACCTGTTTATCTCTCTCTCGTGCAGCTCGGTGCAGCAGTATAACAGAAAAGAGACATTTCATGGCCTTGACTGTGATAGGAAGGGCAGAAAAAAGACAGTTAAAAGAGGCGCTCCCAGGCTGAACGGGCAGAGACACTTACAACCTGACTTGTGTGTGTTTCTCCGGGTTACAACTTTGCAAGTTGCAAGTTTTTCCATAACACTATACAGCTGTTCAGCCCAATCCTTTGAGTTCATTTCACATTGTACATGTTGAAATGCTCTTACTTTCACTGTTAAACATAGCCTAGAGTTCTACTGTTGTTTTTCTTCGATTTGAATACACCGCACTCGATTTGATTTTTTTCCAACTACATTTCTTCCTCAAAGACGATGGTTCCCCACTATCCTTCAAGTTTTTAATAATGCCTTGGGCATTTCTTAACCCAATTTTAGTGCAATTTCTTTAAATGTTTTCTCTGCTTGATGTATGACAATGATTTGACCCTTCTCAAACAGGCTGACATCTTTTCTATGGCCACAGGATGTGTGTTTAGACATGGTTGTGTAAGAAATGAGAAGCTACTGCATATCCAATAGCAGGCTCGTACCTATTTGCTTGGTTAAATCCAGGTGGCGACTTTTTTTTTGGCCAGGCCTCAGCCATATGTTTATTTCTGTCTCTGTTTCTTGTACAATTGTTCATATTTAAATTTTGGTGGTGAACATTTTAATTCATGCAGAGCATAGGGAAAGAGTTGATGGGAACCCATGTTTGGCATGAAGGATGAATTCTCCAAGGAAATAAACAAAACACAGAAATTACTATACCCGATACTAAAACAATAGTCAGAAGGGTGAACGGGCAACACTTGAGGTAGATAAACTATACATTGAAGGTTGGCTGTTCCATGACTACTCCACCACACTCTGGCTTCTGTAATAAACAACTCAAACTGGTCAAACTTTTTTAAAAATATGAATAATTGTACACAAATCACTTGCATATATCTACTCCAGTGTCTTTCACAATCCTGAGTTTACAATGGTGAACTGAGTCTAGGGGGTGCGCGGGATCTATTTATGTTTTGGATCGTGTGTAATTTTTTTTACCATTTAATTCATATTATTGGCGTTCTGATTTTATTTCCATAACCGCTGTGCTAAGATGACAGGGTTGTGTTAGCTCCACGGTCAGTGAAATTTTTGTTTAATGTGGCTGAAAATATTATCCCTATTTCCCCCAACTTATCTGCTTTCTGCCTCTGAGCCTGAGCCTGTCATTCATCCTCTTTGCTCTTAAAAGTGGAAGTTTGTGCGTAACAGTGTTTTAGTTTAATTCAAATGCGAGAGAGCACTGTTGTTGTGATAATGCACCGCATCAGTAGTTGCTTCCATGTCTTGTATTATTTCAGTTATAAAATGGCTTAAATAAATGATTAAAATAAATGTAAATGGTATTAGGTCCAGCATTGGATCCATCATCAGGTCCAGACACATGTAGCGCTGATAACTTAAGTACTCTGCCATAGTTTATTGTTGGCCAACAGAAGTCACCACCTGCAGCACAACAGGAAACAGCCAATCAGACACAATCAAAGCATTTGACTTCCTCACTGTCATCTGAGCCAATCACCCAGTGCCGGCGCTCCACACACGCACATCACGCACTGCGCGTAGGGCACCAAGTGCCTGGGGGGGCACCAAAAAATGTGGGTCGTGAAAAATCATCACAATAGGCTACTAGTATAAATAACAAATAAAATATGTCTAAATCATGTTAATATACAAAAGCAATACAAAAGTAATATAGGTCTAGACCAAATTAGTCGAGAAAAAGGTGAATCTCCTGTGCGGCCCTCTCTCCAGTCTCCCTCTGGTGCCCCCCTTCCGCACCTCCCAGTGGTTTGTTCGATTATGATTCAACAGAGCGTCACAGTCCCGCCCGCAGCCAAAGAGAGCGGTGGTACGGAAGTACGGTTCCCATTCATTTATCCCATTGACGTTTTGGAAAAATCCGCATCTAAAGAGTTTTAGACAGCTATGGCTGAACTCATAAGCATATATCATTTTGAGTGAAAAAACGAAGAGAGTACAAGACTGTGTACATATTTTCATTTCCGAGAGAAGGAACTACTCATCCCATAAACCACCGCGCCTCACTGAAGTCGACTCGAAGCCACAACCTCGAAAGAGCCTTTTCAGCGTCTTCCAAATCTGACGACGGCCACGCGAACCTGTGCTGCTGTGTGGGCTACTGTAACGTTCCTGTTGTACGATCACAAATAAATAAATAAAAAAGAACCTGTGTTGCGTTTTTGCATGGTAAACTTATCACTTAGTCAGCTAGCAATGCTATGTTTGATTATGCTTAAACTGGGCTTCCTATTTCTTTTAGCCATCAGAGATATAGTCAGGTAAGTAACGTTAGCCTATTAGCCTAGTTTGCTTTGCATTTCAAGACGCTTTTTTGGCGTATGTTATCAATTACGATCAAACGATGTGTAGTGAAAAGGTAACGCTACAAGTGACACTTTCACAACGTAATGAAATGATGAAGCTGTTAAGGTGAACTTTAGAAAAACCGTGCAACTGAACGAGATGTGATTTTGCCAACTTAGACTGGTTTAGATAAGTTCCGTTGTTCTATGCGGTTATTTTCAAGATGTTCATAGGCCAAGGGCGACGTTGGTGAAACTGCAATTACAAAAAAAAAAAAACACAATCTCAGTGTTTGTATATTTTCATATTCACAGAGTTGTCAAATTATGTACAGAATTATTATATTCTGCCTCATCAGACCTCTTTTAAAGGTAAAATAGAGTTTTGAATTTTAAATGTCCCAGTGACACATAGGCCTATATAAAAGACTAATGTGTGCAATATTTTTGTATGATGGTTCAATCAATAATACATTTCAGTACAAAAGACAAAAGAAAGACTTTAGAGAAAATAAATAACCAAAACACAATAAGAAAATTCTGACTTGGCTACACAAGCGTATCGTATACCGGACCTATACAGGCCGTCGGCCGATACTCCCGCTAATCACCCTTCTCCACTTAACCTACTCTACTTATACCTATCTCTGCGAAATGTTGTTTTATGACTTTAACTTGCAAAACCGAAACAAAACAAAATACTGTAACACTTCTCTAACTGCTGTGCTCAAAAGCATAAACCGCCCAGACTCCAAACAAATCCAACCGGCTCTGCACCTATAAGGTGATTGCAGGGCCGGCGCTAGCCATTTGGGTGCCCTAAGCACAAATGCTTGGTGCCCCCCCCCCCCCACAGAATTTCTTAGTTACGTTCTGAAGCTTATTTTAATCCCACTCAAAGGAAGTTCACCGTTCATTATTTAATGTTCACCATTTTATTATTCAATCACTTTTTCTATAACTATTTGCAAACCACTGCTCTGTGTGCTTGCTGCTGTGGAAAACTCAAATTTCCCTGAGGGAGTAAACACAATAAAGTTTTAAGTCTAAGTTCTAAGTCAAAGTCTCACTCACTTCCACTCTCTAACACTGTATCCTGATAATGCATTTTTATTATTATTTGTAAATATGTGTAACTATCCTGAAGGCCCAGTTGGGATAACCACAGGTTTTGGGGGCTTTTTTGATGTGGTTCTGTTCTTTTACTTTTCCTATGTGTCTGGTGGGGATGTTGGAAGCCCAGTGTTGTAGGGTCCTGATAACTTCTACATCCTTCTACATATATTTCTACATATATTCTTCTACATTTACAGTCATGGCCAAAAGTTTTGAGAATGACACAACTATTAATTTTTACAAAGTCTGCAGTTTCAGTTTTTATAATAGCAATTTGTATATACTCCAGAATGTTATGAGGAGTGATCCACTCAACTGCGATTATTTGCATAGTCCCTATTTGCCTTGAAAATTAACTTTATCAATAAAACCACATTTCCACTGCATTTCAGCCCTGCCACAAAAGGACCAGCTAACATAATTTCAATGACACACAGGTGTCACACACATTAACACGGTGTGGATGTTGATGAGGACAAGGCTGGAGATCAATCTCTCAGGATTGAGTGACTGGACACTTGGAACTGGAAGATGGTGCCATTGTTCCTCATCTGTTAGTCATGGTTACCAGCAAGGAAACAAGTGCAGCCATCATTGCATTGCACAAAAAGGGCCTAACGGGGAAGTTTATTGCAGCGAGTAAGATTGCACCTCAGTCAACCGTCTATAGGATTATCAAGAACTTCAAGGAGAGAGGTTCAACTGATGCCAAACAGGCTCCAAGGCACCCAAGAAAGTCCAGCAAGCGGCAGGACCGTCTCCTGAAGTTGTTTCAGCTACGGGATCGGGCCACCACCAGTACAGAGCTTGCTCAGAAATGGCAGCAGGCAGGTGTGAGTGCATCTGCACGCACAGTAAGGCGAAGACTTTTGGAGGAAGGCCTGGTGTCAAGGAGGGCAGCAAAGAAGCCACTTCTCTCCAGCAAAAACATCAGGGACAGACTGATATTCTGCAGAAGTTACAAGGACTGGACTGCTGAGGACTGGGGTGAAGTCATTTTCTCTGATGAATCCCCTTTCCAATTGTTTGGGGCATCTGGAAGAAGGCTTGTTCGGAGAAGATGAGGTGAGCGCTACCATCGGTCTTGTCTCATGCCAACAGTGAAGCATCCTGAGACCATTCATGTGTGGGGTTGCTTTTCGGTCAAGGGAGTGGGCTCTCTCACAATCTTGCCTAAAAACACAGCAATGAACAAAGAATGGTACCAGAACGTCCTCCGAGAGCAACTTCTCCCAACCATCCAGGGGCAATTTGGTGATGAAGAATGCCTTTTCCAGCATGATGGAGCACCTTGCCATAAAGAAAAGGTCATAACAAAATGGCTTAGGGAACAAAACATTAAGATTTTGGGCCCTTGGCCAGGAAACTCTTAATCCCATTGAGAACCTGTGGTCAATCCTCAAGAGGCGGGTGGACAATCAAAAACCCACAAATTCTGACAAACTCCAAGCATTGATTATGCAAGAATGGACAGCCATCAGTCAGGATTTGGTTCAGAAGTTGATCGACAGCATGCCAGGGAGAATTGCAGAGGTCTTGAAAAAGAAGGGTCAACACTGCAAATATTGACCTATTGCATGTAATTCTCAATTAAAGCTTTTGATACTTATGAAATGCTTCTAATTGTATGTCATTATACCATAGAAACATCTGGCAAACACCTAAAAACCCTGAAGGAACAGACTTAATTAATTAAATTAATAGTTGTGTCATTCTCAAAACTTTTGGCCATGACTGTAGATTCAGCTCATTTGTTCTGCCCGGGCTGCCACCTGGTGAAACTGTTGAAAGACAGTCAGTCAGTTAGCAGCCTGGACAGAGAAAATAAGTTCACAGCCTTCAGGTGTGCCTCCCTCCCCCACTCACTCTGGCCTCCAAACCCCCAGCAACCCCGCTCCTCTCTGATTCTCCCCCTCCCCCGTTTTATGTCAAGGTGTTTTGTCTTTGGGATGAACCAGTTTCTGTCTCAAGGTGTTGCCAGGTTAGAAGTGAACATGTACCCCGTCCCCCATAAACTCTCTGGGCTCACTCCCCCTCCCCTCCCCACAAGTTTCCTTGAAGTGGCTCAGCGTGTCCCCTCCTGTGGTGTCCCAATGATTGCATCATTTACATAACCACAGCCAATCGGCTGCCCTCTGGGTTTTATAGGTAGAGCAAAAAAAGCTGGGACTTCTAGTGTTAAATCGCTTTAAATAGCTCACATTTCTTCATTTTACCCACAAACTGCATATCTAGACGTTCAGGAAAGCCTCAAGATGCCCAAAGTGAAGTCGGTTCAACGATTGGACACACGGTTTGGCCACAAGGCCTTCCTGTTCGAGGCCGTGGTTTCAGCATTTTTTCTCTCTCTGCCTGTCTTCGTAACTGGAATTCAAACTGGTAACCGTGACAACGGGCTCACACGCAGCAGAAGAGGAGGGGCTCTACAGAAAGAGGCGGGAAATTTCCAACTGACATAAGCAACTGGTCTGTGGGGCGGCCATTTTGGGGCAATGTTAATGGCAACAGCCCACTCGGGAAACTTCTAACTGAAGTAACTGGCCATTTTGGCTTTTGGCACCCAAGTTGAACAATGACAGGTGTCTGTCTGTCATTGGCTAGCGCGTCATGCTAATTGCTAACATTAGCGGCTAATGCAAATTTTTAGTGGGTAGAAATTGGTGGTAGCATTAGTGGCAGCATTAGCATGTTAGCGAATAGCATATTAGCAATTAGCATGTTAGCATTAGCATGTTAGCAATTAGCATCTGCTTAATTTTTAGTGGCTTAAAAGTCATGCTAACACTAAACCAATGTTAAAATAAGTGGCTAGCGCGTCATGCTAATTGCTAACATAAGCGGATAATGCTTATTTTTAGTGGTAGAAATTGGTGGTAGCATTAGTGGCAGCATTAGCATGTTAGCGAATAGCATATTAGCAATTAGCATGTTAGCATTAGCATGTTAGCAATTAGCATCTACTTAATTTTTAGTGGCTTAAAAGACATGCTAACACTAAACCAATGTTAAAATAAGTGGCTAGCGTGTCATGCTAAATGCTAACATTAGCGGCTAATGCAAATTTTTAGTGGCTAGAAATTGGTGGTTGCATTAGTGGCAGCATTAGCATGTTGGCGAATAGCATATTAGCAATTAGCATGTTAGCATTAGCATGCTTACAATTAGCATGTATTTAATTTTTAGTGTCTAAAGAGACATGCTAACACTAAATAAATCAGTGGCTAGCGCGTCATGCTAATTGCTAACATTAGCAGCTAATGGCAACAGCCCACTCGGCACTTCAAAAATTTCTGCGGGAATTTTCTAGGTTTTTTTAATATTTCAAAACCACAATATTTCTATACATTCTGTAATGTGACATGCTAGTGCTAATTTCTGGTCGAGCCTCCATTTTCTAACAACTCGTAAAGCGAATCTTAAGCCGAGTTATTCATGCAGTATTAGTCAGAGGTGTCAAGTAACGAAGTACAAATACTTCGTTACTGTACTTAAGTAGATTTTTTAGGTATCTGTACTTTACTTGAGTATTTCTTTTTCTGAAGACTTTTTACTTTTACTCCCTACATTTGTACACAAATATCTGTACTTTCTACTCCTTACATTTGAAAAACAGGCTTGTTACTTTTTAAACCTCCACGGATGACAAGACGTAAAAGACGTGACAGGATCGGACATGATTAGAGCATCGGACTAGAGACGGAAAGTCGATGTGCGTCCTGTTGATCAGTTTGAGCTCTGCTGCCACCTAGTGACTGAAAGCTTGTTTATCCTTCAAGCATCAATAAAGACATTAACTGAAAGTCCACCTGACCCCACTATTTGAGAACTAGCTACTGGTCTAATGTAAAAAAACAAACAAACAAAAAACTCAGGTATGGTGTGGCTTCTGTTGCTATCATTAGCTTTTTGAGGATTTTTTGGAAGCTAGTTTACAACGTTAGCAATGCTATGGGAACACACCGTTTTGATAGTATAGCTAACACTGGCTAGTGGTTTAAAAATAACAACCCAATAACCCTCAGTTTATTATTAAAAATGATCCAGATGCTCATGCAGGACATCTGGTCACGTTAAGTCTGGATTATTCTGCTAGAACTTTTTCATTTTGCAAAATTATCAACAGATGAATTGTTAATGGAAAATCTGGCAACATTTTTTTACTTTTTACTTAAGTACATTTCAGAGTCTGTACTTTCTTACTTTTACTTGAGTAAAGGAGTTGAATCAGTACTTTTACTTTTACAAGAGTATTTTTTTACACAAGTATCCATACTTTTACTTAAGTACGGAATGTGAATACTTTTGACACCTCTGGTATTAGTTAGCTTAGCCTTGTGCTAGCCGAACCGTTTTTTTGTTCCTCTCGTTTTCACGCTTATGCCGTGAGGTTGTGCTCTGCATACTATGGCTGTGTTATGTAATATGCAATGTGATGCTTTACTGTGGTTATAGGAATTTTAATTTACTTTTTTTTAGAGTGGAGGAGAGTTGCTGTGTGGCTCGGTGTGTGACGCCTGTGTTTCTTTTCTTTACTATAAAGGTATGCTAGTTATCTAATTCAGTTCATTTTTTGGTATTTTTGGCACTAAAAAAAGGAGCTAGTGTGGGTAAAATGATTTAATAATTTTAGGTTGTGGAAGACGTGTGGGAATGATGTAATGCATTTTTATTACATTTTGAATCCTGATTTTACACATATGGATTTTGTTTTGCATGGTGCACTGTATCCTCACATTAATTTTAAAACGGGATAGAGCTGTGTGTGCTCGGAGCTGAGTGGAGGAGAGTTGCTGTGTGGCTCGGTGTGTGACGCCTGTGTTTCTTTTCTTTACTATAAAGATTAAACTTCCATGGATGCTCAACCCCAGTGTGCGTCTCACTTTCTAACCGCATGACACAACGCAGGAAAACGGCTGCTACACTTGCTTGTATTCTTTACCATGGCAAACAATCATGAAGATAGTGCTTGTAGTATGGATGAGTTGGACCAAGACGAAGGGAATTGGCAGATAAGGAAGATAAATAAAGCAAAGCGGAGTAGAGGAATGAAAGCTAGTGAGGAGAAATGGAATGTTGTTGTGAGGTTTGAAGAATCAGGAGTGAAGAATTTGGATCCATTAAAATTGACGAAAATAATTAAGAATCAGGTTGGCGAGGTTAAATATGCTAGAGTTCTGAATGATGGGAATTTATTAATCGGATGTATCTCTGAAGAACAGGTTGGAAGAGCTTTAAAGATGCAAAATGTTGGGAAAGCAGTGGTAGTAAAGGCGGTGAAAGTGGGTGAACAAGGAAGTAAAGGAGTGATTTATGGGATTCCTTTAGCAGTTGAAATGAAGGAGCTGGTCAAAAACTTAAAAATGTGATGCTGTTCAGAGTGCAAAGCGCTTAACTAAGGGTTTTGAAAAAAAAAAATCTGAGTCAGTTTTGATAGAGTTTAGCTCAAAAGAGTTGCCTACAGAGTTATACTTTGGGTATATGAGATATAGAGTAAGAGAGTTCACTCCTAAGCCAAAAAGATGTTACAAGTGTCAGAAGTTTGGTCATGTAGCTAATATGTGTAAAGGGACTAAAAGGTGTGCTAAATGTGGTGGGGAGCATGAGTATGGGGAATGTGGAGAGGGGGTTAGACCTAAATGTTGTAATTGTGGAGGAGGACACAGTGCGGCCTACTGGGGATGTGAAGTAATGAGAAGGGAGACTGAGATTCAGAGTGTGAAAAGGAAGGAAAGACTTTCTTATGCAGAAGCAGTTAAAAAAGTGGAACAAACAAAGAGGATTAATGGAGGAAATGTTGGAGAAGGAATAACAACAGGGGATGTACGGATTCAGAGGCAAGAACTTAGAGAGCAGGAGAAAAAGGAGTGGGGGGGGGACTTGGTTATCTTTATTGCAGGGGTAATTAATGCAACAGCTGAGGTCAAATCAAAAACTGAAAGGATTAAAATCGTTACAAAGGCAGCAATTCAGCATTTGGGTATGCTAGAATTAAAATGGGAAGAAATCAGGGACTGTCTTACTTAGGGCTGTGCAATTAATCGAATTTTGATCACGATTTCGATTCTTGGTTCAAACGATCTCCAAATTAATAAAATCGAGTTGGAACGATTCTTTTGCCATTTTCCGTGGTCTTTGAGGTTTTTCCTGAAAGAGACACGCATGCGCAATTCATTCGCTCCCCCAGAGCATTCAATGCGGGAGAACATCCCGTTTGGTCGATATAAAGGGTAAAAAAGTTCTCTTGTATGGCAACACATAATGTGCAAAATGTGCTACAGTGTGACATCCAGTGTTGTGCCTGAACGCGTTCAATGAATGAAAGTTTATGAACTCGTTCATATTTTGGTGAACTAAGAACTGAACCGTTCGTATTTCCGATTGAGGAACTTTATTGCGAACGCGTTCATTCTGACGTCTGTGAACGGCGTTCATACACGTTCTATTTTCGTTCAAAACTATGCCAGATTTCCAGTGACCCCCCCAAAATAAAACACACCGTGAACTGTGCTTAACGGCACTGCGGAAAACCATCCGATGTGGCAACCATTGACTGCAACAGATTTGCACCGCGACACCGCTCGTCGCCCTGTCGCACAAACAAAACGTCATCACAACAAAGCATGGGCTATGGAGGAGGAAGGCAACAGTCCGCAGCTCTCAGACTGCAAGCAATCAATTAGGTTAAATATCTAACTTACTTCAAAAAGCAGTTTGCATCTAACTTAATTAAGGCAGTTCGTTCTGTAGCTCACTCCGCTTATCGCTTCGTGTTCAAACGAGTCGCGCTCACTCGCTTCGAATAGATGCCGCATGAGCTCTGATTGGTTGTGCTGGTTGTTGTTGAGGGTGGCGCTTGTGCAGCCTCTGAGGCTGAGCAACGTGGAACCTGACGGCTGAAGGCAGATTCACCCTGGAGCCCATGCATTGAGCCGTCTATGGAGCCCATGGTCCATACCACCATCTTCTAACTCTCTGGTCATGGGCTTCCGGACAGATTTGAATTGACGGGAGCTAAACAGCGCCACCCTACCCCCAATGTAACACAATGCTAATTTGTGGTCAGGAGAGGAAGTACAACAATACATAGAGAGATATTCCAACTGCTGGCAGTGGGAAAATTGTAATAATTTAACTAGAAAATTCCCGCGGAAATTTTGAAGTGCCGAGTGGGCTGTTGCCATTATCTGCTAATGTTAGCAGACAGATACCTGTCATTGCTCAACTTAGGTGCCAACTGCCAAAATGGCCGCCACAGACCAGTTACTCATGTCAGTTGGAAGTTTCCCGCCTCTTTCTGTGGAGCCCCTCCTCTTCTGCTGCGTGTGTGAGCGTGTGTAAGCCCGTTGGGGCCTGGTTGTCGTGGTTACCAGTTTGAATGTCAGTTGGGGAGACAGGGAGAGGGAGAGAAAATGCTGAAACCACACCTTGAACAGGAAGGACTTGTGGTAAAACCGTATTTCCAATCGTTGAACCGACTTCACTTTGGGCATCTCGAGGCTTTCCTGAACGTCTAGATGTGCAGTTTGTGTGTAAAATGAAGAAATGTGAGCTATTTAAAGCGATTCAAAGAAAGCTTACTTCTGCTTTCCTCCAAAAATTTAACATGGCAGTCTATGGAGCTGTGGATGGGTGTTGCTGGCGCATCTTTGCGTCTGATGCCAAAACTATAAGACTTACAGCTTTAGCAGACGAATTTGAGCGAGAAGACAAATTTTCCTACATTTCTATATATAAATTATGTCTATCGTGTGAAATTTGTGGCCACGGGAGCAGTTTCTGTTTTATTTTTTGCCTAATTTTCTTCTCTCCTCCTCACTCTAGCTGATGATGCCATCCACTCTAGCGTGAACATTCGGCGCAATACACACCTATTAGAATCAGAATGATGCTGAGAAACTAGTTCATGCATTTGTGTCTTCCAGACTGGATTACTGTAATACATTACTGTCTGGCTGGCCAAATAACTCTTTAAAAAGCCTCCAACTTATTCAAAATGCCGCAGCAAAAGCATTGACAGGAATTAGCAAAAGAGATCATATTACTCCAGTTTTAGCTTCTCTTCACTGGCTCCCCTCTAGAATAGAATTTAAAATCCTCCTCCTTACATACAAGGCCCTCAAAGGCCTAGCTCCATCATATCTTAAAGACCTCATTGTACCATATCATCCCAACAGATCACTTCGTTCTGAAAGTGCAGGCCTACTTGTGGTTCCTAGAATTTCAAAAAGTAGAATGGGAGGCAGAGCTTTCAGCTATCAGGCTCCTCTCCTGTGGAACCAGCTCCCAGTTTGGGTTCGGGAAGCAGACACTCTCTCTATTTTTAAGGTCAGGCTTAAGACTTTCCTTTTTGATCAAGCTTATAGTTAGGGCTGGACTAAACCATCCCTTAGTTATGCTGCTATAGGCCTAGGCTGCTGGGGGACAATGCAACAAACACATGTTCTCCTTCTTTCTTCTCTCTCCACTCTCGTGTCCTCCACTTTCTTTTTCTCTTGCACAGAGCTCCTGCCCTCTAATTTCCTATCTGCTACTAGTCATGCAATTCTGTGCTATTACTATGTAGAATGTCTGCTGCTGCTCTCCCTTCTTCCGAGTATCTCTGGCCTGGAGTTGAGTGTTTCCTGTGGAGCGCCATACTACATCTGTTGTCGTGGTCTCATCAGCCTGCCCAGTCTCCATGGAATCCTACTGTTATCCACTACTACCTGAATGAACAATTCTCCAACCTGCCTATGATTCCTCTTATATTTTCAAACTGTCATGTAACATCATTAGTTTGTATCATACTATCCCACTTGTATGCTGTCAGAATTGATTTTGGTTAATCGCATTCTCAATATCTTCCAGTTTCAATAGGGCATAATTTTGTTCTTTGATCCTTATTGTGTATTTCTCATTTTCTATTTTTCTCAGCTCTTTTCTGATTGCTTTCCGTTCTTGATCAAACCATTTGACAGTATTTAGCCTTTTAACAGGTCTTTGCTTTGTGAGGTCAGCCCTAATAGCTGCCTATATCATATTGATATCATCAATCAATATGCCAGAAGCACATGACACAGCTGCAATCACTCTGCAATCAACCCTCCTTAAAAGGCTGGCTGTGGCATCCCTCCAGTGCCAGATAATTCCACATGTCGTGGTTGGTGCTTCCAGTGCTTCCCAAGGAGAGCCAGAATCCTGCCCCGGCAGCCATTTTCAGTTCTTTTCTCAGTAGTTTCCAGCGACTTTTGTTTGCCTTTTTGTGTTTTTGTTTTGTTGTCTTGGGATTTAGTCCTGACCGAGTTTGTGAATAAACTCCCCTTGACTGACATTTTCATGCGGTATAATCTCCTGCTTTAGGGTCCAACCACCAGTTGGACAAACCCTCACACATAATACAGAAGTAAACAGCAGATGACAGCAAAGCAATTGCATTTATTTTCATAAAATATTACAACACTGCTTGTGGTGGGACACTCAGGTAGATAAGTTGAATAGTTAAGACAGGAGGCCTGTACTAAAATACACACACACCAACGCAAAAGAATGAACCTAATAACTAGTTGAATGACTGAAACCAAGTACAAACATACTATAAATAAATAAATAAGACAATGAGGAAACAAAACTCTGATGTGGGTGGGAACAGTAGTAATAGTAGTAACCCCATTAACTAAAAGCAAACCCAACAGCTGGATATGAAACTAAATAAACAAGAGATAATATTTAACCAAATAAGCAACAAAAGAAAATATTTAACCCAAAATAAGCAAAAAGAAAAATTAATCAAACCAAAACTTCACATTCAATATAATTATATTAAAACTAGTTATTATTACTATTGACTATTAAAATGGAAAGCAATGGCCAGTTAATATTACTACAAGTTAGAATACAAAATAAGTCCCCCTCCTCCTGTCCTCCGGTTGATCGTTACCTGCTCGCTCTCTGTGGTGGGAGGGGTGAACTTGCTGATGTGACTCCGAGAACTTTGTAAACTTGCCAAAATGACTTCAACTGTCTGGGGGACGGGGAAGAAAGAAGAGAATAGAAGAGAAAGAAAGAAGTATAGTAAAGATACAGTAATGAAGCATCGGTTATACTGCATCAGTTATTTAGCACAGTGTACTTTGAAGTTGATAACTTGCCTCAACATGCTAATCAGTAAATATCCAGTTTTATATATCTGTATGTGGGCATGATTGGATCTTTACTGTTATGGATCATTTGCAGAGATTCAACCTAATCTACACTTTTATTGTTTGTTCTGGCTGATCTGGCTAGCTAATGTTTTATCTGCTTTTAATAGTCAGTTCAAATTATGTAAAGCATGTTTAAAACTACATCAGTGTTAAAGTACACATTATATTATTATTATTAATTTTATTATTATTATTATGATTATTATTATGATTATTATTAATAATAATAATAATACTCCATAGCTTAGTGTAGGATAACATACACTTTTAAATTGTCTCGTTGGGGCACCACCTCCTGTTATCGTAGGAAGAACACGGTTTAAATCAGTTTATCAGTCTCGGTTAAATAATTTGCATATCTGAAGTATGAATCCTTTACTACAAATTTTACCAGTCATTCTCTGCCGTAAACAACACCACAAACAACTTCTTAAGTGTGAATGAATATTTATTTAATAAAGTGACAACTATGAGTAAATGAGGGACTAATAGAATATATGCATAGACAGGGCCTGAAGTTAACTTTTTTGGCCACCAGCCACAGTAGTTTTTTACCAGCCAAAATTTTTTTGTGCCTAAAACAAAGGTTAACGACACAGAAAATGCGTAAGAATGGTTCTTGAACTTGTACAGAATACACATTAAAGTGCTGTCTGGTTATTAACCGACTTAACCAGTCTCATTTATGAGTAGACCTACATAATGATTACAACTGTATCTGACCTGGTGTCGTGGCAGGCATTTAGAACACAAAATAACATAAATACAAACAGCCAATCATCTCACTGACGGTCTCATTTATTTAGTTAACTGCAATCCATTTGTCACTGTAGTGTATTCAGTTAATTGTTTTTTTTACATTTTAGATTTTAATCACATTTATATCAAAAGACTATTTTTAAGTTTGTACATATTATAAGTTCATGTTGCTTTTTAAAGCGTCTAGTATTTTGACAGAATAACATTTAGATAAACAACAACAATCAGTCAGGTCATTTGCTCATTGATTGCGTTTACATGGGATATGGTGTTTACATGGTGTTAACATGGCACACAGAGAAACCCGGTTATTCATATCCCAGTATACATGATAAATACCAGTATCCCATTTTCCGATCGCCGCATCTTATCTGCGTATGCGTGTTTCACGTCTTTTTCAATGTTTTCCAATGCGACCTAACTTGTTCAACGGAGCGAGGTGGAAAACCAGCATCACGTAGCTTTTCCGCAACAGATTTGAATACATAAGCATTTCTGTGTTTTCTGCCATCGAAACACGTCGTTATGTTTAGTTCTTTCATTACTTTAAGGGAAAATTCAGTCTCTTCGTCGCTCCAAAAGTGAGAAGTTCTCGTTGCCGCAATGTTGTTTGTATATCTAGTGCGTCACTTGGCGTCACTCGCGCCTGCGCAGACAGTGGGCAGCCGTCAGAGATCGGGATAAAGTGTATACATGCTCCAGTAGGCCGGCTTCTATCGGAGTACTCCAGGTAGCAAAACCGGGTTTCTTGAAATCGGGAAATGAGCATATCCCAGTTTCTGAATTCGGGATATGGTGTTTACATGGACAAACACAAAAACGGGACACTTCAAAAACCCGATCAAAATCGGCATACTAAAGACCATGTAAACGCAGTCATTGGCTACCCGCCAACGTGGCAGGTAGATTGACAGTTTCACCCGCCAATCACAAAAGTTACCCGCATTTGGCGGGTGGGCGGGTGCCAATTTCATGCCCTGTGCATAGATAATCAAATAAAACGAATATAATAGGTAAGGTATGGAATTATTAATTTCTGGAGCGATGGTGAGAGATAGAGATGTTTTAAGGTTTAATCTAAAGGGAATGGATTTGATACCTAATCTAATCAATCTTCTCTAAAAGATATTAGTAGGGAGTTTCAAAGTAGTGACACCAACTCTTTGTCTTAAGCGGTAGGAACGATTCAGCCTACTTTTGTAGTCTTCTCAGCGTCGGTGATGGAGGAGCGTCGGTGTGACGAGTTGGTGACGGTAACGGCACAGCTGATGCGGGCCTCTCTTGGACCGGTAGATAGGACTCGTTGCTTGGTTTGCAACTGCAACACCCAGTTCGCTTGAGAGCGTTGTAGGTGTTCAGTCAAAGGCAGTAGACGACACTTGGCAGTGTCTTTGTGTTTGAAGAAAGAATCCGGCTCGTCACGTCTTCTTGATATCGTTGCTATGGCAACAGCTTCTTGGTTTCTTGATCTGTCGAAGAGATTGGGTCTTTCTCTGATATCCCAGCTGTCTACGCTGGCTAACTTATGAACGATGATGGTTAGTACTTCGATTGGTAGAGTATCAAAATTAATAAAGCTAGAAAACTATTTACGTCACTATAAAAATCGTACGTCAGGGAAAAACATCTGACGAGAAACAAACAGAGCTCGAAATATTCAAGTTGTTCTTAAAACAAGTTACTAAGTTTAAACGTAACTAAGTACGTAAACGGAAAATGGAAATTAAAACTAGAATGTGCTAGAAAGTGGAAAGTGCAAAAGAAAAGTGTACAAGAAAAAGTAAAGAAGTGCCGAAGAAAAAGTAAAGGTAAAAAGTGCGGAGAAAAGGGAGCGTCGCTCTGGTTTTATGAGTTAATTATTCAGGGCGTGTGTGGATCGGATTTCCAAATTCTTCGCGCGGAAAGTGAAGAGACCGCCTATTCCTTTTTCTTGAGACGTCTTATTGCCTGATCTGCTTAACCTATTTTATATTACTAAATGTAACCATTCCATCACTCATCATGGCTCGTTAGCAATGTTTTCGTATGCGACAACACTCAACATTACAACATAACAAGATGACGTATCTGAACGGCAAAATCAAAATAATTCAAAAGCATCAATTAATTAATAAACTCATGTTCTTTATAGTGACAATTTTCTAATACTAAAAGATTGTGGTTTCTAAAATAACAATTCCAATAGTGATGATTTCACAATAGCTACTAGCATAAGAACATATCTAAAGTTCTACATGCTTTAATTTAAACAATGATTAAAAGAGGGAAAATACTTTTAAAGATAGCCACATGATGGCAATGTTGATACTTCTTTTCTGTGACCAATTATATGAATTTTGGCTAACTTTATCGTGCAATGATCAAAATAGTCTCATTGTGATCGTTAGCACTTCCTGAACAACAATATATAACTTTCCAGGTTATTGCAATTTCGATGTCATATTATCAAACATAGGCTCTTTTCAGAGAAGAGAAATACAGATCAGGGTCTGGTTCTGGGAGGAAGTTATTTACGACCCCTTATCAGTTCACTTCCTTGGTCACTCTTGGAGAGGGGAGCAAGAAGGTGTTTGATATATTTGCATGTGTGTGTCTCTGAAAAGGAAGGATTAGTACATCACAAGCTTAAAACATAATAAAAATAACAATGAAAGTCATTTAATTCAGTCTTTGTAGTTCCTGATATCGAATTAATGTTCGTTCGATTCAGAACTAATTAGTCCAGAAACCAGAGTGGGGAAATTCCACAGAAGTGTAAATCTGTCTATTTTGGCTTAGGTGACGTCCTCAGCATTAGGGAGTTCCGTTAGCGTGGTCCAGCATCTGGACATGGCACATTTATAGCTATGGGTGTAAAAGGTTGATCTGTTAGAAGAGTTCTTCTGCAAAACAACTCCGTAAATTCACATTCCAGAGAGGGGGAGAATTGAGAGGACCTAAGGTTACTACATTAGCATTACCACATGCCATAGTTTACTGCTTCTTTACATGTGATAATCAACATTTCACTATAATGACAATAAAGTTGTATCTAATCTAATATGCATATCAGAAAAATCATTTTTACATAATAGCAGTCCAGCCTCTGCAAATGTTGGTCCATCAACAGAAATCACAACTTCAGCAGGCTCAAGCACTCCTTCTGTCGTCTCCACTGCAGAAGAGACCAGTGATGCAGCAGCCTCAAGCACAATGCAAATTATTTGAAAATAATTTGGCATCAAGCAAATTAAAAAAAAAAACTTTAAAGGTATCTTGTTTGAAGAGTTAATTTCTTATTTTAAGTGTCTAAATCAAGTCTAAATCAAGCACAATCTTATGTTTGTTTGTTTTTTTTTCTCAAAAAAGCAATAAATCTTAAAATTAGGTAAATAACTGTTATATCTCTCCCCCAAAGTCTCATCAAAATAAATCTTGTTTTAAGATTCAGTAACAAACTTCTAACAAGAAGTTGCTTGATTCAAAAGTCACACAAAAAGCATACATCCTGATACAATTACACTTTCAGATGCAACAGGCTGATGTTCAACAATCAGATCCTAATCTGGTGTTTAAAATATTGAGATATGTATTATTGTAATTTTGTGTGTTTTTGTTTTTCACATGAGCTATGATATTTTATATAGTATGTCGGTGACCGACAAGCAGGCTGCTCCTCCTTTTTGATGAAACCCCTGATGGAAAAACAGTTGTGTATCAGAGTAAAGGTCATGGGGTCAACACTAACATCTAACTATCATCAGGATTCATCATCTAGGGGTCATTATTGAATTAATTTCGATGAAAGCTATATTTTTAATAAATAGAGTCGTTCTGCAGTCGTCAAATACAGAGGTTGCATCCGTTTGATATGGCAAAAGAACGAGTTGATAACAGCCATCAATTCTACGACTATGAAGTGCATTTATGTGGCTAAGGAGCACCTTAACACTCAAAGCAACAAAGACAAGACTGATCAAACCATATCAAACACCTCCACACAGCCATGATGAACCCTGCATGCTTTCGTCAACAACTTCAAGTTCAAGTTCGTTTTCTTCTTCTCTTCTTGGGGGTATTCCAGAAAGCAGGTTTACTGGCTTATCTGGATATGTTAACCCAGAGTTAGCGGTAAACCTGGGATTTCGGTTCCAGAACGCTCAAATATGATCAGGCTATGTAAGTAACTATTGTAACATAGGCTCTGAATTTATCTGGTTATGTAAACCCAGAGTTAGCAGTAAACCTGGGATTTCGGTTCCAGAAAGCTCAAAAATGATCAGGCTATGTAAGTAGCTATAGTAACATAGGCTCTGAACTTAACCTGGTAGGGGTAGGTTTTGTTCAGGTTATGTTCGGGTTTTTAATCTTTAAATCGGTCATTTTCGCACTTGCAAGGCTACACAAATTAGATAAAAGTGATTTGGGCGTAGGCCTATTAGGGAAAATACATTGCATTCATTTTGCTCCTCGGAGGTTGAGGGCTCCGATGACGTGCCCCCAGAAATTCCTTCCGTCATCGGACGCCCTCGATTGATACTGATTGCCAGCTCCTCCACAGGGGTGACGGGGGACACCGCTGGTCCAGAACTGGTCTTCCTCTCCTCTGCTTTCTTCCTATTGGCTTTGAAATGAATGTACCTTGTTGCAATATGGCAATTCAAGAATATCATACTGGATAAGAGATGTCTAAGACGATGCACCCAGATATATCTGAGCGACTGTGGCTCAGTAGGTAGAGCGGGTTGTCCACGAACCAGAGGGTTAGCGGTTCGATCCCCGGAATGTGCCACATGTCGAAGTGTCCTTGAGCAAGACACTGAACCCCCAGTTGCTCCCAGTGCGTGGCACTGGTGTGTGAATGTGTGCGTGCTTGTGTGAGTGAATGGGTAGATGTGTCTCTGACTGTTAAAGCGCTTTGAGTACCAATAGGTAGAAAAGCGCTATATAAAAGCAAGGCCATTTACCATTTACCATCTTACCAACTTGGACAATGTTTTAATATTTAGTTTTGACCTGCGGCCACGTTCTCTTGAGGGCGGTCGGGTTACATCTAATTAAAAATAATACAATATGTGACAAGGTAGTCTATGGTATAAGACAGTCTCATACAAAGCAGTTAATATGTAGCATAATATCTACTGAATTATTGTGCTTCTGACATACATTAATGTGCTATATTAAATCGCATTTACGCGGCCAGCAATTCTCTGCCAATCAAGGTCTCGTTCCTTGGCAGACGCGCAAGTATTGTTTTTTTTTTTTTTTAAAATCACTCTTTCCTCTTCGTACGCCTCGAGCAGAACTTGCTGCTCCGCTTCAGAAAAATAGGCTGCTCTAAGGTTTGCCATTTTTACTCATGGTTTCGACTCTCAGTAGATGATGCCTTTATAACTTCGCCGTGAACGTGCACAACTCTAGCTTAACTAATTCGGGGTTGACTGAACTGATTGCTAACCGGCGTTTTGGAACCGACAGCTCGGGTTTAGTCGCCTCAGGTTCAGACAACCCAGAGGTTAAGTTTTATCTCAGTGTGTGTTAAACCTCCTTTCTGGAATACCCCCCTTGTGTTTAACAGCGGATGCATGATGGGAACGGTTAGGTAATTATTTTTCTAATTACTATTTATATACTAAATAACTCCCATTTAACATACATTTTAATGAACAGATTTTAAGGGTAAATGTGATTATTTAATTTTTTTTCTTAATATTTTTAGTATTATTTAGTATTTTCTGTGCATGCTCAGTTCATGACGTCAGGCATGGCGTCTAGCATGATTGATGTTATTTCCCGCACTTATTGAACCGATAAAGTTTTGTTAAAAAAAGAAAGGAAAAAAAATACAATAAAAAAGCGATGTGCCTGGTTCGTTTTTGTTTTTTGAGCAAACAAGGTCCATCACTTTTAGGGTGCTCTGGAAACATTTCCGTTCTGCGAGTTTCTGTGTTTGCAGCGCGTTTCTTTACTTGCATCGTGTTTCTGTGTTTGCAGCGCGTTTCTTTACTTGCATCGTGTTCCTTTACTTGCATCGCATTTCTGTATTTGCAGCGCATTTCTGTACTTGAAGAGCGTTTTTGTGTTTGCAGCGCATTTCTGTACTTGAACAACAGAATTTCCTTGTTAAAATATTATGTTTAAACCATTCTTTGATTGTGCTGTTTGTTTTGGCTTCTTATCATAGATAAACCCTTTTAAAGTAAAACAACCACTTTTTTTCAACTCTTATTTTTAGGGGTGCTAGGACAAAGTTTTCACCCCTGTTGTCGTGGTCTCATCAGCCTGCCCAGTCTCCATGGAATCCTGCTGTTATCCACTCCTACCTGAATGAACAATTCTCCAACCAGCCAATGATTCCCCTTTTATTTTCAAACTGTCATGCAACATCATTAGTTTGTGTCATAGCATCCCACTTGTATGCTTTAGTCAGATATGTGTATGTTTATCTTGCTGTTCTCTTTCTCTTTCTCTGTCTGTACCCGGCTGGCCTTAGGCAGATGGGTCCCTCCATATGAGCTGGGTTCTGCTCAAGGTTTCTTCCTGTTAAAAGGGAGTTTTTCCCTGCCACCGTCGCCTTTACTCACATGAACTTAAATCAGTGAAAAAAAATTATAAAAATAAAATAATATAAATTTCAGTCTATACACATAAAATATAGGATAAGAGCAGATATATACTCCAAACCATTTGTACAATGACTATATACGGTAGTGCAGAGTTATTGTTTAGGTGATTGTATGCAGAATACTGGTGCCAGCAACTCATACAGTGGTTTGTACAGATAAATAATCAGGTTCTCAATAGTGTTTCAATTTGTGAATATTTTTTTGTCCCACTTTGGCCATGACAGAAACTAATAATAATAATACATTTTATTTATAACGCACTTTACATCAAATCAATGACCTCAAAGTGCTACAATGCATATAAAACAACATAAAGACTTTAAAACTAGCATGAAAGAATTAAAAGAGAGAGATTTAAAATGGCAGTTTTAGCCATAGGCTTTTGTAAAAAGATGCGTCTTAAGGTGTTAGAAACTAACTGAGAACCACTGCTATAGTCCCTCTGCTGTTTCCTGCTGAAGTGGCAGCCAGTGGAAGCCAGAGAAGCACCTTCACCGAGAGGCTGTTCCTCCCAAGGTACAGGACAAATAGACTGAGGAACTGCTTTGTCCCCCTTGCCATCAAACTGTTTAACCACCACTCACTTGAGGGGAGGAGGACAAAAAACTTTAACTAACCTGCAACACCATGAGTGCAGTAGTAAAGTGCAATAAAATATGTACCTGGTATTTTTCTATTTATGCAACAACCATGTATGGTTGGGTTCATTTACTGTTTCCTATAATTCGTGTACATGTATGTTTGACAGTGCTGTCAAACATACAGTGGTATGAAAAAGTTTGGGCACCCCTTAGGAAAATCATTGCATCAGTTTGTCACTTGCTGAGCTTTTGAAGCAGCAACTTTATTTTAACAAATGTTATACCTTATGGAAACAGAAACATCTCAGTAGTGAAATCATTTTCATTGGTCCAACAGAAACATTTTTATGTATATTAAAACAAAAATAGGCATGTGCATAAATTTGGGTACCCCAAAGAAATAATTCCATTAATATTTAATAGACCCTCCTTTTGCTGCAAGAACAGCCTGTAGACGCCTCCTATAGCCACTGACGAGTCCCTGAAGTCTGGCAGGTGGTACTTTGGCCCATTCCTCCATACAAAACGCCTCCAGTTCAGTCAGGTTTCTTGGCTTCCGTGTGTAAACGGCCTGCTTCAAATCAATCCATACATTTTCAATGATGTTAAGGTCTGGGGACTGGGATGGCCATTCCAGAAGATTGTACTTGTGCTGCTGCATGAATTCCTTGGTGGATTTTGAACAGTGCTTGGGATCATTGTCCTGCTGAAAAATCCAACCCCGGCGTAGCTTCAACTTTGTGACAGATTCTTGAACATTCTTGTCAAGAATCTGCTGATACTGAGAGGAATTCATATGGCCCTCAACTTTAACAAGGTTTCCTGTCCCTGTGCTAGCCACACAGCCCCATAACATGATGGACCCTCCACCATATTTCACAGTAGGCAATAAGTTCTTCTCATGGAATTCAGTGTGTTTTTTTCGCCATGCATACCTCCTCTTGTTCTGACCAAATAACTCCATCTTAGTCTCATCTGACCACAGTATTTTTTTCCAAAATGCTTCTGGCTTGTCCAGATGTGCTTTTGCATACCTCATGCGACTCTTCCTGTGACGAACACTCAGGAAAGGCTTTTTGCGCATCAGCCTTCCAAAGAGCTTTTCCTGGTGCAAAGTGAGCTTGATTGTGGAACGATGAACAACTACACCATCAGTAGCCAGATGTTCTTGTAGTTCTCTGGAGGTGGTCTGTGGCTTGTCTGTGACCATTCTAACCATCCTTCGTCTGTGTCTTTCCAGTATTTTTTTTGGCCTACCACATCTTTCCTTCACAAGGACTGTTCTTCTGGCCTTCCATTTCTGCACCACATTTCTGACTGTGGAAATAGACATCCCAAACCTTCTTGATAATTTCTTGTACCCTTCTCCTAATTCATGATAATGAATTATCTTAGTTTCTTGGTCAGTGGAGAGTTGTTTCGATGCCCCCATGTTGCCAGGAGCCTAGGACAAGCACAGCCAGCAATTGAAGGTCTCACAAGCTAATCAAAGCAGTTTTGGGCTGCAACATGTCAGCTACAAATCCCTACAGGTCTTGAAATCAATGTGATTAAAAGGGTGCCCAAACTTTTGCACGTACCATTTTTTACATTTTAATTTATTATAATAAAACTTTGTAATGATACTCTAAGAATTTTGGTCTGGAAAACACTCAAATGTCTACATCTCTGTAGGAAATAAAATCTTGTTGCTGTGATCGTCTTTTATAAAGTTAGAGCAAATTATTATGAAATCTTAGAGGGGTGCCCAAACTTTTTCATACCACTGTACATGCTTGGAGGGGTCAGTCTGAAAATGGTATTAAATGCTGAGTTGTAATCAACAAAGAGCACTCTCACATAGTTTCCTCTGTTGAGTTCATTGTTGTAACTAAACGAGAAGCGAGTTATATCAGTAAAGATTAATTTTCCCTAAAGGAATGATATAGCTCACCTCACCCAAACACGCATTCGTGACAATTACTTGGGGTGTGTTTGTTGATTTGTAGTTCGTGATGGTGTGTAGTCCCTGCCACATTCCCCTAGAATCAGACTTTTACATCAGTTGCTCCAGTCTTTGGCCGTACTGATGTTTAGCTTCTTTCACTGCTCTACGGACACTGTAAGAGGCAACCTTATATTGTGAAGCCCAATATATTTACTTTATGTGTTCACTTTTTTCCATATATTGAAACTTGATAACAGACGCACAATAATTCCTCATCACTGATGTTATGCCCAGCTCGTTGGTGAGCACAACCAAACGGGGAGAACACACAGCAACCACTTAATTTAACCAGAAATTTATTAAACACAAGAGTCAACAGAACATAACCAAAACAAATAAACAAATCTGCGCAGAGGTGCCTGGATGCACCAGCCAGCCGGGAAGGAGAGACCGCCATCTTGGAAGGGCCATGCCTTTATAGATGGCCACAGGTGAGGTGGATCTCCATAACGAGGTGGGAGGAAGCAGGCAGAAAACCTGGGAAGGGAGGAGCACAGAAGCCAGCAAAACACAAGATGGCCCAGGCCATCACACTGACTTCTTGTTTGGTAACACTCTTCAGACTCTCTGGGCTGTGGGTTATATGTGGGTTACAACTTCTCTTTAGGCTGTCTTCTTTACACAACACCAACATGGAAGGTCACACACAATCCTGCAGTCCTAAAATGAAATGTGCATAACTTAATATACAACATAAATTAGAGGTTACATTTTTGTTGTTTACATATGCAAAGCAATTGCAAAATATATTGTCGACCTCTGGTCATAGAGGAGTACACTGAGACTGTTACAGCACACATTGCAAAATGTATAGATGATGTCACCCACAGAAAAACCATCACTGTTCATGCTAACCAGAAACCATGGCCGACAGGAGACGTCCACAGGCTCCTGAGGGCTCGAGAGGCAGCCTTTAGGGCTGGTGACACCGCAGGGCAAGCAACAGCCAGAGCCGGCCTGTGATGGGGAATCAGGGAAGCAAAACGACAGTACAGCAGTAATATATCTGGACACTTCAGCGACACAAGGGGGCCCAGTCTCTCTGGTGTGGCATCGAAACCCTCACAGATTATAAACCCCCACCACAGACCTGTGAGAGTGACATCACACTGCTGAACAACTTCAACAACTTCTACGGCCGCTTTGACACACAAAACAGAACACCGGCTCAGAAATCCCCACTCCCACCGAACAAGCAGGCCGTGTGTCTAGCCCCAACCAGTGTGAAGAGGACCCTCTCCAGGATCAACCCACGATAGGCAGCCGGGCCAGTCAACATTCCAGTCAGTGTTCTAAGGGACTGTGCTGAGGAGCTCAAGTATGCCCTCACCGATATCTTTAACATCTCCCTGAGCCAAGCTGTTGTCCCCAAGTGCTTCAAAGCCGGCACCATAATCCCAGTCCCAAAGACCCCGAATCCATCCAGCCACAATGACTATTGGCCCATAGCCCTGACCTCCACCATCATGAAGTGCTTCGAGTGTCTTGTCATGCAGAACATAAAATCCAACCTCCCTCCCTCCCATGACCTGTACCAATCTGCGCACAGGCCAAACAGGTCCATGGAGGATGCTATCTCCACTGCTCTCCACCCAGTACTCACCCACTTGGACTTAAATAACTCACATGTGCGAATGCTGTTCTTAGATTTTAGTTCAGCATTTAACACAATCATTCCCCAGCAACTGATACCCAAACTGAGCTACCTTGGACTGAAAACTTCCCTCTGCAGCTGGGTGCTGGACTTTCTCACAGGGAGGCCATAAACTGTGCGGGTTGGCAGCAACACCTCTAAGACATCACGCTGAGCAAAGGATCTCCATAAGGGTGTGTGCTCAGTATGCTGCTCTTCACCCTGCTAACCCACGACTGTGTTCCAAACTACAGTACCAACCACGATGAAGCCAACTACAGAAGAGAGGTGAGCCTACTGGTGCAGTGGTGTAAAGATAACAATCTAATCCTCAATGTGGAGAAAACAAAAGAGATCATCGAACGTGCTGCTGTGGAGAGGGTGAGCAGCACCAAGTTCCTGGGGGTGCACATCGCAGAAGACCTTTCCTGGACAACACAACATCACTGGCCAAGAGGGCTCAAACTTTACTACTTTTTTACCTCTACTTTCTCTGGAAACTGCGAAGAGCGCAAGTTCCACCCTCCATCATGTGTTCTTTCTACCGGGGCACTATTGAGAGTGTCCTCACTGGCTGCATCACTGTGTGGTATAGAGGCTGCACTGCCTCCTGCCCAAGGACCCTTCGATGTATAGTGAACACAGCCAGCAAGATCATCGGTGCCCCTCTGCCCTCCCTCACAGACATTTTCCACACCACCTCACTCGCAGAGCCATCAGCATTGCCAGTGACCCCTCCTACCCCTAAATAGACTCTAGAGTTATGATTCTCGTGTCATCTTTGATGGCCGTTTGCATGAACCGAATCCTTTTTTTCCACCGCTACTGAATTAATTCAAAATGAATGAATATTAAATGCTATTGAATATGTCATTGTTATCATTTAAAAAAAATTAAAATGACAGATAAAAATGGGTTATGACGGGATTTTTATGACCCTGTCAGTCAAAATGACAGACAACGAAAAAGTGCAGCTTAGCACAGTTGAGAAGTCTGGGTAGAATAGGTTAAAAAACGAATCGAAGATTATCGATATCGACTGATATGAAACACTTATATCATGATACATTTTTCTGCCATATCGCCCAGCCCTAGTTGTGAGCTTATTGAGAAATTGACGATAAGAAATCTTGAATCTTGAATCCTTGACATCTGTGTAAAAAGACCAGAAGTTGTAATGTTGCAAAATGCACCCCATTTTCTATAGAGGGTGCTAGAGATTTAAAAGTGAGTTTTTAGAGCGAGGCTAAAAAGATTGACGTGATCAGAAACAGCATATCCGCTTATATCCGCATATTTGCTTTTAAAATACTTGTATCTATAGTATAATGTAGTCTGCCTCGTTCAGTTCATGTGACTAAAAGGTAATGTTTGTGCCATCCATTGGTGCCATCACGTGGATCTGTTTATGTCCGGAATCATTTCCGGAATGGAATGATTGACAGATGTTTTGCCCAATCAAAAGCCGAACGTAATGCGGCGCATGCGGCGGAAGTTTGAGCTCTCACATGAAAGCAGAAGCTAGCGGGAGGGACTTACTGTACCCGTTTATGATCTCTGAACCAGCGCTTAAACCGAATGAACATCCAAAATATTCTCTGTTGAATATGTTTGTTTGCACTACGCTTAGTAAAATAAAGCAATGTCACTGACAGCTGCGGAATTCATGGACAAGATAGACCTGCGGGCAAAAATCAAGGTAAACATCCAAGAGAAACAATTTAGCCACTTATGCTAGGTCCATGCTAACTTGCGTACAGGACGCTGTGTTTTTGTAGCTGAACATCTTTTATGGTGTGCACACTGATTTATTTATATGTTTAGCTACACCATTAATATATGCATCCGTTTAAGCGTGCTTGACATTACTATTTTGGGAACTGTTTTTTGTGTTAACTCTTGTATTAGTGGTCTGTATTAGTGGTTGTGAGACTTGGATTTCCGCAGTATTTTCTCTATGTCTTATCATTTGCAGTTATATTACCAGTCTCTCTGGTATGTACTACCAGACATCTTAGTATGATCTCATACAGTTTCTTCATTAAATGTGGTTGCTGTCACTTGATGTTTAATCACCAACTGCGTTGGAAACGATGTTGCTTTCATTTCCTCTTTGTGCTTTTTTGTCATCAAGAAGAAAACTATCTGAGCCAGGTTTAAAGTACATATACCTTATCCACTAATGGTTTTTTATTATTTTCATTTTAATTGTAATCTTGTGTTTCCATCAAGACTAAACCCAAATTGCAGGTTGGTAGTGCCTAAAACTCTCATTTTAAAATGCTTCATCATACTGACAGATTCTGAAAATCCTAGCATTGCCCATTGTGGTGATATTATGTATTATGCCAATAGAAATTTATCAGTCTATTCACGCCATTGTAGCTTTCTCTTTAACATTTTAAATCGAACAAAATTTAATTTCCAGAGAAAGTAGTCCACCATAATGTCCATGCACTTGCCACTCCCATTATGTCCATTTGATATACAGTATGCTGTGCTACTCTAAATCCCCATTCATGAAGGTTATAATGTTCAGTTAACATTGAAACACCTTCAAAAAAGTGGTTCTTCAACTGCATGATCATTTTGGAATAGCTTGTGATGGTCTTAAACAGAACTGGACACCATTAAACACAAAAGTGTTTCTGTTGTTTTGGTGTGTTGGTACAACACAGTACAATTCAATGTCACTAAAAACTGCAGCTACCAAAATGAAAACACAGTTGAACCAACAGTTCTCTCTAATATTTTAAACAAATGCAAATACCTTAACCATTCAAGATTTAATGCAGGGTTGTTATATTGGTATGCATCTGACAGTGTCCCTAATGAAATGACAATTGAAGTCAATAGAAATGTGTCTGTTTATTCCATATTGTTAAAGATTGTTATAACAGTTTTTAAGGAAATCAGGCCATGCTCTCACAAAGCAGCCTCTGTATGTAAGACATTATTTTATGGGGAAATGGCAACTGCACCATTAGCAGAACAGCAGAAATGATGCCTCACTCCTGATTTTTGATTATTTACTGTTGAATAGAGTATTTTTAAAGTGAGTGCAGATTTCATAGATAAAGCAATTGAGTTAAATAGACTTAATTGCTATCAGTGGGCGCATTCGTTTAGGGCAGGTTGATTTATTAGTGTCTTGTAGTGGGTTTTTAGTAGAGCCCGACTGATAAAGGATTTTGAAGGCCGATACCGATACAAATATTTGTTGGTTTTAAAATCCGATATTCCGATATATCGGCTGATATATATATATATATATATATATATTTTTTTTTTTTTTTCAATTTTCTTTTTTATTGTTGTTCTCACATAATACATTACACAGCTGGAATCGATTTCTTGATTCACAATTATTGAATAACAAGAAGTAAAGAAAACATCCACATGTCCGATCATAGCTGTCACCATCTTATCCTCGTGTAATGTTAAACGAAACATAACCTGCGTATATTTATATATTTTTTTTTAAAAAACAAACAAACAAAATAAACAGGAGCAGACAGAAAGTCGCATATCAAAAGAAACAAAAGAAACAAAAATATATAAGAACAACAATGATGAACCAGAGCAGGATGTAGGGGCTTGTAACAATGGCTGCATTCAGTTGTAGGAAGATCAAACAACAACATTATCTGACTTTTGTTATGTATATATAAGACCTATAAGACCAGGCAGTCCTTACCAACAGAGATGACATGGAAACTGGATATAGATAAGTGATTTAGATTCTAAGGTGTGACTGTGACATTTGTACATAAGAAATCCATTTTGACCATGACCTTATGAATTTGTCCAATTGTAGACATAGTGAGAAAGTAATCTTTTCCATTATATATATTTCATTAACAATATCAGTCCATTCCTCTATTGTGGGGGAGTCGGGATGCAGCCAGTGTCGTGTGATGATTTTCTTGCCAGCGGTGATCAGAATGCCAAATAGGTATTTGTTGAGATGCCCTGTGAGAAAGTTTCTCCCAGAATAAAAGTTTTGAAATGATATGGTATTTTCATATTAAACATGTTTTCTAATATTTTATGCATCTCTGACCAGAAATTTACAATTATTGGACATCCCCAAAATATATGCCAATGGTTTGCATCCCGGCTCCCGCACTTCCTCCAGCACTGTGGGTCCTCTCCTGCAAAGTGAGATTTTTGTTTAGGGGTTACAAAAAATCTGATTAAGCACTTCCACGCAAATTCCCTCCATGTATGCGAATTGGTACATTTCCACTGATATCCGCAACAACTATACCATTCCTCCTTGGAAATGAGGAAATTACCTTCCTTCTCCCAGTTTTCTTTAATGTAGTCTGTAGAGTGAATTTTTTTAATCATGAAACCCTTATATAATCTAGATATGGTACCTTTGATTGGCTCCGATGAATAAGCACGTAATATCTCTTTCAATATGGGGTCTTCTGGATCCACTGTATAGTTTCTAATAACCTTATTGAAGTAGTCACGTAGTTGCAGGTACCTGAAGAAATCTTGCTTTTCTAAAGAATGATCTCTTTTCAAAGTTTGGAAACTCTTAAGTTGTCCCTTATCTATTATTGAATAAAATGTTGTTATTCCCTTAGTTATCCAGCTTTTGAATCCATGGTCCAATTGATTTGGTTTAAAATCAGGGTCATATGCGCACCACCTAATTATTCCTAATTTGTCATACAATTTATATGTGTCTTTAATTGAATTCCAGGTTTTCATTTGGAATTTTGTCCATGGATTCTGCAACTTGTTTACAAAATTTTCCAGATCTTTATTACCCAATACTGCCAGGAGTGGAGGGTCCTTAATAAGTGAGAGCTCAATTTCTTTCCACCTAGCATGGTAGTCTTTATTACACAGATTTATCAGTGGTCTAACTTGAGCTGAGAAAAAGTAATCCTTTAAATTAGGTACTCCCATGCCTCCTCTCTCTTTCGATAATTGTAATGTTTTAAACCTTATCCTGGGTTTTTTTCCCTGCCATATGAACCTGGAAATAATGTTATCCCACTCCGAGAATTGTTTTGTGGATATCTCCACCGGAAGAGCCTGGAATAAAAAAAGAAGTCTCGGGAGTATGTTCATTTTTATGGTCTCCACCCTTTGAGTGAAGCTCATAAAGGGGTTGGAGTTCCATCTTTGTATATCCTGTTTTATTCTGGTAAGGAGGGGGTCATAGTTGATCTTTGCTAATGTAGAAATGTCTTTAGGAAATAGTACACCCAAATATTTCATTGCATCCTGGTTCCAATTCAGATGATATCTATCTCGAAGTTGTTTAGATGGCGTATAATTTTGTGTTAGGATTTGAGTTTTCTGAATATTTAGTTTATATCCCACATATTTACCAAAACTATCCAAAAGTTTAAATAGTTCAGGAAGTGAGTAAGTAGGGTCTTTAAGATATATTAATACATCGTCGGCGTATAACGCAATTTTGTGTTGTTCCCCGTTTATACTAATACCTTTAATATTGTCAGATTGTCTAATCCATTGAGCAAGTGGTTCTATATAAAGTGCAAAAAGGAGTGGCGATAGTCCACAACCTTGCCTAGTGCCCCGTTCCAATTTAATAGTATCTGAGAGGTACCCATTTATTTTGATGCGGGCAGTTGGATTATTGTACCTATTCCCTTAATAAATTCTTTATGAAACCTAAATCTCTCAAGAGTCTTATATAAGAACTTCCAACTCACTGAATCGAAGGCCTTTTCTGCATCTAAGCTCACCAGTAAGGCCTGTAATTTATGTTTTTGTATATGGCTTAAGATGTGTAAAGAACGTCTAATATTATCATGGGTTTGTCTCTGAGAAATGAAGCCTGTCTGGTCTGCGTGAATAAGGCGGGGAAGGACCTCCTCAACCCTCTTGGCAAGAATTGATGTATATAATTTGTAGTCAATATTCAAAACAGAGATTGGTCTATACGATCCACAATCCAGACTGTCTTTTCCCTCCTTTGGTATAACAGAGATCATAGCTTCTCTCCACGTTGGTGGGGTTTTCCCTTCTTTTAAAGCTGTATTGAATATGTTGAGAAGATTTGGTATTAGTTCGGTTCTAAAGGTCTTGTACCATTCGGAAGAAAACCCGTCTGGACCCGGGGATTTATTTGTTTTTAACCTTGAAATTGCACTATTCAACTCCTCCTTTGTTATTTCAGCTTTTAATTTTCTGTTTTCATCTTCTGATAGGGTGGGTAAATTAAGGGATGATAAGAACTGCTCAATCTGTTGCTCATCTAATAATTGAGGTTGAGAGTACAGTTGTTTATAGTAACTTTGAAACGCTATTTATCTGTGCCGGTGCACTGGCTCCCATTGCTGCGCAATGGGAGCCAGTGCACGCCCCTGCAGGCAGGCACAGCCTGCCTGCAGGGGCGTGGCACATATATTGTTATTGCTCGCGTTTAATATTCTTATAGCTTCTTCTGGTACTTTTTTCGGTTCGCTTCTTCTCCCAGAGTTTTGGAGACATATAGACGAATTTATATGGAGACGTGCGCATTGATCGGGAATGGTGTGCTATGTCTCACATAAGCGATCCGTCCAACGGGGCGAGAATAAACGGCGAAATTCGAGCGTCTCGTAACATGGAAGTGAATGGAGAAGCCCGAAAAAAACGGCAACATTCCAAAATGGACACCTTTGCTTTGCTGAGCAATCACTCAGCCATGCTTTGGAGTAGAAAAATGCTTTGAAGTTTGTACGAGGCACGGGAAGTGTAGCTTCGTTTTTCTGAAAACGGCGTTTCGATAGCTTTTACGGTTTGGTCGGGGTCGCAGTTTACGTTTTGGTTAAATTTTGGAAAAAAGTTCAAAAATCGTCGTTTATAATGGAGCCCTATGGGCCCACTCTAAGCCCCCCTCTAGGTTCAGAGTTTTGGCCAAATTCAGAAAAAAAAAGGTTTCAATCTCAGGTGGCGGCCACAGGTTTTGAGCTACAGAGATAAAAACTACATAAAAACGTAGGGATTTTTGTCTGCTTTCAGATGATGTGTGTCTTATATGTGTGGGACGTACGGTTTGGACTGCAGGCTCCTCCGAGCGAGGAGTGCGCCGACAGCTTTTCGAATTTTTTCCCATTCGTGTGTATGTAGAAACCGAGAGAGATTTCTCGACGATTTTTCTCGTCGCATGCCTTTCTTTCCAAAACGAGTACGGCCACAATTTTGGCAGCACGCTCGTGGGAACAACACTAATTTGTAGAAAACCCTCGGCCGACGCTCACAATGCGTTTGTTTTCGAGATAGGACTTGTAGTTTTCGAGATATGAGCGTTTGTTCTGACGCAGATTTCTAGGGTGCAGGAGAGAGGAGAGTGAATATATAGAATATCATGTACGCATAGCGTAGCCATGGCAACGGCCCCCAACGAGCAGGCAGAGCACAGGTGCGCTGAGACAATGGAGGGAAAAGCGTCACGATCTGCCAAAAGATTAGGGTCTGTCAGTGTATTACAATGGGGAGGAAGAACACCCCATACAGGAGCACATTCACACAGACGCAGAGTGCCATAACATTATGAACACTGAACCGATCCTGATGAACAAACACATCGCAGGTGTGCACACAGAAGGCTGAGGGGCACAGAGGGAGACGATATGCCAAAACATTATCACCCCCCCTGCCCTTACCACTATAGCATTACATACACAGATTGACAAAACATTAGGGACTCTCCTCAGTCTATTACAATGGGGAGGCATAACACCCCATGACCCCCCCCCCCCCACCTCCCTCCCTATCTCCCTCCCTCCCTCTCTCCCTCCCTCCTCAGTTAGTGCTTTCACACAGCCGATCTGCCAAAAGATTAGGGACTCTCCTCAGTCTATTACAATGGGGAGGCAGAACACCCCATGACCCCCCCCCCCCCCCCCCCCGTCTCTCCCTCTCTCTCTCTCTCCCTCCCTCCTCAGTTAGTGCTTTCACACAACCGATCTGCCAAAGATTAGGTACTCTCCTCAGTCTATTACAATGGGGAGGCAGAACACCCCATGACCCCCCCCCCCCCCCCCCCCCCCGTCTCTCCCTCTCTCTCTCTCTCCCTCCCTCCTCAGTTAGTGCTTTCACACAGCCGATCTGCCAAAAGATTAGGTACTCTCCTCAGTCTATTACAATGGGGAGGCAGAACACCCCATGACCCCCCCTCCCCCCCCCTCTCCCTCTCTCCTCCCTCCCTCCTTCTCTCGCTCTCTCCCTCTCTACTTCCCTCTCTCCCTCTCTCCTTCCTCCCTCCTTCTCCCGCTCGCTCCTTCCTGCTCTCCCGCTCTCCTTCCCTCCCTCCCTCTTCCTTCCCTCCCTCCTTCTCCTCCTCTCTCCCTCTCTACTCCCTCTCTCCCTCTCTCCTTCCCTCCTCCCTCTCTCCTTCTCTCCTTCCATCTCTCCCTATCTCCTTCCCTCCCTCCCTCTCTCTTTCTCTCCCTCCCTCCCTCCTTCCTCAGTTGGTGCTTTCACATAGCTGAAGCCATCCTGACAAGGAAACTCAGCACAGTTGCACACAGAAAGCGGCGGGAAAACTATGCCAAAACATTAGGAACACCCAAGCCATTACTGCAGTACTGTAGGTGGCCAGAACCTGACACTGTTACCCTCAGACTCCATTTTAGCGTTACAGTAATGGACAGCCAAAACATTATGACCACTTCAAGCATTACAGGACTATAGTACAGTGGCAGAATCTGACACTGACCCACCACTCCATTTCAGCATTACAGTAAGAGACTGCCAAAACATTATGACCACTTCAGTCATTGCAGGACTATAGTACAATGGCAGAATCTGACACTGACGCCCCACTCCATTTCAGCATTACAGTAACAGACTGCCAAAACATTATGACCACTTAAAGCATTACAGGGGCATATTGGAGTGGCAGAACTCTATGACATCAAACTCACAATGAAACACCACGCACACATCATGACGCACACATCACCGGCACAGTCAAAATTTCCGCAGGAATTTTCTAGTTGTATTTCATGTTGCTTATGTAGCACAGCTTTAGAGTGTGGGTCCCTAATTTTGTAGATTGTATTATCTGACTGTTGTTTTTGTAGTTTCCTTGCCAGTAATTTGGCAAATTTTGAACCAGATTCATAATACTTTTGTTTTGTATAAATCATCTTTTTTTGTGTTTCTTGTGAGTATAGAACGTTAATTTCATTCCTAATTTCTTTCAATTTTGAAATGAGGTTTGGGTTTGATCCCTTCTTATGTTTTGTCTCAAGTTCTTTTAATTCTTTACTTAGTTCTGATAGTCTTGATTGTCTTTGTTTCTTTTGGTAAGCACAAAAGGATATAACTTTCCCTCTGATAACAGCTTTTAGTGCATCCCATACAATTTCTAGGCCAACTTCCCCATTATTGTTTTCTTCCATATAATGTTTAATTTCTTCTTTAATTTTTGTTTTGAATTGTTCATTATTAAGAACACTTGCATTTAACCTCCATAGTGTATTTCCAGAATTATTATTTATTTGCAGCAATAGAGAGAGAGGAGCATGATCTGACAGGTCAATATTACCTATCTCGCAGTGATGTATTCTATGGCGATCTCTTTTGAAAATAAAGAAGTAATCGATTCTGGAGTAAACCGCATGTGGATGTGAATAATGAGTATAATCTCGACCTGTAGGGTGGAGGTCTCTCCAAAGATCCACCACTCCTAGCTCCGACATAAGAATCTTAAGTTTCTTGTGTATGGGGGTTTGGGTAGAATCTCTGGAGCCATCTAGTCTGGGGTTGAGGCGTATATTCCAGTCTCCACCGCATATAAGTATACCTGTTGCCTCCATCATTAATTCAAAGATTTTCCTATAAAAATTTAAATCACTATTGGGGGGCGCATAGACATTAAGTAGGGTTATTTGGACCCCTTCTATCTTACCTGAGACAAATGAATATCTTCCTTCTTTGTCCTTTAACTCAGAAATTTTTTCAAATTTAACTCTATGAGAAATTAGAGTAGCTACCCCTCTCTTATGGCCTAATTTGCAAGATGAGTGATACACCTGAGAGAACCCCATTCTTTTCAACTTTTCATGTTCTACAGAATTAAGGTGTGTTTCCTGTAAAAACACAACCTGTGCATTTTCCTTTTTCATTTTACTCAGTATCTTGCTTCTCTTAATTGGGTTCAGGACTCCATTTACATTAAATGAAACAATTTTAATATTATTAACCATGATCTTCTACTTGTGTTGCACATGGCTGAGCTCTCCCTACATCATAACTTGCTTTTAGAACCTCGTACATCCCAAAAACTCTCGTGAACTTCGAGAGATGAACATAACTCAATGAGAACAGTAACACAGAACTTAACCTAGAGTTTTTTGCTTCCAATGTTGAGGCTATTTCTGCATAAGCCTCTGAGGGGCTTGAGATGTTAGAGCGCCCATAAAGGGATGTCCAGCTCTTTGTAAAGAGTAGGGCACTTTGAGATGACTGTATGTCTCTTACAGTCATAGCTGAAGGATTTCTGTGTCCCGACCATTTTTTAAAAAAAATAATAATAATCTTTCCTTTTTCTCTTTCCTTAAAGAGTGATCAAACTTCTAATTAAATAAAAGAGGACCATATCAGGCTACAGTCGTCGAGATAATAGTAAAATAATAAAATCAGCCTAATCCTTAGATTTTTAAGTCTCAAATGAATTTAGATCAAACCAGCCAGTCTATAAACATAATAAAGTAAAATGCCAACCAGGACAGACTTATCTGCATCCTTTACTCGATCAAGTGATTGATTGTCTCTCACTCTGGGGGGGGATTCCGTCTGAACTCCTGAAGTTTCTCTTTAAACTGCGTTTGGGGGGCTTTTTTCTTTTGTGGAGCTCTATCCGAGGTGCTCGTGGTTCCAGCCCGACGGCGCCCCACCACTTGCCATGTAGATAAAAGTTCAGTCTCTCGTTGATCCGGGTTGTCTGGAGCGGGTATGATGGTAACGGGGAATCCGCGTGAGGCCATGTCCTCCGTCGCCTCTGTTGCGCTCTGATAGAGGCGGGTGCCGTCATTGTAGAAGACCCGTAGTCTCGCTGGATAGGGAGTCTGGAACTTAATCTTTCTTTCTTTTAGTATTTTCTTTGCTTCCGCGTATTCCATACGTCTCTTAAGGATCACTGACGGGTAGTCGTGGTCTACGTAGAAGCGGGTGTTGTTGTAGAAAACCTCTCTTTTCTGCCAAGCTTTCCGGATCACCTCTTCTTTTACTTTGTAACTCGCAAACTTGGCAATGATAGACCGGGGCTTCATTTGTGGGTCGGTGGGTTTGGGCACTGGAGCCCTGTGTGCTCTCTCAATTTTTTAGCTCTGAGCCTGGCGGAAGACCCAGCGACTCTTTCAATAAGTTTTCCAGAAATAAAGAGACGTTATCCCCCTCCGCATCTTCGGGTATACCGTATATTCGGATATTGTCTCTGCGGGCCCGTCCTTCTTGATCTATCAGTTTGGCCTCCATGTTAGCCTGGCGCTGTGAGAGCCGTTTCACAAGCGTTGACATCGCTTGTAATGCTGTTTCTGCTTCGTCAATTCTGGTCTCAGCTTCCACCAGTCTGTCATTCGTCTTATGCAACTCTTGTTTAATCTCTGTGAGTTGGTGTTTATTATCTCGCCTGAAGTCTCGCAGTTCATTCAGTATGCCGCGTAAGCTAGCTTCGTCTTCCCCGTCCTCGCTCATTCCGCATGCCGGGGAGCTGCTTCGGCTATCGTCTTTTTGTGGCATACATCCATCAGTATTTTCTGTCATGGTCATATTTTTACAACTTCTTGTGCTAACCCTGTTCATCCTCGCGTTAATAAAACACTCACTTTTGGGGTATCTTAGGGGTTATCAGGGTTCATTCGTGAAACCGTCGGGGAGCACCAAAATCACGCTGCCATCTTCGTTGCGACCCGGAAGCGACCCCCATATATTTTTTTTATTTCTGAAACGCGCAACAAAACATTAACAGATTTCCCTAACATTAGTTATTTGTAGTTATTTATGAGTTTTAACTAAAATAATATAATAATGCATTTTAATAGTCTATGATGAGCCTAGGGCTGCTCGATTTTGGAAAAAAATGAGAATCACGATTTTTTTGGTCAAGATTGAAATCACGATTCTTCAAACGATTCTTTTTGAGTTTGGAAATAAAATGCATTTAGTCGGCATTTTGGCAAAAAAAAAAAAAAAAGTGACTGTATTTTTTAGTTTTTACATTATTTTTTTTTTTACCTCCAATACATTGCTGCGAGCTATTTGTCAAAATTACTGTCACTGCCCACTGTAGCACCACAGACGGCAATTCTACACCTTTTGAATGAGAATTTAAGTTAGCATCGAGCGGACAGCCCTCAGGCCTAATGCGTTGTTGCCACCCATTCAGTCTACACCAGTAGCAGCTGCAATAAAAATATGAGGACAAACATGCTGCTTAAATGGTCTTTATTATAAAGACAATCAGAACTGTAGTCTTTAAGGTGCAAATGTTTTTTATGCTCTCTATTTCAGTATTTTTACAAACTTTAAACAACTCACATCAAATTCCAAAAAAGGAACCTAAAGAAAAAAGACTGCAAAAATACATGTTGTCATGTTCGATGTGCGGACTTTCTTTTTCAAACCGGGCGGGTAAAGTTTACAGACAAAAGTCAAGTTTCTACCGTCTGCGTCAGTCCTGTCTTTGCCGATTTTTTTTTTTGAATGTTCATATTCTGTGCAGTCTGAGAGCTCCGGACTGTTGCCTTCCTCCTCCATAGCCCATGCTTTGTTGTGATGACGTTTTGTTTGTGCGACAGGGCGACGAGCGGTGTCGCGGTGCAAATCTGTTGCCACATCGGATGGTTTTCCGCAGCGCCGTTAAGCACAGTTCACGGTGTGTTTTATTTGGGGGGGTTCACTGGAAATCTGGCATAGTTTTGAACGAAAATAGAACGTGTATGAACGCCGTTCACAGACGTCAGAACCAAGATCGAAATCGTGATCAAAATTCGATTAATTGCACAGCCCTAGATGAGCCATAATCATAGGCATAGATAGTTTGGAGCAGTCGTGGCCTACTGGTTAGCGCTTTGGGCTTGTAACTGGAGGGTTGCCGGTTCGAACCCCCGACCTGTAGAAAGCGGCTGAAGTGCCCTTGAGCAAAGCGGCTGAAGTCCCCGAGCGCCACTGTAGCATGGCACCTCACTGCTCCGGGTTAGTGTGTGCTTCACCTCACTGTGTGCTTTGTGTGTTCACTAATTCACGGATGGGATAAATGCAGAAACCAAATTCCTTGTATAAGCAAGTATACTGGCCGAGAGAATCTTAATCTTAATCTTAATTTAGCAATGGATAACGTCATACTGCAAATTATAAAACATACATTTTCAATATAACAGGCCAAGGAGAGATGATACATCTCATTGCTATAACTGTCACGCTATTAAAGAAATACTGACAGTTGATCAACTACACTGTAACAACGTAACGTAATTAGCTACTAGCTAATGTCAGCAGTCCTACTCACAGAGAGCATGACAGTGAGGCATACGGCTGACAATTTAGCTGACAAGTTAAACCAGGCTGTGGATACATGGGGACTCACGGGGCGTGTAGTTGCTTGTGTACACGACAATGCACGGAATATTGTCTCGGCAAACAGTCCCACACGAGTCAACTGGCACTCAGTTCCATGTTTTGCCCACACTCTGCAGCTGCCGATTAATGACGGTACCTACATTAACCGAGTCATTCTAGCTGCTAGCAGACTCGTACAATAATTCAATCATAGCAATCCAGCAAACAAAGTGCTCGCAGCAAAACAGAAACAAATGCAGCTGCTGTCTCATAAACTCATCCAATCCTGTAAAACCAGGTGGAATTCAGTCAGTGAAATGTTTAACAGACTAACGGAGCAGTGGTGGGCCGTGTCTGCTGTACTGTCAGACCGCACAGTAACCAAACTCACAGACGCGAGGACGCTGGAACTGAGAGATGAATATTGGCAATTGATGGAGGATGTGGCGCCAGTGCTGGAAACACTCAAGTGTGCAACGACCGTCATGTCTACTGAGACTGAGGTGTCCATATCAGACACGTATCCCATCACCTTCAGCCTGATCAACGTGCATCTCAAGATAGACGAGGGAGACACCAGCAAAGTGGGAGAATTCAAATCAAGAGTGCGCACTTCACTGGGTGAAAGTATGAAGGTAAGCTAAATCCATTCATTTAATTATTGCAGATATTTTTAACTGTATGGATGGCACACAAAGCACATTGTTTGACAATTGTAGTTTTTAACTGCTTCTATCTTATTAATAATTAATATCAAGCAGTCTATTGATGATTAAAAGTGGTTTATTCATTAAATGATAAAACACTTAACCTATTAAAAACAAATTATGGTTAAAAACTAAATCACATTTAAATCACATTTAGATCTAATATCTTTTTCTTCACAGATTGCTTCTGATGACCTGATGTCAACACCACTAATGCTAGCCACCATGCTGGATCCTAGGCACAAGCACCTGGGATTTCTGACCCCACCAAGGAGGATTGCAGCTCATGCCAAACTGCTTGAAGTGCTGTCAGAAGCAGAAGCCGGATGTAGGAGTTCCACATCAGCAGATGCTGCTGGAGACCAGCAAGAGGTGGTCGGTGCAGTGTCAGTCCAGGGAGCTGTGCTTCAGAGACGCAGTGCTTATGCTTTACTCATGGGTGAAAACTATACCACCAGGAGCACAGATGACATAGAAAAAGAAGTGGACAGCTTTCTGAAGGATCCGCGACCACTCCTTGATTCCAGTCCCGCAACATGGTGGAATGTCAATGAAGGAAGGTTTCCAAGGCTGGCAAACCTGGCACGAAAGTACTTGGACATACCAGGCACGCCAGTCCCTTCTGAGCTTGTATTCTCAGCAGCTGGCCTAACTGTTAACAGGCCGCGTACACGACTTACTCCTGACCATGTTGATATGCTGATATTCTTGAACAAAAATAGATACACTATATTACCAAAAGTATTCGCTCACCCATTCAAATGATCAGAATCAGGTGTTCTAATCACTTGGCCTGGCCCCAGGTGTATAAATTCAAGCACTCAGGCATGCAGACTGTGAAACAAGACATTTGTGAAAGAATGGGCCGCTCTCAGGAGCTCAGTGAATTCCAGCGTGGAACTGTCATAGGATGCCACTTGTGCAACAAATCCAGTCGTGAAATTTCCTCGCTCCTAAATATTCCACAGTCAACTGTCAGCTCTATTATAACAAAATGGAAGCGTTTGGGAACAACAGCAACTCAGCCACGAAGTGGTAGGCCACGTAAAGTGACGGAGAGGGGTCAGCGGATGCTGAAGCGCATAGTGCAAAGAGGTCGCCGACTTTCTGCACAGTCAATTGCTACAGAGCTACAAACTTCATGTGACCTTCAGATTAGCCCAAGTACAGTACGCAGAGAGCTTCATGGAATGGGTTTCCATGGCCGAGCAGCTGCAGCCAAGCCACACATCACCAAGTGCAATGCAAGGCGTCGGATGCAATGGTGTAAAGCACGCCGCCACTGGCCTCTAGAGCAGTGGAGACGCGTTCTCTGGAGTGATGAATCACGCTTTTCCATCTGGCAATCTGATGGACGAGTCTGGGTTTGGAGGTTGCCAGGAGAACGGTACATTTCAGATTGCATTGTGCCAACTGTGAAATTTGGTGGAGGAGGAATTATGGTATGGGGTTGTTTTTCAGGAGCTGGGCTTGGCCCCTTAGTTCCAGTGAAAGGAACATTGAATGCTTCAGGATACCAAAACATTTTGGACAATTCCATGCTCCCAACCTTGTGGGAACAGTTTGGAGCGGGCCCCTTCCTCTTCCAACATGACTGTGCACCAGTGCACAAAGCAAGGTCCATAAAGACGTGGATGACAGAGTCTGGTGTGGATGAACTTGACTGGCCTGCACAGAGTCCTGACCTGAACCCGATAGAACACCTTTGGGATGAATTAGAGCGGAGACTGAGAGCCAGGCCTTCTCGACCAACATCAGTGTGTGACCTCACCAATGCGCTTTTGAAGAATGGTCAAAAATTCCTATAAACACTCTCCTCAACCTTGTGGACAGTCTTCCCAGAAGAGTTGAAGCTGTAATAGCTGCAAAAGGTGGACCGACATCATATTGAATTCTATGAGTTAGGAATGGGATGGCACTTCAGTTCATAGAATGAGTAAAGGCAGGTGAGCGAATACTTTTGGTAATATAGTGTAGGTCTATCTATGCAATGGAGAGCACTAGGGATGTTTTTGTTTTGTTTTACGAAGAGAGACACATATATTTAAGTTAACTAGAGCTAAGACTGTCCAGTCCTAGTCTACTAATGTTATTGTGATATTGTCACATTTCCCAGTTTAAGGGGGGGGGGGGTTATAAATACTGCTAATAGTCCACATGTGACACCTTATTTACTTTTCAGAATTTATTTTATTTATTTTTATTATTCTGCTAAGAGACAGTGCACTAATTTATTTTCATGTTAAAGCAGCCTACAATGTATTGTATTCTTCTATTCAGGAATGTATTTCTTTTATGCTGCTGCTATTAATGTTTCCAATGTCGCAGATGAGAAGCGAGAATTTATTTTCATGTTAAGCAGCCTGTGTAATATTTTGATATTTTCTATTCATATGTTTGATATGCTACCAAAATGTTATTCCCTGCCCTCAAGTGAGCCCAGAATAAATCTTTAAGGAATATGATTTGAGTTTTTTCTTTATATCATAGGGAAGATAGCATTTTATGTTGCGTATACAGTAGATAGAAACTATTCAGAGGGAAATTCAGCTTCTCAGAAAAATTGCCGCTTATCAATTAATCGATCATCGATCGATAAGATGAAACAACTATCGATTAATGAATTACTCGATAATTTGCATCCCTAATAGTCATGAATTTTGTCATGCTTATTTGAGTTAAAAGAACTGATGGGGATGTTCTTTTAATTGTTATTCAAGCAATGTATGTCTCGTGACCAACTCACCATGAGCACACCGATACTCGCGGATAACTGGTTCTCTCTGCCCGACTCTGGCTGGATCAGCAGTACACGAGTGTTGCCAACAGGGACAGTGTAGAGTGCCCTCTGGTGGACAAACTATACAACGCCAACACTCATGACATTGTTTCGTTTTTATTTTATTTTTGAAATATTCATTTATCGGCCATTATAAATGCCGATACCGATAGTTTTGAAAATGCCAAATATATTATCATCCGATAATATCGGTCGGCCGGGCTCTAGTTTTTAGAGGTATATGCAATGAAGTTGCATTATCCCTCTTGTTTTTTTGTTTTTTTTTTCAGATGATTAGGGGTGCATGCAGCAAAGTTGCATGATCCCTATTGATTTTATTATTAGGGGTCTATTAGGGCCATATGATTTCCGTGAGCACAGAAATGCGGACAGAATCGCGGAATTGATCGATAAAAACGGAATCTATTTTTTAACACGGAATATCGAGATAATTTGTCAGCAGTGCTGTTTTCATGTGAAAAAGGAATGTATGTCTGGGGAAAACTGGGGGGCAGAACAAGCCCCTTCCAAACCATACACATATATACATGTATACATATACATGTAGTATATATGTCTATATTCCAAACGCTTCCAAAGACTCAGGCCCTCCCCCTTGAAAACACTGTAAGCATGGTGAAGCGGCTGCCTATGACTTTGTTTTCATCGGTGACAAAACTGCGAAACTCTACGATAACCACCGCCGAGGAGTTCCCGAAGATTCGGATCCAGCCCATATAACCGGCCACAGACGACTCAAGAATCGCGAATCTTGACGTCTATTTAACCGGCTCAGTACAGTGGCAAGAAAAAGTGTGAACCTTTTGCGATTTCATGGTTTTCTGAATATATTTGTCATAAAATGTGGTCTGATCTTCATCTAAGTCAAGGGTATTGACAAACATACGCCAGATGTAGTGCTGTGTGTTTTTTCCAGATAGTTCAATCTTAGTTTCATCAGTCCACAAAACATTTTGCCAGTACCGCTGTGGAATGTCGGTGTGCTCTTTTGCAAACTTCAGTGCAGCAATGTTCTTTTTAGTAAGCAGGGGCTTCCTTCGTGGTGTCCTGCAGTGGATATCCTGCTTGTTCAGTGTTTTATGTATTGATAGACTCATGAACGCTATGATGCCTTAAAATCTTTGGCTGTCATTTGGGGTTGTTTCTTTACCTCATTGGTGAGACTTCGTTGTGCTCTTGGTGTCATTTTCTGCCGACCAAGTGAGTGGCTGCTGACTCGGTTAATCAGGGATCCACGAGCAGCGGTTATGAGTCGGTTAAGTTTCGTTTCTCTGTGTATTGTTTGCTGGTCAAGTCTGGTAGTACGTTAAGTTTCTCTGCCTAGTGAGATGTAAGATGTTTGAATGGTGCTGTTTATTGATTATCAGTCAAATGTGGTAGAACTCAAGTGTCGTCTTTGATGGCCGGTTGTATGAACCGAATCTTTTTTTCCACAGCTACTGAATTAAATAAAAGTGAATGAAATTTAAATGCTATTTAATATGTTGTTGTTATCATTTTTAAAAAAACTACACAAGACCGATGTTTGTGCACTGTTGCACTAAAATAGGCATGGGCAATCTGTTCCACAAAGGGCCGGTGTGGCTGCAGGTTTTTGTTCAAACCAACCACGAGCACACAGTTTGACCAATCAGCTCTCTAAAGACTGAGATCAGTTGATTAAATGAGTCAAGTCTGGTGTGCTGCTGCTTGGTTGGAAAGGAAACCTGCAGCCACACCGGCCCTTTGTGGAACAGATTGCCCATGCCTGCACTAAAACATCTGTAAATCTGTTAAATCTTTGTAAAGCGTAAAAGCCTAAAATTCACACACACTGGTGTCTTTTCCAGGTGTGACGACGCCGGTCAGTGTAAAAGGCTTCTACTGCACGCCAGTTTGTGTGTGTACATTGTTGTGTGTGTTCTGTATGTTTATGAGTGAGTGGCAAAGCAGCTTGAAGTTCTAACGTGATGCCAAGATGCTGCTGTCCCTGGGAATGCTGATGCTGTCGGCCACACAGATTTACACCATCTTCACTGTCCAAATCTTTGCCTTCCTCAACCTGCTGCCTGTCGAGGCAGACATTGCTGCTGTGAGTAATTCTTCATGCAAATACATGTTAAACTTTACATGACAACAATAATTGTGCAATACAGTTACATACCTGCTAACTGAGAGAAAAACTTTTCTTTGTCAGCAGGTTATAATAATAGCAATGTAAAAAGTATTCCAGATCTACATGTTGGGGTTTTACTGCCCTTCAGAATCTGTGAAGGGTGCACTGTGACATATGGAAAATCCTGTCTGTCTATTTTTGTATTATAATAAATAAATTTCCCATCTTTCAGTATTCATTTGACAACAAAACGGAAAACTTTGATGATCTTCCTGCACGGTTTGGCTACAGGCTCCCCAGTGATGGACTGAAGGTGAGTTTAATAGGATCAGACCAAAAAAAAAAAAAAAACAGCCAAGTTTATGGTTGGCTGTTTTTCACTCAGAGGTTACCAATAGCAGTGCGTGATAGGAGTTTCTGGACTGAGGGCAACAAACTGTGGTTTCTTAAATGACCACTTGATGCTGGCTCAAAAAGCAGTCCCCATAGACCTCCATGTAAAAAAAATTTTAGAACAGAAGTAATTACTCTTGTCTGTATTGCTAATTTTCCTATTTTCATCAGTGACATCAGGCTTAATGTAATGCTATGAATCAGGCCAGCTGACAGTCTTGCCTGGGCCCGGGACAAGATAATCTTTTATGACCCCCCTCCCCCCGACGGAGCTATCAAACTCAAATGAAGTGAATGGACGTTAATATTAGAGCTATGTTACGTTACAAGGCTGCACTGTTTCTTACCTTGCTCTACGTTCACTTTACTAGTCCCAGCTTCACCGTCACCACCTTTTTTAAATATTTGTTACGAAAATCTTTAAGGCCACTATTTTCTTCTTCTCTTCTTCTCTTTTCTTTCCTTTTCTAAGCATCAGACTAGTGCTGACCCAACATTTTGAGTGTACGGAACTTCTAATCAAACGGTTGGGGGGGGGGGGGGGGGTTCTTGACCACTATTTCAAGGACAATTAGGAAGAAAACAAATAAAAAGCTGTTTAAATATTACAATATTTTTCCACAAATAGGCCTATTTTAATTTTTTTTTTTTAAATTGAAATACCCTGGGCCCGGGACAGCAGACCCGTTTGTCCCCCCCATCAGTGGGCATGCTATGATTAACCCCCAGGCATGAGTTTAATTTACTATCCTCTTGGGTCATTAAGGACAAAAATGTCCACTTCCAAAATATGGCCATGAACCCTCAACTGAGTAATATTTTTCCTTCTTTTTTCTGTATAAATCTCATAAACCTCTTCAGTGCTCAATCATTTTGAGTATTATAACCTTTTTATCTATATCATTACTTCAAAACAAACAAATTATACAACTAAATCTGAAAGAAATGGGAAATGGAAATGGGAATGGGAAGAAAATTATCTGTTCACAGAATTTAAAAGCAACCCTATGTACGTAGTCTGCTTAGAGACTTTATCTGTCATTAAAGATTGCAATTTAAGTTGCTGCTACAACACGTTGCACAAAGTTGCCCTCTGGTAGTATTGATGAAAAATTGTGGCCCTCTCCATCATTTAAGTTTCCCATCCCTGGTATAGATTAATGGTATCAAAATATCAAATATTGAATAGATATCATAATTTAAACTCAGTTGTGTCAAGCATATGGAACGTGGCCTGATAGTGTATCTAATAAATTTGCAAAGTGCAAAATGTGAACATAACTGGTATTTGGGACGGCTCATTAAGTATAAGGAATGATGGCCTATGATCAACATGGTTCCCACACTGTTTTCTTGTTGCGTTAATGTCAGAGGTGTCAAGTAACGAAGTACAAATACTTCGTTACTGTACTTAAGTAGATTTTTTAGGTATCTGTACTTTACTTGAGTATTTCTTTTTCTGAAGACTTTTTACTTTTACTCCCTACATTTGTACACAAATATCTGTACTTTCTACTCCTTACATTTGAAAAACAGGCTCGTTACTTTTTAAACCTCCACGGATGACAAGACGTAAAAGACGTGACAGGATCGGACATGATTAGAGCATCGGACTAGAGACGGAAAGTCGATGTGCGTCCTGTTGATCAGTTTGAGCTCTGCTGCCACCTAGTGACTGAAAGCTTGTTTATCCTTCAAGCATCAATAAAGACATTAACTGAAAGTCCACCTGACCCCACTATTTGAGAACTAGCTACTGGTCTAATGTAAAAAAACAAACAAACAAAAAACTCAGGTATGGTGTGGTTTCTGTTGCTATCATTAGCTTTTTGAGGATTTTTTGGAAGCTAGTTTACAACGTTAGCAATGCTATGGGAACACACCGTTTTGATAGTATAGCTAACACTGGCTAGTGGTTTAAAAATAACAACCCAATAACCCTCAGTTTATTATTAAAAATGATCCAGATGCTCATGCAGGACATCTGGTCACGTTAAGTTTAGATTATTCTGCTAGAACTTTTTCATTTTGCAAAATTATCAACAGATGAATTGTTAATGGAAAATCTGGCAACATTTTTTTACTTTTTACTTAAGTACATTTCAGAGTCTGTACTTTCTTACTTTTACTTGAGTAAAGGAGTTGAATCAGTACTTTTACAAGAGTATTTTTTTACACAAGTATCCATACTTTTACTTAAGTACGGAATGTGAATACTTTTGACACCTCTGGTTAATGTTATGGACAAGCGTCAGTCTGTTTGACTAACCAATTCGTGATGTTCAAGTTACTCATCCCAGGAACTGTGAGTACTGTTAAGACATTGTGAACTGGATTCAAACAGGCTCCAACATGTGTGCCATACACTAATTAACAAGGAATCTATTCAAAGTACATTTTGTTATGATAATATACTTCCTGGTAATGAGTAGGGACCTATGGGGCTGCAGTGGCTTTCTTAATGTAAGGCAGACTGAGTTGTCATGGCATCATAGCTGTATATGAAGCTAACCCGGTCTCTCTGCGCCTGAGAAAGAGTCATACATTCTAACTGCTGCTATATACACCTCCCATATTTAATACTTTAGTTGACCTGTCACCCCTTCACCTCCCATGCAAAGAGTGATTACTCAGAATAGTTTTGCGGTGGTTTACCCACCCTCCTGTAAGAGAATAGAGTGCTACAAAAGTAACTGCTGTTCCTCCCCTGTTTTAGTAATAGTAGTGAACAGAACAAAACAACGTAGAACTAAACGTCAGACAGCCTCTCCCTTATTAGGTGATTAGCATTTTCTACATGGTCCCTGTGAGAAATAAATGAAATAAATAAACTAAAATTAAACGAAAAAATCTAAAATAGCGTCTTTTTATCATCACAGATTGAGGCTGCTGTAGAAGAGATCTTGACTTATTGATGCATCTTGGCATTGTCAGTTAAACTGCAGCTGTTTATGCCTAGATAAGCCTCTGTCATCACAAGGCAACACAAGCATGTTTGTGGAGGATTCCCCACAGGAAAAGAGGTTGCAAACAGAGCCTTCCCTGTTTCTTTACAGATTATTTTTAATGATCCATTTTTGTACCCATTTTCATTTCCACAATTACAGGCTGATGTGTAGATGGAATCTGCAAAGAGACGCTTGAGTCTCCGTTGGAAAGTCTTTGTGGTTTGCCTCGTGCAGTAACAAATGATGAGTATTGTATTTGTATTTGACCTCCAAACATGGTGTGTATTATGGCATTCAAAGACAATTTTGGTCTCATCTGACCAGATAATATTCTCCTAGTATTTCACAGGCTTGTGCAGCTGTTGTAAACGAGCTTCAACATGTTTTTTTCTTCAGCAATGGAGTCTTGTGTGGTGAGCATGCATACATGCAATGTTGAGTGCGTTACTCATTATTGGGGTCCATGCAACGTTGTTGAAGGATCCCTATTAATTTTGTTGCAATTTTAATTCTTGTTTGCCTTCTATTTATTGTGCTTAGCTAAAAGGGTCTGCCCAGGACAAACTGCAAGGACGAAAGGCATCAAAGTTGGTAACTTTGGGCCACGCCCATTTCTACCTGCCATTTTTTCAGCCATTTTGAAAAGATTGTTAAGTTGCGTGATATTACATCAACAGGGTCGCTACAGGTGACACGGAAACAATTTATATGACTTTAAGGCTTATAACTTTTGAAGTATTCACCCAATCCTTTTTTTTTTTTTGTGATCAAATTTTTATTTTCATTTTCATAAAGTCCAACAAAATTCTCAATGAAAGACAATTAGCCCAGGACAAAAGAACGTGTCATGGGAAGGAACATGGTGAAAGTATTAATAACAACAACAATAATAATAATGATAAAATAAAATAAAATAGTAATCATGAAAAAGCGTAAATAAAATAACAATGAAAAATAAAGACGTAAATAATAAATAAATAAAATTACAAACATAACCAAACATAAAAAAAAAAAAAAAAAAAAAAAAAATTAAAAAAAAAAAATTAAAAAAATTTTAATTTTTTTTTTTTATAAAAATATGTATAATAATAATAATAATAATAATAAATAAAAATAAAAATAATAATAAAAATATACACATACACACACACACACAGACACATTGACAAGACAAAAGGGACTTGACATACAAAGGCACTAGGGTGAGAGAGAGCCAGTGGCAAAAACAACTTACAGCATGTTTTTCAAAGAGTCAGCAGCGCTGCACCAAATGTTAAAGGTCCTTTCATTAGCACCATTAATCCGAGCTGTTGAAAGCTCCATGTATATGACGTCCAAAAAGGAGAGAATCCAAGATCGAGTAGTTAAAGCATGAGGTGGCTTCCACCGAGTTGCAATCATTTTCTTGGCAGCCGTCAATCCAGCAAAGATGACTCGCTTTTTGAGTTTGGGAATATTGAGGATCGACAGATCATTAAGAATCAGCACACATGTAGTCACAGGCACTAGTCCATCTATCAGATCAGACAGTTTGGATGCAACATTGCCCCAGAAATGTGCGACAGGTGGACAGTCCCAGAACATGTGAATAAACGTGCCCGGAACTTTCAATGAGCAAAGATTACAACATGGGTCATTAATAATTTTCATGTGATGGAGTTTAACAGGGGTGAGATATGTTCTGTGTAAAAAATTAAAGTGAATTTGCTGATGGTCTGGATTACGAGATGCTTCATGAATGCTGGACCACACTACATCCCAATCAAAATCCTGAGCTAGGTCTGGGCAATCTCTCCTCCAGACCCTCTCCACAGGGAGCGAGACAAGGTCTGTTACCTGTAAAAAATGGTACAGTCTGGATACCATACCCTTAGCTCTGTTCTGTTTAATAAATAAATCTCGGAGTGGGTGGGTAGGTAAAGAACATTGCCAGGGTACACCATGTGCTTTAAGCGCTGACCTTAACTGTAAATAAAAGAAAAAAGTGGAACCTGGCAGATCGAATGCATCCTTAATGTCAGCAAAAGAACGTAATCCAAAATCATTGTAAATGTCTCTTAAATAGTGAACACCCCTCCGCTCCCACTGGGGAGCAGAGACAGGTCTTCCACCAATCAAGAGTGCCTTATTGTTGAATATTGGAGAAAAGGTGTGCCACTTGCAGGAAAGATGACAGTGTCTTTCAACTAATCTCCATACCAGCACAAGATGAGAAATAATGGGGCCATGGCGTAGTTGACACTGTTTTTTAGAAATATTACTAAAGAGAACATCTTGAAGTGTCCATGGCTGAACTATATTGCTCTCTAGCATGCGCCAAGAGACGGAGCAATGAGAATCAAACCAAGAGAGCAGGGGCCTGAGCACAAACGACCAGGAATAAAGTTCAAAATTAGGAACGGCCAGGCCGCCATCTTCTCTTCTTCTCTGAAGAATAGACAATTTCAAACGTGGTCGCTTGCGGTTCCAAATGAATTTGGAGGTTGCAGATTGGAGCTTGGCCCAGTAGTCAGATGGAGGGGGGAGAGGAACCATAGAACTTACAAAGTTGATCCGGGGCAAAACATTCATTTTTATAATAGAGATACGAGCACGAATAGACATAGGAAGACCAATCCACCGGTCCAAGTCCCTCAAGATCCTACTCTGGACAAGTGAATAGTTATGTTTAATAATCTGATTTAAAGAAGAAAATATTTCAATTCCTAAATACTTAAAATGCTGTACTATGGGGATATTGGCTGGAAGGATAGATTTTTTAGCAGTGTCATTCAGATGTAAGAGAGCAGACTTGGACCAGTTGATTTTGAAACCTGACATATTACCAAACTCCTCACAAATGGACAAAAGGTGTGGTGTCGACTGAGCAGGGTTTTCCAAGAAAACCAAAACATCGTCAGCATATAGCGACAGCTGGTGCTGGGTGTTATGAATAGAGATAGGGGAGATCAAATCAGACTGGCGAATTGCTTGAGCTAGTGGCTCCAATGAGAGCACGAAAAGTGCAGGGCTTAGCGGACAGCCCTGGCGTGAGGACCTAGAGACTGGGAAGAGAGAGGAGAAAGTTTGGCCAGTTAGTACTTGTGCTGAGGGGTTTGAGTACAGCGTCTTAATCATACCGATAAAGGTGTTACCAAAGCCCATTGCCTCTAAAACAGACCACAAATATGACCATTCTAATCGGTCAAAGGCTTTCATAGCATCAAGCGAAAGTATAGACATAGGTGTTTTGTTATCCGTTGCTGCGTCAATGATGTGGAGTAGACGTCTAACATTATCTGCTGCAAGCCGCGACTTTATGAAGCCTGTCTGATCAGGATTGACTAATGATGGCATGTGGTGCTCAAGACGGCGGGCAAGGAGCTTTGCAAAAATCTTTAAGTCAGAATTTAGAAGGCTGAGAGGGCGGTAGCTAGAGCAGTCAGTAGGCTCCTTATCTTTTTTCAGCAGCAAAGAGATGAGGGCTGTGTTAACATCCCTTGAGAATTTGCCTTTTTCAATTGAAAAGACAATCATGTCCAGAAGAAATGGGCCCAGCTGCTCCCAGAAAACAACGTAGAATTCAGGAGGAATCCCATCTATGCCTGGTGATTTGCCTCTCTGCATAGCCTTAGCTGCATCCCATACCTCCTCTAACAAGACTGGCTTATCTAAGTCAGTAGAATCTGTACTTGATAGCTGGGGCAAATGTAATTGACTTAAAAAATTATCACATCGACTTTTGTCTAAAGACACCTCTGATTTGTATAATTCGGAATAAAATGTTTGAAATATGCCATTTATCTGTTTAGGGTCAGTGCTAATATTGCCATCTGCCGACTTAATAGCTGGGATGTCTGCAAAGTGGTCACTGGTCCTAATTCTCATGGCCAGGAGATGGCTAGGTCTGGCACCATGAAAGTAATATTTTTGTCTGGTCCTGTGAATTTGAAATTCTGATTGTTGCTTCAAAATGTTGTTGATTTCCTTCTTCACTAGTGTACGCTGTAGAGCAACTTTCTCTGTGAAATTAGATTGCAAAGAAGAATCCAACCTAGAAAATTCTGCCTCAAGATTCCGCAATCGAAGAGATCTGGATTTGCGTGCATTAGAGCTAAATAATATTGTGTTATTCCTAATGAAGCCTTTAATAGCATCCCAAAGGGTTCTGGGGTCCTCTACAGAGCCAACATTAAAACCAACAAATTCTCTGAATCCTGTGATAAACTGATTAATATATGCTTCATTTTTTAATAATGAGGTATTAAAACGCCATCTGACTGCACGTTTAGATAGGCGGCCCAAAGTTGCAGAGCAGAAGACTCCTTTGTGGTCTGACAGGGCTATCGGGAGTAAAACAGCAGTATTAATACAGTGAAAGAGCTGCGGGGAAGCAAAAAGGAAGTCTATTCTAGAAAAAGATTTGTGTCGGCCAGAAAAAAAGGTATAGTCTTTGAAGGAGGGATTAATTAAACGCCATATGTCCACAAGCCCCAAATTACTGGCCCAAGATTTTAAAGCGTTTGTGGCCATGACCTGCCCCCCTGAGGAGGTTGCACTCGACTTATCAAGAACTGGGTCCCAAACTGCATTGAAGTCTGCACCGACAATGAAGGAATAGTCTGTTAATTCTAACATTTTTGTTGTTATTAAATCATAGAAGTTGCTGTCAAAATCATTAGGGGCATATGCTGATATAAGAGCTATTTTCCTTGAATTTAATTCTATACTAGTAATCACAATTCTACCCATGTTATCTGCCCAGTTCGTTATAATTCTCATTGGAAGACCGCGTCTAGCAACAACGGCCACACCCCTAGTTTTTGTATCAGCTGCGGAGAATGCTACAGTATGAAAAAATCTATTGGCAAGACGACCAGCGTCAGCTTTCAGTAAATGCGTCTCCTGCAACAATGCTATGTCAATATTTTTTCTTTTCAACAAACCAAGAGTGCTAGCACGTTTGTGAGGAGCATTCAATCCCCCACAGTTCCATACTAAAATGTTAAGATCACCCATAGTCTAAAGGAAATGTTCTAAGTGTGGTCAGAAAGAAAATGTTACCATAGCCCTCCTTCTGGAATAACCCCGGCACAATTGTACCCAGAGTAAGGTCCCCCATTACACAACACAAACGAGACGTAGACACAAAATACAGAACATGTAAAAAGGGAGAAAAAGAGAAAGAAAACACAAACATAATGACAGATTGTAAACTGTGAAGTAGGTCTGTGATCATATTGGATGTGGGGCAGCCAGGGGGAAAAGGCCAGCCCAGCAGTATAACAATAACATTGATTGTAGCTAAGGTAAAATAAATTGGAGAAGCTGAGGAATCATACGCAACATGTTAAGGTATTAAATTCTTGCATTTTAACTTTCCAACCTTCCATATACTGTAGCCTAAAGAATAACATTAACTACCACAGTGCACACAAAATAACAGGTTGACTGAGCATTGTGCAAAAAGTGGGTTATTTATAAACTCAAACAGGCTAAAACAAAATAATAACCCATAATAAACATGTTAAACAGTCATATCAGGCTCATTGGCAGCTTACCAGCTGAAGAACATCCGGTGATTAAGGTTAGTGAACCTGTGACTTAATGTCAGTCCTCAGTGTCCAGTGACAGCAGGATAAACATCTGTCCTGTGAAGAAGTAGTGTGAGAATAACAAAGCAACAGTCCACAGGTACAGAGTCCACAGTTCGACAGGGGGTCGAGTCGATCCAGTGTGGGTCAAACGGAGCCCTGCAGCAGCAATGGCAGAGGTGAAGCTGTGCTCAGGGGGGGGGGATCGTCGTCGTCCCGCGCCGAAGTCTCTGGGCATGGAGCCGGGACCGATGCCAGAAAATCCTCCGCTTCTTTTGGTGAGGTGAAGGCCTTGTGTTGAGCACCGTCCTTCACTTTCAACGTGGCCGGATAAAGTAAGAAAAATTCCAGACCTTTAGCTCGAGCAGCATCCATAGCCTGGTGAAAACCTTGGCGACGCTTAACGGTGAAGTTGCTGTAGTCTGGAGAGAAGCGAATCCTCCGGCCGTTGATGGAGAGAGGCTCTTTCCTGGCAGCGCGGAGAATGGCCTGGCGGGTCGGGTAACGAAGCACGTTGAAAATCAGGGTGCGGTTAGTTCCTCGGTTGCGGGCGTTGTCGTTGTAGATTCGATGCGCTCTCTGGATTTCAATCTGGATGTCACCGAGAGTGGGGAACCATTTGGGTAGGGAGCGTGAAAGAAATTGAGTGGCATTGGAGCCCTCAATTCCCTCTTCAAGGCCAGTGATGCGGATATTGCACCTTCTGTTTCTGTCTTCCATGTCGGCTAGCTTGAGCTCCATAGCCTGAAGGGCCTGGTCGTGCTTTTTCAATGTGGCGGAGTTACTTCGTACAGTAGTTTTAAGTGCATCTACGTCGGATCTAATAGCGCCGAGGCCGGTCGCCAGCGTGGCTAGCTCAGCATGTATAGCACTTAGCTTCTCTTCGGTGTCTTTCCCCACCTGTTGGATGTCGGCGAGGCGCGGTTCCAGGTAGTCACGCTGCTTCTGCAGTATGGACTCGGCAAGAGCCTCGATATCTTGACGGCTGGTTTGGGCTCTTGTAGCTATCGTTGTTGCCATAGTTGTTATCGATCTTTAAACAACACAAAAGGCCCGTTTGGAAACCTGTAGCTACAAAAAAATCAACAATTTGCCAATGCTGGGCCGGGAGCTGAAAGCCTAGGCTGCCATCTTGTCCAGCTGATCACGTGACTCCACCCAATCCTAATGAAACATAGAAACTGTCATTATTATATGTTTGCGCACAATTATGATAAGTTTTGTGAAATTCGGGCAGTAGGGGGCGCTACAACGACTACATGTTTATATCTCACAAACCACCATAGTAAACTGCTTGAAATTTGACAATAATAATCTGTGGATGACTTCTTACAAGCCCACCAAATTTTGTGCAGTGTGGTTTATAGGGGGTGCTACTGCTGACTTATGCCTCTGCGTCCCGCTCGGGGACAACTTTGCAGCATGGACCCCTTTAAGATCGCTTGCGATTAGGGCTGAAACGATTCGTCGAGTTACTCGATTACAAAAAATGCTCGAGGCAAAAACTCTGCCTCGAAGCCTCGTTAAATTCCTATGACGCGCACTATACGTGCGGGGATCTGACTTTTCCACACGGGCCGTTGTTTTGGAAGCACGGAAGAACCTATGCGAGGCACATCACTAGCGCGTGATACATTTTGAATTTATTAGGCCCGATGGAGAAGAGTAAAGATGCCCATAAACGGCAGAAAATGTCTAAAGTTTGGGATCATTGCATTCATAAGTTGTAACACATTTCACGCAGCTCAATCACGGAAAGCGCAAATGAAAGTGTCCATGTGGCATTGTTTACAAGACCTGACCGCATGTTTGCAGGCAGGCGACGTAAGCTCCGCTAGCTAGCATAAAACACAAAATGGAGCCGTTATTAATAAAAAAGGGACAGAAACAAGCTCAAAAACCAGACGTAGAAATGCACATTTGCAAAGGTGACGTAGTATGTAAACGTAGCTCGCTTTTTGAGTTTGCGCTGCCAATGTGGCTCTTGCGAATAATGCACCTTCATCTCTCTCACTCTTCCTCACGCACAGCACGCGTTCACAAACACACAGGTTGCTAGGTTACCATAGGGCTCGCCCCAGAAATTATGTAGACTATTATTTTTTAGTGGCCTAATGGTAAATGCTGCAGGTGTAGAAATCTACATAAAACATGTTATACATGTTTTACAGTAAGTTCGCTTAACTGTTTTGTTATTTAATTGGTGTCACTGGCACTTTTAATGGGTAAATTGCAATAAATGGGCTTAGTTTTGGAGCCAAATGTTGGAGTTGGAGTTCTGTTTTTTTGAGAAATAAAAGGCAAATGCTTGATCATTTTACACATAATTTTCGTTATGCATTATTTGTTTTGGTTGTTTAAAAACGTAAAAAAATTTATCCGATTAATCGATCGATAAAGTGCTAGATTAATCGATTACAGAAACAATCGATAGCTGCAGCCCTACTTGCGATCATCTAGTTATTCTTCTTCTTCTTCTGTTCCTTCTGTCTAGCTAAAAGTATCTGCCCAGGACTAATTGCAGGGGCAAAACTGGTCAGAGTTGATAACTTCATAGAGGTTCTAGCATTTCACTTTGCCAAGGTGTCAGTATACATGCCTTCAGCTAGGTGGCGCTATAATAACTCAGTTTCCACACCACAGCCGCCATTATAATATGCTTGCGTACAATCATGGCCAGTTTCGTGAAATTCATGCAGTACGGGGCGCTACAACGACTACATGTTTATATATCTCAAAACACCCCATTAAACTGCTTGAAATTTGACAATGATAATTTGTGGATGACTGCTTACAAGTCCACCACGTTTTGTGCCATATAGTCTATAGGAGGTGCTTTTGCCGACTTATGCCTCTGTGTCCAGCTTGGGGATGACTTCGCCACGGCATGGACCCCTTCATGATTGCTTGCGATCATCTAGTTTTCTTTGAAACAGTTTTACCTGCTAATTCCAGGTCTTTCTGAAGCTCTCCACAGATGTGACACCTTGAGACACTTCTTTATAAGTCATCAGTTCAAACAGAATCAGTGGATATTAATTTGCACTGACAAGGGCCTGCTTTCTAATTACTGATCGATTTCAGCTGGAGTCTTGGCTTTCTGTGGCTTTTTGCACCTCCATTTCTTCATGTGTTCAATACTTTTTGCCTGTGTCATTCCATTTTTTAAAATGTAACTTAATTTATGTACATTTAAGGTTTGCTTTATTTTCATGTGTGGGTTGCATGTGTTGTTGTCTAGTGAATTTCATGTCAGTAGCACCTTTAGAAATATACTTACTGAGAAAAATGGTGACATTTTAAAACCCGACATTTGTGGTCTTGACTTTTAGACCGTGGATATTTACAATTATTTAAAGGGAGCTGGTCAAAACCGAAGTAAACGACTCCAGACGTTAACTACTAGCCTTGTGGGAAACACTGTTTTAAGTAAATTTACATGGAAGGAAATTGGATAGTAGGGATGTCCGATAATATCGGCCCTCCGATATTATCGGCCGATATTGAGTTAAAAATGTAAAATCGGGAATTATCGGTATCGGGTTTTCATAACCGATATTTGTTCTGTAAGCATCAGCATTTCCGAGTCTGCATGAACGCAGCATAGGACGTTAACAGGCGCGTGCTTGATGACGTATAACAATAACAACACGCTAGTCTTGTAGGTTGCTAACCGTGCCTAACAAGCTTGCTCGCCCGGTGTATTCAGATGTCCGTGGTTTGGAAGTGTCACCTACTTCGCGATTTACAATGACTGCAAAGCTATGGTTATGAGGGGAGGCAACAAGGCGTCTTCCTTTAATACACCACATTAATTTGATCACCCACCTCAAGAAGAATCATGCGGAGTTATACGCTACATTTGTGCGCTACATCCTTGTCTTCCTTGTTTTGATATTGTCTGTAGTGTTGTTTGAGGCACAATTTTCTCTCTAAAAACACAAAAAAATAAATGAATGGCACTTTTTTGGCACTTGTTTCGCTAACTTATTTTGCACAGACAGTGTTTACATTTGAAAAGCCATGTTGCATTTACGTTTGCATCCAGTGGGACATCGCAATAAAATTAGACATAATGTGTTAATTCCACAATAGGTGATATGTTATGTTGTTACCTAACAATTTTGGTTTAAAAAGACTGAATATATCGGTATCGGGTGATATCGGTATCGGAAATTAAGAGTTGGACAATATCGGAATATCGGATATCTGCAGAAAAGCCAATATCGAGCATCCCTATTGGATAGTTATTGTTTGATGTCTTTACCAAACAACGACTATGTGATACTTACTCTCTGCACAGGATACACATACATACAACAATAGATGGACAGATAGATGTTTTGTGACGACACGGACAGATTTTATAAGAGCCCTTGCTCTCAGAGGCTCATATGAACAGATCAGCAACAACATTAAAACTGACCGTGACCTAAACTGCCAGCAGAAGTAAACACCATCTTGTGACAGTGTTCTCCTGAGAAACTTTTGGACCTGGCATTTGTGTGGATCTTACTCAGACATGTACTACCCACCTAGACCAGGCACTCCCACCTCATGGCGATGATATGCTGGCAGCAGCCATCCCCAGCAGGATGCAGCCTGACACAGGCACGTACACAAAAACGGTTTAGGAACAACTCAACAAACATGAAAAACAACATATTGATTAGATCCCCATTTTGCAAACAAAACAACCATGGGCCATTGGGGTAGGGCTGGGTGATATGGCTGAAAAATGTATCACTAAATAAGTGTTTCATATCAGTCGATATAGATAATTATTGATTTTTTTTTTTTTTTTTAACATATTCTACCCAGACTTCTCAACTGTGCTGAACCGCATCCGTTATTTCTTTATATCGCGTTGATGTTTTGTCATCTGGCACTGCTGTCCTGTACCTCTTGATCAGAGGTTGCGCTAGACTTTTTCGTTGTCTGTTATTTTGACTGACAGGGTCATAAAAATCCCGTCATAACCCATTTTTACCCATCACATATGTCATTTTTTTTAAAATGACATATTCAATGGCATTTCATTTTCATTCATTTTAATTAATATTCAGTAGCAGTGCGATAAAGATTCGGTTTATACAACCGGCCATAAAAGACATAAAAGAATCATGAATCTAGACGTCTAGTTAACTGGCTCAGTTGAGTCCTACCATGTTTGACTGATATAAACGGCACCATTCAAACATCTTACAATTCACTCGACAGAGAAACAAAACGTTCTACCCGACTTGACCACTAGCAAACTAAGGCACTCAGACACTCACTTAAGCAAAATACGCGAACTAAACTTAACCGACTCATAACTGCTGCTCGTGGATCCCTGCTTAACCCTGAGTCAGCAGCCACTCACTCGACCGGCAGATAAACGGAACATAACCGACTAACACCACTAATCAAAAGAGACGATTAAGAGCCAATTTATATGCTCACTCGCCACCAAGTTTGCAGACAACATTGATGTGACTCTTGGGAGGGGCTCCGTGAGTCTGACTCTTTCAGGTCACACACACTAATATTTTGTTGGACTGCCTTTAGCTTTGATTCCAGCACACATTCACTGTGGCATTGATTCCATAAGCTTCTGCAGTGTTGCAAGATTTATTTCCATCCAGTGTTGTATTTTCTCCAAGATCTGGTGGCGTCTGACCACCGTGCAAAGCCTTCTTCAGCACATCTCAAAGATTCTTAATGGGGTTAAGGTCTGGACTCTGGTAGCAAATCCACGTGTGATAATGATGCCACATGCTCACAGAACCACTCTTCAGCAGCTGTTGTGGTTGTAGTCGTGCATGGCGTCAAGATTTTTGAGGTGGTTTAAGTTGACTCAGTCAGGTTAGAGTGAGTTTTAGTTGTTCCTCTATTTTTCTCTAATTTTTAACCCAGAGCAGAGCTGCAAACAAGCTTATTTGGCAGCAAAGAACAGACACAGGAGACTTTACTGCAGCTTTTGGATTTATACATTTCTCTCTTACATTTACCTTGCCAAGAAAATGTTTTTTGTTAAGGACAGGACACAGGACTAGATGTTACAATCCCTTGTACAAAGATTCCAGGCAAAACTCATTTAGAGTCCCTGTCCAACTTAGAAAACCTAACAAACCTACAGTCAACATACAGTTAATTTGAATCTACACGCAGTGCGTTTAAGAAATATCAACTAACCAAATGCTGCTGGCTTGTACAGCCCACTCAGCAGCTAAAAAAACAAATATTGCTACCAACCAACATGAAGACATCAGATACCTGGCCTAGCCAATAATAGCGGTATGGAGCATGTCATTGGGGTTTTCAAGTGATCACCTCCATTCACTGATGTTCCGTTAAGTTACGCCCCTCAAGAACACCTCAAGAAGGCTTAACAGTGAATTCCAGCGTCCTCCAGCGCACAACTTTGTCTGCTGTGAGGGTGTGAGGTTACCAAAATTAAATTTGTGCACATTACATTTATAACATTAAAAAAAAAAAAAAAACACCCGACGGGATAATCAAAACGCTGTATAATCCAAACTGAAGCATATTTTTAGTCCACATTTTTATCAACAGCTACTTTTTACACCGATCTTCAATGTACGTTCTGCAATGAACGAAACGTATTGTATTTATTTATTTTATTTTATTTATTTGCAACATATAAAAAAAGTAATAAAGAACAGAGAGAAGAAACAAGAATAGTAAGTGCGGGAGAGGTGAAAAATCCCTGCATAGGTTTATTAAAAAAAACTCCCCAAAACTAAACAGAGAATCAAAAAAAAAAAAAAACATATCAGCAAGAAATGAAACATTACTATATATATATAATTATGAAATATGATTATGAATATGCATAAGTGAAAATAATTGTGTATAAGTGTATGAGCATGTATAAATAAAATAAATTATTAGGAAAAGAAACTAGAAACTATTAGGAGTCTTGGGCCCGGTTTCACAGACAAGGCTTAAGCCTAATCCCAGACTAAAATGCTGTTTGAGCTTGCTTAACTTTAAGTCACTTGCAGAGACCTATCTTAAATTAGTCATAGATTTTGTCTGTTCTGGATTAAACAAAGCCAATTGCAAGAGGGTAGATTAGAGCTACTCTAGGACTAAATTGTAGTTTATATTAATCCTGCAAAGAGGCAGGTTTAACTTCAGCTTGGTAGTGTTTGTGAAAGGGAGCACAGATGGTTTGGGAGCATGGAGCATTTGGAATATCTAAATGAAGACCAATATTCACTACAGAGGCCAGCCAGACAAATACCTGTGGACAGGAGCAATCCATTGAATCAGTACGATGAAATAACTTTCCGAGACCGCTTCCCTATATACAAAGAAGATGGATTGGGGATCATTACATTGCTTGAGCCTAGACGTTCCTCCATGTCTCAAAGAGGAAGGCCTGTACCAAGTTCTCTTCAAGTTCTGATCACTGTGAGATTCTTGGCATCTGGAACCTTTCATCGTGAGACTGGTGATTTGTGTGCTGTCAGTGAAGCAACAGTCTGTAGAATAGTTCACAATGTCTGCAGTGCCATTTGTGAACTCAGAAATCTGTACATTAAGTTCCCTGATGCTGCTGAGCAAGCCAACTATAAAATACGTTTCTATGAATATGGGAACTTCCCGGGAGTGATTGGCTGTATAGATGGATGTCATGTTGAAATCAAGTGTCCATCAACTCCTGATGCTGAGGAGTACAGGAACCGTAAGAACTGGTTTTCTATCAATGTCCAGGCTGTATGCACTCCCAATTTAGAGTTTTCAAACATTGTTGCCCGTTGGAAAGGAGCAACACATGATGCAAGGATTTTTCACAACTCTTCATTGTGTGCTCAGTTTGAGAGAGGGCAACATAGTGGACTACTACTTGGTGACAGTGGATATGCTCAGAGTTCCTATTTATTCACACCTTGGCCACATCCCACAACAACTGAGCAGCAAAGATACAACAGAGCTCATATTCGCACTAGAGGGATGGTCGAGCGTATGTTTGGAGTGTGGAAGAATCGATTCCAGGCTTTACGCAATACACTTCGCTTTGAGCCAAGAAGATGCTGCAAGGTGATCATTGCTACAGCTGTGCTGCACAACTACCTGAAGCAGCATAATTGTCCTGACCCTCCAATGGAAGACCAGATTGATCCAAATGTGCCCATGCCCGTGGCAGAAAATAACCAAGGAGGACTTGTGCTCAGAGCTGCTTTCACATTGCAGCACTTCAGTTAGACAAAAAAAAATACATTTAACCATGGAATGCATTGATTACGGCTTGTCTTTTGCCTTGCTTGTTTTGTTTGTTGTGTACAACATATATAAATAGTGTGCAGAAAAATGAAATGGGAAACTTAACCAAGGCTGTTCTAAAATGTTGGTAGTGGTGTTTACATTATTCACACTCTCACAATTTCACAATCACTCACAATTTATTTTCACAAGATATTTCATTACACTATATAGCTGTCTCATGCATCTTTCTTTGAACAGCTCTCTCTTCTAATTTCATATCTAATTCAACCTGTAAAATTCTCATTTTCATGTCATGCTCTTCTTTCAGATATTTCATTTTCAGCTCATGAAATTCTAAGGCTTACTTTTCATGCATGGACATCCTTTTTGGTCTCTGCTGGAAGGTGGTGGCAGTATCTTTTCTCTGGGATGCTGTACCAGATGTGGAGGGTGAACAGTCACTGTGCACTGGCTCTTCCACCAGGGTTAGAATGGTTTCCTCTGTGAAAAGATCACTGTTAGATACAAAAACTCACATGAAATGAAATAAAATAAACACAGACAGTGGAATAATCTGTATGTACAGAATGAGGTAACTAATTTGCTTTCTATCATATATTTACCATTTGTGCTCAGTTCTTCATGTCCACTGTCCAAATGGTCATCATCTGGTATACCATCCAGAGGTTGCTGGTCCTCTGTTATCCCAGTCAACAAGTCCGCCAATTCATCAGTCTTGTCTTTACTAGGTGGGGGTCCACCACCAGTAGTAAATCTCTCTCTTCTGGCCTCTGCATTCCTTTTTTTCAAATCTAATTTGATGTTCTTCCACAGAGTCTTAAAAAATAAAAGGAACATAGACAACATATAGAAAAACATAGAGCAAACAGTTGGTCACCTATACAATACATTCATTCAAACGTTATACTGGTGGAGTTACAAATACAATGATGGTTCAGTGAGCGTCGCCCTCGGACATGTACACAATCCATTTTTCCCAATAGTGCAAATATTTATCAGTCTGTAGATTTAACGAAAAGGTCATCCTTTCCATATTTTGGATATCAGTCACAACATTGACCCAGTCTGACTCTGTCGGAGGTGCGGTCCGCAGCCAGCCTCGAGTTACGGTTTTCTTACTAGCTGCTAATAGTATTTTTAAAAGATATTTGTCTCGCCCCAATATATGGGGTGCAATATTACCCAGGTAGATTGTAGCAAAGGAGCTATTAATTTCATCACCAAAAATGTTTTGTATTACTTGCGTGATCTTTTGCCAATATGGCTGAATAGCTGGGCAGCTCCAGAATATATGAAAATGGTCTGCTAGCTGTTCACCACACCCCCTCCAACACAGTCCACTGGCCGTCTCCCCTGTCTGCCCATATTTTAACTTAGGGGTTATGAAATATCTAACCAGATTCCGCCAGCAGAAATCTCTCCAGAGACCAGAGCTAGTAGAAGTTGACTGTACGGAGCATATATTCAGCCACTCTTCTTCTGTGATGACAATTTGAGATTCTTTCTCCCATTTTAATCTAATCTTTTCCACAGAGTCTTTGAATGCAGATATCATTCAATATAAACAATGTCACAAAACTATATGACATCTGTGATATACAGATCATAATTGACATGTCTCACCTGCAGTTGCTGTACCGCTCTTGTGGTTACATTTTCATTTGCATTGAATTCACTACAAATGGCAGTCCAAGCACTCCTCTTCCTTTGTTCAATAGCAGCACTGTGGCCTTTACTTTCAATAACAGCATGAGTTCCCACAATCTGTTTAAGTAGAGTTTTTTCATATTCAGTATAGTTCTTTGAGCGTTTTCTTTTACCTCCAGCCATGTTTGGTGTCAGAATTCCCTCCAGCCATTCCAGGTTTTTATGAGCACCAATAGGCTAACAGGCTGTGCTCCCACTTAGGCTAATGAGGCTTGACCCAGGTGTTCTCGTTTAAGCTTACTCCAGGACTCCACAGTCTGGGACTAACTAAGACAAATGTAAGCCACGTTCATGCAAGCCACTTAAATTACCTAGCTTTACTAGTCTGACTTAGGCCTACTCCTGACTTGATATAGGCCTTGTCTGTGAAACCGGGCCTTGATGTATTAGATGGATCTTCAGTCTGGACTTAAAATTTAACAGGGATGAAGATATTTTTGCTACATGGAGATGAGAATTCCAGAGTAAGGAACCTCTGTAGGTAAAAGAAAACTAGTGTAGTGCGGCAAAAAGGACGATGAAGTTGATCAGTGTGTCTTGTATTGTGGGAATGAACCTGAGAGTTAACTGTGAAAAATCCATTGAAAGATGTAGGAAGCAAATGTGGAAGATGAATATATTTATAAATAAATATGCATGATTGGAGTGTATTAATGTCATAAACTGACAATATGTTAAGTTTGTTAAATAGAGGGGGAGATGGAGACATGTAATTAGAGGAAGTGGCTAATCTAACAAATTTCTTTTGTGTGACAAATATTTTTTGTAAATTAGTAGGATATGTACTAGCCCAAACAATATTACAATAACTGATATGTGGATAAATTAAACTATAACATAATGTATTGAGGGCATTCTGGGATATGAAACTACTAATTTTTCTGATGATACCAATAGACTTCATTACTTTGTTATTGACAAGCTTAATGTGCTCAGTCCATGACAACCTCTCATTAATTAGAACCCCTAAAAATCTGGCAGAAGAAACCTGAGTTATATCACTGTCATCAATTACTATCGTAACACTGGATTTGCAATATTTTTTATTTTTGCCTGTAAATATAATAAAATTAGATTTTTTTTTATATTTAGTGATAACTTATTTATCTGGAACCATTCTGAGAATTTTATTATAACAGAATTAGCTTCACTAATTAGAGAATCAAAATTCCTACGAGTCAAAAGCAAATTTGTATCATCAGCAAAAAGTATTGGTAGTATAGTGGAAGACACAGTTGCAAGATCATTAATGTAGACAAGAAACAATAACGGACCAAGTATGGAGCCCTGAGGGACACCATGTGTTAACTGAGCCCTGGAAGATGAATAACCATTGACATAAACAAACTGTTGTCGATTAGAAACATAGCTGGCAAGCCACATATATGAATAATCCTAAAAACCATAACAACGTAATTTGGAAAGCATAATAGTGTGACCAACTGTATCAAAGGCTTTGGATAAATCAAAAAAAATCCTAATGCATATTTATTGTTATTTATAGCTGTATAGATTTTTTCGACCAGTTGTAAGAGTGCCATATCGGTATGGCAGTATCAGTGATTTTCCCGAAAACCATATTGGTGCTTGAATAAAATACTGTGTGTGTTTAAATGAGATAACATTCTTTCTATTTTCAACTCACAAGCTCAGCTGTGGATGTTGCTCTCGGCAAACGACTTGTGTGTTGAATGCGCGAACAGATGTTATGTGGGGTCTCCTTCCTAGAACTTTTTTTTTGTTGCTGGTAGCGTAAATTAGCTTCTTTGAGCACAACACACAAAAACAAGCACCTGGCTCCATTAATATATGCTGTCTCTGCCCCTTTCTTCTATCCACGGCCAGCGCCATTTATTTTTAAGTCATGCAGTTCGAACGTCTTCACCTGGCTTCATGAATTTATTCTCCATCTTTCACTACTGCATTGTGTCTGCTGCGTTCAAGACAACTCGGAAGTAAGCGATAAGTCAGCGTTCAAGCTACAGGTTAACTCGGAGGAGAAAAAATAAGTTTGGGATATTGTCACTATTTGCTGAACACAAAACATATGCAGCAGCAATTTATGCTTATTTTGGAAAAAGACGATATGCGTGTAATTTCCGCCCTGTTATTTCCGAGTTTGGCACTGTTCAATTAATTTTTCACAACTCAGAGCTCATGGACGCAGCATTAACTGCAGCTGGATCTCAATTAAGATTTTCCAGGACCCCCACCCTACTTATGATTGGCTAGTGATATTAGTTTGGTTAGGAGCGAGAGTTGGTTTCCTCTTATTCCATTGGTCAGCGAACTCAACTGACACGAACCTGACAATAACCCAAATCAACAAGTTTTTATTTATTCATTTATTTTTTCACCACAGTCAAGGGCCTCATGGTGGAGATATCTTATGGATATATCTTAACAGTGAATCATTATCTTTCTGTAATGAGGTAGGACTATTCTGTTCTCTGGTAGGCCTATTCTGGTCAAAAATTAAACTGTGTGTGTGTGTGTGTGTTGATGTGTAATACACCTGATGACACAGTAACTGTAAAATATTGCCAGGTACTAAACGACAACTAAATGTCATGTTGAGATCCCATGCTTCTCAAAAGATGTGCTTCCAATTTGTGTATTACCCCACTCTGACACCTTAATACAATAATGGGATTTTTTTTTTTTTTTTTTTTTCCTTTACAATGTAGATGTTCTCAAGGAGGTTAGGTATTTAGTCATACTTTTAGTAAATAATGTAGCATTTTGTATTAGCTTTGTTACACTTAAAGAGTCATAGTTTGCAAGTTGCCACAAGTTGGATTCTTTCAGAGGAGTGAACATTTTGTTTCTTATGATGTTCAGTGTGGTAGCCTGCCCTACTATGGTCAATTTATTCAGGGTCTCTTCTCCTTCCTTAGTCATTTCCTGTTTCTCAGCCTGTTCTGATCTTTGCACTGCTGCCAGATGTTTTTTTAGATGCTTTTTCCACACAGCAGAGGACGCTCTTGGTGGTTTTTCAAAGCCAGGAGGAGGAATGTGAGGCAGTGGCACAGTAATGTAATTTATCAACAAGGCTAGGCTGCACTGAAGACACCCAGAGATGACGGTGGTGGTGTCCAGGCCTGATGGTTTATTCCTCAGACCACTTGTTCCATGTGAGACTTCATAGATTTCTCTGAATTTGAACGTCCGACCATCTTATCGATGGTGAATGAAAACCTGACAGTACTCCTAGCTGTGGCTGAGTCTGACATGTTTACGGAAATGTAATGTGTCATGGGGTAATTTTCCATATGTAGCTTAGCATGGTCACAGAAAATAAGTTTGCTGTTAGCTGTCACCGGCCTGGTTTTTGTGAGGGATAACACTGACTGTTTGATGTAATGGGTAGAGTTTTTTTTATTTATTTATTTTTAAATAATGGCTTTGTGTGTGTTGGAAAGAGGGAGAGGGAGAGAGATATGAAAGTAGCTTTAAGATTCCCACCATTTTATTTTTATCATTCTACGTTCTTTTTTTTTTTGCCCTCTTTAGTCTGCAGGTATCAATTCCATGCCTTCGTTTATACTACCTGGCCAAAAAAAAGGTCGACCCCTGGATTTAACTTAACATATAGGTACAAGCCTCCTATTGGATAATTACTGCATGGGCAATTATTATTACAAGTTATTTAAACCCAACGATGTTAGTCTGTTTGAGAAGGGTCAAATCATTGGTTGGCATATATCAAGCAGAGAAAACATCTAATGAGACTGCAGAAACTACTAAAATTCGGTGACGAACTGTCCAGCACAGTGGGGGCAGCCGTGGCCTACTGGTTAGCGCTTTGGGCTTGTGGCTGAAGGGTTGCCGGTTCGAACCCCTGACCAGTAGAAAGCGGCTGAAGTGCCCTTGAGCAAGGCACCTAACCCCTCACTGCTCCCCGAGCGCCGCTGTAGCATGGCAGCTCACTGCTCCGGGTTAGTGTGTGCTTCACCTCACTGTGTGTTCACTAATTTCACGGATGGGATAAATGCAGAGAACACATTCCATGTATACACAAGTATACTTGGCCAATATCACTAATTATAGATTATTATTATAGAAAATTATTAAAAACTGGAAGGATAGTGGGTAACCATCGTCTTAGAGGACGAAATATGGTCGGAAAAAAAATCCTGATTGATGTGATCGGGATGTGCTGGAGAAGGCTTTGCGCAGTGTTTAGACTCTCCCATCAATAAATCTCATCAGTACAAGATCTTGGTGAAAAATGAATGCAATACTGGATGGAAATAAATCTTGTGATATTGCAGAAGCTTATCGAAACAATGCCACAGCAAATGTGTGCTGTAATCAAAGCTAAAGGCGGTCCAATAAAATATTAGAGTGTGTGACCTTTTTTTATTTTTTTTGCCAGGCACTGTATATTCCTGTTCATGCATGTGTCCTTCTTATTACTCAGCCAGCTGTTGCTCTCTCTCTGTCGCCCAGTCCCTCTCTCTCTGTGTATCTCACTGTTTCCTACTCATCAGTTACTTCAAGATAGAAAGCAGACCTCATTTGACTAAAACGCCATTTGTGTGTGTCATTGATATTCTTAACTCCTGTGCGAAGTTCTGTATTCATTATGCACGCATTACCATGTTAAATGAATGCCTGTAATGACTGTCTTTTGTCTGAGGCTGCAGGAGCTGTCTCCCAGAATGTAGGTGTTTTGTTTTTTGTCTGTGGCTAAGGTGGCTGTTGCTAATCTGAGAAAGGGTACTAATATGGTGCCACTCAGGTCAGGGAGCTGATATTGGATCACTGGATGGAACTGTATCGTGTCTAAGCCCGTTAACGGCATTCAGTCTCACAAAGCAGGCCCTTTCAATCACGGTGCATATGAGTAAGACACCTAACTCGTCTAGTATATATGCTAATTTGCCATTTCATTAGGTATACTTAAGAAAACGAATGCATTCCAATGTAACAGTCTCACACTAGATACAGTATATAATAATGTTCAGTTTATGTTGAAATAGTAAATTCAACTGTATGATCATTTTGGCAGATGTAATTTGTAGTGCTGTTACACAAATTAAAAACAAAAGTGTTTTTGTTATTCAGCCCTGAGCATTGATTCAAATGAGGAAGTCAAAATAATAGAAGCACAGTTGAATCAATGGCCTTTCAGTTATTTTAAACCTATACTCAATAACATTATTTCTACCTATTGGTACTCAAAGCGCTTTTACAGTCAGAGACACATCTACCCATTCACTCACACAAGCACGCACCAGTGCCACGCACTGGGAGCAACTGGGGGTTCAGTGTCTTGCTCAAGGACACTTCGACATCGGGGATCGAACCGCTAACCCTCTGGTTCGTGGACAACCCGCTCTACCTACTGAGCCACAGTCGCACCCTTAAAGACCATTTAACTCCTTAAAGAATGACATTTGCTTAAATTTGGATTTATTGCATCCATCCGTCTCACCATGTCCACTGTTCTCCACAGGGCTTCCTGATTGGTGCTCGGCCAGAAAATGCATGCGAGCCTATCGAACCCCCTCCGAGAGACAACTTGACGGGTGCCTTCATTGTCCTCATCAAACGATTTGACTGCAACTTTGATGTCAAGGTACGTCATTTACGCTTGTAGGTTATTACCGGGGGTGGAAGCCCTCCCTCCTTGTCTAGAAGACTAAACACAATAAAACTTGAGCATGAACAAAATTACATGCTGCATCTCTGGATACATGCAACTAAGGGTTTTGTTATAGGCATCCGGTGCTTGTCAAGTCATGTCGGTTTCTTTGGAAACTGTGAATGCACGTTTAACAACACCTGTATATAATAAAGTTATTTCAGCAGCTGCTGTTTAACATGGACGAGCAGCCAAACCTATAACAGTGTAAGTGAAGTAATATCTATTTTGTACTGCTTCGCTTTTTATGTTGGAAGGTGGTGTTACAGAGTTGGTTTTTACTGAAAGCTCTTAGATCAGCTTGTTGGGGCAGGAAAACAGGAAGTGTCCATTTCCCTAAACACAATTTCCTGCATGTTCATTCAGTTGCCTCTGTTTCTTTTCTCCCCGTTGCTGCAGCTTTTTATGTAGGACTTGTGGGGTTGAAGAGTTCAGTTTGCCTAGTAAGTCAGCAAAGTGGCTGAGAGATGAAGAAAGAAGATAACTATTAGTCAAGTTGATCATGAGTAGAGCCGAAAGAGAGTCTGGTGAAGGCGGCGTAAGTGTGTGTGCCTTTGACGTGTAGCCATGTTCAATACTGTATAAGAATAGAAATATCCTGACAGGAGGAGCATGTATTAATAATTATGTCTGTAGATCTGAACTGTCAATTTAAAAAGGCAAAAAAAAATAAAAATGTTACTGTATGTAAGAGATCTGTATGACAGATTTCTTTTTCATAAAATGAAATGCCAAACGTCTTGTACTTATCCCCACTTCTTCTGCACGTTAAGATTCTCTTGTGAGTAGCAAAAAGTTCAATTTGCCACGTGAAATGTTGATAATGTGGCAACAGAGCAAATATATCTTCCATTTGTTATTAATGCAGCACTTTCTACTGACTGTTGTGCATGATTTGTGCCAGAAGAGACTATTTTCATGGATTATTTGCAACTTTTACATGGTTAAATGGAAAAAATGTCCATATGTGTGGAATCTGTGCGCAGTAGATTGATCTTAAATGTTAAAGTAAGCAACCTGAGTGGATTCAGATTAAAACTGAGGAAGGAATAGAAAGGAAGGACGCCGTTTAAGAGAGCAAGAGCAAGGAGTGTGAAGGAGAAGAAAGTATGCAGCCTCTTGTAATCTTTCTACTTCTTTCCATCTCTGTCTTACCCTTTGTTTTTTAGTGTTACACTTTCCGTTCTTCTGCCTCACTCTTTTTTACGCTTCTGAATTTATTCTGTCTCATATTACCTTTTTTACCTGTGTTATTTGCTCATTCTCTCAGTCGCCCTCTTTTGTGACAGTGTAGCTGCCCTATAGCCTTATAAGGTCTTACTGCTTCTTACACACACTCAGAACCATGTTGACAGAAAGGGCGGTGAGGTGCTCCTGGTCTAGGGTGTATGTAGAGTGTGACTCCATATAGCTTTGTGTCACATGCACAATATAGACACAATACCCACATTCAGATGTGTGTAAGATTTGACCTCTTGCAGCTGTTTTTACTTGTGAATATTTGCTTCAGTCTTTTTTTCTCCCTGTGGTGGTGTTTTGGTTGTAACCGTGCAGCTCTTGTTCTTCCATTTGCATATTACATTTTTTTATTTTATTTTTATTTGTTTATTTATTTTTTTATATATATTGAAGTAGAAATAAACTGGCTTGTCCTTATGCTCCAGATGTGTCTTTAAGTGGCATTAAGTTTCTAACTTTTAGAAGGTAATATTTTTAGACACACTGTGGTCTTTCATCCTTCCTGATAAAGACTCATCCTCTGCTGTACGTTTAGCAGGGAACTCTCTCACAAAGCTCCATGGTGTATGAGCAGTCTTTACTCTTCTTAATCATTTATGGTAAGTGATCAGAAAATCTAGGATCACAGACAGCCCAATGTAGTACATTTGCTGACTGTTAGCTTTGTGTGTCACAGCCCCTGCACTATATTTAAAGTTTTCATAAGCGCTAATAAAAGGATTTTTTTGAAACTTTGTGCCACTAAGCTGAAGTGTGGGCGTCTTACTTCAGTCTCTGTTTTAATGATTGCTCATATCTAGACATATCATCATATGTACACACACTCGTGTACAGTTTAATTGCACATAAATATCTCCCTTTCCTTCCTCTTGACCTCTTGTCTACCCAAGCGCCCCCCTCCCCCCCAGAAACTGCAGGGACACAAAGGAATAATAGACAGGGCTGAGACAGGGAACTCGTCTGAGTGTGCATGCATGTAGATCAAACTGATCCATCAAAGGGCCACTGTGGCTGCAGATTTCCATTCCAACCATGCAGCACCCATGCAGTAGGTGTGGCTGGCAAGTTTTTGTTCCAATCAAGCAAGAGGACACCTGAAATGACTGTGTGAAGGCAGTTCAGTTGATTGATTGAGCCAAGTCAGGTGTGCTGCATGGTTGGAATGAAAACCTGCAGCCACAGCGGCCCTTTGATGAATCGGTTTGAGACCTGTGATGTAGATAGTGCAAAGGTGTCACCCTTAAACATGCTTGCTGTTTCATTCCAAAGCCCTCATTCTCGTTCTGTCCTTCTGGAGTCTCCTGCCACATGTGCATTTAGGGAGGGGTGAAGGGGATCAAATGAAGGGATGTTACTAGGCATGCTAGCTCTTTTTGTATGTATGTATTAGAGCCCGAACGATATATCGGCCGGCCGATATTATCGGCCGATATTCTGCATTTTCCAAACTATCGGTATCGGCATTTATAGTGACCGATACATGAATATTTCAAAAATAAAATAAAAATGAAACCATGTCATGAGTGTTGGCGTTGTATAACGCCACACATCCTGTAACCTGCTGATCCAGCCAGAGTCGGGCAGAGAGAACCAGTTATCCGCGAGTATCGGTGAAGTGTGCTCATGGTGAGTTGGTCACGAGACACACATTGCTTGAATAACAATTAAAAGAACATCCCCATCAGTTCTCTTAACTCAAATAAGCATGACAAAATTCGTGACTATGGGAATGGCTAGCGTGCAGTCACAAATCGCTTCTTCCGTGTCCATTCATTTTTAGGTAACGTAAAGAAGTATGGCTTCAGCCACTACAGCACAGGAACTGGTCACCTTTTATACAGTGACAGCCTACTTTACTGACTTCCCAAAGTCTGTTCAGAAGGGTCTGAACTCCTAATTCTAGCATTAGCTGCTAATGTTAGCAATTAGCATGACACGCTAGCCACTAATTTTAGCATTGGCTAAAATTTACGAGGGATGTCCTCACTAGGATCCCCAGACTTCAAGCAGGAATACATTTTTTCAGTTTGACACAGATTCACTTTATTTAAAAATATCTTCCCTTTAAATTGTAAAACTTCAACATTATGTTTTAACTTCAGTGCCGGTTTGATGACTGTGATCCATGCGAACCGTGTTGGCCCAGCTGCTTTGCCATCAGGAAAATGCCAGACCCTTGAGTTGTAGTTCGGGGTGAACTTGTCACTGTGTCCAGTTTTGCTGCTGTTAAATAAGCCGAGAGTGAAGCGGAATTAGCTCGTAGCTAGTGTCATCTCTCCTTGGCCTGTTATCTTGAAAATGTATATTTTACAATTTGCAGTATGACGTTATCCATTGCTAAATTATGGCTCATCATAGACTAACCACAGCTAGCTAATGCCACTATCAGTGGAACACCACTAACGTTAACCTTAATGAGCTTGGAAATCACAACGAACTTATTCTGCCTAAATAAACTACTGTAATGATTACTGTATTTATAACTAGCATATCATTTATTACACACGCACACAAACATTTAGGAGTGACCTTTATCTTGTTTAATGATAATATAAATGATGATGATAGTAATAATGACATCATTATTTTTTCTTCCTCTGTTCTGTTGTGACAATAAAATGCATTATATTATTTCAGTTAAAACTCATAAATAACTACAAATAACTTAGGTTAGGAAAATCTGTAAATGTTTTGTTGCGCGTTTCTGAAATTTAAAAAAAAAAATATCGGCCGATATATCGGATTTTAAAACCAACAAATATTTGTATCGGTATCGGCCTTCAAAATCCTTTATCGGTCGGGCTCTAGTATGTATGTGAGGGTGTGTTAGCAAGAGGATAGCTCTTGTTTGAATATAAATCTCCAGAGAGTGAGGATTTGCACTTCCTGTACACTGGGATTCTTTGAGGTTGTGAGGTGAGCTCTTTATTGGTCACCTTTCAGATCTTTCTGGTAGAGGAGTCGGGAGGCAGTGGGTGGACGGGAAACTCGATACCTTATTCCTCCCCTTTGCCTCCCATGAACAACCGTCCATTCCCTTTTTACAAGATTTATTTTGCCTACTATCCATCAGCCCTCCTGATGCCCTACACTAACAAGCAGTTAATAAAGTATCTAAAAAGGTAGTATTAAATAGAGCTCTGTGTCACCATGTTGTTTTCCTCTTTTTTCTTTCATATTAGCTGTCTTTCACACGTGCAATTTATCTCTGCTGCCCTCTATCAGTTGCTCTTTGGGTTTTGTTGTTGTTGTGTATGTGCATCTGGGTTAAAATCAAACTTTAAACCTCAGTGCAGGCATTTTAATTCCCTTATAGATCACTTATATATGGGTAATGTTTAATATCAGCTGTGTAAAAGGATACAATAAACTGTACAGCTGACATGTTTTTGCCTGGTGGAAAATTACCATTCTGAGATTCAGATCATGTTATAATTTGATCAAACCTTTCCTTGCTTTTTTTTTTGTAAGGAAGCTGTGTTCTGTAGCTGACAGATAAGAGATTTCACACTAAACAACTGTCTTATTGAAATACATTTACCAGAAGAGTCTGTGACTCAGGTTCAGCACATAAATGTTAGAAATAAATCATATGAAAAATAGATATTTGTACCAAGTGGAATTATAGCAATACAATGTCAATCACAGAGAAACACAACAATCTTATCATAACCTATATTCCTCCGTCAGTCAGCCTGATACAGAATAATACAAAAATATGTATAAAAGATTCCTGTGATAATACGGCCCAGAACACACTGTTTTGAAAATATTTGTGTGTTCACTTAAGTAGCTAAATTGAACTTTTGCAAATTCAGACTTTTGTCTACGTAACCATATAAAATCAGGCGTAGGACATCCTGAAAGTGAAACATTATTAAGTAGCCAGGTGTTATCGTTGCTTTGGCAGATTTTCTAACTTTATTGTACAGCTTTTGCAATTTTTGTCTACACTGAGTGAAATGGGCTGTAAAAAGCAATATGCATGCAGTGATGTATGTGTCCTTTTGACAGGTTACATAGTCTATATACTGCAGCAGAAATAAATTAGGGTTAAAGTCCCTACTTTAGGTGTGTTGGGAGTGGCCAGATTAGGTCAGATTAATAACAAATAATGTCATCTATTCTGTCAGACAAGTCAGCAAGTGTGACTTTGACCAGCCGTAGCCAACGTTTGCCTGGATTTGTTCCAGTGGCTGGTCATTTCCCTCCTAACCTTGCTTCCTAGCTGTGCCTTACAGTAAATGCTTTTTTATTGTGAAGCCTGTGTGTTCTTCACAGCCCAAGCTACACACACACACACACACACACACACACACACACACACACATACACGCACACACACGCACACACACACACACACACACACACACACACACGCGCGCACACACTTCATTCAAACAATTATCTAGCTTCCTGCACAAACTCACTCGGTCTTATGACAGGGTATGACTATGGCTGACTGGATGTATGACTGGCCTGGCTGTGCATGTGTTTTTGAAAGAGCAAGAAAGACAGAAATATATCTCACATGGTTGTGTCATTCCTCTGAGCTACCGTTTCATCTGTTGCAATTTGTTTTGGCAACAAACAACTCAAAGTTTGTCTTATAAAATACATAGGCACTGAAACACATTTTAGTCACGAGTTCTACTTATTTTAGTTGCGTCCTTACAGACAAAACACCCTCCTGTACACAACTACTTTGGCTAGATGTGCTACATTTACCACAATCATAGCTGTCAGTAGAACTTTATATTCATATATCCAGATAAATAAGAAAAATATTTTGATAAAAATAGCCACTGTAAAAATGAAGCAGGAAGTAAAATATGTTTACACTTATGTTAATATCACCTGTAATTGATATATAGACTCTTTCATCTACAGAATCACATTGCATACATTGCAAATGTTCTCTGTTATCAGTGAACGTGGCCACTCCCTGCGTTTTGCAATTTTATTGAAGTCTTTATCTAATCAACCGCATGGACCTTGAAACTTAAATCCTGCTCTGCTCCGTGCAGCATTCCTATGACACATGGAGGAGGAGGAAGAAGTAGAAGAGATGAACTGATGGAGGAGGAGGTTAGGGAGGGTGAAAATATCAGAGAAGTAGGCTGGGTAGATTTCTGAAGAAGCTGGCAGTTGGGGTGAGATAACAAGCATAATGAGGGCAGAAAGAAAAGAGGAGGAGGAAAGAAGGGATGGGGAAGAAGAAGTGGAGTGTAGGAGGGAGGGGAAGAGAGGAAAAATAAAGAAGAAAGGGTGGCAAGAGGAGAAAACTTGTCGAGAGGCAGAGGAAATAGAGTGAAAGAAGTACTGATGAGTGGAGAAAAAAACAGTAAGCAAAGGCCGGAGAGAGGAGAAAAAAAAAGTTAATTAGAAGCTGCAGATATCACTTCACTTCACTACATATTCGTTTATTCAGATTTATAATATTTAGGTTGATTTTAGATATCTTACTAGGGTGTGTCCATGGTGCTTAATTGTACTGCCTGAGCATTACAGGACAGGACGGTGTGGGAATTAGAAAACAGATGAAGAGGGAAAGAAAGTTTTAACTGCAGTACTGCATTAGGAGGCTGCATAGACTTGGCAGCAAATATGCACACACATAAGATGCAGAAATACTGACACACACATACTGGTGATACAGCAGTAGTTAGCAATACTGTCAGCAGTGACTTTCCACAACAAAGTCTCAGAGATTCTACTGTAGTTGAGGAGAGAGGGCAGCGTATGAACATTTCTGTAATGTTCTTTTAACAGAATATATTCATGACAGACAGTTTTGTAGAGCAGCAAAATGCATATCAGAATATGAGATTTCTTGCACTGTGTCCTGCTCTTTGTCCAGCACCATTGGTTCCTTCAGACTACAGAGTACAGTACTCAATGCAGGAACTCAGCGGGTTTGTTTTAACAAAAGGAGATGCTTGTGAGAGAATTCAGGTAGAGAAGCCTCTACAGCTTTGTTTGTCTTAATTTGCCCCGATTATAGGGTTGGGTATCGAGAATCGAGAATCGATTGGAACCGGGACTAGCTTTGCGATTTTCCCGGAATTGTTTAAAAGTTTAATTTTTGATTCCTAGTTTCGATTCCCAGTACGCCGACCGGAAGAAGAAACCGCTGAACACCAACGAAGAAGCGTCCACCGGAAGTGTTGGCTTAACTGAACGTCTATTTGAACATGGATAACGTGCGTCGGAGGTCCAAAGTGTGGCTTCACTTTTCTAAACAAAATGTCTCGGCAAAATGCAACATCTGCAATAAGATCGTGCATAGGAGGGTGCACGGAGTTCATGGAGTACAAATAAATGTGTGCCCCGTCTTTGGTGCGCTGCGCTGGCCGTCCTCCGCTGCCTCTTCCTCCGGCTCTAGCTCCGACCCCCATTCTGGCACCACAGTGACTACACTGCAGTCCGAAACAATACATATACATTAAATAATATGTCTCGCGCCAACATTAACATCTTGCGGCAGCTAACAAATTAGCCCACATATTTTTTTTCATAGACAATTTACGACCTGAGATTGCGACCGTTAGCCAGGCTGATGACTCCACGACTCCGCGATGTGCTGAGTCTACTCCGTTCACCAGAGCGGCAAGAATATGCAGTACAGGAGCACAGTAACATGTTTAAGTACCTGCAACATCATACACTCATGTGCAAATGTGTTTTCATGAGATTTTCAAAAATAGAGCTTGCAAGGGAAGTGTACCCCTGTGAAAATATATTCATAAATTATAATATTTCAGTTCATAGATTTGATATTTATATTGTAGTTGAAAACAGCCCTGTGAGAAATTCATAGTAGGCTCATAAAAAGGAAAAAGTTCATCGAATAAAAATTGATGGAGAAGGTCAGACTATTTCCTTCAGAAAGACCGCTGGCTAGCTATCTCATTTAAAATATCCTAAACTTTTTTTGACCCTGCCTCTTAAAAGAATCGGAATCGAGAATCGTTAGAATTCGGAATCGAAACAAGGACTCGGAATCGGAATCGTTCAAATTCAAACGATACCCAACCCCACCCGATTATGATTATGAAGAATCACTTACTTGATCAACAGAAGAATTCTGCACATACAACTGTAGTATGTAACTGTTCCTGACCTTTGTCATCCAAGAAGAAACAGTTCCTTACAGATGGCTCTCATGATACATATACTATTGGTTGAGGGGGACGCACAAAAATGCCAAAGATACTGCGCAGAACCCTCAAACTCCCAGGCCTCTGGTAGAGGACCCGAGCTTGAGGATGATACAGATACCACCCGAGGAGGGTGAGAGGGACGTTTTTTTATATATATATATATAGTATTTTTCTATTTTAAATATAGTTTCTATATTTATTTTATTTTATTTTTATTTTATGCATACCAACACCAAGGCAAATTCCTTGTATGCACAAACATGCTTGGTAATAAAGTCTTTTCTGATTCTGAGTCTGAAAAAAGGAGGTTTACTGCAAGTGATTTGCAGCTGTTTCAGTTGTTCGGTTGGAGGTGTGGGCTTTCCGTCATCTTATGAGAAAGCTTGATCTATGTTGCAGACTATCATCTAGCATGTTTTTCTGCACTGTAGTACTTCCTGCACTCTATTAATCAATACACAAAGGTAGGGTCGGGCGGTATGACCGTATTATACATTTTGACTGTATAAAAGTGTCTACCGGTAGAGATTTTGCAATACCGTTTATACCGGAGAAAGAGCAGATGTCTGTGGCATCTCTCTGAGTCACTGTAATTACACCGCCTCGACACACGGGGCACATAAATACACATATTTGACCAGATGTCCTGCATGAGCATCCGGATAAGTTTTAATAATAAACTGAGGATTACTGTCATCTATCCTGTCAGACAGCTAGTGTTAGCTATAAACTATCAAAACTGTGTGTTCCCATAGCATTGCTAACGTTGTAAACTAGCTTCCAAAAAATCCTCAAAAAGCTAATGATAGCAACAGAAACCACACCTTACCTCAATTTGTTTTGTTTTTTTCACATTAGACCAGTAGTTCTCAAATAGTGGGGTCAGGTGGAGTTTCAGTATTACTGTCTCTATTGATGCTTGAATGATAAACAAGCCTCCAGTCACTAGGTGGCAGTGGAGCTCAAACTAACCAACTGGCTGCCTCTTCAAAATAGAACACAGGAAGCGCATCGCCGATTTTTCTTCTCTAGTCCGATGCTCGAGTCATGTCCGATCATATCACGTCTTTTACGTCTTGTCATCATTGACTGTATATACTAGCTTGTGTCTCTGTCCATGACGAAGAGGAGGAAGAACTCATTCCAAAAAGGGGCGCTACGTCTGTTGTGTCAGTTACGTTTTGTAAAACTTGAAAATACTTTCTCTCATTTGTTATTTTTATTCCTTACTAAGCTGGAGCTCTGTGTTTACATTTGCACTTAAGTTAAATTTTCAGCCATTCATTGAATTTACAGGGGAAAAAAAGATTTTGCTCATACCGTCCAACCCTACACAAAGGTATCAAAAACAACGACCTATAGTTGGACGACAGACTTGCCTCACAGTGGTGGTTTAGTATATGTTGGACTGTTTATGTCAAGAAAGCAGTGGTGTCAATGCAGTGTTCTGCCTCCTGCGGAGAGTTAGAAAAATTACTTTTTTCCAACACCCAACAGCCCTCCATGTTTTGACTGACATTCAGTAATACACAGGATAAGATGTTACAATCCCTTGTGCCAAGATCCCAGGCAAAACACATTTAGAGGCCCTGTCCAACTAAGAAACCCTACCAAACCTACAGTCTACATAAACTAAGTAAATGCTGCTAGCTTGTAAGCCCACAGACAAGCAGAGGATAATTCAAACATTGTGAAACATAAGCTAACCAAACGCTGCTGGCTTGTATTTCCCGCTCAGCAGCTAACCATAGCTACCAAGCAACATAAAGACATCAGGAACCTGGCCTAGACAACAGCAGTATGCAGCATGTCATTGGGGTTTTCAAGTGGGCACCTCCCTTCACCGATGTTTCGTTAAGATAGGCCCACAACACCTCGAGAAGGCTTAACAGTGATCCTGGTGTCACCCCCCTGCACACTGCCACTGCACAACCCTCGTTTTCCTGTCAATCAACAACTAATATTTCAATCATTAGCCTTTTATGAACCACAAACAAATCTACCATGGTTTGCCCCATTAATGCGGACTGAACCACATAACAAACAAACAAATCTACCGTGATTCGCCCTGTTGATGCGGGCTGAACCATGTAACAAACAAATCTACCATGATTCGCACCGTTGATGCGGACTTAACCACGAACCAAATTGACCACATCTATCATGATTTGCAAACACACTAAAGTTACGCAGCCATCCTTCCCTTTAGCTAGCTTCTCAGATAGCATGCTTCCTACATACCCATAGCCACTCTCTCATTCTCTCTGCTGCCCTGGACATGTTGCATACCGCAGTCCCCTGGCTTCTTCCACGTATGCCCATCTCGCTCAGAAGAGCAATCACTGACTTTGCCACAGCAGCAGATCTGGCCGTAGTCAGGTGTTAGCTATCTAGCACTACTACGACTAGTCAACGACACAAACTTGGCATAAACTATACTGTATCTATCAATATAATATTATCCTAATAATTTTCTTAGGTACATCACTATGTATGTTAATCGGATGCATTTCTACCTCTCCATTTTAGGCTTTTGATGAAAAGCTCATGAAATTTGTTAAGTTCATTCACAGAGCTAAACATACAAGAGCCAAATTAACTCAAGCCCAATCTGCCTTTTTAAAAAGTCACAATGGTTAAACACAGGGCTGGAGTGGGACTCATTTTCAGGCCTGGAATTTCATGCCTCAGACCGGCCCACGTTAGATCACGATCTATTATATTAAAATAATGTAATTATAACTTTACATATTAAGCCTACAATAGCCCACTGTTCTCTAAAGCATTGTAATTCCGTGTATGTTTCCCAAAATAATTGCAATTCAGTGGACGTAATACTTGCTTCACAATGTGGATTTATTTCAACATGAGTGCACATCACCATTGTTCTTTGCAGACAGCGAGCACGTTTTATTGAAAAAGCTGCCGATTTTTGCACATTTGGCTGCATCTGTCTCCAGTGCTTTTCTCTTTTTAATTCTCGTTTTTTTCTCCAACACCTTTGCTCTTTTTATTTTCCATTTTGCAAACACCCTTGCACTTCTGGAGGTGGAGCCAGGCTCCAAACACCACTGACAGTGTGCGGTGTGCACGGACGTGTTACGTCAGGCTGCGTCTGCAAAAAAAGTAAGTGGAGACGGCCCACCGACAGCGGTAACAGCATAAACGTGATACCACCTCAGTGCCATGACTGAACACTGGCCCAAAATAAATAGATTAATAAAAGTAATAATTGAACACCGGCCCGCGTGGCCCGAAAGTCGCAGTCCTCCCGATTAGCCACTCCGGGCCTGGGTAAAGAGGCCAACTGAAAATGTTTTCAGTGTGCCGCAGGGTGCTTCCAATGCTTGTGATGCAATGTTTTAAATCCAAAGCCTGATGGTCCCAAAAGGCAAACTGATGTTGAGTTTGGAAGGCAGTGAAAGTAAATGCAACAGAGCTTGAACATGTAGAGATGCCATAACAAAAAAATACTTAGCCTCTAAGGGTGGCTCCTCATTAAGTGTTCAGGTTAGTGTCTGTGCATAACTATTTTTAAATTTCTGGGCTAAAATAAAAAGGTTTTATTGCTACATATTTGTTTTGGTACTTTCAAGTTCCAACCACCATATAATCAAGTGATATGATGTTGATGTGTTTATGTGTTGTCCCTCAGGGATAACAGCAATTAGGAGGTTTAATTACGCTGTGAAATTGACTTGAAAGTTGGTGCTATAGCTCAACATGATGTTCTGCAGACAGTTATGGGAGCAACAGATTCTTCAGTGGGAATGCATCATTTGTGTGGTTGCATGAGAGTCTTGTATGTGTTTCTAGTCACACAAGCTCTTGCATTATTGAATTTTTTTCAATAGGTTTTACACGTCATTTTCTGCCTCTCTCGTGTCATCCCTCTCTTTCCTCTCTGGAATGAATAGAATCTCCTTATCTTTGCCCCTGCAAACACAAGGGTGAGCCACCAGCAGAGGTTGCATTCCTCTGCAGATTTCAGGCAGACAAACAACACCACACACTGTCATACAACGAACTTAAATGGCTGCTTTTACTGTATCCCCCTGAAAAGACATACAACAAAGTTGTAGTCCAGTTAGTGAGCTAAGATGCAAGATATATGCTAGTAGTATTTTAATCCATGTTGTAAAAATAGATTTAACAGTGTAAGGCCAAATGTAATGGTTTGATGAGTGGGCTTTTAAGTAGGCCTGTCACGATAATAATGGTTTTAGTGTTCAGCGAATAGTGACAATATCTATGAAAGTTCTTTTTTCTCCTCCAAGTTAACATGTAGCGTTAACACTATGACTTACTGGCTACTTCCAAGTTGTCTTGAATGCAGCAGACACAATGCAGCAAACCTTTTGGTAGCTAGTGCCAGAAATTAAGAGAGCAAGGTGCTTGTTGTGCTCAAAAAGCTCATTTACACTACTAGCAGCAAAAAAGTTCTATGGCATCACGACCGGCCTCTCCAACGCGCAAGTCGTTTATGGGAGCTACAGCTACAGCTGACGTACCGGTTTAAATGGCTGATCGTGTTTGTGACTTGAAAATGCACTATATTGCCAAAAGTATTCACCCACCCATCCAAATAATTAAATTCAGATTTTTCATTCACTTCCAATGTCCACAGGTGTAGAAAATCAAGCACCTAGGCATTCACACTGCTTCTATAAACGTGTGAAAGAATTGGTCGCTCTCAGGAGCTCAGTGCATTCCAGCATGGTAATGTGATAGGATGTCACCTGTGCAATCATGTCCAATCATGAAATTTCCTCACTACTGAATATTCGTCAATTGTCAGTGGTATTATAACAAAGTGGAAGCGATTGGGAAAGACAGCAACTCAACCACAAAGTGGTAGTTCACGTAAACAGAGCAGGGTCAGTGGATGCTGAGGCGCTTAGTGCGCAGAGTTTAACTTTCTGCAGAGTCAGTCACTACAGACCTTTATGTGACCTTCAAATTAGCTCAAGAACAGTGGGTATAGAGCTTCATGGAATGGGTTTCCATGGCCAAGCAGTGTATATAGGAGCTGGGTTTGGCCCCTTAGTTCCAGTGAAAGGAACACTGAGTGCTTCAATGTACTAAGAAATTTTGGACAATTCCATGCTCCCTTGGCACCTTCCTGTTCTAACATGACTGTGCACAAAGCAAGGTCATTTACCATTTGCCAACACGATTTATCATTGACAGTCACTCAACCGCTTGTAGATCTGTGTAAAAAGTTAGTCCCCTGTTTTCTCTTAATGTTGGTGAAGCCACTAGCCAGAGCATGGACAAAGTTCCTAATGTACTGGTTCATTTTTTTAATGATGATGCAGCCAGAGTGATAACACAACTTCTTGCAAGCAGAATATTTATTATTAGCAATGCGCCAGCACTTATGCTGAAACTCAAAGATGTTGTGAGTGGAAACAAGTTACCAGTATTCTACTGGACAATTGTTGCAATTTGGAATGATAATATTACCTATAGTTCACTGTTGTACTCTAACCGATTATACATTTTTTAATATAAATTGTCCTTTACTGATTTAAATGGTTGCTGACTGCCAAATCCTCAAATTAATTTGCCTGACAGAGTTCCACATGCTCTTATAACATTATGACCTTTAGTTTCTAAAAAATCATTTAGATCACTAGCAGTGCCATGTTGCATCTCTGAAAATGTCTTTAATTTCTAAAGATCATACCCTGTTATGCACAATGCCAAAAAACTGTTTGCTAAATTGCCTAGTGTATGCGTTCTTCGTTGTCAACACCCGGCTACTACATTACTCACAGTGCATTCCAGCTGTAGATTTCGAGGGTTATGCTTTTGACACAGAAGCCTAAATAAGCATGATGCATGATTTCTCCAGGATGAATTAAGTCAGCTCCGGTAAAACTTTGATAATTTATTATTTGTCTTTACAATGGCAATGGAGGTCATTATTAGGGCTTCCAAATGGGTGGTAGGTGGAGAAAGGCTGCAGGGAGGGTGTCGCCTCCCCCAATAGGGCCTACATGGACGACATGATGACTCAACCGCTTCTTGTACCAGAAGATTGCTGGACAAGCTAAACAGCAACCTGCAGTGGGCTAGGATGAAAGTGAAGCGTTCTAGTATTTCATCACATCACAAATCTAGTATTTCAGGAGTATTTCAGTAGTTAAAGGAAAGATAGTAGATAAGAAGTTTGTTATAAATGATGAGGTAGTTCCCACAGTGCTGGAGAAGCCAGTGAAGAGTTTGCGAAGATGGTATGATGCAAGTCTTAGTCATAATGTGACCACTTAAACAGGAATGGTCTGTTTGAAGAGTTTCAGTCAGGTTTTAGAGTTCATCATAGTACAGAAACAGCTCTGGTTAAAGTTACCAATGATCTCCTCATGGCTTCAGATAGTGGACTTGTCTCTATACTGGTTCTGCTAGATCTTAGTGCTGCATTTGACACTATTGATCATAATATTTTACTACAGAGACTTGAAAGTGAGATCCAGATTAAAGGAACTGCATTAGATTGGTTTGAATCCTATCTGTCTGACAGATTCCAGTTTGTTCATATCAACCATGATTCCTCTACTTATACAAAAGTAAGTTATGGAGTTCCTCAGGGTTCTGTGCTAGGACCAATACTCTTCACTTTATACATGTTGCCATTAGGGAAGATTATTAGAAAACATGGCATAAACTTCCATTGTTACGCAGATGACACCCAGCTATATTTATCTATGAAACCAGATGAAACTAATCAGCTGGTTAAACTCCAAGCATGCCTTAAAGACATAAAGGCTTGGATGACGTGTAATTTCTTACTCTTGAACTCAGACAAAACAAAAGTGATTGTATTTGGTCCTAAGCATGTCAGAGATTCATTATCTAATCACGTGGTTTCTTTGGATGGCATTACCTTGGCCTCCAGTACTACTGTGAAAAACCTTGGTGTTATATTTGATGAGGATATGTCCTTTAAATGTCACATTAAGCAAGTAACCAGGACTGCCTTCTTTCATCTGCGTAATATCATCAAAATTAGAAACATCCTGTCTCAGAATGACGCTGAGAAACTAGTTCATGCATTTGTGTCTTTCAGACTGGATTATTATAATTCATTACTGTCTGGCTTCCCAAATAACTCTTTAAAAAGCCTCCAACTGATTCAAAATGCTGCAGCAAGAGCATTGACAGGAATTAGCAAGAGAGATCATATTACTCCAGTTTTAGCTTCTCTTCACTGGCTCCCCTTAAAGTCTAGAATAGAATTTAAAATCCTCCTCCTTACATACAAGGCCCTCAAAGGCCTAGCTCCATCATATCTTAAAGACCTCATTGTACCATATCATCCCAACAGATCACTTCGGTCTGAAAGTGCAGGCCTACTTGTGGTTCCTAGAATTTCAAAAAGTAGAATGGGAGGTAGAGCTTTCAGCTATCAGGCTCCTCTCCTGTGGAACCAGCTCCCAGTTTGGGTTCGGGAAGCAGACACTCTCTCTATTTTTAAGGTCAGGCTTAAGACTTTCCTTTTTGATCAAGCTTATAGTTAGGTCTGGACTAAACCATCCCTTAGTTATGCTGCTATAGGCCTAGGCTGCTGGTGGACAATGCACCAAACACATGTTCTCCTTCTTTCTTCTCTCTCCACTCTCGTGTCCTACACTTTCTTTTTCTCTGGCACAGAGCTCCTGCCCTCTAAATTCCTATCTGCTACTAGTCATGCAATTCTGTGCTATTACTATGTAGAATGTTTACTGCTGCTCTCCCTTCTTCCGAGTATCTCTGGCTTGGAGTTGAGTGTTTCCTGTGGAGCGCCATACTACATCTGTTGTCGTGGTCTCATCAGCCTGCCCAGTCTCCATGGAATCCTGCTGTTATCCACTCCTACCTGAGTGAACAATTCTCCAACCTGCCTATGATTCCTCTTACATTTTCAAACTGTCATGTAACATCATTAGTTTGAATCATAGCATCCAACTTGTATGCTTTAGTCAGATATGTGTATTTATGACAGATGTATGTTTATCTTGCTGTTCTCTTTCTCTGTCTGTAACTGGCTGGCCTTATGCAGATGGGTCCCTCCATATGAGCTGGGTTCTGCTCAAGGTTTCTTCCTATTAAAAGGGAGTTTTTCCTTGCCACCGTCGCCTTCAGGCTTGCTCTGGGGGTTTCAGGCCGGGTCTTGTAAAGCGTTGTGAGACGATTTGTATTGTTATTGACGCTATATAAATAAAACTGAATTGAACTGAATTGAATAAGGCGCAGTTTGAAGGGTTGAGGCAGGAAATGATTCAAGGCATTTCAAGCTTAGACCGGTCAGGGCTACCAGGGAAGTCAAAATTGTGGTGCTGGCAATTTGGTTTACTGCCCCAGCTATTGTGGCCACTCCCAGTTTATGAAGTTGCCCTTTCAAAGGTAGAAAAGTTGGAAAGAATGAGTAAATCATTTATCAGAAAGTGGCTGGGTGTCCCACTCTAGGCTCTACTGCTCTAAGGCAGTGTTGCAGGCTAAGCAGGGTCAATGGATGAACTGGATGAGTGTGGAGAAAAGGAATTTGAAGTGGAGAGAGCGTTAGAGCATGGAGTCTAGCAGGATAAGATTTGTGATAGGAGCTGCTTATGATGTGCTGCCAACTCCCCAGAACCTAAACCAGTGGCTAGGTGAGGATGCTGCCTGCCCACTGTGCACTTGTGTCTGCACCCTTAATCCTGACAGGTTGTAAGGTTAGTCTTTCCCAACGTTGCACCTGGCGTCACAATCCAGTACTGATTAGCAGCTGCAATTGAGGAAAAGTGGGTGAATGTAAATTCCATGGCTGTTAATAGAGAGAATAGTTGCATTTAGTTTGTACAGGAAGGAGAAAAAGGCTAGACTAGCAGGCATCAGGCATAACACGAGACAGCTAAGAGTAGGAGGAGCCTGGGACGCTGGAAGTCACTGTTAAGCCTTCTCCAGGTGTTGTGGGCCTAACTTAATGAAACATCGGTGAAGGGAGGTGCCCACTTGAAAACCCCAATGACATGCATTGCACTGCATACCGCTGTTGTTTAGGCCAGGTTCCTGATGTCTTCATGTTACTTGGTAGCTATGGTTAGCTGCTAAGCGGAACATACAAGCCAGCAGCGTTTGGTTAGCAATGTTTCACAAGGTTTGAATTATCCTCTGCTCCTCTGTGGGCTTACAAGCCAGCAGCATTTACTTAGTTTATGTAGATCGTTCATATCACATGACCATAGGTTTGGTAGGGTTTCTTAGTTGGACAGGGCCTCTAAATGTGTTTTTTCCTGGGATCTTGGCACAAGGGATTGTAACATCTTATCCTGTGTATTATTGAATGCCACATTGTACATTTGTTTTATGAAATTTGAGTCGAGCACAATATTGGCTTAAAAAAAAAAAAAAAAAACAGACTTCTTAAAACCCCAAATCGTTCAACCCTACAATACTAGTCTATCCTAATTCATAATTATAATAATTTAGGCTGTAAAATGTTCAAAAGAAAGGACATTTTCAATCACGTCCTTGTCATACAAGACAGAAATCATTCTCCAACTGTCTTACTTTGCTGCCTCAAAACCCACAACCAGATCCAGATGCAGTATTTTGTGTCACTTATCCAGACTAGCTACCTCTAGTCGCACACAGTAGCCATTGATACTTCCACATAATACACCCTCACAGGCAAACACATGGTATCACAATGCCATGCATGCTTCTTCACGTATGCTTCAGCTAAAATTAACAACGACAAGGAACAGACAAAAGATAGACGTGTTCAGTGTTTGCATCCATACAAGCCAAAATGCGCACACACACACAGACTGTTCACCCTTACAGGGCTAAATGGATTTCCTTGCAGGAACCACACAACCCCCGACTGCTCAGCATCCTCACCGATTAGTAGTTTTGGTAAGGCTACACAGCTGTTCACTCCCAATCCCTTGAGTTCCCTTCACATTGTACACGTGGAAACTTTCATTATTAAACATAGCCCCGAGTTCTACTGTTTTTTTGATTTCACCAAATGTTTAAGTGATTGTTGATCATGATCAATCAGTACTCTTTTTTTCTGACACATTTCTTCCTCAGAGACGATGGTTCCCCACTATCCTTCCAGTTTTTAATAATGCGTTGGGCAGTTCAGTGTTTAAGCATCAGAATAAAAGCACAAATATTTTTGAAAACGTATTATAACAATACAAAACTAAATAATTAACAGCGAGTACAAATGTTTTTTCCCTCATTCTTAAATAACTAATGGAAGCCTTTAATGAATAGACGGAAAGCAGTTCTGTTCAAACAAATTTTAACAGTTATCTCCCCCTCCAAATAACTAATTGTAACATTTTACTCAACAGACAAATAATTTAATTTGCGTTTTATTTCTGAAATGTATCATTCTCTTTGGTATGGCCATGCATTGGACACAAACTCAGCAACTCGAACTTGTCATCCACACCCAGATGAAAGTATTGTCAGTCACATCAAAACTTTAATTAAGTACTACAGAGAATACAGTGGCACTTCGAGTTTTGTCCCGTAACTGTTCATAGATATTATGTGAAGCTCTGTTAATCTGCTCTTGCCACAGTGTTTGCCGACATGGCAAGGTTGTTAAACAAGCTTTTCTTTTCGGGACAGAGAATATCAGCGACTTCAAAAAAAAACTGCCCCTCTGTGAAAGGCTTTTCCGCCTTGGCATTAATTTACTGACCACACTTCGACTGCAGCATCTGCATCCTTACCAGCTTTGTGGAAAAGTTCTCGCTGGGATAGCAGTCTATCTCGACAAGTTTCTCCTTACATACTGTATAAAACAGATCGCATTTCCACTGGACTCTACAAAAAAATTCTCCAATGCCCCTCTTTTTTAAAAATTGTCTGTGTTTGTCATCCACGTTTCTTTAACATTTGGAAAGCGACAGCATCTACATCATCATCATTCTACAATGGTTCTTCTTCTACACTTCTCTTTTATGTCGTCAGCACTTCATTGACTGACTTGTTTTTATAATTTAAATTACACACAAAATATTGTGGAAAACAAATAATTAAAAAAAAAAACCTGAAGGGCCAAATTGCATTTCATTTTATACGTCAAGTCGTGGGCTGGATGTAGGGCGGGCAGTTTGAGACCCCTGCCTTTGATGTTTTCTTTGGTTCATGCATGTCAGTGACTTGACCCTTCTCAAACAGATTAACATCTTTTGGGATGTGTTTTTTGACATGCTTGTTTGAGAAATGAGAAGCCACTCATTGCATCAGTTGGGATTAAATAACTTGTTGCCATCTCAAAGATAATCGCCCATGCAGTAATTATAGTTGTATTGATTGATAATTGAATTGGTGTTTGTTAGTGCTCTGTTCCTCTGTAAACTTGTCCCACTTAGTTTTATTGGAAGTGTCCTGTTTTGTATCAGTGTTTATAGAGTGCATAGAGTTGCTGTGAACATTTTGTTTATTTCACACACTTTTCTAGAAAACACTCCATTATATGCAGTAATCATGCTGTTCAGCCTTAATGAACCTGTATGTGTGGTCTGGACTGACCTCTTCTGTGATCAAGATTACAGAAATGTTTATTGTCTTGACGAGAATTCTATTTGTAAGGCCAGATGATGAGTTATCAGTGGTAGGCAGCAGTTTGCCTCCAAACAGAAAAAAAATCTCTCATTCTAGACCAGTGATTTCTATTTCTGTATTACGGGTTGTTTCTGTCATCTCAGATTGTGGAAATCCGGTCAGATTCTTTGGTCCCATTACTTGACACAAAACCCCTGTGATAATGTTTGCTACTGTCACTCTCTGGACGACCGTAGTCTTTTCCGAAGTGTTTTCCTCCAAAGATGATCCATCTAATGTTTTGTCTCCTCTCAGGTCCTCAATGCCCAGAAAGCTGGGTACAAGGCAGCAATTGTTCACAATGTGGACTCTGATGACTTAATCGGCATGGGATCCAATGATGGCAAGTTAACCCACCATAACCCCGTACACCAACACATAATAAACATGAAGCATGTTGAATGCGTGTGAGTTTCTTTGTTGATAGAGAGCCTGTTTTTCTCTACCAGTGAGCCTGAGGAAAGATTAGACCAGGCCTGGGTGTCTTATAGCCCACAGGCCACATACAGTCATTTGGGCACCTCTCTCCGGCCCCGTGTGAGGATGCGGTCAATGCAAATGTGGCCCCCTAATCAATATGTGGCCCTTTGTAAAAATGAATTGCCCACCCTGAGTTGGACAGACTGCAGTCAGAAGCACATGTCAAATCTCAGGTTTTCAAGGAAGGAATTGATGCCCTCCAGCGTCACTCTGTATGAATCCATATTGTCCCTGCTGTAGCCCAGTTTAGTGATGTGACAGTGTCTGTGCTTTTCTGTCAGTTAGGTCTCATCTGTATGATCTCTTGCAGCAGCTGTCATAAGTTTCATCTTCATTGTGTCATTGTCATCTATGTCATGTTTCTTTATTGTGAAGTACAGGTGTTTTGTAAGTTTTTCCTTTTCCTGTTTAGTGGATATTATGAAGCAGATAGTCATTCCCTCTGTGTTTGTGAGCGAGGAGACTGCCAACTCCCTGAAAGATGACTACATGTATGACAAGGGGTAAGACTAAACCCATATCTCAGTTTTCTCTCACCATCAGTATAAATAGAAACACCTTCCTGCTCAGCTCTTCTGAAACTGATTTCTTAAACACTCATTTATCCAGCTGTTTCACTCAAAGCCGTGTTTGCATTCTTTGACTGCCAGCTATGAGTTATATTTGTTTTTAATGTACAATGATGCCTGCAGTATGCATTGTAGTACATCAAGGAGAGTTTTGTCTTGTGATGTGTGGTCCCTGCTGCTGATAGTGTGACAGTTGGGTAATGAAACGTCTACAGATGAACTCAGAGGTTACAGCGTTAGCATCTCATTGCCCCATCAGCTGATGTGTACGTTGACACCAATTTGACAAATGAGGGTTATTCCCACATTTTTTGCAGCCAAAGGAAAAAAACACGATGAAGTTTCAACAGTGGTTAACAATTTAGCTGGGGATCAAGTTCTTGAACAATATTAAATGCATACATTGATAGAGGAGCCTTTATGCAACTTTATAAACATCACCAAAGGGAATATCCTTAGTTTAGCGTTCCAAAACAATTAGCTATAACGAAATGCTATACTACTGTGCAAAAGGTTAATGTTCACCATGTGTCCTGTATCTGACAATACTTTGCTTGTTTTTCCAGGGGACATGTGGTCCTTGTGCCAGACTTCAGCCTGCCACTGGAATACTACCTGATCCCCTTCCTCATCATTGTGGGAATCTGCCTTATACTAATTGTTGTTTTCATGGTAGGTATAATTAAATGTCTTGACACACCATTTTAGGTTGGCCATTTTAGGTGTTGGCTGTCAGGGAGCATCTAAGTTTTAAAATTTTCCTTGCATCATTGGCTCTGGTCAGACTTCAGATGCCAACATTGGGCAAGTTCAGCATACCTAATCAGGAGCCTTTGATGGTTTGTAGATCCCCTAGTTTCTTAGCCTCCCAGCTAAAAGTAGCACTTCCAGTTTATCCTTTTGAGTAACAGATTCTGACTACTGCCACCTGCTGATATTTCTTTGTACACAGGCACACGACGTATGTTCAAGCAGGCTGTTGGCTATATTCAGATTCTGGTTTGGTGTGCCCGTATCCTCAGGTCTATAGAACAATTAGGAATATTTAAAGTGATTTAAATTTGCCCTTGTAAGTTTAATGATTGAGAAGTAAAGACTCCACAAAGACTTCATCAACCAAACCTTGTAAATATCATACTTTACATCAGTAACACTATATTATGGAAATAAATCTGTTTCTTTGTCAGGAACTTCAGCCTGCAACTGAAAGTAGTAATACAATAGCATGGCAAAGTCTGTCATCCAGTGAGGGCTTAAAAATGTCTTATGCAAAAGGATTTAGACTGAAATCATAGGTAAATAATTTTGAATGTTTTTCCTTTTTTTGCTCTGTCACTAGATCACCAAGTTCGTCCAGGATCGGCACAGAGCTCGGAGGAGCCGACTACGCAAAGACCAGCTAAAGAAACTTCCCATCCACAAGTACAAGAAAGGTGGGGAAGAGTCTCAAACATCTGTGACTGTAACAATGAAATATTGATCATGTCTATTAATTATGATTATAATTATGATATGACTATTATGTTTATTGTGAAAAATCATAAATAATGGATAATTAATGGATACCAAAACATCTACAAGAATACAGTGAAACCTTAGATTCAGTTTTCTAATACATTTATCCTGGCAAAGTTGACACAGAAACATTTTCAAAGAGTCATTGGTCTTCCATCTTGCTTCTCTCATGATTCTGCCCAAAGCAGAAATGTCCTCAAAGCATTAAGACACTTCCTCCATTGAGCTCTGCTAATCGGATTAATATGACTTCTTGAGTTTTCTTACAAAGCCACCATGACTTGTTAGATCTCCTCTCTGCTGAGATCGGACACATGACTGATGTTTTGGAATGTAGTCTCTGTTGTGCCCAACTAGTTCAACGTAGAAGTGTATTTTGGTTTGTAGCACTGAGAGACGAAATATGATTAAATGAGAAGATACTAATGTATTTTTATATGAATTTAAGTATTTGACTAAAAACTTCTGGAGCCTTTTGACATAAAGTTCAAGAGCCAGACTGACTATAGTGTTGTTTTGAAATGCATATGCTCTTTGTGCTATAGTCAGATAAGTTTGTCTGAGGTTTTTCTGCTGACTCTGTTTCCTTCGGAAGCGGCATTTTGCAGACTGGAAAGCCCCAGACTGCGGTCAGCTATGCATGGGGAGCGCTGTAGAAATTTGTAGAGAATGGGTGGTGTATAATAAATATCCCCCTTGCAACATTGCTAATTGAGGGAGTTACGAGCTGTTCCTCAAAACCTGGTTGTAACAGATGCACGTGCAGCGAACAGCAACATGCATTGTCCAAATAACCGTTTATGTCACATCAGACTCTGTGGTTTGTGTACTCTTATGGGTGCGTCCGCGCACATTATGACTCAGGATTTCCACCAGGCACTGCAGCAGTCAACCATGGCTTTTACAGTGAGTTCAGATATCCAGGAACCAGCCTCTTAGGTTGTGTCTGCACTCTTGTCAGCTGAGTCAGAGCAATCGGCGACACAAGAAGGGGACACCAAATCTCGACTTTATCAATTTTTAAGCCCTGCACTCTGGAGCAATGCTAGCTTGGCAGTGCTCCTATTTGACCATATGAGTGCTGTAACATTGGGATAATGACTCTGTTGTCTAATGCAGTGTATTGTTAGTCAGTTTTTACTCCAGGAAATAGTAAGACTCAGCGCCTCTTAACATTTTTAATCACGATAGTGTTTTTTGTTTGTTTCAAGTTGCTGTTTACAATCTCTTTACAAGTGTCGGGGTCGATATTTGAACCAAGCAGCATCTGTGACTTGAGAGGGAAGTCTAGTCTGTGAAGTCTAATAAATAAAAGCAATGCCAGCTCGCGCTAGTTGGCTTTACTGCTATGCCATGACGCTTTAAGCGGGAAGTCGTTCTGACATGATCCCGGATAAGCTTGCCGTCATTGACTCCTCAATCACTGACCATAAACCTGTTCCCTTTAACAACCACATCCAGCTATCCAAAGTCAAAGAACAACGGACTAGACATCAAACACATCAACCCCACAGATCTCACCAACTTGATCACCTGTTACCCCAGCCCTCCCCCATCCTGCTCTCCTGCTGACCTGGTGAATCATTACAGCAACTGTCCTCCTCCCTTACCACCCTGACGGATGAATGAAATCTGCACAGTTTCATTCATCCGCATTGCACCCTGGTTCACCCCAGAACTGTGCCAGCTCAAAACCACAGACAGTCAGCTAGAGCGACTGTGCAAAAAGACAGTGTACACAGAGTCCACAACAAGAGTCGTCTTCTGCACAGTCAGCCACCTACCTCAGCCTCCCAAAACCCTCCCTCTAGACACCTCCACGGAACAATGCACTGCCTTCCTGCAATTCTTCAGCTCCAAAATTACCGCCATTCAACAACAGTTGGCCTCATCATGCACCTCCCCAACAGACCCACCCTGGATAGTTTACTCCACCAAACCGCACACAATCCCTTTCACCAACTTCCCCCTGGCATCAGAACATACCATCTCTGACCTTATCTGTAAAGCAAAAACCACCACCTGTCAACCCGATCCTCTTCCCACCACCCTCTTCAAAGCCTGCCTGGTGTCCATTTCCCCCATGATCACTGGCAAAATAAACTCCTCCCTCTCCTCTGGAATTGTGCTCTCAAGCGTGCTGCCATTACACAAATCCTTAAATAACCTGGTTCTGTCAGTCATTACAGGCCCATCTCCAACCTTTCCCTACAGTCCCACCTTGACACAAACACCCTCCACGAATTCTTCCCATCTGGTTTCCGCACTCAACACAGCACCGAAACAAGACGGTTGGTGTTTACGTCCATCAATGTCTGTCTTTTTCTATTGAATGAATTGAGTGTTGTCAATAAAATTAGGAATTATGAAGTATGTCCGATTCATCCCCTTCCTCATCATTCCTGAAGGATACTTCTAATAACATATACACTGCCTGGCCCCCCAAAAAACCCATTGCCACCTAACTAAGGAAATAGGTACAGGCCTGTTATTGGATAATTACTGTATAGGTGATTATGTTTCAGCTGGAAACAAGTTATTTAACATTAACTGATGACATGAGTAGCTTCTCATTCTTAAACAACTGTATTAAAAGACACATCCTGTGGTCACGGAAAAGATGTTAGTCTGTTTGAGAAGGGTCAAATCATTGGCATGCATCAAGCAGAGAAAACATCTAAGGACATTACAGGAACTACTAAAATTGGGTCAAGAATGGTCCAAAATCTGGAAGGGAACCATTGTCTTCGAGGAAGAAATGTGGTCAGAAAATCCTGATTGATCATGATCAGCGAGCACGTTTGGTGAAACCGAATCGGGGGAAAAAACAACAGTAGAACACAGGGCTGTGTTTAATAGCAAAAGTAAGAGCAGGTGAGAAATGAATGCTGGATGCTGGATGGAAATAAATCTGGTGACATTGCAGAAGCTTATGCCACGGCGAATGTGTGCTGTAATCAAAACTAAAGGCAGTCCAACAAAATATCAGCGTGTGTGACCTTGTTTTGATGGCGACTTTTTTTTTTTTGTCCAGGCAGTGTATGTCCATGTAAACTTTTAAATAACTACATCAACATAGCTGTTGTGTAATTTTACTGTGAAAATGTAAACGTGGCCGGAGACGAGCTAGAATTACAAGGGTCATCAGTACCTGATGGTGTGTTTTGTCTTGGCATTGCTTTGAGACAGTGCTTCAAGTCCTATGCAGACGTTTTTGGGCACTGTACCTGAAATTTGGGGTACAGTCTATGTATCCAGGTGCAGCACAGAGTGGGAGCTATGCTTGATGGTTCTCTAGGCGTCATCTTCAGTAGACAGCGCTGAGCTGGGACAACGGGAACACTGTCATTCCGTGTCAGTGCTGCAGTAAAGGTGCAATCTGTAAGCATCCACAATTCTGCAGCAATTCTACACCACACAGTGCTGTTGTGTTTTCCATTTCTTTCTTTCATTACAGAAAGAGAGCTGCACAGATTCAGTCAATAAGCTGCTAGGGTTAGGATCCAAAACTGTAGTTTCTTCACTGGCTTCAATGTATTTAAATGATTTGTTGCTTCTGTCTTGAAATTGCATGACAGTATCAATAGCACTTTAATATGTACCCACCTTGGTCCATATTTTTGGTTTGGTATGGTTTTACAGGTAGTATGTTTTGGATCATGTTTATATCGATTAGTAGTCTTGTATCCCCCCAGCTCCACTGAGACTTTTTCTAGTTTATCCTAATTAGAGGTCCATGCAAATGAAGTTGCAGGATCCCTGTTGATTTTGTTGCAATTTTTATTATAATAACAATGATTTATCTTTTTCTATGTAGTTTTTCTAAGTGTCTGCATAGAACAAACCTCAAGGGCCAAAAGCATCAAACCTGGTAACTTGGTAGAAGTCCTACCCTGTCATTTTGCCAGGGTCAGTACACAAGCCTATAGCTAGGTGACGCTATAATAAGCCAATTATGTTTTGGCTCATATCTCGAGAACCGTGTGCCCTAGAAACAAAAATCTGTCTTTCTCCCTCTGATTCATTGTATAGCCCTGGTTGTAATGGACTAGGCCACGCCCATTTCCGCCTGCCTTTTTTTTTTACTCTATTTTCGTATCATTTATGGACAAAGATGATCAAAGGTTCTCAAATTAACTTTAGCAGTGATATTGATGAAAAAATTAATGGCTAATTAATTTTTACGGCGTGGCACAGTATAACTCCAGAGCTAATATTTTGTGAAGTATATGCCCAAACTTAATCAAACTTCTTATCACTGATAATAATATGATTCTGTGCAAGCACCCCTACTTTTGTTACCCTGGGTCTCTAGGGGGCGCTACAAAAGCAACATTTCAATATGTCCAAAACTGCAATAGTCATTATAATATGTTTGCGTACAGTCATGCCAAGTTTTGAGACATTAAGGCAGTAGGGGGGCCCTACAATGACTATATGTAGGGATGTCCGATTATATATTACACGCTAGTCTCGTAGGTTGCTAACGTGGCTAACAAGCTTGCTCGCCCGGTGTATGAGATGTCCGTGGTAACAGTAAGTGTCACCTGCTAACAGTAAATTTGCGATTTGCAATGATTGCAAAGCAAAGGTGGTTATGAGAGGAGGAAACAAGGCATCTAATACATCAAATTTGATCACCCACCTCAAGAAGAATCATGCAGAGTTATACGCTATATTAGTGCGCTACATTAGTGCGCTACATTTGTGCGCTACATTTGTCTTCCTTGTTTTGATATTTTCTGTAGTGTTGTTTGAGGCAAAATTTTCTCTCTAAAAACACAAAAAAATAAATGAATGGCACTTTTTTTGGCACTTTTTTCGGCAACTTATTTTGCACGGACAGTGTTTACATTTCAAAAGCCATATTGCATGTTTGCATCCAGTGGGACATTGCAATAAAATCAGGCATAGGCATGTGTTAATTCCATCATGGGTGATATGTTATGTTGTCACCTAACAATTTTGGTGTAAAAAGACTGCATATATCAGTATCGGGTGATATCGGTATTGGAAATTAAAAGCTGGACAATATCGGAATATCGGATATCGGCAGAAAAGCCAATATTGAGCATCCCTAACTATATGTTTATTTCTCACAAACCACCGCAGTAAACTGCTTGAAATTTGACAATAATAATCTGTGGATGTATCCTTACAAGCCCACCAGGTTTGGTACAATACAGTCTATAGGGGGCGCTACTTGTGACTTACGCCTCTACATCCTGCTCTGGGACAACTTTGCCATGGCATGGACCCCTTTATGATCTAGTTTAAGTTAGATTGTCATCGTCAAGATAGCGGCAGTCAATAAACCCAAATCCACGCATCACAACTTCCCACTAATGAGTGACATTTAGAGTCTTATTTTATTCAGTGCCTTTGTTCTGTGTTGGTGTAATTCAATGGCAAGGAGAGTTAATGAATGCAACATGGTGTGATATCTTTTCTGAATAAGTGAAGTCAATCCCTTAGTTATGCTGCTATTGGCCTAGGCTGCTGGGGGACGATGCACCAAACACATGTCCTCCTTCTTTTTTCCCTCTCCTCTCTCGCATCCTCCACTTTCTTTTCTTTGGCACAGAGCTCTTGCCCTCTAATTCCCTATCTACTACTAGTCATGCATTTCTGTACTATTACTGTATAGAATGTTTACTGCTGTGTGTCCCTTCCCTTCCTTCCCCTCCTCCTCTATCTTCTCATGAGTATTTCTGGCCTGGAGTTGTGTGTTTCCTGTGGAGCTGTCTATACTACATATGTTGTCGTGGTCCCATTAGCCTGCCCAGTCTTCATGGAATCCTGCAATTTTCTACTCCTACCTAAATGAATAATTCTCCAAACTGCCTACGATTCCTCTTACATTTTCAGGCTGTCATGTAACATTGTCAGTTTGTATCATATGATTCCACGTGTACGCTTTAGTCAGATATGTATATCTATGACAGATGTATGTTTATCTTGCTGTTCTCTTCTCTGGTACTTCTGTCTGTGCCAGGCTGGCCTTAGGCAGATGAGTCCCTCCTAGGGCTGGGCGATATGGCTGAAAAATGTATCACGATATAGGTGTTTCATATCAGTCGATATCGATTTGATTAATTTTTTCAACCTATTCTACTCAGACTTCTCAACTGTGCTAAGCTGCATCCCTTATTTCTTTATATCGCTTTGATGTTTTGTCGTTTGGCACTGCTGCAGTGCACAAGACTTTTTCATTGTCTGTCATTTTGACTGGCAGGGTCATAAAAATCCTGTCATAACCCATTTTTATCCGCCATTTTTATTTTAAAAAAAATGATAATGACATATTCAATAGCATATAAGTTTCATTCATTTTTTAATTCAGCAATAAATCTATTTAATCTAGTCTATTTAACCGGCTCACTTGAGTCCTACCACGTTTGATTGATAAACGGCACCATTCAAACAGAGAAACAAAACTTAATACCCAACTTGACCAGCAAACAATACGTCGTGAAACGAAACTTCACCAACTCATAACTCTTAACCAAGTCAGCAGCCGCTCGCTCGACCGGCATATAAATGGAACTCAAATGATTCTTACACTACTAATCAAGAGAGACAAGAGACAATTAATATTAGGGGTGTGCAAAAAAATCGATTCTCATAAGAATCGCGATTCTCATTTACTCCGATTCAGAATCGATTTAAAATGTCCCAAAATCGATTTATTTAAAAAAATATATAATAATAAAAATCCGCTGGCTGTCGACTTTTATTTTGAAACGACGCGGGAGTCGGGGCGTCATGACATCACCACGCAGCCTGTTCTGAACACATGCATGCGCGGAAACCACCAAAACAAGGAGAAAACTACACTAATGGAGGAGGAAAGAGAGATTCAACCGGCCCCGTCCTCGTTGAAGGCAAAGATTTGGACTCATTTTGGTTTTTACCGAATGCCTGGAAAGACCGAGCTTGACATGAGCTTCATAGTTTGCAGGATTTGCAAAAGTAAGATTAAACACTTCGGGAACACCACAAATGCGCGGGCTCACATCACCAGGCATCACCCAGAGTTAATGGACACGGCACAGAGTCAGCCACCAGCGGCAGACCAACGCACACTGCATTGCTTCACCAAACTCTCTGCCAACTCCGAGCGGGCAAAAAAAATAATGAAAAATGCAGAGGCAGCTAACTTATGGCTACTATTTTTCACAAAAAAAGCACTTTTATTTTCATAACTTGTTTTTCTTAAAGCTACTGAGAAATATTTATGTTTTTCATTTGTACAACAGTTGTGTTCCATGTAAAAAGAAATTATTATATATATTATACAGAGGCACTTTATTTTTGTCCCAACTTATTTTATAACTAGCTACTTAGAGTAGCAGTTGTGCAGGTCCACACACTGTTTTTGGAAAAGGCACTTTCCTTCGAATTTAAAAAGGCAGCATCTTTAACTGCACTGTTTCTTTTTTTTATAAAGAGGCATTTCTTATTTTTGTTACTTAACAGTTGTAATAAATCCATCTGAGCAGAGATACATGTTTAAAACGTAATAAATGTGAAACAGACAGTTTAATGTCTCCATTTGTCATTCTCTCGCAAAGCAGACTGGAGTAGATCATGAGGATCCTTTGCACACCTATAGATTGAAGCAGAAATCATTATGAATCAAATAGTTTTGAATCGAAAATCGATTTGAATCGAAAATCGATTTTAAATCGAATCGTAGCCCCAAAAATCGGAATCGAATCGAATCGTGAGATGGTAGAAGATTCCCACCCCTAATTAATATGCTCACTCGCCACCAAGTTTGCAGACAACACTGATCGGACTCATGTCTGACCAAAATATTGCCAAACTGGTAACGTGACCTTTACTTTTTTTTACCTAGAATTTCCTCTCGCGCTGTCATATTCTCCTTTCACTCCACGCCTTTCTTTTTGTTGTTGTTGGCTTAGCTGGCCCTTCCTCTACATCCCCCAGAATGACTTGCAGTTGTGGCTCGGGGTTTTCTGCCTATTTACAATGTGGCCGCTGACGGTGTACGAGGTTGCCCTTTCAAAGGTAGAAAAGCTAGAAAGAATGAGTAATTCATTTATCAGAAAGTGGCTTGGTGTCCCACGCTGCTTAAGTAGCACAGCGTTGTACGGGAAAGGCATACTGGAGCTCCCAGTTACCTGCCTAACAGAGGAGTTTAAGTGCACTAAAGTTAGACTGGAAATGACTCTTACTCAGTCAAAGAATCCAGTGGTTAGGAGCGTAGCGCCTACTATTAAGACAGGGAGGAAGTGGAAGGCAAAAGAGGCAGTGCAGCAAGCACAGGCAGCTCTTAAGCATAGGGATATCATAGGCCATGTACAGCAAGGGCGTGGAGGCCTAGGACTGTGTGCAGGGAAACCTCTGTGGAGCAAGGCATCAGCAGTAGAAAGGAGAAAGATGATAGTGGAAGAGGTACAGAGGCAAGAAGAAGCGGTTAGATGCTCGAAGGCAGTGTCGCAGGCTAAGCAGGGTCAATGGGTGAACTGGGAGAGTGTGGAGAAAAGGAAGGTGAAGTGGAGAGAGCTCTGGAGCATGGAGGCTAGCAGGATTAGATTCATGTTAGGGGCTACTTATGATGTGCTGCCAACTCCTCAGAACCTGAACCAGTGGGTAGGTGAGGATGCGGCCTGTCCACTGTGCACTTGTGTCTGCACACTTAGTCATATTCTGACAGGTTGTAAGGTTAGCCTCTCCCAAGGACGTTATACCTGGCGTCACAATCAGGTATTGAAATGTTTAGCAGCTGCAATAGAGGAAAAACGGGTGAATGTAAATTCCACGCCCTTTAACAGAGAGAATAGATGTATTAAGTTTGTAAGGGAGGGAGAAAAGGCGAGAGGAGCAGGCTTCAGGCATAACACGGGACGGCTAAGGGTAGGAGGAGCCTGGGAGATGAGGGCGGACTTAAATAGCCAACTGGTTGTCCCAGATGAGATAGCTAGCACTCGACTACGGCCAGATCTGCTGTTGTGGTCTGAGCCAGAGAAAGTAGTGTATTTCATAGAGTTGACTGTCCCGTGGGAAGATAGAATTGAGGAGGCTAACGAGAGAAAAAGAGCTAAGTATGCAGAGTTAGCAGCAGATGCAGAGCAAAATGGAAGGCTTATGTCCGCCCGGTAGAAGTGGGCTGCCGTGGTTTTGTGGCAAAGTCGGTCATTGCTCTGCTGAGTGAGCTGGGCATACGAGGAAGAAGCCAGAGGACTACGGTTAGCAATATGTCCCGGGCAGCAGAGAGAGCCAGTGACTGGTTATGGGTGCGCAGGAAGCATGCTAGCTGGGGAGCTAACTAAGGTAAGGATGTAGGCCCTGGGTTTTCAGCTACTATTGGGAAGACGTAGTCCATGAATGACATCTGGGAAGGAGGTCTTCCTGGGATAGGAGGGTAGTTGGATTATGGCTCTGCATTCTTTTCCTTTTTCACATCTCCCCTCCCCTACCCCTCGTTGCCTTCGGGCTTAGGAGGGTGGGGAGGTTACAGGATACGCCTATTCCGGCGGGGATCTAGGTAGAAGTGTAACTAACACTCCCCATTTCTCATTCCTGTGTTTCTTGTTTCTTTTTTCCTCGTTGACTCTGTTTCTCTTCTCCTTCCTCTTTGCTGTTCGGCATTCTGTGTCTTTGTTTTTTCTACTTAAAATTCGGGGATAGATGGAGATATAGGATGGTGATTTGACCGAGTGGTTTCACTCATGGTTCTGAGTTCTTGCAAGGTATGATGGGAAATTTCCTTTACATGCAAGTATAGGTAGTATTTTAGATTTGTTTAATACGATTTGTCCGGCTAGTGAGTATAAATATGGGACAGACAATATTAGATGGGATTGAGTGTAATGAGGTTGGGATAGAGGTTTATTTCGGTATTACTGTATCTTAGAATAGGGAAGGTGAGTTTGGACACCATGATAAGGTGAGGAGTTCGTGTGGGGGACCCAACAGAGTTTTGGGAGGGAAGGATCTTTTATTGCTGGATGGGAACATATAGGTAAGAGGATTCTTCTTGGCTTTGGTTTGAGTTTGCATTAGATCCTGGGGTTGCGCGGTGTATGGAACACAGGATTTAGATTATTCTTAGAATTTCAGAGGTAGGTGTGAAATAGGTGAATGGTGAAAGGTTTTCTGAGATAGGTGGGGAGCTTAGGGGTTGGGGCATAGGGGGGTTGAAGGTGGTTGTATTTGGTCGGAATAATTTACTTCTTTGGTTCCAATAATTTTGGGAGGATTGAGAGGATTTGTTGGAGGGGCTGACTGTAAGGAACACACCCTGAGACATGATCAATCTCAGCGGGGCCCTCCCTGGGGGAGAGTGTCTAGTGATAATGGCCGAAACACTCTATGATCCTGGGGTTCACTACTGAAGATGTGTTCTGGGGTGAGGTTATAGGGCTGTAATGGAAGGCGGATAATGGTGGATAGTAAAATTGGGGGCAGTTTGTATTTATTGTTACTATGTGAGATGGATATAGGATATAGGTTATTGCTCATATTACATGACTGCAGGCTTGGTAGGGCCTCTTAGTCGAACAGGGCCTCTAAACGTGTTTTGCCTGGGATTTCGGCACAAGGGATAGTAACATCTTGTCCTGTGTATTTTAAATACAGTGGTATGCAAAAGTTTGGGCACCCCTCTAAGATTTCATAATCATTTGCTCTAACTTTATAAAAGACGATCACAGCAACTCATTACAAAGTTTTATTATAATGAATTAAAATGTAAAAAATGGTATGTGCAAAAGTTTGGGCACCCTTTTAATCACATTGATTTCAAGACCTGTAGGGATTTGTAGCTGACATGTTGCAGCCCAAAAGTGCTTTGATTAGCTTGTGAGACCTTCAATTACAAAGACAGGTAAAACCAATCATGAAAAAGGCTATTTAACAGAGGCAATTGCTGGCTGTGCTTGTCCTAGGCTCCTGGCAACATGGGGGCATCGAAACAACTCTCCACTGACCAAGAAACTAAGATAATTCATTGTCATGAATTAGGAGAAGGGTACAAGAAATGATCAAGAAGGTTTGGGATGTCTATTTCCACAGTCAGAAATGTGGTGCAGAAATGGAAGGCCAGAAGAACAGTCATTGTGAAGGAAAGATGTGGTAGGCCAAATTAAAGTACTGGAAAGACACAGACGAAGGATGGTTAGAATGGTCACAGACAAGCCACAGACCACCTCCAGAGAACTACAAGAACATCTGGCTACTGATGGTGTAGTTGTTCATCGTTCCACAATCCAGCGCACTTTGCACCAGGAAAAGCTCTTTGGAAGGCTGATGCGCAAAAAGCCTTTCCTGAGTGTTCGTCACAAGAAGAGTCGCATGAGGTATGCAAAAGCACATCTGGACAAGCCAGAAGCATTTTGGAAAAAAATACTGTGGTCAGATGACACTAAGATAGAGTTATTTGGTCAGAACAAGAGGAGGTATGCATGGCGAAAAAAACACACTGAATTCCATGAGAAGAACTTATTGCCTACTGTGAAATATGGTGGAGGGTCCATCATGTTATGGGGCTGTGTGGCTAGCACAGGGACAGGAAACCTTGTTAAAGTTGAGGGCCACATGAATTCCTCTCAGTATCAGCAGATTCTTGACAAGAATGTTCAAGAATCTGTCACAAAGTTGAAGCTACGCCGGGGTTGGATTTTTCAGCAGGACAGTGATCCCAAGCACTGTTCAAAATCCACCAAGGAATTCATGCAGAAGCACAAGTACAATCTTCTGGAATGGCCATCCCAGTCCCCAGACCTTAACATCATTGAAAATGTATATATTGATTTGAAGCAGGCTGTTTACACACGGAAGCCAAGAAACCTGACTGAACTAGAGGCGTTTTGTATGGAGGAATGGGCCAAAGTACCACCTGCCAGACTTCAGGGACTTGTCAGTGGCTATAGGAGGCGTCTACAGGCTGTTCTTGCAGCAAAAGGAGGGTCTATTAAATATTAATGGAATTATTTCTTTGGGGTACCCAAATTTATGCACATGCCTATTTTTGTTTAAATGTACATAAAAATGTTTCTGTTGGACCAATGAAAATGATTTCACTACGGAGATGTTTCTGTTTCCATAAGGTATAACATTTGTTAAAATAAAGTTGCTGCTTTAAAAGCTCAGCAAGTGACAAACTGATGCAATGATTTTCCTAAGGGGTGCCCAAACTTTTGCATACCACTGTATCTCTAACGGAGTTCAAGTAAAATTATGGAACATTCTATCGAATGTATTTTCTGTTGATGTTAACCACATGTCTGTCGCGATATATATCGTTTTATCGCCCAGCCCTAGTCCCTCCATATGAGCTGGGTTCTGCTCAAGGTTTCTTCCTGTTAAAAGGGAGTTTTTCCTTGCTGCCATCGCCTCAGGCTTGCTCTGGGGGTTTCAGGCCGGGTTTTGTAAAGCATCTTGAGACAGTTTGTATTGTTATTGACGCTGTATAAATAAAATTGAATTGAACTGAATCCGGGAAGGCATCTTTGCCAGCCAACACGTCTTTCTGCTGCCAAAGATATCTGCCCACTATTTACCTTCTCTGACAGAAGAGCTTACACGGTCAAAGATATCTGTCTGTCCACCTAGGCAAACACATTGATTGAAATACTGAGGTTTTTTTCACATATTGTTTTTCTGTCGCTTAGCAGGTAATAAGTTATTTTTAATGCTGGCTGTATACTCTCTAGAATACGCCCTGAAATGCTAAATTATTATTGCAGTTGTCTACCTGGTAGTGCTTGTATATATGTGTGCCAGTGATGGTAGATGTCAAAGTCAACTGGCCGGACAACACAAAGATGATCTGTGTAGACAGTGCGCAATGCCTTAATGAAAACCACAGTGCCTGTGTAATTGGTGCACAGTGCCAGTCTGAGCAGCAGCAGCATGCAACATAACAACATAAGATCTGTGTCAATGTACATGATTATGTAATAGCAGCTGCCATTGGCTGTCAGCGTACAGTAGTGCTTTGCCACTAACTTGAATAACGCCCTGGTTTTGTTGCAGAGAGTTGCGTCATCTCCACTTAGGCTGTAGGCATGACGTGTGAAGGGGAGTTTAAGCCCTTTGGACAGAGAATTTCACCATCACCTGGTGTCTGCCAGAGCCGGAAACCCAAACCTATTGCAAGCTGAACACTAGGAGATTGTTTTTGTGCCTTGATCTGGACTAAAAGGGCATCAACTCTTTCCCTGACCCCTGACCCTCCAGTCTACACCCTCCCTGCATATGAGTCACTTCTCCCATCCCCACAGCTTGGAGCAAAGCACAGATACTGAACAGCTGCAGTGTCTCAGCCATTGGTGTGTGAAGCATTTTGATGTCAGTACAGAGGAGCTCTCTCTGTCTTTTAGTTTTGTGGCCTCAGTACCAGTTGATCTTGTCTGGCTGGCTCCAGCAGTGACAAACTGTAGGTTTTATTTCTTTTCACCTACGTCTTATTTGCTCACTTTAGCCCTGCTAAGCACTGAAGCCCCTAGCTCCTCTGAAGTTCAGTAGGATAGCATTGTTCCTTTGAGAGCCAGGAATGTTGCCTGGCTGGCTGATTAATGAAAAATACAGAGGATAGTTGTACTGACTCTCAGAGCTTTTTAACATGTGTTACTGGCCCCAAAATGTAAATGTAAGGGATTCCCAGCATCTGAAAAGTTGCCATAAATTAATTGGATGTTCATGAGTGGCTATCAAACAGATGTTTTTCCCTCCCTGCTTACAATTGGATGATGAACACTTGCATCATAGTCATGACATTACTATGGCATTGTTCGGTAGGAGATTCCAAAAATGAGGGAGTGGTTATTTTCCACAGCGGTCTCTTTGATCAGCACAGCGAGTGGGGTAATTTGTTGTCTAACAGGGAATGACTGGACCAGACTGTGAATTATGTTCTTCTGCAGAGCTCTGTGCATTGCTTACTGTGTGGAGCGAGTGGCTTCTTCACCCATAGACATTTGTCAATTTAAAAACATTAGTGTACATACTATACATTTGAATTTTGTCAAATAAAATTGGCCCAGAAAGTGCTTACAGTACCCCTCAAGATTTCAGAAATCTTTGTCTCTTCTTCACTGAGGAATTGCTGAACTGTGGCAATAACTGTGCTAATTTAAGTCTATACTGGATCCATGCCTACATAAGCGCTCCCTTTCCCTCACCCTGACTGCCCAGCACTATTAGTGAGAAAGACAGGAAAAGATGGAGGCTGCTCTGGAATAGTATCAAACTTTTAAGAGCTTAGTCTAAAAGAGGATGGAGATGATAGTCATGGTGATGCTTGGGAGGTATAAACAGAGCTGTAAGTGTAAAGAGGAAAAAGGACGACGTTTCCTTAAGTTGAAGTTGCTGACACTCAGAGAAGAAATAAAGGGGAAGGGAGGAGGGAGTTTGATGTGACTCCCCGTCCTTATACGGTCACATGCAGCCCTGGCACAGACACAAAAAGCCCAGTCGGGCTGTAGAGCTTGTATAAACACACAGGCTCGCAGCCCGCCTCCTTCTAGCCCATACAGGGAAAAGGAAGGGAAGGAATAGGAGAAGAACTCTGTGGAATTTGAAAGGGAGTGCGTTGATAAATTCCTGAGCTTTCAGTGTGTAGTGTTACCTCCTTTAACATCAGGAAATCGAGCGCCAGTATTTCAAAAGTAGTTCTGCCTACAGGCAGAGGAAAACCTCTGTGAGGTGCACCTCAACAACCACATAAAAACAACTAGTTAATTTTGTGTTAACAAACACACAGGCAAGAAATAGTGAAAAAAAAATCGTGATAGTTCTGTGAGGGCTAATTGTTTGAAGAGTCATAATCACACAGGTCACAGTATACACTGACACCTTGAAATAGCTGATTTTAAGAGCTTTTACACCTAGTTTTGGGTCCGATTTAGTGAATTATGTGATCATGTCAGTATCTCTCCAAAGGGCAATTGGGTCGATTTGTTCTGGGATTAAGAGTAATTGTTGTTTTTACAACAGCCCAAACTTTGTTGGGGAGAATGCTCCTGGTTACACAACAACAAACCAGATTTGAAAGCGTCTTAATAGCGAGCCTCAAAATAGATTTTATCATCACCTAACAGTATGAATTGTGCAAACAATACGATTATCTGAAAATAAGGCACTTCTCCAGGCTAATAAAAAAATAGTACAATCAGCTGTGAGCAAAGCACTCTTGCTGTTTCTTTAAAATAGTAAAAGATTAATTTATTTCATCTCTTCTCACAGGGGATATCTATGATGTATGCGCCATCTGTCTGGATGAATATGAAGAAGGAGACAAACTCAGAGTCCTGCCATGTTCTCACGGTAAATCTGAACACTTCTGCACCACGAGATGCACAAATCCCTTAACACTGGAACACAACTTTGTCTATTTACTGGTCTAGAACAAAAAGATGTTATTTATTTTAACATCATACAAAGCAGCAAATCCTTACAGTCGGGAAGCTAAAAGATTTATATGAATAATTACATCAAAACAGCTGCAGTGTAATTTAGTGTAATTGATTGAGCAAATCATGCATTGTCTGGGGACCTGGGTTTGAACGCATTTTCAGAATTAGAGAAAAGGGGAATGCTCACGTTAAAATAGGGTCTCTTGTTGTCCTCAGCCTACCACAGTAAGTGTGTGGACCCTTGGCTAACCAAAACCAAGAAGACTTGTCCAGTGTGCAAACAGAAGGTGGTCCCCTCACAGGGTGACTCAGACTCCGAGGAAGGAGATAGCAGCCCTGATGAGAACGAGGAGGTGTCAGAGAGCACCCCGCTGCTACGCTCCCTGGCCTCGACCAGCGCTCATTCCTTTGGCACCATGTCTGGAACGTCGCGCTCAGAGCATGACCAGGACTCCTCCGAGTACGAGGACGATGAGTTGGACAGCAGCGACAGCGGGGAGGTTACCGTGGAGACTGTGGTGGTGCAGATGCAGCAGCCAAGCTCTGAAGGCAACAAGCATGACCTTCCTCGAGTGTGACTTACCTGTCGCCATGGCCTAACCAGCTGCTATAACCCCGCCCTCCCCAACATGAGTGACTTTTATGGAGGGTCAAGAAACAGAGTCATCATCTCACCTTTTCTGTCACTGCATTGCACTACATTGTAATGTTATCCTCGTTATGAGTTTATATCAAAGATGCAAGTTTTCTTTTCAACTTGATTATGGATTAAAGCACTGAGCTGTGTGTGTGACAGGAAATCAGTCTGCACATGTTAAAAGCTGCTTAGCCGATTTGATGGGACTGATGACGGTATGTAGACTGCTATACTATACGGTGTTTAGTCATCCAGAGGTCCAGACACATGATCAGTTTAGTAAACATACTGTAAAAAAAATATATATATATATCACAATATGTTGCATCTTAACCTTCAGTTATCTCGTATCCTTCATGTGCAGACATGGTTATACATACACCGCTATGTAGCATCCTTTTTTATAAAATACAAAATAGTATCAAGACACAGCAATATGTTTTTTTCAGTTTATTTCTATGCTGAGGTTAGACGGAGTCTAGCTGCTCTTGTGTTTTGTGCCATAGTTAATTTGTTACAGTGACTCACACAAAGGAAGTGAAGCCAAACTGGTTAGATGGTCCATTCAAAGAGGAGAATGTGGTTTCATTTCAATTGTGAACAAAGTGTGTTCACACTGCCTGTGGCTGCTCCAAACCTTTTACTTTGTTTAACCCAAGCAGTTACCAGTTAGACTTTGTAACATCATCTCATTTGAATTCTGTTTATAGTAAATATGTGGGTTTGATTTTCTGTGTCATCCAATCCTGTTTGCCTTCTCAATTAATTTCCCTTATCTGTCCTGCTCTCTCTACAAATTCACTTCAATAAAATTTAAATAACAAGGAAACAGATTGACCCGTTTGATCTCAACAGTCCAACTGCTTTGGCCTTTTAATATCCAACACCCCATTAAACTTATGAGGCACAGATCAGCCTGTTTGTCTGGCACTGTGCATTAACAAAGTAGAAGTTATTAATAAATCTCACCTCCTCAAACACCATTCATTAGCTGTTTTGAAGCTTATCCACACTATGATCTTAGCTGGAATCAGGAGTAAAAACAGTTGTGTATAAAAGGTAATGAACTAGGATTAAAAAAAAAAAAAAAAATAATAATTGCACAGACTAGTTCCAACTGGGTTGTGAGGTTTTAACATTGTGGTGCATCAATATGGCATGTATTAAGAAGTCCATTGTGGAGCCTAAGGAAGGAAAGATAATTATAAGTTCCTAAAGAGCCATTAAATGGACTTTGAATGCAAAACCAGTAATGAACCCAAAACGTAATTTAAAACAATGTAAAGAAAGGGTTAAAAAGACAGTAAATGCTTGTATCTGGTTGGAATAAATTTATTTGATCTGTCTGTAAACAAGGTGATAAATCAATTTATGGCATTTCTTGGTTTTTATGCATATGAAATCAGATGCATCATAGAGACTGTATCCCAGATGTAAGAAATCAAAAATGGTGAGGAAAGGAAATGAACAAATCAGCAAACAGGAATTGGAAAGTTTTTTTTTTTTTTTTTTTTTAAACGAGTAAATAGATTCCACAAGGCCTAAACAGTGAAGCTGAAGCGATTCTCAAAAAAAAAAAAAAAAAAAAAAAAAAAGTAGTAGCCAAAGGAAGTGACTCCTTAGTAGACAGTGGGTAAAATCCATCTTACAACTGCAACACATCTTTACGTTATGGCACAGGATACACAGGTTCTGTAGTTACGTTTCAACAAGACAACCATAAGTGTCTTGGAATCCAACTAATCCATCTCCCGTTCAGTGTCATATCTACTTAAGTGTTTTTGTAGTCAGACTTTAAAGTTAGCAGTACTGAGCGTGGACAGATCATGCGATGCCACAGAGCTCAGCTGACTACAGTAGAAGGCAATTCATTCCACAGTATTGCAGTTGTCAGCACAGCATGGGTTTGTACAAATGCAGCGGGTTTTTTTCTAAACCGGGGGGGGGGCACAATGACAGGTTTATTCAGATACCGCCAGCCTTACCTTACCCATGTAGCTCTACACTTCAAACCATAGTATTACTTTCTGCTTAGGGTTTACTCCTTCAAAATAGGTTAGAAATCATCCTTCATGTGATTTAGAACTGTATAAACACCCGAGCCTAGACTACACTTGGTCCTATAGTAAGAAAAGGAAGGAAAACAAAGTCAAACTGGAAACACTCCAGATGTTTATATGCTGGGATATCTGTCCAAAAAAAATGGCAGCCTTTATTTAAAACTAAAAAAATTTTTTTTAAATAAAACTAAAACGTGTGTGTGTGTGTGTATATATAAACAGCTGGCAAACAAAACAATATTAAGTGCCTGAGCCGTTGTTACTGTGGAATGTCCATGGTTTTTGTGTAATTACTGAAATCGTGGTGCTGGGAGGAGAGGCTACCAGCTGCTGGGTGACAACGCTTCCAAAGCAGTTTCATATAAACTGAGCCAATCTACATACATGCAAACACCAATCCCCCCATCCGCCTTTTTTTATAAAATATTCAGGAAAGAGCTTTGAATATGACCGGAGTGGTGGGTAGTGTTTTGATGAAAACTCTCTTGAAGTTTGTAGTGTTGCTGACTTACAGGATGGGGAAACGGGGAGACTAGGAACTGAAATTTTTGGCAAGAGGGATTTGTGATTATGTGTCGGTGTGAAAGAAACGACAGCAGTCTGAGATATGCATGTAGTCTCCCCTTCCAGACAAGGAGGGAGAAAGAGAAAAAAAAAAAGGAAGACATGGTGAGCTGTAACGCTCAAGTGCTCCAAAGGCATTGACTGCTTAGGGAGGGACTAAATTGATGGGCACCGTGAAACAGAAAAGGATGATTTATTTCAAATGGATACTATGCTATAGCCTTCATTGTCCAAGTTTTTGCTGGTCTTGGTTAAGTACAGTTTTGTTATGACAGCCTGTTAGCAACATGTTAACCTTTGCTATGGATCAACTTAAGAGTACTTACAGGGGTACACAGCACAAGTGTGTTCGGGGGAGGGAGGAGGAGACAAAAAGATAAATGGGGAAGAGAGAAGGCAGAGAAAGAAAAAGTAACTACTGACTAGGACTGAAGTAGTGTGAAATGCAACAGGGTGGTATGGGTGATCTGCTAGGTAGCCAGGTACAGGCTGCTTTAGTATCCGGACTTCCTCAGGTATTCAGCCATCTGAAATGCTTTCTTGTTGAGCTGCCCTCCATGGACACCTTCCTTCCCCATGACAATAACCAATACTAGAGTACACAAAGGAAACAAAACAAAATAAATCAACAGGCATGATCATAGCAGGGCTGGAAAAGAAAACACTTATTATCACCTCTACTAAGTACGAGGCTGTCAATGGGGACAGAGCCTAAACCCTGCATTATGTCAGAACCGTTCTGGGTTTTTGATTATTTCGGGCTGCTCTGGGAGGGGGACATGGGCTTGACAGTAATTTGGGTTTTTTTGTACATGTTTTATGTTTTGTTTTCCCTTTTAAGTATTTTTTTCCTCTCTCCTTTTACTACATCACATAAACTACATGAAAACTAAACTAGAACCCTGAATCCCTCAAGTATTTTGCCATCGAGTATGCCTTCTTATTCAATCCGCCTCCATGGACCCCTTCTTTGCCCATTACCAAGACCAAGACTGAAAGAAAAGAGACAGAGAGGGGACATTTAGAAAAGGTGAGAAAATCACAAGTGAAAAGTGAAGAACACAGAGCCAAAAGCCGCAGGGTGATGAAGACAGCCACAGGAGGTGGATAATGGCACAAAAAGTTGAGCGGTGCCTTTGATCTGAAAGTTGTGCAGAGCCTAAACATTCATTTTCTTATCAGTGCTGCTGGTAGCAAAAGACAACATGTCACGTTACAATTAGGAGGACAGAATGGATACATGCAAAGCTGTTTGCCAGCATGTACACTTGGAATGACGAAACCAAGCAAAGTCACAGAGCTGTTAATGTGTTTATATGTCAATTCCACTTTTATATAACCCACAATGGTGAATGACAAGTTTAGAATTTCATGATCTCTTATGATGCAAACCGCTCTAACTTACATTAGGGATCACTACTGAACCAGCCAAAATCACACGATCAGAATCAGGCCTCAGTGTGTGCCACCCTTCTTTGAGAAGAGCTAAAAGTGTTGTATATTTGTTTACGTGTATAACCCCTGTAGGTGGGTGCTTAGAAGCACGGATGAAAGGGATAAGATGCCTGTTCTGTAATTTAATATACCATGCCAACAGCAGAGAAGAAAGTGATGTTTCTGGCTAACCTCACTAATGTGGCACACATGCAGACAGACCAGCATGCTAGGAGTACCTCTCCTCAATACATGTAAAAACCCTGAAGTAACCCAGTTTTACCAGTGTAAGCGTGTGAGCAGGGGGAACAGATTACTTTGAAAGTAGGAGGTGGTGTGTTCACCAGAAAGGACAAAGAGGCATGCAGTTATAGAAGTTTTTGGGAAATCGCAGCACACAGTGTGAGCCACGTGTGGAAAAACAAGAACCAGTTTGTTCAGATACGGTCTCACCAGTAAGCTTTAGTAGCTTCTACGAAGAGTGGGGAAGGACAGGGCGTTGGGGCCCATACAGGCAACATGAAAACTGGCACAACTCGGCACAACTCTCAGGCAAGTCTCCAAAAGAACTCAACTACAGCTGTGATAAGCAGTTAATTCATAGCCAATTTGCTGTAAGGTTCTAAACATGCGATATAATGTTGTCAAGTTAGTGGTAGAAATGTTTAAATTATGCAGAGCACAAAATCATACGCCACTTCTGCTGTTCTAGCCGACAAGCTTGTGATACAGCTTCAGCTCGACTGAACAACATTTAGTTCTGAACTGTACCCCAATGTAGGTTTGAACTTTATGTACTTTAATGAAACTCTTAAACCAGGAAAAGGGAACAATTAAATTTTAAGATCAGAACTAAGAATTAAATGAGGCAGCAACTAAACAAAATCCCTCTTAACTACATTATTATACTAAAAAGGGAGAAAACTGATGTTTAGTCAGTATCAATACCACAAATGTATACAAATTAAACTGCAATATCCCTTTTAGTCTAGCTAAGTGAACCTCAGTGTAAGTGCCTGTATTTCCACAGCCTTTTGCAAAGATGCGCTTGCTCCCCATCATAATCAGCCATCACTGAAATATTATACACCCGTTTGTCATATATTGAGGAAAGGTGTATCTATTCCACATGCACGCACAACAGAGAAGTTATAAAACAAAATAGCTAAACTAACTGCTCTATATCAAAACAGGCTATTGCGCTACCAACAGCATTTGATGTGGTGCTCACCGTTGCCTGCTTTGCCTACAGAAACATTGTATGTTGGCTCTCCTCCTTGACTCTTTGTCCGGATGTCCATTGTCCAGTCACCATCGATTGGGAGGCTGTCTCTGATTACGGAGCACTTCTTATTGCCTAAGGTCAGCCCATTGGTGAAGAATCCCTCCCGGTCCTTCCCTATTAACACGTCGATTTCGTCAGGCTAGTGGAAAGCACAAAGCAGGAAGTCAGGTACAGGTTAATCTAAATGCAGAATATCAATTCATTTAGTCTTTAATGTTTTCACAATTGCTCTCAAACATAATTCACATTTACTACTATTGGGGCTGTGATGCCTTGGGATTAAATGCCATACAAAACCCATTTACTTCCTCTGCCTTCTTTGTGCTTCCTCCATAATGAACATCTTAAATGCATGTGAAATTGCTTGGGATCTTGGGAGTTTTTGAGAGAAATATTTAAACTTATTTATAAAATAATTATAAAATAGTGATGGTAGTATCAATGTCAACAGTGTACAACAACTGAAATAACTGCCTTTGTTGACAAATGGCATAACTTCTTAACCATTAAAACTCAGTTACAACCAACAACAACCACACTTGTGCACAGCATAATAACTTTTCCACAGAGCACACACCGATGTCCAGCTATGGGTGGCTTTGGAATACAAAGCCCTTGTGACAGGAACATTTACTTTAAATAAGTCATGTCCAGCTATGGCAGCCACTTTACAACTTAGTGCAGCAGCCAAAAGGCTTCATATACATTTAGGCAGACTGTATCATAACAATGTGGTTCAGGATCCAAAAGATAAACATAAGACAATCCTTTCATTTTTCCCCACAGTGGTGAGAAATGCAGTATAATATGAGACCCAATTAAAGGTGTGCCTTTTTCATGTTAATCAATCGTTTCTTACTATGTTAAACTTTTTTTTTTTGTTCACAAGTTCTCAGATGCAGTCTGCAACAAATAATTACCCCAAGAAACCCATTCTAAGATTAAATCTAAACCCAAGACTTTAAATTATGAGTATACAGACTAAGCATGACAAGATGCAAACTTTGTTCTTGTTTTGTTTTTAGCATAGGGGGCACTGCGTGTTTTCATAGGAAGTCTGCCCTGGACAGATAAACACACAAAGTTAAAGACACAGCCACCTGGATGATCAGTGTAAAGTTTAGAAATCTCAGGCCAGCTGCAGCTTCAAAAACATAATGCTGAGATATATATATATATATATCTATATATATATATATATATATATATATATATATAGATAGATATAGATATATAGATATATAGATATATAGATATATATAGATATATAGATATATATAGATATATATATATATATATATATATACACACACACAGGGCATTAACCAAACACGGGTTTCCTGGAATTAAAAGGCGTTGCCTTTTAATTCCAGGAACTGCACAGTCATGGCACACGCGAAAGATTTCAGGAAGAAAAAGACTGGAAACTCAAAAGATCTCTACTGGCCAGGATCATGGTACCATGGCGTCTAACTATGTGACTGGGCCCGGTTACCCAAATTACTCCATCAGTAGTTTAATCACTAGGAATCACACGAAATGCCGCAAGTTAACTCGAGGTATGGGGAAGTTTCGCTGTTTCCCATGCCTCGAGGCATTTCGTTATAAGGAGTTTGCCAAATTGAATGACTGCATTTAAATAAAGCCGTCTTGTTGGGAGCCGGTGAGCAGGTGGTCAGTACTAGATTATTACAGATTTATTTATTTTTTTCAGAGACGCGCTTCAAAACGGAAGCCTTACACAGCCCCTGCCCAGAGTGGACACTCCCAAGTAACATTTAGCAGCACACTTATATCGCCAATAGTACGGGCTTATTATTTCATAATGATACCATTGGACTGGTCAAAGTGGACAAACTTCAGTTGGCGTACATTATCATGCATTCCCCTCCACTTACAAACATTTCAATTAATGGCAAATATGACAAAATGGATGCTCCAAGAAAAGCACATTTAGAAAATTGTGTACATGTATGATAGTTTTTATCCATATGGGCTTAAAATGAATACGTTACATTTTCCACGAAATTCTGCTTCGTGGCAATAAATGAAGTCGAGGCCAAACGTCTAAGCCTGCAGCCATGAACAAAATGAATAAGAAACAAGGAGTGTATCCGCCATCTTGGGAAAACACGGGGCGGTAGCGGCAGAGTGATTCACAGAAGCCGTCTAGGGGAACGAAAAAGACCAACGGCATACCAGCACGTCAGGGACGCATGAGAGCGCCGCCAACTATGCGCTTTTGGCGTTAGCTAATAATGATTTTCCAGTGTGGATGGCCGGCCTGATTTATGCTAACCTCGAGTTGTAGTATGCTAAATCAACGTTAACATCAGGTTTTGTTCGGAAATACAGCACATGCTATTAAGCGCTTAACATGAGATTATTTTTAATTGAGTAGTGTTTTGGATGGAATTGTTAAAATCTGCTATGCTTTCCAGGACTTGCTCATCTGACCGGTATCACAAGCAAATGCTGCTCGGAATGGCTGGCTAGCGTGCTAACGTTGCTAAGTTAGCTCGAGTTCGCGGTACAGTTTGTCACTAGCTTGGGCTGCCTCCAGTTGCTAAAGCGGCAATTTCTAAAACAAAAATGTGAAAGTTAATGATGCACGGCGTTGCAAGTTAAATGGAAAGACAACAATGACGAGTGTCGATGAGAGGTTGAAAAGCGCTGCATGTGTGCTAATGCATCTTGAATGTGGCCACTGAATAGATACCATGTGTACCACAGCGCTGTCATATCCTCATTCAACAAGGCCTGGCTATGCAGACAAACCCACGAGTAAGCAACATGTGTACACATTCATCCTCCAGATCTTTAGATACAAGTCATACTAACCGTTATGTTGGCAAAGGTACCGCCGGCAAACGATGCCCAGACGTATTTGGCGTCCATGTATCCAACAATGGCCGCGTCCTGGCAGCTGCCATCAGCCATCAGGTTGTCCACGTAGTTTTGCCAGGACATGTTTGTGAAATTAGTTCTAAGATGAAAAAACAAGTTGGGTCAACTTAGATCACAGTCGTCTCTCGAACAACGAGGAAACTGTATTTGTCGGTGGTTTAGTGGGTCTCCAACAAGCGAAACCCCCCCGGCTCCGTCACGTCCCGGTTTTCTTCTGGTCTAGGCAACGAAGAGAAGCCGCTGCAATCGGACAGGCGCTTGGGTGTAGTCCTCGCTAAATCACTCCGCCTAGGTCGTTCTTCGATTCACTTCCTCGTTGTAAAATATACTACGCGGCGGAGGAATATATTGGTTAATCACGATGGCAAGAAGCAAGCGAGACTATTTTTTTTTCTTCAGTACATAAAATATTTGTAAAGCTATTTTCGAATTTGTGTTGCTTAAACAAGTCAAAATCCAATATTACAATCATTTAAAATTTTAATTTTTCATTTGAATTTCAGATTTACTTATGGTAAATGGCCTTGTTTTTATGCGCTTTTCTATCTATTGGTACTCAACGCGCTTTACAACCACAGCCACGTGTAACCATTCGCTCACACACACACACACACCAGTGCCACGCACTGGGAGCAACTGGCAGTTCAGTGTCTTGCTCAAGGACACTTCGGCATGTGACACATTACCCCGGGATCAAGCCCCGGACCCTCTTCTACTCAGCTCTTCTAGCCCAGTAGGTAGAGTGGATCTTGATTACACAGACCCGGCTTCAGAAACAAATTAAAAAGGGGCGGCATGACAATTTTTCAGGGGGGCACACTTTTTCAACCTACATTTTATTTGCTTCAGGCTGAACAATGGCTCTGTAACCACTCCTACAGTGCTGAGAAATAATTTTTCTCTCACTAAAAAAGGGGCAGTTCATCCCAAAATCTAAAAAACAAACAAAAAACAATATTCTAGTTGTGTGTCCATTTATTCAACTCAAACTTCAAGCATGTGTGTCAAGAACGGTGACGGGCTGCGGATAGCACCATACAGCTTCACTTCTATTGGAAACATAACATAAGCACTGATGTCAAGCTGAACACTGAAGTAAACTTTCATACTAGGAGAGGTAGCTACAGCAGCAAGGGAGCACAAGGATCACCCCGGGTAGTGTTACCCTTCTGCCTGCAAGTCACCAAAGTTGGTGTAAATGTGCCACACAACAAAACGTCAAATTTTGTTTACCTATCCGAAGACAAATATAAAACACATGTACAATATACAGAGATGCCAAAAGTACACACATTCTTTACTCAATTGGAGGAACAGATAGTTGTGTAAAAACAGACTTTATAGTATTTATAGACTTTATAGTAAATTTATAGTATAGTAACACTTAAAACATTTTAATTTCATATATAGAATATATTTGGCAAAGAGGACGAGGGGGAGGAAGATATGTTAGTTGTATAATTTACAAATTGTATTCATCAAGATGGTGGTAATTGTTTAGGATGAATTCTGAGGTAAACAAATACATGGGTATGATACATAGTTATCAAAACAGTTAATGTAACATGGCTACATGCAGCATCCATGTATGTATCCTGTATCTCACCGAGGTGGAGCAATGCATCTGCGGTGTGGGTGCAGGTCTCTTCTGCATCAGTGCTTGTATGATCTGCTTTTCTGGCACTCAATCTTTCCTCACGCTGACGTGATGCCTCTGTCAGTGGTTTACCTCTCTGGTAGACAAGATGAACCGTAGGAGACCAGTCTGGAGAGTTTGCATCTGTGACAGGCAGCACTTGGGCAACCTAGATAAAATAAATGTGATTAACACCTGTACTGAGAGTAAGGAGGGAGAACTGTAGTTTAAATCATGTTATTACAGTCTATTAAATAATTCTCCACCGTTTTCATATTCAGTCCATAGGGTCATCTCAATCACAGACCTGACTATTTTTTTTTTGTTAGATTATTCTGTCCAGATTACCAAGACAGACAATGACATCAATGTGAGGTATAGCTATGTTTCTAATAATATTATAATACCCTGTTCTGTATTTTGGACAGTTTTAGCCAGCTCTGTAAGTAGCTTAATTAGCCTTACCTTTTAGGAAGTGGTCACTGCAGACACAGACGCTGTCGGACTCTGCTCTCCCTGACTGAAGAGGTTTTTCAGTCAAGTCCGTCGTTGTTTTTCAATCATTTTTTTTTTTTTTTAAATTGATCTCTTTTGTGGGTTACCTCATCGGGAATTCTAAAGAAGTGTTTTTGTTTTCCGGTTAGTACAGCCATACACTACCGTTCAAAAGTTTGGGGTCACATTGAAATGTCCTTATTTTTGAAGGAAAAGCACTGTACTTTTCAATGAAGATAACTTTAAACTAGTCTTAACTTTAAAGAAATACACTCTATACATTGCTAATGTGGTAAATGACTATTCTAGCTGCAAATGTCTGGTTTTTGGTGCAATATCTACATAGGTGTATAGAGGCCTAGTTCCAGCCACTATCACTCCAGTGTTCTAATGGTGAAATGTGTTTGCTCATTGGCTCAGAAGGCTAATTGATGATTAGAAAACCCTTGTGCAATCATGTTCACACATCTGAAAACAGTTTAGCTCTTTACAGAAGCTACAAAACTGATCTTCCTTTGAGCAGATTGAGTTTCTGGAGCATTACATTTGTGGGGTCAATTAAACGCTCAAAATGGCCAGAAAAAGAGAACTTTCATCTGAAACTCGACAGTCTATTCTTGTTCTTCGAAATGAAGGCTATTCCATGCGAGAAATTGCTAAGAAATTGAAGATTTCCTACAACGGTGTGTACTACTCCCTTCAGAGGACAGAACAAACAGGCTCTAACCAGAGTAGAAAAAGAAGTGGGAGGCCGCGTAGCACAACTGTGCAAGAAGATAAGTTCATTAGAGTCTCTAGTTTGAGAAACAGACGCCTCGCAGATCCCCAACTGGCATCTTCATTAAATAGTACCCGCAAAACACCAGTGTCAACATCTACAGTGAAGAGGTGGCTGCGGGATTCTGGGCTTCAGGGCAGAGTGGCAAAGAAAAAGCCATATCTGAGACTGGCCAATAAAAGAAAAAGATTAAGATGGGCAAAAGAACACAGACATTGGACAGAGGAAGACTGGAAAAAAGTGTTGTGGACGGACGAATCTAAGTTTGAGGTGTTTGGATCACAAAGAAGAATGTTTGTGAGACGCAGAACAAATGAAAAGATGCTGGAAGAATGCCTGACGCCATCTGTTAAGCATGGTGGAGGTAATGTGATGGTCTGGGGTTGCTTTGGTGCTGGTAAGGTGGGAGATTTGTACAGGGTAAAAGGGATTCTGAATAAGGAAGGCTATCACTCCATTTTGCAACGCCATGCCATACCCAGTGGACAGCGCTTGATTGGAGCCAATTTCATCCTACAACAGGACAATGACCCTAAACACACCTCCAAATTGTGCAATAACTATTTAGAGCAGAAGCAGGAAGCTCATATTCTATCGGTGATGGAGTGGCCAGCGCAGTCACCAGATCTGAACCCCATTGAGCTGTTGTGGGAGCAGCTTGACCGTATGGTACGCAAGAAGTGCCCATCCAACCAATCCAACTTGTGGGAGCTGCTTCTGGAAGCGTGGGGTGCAATTTCTCCAGATTACCTCAACAAATTAACAGCTAGCATGCCAAAGATCTGCAATGCTGTAATTGCTGCAAATGGAGGATTCTTTGACGAAAGCGAAGTTTGATGTAAAATCTTATTTCAAATACAAATCATCATTATTTCTAACCTTGTCAATGTCTTGACTCTATTTTCTATTCATTTCACAACGTATGGTGGTGAATAAGTGTGACTTTTCATGGAAAACACAAAATTGTTTGGGTGACCCCAAACTTTTGAACGGTAGTGTATACTGCACAAAACTTGGGCATTTTCCTGCCGGTATCCTGCCTGCAAGACATTTCCTGTCCCCCATCTGCTGTCGCGACGTTCGGCGTGACGGAATCTACAAACCAAACCACCTATTGAGAGTGAGGAGTCACGTGCCGATTTGGGTTGATTTAGGCCCCGTCCACACGAAACCGCATTTTTGCGTAAATGCAGATGTTTTTAATCGTTTCGGCCTATCGTCCAGACGAATCCCGTAAACGCATAGCCCTAAAACACCCTTTTTTGAAACCGGGTCCCAGGGTGGATAAATTCGAAAACGCACTTCTTGTGGATCCGTCTGGACAGGGGAAACCGGAGATTTTGGAAAACGATGATGTCATCGCCACCATCGCCACACCCCTCGAGCAGTCTTTTTTTTGCTGATTCTCTACATCATGCCATACAATTCATACAATGCAGGAACAAACTGGAGAACCGCCTGGAGAAGCAACGGTGGCCTTACGTCAAAACCATGTTTGAGATTTTTGCCACAAAAAGTGATTCGTTACAGTTTAAATGTTTGTTGTGCTTACCGTGAACAAATGATATCATGGCCTCAAAGAACTCGTCGAATGAAAAAGCATGTCGCGGTAAGTAAAGTAGCTACAGACGTTAGCTAGCTTAATGTTTGTTAAATTGCTGATGAACATTTTAAACGTAATTGTATGAGCTTGTAGAGAGAGAGAGGCTGTCTGCAAGAGAAAGAGTGGGGCTGTGAATTGTAGAGTGGATTGTATTATGACAATAAAGCTACTTTCCTTTCCTGTATTTCCTGGAATACTGTTTAAATACTTTTACTTAAGTATTTTTTTAAGCAAATACTTTAGTACTTTACTTAAGTAAATTTTTGACTAAGCTACTTTTACTTGTATTGGAGTAACAGTTGACAAGGAGTATCTGTACTTTTACTCAAGTAGGGAAGGTGTGTACTCTGTCCACCTCTGGTATCGTGTGAGGTACTGGAGCAGTTTAACGCAGCAGTCATCCAAGCATGGTATTACAGTGCGGAATTGCGAGAACGTCCTCTACTACCGAGTTAACAACACACGTAAACAACATTGACTGTATATACTGTATATGTACTGTATATGTAAACAATCATGTTTTTGAGGGGAGGGGCTCTGTACTATGACGACAACTCCTCACTCTCAATTGGTTGGCGGGCTATCGACAAATCGAGATAGGAGTAATGGAGAGATGGCCACTCCTGGATAAAAACAAACAACAAATAAATAAATTAATAATAAAAAAACTAAATAAAATTAAAGCTGCGAGCAGCATTGGACGGGCCCTCACACGTCTGTGCGCGTCGGGGTGTGCGGCACGTTGGGTGGGAGATTTGACCTTCTGGTGAATTAGGGCAATTTTTGAGAATTTCTAAACACGACAAGCCCATCAGCAGGTACTTCCCTTTCATGACGAAACATCGAACTTTGCCACGCCCCGACAGTTTCACGCTTATTCAGGAAGTCTATATGAACACACCTACCAAGTCAATTGAATAAAATCTATAATCTAAAAAAGTTCTATAACTCTGTGTTGAAAACTGCCTAAAAGAAAATTTGCAGGGGGCGCTATAGAGCGATTATGGCCCGCCTCGTAATTAATTATGCAGCCGAATTTTAGAGAATATTGCTCTCAATAACCTCAAGAAGGTTCAGACAGCTCTGAGAAAGTATATGAAAGCCACACAGTTTTGCCTTCAAAACTAGCCAAAAAGTCAATGGCGTTACAGTTCTGGATCATAGGGTCAAATTTGATGGAGCGCCACGGCCACACATGTTCCTCAACGTTCATACTTTTGAGAAGTTTTACTCAGGAAGTCTATATGAACACACCTACCAAGACAATTGAATAAAATCCCTAATAGGAATTGGTTCAAATATGACCCCTTGTCAACCAGCCCGAATCACCAAAAATGGTGATTTTCATGCATAAATATCTCGCTTCCTGATAATTTTAACCCATTGCTCCAAGAGACATTTCGTAAGTCTTGCCATGGTCTACAATTCGGCTGAGGTTTTATAACTCTGTGTCGAAAACTGTGGGGGGGGCTGCCTGAAAGAAAACCTCTAGGGGGCGCTATAGAGCAAATATGCCCCGCCTCCTAATTAATTATGCAGCCGAATTTTAGAGAATATTGCTCGTAACAAACTCAAGAAGGTTCAGACAGCTCTGAGAAAGTATATTAAAGCCGCACACTTTTGCCTGAAAATGATCCTAAAAGGTGAATGGAGTTTCGGATTTTCGGAAAAAAATTGGGACGCTTGACTTTGATGGGCCACCGTGTCCACATAGTTTCTGGAAAAGTTTCCATTTTTGGAGGGTTTCTTCCCAAAGTTGTTTCCAATAGTTTCACTGAGTTTCAGCCCCGTATGGTCGATATTGTCCGAGCTGGACGTCATCTTGTAAAAATGAAATATTTCTATCGCCAGTAGGTGGCGCTCTGAAAATCACCAAATGTTGTTATGGAAATGTGTACTAGGCCCGACTGGCATTATATATCAGAGGTTTGGTGACGATTACAGTATTTTCCGCAAAGTTACAGCACGTCAAATTTTCATGAAAACACGCCACATTTCGTGGCCCCGCCCCTGACCCACAGTAAATCCAAGGAATACGGCTTGAGCAACCTTTCATCGTCAAGGCCTTAAAAACACACACGACAAGTTTCGAACAGATAGGACGAAAGCTCTAGGAGGAGTTCGTTCAAATACGAGGTGTGTAAATGTGCACACTCGTGACCAAATATGATTTTTGATGCAAGATGGCGGACTTCCTGTTGGAGTTGGACTATGGCTCCAGGAGGCTTTTTTGTGCGTCTCTGTCTGTTACATACTCCCTCCAAATATCGTAGACGTGCGTGAAACCGTGTGGAGGGGCTACTCCGAAAACGCACATCTAGGTGGTGCTGTTGAGCCATTTTGTTACGCCCTTGTGCGAGACCCCCAAAATACGTAATTTTACGCCCAACTTTGGGGGGATAGGCAAATTTTCGTGAGTTTTGGAGTACTTTTAGGCTGTCAAAAAGGCGATTTACTTTGGGGAAAACTGAAGAAAGAGAATAAAAAAAATAATAAAAATTAAAGCTGCAAGCAGCATTGGACGGGCCCTCGCACGTCCGTGCGCGTGGGGGGGTGCGGCACGTTGGGTGGGAGATTTGACCTTCTGGTGCATTAGGCCAATTTTTGAGAATTTCTAAACACGACAAGCCCATCAGCAGGTGCTTCCCTTTCATGACGAAACATCGAACTTTGCCACGCCCCGACAGTTTCACGCTTACTCAGGAAGTCTATATGAACACACCTACCAAGTCAAATGAATAAAATCTATAATCTAAAAAAGTTCTATAACTCTGTGTCGAAAACTGTGTCGGGGTTGCCTCAAAGAAAATTTGCAGGGGGCGCTATAGAGCGATTATGCCCCGCCTCCTAATTAATTATGCAGCCGAATTTTAGGGAATATTGCTCTTAATAACGTCAAGAAGTTTCAGACAGCTCTGAGAAAGTATAAGACAGCCGCAGAGTTTTGCCTTAAAAACTAGCCAAAAAGTCAATGGAGTTCCAATTTTGGATCAGAGGGTCAAATTTGATGGAGCGCCACACCCACACAGTTTCCTCAAGGGCAAAGATTTACTCAGGATGACCATATGAACACACCTACAGAGTTTAAAGTCAATTGGATAAAATCCCTCTGAGGAATCCGTTCAAATATGACCCCTTGTCAACCAGGCCGAATCACTGTAAATGGTGATTTTCATGCATAAATATCTTACTTCCTGTTAATTGTAGCCCATTGCTCCAAGTGACATTTTGTAGGTCTCACTACGGTCTACAAGTCGGCCAAGGTTCTATAACTCTGTGTCAAAAACTGTGGGGGGGCTGCCTGAAAAAAAACTTCCAGGGGGGCGCTATAGAGCGATTATGCCCCGCCTCCTAATTAATTATTGAGCCGAATTTTGGGGAATATTGCTCTTAATAACCTCAAGAAGTTTTAGACAGCTCTGAGAAAGTATATTAAAGCCGCACACTTTTGCCTGAAAATGATCCTAAAAGGTCAATGGAGTCTTGGATTTTTGGAAAAAAATCAGGACGCTTGACTTTGACAAGCCACCGTGTCTACATAGTTTCTGGAAAAGTTTCTATTTTTGGAGGGTTTCTTCCCAAAGTCGTTTCCGATAGTTTCACTGAGTTTCAGCCCCGTATGGTCGATATTGTCCGAGCTGGACGTCATCTTGTAAAAATAAAATGTTTCTATCGCCAGTAGGTGGCGCTCTGAAAATCACCAAATGTTGTTATGGAAATGTGTACTAGGCCAGACTGGCATTATATATCAGAGGCTTGGTGACGATTGGAGTATTTTCCACAAAGTTACAGCACGTCAAGCACGTCAAATTTTCATGAAAACACGCCACATTTCGTGGCCCCGCCCCTCCCCGACAGTAAATCCAAGGAATACGGCTTGATCAACCTTTCATCGTCAAGGCCTTAAGAACGCACACGACAAGTTTCCAACAGATAGGACGAAAGCTCTAGGAGGAGATCGTTCAAATACGAGGTGTGGAAATGTGCACACTCGTGACCAAATATGATTTTTGATGCAAGATGGCGGACTTCCTGTTGGAGTTGGACTATGGCTCCAGGAGGCTTTTTTGTGCGTCTCTGTCTGTTGCATACTCCCTCCAAATGTCGTAGATGTACGTGAAACCGTGTCGAGGGGCTACTCCGAAAACGCACATCTAGGTGGCGCTATTGAGCCATTTTGTTACGCCCTTGTGCGAGACCCCCAAAATACGTAATTTTACACCCGACTTTGGGGGGGTAGGCAAATTTCCGTGAGTTTTCGAGTACTTTTAGGCCGTCAAAAAGGCGATTTACTTTTAGGATTCTGAAGAAAGAAAATAAAAAGAATAATAATAATAAAAAAAAAATAATAAACATTCGAAAAACAATAGGGCCTTCGCCGCCTTGCGTGCTCGGGCCCTAATTAAAGCTGCGAGCAGCATTGGACGGGCCCTCGCACGTCCGTGCGCGTCGGGGGGTGCGGCACGTTGGGTGGGAGATTTGACCTTCTGGTGAATTAGGGCAATTTTTGAGAATTTCTAAACACGACAAGCCCATCAGCAGGTGCTTCCCTTTCATGACGAAACATCGAACTTTGCCACGCCCCGACAGTTTCACGCTTACTCAGGAAGTCTATATGAACACACCTACCAGGTCAATTGAATAAAATCTATAATCTAAAAAAGTTTTATAACTGTGTTGAAAACTGTGGCGGGGTTGCCTAAAAGAAAATTTGCAGGGGGCGCTTTAGAGCGATTATGCCCCGCCTCCTAATTAATTATGTAGCCGAATCTTAGAGAATATTGCACTTAATAACCTCAAGAAGTTTCAGACAGCTCTGAGAAAGTATATGAAAGCCACACAGTTTCGCCTTCAAAACTAGTCAAAAAGTCAATGGATATACAGTTCTGAAACATAGGGTCAAATTTGATGGAGCGCCACGGCCACACATGTTCCTCAAGGTTCATACTTTTGAGAAGTTTTACTCAGGAAGTCTATATGAACGCACCTACCAAGACAATTGAATAAAATCCCTAGGAGGAATTGGTTCAAATATGACCCCTTGTCAACCAGCCCGAATCACCAAAAATGGTGATATTCATGCATAAATATCTCGCTTCCTGATAATTTTAACCCATTGCTCCAAGAGACATTTCGTAAGTCTTGCCATAGTCTACAATTCGCCCAAGGTTCTATAACTCTGTGTCGAAAACTGTGGGGGGGTTGCCTGAAAGAAAAAATCTAGAGGGCGCTATAGAGCGATTCTGGGCCGCCTCCTAATGACTTATGCAGCCGAAGTTTAGAGAATATTGACCTTAATAACGCCAAGAAGTTTTAGACAGCTCGGAGAAAGTATATTAAAGCCGCACACTTTTGCCTCGAAATGATCCTAAAAGGTCAATAGAGTCCTGGATTTTTGGAAAAAAATCGGGATGCTTGACTTTGATGGGCCACCGTGTCTACATAGTTTCTGGAAAAGTTTCCATTTTTGGAGGGTTTCTTTCCAAAGTTGTTTCCGATAGTTTCACTGAGTTTCAGTTCCGTATGGTCGATATTGTCCGAGCTGGACGTCATCTTGTAAAAATGAAATGTTTCTATCGCCAGTAGGTGGCGCTCTGAAAACCACCAAATGTTGTTATGGAAATGTGTACTAGGCCAGACTGGCATTATATATCAGAGGTTTGGTGACGATTAGAGTATTTTCCGCAAAGTTACAGCACGTCAAATTTTCATGAAAACACGCCACATTTCGTGGCCCCGCCCCTGACCCACAGTAAATCCAAGGAATACGGCTTGATCAACCTTTCATCGTCAAGGCCTTAAGAACACACACGACAAGTTTCGAACAGATAGGACGAAAGCTCTAGGAGGAGTTCGTTCAAATACGAGGTGTGGAAATGTGCACACTTGTGACCAAATATGATTTTTGATGCAAGATGGCGGACTTCCTGTTGGAGTTGGACTGTGGCTCCAGGAGGCTTTTTTGTGCGTCTCTGTCTGTTACATACTCCCTCCAAATGTCGTAGACGTGCGTGAAACCGTGTCGAGGGTCTACTCCGAAAACGCACATCTAGGTGGCGCTGTTGAGCCATTTTGTTCCGCCCTTGTGCGAGACCCCCAAAATACGTAATTTTACACCCGACTTTGGGGGGGTAGGCAAATTTTCGTGAGTTTTCCAGTACTTTTTGGCTGTCAAAAATGCGATTTACTTTTAGGATTCTGAAGAAAGAAAAAAAAAATAAAAAGTAAAAATAATTAAAGCTGCGAGCAGCATTGGACGGGCCCTCGCACGTCTGTGCGCGTCGGGGGGTGCGGCACGTTGGGTGGGAGATTTGACCTTCTGGTGAATTAGGGCAATTTTTGAGAATTTCTAAACACGACAAGCCCATCAGCAGGTGCTTCCCTTTCATGACGAAACATCGAACTTTGCCACGCCCCGACAGTTTCACGCTTATTCAGGAAGTCTATATGAACACACCTACCAAGTCAATTGAATAAAATCTATAATCTAAAAAAGTTCTATAACTCTGTGTTGAAAACTGCCTAAAAGAAAATTTGCAGGGGGCGCTATAGAGCGATTATGCCCCGCCTCGTAATTAATTATGCAGCCGAATTTTAGAGAATATTGCTCTCAATAACCTCAAGAAGGTTCAGACAGCTCTGAGAAAGTATATGAAAGCCAGACAGTTTTGCCTTCAAAACTAGCCAAAAAGTCAATGGCGTTACAGTTCTGGATCATGGGGTCAAATTTGATGGAGCGCCACGGCCACACATGTTCCTCAACGTTCATACTTTTGAGAAGTTTTACTCAGGAAGTCTATATGAACACACCTACCAAGACAATTGAATAAAATCCCTAATAGGAATTGGTTCAAATATGACCCCTTGTCAACCAGCCCGAATCACCAAAAATGGTGATTTTCATGCATAAATATCTCGCTTCCTGATAATTTTAACCCATTGCTCCAAGAGACATTTCGTAAGTCTTGCCATGGTCTACAATTCGGCTGAGGTTTTATAACTCTGTGTCGAAAACTGTGGGGGGGGCTGCCTGAAAGAAAACCTCTAGGGGGCGCTATAGAGCAAATATGCCCCGCCTCCTAATTAATTATGCAGCCGAATTTTAGAGAATATTGCTCGTAACAAACTCAAGAAGGTTCAGACAGCTCTGAGAAAGTATATTAAAGCCGCACACTTTTGCCTGAAAATGATCCTAAAAGGTGAATGGAGTTTCGGATTTTCGGAAAAAAATTGGGACGCTTGACTTTGATGGGCCACCGTGTCCACATAGTTTCTGGAAAAGTTTCCATTTTTGGAGGGTTTCTTCCCAAAGTTGTTTCCAATAGTTTCACTGAGTTTCAGCCCCGTATGGTCGATATTGTCCGAGCTGGACGTCATCTTGTAAAAATGAAATATTTCTATCGCCAGTAGGTGGCGCTCTGAAAATCACCAAATGTTGTTATGGAAATGTGTACTAGGCCCGACTGGCATTATATATCAGAGGTTTGGTGACGATTACAGTATTTTCCGCAAAGTTACAGCACGTCAAATTTTCATGAAAACACGCCACATTTCGTGGCCCCGCCCCTGACCCACAGTAAATCCAAGGAATACGGCTTGAGCAACCTTTCATCGTCAAGGCCTTAAAAACACATACGACAAGTTTCGAACAGATAGGACGAAAGCTCTAGGAGGAGTTCGTTCAAATACGAGGTGTGTAAATGTGCACACTCGTGACCAAATATGATTTTTGATGCAAGATGGCGGACTTCCTGTTGGAGTTGGACTATGGCTCCAGGAGGCTTTTTTGTGCGTCTCTGTCTGTTACATACTCCCTCCAAATATCGTAGACGTGCGTGAAACCGTGTGGAGGGGCTACTCCGAAAACGCACATCTAGGTGGTGCTGTTGAGCCATTTTGTTACGCCCTTGTGGGAGACCCCCAAAATACGTAATTTTACGCCCAACTTTGGGGGGATAGGCAAATTTTCGTGAGTTTTGGAGTACTTTTAGGCTGTCAAAAAGGCGATTTACTTTGGGGAAAACTGAAGAAAGAGAATAAAAAAAATAATAAAAATTAAAGCTGCGAGCAGCATTGGACGGGCCCTCGCACGTCCGTGCCCGTCGGGGGGTGCGGCACGTTGGGCGGGAGATTCGACCTTCTGGTGCATTCGGCCAATTTTTGTGAATTTCTGAGCACGACAAGCCCATCGGCAGGTGCTTCCCCTGTCATGACGGAACATCGAACTTGGCCACGCCCCGACAGTTTCACGCTTACTCAGGAAGTCTATATGAACACACCTACCAAGTCAATTGAATAAAATCTATAATCTAAAAAAGTTCTATAACTCTGTGTCGAAAACTGTGGCGGGGTTGCCTCAAAGAAAATTTGCAGGGGGCGCTATAGAGCGATTATGCCCCGCCTCCTAATTAATTATGCAGCCGAATTTTAGGGAATATTGCTCTTAATAACGTCAAGAAGTTTCAGACAGCTCTGAGAAAGTATAAGACAGCCGCAGAGTTTTGCCTTAAAAACTAGCCAAAAAGTCAATGGAGTTCCAATTTTGGATCAGAGGGTCAAATTTGATGGAGCGCCACACCCACACAGTTTCCTCAAGGGCAAAGATTTACTCAGGATGACCATATGAACACAGAGTTTAAAGTCAATTGGATAAAATCCCTCTGAGGAATCCGTTCAAATATGACCCCTTGTCAACCAGGCCGAATCACTGTAAATGGTGATTTTCATGCATAAATATCTTACTTCCTGTTAATTGTAGCCCATTGCTCCAAGTGACATTTTGTAGGTCTCACTACGGTCTACAAGTCGGCCAAGGTTCTATAACTCTGTGTCAAAAACTGTGGGGGGGCTGCCTGAAAAAAAACTTCCAGGGGGGCGCTATAGAGCGATTATGCCCCGCCTCCTAATTAATTATTGAGCCGAATTTTGGGGAATATTGCTCTTAATAACCTCAAGAAGTTTTAGACAGCTCTGAGAAAGTATATTAAAGCCGCACACTTTTGCCTCGAAATGATCCTAAAAGGTCAATGGAGTCTTGGATTTTTGGAAAAAAATCGGGACGCTTGACTTTGACAAGCCACCGTGTGTACATAGTTTCTGGAAAAGTTTCCATTTTTGGAGGGTTTCTTCCCAAAGTTGTTTCCGATAGTTTCACTGAGTTTCAGCCCCGTATGGTCGATATTGTCCGAGCTGGACGTCATCTTGTAAAAATAAAATGTTTCTATCGCCAGTAGGTGGCGCTCTGAAAATCACCAAATGTTGTTATGGAAATGTGTACTAGGCCAGACTGGCATTATATATCAGAGGTTTGGTGACGATTGGAGTATTTTCCACAAAGTTACAGCACGTCAAGCACGTCAAATTTTCATGAAAACACGCCACATTTCGTGGCCCCGCCCCTCCCCGACAGTAAATCCAAGGAATACGGCTTGATCAACCTTTCATCGTCAAGGCCTTAAGAACACACACGGCAAGTTTGGAACAGATAGGACGAAAGCTCTAGGAGGAGTTCGTTCAAATACGAGGTGTGGAAATGTGCACACTTGTGACCAAATATGATTTTTGATGCAAGATGACGGACTTCCTGTTGGAGTTGGACTATGGCTCCAGGAGGCTTTTTTGTGCGTCTCTGTCTGTTACATAATCCCTCCAAATGTCGTAGACGTGCGTGAAACCGTGTCGAGGGGCTACTCCGAAAACGTACATCTAGGTGGCGCTGTTGAGCCATTTTGTTACGCCTTTGTGCGAGACCCCCAAAATACGTAATTTTACACCCGACTTTGGGGGGGTAGGCAAATTTCCGTGAGTTTTCGAGTACTTTTAGGCCGTCAAAAATGCGATTTACTTTTAGGATTCTGAAGAAAGAAAAGAAAAAAAAGAAGAATTAAAGCTGCGAGCAGCATTGGACGGGCCCTCGCACATCCGTGTGCGTCGGGGGGTGCGGCACGTTGGGTGGGAGATTTGACCTTCTAGTGAATTAGGGCAATTTTTGAGAATTTCTAAACACGACAAGCCCACCAGCAGGTGCTTCCCTTTCATGACGAAACATCGAACTTTGCCACGCCCCGACAGTTTCACGCTTACTCAGGAAGTCTATATGAACACACCTACCAAGTCAATGGAATAAAATCTATAATCTAAAAAAGTTCTATAACTCTGTGTCGAAAACTGTGGCGGGGTTGCCTCAAAGAAAATTTGCAGGGGGCGCTATAGAGCGATTATGCCCCGCCTCCTAATTAATTATGCAGCCGAATTTTAGGGAATATTGCTCTTAATAACGTCAAGAAGTTTCAGACAGCTCTGAGAAAGTATAAGACAGCCGCAGAGTTTTGCCTTAAAAACTAGCCAAAAAGTCAATGGAGTTCCAATTTTGGATCAGAGGGTCAAATTTGATGGAGCGCCACACCCACACAGTTTCCTCAAGGGCAAAGATTTACTCAGGATGACCATATGAACACAGAGTTTAAAGTCAATTGGATAAAATCCCTCTGAGGAATCCGTTCAAATATGACCCCTTGTCAACCAGGCCGAATCACTGTAAATGGTGATTTTCATGCATAAATATCTTACTTCCTGTTAATTGTAGCCCATTGCTCCAAGTGACATTTTGTAGGTCTCACTACGGTCTACAAGTCGGCCAAGGTTCTATAACTCTGTGTCAAAAACTGTGGGGGGGCTGCCTGAAAAAAAACTTCCAGGGGGGCGCTATAGAGCGATTATGCCCCGCCTCCTAATTAATTATGCAGCCGAATTTTGGGGAATATTGCTTTTAATAACCTCAAGAAGTTTTAGACAGCTCTGAGAAAGTATATTAAAGCCGCACACTTTTGCCTCGAAATGATCCTAAAAGGTCAATGGAGTCTTGGATTTTTGGAAAAAAATCGGGACGCTTGACTTTGACAAGCCACCGTGTCTACATAGTTTCTGGAAAAGTTTCTATTTTTGGAAGGTTTCTTCCCAAAGTTGTTTCCGATAGTTTCACTGAGTTTCAGCCCCGTATGGTCGATATTGTCCGAGCTGGACGTCATCTTGTAAAAATAAAATGTTTCTATCGCCAGTAGGTGGCGCTCTGAAAATCACCAAATGTTGTTATGGAAATGTGTACTAGGCCAGACTGGCATTATATATCAGAGGTTTGGTGACGATTGGAGTATTTTCCGCAAAGTTACAGCACGTCAAGCACGTCAAATTTTCATGAAAACACGCCACATTTCGTGGCCCCGCCCCTCCCCTACAGTAAATCCAAGGAATACGGCTTGATCAACCTTTCATCGTCAAGGCCTTAAGAACGCACATGACAAGTTTCGAACAGATAGGACGAAAGCTCTAGGAGGAGTTCGTTCAAATACGAGGTGTGGAAATGTGCACACTCGTGACCAAATATGATTTTTGATGCAAGATGGCGGACTTCCTGTTGGAGTTGGACTATGGCTCCAGGAGGCTTTTTTGTGCGTCTCTGTCTGTTACATACTCCCTCCAAATGTCGTAGACGTGCGTCAAACCGTGTCGAGGGGCTACTCCGAAAACGCACATCTAGGTGGCGCTGTTGAGCCATTTTGTTACGCCCTTGTGTGAGACCCCCAAAATACGTAATTTTACACCCAACTTTGGGGGGGTAGGCAAATTTTCGTGAGTTTTCCAGTACTTTTAGGCCGTCAAAAAGGCGATTTACTTTTAGGATTCTGAAGAAAGAAAAGAAAAAAAGAATAATAATAATAAAAAAAAAAAATAATTAAAGCTGCAAGCAGCATTGGACGGGCCCTCGCACCCCACGCTTGTCGGCGACCGGCAAGGACGGGGTCACTGCAGTTCCCGGGGCAGAGCATAAATTCTCTCTTCCCTGAATCTCCTAAAGCCCTTTTAGAAATGCTTGTTTTAACAGACTAAATGGCACCATCTGCTGGACAAAGTTGCGTACTACGTGCAAAGATGAGGGATCAGTCAGACAGGGGCAGGTGTCACTTTCACTACAGTAGAACGCCCAAAGGTTAACGAAAAGTCACAATTTTCGCAGTGAACAACCAAAACCCATATAAGTACATCCTGACAAAATTAAAAGAGAATCCAAAGACCTCGAAAGGAACTGCAGCTCATCAGATATTTTCTAACATTTCTTGTCCAAAGTAGGTGGCGCTACAATAATTGTATGAATATTGTCATATGGATGTGTTCAGATAGGGACTAGCAACAATACTGTAAAGTTTGATGCACTTTGGACTGAATTAAAGCACATTTAACACTACTTCCAGTTCCAACCCGCGTCATCAAATCCTAAGAAATTTTTGAGGGGCCAGAACACCCACGCCACTTGGACGAAAAGTCAATTTTTTTTTCTCAAGACATTGGCTATACTTGTAACTATCTATTTCCAGATTTTGAAGTCAATCTGACACGGTTAAATGCCAGACCCTCCCACATTCCAAAGCCAAGATTTTTCAATTTCAAGGTGTTTTTTCAAGTTTGCGGACAAAATAGCAGACTTCCTGTTGGGTTTAGACTATGGCTCCAAGAGACTTTTTTGTGCGTCCTGGGATGTTACATAAATGTGACATATTTCCAGATTTTTAGACGCAACAGGCTTCCGGGGCTGTTCCGTTGAAAATTTGTAGGTGGCGCTAGAGAGGCATTTTGCCACGCCTGTGCTTGGGGCACTTACTCAGATCAGTATTGGAGGGAAACGAATCTCTCTGCCCATTTTCAGGACTTTTCGTGCATGTATGACGGACTACTGATTTTCGGCCTGGGCAGAAAAACGAGAAAAATAATAATAATAATAATAATTAAAGCTGCAAGCAGCATTGGACGGGCCCTCGCAATCCACACTTGTCGGCGACGGGCAAGGACGGGGTCACTGCAGTTCCCGGGGCAGAGCGTAAATTCTCCCCCTGCCTGAATGTACTGTATGCAGTTTGGCAGACAGCTAACAGTTCTTCAATGAGAGGCAAAGTCTTCTTTCTTCAAGGATTTATTTTCTCACTCCCAATTCAAGTTGACTGTAAAACTGAAATACATACAACAAAAGATGATTCCAAATAGAATTCTGAATATATTTTAAGTATCTCTAAGTATCTCTTACTTCTCTTTACATCTAATTTATAAATAGTAAATAAATATTCTCTTTACAACTTTATAATTAACTTAAAAGTATCTTATGAACACACAATGTCCATGTATAATGACACATTGTAATGACTAAATAAAAAACCTCTCCTAAACCCCTTTTAGAAATGCTTCTTTTAACAGTATAATGGCACCATCTGCTGGACAAAGAGGCGTACTACGTGCAAAGTTGAGAGCACCAGTCAGGCCGGGGCCGGTGTCCCTTTCGCTACCGTGGAACGCCCAAAGGTTAACGAAAAGTCACAATTTTCGCAGTGAACGACCAAAACACTTATAAGTACATCCAGAAAAAATTTGAAGACAATCAGAAGACCCCGAAAGGAACGGCAGCTCACAAAACAAACATCATATATTTTGTAACCATTCTTGTCCACAGTGGGTGGCGCTACAATAATTGTATGAATATTGTCATATGGATGTGTTTAGATAGGGACCAGCAACAATACTGTAAAGTTTGATGCACTTTGGACTGAATTAAAAGCACATATAATACTACATCCTGTTTAATCGCGCGTCATCAAATAGTACGAAAGTTTTTGAGGGGCCAGAACACCCACGCCACTTCGACGAAAAGTCATTTTTATTTTCTCAATAAATTGCCTATACTTACTTATACTAACTATCTATTTCCACATTTTGAAGTCAATCTGACAAGGTTAAATGCCTCTGTCCCCCACATTCCAAAACCAAGATTTTTCAATTTCGAGGTGTTTTTTCAACTTTGCAGACAAAATAGCAGACTTCCTGTTGGGTTTAGACTATGGCTCCAAGAGACTTTTTTGTGCGTCCTGGGATGTTACATAAATGTGACATATTTCCAGATTTTTAGACGCAACGGGCTTCCGGGGCTGTTCCGTTGAAAATTTGTAGGTGGCGCTACAGAGCCATTTTGCCACACCCGTGCTGGGGGCACTTACTCAGATCATTATTGGACGCAAACGAATCTCTGTGCAAATTTTCAGGACTTTTCGCGCATGTATGACGGACTACTGATTTTCGGCCTGGGCAGAAAAACGAGAAAAATAATAATAATAATAATAATAATAATAATAATAATAATAATAACTAGACAATTCCCCTGCGGGAAATCGCGAGAGTGGGGCTGTGTCGGCAGCAGTTTGCGCTAAGATGACATGATACAACACTACGCTGCTACGATGCTAACATGCTACAATTTTTCACCTAATCTTATCCTCGCAGTTGCTATTGCAGAGGCTGTAGTAGTGCTTCGCACAGCCCACTACTGGCCCTATAGCTTTGCTATATGGGTCAGTAGTACATGCAGCAGACCCCTCCCAGCTCCACCTGAAAGCCAGCATCAGGCTAAGTCATTGGTCGGCTAATAGTTAACATATATTAGCGGTGAAGTTATGTTGGGCACAAACACACTTAACACATGGATAATTCTAGAAATCCCAACTAATTGGGGGGGGTCATAGAGTCATGTTCTGGCACCCTAATATAGTCCTGTATTGAGTGAAGTAGTCATAATGTTTTGGCAGCCTGTGACTGTCATGTAAAAATGGAGTGGAGGGGTCATAGTGTCAGGTGTGGCCTAGGCTAAGAGGAATAATAATTAAAACATATTTTTATTGAACTTCTTGTCGTTCACCAGTTTCTGATATTTTAGCTGTGTATAACGCAGCATTTCACTGAAGTTGTAGCCTAATAGATGGCATATTTTATGTCTGCACCGACCTGGCGCCTGTATAAAGCACTAAATTCGGTTTTGACCACATAATGAATGTAGTAACCTAACAAAAACATAGACTATAACCTATAACATTTCATAAATGTTAATGTCAATTTTATATTTCCATTGAGCTATCACTTTTGTACAGTAAATGCATGACTTGAACATTTTCTGTTGACAATATTGTTAGGTTAAAAATACAAGGCAATGCAGATTTAAGATTACACCATTGCTGTAGTAGCCAGGCTAAGCCCAGTGATAGCCTCGTTTTTTTGTCCTATAGTTTAGTTTATCCTACAACATGAACAGAAGGCATTTTGAAAATGAGATAAACGGGTCCAAAACGGACCCGTGCCGAATGAGCCATATGAGTCCGCTGCGTGTCCGCAGCGGATGTATATGTATCAATTTGCGGGTCCCAAACGGACCCGCCGCGGAGGTGAGGCTTTAATCGCGGATGCGGAGCAGCGCGGAGCCACGGCGGAGTTCCTGAGTGCATCTGGACCCCGATACGGGTCCGTTCCGGAAGCCGACATACATCCGCGGCAGGTCCGCTGCGCAGTCCTTTTGCTGTGTGGCATGATGCACGTTTATGCTTGTTGAACTAGTGGTACTTATTGCCTCTGCGAAGGAGGTTATGTTTGTTGACTTTCAACTTGTGAAGGTTTTATTTCACTTACACTGACACGTGTTGTCGTCCAGTCGACTTGTCTTCTCCACAGATCACTTAACTCCTCTTTGCTGCCGCTGCACACGCTGCGTTTCTCTTTTCTCTCTCTCTCCCTCTCGCTGTGTGTGAAGAGCAGCCCCGCCCCTCAGTGATCAGAGCGACAGAGCGGAGGTTTTATTTTTATTTTATTTTTTTCAGAGAGAGACCGAGAGCAGTGCAGGGACATCTAATATGTTAGCATGTTGGCATATGTTAACGTATGCTAACTAACATATGCTAACTTCCGTCGAAGTTAGCATATGTTAGCATATGCGCCACAGGCCTCGCTCCGTCCTTTTTCTTTTTTTTTTTTTTTTCCCCAAGCCTCGCTCCCTCTGTGTGTGTGTGCGCCAGGGGCGTCACTAGGTTTTAAGGACAGGGGGGGCTTAGCCCCCAGGAGATGCACAGAATGTGAGCGAACGTTTAATTTCACAAACAGCTAACAAAAACTGAGAAATTGCACGTTTTGGACAGATTTAACAGAGATACTTTACTGTGCAAATGTTTTAGGCCACCATTACATTTTTAACACAGTACAACAACAAACACAGGAAGTACTGTATGTTTACAGCATTAACAACAACAACAAAAAGAAAGAAATCCACATAGTTACAGTGCCGTATTTAACCAATGCTTCTTATTCATTAAGAGCCCACATGTATTAGCCAAAACTGTATGCAAAAAAAAGAGCATTGTGTTCTCAGAAAGTACACCATTTTAAAATAACATGGCTACAATTGGAAGTTACTTGGTGGGTGGAAGCATCAAAGAATGTCGTCTGTTTTTAAGGGTGGCAAATATTATTATTATTATTATTATTATTATTATTATCCACATAATCATACGTGAATGAGCTGTTTCACGGTGTGCATCTGATGCTGGAGCTGATGCTCCAGAAGGAAGTAAATGGTAAATGGCCTTGCTTTTATATAGCGCTTTTCTACCTATTGGTACTCAAAGCGCTTTTACAGTCAGAGACACATCTACCCATTCACTCACACAAGCACGCACACATTCACACACCAGTGCCACGCACTGGGAGCAACTGGGGGTTCAGTGTCTTGCTCACTTCGACATGTGGCACATTCCGGGGATCGAACCGCTAACCCTCTGGTTCGTGGACAACCCGCTCTACCTACTGAGCCACAGTCACCCCAAAGATAATATGAAGAGTGCACACCTAACTCTATAAACAACCAGGACCTTCACATTGCATTTCGGACTAACTAGCTAGCTACTGTAAGTAGCAGAGTTCTTTTGGAGCTGAAATGTAACTTTTGACCGCAAACAATAAAGGTAAGACGTACACAGAGATATACAGCACGCATCTCATGCTGCCTCCTGTACAGGGGGGCTCTCGGCTACAGAGTGTGTAAGCCAGGTTTTTATTTGTCAAACAGGGAGCATTTGGCAATTACGTGGGACTTTCTGCTGTTAGCTGGGGGGCTGCAGCTAACTTATTGTTACTATCAGCAGTGATACTTACTCTCTTGAAAAAATGTCGTATGTCCATTCTTGTTCACGTTCTTCTCCTAATGCTGCTCTAGTCGGTTCTGTGTGCTCCGCTCCCGGTACACACACTGCAGGTACCCAGGTACAGTGCAACCTAGGTTGCAGGGAAAACGTGGCCTGGATTTCAGTGATGTGGGCGTGCTCTATATGAACAAGTGGAATGGACTCGATAACGACGCACTGACTCTGACTCTCTACCGCTTGCATAAGGGAAACTAAGATTTATGATCACATTTAAGTTAATAATAACTGGTTATATGATTATTTATCTAAACTCAAATTCTCGCCACATTATATTGAATTTGTCAGCACTTTTTTGCAAAAAAAAAAAAAAAAAAAGATTTTTTTTTTTTTTTATAAATGAACATAAAATTATTTAGGGGGGCTTAAGAATATTTTAGGGGGGCTGAAGCCCCCCTAAAATAGGCCTAATGACGCCACTGGTGTGCGCGTGTGTGACGTCAGTGAGACAGAGCGGGAAACAGCCCTCCCCCTCCTTAACTGCTGCTGCGCAGGTGCTTTGATTAACCAAGAAGCACAGAACCACTCCCTCGAACCACTGCCATTTACTAAAAACGTATGCCAGTTACTCACAAACTTTTTTCACAGTGACTACCACAAGGCTTCCATGAACACAGACATGTATTTTTTATTCTTCCTAGTGTAACAGGGGTGATAAATCTCTTATTCACGGGTTATCTACTTTTCAACTCTCGCGGTATTACGTCCAAATCTCGCGGGATGGCCACCTGGTTCACCTGGGCCAATCACCGTTGTAGTTGGCGGTGACGTCACGGGGTCACGTGGGTCGGCGCGACCAACCGAGGTTTAGTATTGAGCCGCTGCAGTTCAGTCTCAGAGAGAGAGCAGTGGGGAAGCTGCATGAGAGACGAGCTACAGGTTGGTTCAAACTATGTTTCGCTTTCGCCTGTTTATTTTTTAATCATGAGCAACGCTTAAATATTATGTGCCGACTTGTAGGAGCCCCTTACCGTGTCGCAACTGCCGTGCCGAGACCGCGACGGTCGAACGTATGAGTAGTACGCAGCGGACGACCGGGTCTTATAGATGGCGAGCTAAAGGAGCCACGGACTGACAGATTGTCGATGAGTCGCATCCCTCCTGCCAGGCTGGTAGGGGGCTCTTTGTAGCCAGTAAAAGACTCTCACCCCACTTGCTCAGCCCCTGCCCACCACACGCGCACACATCCTCCCCTATACACTTTCCCACTCATTTCCCCTGGACTCAATTCCCCAACCCAGACGTGGGTTTACATAAACTGTGGGGGGGCAGCTGGGATCATCTTTTTTTTGGTGTTCATAATGAACCAAGTGTATGGGGTTTTCCTGATTTGCTGACTCTGATTTTGATATCTGTTTATGAATCTTGATTATTTGAATGTGCATATGCAAACGATTGAAGGAAAGTTAACTTACCGTAATTCGTTAATAGTCTGCCTTTAGCAGATTTGTCCGTTCACTGTATATAATATTACTTTTATTGTTGTGGGGGTTTCATTGCACTTGTTTTTTGCTATAAAAAAAATACATGGTATCATTAACCAGCAAACTCAGTCTCTGTCTGCTCCCTCCTTTGGTCGTACCTTAGCCTTCTGATCACTAGCCTATTGTATTTTATTGTTACACATTAGCTTAGCATTAAGTTGTGTGACATAGGTGCTACATAATTTGTGGCGAGCTAGCCAGGAGGGAGTACAGAGCTGAGCAAATAACAAAAGTAAAGTTGACATTAATTGCAAATATGGACATTTTGGAAACAAAGGGCATAAAAATTCCGAATGCTGTTTTAATTAAACATGTAACCGGTGACCACACAGACGATGAGGTTGTTGCATTCGTAAGTCGGTACGGCAACCCCTCTAATATCGTGGCTATAACTGAGCCTGGCGTTTTCCAGAACATGATTATTGTCGAATTTGAGTCGGGAAGTGCTTTGTGTGAACTGCGGGAACTTTTGCCGTACACGTACAGTTGTGAAAAAGGAAAAGTGACTTATGATATTTTAGAACTTGCCACCATTTGCGCGGATTCTTTTGGGGAGTTAAAAACAAGGGAATACCTGGGCGAAGTAAAACAGTTGGCTAAACTCACAGGGCGGGACTATGCTGAGGTTCTGACGGGGTTAATGTCTCTACTGGGCCAGTCCATCACCGAGCAAAGCTCCACTCATCCAGACGCCAGAAAGGAGGTGATGCCAACTGTTCCCAGTACAGCTGCACAGTCGCCCAACGCTGCCAGCCCCAACCCGCCTCAAGGTGCTACGGTTATGGTACACAATTCCAGCGATGAGTTACCACACATTCCTGCCACCTCGAGTGTCCGGGGAGCTGCAGGACCTTCATTCCCCACAATGCCCCTCCCTGATCTCAATCCACCGGGAATACAGCGGTATGTAGTTGAACATATTGTGAAAAGTGATGACCATGCAACTCACCTGTCTGCCCAGAAACTCCGATCATTTTCGGGTCGTGCTCCAAGACCTCAGAATGAATCAGACTACGAAGCCTGGCGATCTGGGGTGGACCTCCTGTTGAAAGATCCTGCCGTCTCTGACCTGCAACGCTCCAGGAGAATACTTGAGAGCTTACTGCCACCAGCAGCGGATATGGTAAGGCATCTCACGCCGGACACACCACCCATGGTTTACCTTCAGATTCTCGATTCAGCCTATGGGACAGTCCAGGATGGTGACGAGCTGTACGCCAAATTTATGGAGCTGTTTCAGGACGCTGGTGAAAATCCATCTGCATATTTGCACAGGCTGCAGGTTGCACTAACTTTGGCGGTGAAAAGGGGAGGAGTCCCAGCTACTGAACTGGATCGGCATCTGTTGAACCAATTTTGCCGTGGCTGCTGGGACAACACGCTCATATCGGAGCTCCAGCTCAAGCAGCGCAAGTCTCGTCCCCCATCGTTTGCTGAGCTGCTGTTGCTGCTGAGGACGGAAGAGGATCGTGGGGCGGCAAAGGTTCAGCGTATGAAGCAGCACCTCGGTTCAAAAGCCAGAGCCGGGGCGCACGCCCAGTACGCCTCTGCAGCCCCAGAAGAGGATAAAGTGGAAGTGCTGACTACCATCACCCAGCAGCTTACCCAGCAGCTTGCCGACATTCAAAAGCAGCTGGCGGCCCTTACTGCTCAGTCCAACCGAAAGCAGCCTACCGTACCCAATTCCACCCATGTCAGTCGGCTCAGTGAGAGTATGAGAACCACCAAGGCTCCACCCCGTCCCTCTTACAAGACCCCGCCCTCAGGGCCAAAGCCAGGTTATTGTTACAATTGTGGAGAAGATGGACACATACGACCCAATTGTGATAATGATCCGAACCCGTCACTTGTGGCTATGAAGAAAAAACAGTTCGCTGAGAGGCAGAAGAAGTGGTCACGATCAAGCCCTCACAGTGCCTCGTCTTTAAACTAAACCAGGTTCCTGTTGAGGGGCAAACAGGAACTGGGGAGGACCAACAACGTCCCATCATGCAGAAACCAGTGAGGTGCAGAGATCAAGCACAGTTCGCGTCCCCCGAGGTTATGCACCTGCCACGGGGTTTGATCGGGTCCAGATGCACTGGCCAGGTGAGCATAGCTGGCCAAGAGTTTTCATGCTTGCTGGATACCGGATCGCAAGTGACAACAATACCCATCTCGACCTACAATCAACACTTCTCACATCAGCCTGTCAGGCCATTGTGTGATTTGCTACAAGTGGAGGGTGCTGCTGGGCAAGAAGTACCCTATCTGGGCTACATCGAGGTGACCATTACTTTCCCGAAGGAGTTTATTGGTGCTGATATGGATGTGTCTACCCTGGCACTAGTGGTCCCGGATGTCAGGCCAGGATTTCATGCACAAGTCTTGATTGGAATGAACACATTGGATCTGCTTTATGAGCAGCGTCTGGAAAGTGAGTGTGCCAGCTACAAACCATCCCGGCATGGCTACGGAGCTGTCCTCCATTTGCTGCAGCTGAGACATCAACAGGCCCAAGGGGAGAGCACTGGCGTAGTGAGATTGGCGGGTGCATCTCCACTTGAGGTCCCAGCAGGCTGCACCATGGTCATCAGGGGCTCCGTCCGTGCAAGTTTACCATCAGCTGGCAGGTGTGTTCTTGTGGAACAGCCGTCCACCCCACTGCCTGGAGGTTTGTGTGTAAGGAACTGTCTTGTTTCTCTGCCCAGCCACGCACCTTACCGGATCCCTGTTGTGATCACCAATGAATCCGACCAGAACATCACACTGCAGCCATTAGGCGTCATTGCTGAATTCTCGGGGTCACCTCGGATTTTGACTCAAGGTGTCTCCACTACCAAAGTGCAGAGCCCGGAAGAGAGCAACTTGGAGTTTGATTTTGGAGATTCTCCAATTCCTCCGGATTGGAAGGAGCGGGTCGTATCCAAGCTCAAGCAGATGCCAGAGGTTTTCTCGCACCATGATCTTGACTTTGGGCGTACTGATCGTGTGAAGCATCACATCCACCTCCATGATGGGACCTCATTCAAGCATCGAGCTCGTCCCATTCATCCTCGTGATATTGAGGCAGTTCGTGACCATCTGCGGGACCTGCTGAAGACAGGAGTGATAAGGGAATCTGAATCACCTTTCTCTTCTCCCATCGTGGTCGTACGTAAGAAGAATGGAGATGTGAGGCTGTGCATTGATTACCGCAAGCTTAACCTCCAGACTGTGAAAGACAACTACGCACTACCGAATTTGGAGGAGTCATTTGCGGCACTGACCGGTTCACGTTGGTTCAGTGTCCTTGACCTCAAATCCGGGTATTACCAAATTGAAATGGCAGAAGCTGACAAACCCAAGACTGCGTTTGTAACTCCACTGGGCTTTTGGGAGTTCAATCGAATGCCGCAAGGCGTAACCAACGCGCCAAGTACATTCCAGCGGCTTATGGAGCGGTGCATGGGTGACTTGCACCTCAAGGAGGTTTTGGTCTTCCTGGATGATTTGATCATCTTTTCAGACACCCTTAAAGAACACGAGAGTCGATTGTTGAGAGTGCTTCACCGGCTCAGAGACTATGGCCTCAAATTATCCCCGGAAAAGTGCAAGTTCTTTCAAGCGTCGGTGCGTTACCTGGGACATATCGTCTCGGAGCAGGGTGTGGAGACGGATCCGGAGAAAATCGGTGCCCTGAAATCCTGGCCAGTCCCTCAAAAGCTGAAGGAGTTGAGATCCTTTTTAGGATTTGCAGGATACTACCGCAGGTTCATCAAGGGATATGCCGAAATTGCAAAGCCGTTGAACGACCTGACGAGGGGGTATATTCCGACCCGTTCCAAGGGTCGCAAGGGGTCAACTGCTCTGAACCACGATGCTAACCAGCGTTTTAATGAGAGATGGACACCAAAGTGCCAGCTTGCATTTGAAACGCTGATCGACAGATTGACGACATCTCCTGTGCTTGGCTTCGCAAATCCAAAGCAGCCCTACATCTTGCATACCGACGCCAGCACCACAGGTCTGGGAGCAGCGCTCTATCAAGAACAAGAGGGACAGCTGCGTGTCATAGCGTACGCCAGTCGGGGATTGTCTGCCAGTGAGTCTCGATATCCAGCACACAAGCTGGAATTTTTGGCCCTGAAGTGGAGCGTAACAGAAAAATTCCACGACTATCTGTATGGGACAAGTTTTGTCGTCGTAACAGACAACAATCCCCTGACGTACATTTTGTCTTCTGCCAAGCTTGATGCTGCCAGTCATAGGTGGCTTGCTGCATTGTCCACCTTTGATTTTAAACTCCAGTATCGGGCTGGCAGCCAGAACGGAGACGCTGACGCTCTCTCTCGAAGGCCCCATGACCTGCCGGATGAAGACCGCTGTCAAAAAGAATGGGACATGGTCCAGCAGTTCACCCGTGACCATGTGGATGAGAAGGCGGTGGAGCTTGATCCAGATGTTGTGGCCGCCATTTGTCACAGCTGTCTGGTGAGAGTTTCAAGTCCCCCTGGGAGCGGCGCTTCCTTGGTGGAGTCGTTGAGCATGTCAGTCTCAGTCATTCCTGACTGTTATGCCAGCGAGTCTCCTCAAGGGCTGCCAGTTGTGCCTTCACTGTCCCCGTCTGGCCTCCGGGAGAAGCAGAGAGCAGACCCCAGTCTCAAGGAAGTAATCTCTCACATCGAAACCGGTGAGAGTGTGCCGCCCACCGTACGACAACAACTTCCAGATCTGGGCCTGCTGTTGAGAGAGAGGAATCGCCTTGAACTCCAAGATGATGTTCTGTACAGGAGGAGGCAGGATGGAGACCATCTGTCGTTTCAGCTCGTATTGCCAGAGGAATTGCGTCAAGGGGTTCTCACCAGCCTCCATGATGACATGGGGCATATGGGGGTCGAGAGGACCCTTGACCTGGTGAGATCTCGGTTCTTCTGGCCACGTATGGCTGCAGATGTGGAAAAGAAAATCAAGACTTGTGACCGCTGCGTTCGAAGGAAAGCCCTGCCGGAGCGGGCTGCACCGCTAGTGAATATCAGGACCAGCCGGCCGCTCGAACTGTTGTGCATGGACTACCTGACGCTCGAGGCAGATAAGAGTAACACCAAAGACATCTTGGTCCTCACAGATCATTTCACCAAGTACGCCCTGGCTTTTCCAACTGCCAATCAAAAGGCGAAGACGGTTGCTAAATGTCTGTGGGAGAATTTTATCGTGCATTATGGCATCCCGGAGCGTCTGCACACAGATCAAGGGCGCGACTTTGAGTCCCATTTAATTCGAGAGCTCTGTGACATCGCTGGTATTCAGAAAACTCGTACCACGCCATATCATCCCCGTGGCAACCCAGTAGAGAGGTTTAATCGGACGCTGCTGAGTATGTTGGGTACGTTGGGACCGGAACAGAAGCAAAGATGGAAGGAGTATGTGAAACCCCTGGTCCATGCTTACAACTGCACCAGAAACGAGGTCACAGGCTACACTCCTTATGAGCTCATGTTTGGTCGCTCTCCGAGATTACCTGTGGACCTCGCTTTTGGCTTGCCGGCGGGGGACAAGTCTGTCCCATCACACTCGAAATATGTGCAGACTCTTCGCTCTCGCCTGGAGGAAAGCTACCAAGTCGCTTCCAAGAATGCAGCAAAGTCAGCAGAACGGAACAAGACTCGTTTTGATCAGAGGGTGAGACCCTCCGCCCTGGAAGAAGGGGATCGAGTGCTTGTCAGGAACGTGAGACTCCGTGGAAAACATAAGCTGGAGGACAAGTGGGAGAGAAACATCTATGTTGTTGTTAACCGTGCTGGCGACCTTCCAGTTTACACAGTGCGACCAGAGACGGATTCATCTGGGAAAACTCGAACATTGCACAGGGACCTCCTGCTTCCGTGTGGTTTCCTACCTGAGAGTAAAGAGCCAGAACTGCAACCTGTTACATCTGCACACAGACCTCAAACTCGCAGTCTGAAGAAGCCGGTTGTAGACCCAGAGGAGTGCCTGAGTGAGGAAGAGGAGGAGGGGAGAATTGCCCAGGTTTCGATTCCAGCAACTGTAAAGTTCTGTGTAGATGGAACCCTTCCTGCCCAGTTGTCATCCACCCACTCAGCGTTGGCTGAATCGATGCACTCACCTGCAAGGAACCTGCTGGATGTTGAGGAGGGTTCTCTGGTGACGGGTGCTGTGGATCCACCCTTGCTCAGTGTGGAAGAGGATGTCTCTGGAGCGTCCGAGGAGGAAAATGGAGAGTACTTAACAGAGCCTGAAGAGGTCAGTTCCATCGTTGACCCCCTGCCATCAGAGGAAGATGGGGAGCTCGACGGCCCTGTAGAGACATCCCCTGATTCGGTCATTCAATCACAGCGTGCCGCTGAAATACCCGTCGCTGTTTTGGACTCTGAGGGTGGGGGTGATTTAGATGTTGTCAAACCGGGTCAGTCTATCCGTCGTTCCTCGAGGCAGCGGCAACCGCCCAAGCGTCTGCAGTACACCGGGTTGGGTAATCCGTTAATTTCTGTTGTGCAGACACTTTTTCATAGTTTGGCTGATGCGTACGGTGAATCGTTTACCAGTCCTGTGTCCCATTCCCCTGCATGTTCACGGGTCCAGGTAGTGTAGCATGCACCGGAGTTGCATGGTTTTAGAGGGGGAGTGTGTAACAGGGGTGATAAATCTCTCATTCACGGGTTATCTACTTTTCAACTCTCGCGGTATTACGTCCAAATCTCGCGGGATGGCCACCTGGTTCACCTGGGCCAATCACCGTTGTAGTTGGCGGTGACGTCACGGGGTCACGTGGGTCGGCGCGACCAACCGAGGTTTAGTATTGAGCCGCTGCAGTTCAGTCTCAGAGAGAGAGCAGTGGGGAAGCTGCATGAGAGACGAGCTACAGGTTGGTTCAAACTATGTTTCGCTTTCGCCTGTTTATTTTTTAATCATGAGCAACGCTTAAATATTATGTGCCGACTTGTAGGAGCCCCTTACCGTGTCGCAACTGCTGTGCCGAGATCGCGACGGTCGAACGTATGAGTAGTACGCAGCGGACGACCGGTGAGTCAAATTGTTTGTAGCCGTTAGCATTAGCCGCGGCCGCCAGTCACTTTAATGAAGGTGGCTAGCGCTGTTTAGCAAACAGGCCTGGGTCCTTTGTAATGAGAAGCCAAGGGTTCTTTTGAGAATGAATGTAAAGTATATTGCTGTAATGGGTTTAAACTGAGTATTGATGATGTATCATGTTTGTTTAATAATGACTCATGTTGCTAAATGTTGTAACTGCTGGTTATGATGTTGATTGATACAGATGCTATTTATTTTTCTATTTGTATTTCTATTTGCCAAATCATGATTTTGAGAATATTAACATTTGTGCAATGAGTACTTTGTTGGATCATGTGGATTAATGTATTGATTGATGTATGTAACCATGGTGAATGATATAAGGAACTTTGGTCCTGTTCTCTTGACCAGGGTCTTATAGATGGCGAGCTAAAGGAGCCACGGACTGACAGATTGTCGATGAGTCGCATCCCTCCTGCCAGGCTGGTAGGGGGCTCTTTGTAGCCAGTAAAAGACTCTCACCCCACTTGCTCAGCCCCTGCCCACCACACGCACACACATCCTCCCCTATACACTTTCCCACTCATTTCCCCTGGACTCAATTCCCCAACCCAGACGTGGGTTTACATAAACTGTGGGGGGGCAGCTGGGATCATCTTTTTTTGGTGTTCATAATGAACCAAGTGTATGGGGTTTTCCTGATTTGCTGACTCTGATTTTGATATCTGTTTATGAATCTTGATTATTTGAATGTGCATATGCAAACGATTGAAGGAAAGTTAACTTACCGTAATTTGTTAATAGTCTGCCTTTAGCAGATTTGTCCGTTCACTGTATATAATATTACTTTTATTGTTGTGGGGGTTTCATTGCACTTTTCTTTTGCTATAAAAAAATACATGGTATCATTAACCAGCAAACTCAGTCTCTGTCTGCTCCCTCCTTTGGTCGTACCTTAGCCTTCTGATCACTAGCCTATTGTATTTTATTGTTACACATTAGCTTAGCATTAAGTTGTGTGACATAGGTGCTACAGAGGCAGAAGAAAAGTCTTTTCAACGTCTGCTTTGACGTCCCTCATGAACTCTGAGCCCTCACTGGCTATGACCTGAGGGACTTACCGGGGCGTGGTAGCCTCTCTGATCCTGTAGAGAAACATAAAGTAGAATCATTGATTGGAATGAAGTGTGTAATCAGTGTGATAGATATAGTTTTCATATTATTTATGCTCCTGTCAATATTAACTAGTTAGAAACCAGGAAAAAAGCCCAGAGCAAACTTCTCAAACCATCCTGACCAGATATTTATAGATAGGCCACAAGTAATTAAGAAAAGAGGAAGAGGAGAAAAAGCTGAGTGTCTGTAACAGACTGCCACCAGTACAGCAGCATCTTTAGATGGACATAACCTGACTCATCCAGTACAGAGACTAATATCAGCTATGTGTTGATGAGATTAGAGTCAGCAGACATCAATCAAACATTCATCCATAGACTGATTTGATCTGTTTAAGGTGGAGCTGAACCCTGATTCATTTTAGATTGAGAGAGAGGATGAGAACAACTGGACAAGACAACAGTTACTTACTACGAGACCACCACTTCTCTGTTACATGTTCCAGATCATGACGTAGAAGAAAAAAGATTGAAAAAATAAAAGAGAATCTGTCAGTCATTATCAAGTGAAACTTTCTAACTCACCAGTCAACTTGGAAACATTTCAAGAAAATGTGACTTATTGTCTACAAACTGCTGGAATTCTACATGTTCATAGAAGATTTAGGAGAAACTTCACTTTTACTTACTGGAAGGTGATGATGATGATGGAAATGATCCTGTGGAGAAACATAAAGTAGAATCAATGATTGATTGATTGATTGATTGATTGATTGATTGATTGATTGATTGATTGATGTGAAGTGTGTAATCAGTGTGATAGTCAGAACTAAACATCCTGTGATTGTTGGTGTCCACAAGCAGCTCAATAACTGATTTACTTCATCTGTGTCAACATCTAGCAGCTCCACCTCACTACCTGTGATAGTCTGTGTGGACTGAGGCAGACTGCAGGTGGAGACAGAGAGTCAGGAGAACCACCTGGACACAAAGTTACCACTAGAGGACGCTCTCTACACAATGTCTGTCCTCATGTCTAATCAAAGACTAGCTGAAAACAAGACAAAGAAAGACAAGAGCAAGTGTCTAAATGTGAATCTAGAGCCTAGAAAAGCTGTAATCCTACATGTTAATGTGACCAAGAGGATTTAGGACTCAGGTCACTTTAACTTACTGTCACGTGTCTGGTATCCATAGCTGCTGCTGGTCTTCACTGATGGTTCAGGGACCACTACAGGGAGAGAGAACATGTAGATGCATTGAGTGATGTATTGATGTGTGAGTTGATGTTTCAGCTTGTAGTCATCTCTCTGGATTCTGTGTGTCTCTCTAACTTCTTGCTTTCATCCACTTCCAGAGCTGTGTTCAGTGACTTAGTTCTAAACTGCAGCTCTACAAATTGAACCGTGGCATCCCTAATACATTGTAGAGCCAAAGCTAGACTAATAACCAGGAAGCAGGCAGTGTTTGATTGGATTCTTTTCTACATTTGATCATTCATGTTAAAGCTAATATTGACTTCTCTTCAGACTTCATGTTGACTTATCAGCCAGTGCTGAATAACCCAGCAGATATCTTGTAGTAGATGGAGGCAGAAGAAAAGTCTTTTCAACGTCTGCTTTGACGTCCCTCATGAACTCTGAGCCCTCACTGGCTATGACCTGATGGAACAGATGACTGCTTCAGATGCTGGATCAATAATATTATTCTTTAACAGTTAGTCTGTTAACAGAGGAAGTATTGTGGTTGATGGTGCTAGTCAGAGAGGCTGAATCCATTCATACAGTACAGATCACAGCCTGCATACATTGGAGCAGTCTGACTCAGTTACTACTGATGGTATGTAGCATTGATCTCATCAGGTTATTGTTGCTTACTGTTCTATGACATCAGAGGATCACATGTGTGGATGTACTAAAGATAACTAGAACTCTGATCACATGAGGACTCCTCCTTCACTTCAATCAAAGTTCTTCAGTTTCCAAGCTTCCTGTATTAGGTCCATGCATGTTCAGCTAGCTTCTATAGAGCATGCTCAGTAGGATCCTTCTCAGTCCAGCTGGTGGAGAGCTTCCAAGACAGAGATTCACCCTAGCTAATACTTTATTAACTCTGACATTATCATTGACCTCAGCTTCATATCACAAACCAGCACCGATATAAGGTGGATTAACAACCTGGAATGAAGTCACTGAGGATTTAAGGTGGACTGAAGAGAATCTGTCAGTCATTATCAAGTGAAACTTTCTAACTCACCAGTCAACTTGGAAACATGTCAAGAAAATGTGACTTATTGTCTACAAACTGCTGGAATTCTACATGTTCATAGAAGATTAGGAGAAACTTCACTTTTACTTACCAAATACAGATAATAGAGCTGCAACTGTAGAGAAAGAGAAAGTAGAATGATTGATTGATTGATTGATTGATTGATTGATTGATTGATTGATTGATTGGTTGATGTGAAGTGTGTAATCAGTGTGATAGTCAGAACTAAACATCCTGTGATTGTTGGTGTCCACAAGCAGCTCAATAACTGATTTACTTCATCTGTGTCAACATCTAGCAGCTCCACCTCACTACCTGTGATAGTCTGTGTGGACTGAGGCAGACTGCAGGTGGAGACAGAGAGTCAGGAGAACCACCTGGACACAAAGTTACCACTAGAGGACGCTCTCTACACAATGTCTGTCCTCATGTCTAATCAAAGACTAGCTGAAAACAACAAGACAAAGAAAGACGAGAGCAAGTGTCTAAATGTGAATCTAGAGCCTAGAAAAGCTGTAATCCTACATGTTAATGTGACCAAGAGGATTTAGGACTCAGGTCACTTTAACTTACTGTCAGGTGGCTGAGTTTCAGTGCTGCTGCTGGACTTCACTGATGGTCCAGAGACCTCTGCAGGGAGAGAGAACATGTAGATGCATTGAGTGATGTATTGATGTGTGAGTTGATGTTTCAGCTTGTAGTCATCTCTCTGGATTCTGTGTGTCTCTCTAACTTCTTGCTTTCATCCACTTCCAGAGCTGTGTTCAGTGACTTAGTTCTAAACTGCAGCTCTACAAATTGAACCGTGGCATCCCTAATACATTGTAGAGCCAAAGCTAGACTAATAACCAGGAAGCAGGCAGTGTTTGATTGGATTCTTTTCTACATTTGATCATTCATGTTAAAGCTAATATTGACTTCTCTTCAGACTTCATGTTGACTTATCAGCCAGTGCTGAATAATCCAGCAGATATCTTGTAGTAGATGGAGGCAGAAGAAAACATCTGTCTCTCACATGGTGCATTCACTGACATCAAGGAAAAATAAAAGCACGCTCTACAACCACAGCAACAAAGCCAACCAATAGAACACAACACTGAACATAAACACATGAGCTCATCAATCCTGTGAGCTATTAGGCTTAAATAAATCAGCACCATCAGTGACATTTGATAGTCCCCCACAGCATGTTGTTAGATGGGATAGTGTTGCAGCTAAAGGTCTAATAACTTTATCAAATAGTTGATGTACAGCCTCCTTCTCTATGTTACCACAGGACATTTGGTGAAGTTGTTAACTGACTGCTGTCAAGAGGATTTGGATCGTTCCTCTGCTAGCGTTAGCCTCTTCAGATGCATTGCATTAGTACTTTAGTTGTATTTCAGGACTGACATGTCACGGTACTACGGGCTTCATCTGTAGTGAAGTATTTCCACACACTTGATGAACCAATGACCCACTTGGCTCCTCACCTGTCTCCTAGTATGCAGGTGATCAGTGACTAGTCCACACGATGCTTAAAGCATGGAGTTAACTAGTATGTATAAACCCTAGTCACTGATGATTTAAGGTGGACTGAGGAGATCAACTTACTGGGAGGTGATGTTGGTGGTGGTGGTTCAGAGGTGCTTCCCTCAGTGTTGGGTGGCTCAGTTGGTTCTGTAGAGAAACATGGAGTAGAATGATTGATTGATTGATTGATTGATTGATTGATTGATTGATTGATTGATTGATTGATTGATTGATTGATTGATTGATGTGAAGTGTGTAATCAGTGTGATAGTCAGAACTAAACATCCTGTGATTGTTGGTGTCCACAAGCAGCTCAATAACTGATTTACTTCATCTGTGTCAACATCTAGCAGCTCCACCTCACTACCTGTGATAGTCTGTGTGGACTGAGGCAGACTGCAGGTGGAGACAGAGAGTCAGGAGAACCACCTGGACACAAAGTTACCACTAGAGGACGCTCTCTACACAATGTCTGTCCTCATGTCTAATCAAAGACTAGCTGAAAACAACAAGACAAAGAAAGACGAGAGCAAGTGTCTAAATGTGAATCTAGAGCCTAGAAAAGCTGTAATCCTACATGTTAATGTGACCAAGAGGATTTAGGACTCAGGTCACTTTAACTTACTGTCAGGTCGCTGGTATTCAGTGCTGCTGCTGGACTTCACTGATGGTCCAGGGACCTCTGCAGGGAGAGAGAACATGTAGATGCATTGAGTGATGTATTGATGTGTGAGTTGATGTTTCAGCTTGTAGTCATCTCTCTGGATTCTGTGTGTCTCTCTAACTTCTTGCTTTCATCCACTTCCAGAGCTGTGTTCAGTGACTTAGTTCTAAACTGCAGCTCTACAAATTGAACCGTGGCATCCCTAATACATTGTAGAGCCAAAGCTAGACTAATAACCAGGAAGCAGGCAGTGTTTGATTGGATTCTTTTCTACATTTGATCATTCATGTTAAAGCTAATATTGACTTCTCTTCAGACTTCATGTTGACTTATCAGCCAGTGCTGAATAATCCAGCAGATATCTTGTAGTAGATGGAGGCAGAAGAAAACATCTGTCTCTCACATGGTGCATTCACTGACATCAAGGAAAAATAAAAGCACGCTCTACAACCACAGCAACAAAGCCAACCAATAGAACACAACACTGAACATAAACACATGAGCTCATCAATCCTGTGAGCTATTAGGCTTAAATAAATCAGCACCATCAGTGACATTTGATAGTCCCCCACAGCATGTTGTTAGATGGGATAGTGTTGCAGCTAAAGGTCTAATAACTTTATCAAATAGTTGATGTACAGCCTCCTTCTCTATGTTACCACAGGACATTTGGTGAAGTTGTTAACTGACTGCTGTCAAGAGGATTTGGATCGTTCCTCTGCTAGCGTTAGCCTCTTCAGATGCATTGCATTAGTACTTTAGTTGTATTTCAGGACTGACATGTCACGGTACTACGGGCTTCATCTGTAGTGAAGTATTTCCACACACTTGATGAACCAATGACCCACTTGGCTCCTCACCTGTCTCCTAGTATGCAGGTGATCAGTGACTAGTCCACACGATGCTTAAAGCATGGAGTTAACTAGTATGTATAAACCCTAGTCACTGATGATTTAAGGTGGACTGAGGAGATCAACTTACTGGGAGGTGATGTTGGTGGTGGTGGTTCAGAGGTGCTTCCCTCAGTGTTGGGTGGCTCAGTTGGTTCTGTAGAGAAACATGGAGTAGAATGATTGATTGATTGATTGATTGATTGATTGATTGATTGATTGATTGATTGATGTGAAGTGTGTAATCAGTGTGATAGTCAGAACTAAACATCCTGTGATTGTTGGTGTCCACAAGCAGCTCAATAACTGATTTACTTCATCTGTGTCAACATCTAGCAGCTCCACCTCACTACCTGTGATAGTCTGTGTGGACTGAGGCAGACTGCAGGTGGAGACAGAGAGTCAGGAGAACCACCTGGACACAAAGTTACCACTAGAGGACGCTCTCTACACAATGTCTGTCCTCATGTCTAATCAAAGACTAGCTGAAAACAACAAGACAAAGAAAGACGAGAGCAAGTGTCTAAATGTGAATCTAGAGCCTAGAAAAGCTGTAATCCTACATGTTAATGTGACCAAGAGGATTTAGGACTCAGGTCACTTTAACTTACTGTCAGGTCGCTGGTATTCAGTGCTGCTGCTGGACTTCACTGATGGTCCAGGGACCTCTGCAGGGAGAGAGAACATGTAGATGCATTGAGTGATGTATTGATGTGTGAGTTGATGTTTCAGCTTGTAGTCATCTCTCTGGATTCTGTGTGTCTCTCTAACTTCTTGCTTTCATCCACTTCCAGAGCTGTGTTCAGTGACTTAGTTCTAAACTGCAGCTCTACAAATTGAACCGTGGCATCCCTAATACATTGTAGAGCCAAAGCTAGACTAATAACCAGGAAGCAGGCAGTGTTTGATTGGATTCTTTTCTACATTTGATCATTCATGTTAAAGCTAATATTGACTTCTCTTCAGACTTCATGTTGACTTATCAGCCAGTGCTGAATAACCCAGCAGATATCTTGTAGTAGATGGAGGCAGAAGAAAACATCTGTCTCTCACATGGTGCATTCACTGACATCAAGGAAAAATAAAAGCACGCTCTACAACCACAGCAACAAAGCCAACCAATAGAACACAACACTGAACATAAACACATGAGCTCATCAATCCTGTGAGCTATTAGGCTTAAATAAATCAGCACCATCAGTGACATTTGATAGTCCCCCACAGCATGTTGTTAGATGGGATAGTGTTGCAGCTAAAGGTCTAATAACTTTATCAAATAGTTGATGTACAGCCTCCTTCTCTATGTTACCACAGGACATTTGGTGAAGTTGTTAACTGACTGCTGTCAAGAGGATTTGGATCGTTCCTCTGCTAGCGTTAGCCTCTTCAGATGCATTGCATTAGTACTTTAGTTGTATTTCAGGACTGACATGTCACGGTACTACGGGCTTCATCTGTAGTGAAGTATTTCCACACACTTGATGAACCAATGACCCACTTGGCTCCTCACCTGTCTCCTAGTATGCAGGTGATCAGTGACTAGTCCACACGATGCTTAAAGCATGGAGTTAACTAGTATGTATAAACCCTAGTCACTGATGATTTAAGGTGGACTGAGGAGATCAACTTACTGGGAGGTGATGTTGGTGGTGGTGGTTCAGAGGTGCTTCCCTCAGTGTTGGGTGGCTCAGTTGGTTCTGTAGAGAAACATGGAGTAGAATGATTGATTGATTGATTGATTGATTGATTGATTGATTGATTGATTGATTGATTGATGTGAAGTGTGTAATCAGTGTGATAGTCAGAACTAAACATCCTGTGATTGTTGGTGTCCACAAGCAGCTCAATAACTGATTTACTTCATCTGTGTCAACATCTAGCAGCTCCACCTCACTACCTGTGATAGTCTGTGTGGACTGAGGCAGACTGCAGGTGGAGACAGAGAGTCAGGAGAACCACCTGGACACAAAGTTACCACTAGAGGACGCTCTCTACACAATGTCTGTCCTCATGTCTAATCAAAGACTAGCTGAAAACAACAAGACAAAGAAAGACGAGAGCAAGTGTCTAAATGTGAATCTAGAGCCTAGAAAAGCTGTAATCCTACATGTTAATGTGACCAAGAGGATTTAGGACTCAGGTCACTTTAACTTACTGTCAGGTCGCTGGTATTCAGTGCTGCTGCTGGACTTCACTGATGGTCCAGGGACCTCTGCAGGGAGAGAGAACATGTAGATGCATTGAGTGATGTATTGATGTGTGAGTTGATGTTTCAGCTTGTAGTCATCTCTCTGGATTCTGTGTGTCTCTCTAACTTCTTGCTTTCATCCACTTCCAGAGCTGTGTTCAGTGACTTAGTTCTAAACTGCAGCTCTACAAATTGAACCGTGGCATCCCTAATACATTGTAGAGCCAAAGCTAGACTAATAACCAGGAAGCAGGCAGTGTTTGATTGGATTCTTTTCTACATTTGATCATTCATGTTAAAGCTAATATTGACTTCTCTTCAGACTTCATGTTGACTTATCAGCCAGTGCTGAATAATCCAGCAGATATCTTGTAGTAGATGGAGGCAGAAGAAAACATCTGTCTCTCACATGGTGCATTCACTGACATCAAGGAAAAATAAAAGCACGCTCTACAACCACAGCAACAAAGCCAACCAATAGAACACAACACTGAACATAAACACATGAGCTCATCAATCCTGTGAGCTATTAAGCTTAAATAAGTCAGCACCATCAGTGGCATTTGATAGTACTCCACAGCATGTTGTTAGATGGGATAGTGTAGCAGCTAAAGGTCTAATAACTTTATCAAATAGTTGATGTACAGCCTCCTTCTCTATGTTACCACAGGACATTTGGTGAAGTTGTTAACTGACTGCTGTCAAGAGGATTTGGATCGTTCCTCTGCTAGCGTTAGCCTCTTCAGATGCATTGCATTAGTACTTTAGTTGTATTTCAGGACTGACATGTCACGGTACTACGGGCTTCATCTGTAGTGAAGTATTTCCACACACTTGATGAACCAATGACCCACTTGGCTCCTCACCTGTCTCCTAGGATGCAGGTGATCAGTGACTAGTCCACACGATGCTTAAAGCATGGAGTTAACTAGTATATATAAACCCTAGTCACTGATGATTTAAGGTGGACTGAGGAGATCAACTTACTGGGAGGTGATGTTGGTGGTGGTGGTTCAGAGGTGCTTCCCTCAGTGTTGGGTGGCTCAGTTGGTTCTGTAGAGAAACATGGAGTAGAATGATTGATTGATTGATTGATTGATTGATTGATTGATTGATTGATTGATTGATTGATTGATGTGAAGTGTGTAATCAGTGTGATAGTCAGAACTAAACATCCTGTGATTGTTGGTGTCCACAAGCAGCTCAATAACTGATTTACTTCATCTGTGTCAACATCTAGCAGCTCCACCTCACTACCTGTGATAGTCTGTGTGGACTGAGGCAGACTGCAGGTGGAGACAGAGAGTCAGGAGAACCACCTGGACACAAAGTTACCACTAGAGGACGCTCTCTACACAATGTCTGTCGTCATCAAATCAAATCAAATCAAACTTTATTTATATGGCACTTTTCCTGCCTTTTAAAAGCAACCCAAAGTGAAAAAAACAGTAAAAACAGAACAATAAAAATCCAACCCTCCACCCCTATAAAACACAGAGACAAGCACTACATCACATTAACCCCCCCCCCCCCCCCCCCCCCCAAACACACACACACACACACACACACACACACACCAAGACATGTCACACACACACGTCATTCACACCCACAAGAGACATGGTCGGGCACCGAGACCTGGAGCAAGGAGACAGCCACCTTTGGGGGACGACCACACCGAGAGGGCGGGGAGCGCTGCCATAGCGACAGCCCCGACCCAGGCAGACAGGAGGCCCCAAACCAAGGTGCAGAGCCCTCCAGCCACCAGGACCAGAGCCGCCCACACGACAGCACCCCCATCGGTTTACCAGCCGCAACTCCCAGTGTGGTCGGCCCCCATGAGGAAACAGTGGAGTTAAAAATCGAGGACTAAAACTATAAAATATGGCAAAAATAACCAATACAGATAAAATGCTTTCCATAAAAAGAAAAGAAAATGATAAAAACTCTGTTAAAAACTACTAAAAACTAGAAATTGCTAAAACTGTTAAAAACAAAAATAACCAATATAGATAAAATGCTTTTGATAAATAGAAAAGATAGTGATAAAAATCTGATAAAGACTACTAAAAACTAAAAATTGCTAAAAACTGAGGGACTAAAACTAAAAGATACTTAAGACAATCAATTAAAAGCTTGATTAAAAAGGTGGGTCTTGAGCCTCTTTTTAAAAACATCAACAGTCTCTGCAGCCCTGAGGTTCTCCGGCAGGCTGTTCCACAATCGGGGACCATAATAACTAAGAGCCACCTCCCGTGTGTTTTTGATTTCACTTTAGGTATAATTAAAAGGCCAGTGCCAGAAGACCTCAGGGTCCGCGAGGGTTGATATGGTAAAAGCAAGTCAGATAAATAAGAAGGCCCAAGACTGTTAAGACACTTAAAAACAAGTAAAAGAACCTTAAAATCGATCCTGAAGTGCACGGGAAGCCAATGCAGCGATTTTAAAACCGGTGTAATGTGCTCCCGCCCTCTGGTCCTCGTCAGCACTCGTGCGGCTGAATTCTGAAGTAATTGAAGATTAGCGATACTTTTTTGGGGAAGACCAGAGAGCAGGGCGTTACAATAATCTAAACGACAGGAGATAAAAGCATGCATTAGTACCTCCGTGCTGGCCTGAGAGAGAAATGGGCGGACTCTGGCTATATTCTTAAGATGGTAAAAACCAGTCTTTGTTATGTTTTTGATGTGTGGAATAAAACTAAGCTCAGAGTCAAAAATCACGCCCAGGTTTTTTACAATATGAGATGGTTTAAAATCTTGTAATTTTGTTAAAAGTTTCTCTCTCTGGCTTTCAGGACCAATGACTAAAACCTCTGTTTTGTCCTGGTTGAGCTGCAGGAAGTTTGCTGCCATCCAATACTTGATGTCTAAAATGCAATTAAAAAGGGCATCAATAGGCCCTGTGTCATCAGGAGACACGGCCATGTACAGTTGTGTATCGTCAGCATAACTATGAAAGCTGATGCCGTGCCTCCTGATGACATCCCAAGGGGAATCATGTATAGATTAAAAAGTATTGGACCTAAAATTGACCCCTGGGGAACCCCACACTTGATCTCATGGGTTCCTGAGGAACATGTATCCATACTTACAAAAAAGTGGCGATCTGAAAGGTACGAGACGAACCAGTTGAAAACAGTACCAGAGAGGCCGACCAGGTTCCTCAATCTGTTTAATAAAATGTGATGGTCTACTGTATCAAAGGCAGCAGTTAGATCCAGCAGTACCAAGACTGTAAGTTTATGATTATCCAAGTTGAACCTGATATCATTTAAAATCTTTAAAAGCGCTGTCTCGGTACTGTGGTTCGTCCTAAAACCAGACTGATGCCTCTCTAGAATATTGTTTTATCTTTAAAAAATCATTTAATGGTTTAAAAACCAGTTCTTTCTAAAATTTTACTTAAAAATGGTAAGT